>CM029534.1:8776477-10133612 GCA_017141395.1 Laodelphax striatellus
TAATTACTACAGTGAAGAACCTCCTTTTCAACATAAAACAAATTGGATAATTTTAAAGAATAGTTATCCAATAATAATAATTTTATTTATTTTTCCTTGCTATTAAGATTCGAATGTATTCCTCCTAATGAAGCTATAGGCTACTCAATTTAAATAAAATTTGTAATGTATAAGATTACATCAGTAAACTCCTCAGGATGTGTTTTTCATCATTCTTAGAAATTATTATTATAAGAGGAGTTTCCTTATTTCATTTCTCGAGTTTTCTTTTTTAAGAATATATTCGAAAAGAAAAACTTCAACAACAATATTGATGAACTCAATTGAAATGGGAGTTGAATAATAACGATAAATTATATCCATCAAGACTGACATTCTTGACAAAAGAATTTTTATAGAAAACTAAATTGGTGACATAGTGGAGTATCCGGTATAAAACCTAGATTTGGACTATTTTTATAAATTTGAAGAGGAACAGTTTAAGGGAAAAGCCTTTTGTACCTCCCATTAAGTATCAGTACTACAATCCTGGATGAATTAATAAGTATATAAACTATCAAATAAATTCCAAATTAAAAGAAGCTAATTAACACAAAATGTACTTAAAAATCGATCAAACTCTATGAATCCTGAATAAATAAACTATCAAATAAATTCTAAATTACTAGAAGCTAATTAACGCAACAAGTATATAGAAATCAATCCAACTGTGAATACCAATTATCAATTAATAAAGAAGGAATTGAAAAAATTAGAATAAATTGCTTACAACTGGAGTTGGGGTTGCTAGCGAGCACAGAGCTGAGAGCCACTATGAAGTACCGGTACACCATACACTAAACCAACTGAGGAATTCACAACAGTACCTATTTTTGTAAGGGAGAGACACAAGTGCACAGTTTTCACCAAAAAACCAAACACATTAATCCAATTATTCGAACCACAGTACGATACTGGTACCTTACTTTTCGAAAAACCAATTATCTTCTCAAAAAGCACATGGAGTTCTAAGAGATTATAATTTTGTTCTTGAAAAACTGTTTATTTTTCGTTTGAACTAATAATTTGCAATAAAATTACCTAACTTTTGTAAAAATCACTGGCCTTAAAATGAAACGGATCCATAAAACAAAAAAACAAGTTAAAACAATCTAATTCTAGATCCGAATATAAGTAATCATAGTTTTATATTTTATCAATCTAATCTAACTTTTTAAAGAAAAAGTTACACAAACAGTAAGTCCTCACTGGAATCGATTAAAAAACACAAGTAACAAAATTGTCTCACAAAAAGTTCTCACTATCACCAATTAAATCACTTTAATTTTGTCAACAAAATCTAAATATTTACAAGGAGAATATTGATATACAGTAGGCTCATTGATATAAGTCTTCACCAAAATCTAATTACCATTGAATAGCACACATAAGAACATGAAAAATATTGTCCCACAAAACGTTCTATCACCAATCTAATTTTATCAAAAAATCTAAATTTTTGAATTAAAAATATTGATAAAACAATAAGTCCTCACTAAAAGCACATGAACAATATTGTAACTCCTCTTTATTCATCTAATCAAATTTCATTAACAAAATCTAACTAAATTTCTGTAAGAAAGTGATTGGTACAATTCCTTTCTAAAATCTCTAAATCTAAATTTCTGAATGAAAACGATTGGTACAAGTCCTCACTAAAATTTCCTAATCTGAATTCTTGAGGGAAAACTAGTCCTCACTAAAACCGATCACACACAGATAATGACAATTGGCGGGAAACTGCCGGTGAGAAAAGCCGCGCGGCGACCCGAACCGAACTATCGGATGTCCAACGGCAGACTGCGATTGCGTTGCGATGCGGCAAACGACAAATTCTCAGTCAGAAGAGAGTGGTCTGCCACCTCTACCTCCAGCAGAGTGGAGTCGGTTGCAACACGCGCTGACTTGTCGAGAGCGGCGGTCAATTTAATGCTCAAATATCACGAGAGCTGAAGAAGTAACTTATGAGCTCACCAACACTTATTATGAGTTCACTTATTAACACTAATATAGGGTTCATAGAGTTTGTATAGGTGTTTGTACACGATCAAAGTTTGGATCAAATTCATTAAAATACTGTAGTAGAGTTCAAGCTGCTTTTCCCTATCAAGTAATATGGACCTTCACCTGCTTTTTTATAATATTTTCTGTCACATTTATCAGGCGACAATATTCTTATTGCCACTATTAAAAACATTCAATTTTCCATTTAAGAACCATCAAAAGGATCAAATTCTGTCCAAAATTCAACAAGACATTGAAAGTGGATACGATTTTAATAAATTTGATGGACTTTGAAGCAAACTGAATACGTTTTAATCCTATCAAATTAAATTTCCTGATGGTGTATTCCATATTTTAGAACGATTTTATTAATATTATAAAAAGTATGAGTTGAAAATGTTTAAAATACAATATTACTAAAATAAATGTTTGCGTTGATTATGTTTTTTAAACCAAGTGTCGACTATATTTAAATCTTCTGAACTATATTCGACGAGACTTTAAAAGTAATTTAATGCCTTGTGAAAGATTGGACAAGATTTACTGGATGAGATTGTTTGCTTAAAAATTTGAGCACCTTTGAATGATACTAGTAATACATAAGAGATGATAATAGCTGTAACATTTTAAAATCTAGACTGATAAAATGAAGAATTTGGCTAGTAAAGGTGAATGTAATGGTCAAATATCACGAGAATTGAATGTGTAACTTATAAGCTTAATGTTGGCTTCATAAGTTCTGTTTAAATAAAATTGATGGCTTCTATCGATGAAAAGGTAAATAGGTGTTGGGCTCTCACAGCTCAAGAGTAGAATTGATGGCAACCAAAACCTAATTGCCAAATATCACGGATACCTTCTGATACAAAAATTAACAATCAAAAACTATTTTATCAATTGATAACTAATAATTAGATTATCTAATGTGGAGCAAACCTGCCAGAGTTGAAAGTTTCCATAAGTGAACACTATGAACACTAGAAGTGCAAATACCATTAATATGCCATTTAAAAGTTTTGTGAATTTGATTGTGGAATAAATTTTTCAAAAATTTACAAGAATCAGATACATGTTTTACAATGGCCCAACAAACAGTTCTTTAATTCTTAAAATATTTATTCTTAGTATCATTAAGCTGTTTCTAAAATATCTCTATTACTCTATTTGTTTCTATCACTTGACACTTCAAATCTTCTACAAAATGTAATCCAACATATTTTTCTAAACACAATTCTATGCTGAAAAATTTCAAACTGTAAAAATAACATTATGAAAGTGTTTTTCTCAGTTGATATTGAGAAACCGATTTATAAAAAGATACAGCGGAGCATCAAAATATACTATTATGAAATATCCATCACTGGAATCAAATGTTTGCATTTTTCAACAGAACTGTTTCATAATATTTTTCTAATAGAGATTATTCAACAAAAATGATCTGTAAACTATACCATCTATTAAGATTAGTAATTATGTTTAGTAAAAATAGTATGTTTTTTTCATATCGACACCTAACAAAAATTGTTTTTCAAAATTCAAATACAGTATTCAACAGTTGATTGAGCTCCATTTTCAAGCACCCTTCTCAAAAATATTTTCAATTTACTTCTCAACAATTTCTTGAAAATGAAATTTTTTCAAGTATGATACTGTATTGATAAAGTATGGAGCCTATCCTGGAATTTACAGTAGAAGGTTCACTAAATATCTCATCTAATGCGGTATTTGATTCAATTCAAATACTAAATTTTTTTCATAACATATATTTTGTATTTCTTCGAAATTTTACTCAATTGAAGACCGTTTCAAGGATTAATACATTAAACATTGATGTAGCCTATAATGTCTTTATTTTCAGTGTTGGTTTTAGAATTTTCTAAAGATGAATACCTTAATTTTTCCTTCTGGATTCAAAAAATTCACTGGATTAAGATTCATCGTTCAACTTGATGCAACTTGCCGTTATATATTTTTCATAATCATCATCCTCTACTTCTACTAATTTATTATTCTACTGCATATATTATCATGCAATTTATCATCAATTACATCCAATTAGTGCATCAAAAGCACTGTGATAAGATAGGAATAATTTATTCAAAGATAAATTGCACTTGAAAGAAATGACAATCATCCATTACTTGTCATGTAGGGTTAAAGTAGGTACGAATGAAACTTATAATCTTTGCTCAGTAATTAAGATGCTATTTGTAAATTGTAATAAGAAATAACGTCAATAATCTTGATGGGGAATCTGATATAAATATAATTTTATAATATTTTTCAGTGGCCATACAGTTTTATAAGAAAAAACTTATTTTTCAAGTACATTAGAGAAGACATAAAGATAACTTCATAGAAAGAACGGTAGTTTATTATATTATTAACTCATAGGAATAAGTAGATTTATAATAGTTTTTAGAAAGGTGGTGAATTTTATAAAGATATTTGTTTTTATAACAATTCCATAGAGATAATAAATATTGATTTTGTGGGAAATTTTTAGGATAAAAGAGATAGTGTATCTCATAGGCTTTTTTCAAGTAGTTGATAAAATAATAATTTCTATAGAATGCAAGTATTGATGCGGTGATTAATGCACAACTAGCAGAACCGGTTAGATTCCTACTGTACGTTATGCAAATTGTCCGATACAATTTATCTACTGCCGCTGCTGTTGGCTCTTTCGTAATAGGACCTGTTCGCTCGGAATAAACGAAGAGAAAGGAGAAGTGAGAGAAAAAGGAAGAGTGAAAGAGCAAGAAATATATAGGAATAAAATATTAAATCAGCATTTATTCCAGGCGAAGCATTACTAAATACGACTGGAGGCTAGTAACAGCCAACAGGCTAAAGGACAGGTTATCGTTTAGTGTTAATTTTGTTCATCCGTGGCATCCAAAATGCTCAGCCTATTAAATACATACAGCAGCTGTCTAATGTTGTTGGATGAGTGATAGTTTGGCTTCTGAGAACTTGTAATCTGCGCGTGGAACTTGTTTGAAATTAAAACAAAGTAGCCTACTTGATGAGCTCAAGTTTAAAAAATTAATAACAACGGATTGAGGAGTATAGAATAGGATATTAGTTTTGATACAATTCCTGAAGCCTGTTTAATAAACTTTAGAAGTCCTGGAGAAAGGCGATCACACACTGAATTTACAAGTTTATTGAATATTACCATAGAGAAGAGTTATCTATGTTCTAATCTGTTATCTATGATATTAATAATGCCTTTTTCATGAACTTTAGAAGCCCTGTAAAATATGAAGAAGGAAATCATACACCAAGTCACATAAATTTAAGAAGCCCTGTAGAACAGGAAAAATGCGATCACTCACTGAATTTACAGGTTTATTGAATATTACTGAGGCTTTTTTCATAAACCATAGAAGCTCTGTAAAATATGAAAAAGGCAAGACTAGACTCTCAATTGCATAGTATGCCGTTATATTGATGTCCATTGTGTGTCCCCCTTTCTACTGTATTACAATACTTCTAAATTTCCACGAAACAGGCCTCAGGTAATGAAGAAGGATGACATATAGAACTCTATAATGATTATACAGAACTATGTTTTTACTGTGCATGATGCCCACAAGAGTCCTGGACTTGTGCAGGGGTAATTGAAGGGATGATGAGAGTTGATTAAACCTGCAGTTATGTGTGGGTTCCAAACATCCAAAAAGTGATTTTTTGATGCATATGATAGGAAGTTAGTGATTATACAGACTCTAATGTCATTTACTTGATGGAAACTTACATGAGCCTTTCATCTAGAGACATTCACAGCACCAGAGTATTTCAAACAGAGATAGAAATGCTACGAGTTATAAAACTGATAGTTTTAATTGCAAATATTAATAAAGACTCACCTCTCACTCAAATATATGACGAACTTTCACATGACAGTTGAATAATTTTTTCAAACAGTCTACAAGGAAGAACTCAGGAAACGTTTAACATTATAAAAATGAACATACCTGGAATGAGAGAAAGGAATATAATTAAAGAAAAATGCATAACTAACTGTAAATGAAAAACATTTTAAACCAATAGTTTTCAAGATCTTTGTTATGAAACAATGAAGTTCAACACTCTTAGCCATAATTATACCATTAATTTTCTTATTTTCCAAGACTTGGAAAAATACAAAAAGTATTTTCACCATCATTGATGAATATCAATGTAATCTATTCCATTTAATTGTATTTATATAGGTTACTAGAAATAATATTTTATTCATATTTAGAAACATGAAATTTAAGGGTTAAGATCCTGTAGTTTATAAGTTTATGCAAGCTCAAACAGAATATTATGTTAACATAATTCTTTTCCAAAACTATCTGAGGTAGTGAGAACTACTCAAATGAAATTTTAAATGTAAAAGGCATTTAAAAAATACACCAAAAATGCTTGCATATAGTATTTGTAAATTGTTGTGTAGCAAATAATCAGAACAACCTTTGGTCAATTAGCCGGGTTTCTCCTTTTTATAATAAACCCTTTTTAATGGTCAGAAATTGTGCATGATTTAATGATGAATACTGTTACTGAAACTGAAATAATGAAAATAATTTATCAATGATATGAAAATATCAATAAAACATAATATTGGATGTTTCCAAACAAATAAAAAATAAAAAATTAAATTGCCTTCCAGCTATCTGTGAATAATTCTAGGTAGGTCAACATGTTATGAGCACAGTCATCACGCATGTCATTTGTGACAGTTCTGTGATGCAGAAAAATATCAGTCGAGATGAATAAAAAGGATTTTAGCTACGGTTAACCACAACAATGAAGGAACAAATCTAGCGGTATATAATCCAGGCCTTGATGATCAAAAAGACCCGTTAACACCAACAATAGCTAAATGGTAATGTAGGATGCATGGAGAACATAGTGGGCCTACAGATGCATGTGGCATAACTAAATGATATTTAATAAGTGTCGGATTGGAGTTTATTAGAGCTTGCAGGCTCAATTTCACGCTAATCCTCAACGGACGAGATTATTGAAGGCTTAAGAATTTTTAAGAGGTTTTGAGCCACTAGCTAGATATATTAACTAGTATAAAACTAAAAGTTAGTACTACCATCCACATGCAGGCACTCCCAAATGCAGTCAAATTGTTTGTTATTTTTCTATTAAAATATTAGGCTAGGCGTACACCGGTTAGTCAAGACAAGACAAGACGAGATTAGTCACACAGTGTATCATGAAAGCAACACCAATTAGTCATTGCATCGGTTGTTTCATATAATATGTAATACTGTGACTAAACGTAACTAATCTCGTCTTGACTAACCGGTGTACGTCTAGCCTAAAGACGAATAATTATGATAAAAATGTATCATTAAAATTCAGCAATTTAAATGTGAAATATCCTCCTCCTATTATTCTTTTTATAGAAGTGTGGTTAAACATGAAATTCCCCTTTCCTCGGCAACTTTAATTATTGGCAACTTTCAAATTATAAATCTTTTCAATTATTAGCAACTGATACTATAAACTATTTTTAATATAATAAATTATTGCGAAAATTATTAAAATTAAACTTAAAAATACTGTACATATTTTAAAATGAATTTGGAACTACTTGTTGAGCTACTGAATCCAATTCAGTTTAGAAGATTGTATTTAGACCTCCAAAATTTCAATCAATATGGTGACTAATTTATTCATAGTTTAAGGAGTGGTCCTGCAAGTTTAGCCCTGCAATCAACAGCTGTTAATGAACAGGTTCAACGCCGCGAGGAGAAGCAGAGTGATCTAATTTGCTACAACGACTACTTAAACTATGAAAGGACTCCAAAGCGTGGTCAAGGTCGTTGAAAGGTCAATTGGATTTCAAATTCCAATTTCTCCCTCATCCCTCTCACTCACTCTCTCTCTCCCCTTCCCTCTTAGAACGATATGGGTACCGTATATTCTTGCTCTTTTCGATCTTTCTCTGAGAAACATGTGCTTACACGTAATGTAGGTACAAATTCCAATGGAGGAAAACAGGCAACTTGCAATGAAAGGGAATGTCAGTTCTTACTTGGCTGATATAACATTGTTTCTTATAATTATTATGTGTTCAATATTTCGCATGCAATCAATGTCACTATTTGGGTCATATTATAAGAGGCGGCACTGACGCAGTACCTACTGCTCTGTGATTGGTCCGGCGACATTGACAAAAAAATTGATGTCGCGTCAATGCCTCCTCGTAGAATGTGTGAACATTTCAAAAACATAAGTTACAGTACTTGGAAATCACTGTTTCTAGCAATTAAAATTACTGTTTTTAGGTAATAAACATTCCTGCCTTTAAATTTAAAAGCTTGGAAAATAATTTTGATTATTAGAAATTTTAAACAGTTGGCTCACTTCTCGAATTCTGCAATAATTATTTTTAGAATTTTATTTCGCCAATATAATACAAATATATGAAATTTACAATATTTTATTCAAATGAACTTCAAGTTATGGCGATGGCCCTCAGCATTCCAATATTTTATTGACTCGAGTAATTCTATTGACATAAGTCAATTTATCTCAACTAAGTCAGCTCATTAACAAAAGTATCACTTCCAATACTCGATTCAAATCAAGATGATGCTATTGCACGTCAAGTCAATAGTCGCACATCACATTACATTGGAAGCTCACCTTTCAATAGCTTCCAATGATGGTTCAATTGCCCGTCCAGTGTTGCATGCATTCACCCTTTCACTTGCTCCCATTTGAAGCTCATCTTCTCAAGGAACCTATCACGCGCACTTGCGCTTTTGTCTGCGGCATCAGTGGGTGATGGTTGGGCAATGCTGAATTTTACCAGAGACTTCGTGACAGAGAATCGTTCATACATACTGCCGTAGTAAATAGGCTAGTGAATTTATATGTACAGTACTATACAAAATAAAGATATATCCAGAGAGTATAGAAACTTACTTCTTTTCTCTAGAACTTTACTTCTATTCTCTCTGGATACATCCTATCGATATAGAACGTAAATATTGCACAGTATGTAGTGATAGTAACTGATTTTCTGTCGACATTTTATTAACAGGTATGTCTTGATCCATCATCAAATAGCACACTTCTCTCGTGAGAAAATTTCGAACATAATGCTCACAGTCGCTAACCTACCATTGTAGACACTTATGTAATGTGGCAAGAAGTATTAATAAGCTCCAGTGAGTGTTCTGATCGTGGCTTTTAGATGCAGAGGTGTGAGAGTGAGCAGTAATGGCTTTTAGGCAGAGAATGCTTTCAATTGAGAGACTACTGTCAGGTTTCTCACAACTGGGTTATATTGTCAATCATGATTGACAATATTGAAGTGAATTCGGACAATGTATGAAAAGAAGAATAGAAAATGCTTTGAAGTGGCACAGAAAAGTTAAAAAAAAATGGTTATCCTTATTTTCTTATTTATAAATTTCATAGAAAAAAATCAATGAATTTCCTATAACGCTTTCCTTTATTATTCTATCGGAAATTTTTTCAGACACATTAAAATAATTCTTTTTTAATATACTGTATTTTAAAGCCTCGCTTTTCTTTGGAAAGCTTATAAAACTAATTTATTGATCTTTTTTGAATATTACAAGGATTGAATATTGTTCAATGAATTACAATGGAATTCAAAATTCAAATGGTAATGGAAAACTGTAAAAAATAATGAAGGATTCGAAATTAAACTCATTTAGGCATTTATGGAAGCAAGTCTGAATAAAACTGTCATCATGTCTAGTTCAAAAGGCTTGTCACTTGAAGATTTAATAAAGCGTTGAAGGACATAATAACTTAGGTTTGTTTATGTTGGAGAACTGAATTTATACTGTAATACAATCAACAGATTTGCCTGTCTGCTGTATAGTAATAACAGCGGAAGCTTTTCGAAAAGAATTTTCTCCTGTCAAATTTGAAACAGCAGGAAGGCATGGTCGAAAGTCGTTAATATTTGCAAGAGTAAACTTGGGATATCCACTTGGACCATGTTATAGACGGGACAATGTGGGGCTTTCTCTTTGCAGAAAGATGCAGCGTCGAAATCTCCAACATCGACCTGTACTTGACTAGTGTCAATGTAATATTTCACTTGATCAAAAGGTTGGTAGGTAGCGAGTTCTTATCTCTCTTTTTCTTCTTGTCTTCGTCTTGTGTTCTCAGTCTTCTTCATCTTCTTGTTCTTCTTGCATGCATCGGCTTGTTTTTATTTTTACATCTCCTTGCACCTTCTTCTTTACCATCACTTCTTCCCCATCCATCATCTTCAATTTCCTCTTCATTTTCTTCTGGCATCTTATCAACTTCCTTTTCTTCAACTTCTTGTCCCTTCTTTTTCTCCTCCAACATCATCTTATTTTCTCTTAATACTTCAGCTCTTTTTCTCCTATTCTACCTCAATTTTCTTCGGATTCCTATTAATTTCCTTATTCTCCACCTTTCTCCTGCATTCTCTTATCTTATACTGTACATCGTCTACTTCTCTTTACGACAACTTCTTCCCTATACTACAACTTTTCATTCTCTTCTCCTATCTTCTCCACAATCTCATTCTTCTCTTGAATTTTTCTTTTTCTCTCTTACTCCTTTCTTATCTACTCAACTTTCGTCTTCTCCATCTTAATTTTATCACTTGAATCTTCTACTTTTCTCTTCATCCTTCTAAATCTCCATATTTTTCTGATTCTTCTCTTCGGCTTCCTCCCTTATAGTCTCTCCATCTCTTATCATCCTCTTTTCATGCATCTCTATTTTCTTTGGCTTTATCTTACTTCTTCATCTGTATTCTCCTCTTTCATCTAATTGTTTTTCTTCTTCGTTTTCCCATTTTACTATTACATCTTCTCCTTCTCCATTTTCCGCTTCATTTTCTTCTGGTGCCTCTTCATTTTAACATTCTCCTCCTTCTCCAACCTCTTCTCCTCCTTCATACCATCATTTTCCTTCTTTTCCTACTCCACTTTCTTCTATACCCTCATCTTCTTCTTTTCTTTCTTCGCCTCCTCCTACTCCATCATCATCATCATAATCATCCTCCTCCTCCTTTTAAATCTCCAACCTTCTCCTTTGATTCTTCTCTTCTGCTTCCTCCGTCTTTTTCATCTTTTTTCATCTTCTCCTGCATTTTTATGTACTCCTGCTTTATCTTTATTTTACTTCATCTTCTTCTTCTTCTCCTTTATCCTGAGCAATTTTCGATCACCGTTTTCATCCTACACTTGCCATTTAAAACAATTATCATGCTCACGTAATACTTCATCTACAGTCTACACACAGCAACGGCAAGAGTCATTAATCCTCTAGAGAGTAACGCAGCTTTTAAATGGAACGTTGACTGTTTTATGAGGAAAGTGAAATTGAAGGTCAAATTTCTACTTCCTCCTATCGGAAGATAAGTTGATTGTCCCCGTGTTACATGATGTATGTAATTTTTTAATCGGTTTCCGACTTATGACAAACGACAAACTATAGAGCACTTACGGCCAATTAAATTTAACCGGCGTAAAATAGTATTATTATTTGACCGACGTCAAATGAGACGAAACCAATACAACTACAGTGTAGCTCGTCAAAAATCATTGTGATGGATTGATGAAGCTTGAGTGAAGTATATTTTGCCTTCGAAACAATAATGTAGCCTAAAGAGCGTTATGAATAGGTGATAATATGATCAAAGCAGATACTCAAGCAATGTTCAACGTCACACAGTATGATATTGAGTGAAACAAGATTCAGATTAATTTTGGAGAAATACAATAAATTTAGATAAATTCAATGCAGATATCCAAAAATTATATTATAAAACCCATATCCAAAATTATGGTAAAAAGTAAGCGGGCTTAATGCCTTGTTTACACGGTGCCAATCGACCAGTTTTTAGTGTCACTTCTAAAATTTCAGGTATGGGAACGATTATTTTTCTCTTTAAATGGTATTATAAGTGATATTAGAGTAGGCCTATTAATTATTGTATCATACATGAAATTTATTCGTATACATTTTTATTAATTCTTATAAATAAGTCGAATGGGAGTCTAATAATTGCCATCTATGATAAAAAAAACTTTTATAATACCATATAAGAGGATCGTATAACCGTATCGCATCTAAAATATAGAAATTAAGCACTTCAAACTTTATACTGGCATATTATGCCAATGGTAACGGTGTAAACAAGGCATGATTCTACTAAAAACCGCGAAGGTGGAGCTGCCTATCATTGAATGTAGATTTTGTTTGTTGAGAGATGAGCAGAGAGAATTGAAATTGAATTAGAATTTAGAATCCTACCTGTTGGACCTTATCGAGGGCTGAGACATAAGGTCATTCAAATTGGGGGTGAAGAGGGGTTCGAGGACTCTTCACTTTCACTAGAGATCAACTACTGGTACTGGTCACAATAGTTTATTGATCCTGTCCCAATAACACGCATCGAACATGATAGAGAACAACATAAACCTACAAAACAGCATGATAAACATCAAGGACAAGAGGTATTAAATACCTACTTGATGTACCGACTACGGACATGGCTGACTGCTTTGATAAGCACCAGAAGAGCTCAGGAAGATGTACATCAGTGATCATGTAGTTTCATGTCTGGTTGAGTAACAATTTAACTGAATTCACTTGTTCGGAATGCATAAAGATAAAACAACTATTTGGGACAAGAGTGCATGAAGGACGTAATCTGCGTAAACATGGAGACTGGATGTAAGGTCTCATTTTTTTCCTATATATATTTTTTGTGTTAATAATCACATAGGCCTTCGCATCTGAAATTAATTGGAAGGATCATGAGATGAATTAACATTGTACCGAACCACCGGGAAGCATTTTCGGTCTCATAAATGATATTCAGTGGAGTCGGGCCAAGTGATCATCCATCCAACGGGAGTAGCAGGCGCACGTCTTATCTAATCTGAGCTATGTATAATAAATGAATAATTAATTTATTGACGAATAATCAAAATTAATATATTAGACAAATAACCAATAACTTCCATTTTCTCATTTTTTTGAATGGGGATTTTTCATAAAATACAGGCGTAATAGTTCCAAAATTAAATGGAAAATATATTATATCCTGACTCATATTACCTTAGGAGATCTTTTATTCTGCCAGGTTTAAAAAAACTGGTAAGCTGGTAACTGGCAGGAAATTTATAATTATTTTTAGTTATTGATAATAATTAATACAAAGTACTATAGCCCAGGGGTGCACAACCTTTATTAATCAAGGGCCGCATTCTAAACATTCAAAAACATTCAAAAAGAAGGCGGGCTGGGGGGGAAGGAAAGCGGAAGATCTGGGGGGATTCCCCCAGGAATTTTTTTAAATTTTTATTCTCATTTCGATCATTACCTACATTATTCATTATTACCCACATTAATTTTTACCCTAACTTCGCCCTCCTAGGATAACATAAGGGCAGTCATTCTATTCTATTCTCATTAAACACATTTCAATGCTTCCTGTAATTTAAATTTTCCTTTTTGTGTTCAGCTGAAACTCCATGTTAATGTTTTAAGTTTTTTTAATGTTTTTGTTTTTTATGGCAATTTGGCGGGCCACAAGTTGGGCAGGCCTGCGTAGCCTATTTTAATTATTTAGGCTCATATTTTCTTTCAATGAAATAATAAATCCATCTCATCCATTGTAGCCTACTTCTCTGAAGAAGGCACGTGTCCCCCTGGATCCACCATTGCTACCCAACCCATCTACCTGCCTACACTATTAGCAGTATTAGGGCTCTTTAAAAACCGTCTTTATAGTGCCTTTGCCTACATACAAAACATAGAGATGAAGATTTATAGGATAAGAAAACTTGTACTATCCTGTATCCACCAAGCAAGCAATTCAACGAGAATTTTGCAAAATTCACCCGACAAGAAAAGATAAATTAACATAAAATAATATATACTTTACCTTCAACTGTTTGATACCCCTCAATGATTCTCTTCTACGAACTCGAGCTTGAAAATCATTCACATATCGAAGAAACTGATTCTCTTTTCCAGGACTTTCACTAATACTTGGAAGGGATTTTCGCGATAGAGACCGTGTTTTTCTTGGAGCCATTTTGTCTATTCAATTGACAATTCGAATACACTTCAAAAAATACGAATACAACACAAAATTTGACGTTATGTAATAATGTAAACAAACCGTTGAGGTTTTGAAAATTCAAACACTCAACGTCAGTTAAAAAAAATAGAGTTGCCTTTTCATTTTGATACATCCAGCGCCATCTATTGCATCCACCTAATAAGCTCTTGTTCCGCTACGAAGAGAGAGTATGAGAGTTGATCAGCTGTGATGCTGAACACTTGAACAGACCTTGAACTTGAATACTTTTCAGGTTATGGTTAAAATTTGTTTACTTATATTCTTTTGAATTTCAGTTAAATGTTCAAACTCTTTTCCATAATATATTGGATCGGTACTCAATGTACAAAACAGTGAATATCTAGAATTCAGTAATTTCATTATGAGTCTTTCTCTATCATAATAGAGAATTACGGATTGCGGATGCGCGACCACGATTGCTATGAATCTTTCTAAAAAATTTATGAGACTTTTACTCTTGTAATACCGGTGTAAGTCCTGTGAAATGAAAACGGAACATATAGCATCTTTGAAGCTTATCACATAGTATTAGCTTTGCTTTTCATGTTAGGTTTGTTTCCATTTTTCATATGACTTCTAAATTGTTATGAAACATGCTCTTGAACTCTAATAATACTGAAGATAAGTGTTATAGGTTTCTTCTAGTCTTTATTTTATCTTTTTTATGAGGATGATGCCAACGTGAGCTCTAGGCTTGTGCGTGAAAGACGGGAGTGGCCGTTTTTGTTTTCAAAATCCGTTCCAACTGTATTCGATCCAGGAACCTTTGGATTATCAGGCCGGTGCTTAGCGCCCTCGGCTATGGAGATAGTTTTAATTCCTAAGATAAATCAATCCAAGTTGAAGATTAACTTGAATGATATTGAAATAAAATCATGAATTTCCTTTGAAGTTCAAAATCTTTTTTGAGCTTTGGAGAATTTGATGTAGGTACAGTATCAACTTCCAGTTTTATAACAGCACTCTTGTTAATACTGAACGCCGGTCAAGGCTCTAGGCCCCCATCTTCACTTCAGTGTACTGTACTCAAGTTATATAAAAGTTATGTTGCCTCAACACGTATTCTGATGAATGGAATGGAATTAATAGAATAGAATGGTTTATAAAGGTTTGAAGTTTTTCACGACAGAGAACTTAAAAAATATGCGGTGTATTTTATTTTTGTATGACTTGGAAAACTAAACTATTGTATCTGAAAAAATATCTAAATATCTGACCACTGTTATTGGTACGGTAATAACCCGAACTTTCCGACTACTTCAGGCCTTCGTTTCACAATGAATTTGTAGTCAAGTGTGCGCTGACGCCTTTTGAAATCGACAAAAATCTCAGTTTTGATGGGTTTTCACTTACAGAACGTGCAAGAAATTGAGAGAGTGGAGAGTGATAGAGAATTCTAAAAATTATTTTTATAAAATTTAACTTTGGTATTTAGTCACAGAACAAGCCAGAATATTGGTAGAATAGTGATGATTATTATTTATTAATGATTGTTTATATTTATATTAAACACTCTCTACTACCTAAAATTATTATTATCTATTATTGTTGACATTAAATACTCTACTATTTCAAACTTTGTTTTATTCCATTTTCTTCATCAACATCTAGCATTATAGCATCTGCAACTGCAATTGCAGACAAGTGAGCGAATTTACCAGTAGAACAGATAAGTAATTTAACAACAAATAATGAAGCAGTAATAGAAAACTAACAAATAATAACTTAATAAATACTGACAGAAACTTCTAAATAGATTGCTTTGATTGAAACAGTCAACCAACATAGCAAAAGCCGAAGTAGCTTGGGTGTGGATACAGCAGTTAGCAGTGCTGAAATTACACCTTACCAAATACAGTAAGGTTTTTTGAGTTGTCATTAATAAATGAAATATAACTCACAGAGACCTATTTCATAAAAATCTAAAGTCCTGTAAAATATGAAGAAGGCAAGTACACACTAGACATAAAATTTCGTTCATAGTACATGAATAGCACTCATTTAAAGTGTATGACCACCTTTTCAATGTTTTACAAGTCTTCTAAATTTTTATGAATCAGGCCTCAAAGCAAGAGAATGAAGTGTCAATGGAAAAGTTTAAATAAAGCCAGGAATGACTCACTTATTGCTGAGTTTATTAACAAAAAATCAAGAAACAAATTAAATCAAATAAACAGTTGGAAATAATATGGGAGCTGAGAAGTCTTACAAAACAGAACTGTAAATGGTTAAAAGAGGGAAGCACAACAAATTTCAACAATTTACTATATCTATGTTCAAAAACATATCAGACTTTGAATAAAATTATAAAATAGCGTCAAAAATTACCAAGAAAAACTCACTAGGATTCGAAAATTGTTGAAATCAAACTCAAATAAAATGGACTGGCTGATCAAAGTTAACTTTACATAAATTTTGGACTCTACTTTTGCTAAGTAATTTAATAACAATAAAATATTTTCATTAGAGATCAAGTGTAGCTCATTGACAAAAAAATATATTATAAACTTTAATGAATGGATTATGAAACCCAAATACATGACTTCCCAGCTCAAATGATCAATAATCATCTTCAATTTTGATTACATAAAGAAATTAATTGTTTAACAAAATATTTCTCTTTAAAAATTACAATGGAAAAGTATACATGGAGGCCTAGGTCTATTAAAAAAAACAATATTTGATTCATTCAATCAGCTAGGATGAAAGTACAATTTTGTAAAACGAATTTTAATATAATGTAGAGTTGAATGTACAGTAATACAGTGGGCCTACATTATTATACTCTTGACAAAAAATAGAATGACAGACAATGGAAAAGAAAAATATCGGTATTTTGCTAATTGAAATATTAAAAAGAGTATATGGGATTTATTTTATTAAAAATAAAAAGGAGAATTCTGGAAAAATTATCAAATTAAATTTTGATAGGCTACAATATAGTAATATACATGGTGAAACTAGACTAGACAAAATATGGAACGAAATACAATAGAAAAAAAGAATAATTTGTTAATTGAAATATTTAAAACAGTATTGGATTTAATTCATTATATTAATTCTTTTCCATTGTCTGTAGAAAAGGAATTCTAGAAATTTTAATACAATAATAGAGTTTAATGAAATTCACATGATGGTACGAAATACAATAGAAAAAAGAATATTTTGTTTATTTTATTAATATATATTTAGTAATATTTTCTTTTTTTGTTTTAAAAATGTACTATATGAAATTTCAAATTTTAGCAAATAAGACAGTTTTGAGACAATTTATTGTTTAAAATAATCAGACAAAGGGATACTAGATTTTTTACTTAGAGTGAAATTAATTACAATCATTATTTCGAAGTGAGATAATGACAACTTTCTTTCGACTGTAAAGGAAGTCGATTCCTGAAGGGCTACCCACAGGAATTTATTTCGAAATTCTGATGAAAAATAGCAAAAAATCTAAAAATGACTTTAATCTTTAAAACCAGTTACAATTAATTTTTGTGAAATTTTGAACGTCTAATAATTTAGAGAAAATGTTAATAGTCAATGCATGCTTTACATGATACAACACTATAATATCCAAATAAATAACTAAGAAACTAGACTAGAACAAGCCATGCTCCACTAAACACAAAAAAAAACATTCTACTACTAGGTAATCAAGCATTAAACAAGCCATGCTCTACAATACTTGAACAAGCACAAAACAAAACGATCATGCTCAACTAAGTAGTTTCATGCTAGCTAAGTAGAAACGATAACTAAAAATTCTACACATCATCAACAACCTGAATTAATTCCTGACATTCAAATAATTCATGAGATGTCTTCATGTGACACAAGTCTGATCGAATAGATTTCTTGATCTGATTAAGAACTTTACTTCACGGCCATAGCTGTGACACAGACACTAAAAGAAATATTGAATTTTAGAAGAGTGCCTGAAAAATACGAAACTATATCTGAAATAAAAAATAAGATTAATTGCAAAAAATTATACAACATTCGACTACACATTGGAATTATTGGGTATGATAATCTCTGCAATGAATAAGAAAATTAATGGCACACAGCTATACATTCGACTAAACAGTGGAAATATTGGTAATGATAATTTCTACAATGAACAAGAAAATTAATGACAAAAAATTGGACAAAACTCGGGTAAACAATGGAATAATTCTCGATTATGTAATATCTGCAATGAATAATACGATTAAAGACACAAAATCAAATAAACAGTGGGAAAACATTCAAAGTAATGTTGACAAGTCTTGAAAAGTAGAGTACCTGAAAAAAGTATAATAATAAACCTGGAAAGAAATTGATGACACACTATCACTCAACATTCAACAAAACAGTGAAAAACTTGTTAAAATTCACAAGCCCTGAAAACATTCAATACCTGTAAACACTGTACAAAATCACACTAATATTCTAGAGATTGAATTAAAAGAAAGAATATATTTGAAGAAAATTATCTCGAATAATTTCATGGAAAATCTGGAACAAAAACAATCAACATTAATTTGATACTGTTATGAAAACAGTTCAGAAGACAATTATTATTATTTGTGTAGGATGCCTGGAATATTATTAAAAATCTGAAACAAATTAAAAAATATTGATCAATACAAAAAATTATAGATACATATTTCAATAATAGCTTATAAACTTTCAATTTAGGATAGTTCAATAAAGGTGCCATGGTCTTTAATTTCTGAAATTCAAATTTAGATTGAAAGTTTATAAACTTTATGCATGAGATATTCGAAAATACAGGAAGAAAAGCATCATGGACCAAGATCCAGAGTCCCGTCAATACTGAGAACACCTGAAACATACTTCAAAGAAAAACTGTTTGAGTAGAAATTCAAATATTGTGAAAGTTTTGAATGACTGGAGTATTTACGTAATCAAAGAAACTATATAGGACCACTAAAAAATAATAAAACAAAACGGAAAAATAATATGAAAAGTACAATATAAAACAGTATAAAGAAAATATAAAATAAAATAGAATAACTGAAAAATAAATATTGTATGGATTTGATCGGTGGGGAGATCCGTAGGTACTTCCAACGAGCCGTGTAATCCAATTTTCACTTGATAGAGAACATAGTATACCGTTTAGTTTACAGTTCGTTTTAACTTAGCCACTCAATTTTCAACTTTCCTTTTTGAAGTTCAAAAGTAGAAAGAACCATAACACAACTCAAAGCCACTAAGCCAAACACATAAAGCAAATATAACACAAGAAAAAAATAAAAACTTGATGAAAAAAATAAAATAGAAATTACAGATAAATTCACATCTTAGCGTGTGTAAGAGAGTGTACTGAGCTACTGCATATACTAGTGTGTATAGGATAATATTTCATCAATTTAAATAAATACATATGTTCTAAAAATAATACATGCATGCATACAAAATTACAACAAGTAGAGGTTTACAGCTAACGCTACAAACCTCATTGAAAACAGATCGAATTTACAAAATTAAAGAAACTATATACTAAAAAATAAAGAAATAAAAACCAAAATAAAAATACATACAGTAAGGAAAAAAGGCAGAAAATAAAAAGAAAATACAAAGCAAAATAAAATAGAATAAATAAAAAATTAATAGAGTACAGTATTTGATGAAAAAAATGAAATTATGAGTATGTGAACTAAAAAAATAAATGATTTTTATGCGGATGATACCCAAGTGTATACTGCATAAGTATATCACTTGGGCGAGGGTAAAGAGGTCAACAATGATATGTGAAAAAATGCCAGATGGAACAAAAATCGAACCTGTGACCGGTGCAGCCATAGCAGACAGGTGAGACGCTAGGCTACGCCGAGTCACTGAATTCTTATAAGTATGCGCACTTCTCAACGTGTGTGAGAGAGTGGCCTAAGCTACTAGCATGTGTAAGATAGTAGCTAATCAATTTAAATAAATATTTATGTACTAAATTTATCAACTCTTATAACTAAATGCACTTCTCAGCGTGTGTGAGAGTGCTCTAGAACCTACTGCACATCCTAGCGTGTGTAGACTGTAAGATAGTATCAATCTAAATAAATACATATGAACTAAAAATAATCAATTCTTATAAACGAAAGCACTTCTCAG
The DNA here is from genome assembly GCA_017141395.1 of Laodelphax striatellus. NCBI lineage: Eukaryota > Metazoa > Arthropoda > Insecta > Hemiptera > Delphacidae > Laodelphax > Laodelphax striatellus. Next base: position 8,796,771 of record CM029534.1, read on the forward strand.
CGTGTGTGAGAGAATGCCCTAAGCTACTGCACACCCAAGCATGTGTTAGATGTGTCTTATTGATTTAAAGTATATATGTTTTGAACTATATCAAAACTCATTAATATATTGTGAATTTCTCAGCGTGTGTGAGAGAATGCCCTAAGCTACTGCACACCCAAGCATGTGTTGGATGTGTCTTATTGCCTATATATGTTTTGAAATAATATATCAAAATTCAACAATAGCCTATATGCACTTCTCAGCGTGTGTGAGAGAGTGAGCTACTGCACACCCTATCATGTGTAGGATGTGACTTATTAAATATATCTGTACTTCCTTCAACCATAAGGAATGTAGCCTTAATCATGACTTAATACTAACTAAACAACTAAAGCATAAATTCACTCACTGTCTAGTGTGTTCAGCACTAGAACAATGCTCCCAATATATATGCATTTTCCAGTGTTTTGAACACTGGAAAAATGAAAATAAATCAATAATAATACTATAATTATTGTTGTAATATTGAACCCCAAATTCTCTTACTACATTCACCAACATGACTGAGCCAACAACTGTATTCAACATATGTCGGAGGACAAGGCCATTACTCCACGATTTTCACGTGGCAACCGGCATCTCTTGAGCACACTGCAACATGACTGAGCCAACAACTGTATTCAACATATGTCGGAGGACAAGGCCATTACTCCACGATTTTCACGTGGCAACCGGCATCTCTTAAACACAGTGCCACACAGTTCACGGAAGGTAAACATGGTATGAGAATCCTAACAGGGACCCTGACAGCACACCCCTATTTGAAATTACCAGCCTCATAACACACCCTGAAAGTCACAATGAACAGTACCACGCCATCATTATGGATGGGGGAGAACGTGCGACGGCAATGCCAGAGCTGCTAAAAAACGCGCAACTTGACTTAAATGCTTCCAGAATGCACTCTCGACCAAAGCCGCTATGATTTAGTGGTACAATCCACGGACAGACAGTAGTGTAATAATCAACTGGCAACTGCAAATAATACCCTATAGTTCCCCCCATAACCCCTATAGTGGGACACAACTGCCTAACTTGCTTCAAAAGTCTGATACAGCTCACCCGTATATCCATGCGATTTAGTATGCTTGACATCATTTTCATTCTTAGAAGAGTTCCTCACGTCTATCCATTGATGAGATGAATTGAGCCCTGTTGAATGAAAAAATAAACCAGTTGAATAAAGATGAAAGCTATTGAGAAATGGAATAATGTTAAACAAAATAATAATACGAATAAGCCTAGATCAGGATTAGAGGAGGAAAATTATCAGGCAGTGATTTTTGTAATTTAATAAAAATAGTAGAATTCATTCACAAATTTTCCATGTACAAGCATTATTATAGTATTATTTCTCTGGTGATTTAGTCTACTTGAATAGTTTTAATATGCCACTACATTTCTCGTAAATAGGTCAAATACCTATGAATTATAACGGTAAATTAAATTGAGATTAAAAGAGATTGATCAATGTAAGAAGTTTGATAAATTAGCTTATATTCTCAGATCGGATGAGGATGACTGAACATATTTTGAACGAACGAATGATTGAAATAATTGGAGGCACTCTGTGAGATATTCTATGAATGTTGACTTTATTTTTGAGATGGTAAACTTATTGGAATAAGTGAATTAAAACACTAAAATTTACTAGCAAGCGCATGTTAATGTGATTTAACGTAAGGAAAGAATCGATCAAACTAATTTGAATTGCTAGATGCACATTTTTAATCCAAAATCAACAACGTTTAGATTCAACAAATTGGAATCAAATTTCAAAATTTTCTTGAATACTGAACACTTGTTTAAAAATAAAGAAGGAAAGTAAAGCATGAATAATATAATTGAGAACATTAAAATAGGCCTACTAACCTCCATGTGAAAAGCCACTGAATATATAATTTCACCACTCAAATACTATAATACCGGACTTGAAACTTGACGTTCAGATTTAACTAGGAATTAAACACCAATCACTATTAAATTTAGTAGAATACATTCATCAACTCAAGTTGAAATTAGACGCAAATTATCACACACAAACTCTCATCATGCCGGTTGCCGGGCAGACGACAGAATGATTGAATGCAAATGGCTGATAAAGCAGGTTCAACAACATTATTAGTGACGTCAGTGACTGTTACGAAGTTTTTGTGATGTCGCGAAAGAAAATTATTAATATATTATTAAATGAATTGTTTTTTAACCTCTAGAATTCATAGTATTATTTAAAATCATATTAATCAGAACAGATTCGATATTCACATCTATTCAAAATAATTATCAAATCTGACATCAGCTGAACATCCACTGGTAATTTCAAATTTTAGGCGCGTATTTCTAAAATCTACCGCTCTAAAAATATTGGATTTCTTGACTTGTATCAAGACTTTTAAAATGTTATAGAATACAATCCGAGGATTATCATATTGTATTGAAAATTAATAAAGTGCCAATTATAATTTTCTTCCGTCTCAAATTCTGGTTCTATAATAGCTCTACTCCATTTGTGTACGAGCCTGGTCACAAACGATTGTGGTTTGCTTTACTTCACTTCACTAGAAGAGCTACTTTGATTGTGGTTTGCTCTACTTCACTAAAAGGAAGATCCTATTGCTAGTGAAGTGAAGTGAAGCAAACCACAATCAAAGTATTTTCTGGTGAAGTAAAGCGTAAAGCAAATTGAGCAGATTTTGACTGACAGTGCGTCTTTCGGAGGACGTTGACCGTCGGTCCCGACTGCCTAAAAGTAGTCGTCATATCTCATCATCACCCCAATCATTACCCACGCACAAGCCTAGAGCTCATGTGGGCATCATCTTCAGAAAAAAAAATCACATGCGAGCTAATAATACCACCATTTAATTTGGCGGATGGCATTAGATAGATTGATAGATACTCTGATTGAGATGTATTATTTTTTTGCCATGTGACTACGGTCATCAGCAACGTCAAGAAATAATATCTATCTATCTAATGCCACCCACAAAATAAATGAATACTACTATTCAATTTATAAATAATGAAGAAAAAAGTCAAAATGGATAAAAATTATAAAAAGACACAATAAGTAGGTAGGCAAAATTTTTCAATAATAGGGGAATAATTCATATTAATTTTGTGACCTGAGAATATAAATCAATAAATTAAGCAACAATCAATGATATTATATATTCTTTTGAATGTAAGAGTGGATTATTTATTATATCAGTACCGTAATAATTAATAAATAAGTAATTCATACTTGTAATATTTTCAAACTGTAACATTCATAATATGGGTAAGATATGGAAATAAAATTATTCTGACTTCTGAATTAATCAAAGAACAAAATTAATGTATTGTCAATCTCAGAATGTATAGTTATAATTATATCAGTCTCAGTAATCAATGTAATAGCTTGAATAGGAAATATACGTTTTCTCAACAGTCATCCTTAACTATTGTTTTATTATATCAAGTCACAAATCTATAATTGCAAGCCAAACTATTACGCAAGTCTTGCAGAAATTTTGTGTCAATCATGACTAGCAGAAGGCAATGAATTTGCGAAGACAAAAGAGTTAAGATAGGATCAAGATCACATTCCACTAACTAAAATCTATTAGAATGTTTTCTATCATCACGTTTCAAGAAAGAATGACTCGTAAAGTAGCAAGAAATGAAGCAAATTTAGTACCTCCATTAGAAAAGTTGAAATATGATACGGTGTGGTACGCAATGTTCTATGGTTCTTACAAATTATTCTCATATTGAAAGTTGAGTTTCGTTTTGAGGCATACTTGGAAATCTTGTGGAAAATATACATATCAAAAAATTACAGCAAATAAAATTTTCAACTATAACTAATCTGCATACAATAAAATTGACCAATCACGGCACACGGCAACTACAATCGGCTGTTTGCTTACTTCACTGAGACTTAAGTACAGTTGATATTCATTTAATTTGACGCTTGGTATTAGATAGATAGAGAGATATTATTTCTTTGCCATCGTACTCATCGGTCATCAGCAACATCAAGTAATGATACCTCTCTCTCTATCTAATGACATCCGCCAAATTAAATGAATGCTACTATACCAGTAAGTAAAACTGATCGGAAAGCCGGACTAAAATAATAAATTAATATGTATCAGACTTTTAACAAATTCATACAAAGAAGTTTTTATTTAATGATTTTGTGAAATAAACAAGTTAGTTGAAAATAAACCCTGAGACATGAAACAACAACAAGACTTTATATTGCAAGGGGCGCACCTGCAATGATTCGCACAGGCGACAATATTTACCCTTGAGCCGACTTTCAAACAAGTCTTGTCAAACATTGAAAAAGATTTGGAGTTCTTATATTCTATTTCATTGGATGAAAAATTTGATCTAGTCCTTGAGGAAACTCATAAAAAAATCTATTCAAAAGCATAAACAAAACTTCCATTCTTTCTCATTATAGCCAAAAGGTAAATCTCACGATAGTTATGATCAAGTAGCAGCTTTTTGTCTTCGTCTATTCAATTTCTCTGTTCCTCTTCTTCTCTTTCTTTCCCTTTCTCCTCTTCTCTTTTTGTAAACTTTTCCATCCACTCCGTATGCAGTAGAAACAGATCAATTAATGTAAGCTAACCAATCCGGTTTTCTGATTTCATTTTCGTTTTTTCACGATTGCAAACTACTATGCAAATTTGCATCGACAACTCCTTGGCATTGACTTTGTAAAAGCACATCATGCTTTGTTGTGGCTTGAAGTTACTGTGTGGGCTTAGTGTAGTGCACTACAATGAAAGTTGAAATTTAATGTAGAATGTACAAGCTCTGCACTCTCACAAGATCATATTACATTGAACCTATTCAAGCATTGTACACGTTTAATGCTAAGCGTACACCGGTTAGTCAAGACAAGACAAGATGAGATTAGTCACGTTTAGTCAGAGCATGCACATAGTTGCTTATGAGCAACACACACCGATTAGTCAATGCAGCGGTGTGTGCTGCTTCATAAGCAGCTACGTGAATTACTGTGACCAAACGTGTCTTGTCTTGACTAACTGGTGTACGCCTGGCCCAGACAACTCGCACAGACAAGTGTGTAGGTATTCTCTTAACGCATGATACATTTAAGCTACCTTATCAATGACAAATAGCTGATAGAATATATAGTCCTAGCATAGAATATAGAATATAGTCCATAGAATGTAGAGATACTGTGGTGTCACAAATATTGAACCATTACAAAGTTGTTGGTAATACAACAACTGCTTGACTAAAAGTTTCAATCTGATAATTATCAATCATATGATATCATTTTACTCAATTCATATTTGTTTTGTTATTTCAAGTTTGGTTCCTATTCAAGCATTGTGCTGGTGATTTGGAAAATATATTATGTCTTTGAATATGAAGTTCAATTTTATTTAATCAATTATAAGATTGCTTCAAATTGGCGTCCCGAACAGACCTACGAAAATAATGAAGCAAAAGAGATGAGAAACAAAAATAATCAGTGGACTTGATGGAGACACCAGAATAAAAGGTAAGATTGGAATTGATTAAACGATATTTGGATTTTGGGGTTTTTGAAGTAAAAGTAAACAATGTAAACAACGTGAAAATATAAAAAGTGGAAGAAACAGAGAATTGTGTGACTGATATGGATTTACAATTGAGAATGTTTTTGGTAAATGAGGAGAATTGTAGAGATGGGGAGGCAATGGAAATGGATTTGAGATGTTAGCAACATAAAGCAAAATGTTTGAAAATCAATTTTGGAAGGATAAGAAAGAGTAGAAACAAATGTAAAAAAGAAATGAAAAGAATAGAAACAAATATGAAAGAAGAAATGAAGGTAGATAATGACAAGTTAAGGAAACAAATATGAAATTAGAAATGACAGAGATGAAGAGTAGGTATTGAGGAATTTAGAAATAAAAAATAAGCGAAAATGATAAAGAGAAGAGATGAGAGAAGGGTGAGATCGGATTTGAACGAGATAAAAGCAGATGTATGAAAAATGTGAAGAAGATCAAAAGATAATGAAGAGTAGAGTTGACAGTTTGAAAACTGAATGTGGAAGAAAAAAAGAGAATACCTGTGGTGTTGGAAGAATTGAGATTAATGAGATTTTGAAAGGAAAATAGAAAAAGAATAAGAGAAAATGTAGCAAAGGGATCCTAGGGTTAAAGATGCTTATGGTGTTTACGATGAAAAATTCGAAAACCAACTTCAGAACTCTGGACCAAAATTCGTCGTAAGAAGAGACAAATACTTCAAAAAAATTATGACTACATTTACAACTGATCCATAATAGAAAAAGACGGACATTAAAAATTCTTATTCAGAAGGATGGATATCTTGAATAACTCGGAAACCGTTGACCTATTGACGAAAATTTTACATAGAATACCTGTTTTTAATAAAGAGAGAAGAAAAGAAGAAACAGCTCAAAGAGTTGAAGGATGAAGAAGAAAAGGAAATGCGAAAACAGGCGGTCAAAGACGAGGAAAGAAACCATTCTACTATGAAAATCTGAGAAACGTTTGTTAGAGTTTCAGTTGACAAGTATAGGCAGCTGAAGAAGTCTGGAAAAGCTGAACAAGCATTCCAAAAAGAGGATGAAGAAAAATAATTATAAAAAAGAAAAAAAATTGAAGGAAGGAAGGAGGGATTTGTGGTGTCACAAATATTGAACCATTACAAAGTTATTGGTAATACAACAACTGCTTGACCTAAAGATTTCAGTCTGATAATTTATCAGTCGCCATGATGTCATTTTTACTTAGATTGGACAATATTTATTTTTTGACTATTTTCAAGTTTTAGTTCCTGTTCAAGCATTGTACTGGAGTGATTTGGAAGAATATATTGTGTCTTTGAGAATATCAGTTCAATTTTGTTAATCAATTATAATGTACTGCTTCAATAGTATAAATAGAGTATGGCCTTGTCCGATTCATATAACTTTCAGCGTGTAAATAATGGGCAGATAGACAACTCGAACTAACACTTATCAATGGATTTAGGCTATTTGAAAATTACAAAAGTCAGGATTTAGCTTACCATTCAGCAAAAAAAGAAAAAAAACATGTATACGGCTTCACTATATAACAAGCCTCTGTATTGCAATCTGATAATCATTATAGGTAGGTAGTCATGTAAACATAAGTTCCTTAATTCCATTAGAATCAAATAAATTAAACACCTAATCTAATATTCTTTAAGAATACAACAAATTTTAAAACATTTTCAAAAATTTCAAGTTCTATAAAATATATTTATTATGTCAATATCTCCTGTCTAATGACTTCTGAATATCTCTTTTAATTCTAAATGAAATCACTAGGTACTTTCTCTTTGGAATAGAAGAAGTTTTGGGTTAACGCCTGTTTTTTCTTTCCTTGTCATTGTATTTTTTGATAAAATGAATTTATATAAATATAGGTACTGACTATTTCTGTAGTCGATTCCAATTATTGTAGTTATTACCTGGATCTATTGATAAAATTATAATAAGTAACGAATCCGTTCAGGAAGAAACTCTCAGACTTTATTAAGAACATCATTCTGGTGTTGCCCGTCACTTGGAGTCGAAAACTGAAAAATTGAAGAAATTGTTAAAAAACCTTTAACAATTGCATTTTTATAAAATTTAGAAGTTGGAAGAATATTAAATTCAATTTAAAAGTTGGAGGATTCCAATATCGACGTTTGGTTGAATCCGCTGAACACTATAGAAAATAGCTGACAATCATGCGAAAGCATGTAAAATAAGATTGTACTCTGAAATCCCACCAGGCAATTGAGATAACCGATACAAAAAAATAATATATATACAAAAAAGCAGTAAACGTGGAGTTCAACCCCCACGAAAATTGTACCGAATTCATAAAAATCAGCAAATAAAATGGTGGTTTACTAATGAAAACATTGAAACGTGTGTCTAAACCTAGTTTACGCAAAATATTATTTTTCGAAGGACAGATAATAAGAGGAAATTAGGAAAATAAACAATGTCTGGCAACTGGCATCATTACAAATTTACAGAAAAAGCATTTCTTTTTGGTAAGGTCACACGTTTTTAATAGGTCTCTCCATTTTAATCTATGTATTGAGGTGTTATCTGTACTAATAACTTCTATTCAATACTAATTTATTCAAGATAAATCAAAACAGATCCCACTGTGCTTCACACTGCTCAATTCGCAGAAAATTCCATTGTGTCTCAGAGATTATTCAACAAGGAAAAGTTACCATATCTTTGATCTTCGAACTTACTTCACCTTCGTATTTCATTTTAGTGTTTTTTACTATCAATAGGAATGACTCCGCGGAAAGCTTTAAAAATCATTAAGATGTGAATAATTAATGGGATCTTGCCCGGTAAATGTCAAAGTTTGCATGCCATTTAATTGTTTTCTCTTAAAAATACAATAATCGCATTCATATTGATTACTTACATTTTATATTGACTGATACTATTCTTTCTCATTGTTTCTATTTTTATTAAATCTCGAATAAGGTACGCAGCAGTGCGACCCACAAAAGGAATGTCCGCATATTCTTTGTAGGCTGCCAAATTACAAGAATTTTACTATTTAATATTGAATTTTGTATTCATCCATTCAACTAAATGCGATATAAGTTGAACACAGGGTAAAGGTAGTATAATGAACTATACTTGAGTATGGTACTTGCTAAACTATACTATACTTGTATTGAACTAGACCAGTCTAAACTGAACTATAGCGTAGCCTACAGTACTAATACTAAAATTAATATAGTACTCTAATTACTAAGAAGCTACTTAGTATGTTTTACTACGGTGATGCCCAGATGAACTCTAGGCTTGTGCTTGGGTAATGTGAAATGAATTTCAATTCCAATATTCAAATTGAAAAATTATCATTAACAACGTTGGAAAGGATAGGGGAAAAATTGAATAATATATACATGCTTTATTGCAACATTGTGCACTCCTACATCATATGCATAAATGGAGATAGAAGGAAATTGGATATTGCACTATTCAATTGCGCTTTTTAAATCATAATAATTTATTGAACGAAATTCCTAATTAATAATGCTATAAAATACTCTGAAGACTCCCGCAACTGCGAATATTGACAACCGAATCATAGAATCTGCATATTTGTTTCAATCTAGCCTACAATATGGATTGATTACACAATCATGAGAACAGATGGTAATGATTGTTGACTATAAATCATGATATTTTCCTGTTTCAGAATTTAATAAATACAGGACTAATAACAGCTGCAGAGTAGTTGGAATCATTTTTATGCATGAGTTGAGTTATGATTCTTACAATTTCCAACGTTAGACTTTCCTTTTGGCAGCTATATTTTCTTGGAAAATTTCAAGGTAGATTCACTCTGAAAATTAGTATGATTTATACTTGTTGGTTTGAATACAACTTACACAGTTGTGAGCCTTACAAAGAAATGGAGACCAGTGAAAATAATTGGGAATTTATAATTGAAGCCGTAAATTGATAAATTGAATCAATAATAGATGAATTTATTCATTAGTTTTTTTAAAATTGAGATTTGTGCGATAGTCTTGGCCAAAAGATTCCCTGCATGCTTCAGGGAATATAATATTCATAAGCAGAAGAAATTTAAAGAGCCAAAATTATTCGGATAAAATATTATTGAAAAATAACAATTATTGAGCTTGAGCTGAGAGCGCCTTAGTTTAAGATATGAAACATTGGTTTTCTATAAGAAAAAACTAATACTAATCCTAGGTTCAACTCCAAAGTGCTAATTTGACAGCAAATAGAAAAAATTGCTTAATTTATTCTTCTTGCTAATAAAGCCAGGCAACTTTTCTTACTTTGCAAATAAAAGAGGCACAATTTTGCAAGTACGACGTTTAGTAAAACACAGAAATCAATGAGACCGTTCACACTTTTCTGTGTGCACACATCAACTCATTCCTATGCTTCAAAAAATAACCCCGTATGACTCAGGGTAACGTTTTGCGAAACACAGAAACCAATGAGTCCGTTCGTAACACGTTTCTGTGTGCACACACCAACTCATTTTTATGTTTCACAAAAACACCAGTATGAATCATAGTGGCATTTTGTCTCAAAGTCAAACCCCAATGAGACAGTTCACACGTTTTCCGTCAAGATCGAATAATTGATTTCTATGCACACAAATTCAATGCTTCAAAAAAGTCCGCCCAGCCCGCGTTCGTTCCAGGTGTGAAGAGCAATTTGGCATTCGGCCAACTAGAAAAATATAGCAGGGTGTGAACTGAGAAGTGCCTGCTATTGATGTCATTGACCGCAATATGCAAGCAGAGGACGGCTGACCGCAGAAAACGAATCAGGTGTAAACTTCAGGACTGGCCCAAGACTCGTCAGGACATTGCTCTTGAGATCAATCAAAAGTTCCAGGGTATTGATACATATTGGGATAATATTACAAATGATCATTACAATATCATTACACACAGTCATTTACAATATTAAATTTAACTGATATTAAATAGCCATTGGGATATTGTTGCAGATAAGTATAGGGATACCAGGCCAATAGTAATCATATAGTATAGTACTATAAACACACATCCTTTTAGAATATTGAATTTAATTAATATTAGATAGACATTGGGATATTACTGCAAATAAGTACTGGGATAGGTACCAGGCCTATAGTAAGTTAGTGTTATTCAAAAATTAAATTTTATAATACAATTATTTCAACAGATCAGTACTAATTCTAATACCTAATGATATAATAGAGCAGTATAGCCGGGGTTCCATTAGAGATAGAGTAGCTGGCATACGGTCCAGCAAACTCTACCATTAATTATTCTATTAATGAAAACCTGAAAATCACTCTTACTTCACTTGCCTCGTTATTTATTCTTGGAGGATGGAATATCAGCAGTTGAATGGTTGGGATCTCTATCTCTCTCTCTCTCTTCTCACTAGACGTTCAATCTGTCAAAAAAATAACAAAATTAGTTATCAAGTTGATCAGATTGTAAGTAATTATATGATAACAGATAAGTAAAGTAAGTAAATACAGATGTACAGGATAATAAGTAGCCTAACTATGCATATAAGTATGACATGTTAAGTATGATACTGTAGTTGATTCGAAATAAAATGTGGGTTTGATCATTTGCTTAGTTTGAAATAACTAGACACTGAAAAACATGGAAATCAGCATACTATCTTACCATGGTAGGCCTACTCGCAACTACGCGTTCAAGGTGTAGATTGAAACATTCAACTCATCCGACACAGCTATTTATTCTCAAATAAAATTTTGTGCCATAAAAATAATTGTCGTTGAACAATGCTGTAAATATCCAATAGAATGAGCGATTTGTGATTGTATTTTGCTAAGGAAGGATTTCCTCTGTACTCAACATACAAAGCTAGCCACACTACAAAACATTTTGCTCATAGCTACTATACTTTGAGAATTATTTCCAACCTTCGACTTCTTTCCTGTAGTAAAATGAGACCAATAAATATTCCAAGAAAAAATTACGCTTTGAAGGTTTAGCGCAGAAAATTGTTTGAATGATTCAAATTCAATTAAATTCAATTTATTTTCACAAACAATTTTGATTCAACTCAATTCTATATACAATTTCAATTCAATTCAATCGCATATACAATTAATATGATACTGAAAATTTAATAAGTACGGTATGAAAATCTAGCGCAGAAAAGTGTTTGGAAAATTGTAATTTATATTCAAGGGATTTTCAAACTCAAATGTAATGTAGATAATTAATCACATAAACCAAACAAAAAAATTGAATCATTTAATTCATAATTTTGTTGTATTCTACTGATAATTTTCTATTCTAACACAATTTACTATTTCTCTCCAATTTTTCTTCTACTCCTGAGAGTTTATACTTCAAGTGTTAATTACTTTGGAATTAAGTTCTAAGTATGTTTAGTAGCCTAATATATTGTTTACTGTCAAGCACAAGCACTTGGAGTTGTCCGTAGCCAAAGGCGATAAGCGCCTGTCTGATAATCCAAAGGTTCCAAGATCGAATACAGATCGAATACAAGACTATTGTCAAGAGTGTAGATATCTAGATAGAATGATTCTTACATTATTTTTATGATAACTCATATTATTTTCTAGAAATTAATTTTGCTTTGTACTTAGTATGTTTTTGGTTTAGATTTTCTAATAAAATGACTGTTTCTTGTATGTGTTTCTATTGAGACTGAAGCATACAACGAAAATCAATGATAGTTTCTTTCATCGACTATTTATCTGACGATATTATAGCTGAATATGATATCTGACGATATAATATCTAGATAGATAGATATTATTTATTGACGTTGCTGATGACCGGAGTCCAATGGCAAAGAAATAATATATATCTATCTAATGCCATCCGCTAAATTAAATGAATGCTATTATACATCATCATCATCATTGTTCTTACATCTTTGTTTTGATAATGAACATCACATATATCTACATATAAAAATAATACAATAAAAATCAAATCCCACTGCTTCAATATAGTTCCTCTACCATGAACCGTTACATTTGATACAAAGGAAATGCCGGTACCCAGCGACCACATAATACAAATAATAATACAATTTGTATTATGTGGTCGCTGCCGGTACCTGATATACAGATTAGTATGAAAGAATAGTTACCTATAGTGTTATAAGTTACATATAGTGTATAGTGTTATAAGCTATAGGCCTATATGTTAGAATACAGTACAGTTGTATGTAATACAGTGTGAATTATATATGCCTAAAGTTAGTCTTAATACCTGTAGCTGTTATGGTATCGTAATCAACGTTTGAACAGGGACTTCACACTCGAGCTTATTAAAATTTATTGTTTCACTTTCTTTGGGCGGCTAATTTGAATACACTTCAAATAAATGCCTACACGAGTTCGAGTTACCGGCCACCGCTGGTTGGAGCAAAGCATTCATTAATTATTATTCAATGCGTTGTTGGCATTGGTTGATAATAATGTAATCCATAGTATGTTATCTATTATCTTTGAGGCCTAATAACAAGGTGGACCGAGAGAAAGTGATTATGTTGACTGGAGAGAAAGCCTCAAGACACATACAGGAGCAATAGATAAACAATGCTGGTTAAAAGTATAAGTTCTGGAGCTTGTAGTGATTCTGATCAAAAATGGACTGAATTCTGATGATCTGTAGGTGTCAGGCTATGATGATTTGTAGTATGCGACTTGATTACGGTCAAATTTTGCATCAAATTCAATTAAAACAAATTTGAACCGCACAGTTGACTTGTAAGTTACCTACACATTAGACATGCATTATTGTTTGCTGCATCATAACAGTACATGTCTAGTGTATGGATACCTTACTTACAAGTCAAGAAGTCAGCAGTTCAATGAAAACTTAGTGGAATCTACGTACTGTACATAACAATGGTGATAAGCATATACTTGAGTAGTTAGGCCATCAAATATAGGTCAATAGTTGAAAAATAATCTAGCTGAAAAAGTTTCCATACAATTTGAAAAGAAATGATAAAGAGTGGATAATAACTATAAATAATTCTGGCGGTAGTAATTTTTGCAAACATTCATCTGGAATGATAAGGTAATCTATGATTCAGAATACCACAACTCTTAAAATTTATTATAATAATAAAATTACAATCTTAATTATTTTTTCTAATTACCATAAGTGAAATGGCATAGTTGACCCAAACAATTACTTTGATATTTTGTTGAATTTTGTCTTGGTATACTATGTGTAAAAAATTCGAATTTGATTGTAGATAATTATGAACTTAGTAGATCAAATCCCTTCACCTCAGATCACCTTCTACAGTACCGTATTCCTAGCTGCAAATGTGGTTCCGTATTCATGATTAATAAAAAAGCACAAACAATAACAATGTTGTACTGATATTTAGTCAAAGCTTAATTATTTTAGTATTACTAATGAAAATATTAAACAGTATTATAAATAAAAAATTTATATTGTTTTACAAAAGCTCATAAAACAGATTTGGATGACATAATGGGGATAAATGAAGTTTTTATACATTTTATAATAATATCAAAAGAAACTTCTCAGTACAGTACCATATTCACCATGAACTAAATCATAATAATTGTACATGATTGTACCAATCATAATATTATTGTACATGATTGTACAAATCATAATATTATTGTACATGATTGCACCATTTTTAAATGTACTATCAAATCAGTACATTGATAACTACTACCACATATTGTAGAAAACACAAATCTCAAGTACCTAACAAGAATAAATAATTAAAAAAAATTCAGATATAATAACTCGTCTTTGCTGGCAAAAGGAACCTTAGAAGAGGAAACTTCCAATAAATTCTTCCTCATTCCTCTTCCAGTTATATTTTCGTTTTTATTTCCAACCCTTTTCTTACAAATGTGCTTTCTTCATTATTTTATTCCTACACTCTCTCACTCAGTCGATTCTATTTGTTATCCATTTTTAAACCTCCTCTTCAAATTAAATTTCTCATCCAATTTATTCTCTTTCTTATTTATTTCTATACCTTCTCTTCCAATTCCATTCTCCTATCCATTCATTTTTAAATAAAATCTTTTCTCACAAATGTATTTTTTCTTTATTATTTATTCCAATAAAACTGCTTCTCATCCAGTCCTTCCAGTCATCTAGTCCTTCTCTCTCCTTCAAGTTCTTGCTTAATTTTATACCTTTACATTTCTCACCCAATTTTTACACAAACACGTCCTTCCAATTCCATTTGTCTTATTATTGTTTTTTAATAGTAATCATGTAGGCACACTCCCTGTGAGCACAATCAAAATAACACAGACTATTACAAACAATTCAAAACTTTAATCGCTTTCGTACACGGCAGAGCATAATATTATCGCTGTAGAACAATGTAATCCACAATTGAAAGGGTTGTAAGGTCCATCTAAGAACAGAACAAGGTCGACTAATTCGCGATAATATGAGGAAAAGGCCATCAAAAATATTTGATGGCTGGTTTGTGTACATGTAGTGCACGGGGGAGCATAAGATAAAACAGAAAAACAACTTATCTGTCCGACCTGTGTGAATCCCCTCTCAAGTTTGTATCCGAGAGCTTCCTCTCCACTTCCTCATCTACTACCATCATGATTATAAATAGGAATCCCGCAAAACTTAGTGCACAGTCGAGCCAGCATTCACCGGAGAAGATTTCAAACAGATAGCTTCTTCCAAAGAGACGAATTTCAAATTTTGCCGAGATGGTAACGTCGGCTAGAATATTGTCAACCAAGTTGACAATTTTGCTGGTTGCAGTTTGTGTATCAGCTGTTCCCACGCCTCATCACCATGATGGCGATCCAGAAAGGAAACCTGGAACACCCAGTGAGTAACTGGATTCATTTTTATTCCTTTCATTGATACCTATTTCATTACTGTAGATGATAAAAATTAAATTTGTCATTTAGACTTCACTCAAGTACAAGCGAATCGGGAATTTAACCCCACCAAGCAAGAGATTCTAATTTTATTATTTAGTCCCAATAACAATAATTTTTCAGTTCTCTTATTTTATTAATTAAAGTTCCTTGTATTGTATCCATCATCTTCAAAATTTCATGAGAATCTTTCTCATTTTTCTTACTCATCACCTTTTTACCAAGGTGAATCAAGGACTTGAAAAGTGCTTATCAAGGACTGATTGAAAAGTGTCTTGATAAGTAAAAGTTTCCAATTTAATGTGTTATATTAATACACTTTTTACTTGAATCTTCAGGGACTTCACATTTATAAATGAATCTTTCACCTTGTACTTTTTCATCATTTTATTAATTAATATTTTATGAATAAACTTTTATTAATTAGTGTTATGAAGATCTAATTGATAAGTGCTGATACTACAAAAGGATAATATCCAATCAATACAAATCCTTATCAAAGTCCAATTTGTCAAATTCTTCTGGCTTCTGAATTACTTATTTCGACTAATAAGCATTTTTTTTGGAATCAAAAAATAAATAATGATTAAAATACTAATAATTAAAATACGCTGATTTGAATCTGACCCAAATAAAATGTGTTACAAATACGAACGTTTATTTACAGAAATAATTTTCTTATGCACAAATTTTTCCATCAATTTTTATGAATAAAGAAAAACTTCATCTGAATTCAATTTTTCGCATGATATTTACTCCTAATAACACTTCTTACAACATAAAACACTGTTGCGATATTGCGAATCATTTTTAATAATGTTCTCATAATAGTGTCATACATAATATTTAAATTTTGAATACTTTGAAAATGTCTTTCTTTGAACGTATTGTGTGTTACTTGTTTCTTAAAATTGCATGAGAAATAATTTTTATTTTTGATAAGGGTTTTTATTGATTGGATATTATACGTTTGTAGTATCAGCAAATCAGATCCTCATAAATAATTAATAAAATCATAAATGAGAAATTATTCAATAGCAATTTATTGTTCCTCTAATGATATTATTCCTGAAACCTCTAAGGTTTCAAATTTGTAATCTAATAATTGTAATTTTTTCAAGTGAAAATTGTGTTTGTGATCTAGTAGAGATTTTGAATATAGCCTGAATTTGGACATTTCTCAATAAAATTTTGGATCAGAAGAATTTTTGAGCAAACGCCTGTTTTTTCTTTCCTTACTATTGTATTTTTGATGAAATAAATGAATGAATAAATATTTTATTCAATTAGGAGTGGAAATATTGAATTCCACCCTATACAGAACTACGCCTATGTAGTGAACTTCCTTCACTTACTCGCATAGTATATCTATATATCGTATATAGATATACTATGCCAAGTGAAGAAGAAAGCAAAGCATAGGCGTATGTGGCCAAACTTAAGGCTTGACTATTGACTATAATAATGAACTTTATTGCTGATTTTTATGTTACTCAATTAGTCAAATTCGTATTTTAACACACTAAGCGAAGTCAAGAGAGAAAAACTAATTGAAAAGAACCGCAAGAGCATTCTCTGTATGAATGATAGATAATATTCAAAAATAACAATTACGGTCCAAAATGGGTCCCTTAAAAAATGTATAATATAAAAAACTGAATATAAGAATATTACACCGATAGAGATAGAGGGAAATGAGGGAAATGATAATTCATACATTTAATATCAGACGCTACCGATATTACAGTAGTCATCCTGTGAACTTGAAAATTATACATTTGCAAAAAGATAGAATAGTTCTCTTATCTAATTTTCTCTAGTACAAATTTCATTATTACCTGAAAATCAATGAAAATGGAGATGAAAAGGAGGGTGGGCAAACACTCGACGCATGAATAGCCACTCCTCCTAAATTAGTCACTTCAAATGTAAACAAACTAGTAAAGTGGAGAGATAGAAAACATATCAATAAAAACCATGAGAGAATTGAGAGAATGTTCCCTGAATGGTCTCTATATCTGTATGGAAACGGAAGAGAATAATAAATTAACACTTGATAAGAGGGAGAGGAAGAATAGAGCGAGAATGAATTAAGAGAGAGAGAATTGAATTGAATTGAATGACTGCCTTTATTTTAACCTGGGAGGGCGAAGTTAGGGCGCAGTCGGCCCTCTCTTACACTTAACCCTCAAAGAGAGAGAGAGAGAGAGAGAGAGAGAGAGTAGAGGAAAATGCGAGAGAGTGAATGACAGAACAATTCCAAAAACTCTCAAGGGCAAACAAGATGAGTTGAGTGTTTACTTTGAGAGAGAAATAGAGGAAGAGTCTCTCGTTTTGATTCCAAACCGAGAGTTCTCAGAACGCACATATAAATAGAATGTAAGTAAAAAGAGAGAAAAGAGATGGAGCTGAGAAAGAATTCAAAGAAATCAAGCCTCAAATTAGTTTTGGCGATAAATGATTCTCTCAATCCATCACCTTAATGATGATGATGCTAGAAGGCCGGCCCCATACAATCAGAGGACTAAAATAAAAATGTAGATACTACATTAATCATCAACAGAATAGCCTACAAATGTTGGATGTTGTCTTTCCTACATCAACAAAATTTCCATCCGATTTGCAAGTATCCTTTTAACCTTGACCGGTGGGAGCGGGAGGCATCGACCTGTGAAAGGTGAAACAAGGTGAACAACTGTGGGTGTACCTTCTCCTGCTTCCATAAATCATCAACTTATTACAAAAAGAGTCCGATTTCCTTCTCTGATTTCCCCTGGTTACAGTTCTCTCTCCTTCTTCGCCTCAGCTTCGTGTTCTGACTTGCAACTTTCTTCTTCCCTTTCTCAACTACACGATCTAATTCCAGCCAATAAAAAAATAACCTTGAAATGAACAGCTGACTTGTATACAGCATAACTATACAGTATATAAAATACTGTATACTTGTATACATAATTATACAGTATACAGCATAAATGCAAATTTTTATAAATATAGTACAAGAAAATTAATAGCATGATGCCCGGTTTTTCAGTCGCTCAATAGACAGTTTATGGATCCAATAGCACTATTGAATCAATAACCATGTGTTTTCAAATGCAAAAAAAGTTATTGATTCAATAAGTTTATTGAACGACTGAAAAACCGGGCATCAGAGTAATTACACTAGAAAAAGCCCCTTGTTACATAGAAGACACATTTTAGAATGCCTGTCATTATCCTAGAATTGTTACAGAATTATATTAATATTTTCAAATTTTCTCCAAACCATACACAATTATCAAGGCATTATTATTGTAAAAAATATTGCCATTTGGAAGATTAATGAATTTTAAATTGAAACTAAAATAAATCAGCTTATGCCTTTGCAGGTTTTTCCTGATTTTGTTAAATATGTTAGTAGGTAAGATTTTCTTTCATTTTATTTTGTATTGTGGCAAAAAGGAAATAAATTTGAATTTGAGAAATTTGAAATGTCCAAGAATTGGCATGAAGAGAGGATGATGAAGACAACGGAGTTCAATAAGGATGGAAGGAAAAGAGAGGAGAATAGAAAGGAAGATGGATAAGAGTGGTATTGAAGATAAATAAAGTTGAAAAATAAAAAGAGAAATAACGAGAGAAAATTTAGCAAACTGTGAGAGTTCATCAAACTTACAGCTCAGGGCTTATTAATTCCACAATTTGCGTTTTTAAAAGCTGGTCGTTTGGAGTTGAAAATTAATACCAACTACTTCATGCATCATACTTGAGTCACTTTTAATCAAAATATGAACTGCTTCATATCATTATCAAGTTTCAGCACATGGAGATTATCGGTTATAACATGCAAACTTGATAAACTTTATGATTTGAAAATCAATAAGATGTAAAATTTAAATATAATTATTAGTAATCATTCGACAAAATTGATACTTTGCAGTTCTTGTTAAGTTGCATTATATTGCCTCAAGTTACTGTGAGAAATTTCAACAACCTTATTAACATGATGATTAGAAAAATTGAGGAAAATCAAACCTTCATGATTATCGATAGCTAATGCTTATTGATTCAAATTATGTCCTGAATAATCAGGCCTGTTATGTAATATTGCCATTTCCTTAGGTCAACTTACCAGAAGTAATGACGTCAATTATCACATTAAAGTTCAACTTTCATACTATTTCTTTTTATTATGAAATGGTTCCAACATCATCGAACTTTCTCAAGCTGATTAATCTACATGGATATGATAGCCTTGTAGATTCAATCGATTAATTTTTCAAATAAAATACATGAATAAAAATTGAAAAAAAAAGATCAATGGAAAAATTATTTCCTAATTTTAGTGAACTTTCAAAGAGATCTCAAAGACCCAGTCAATGAATATCATTTATTTATTTAGAATTAATTGATGGTGTATTAAAATTTGACAAGAAAAAAAACAATGAGTTTATATTTTCATCTACTATCTTTACCATCTACGATGAAAGCCATTTCACCCTATTCAAAATGAATAAATTGAAGTTTAGTGAATTAAATAAACTAATAAGATCTTAAGTTGAATTAATTAAACTATTCATTGTTGATTTTACACAGCATTCATTAACATTAAATAATTGAATCAGATTCAAACAGAGTAATTAGTCATTAGTACGAATAACTATTTTTTAAAAATATTTTAAGCCCTCATTGGAGCAAATCTAGTCGAATTGGTGAGATCATTTTTGGAACCGTTTCTTCTGTGCCCAATATGTCTTCATTCTCTCGGATCTCTGAAGTCTCTGCTCATCTGTGATATTGTAATTTTTCTGTTTTAATTGTAATATTTTTTAATTTTTCTGTTGTAATTTAACTATTTTTAATAATATTCATTAACTATTTTTCATTGTAAACTTAAGATTAATTCAAGAAAACTTTGAATTCGCAACTTATTCAATTTTCAGCTCGACTCTGCGTACCGGACTCAGCCTACAAAGGATGTCTGAAGATGGTGGAGCAGGGAGCTAGTGTTGGTGTACACATGGAGTGTGTCATGGCTAGAGATAGGTAAATATGTTGAAAATTAATAAAATAAGTAGTAATACATTAGTAATTAATAATCCACGCTTCAGTAAAATAATACTCTATCACATTTTAGTGACTATAGTGAGTAGTAAGTTGAAATACATAATTCTTTCAATATAGAGGATATATTATAAGATTTATCTAATACATTTTATCCGAGGCTAAGATGCTATAGAAATAAGAATGTATACTATATTCCGATAGACTATAAAATATAAAATCTTACAGACATAATATAGAGTATAGAATATGAAATCTATACACGATCTATATATATCTATTATTAATCTATTCATATCTATATATGAAATCGATATTTTTATTTATGAATCGTATTTTCTATTGATTCGAATAGATTGGAATGTTTGGATAAGATTGAGAACCACAAGGCTGACTGGGGTGCAGTCGACCCAGAAGACATGTTCATTGCTGCCAACCTGGGCGATCAGTACTTGAAAATTTTCAAGGAGATTCGCACCAAGGAAGAACCAGAGAGTGAGTTTGAAAATCATTAAAATAGCCATGCCTCTACATTATCATTAAATTTCCTAAAAAGACTTAATCAAGAATATTCACTGAAAGGCTGATGGACAAAGTGCCCTAAACACTACGTGAATGCTCTGAAGCAGCCAAATACAGCAAAGGACTTACATTTCATGCTGCTAGCACGCTGCTAAAGCTCTGCTCACGTAATAAAATTAGACTATGAAATAAGTCTGAATCTCAAAAATGTTAATGGATAGAATATCTCATGAAAAAATATTGTAAATTGTAAATTTTAAAACTTTAAAGCAGTACTTTTCCTCAATTGAATGAATTGATTGAGAATGAATGTTCAAGTTTCACTTGTTAGTTAGAGTTATAACGAACCTAGATCTGTTAATAGTCATAGAAGTATTTAATTTATTCTTCAAATTTGTTAATATAAATATTAACTTCAATCTTATTTGACGTTATATTCCACCCTTCTATTTTTTAATTGAGTATTTCCCACCCTTTACGAACAATTTTCAATTTATCTACACAATCTTATTTATTTGGCTATTAAATACAAAAATCTATCAAGCAGCAAATGATATTCTTATATTTTTTCGCTTATTTCATGAAGAAATAGAAAATATATTAACACGAAAAAATAAGTATAAATTAAAGAAATATTTTTGATGCAAATTCCATGCATTCTGTGTCTAACGTTTTCTATTTTCAATGTTTCCAGTGGAATTCCGTTACGAGGCAGTTGCAGTTGTCCATAAGGATTTGGAAATCAGCAGTCTAGAACAGTTGCGCGGTCTCAGATCTTGTCACACTGGAGTGGGCCGTAACGTGGGTTACAAAATCCCCATGACCAAGGTAATCATCAAAATTTCTAAAAACTAAATAAAGATGAAGCTTATTTATGAAAAATATATTGAGATGTACTAGCTCTAGTATCTAGTATGTACTAGCAATTTTTCAAGGATGGAAGGTACCAACAGATATTGCCATTAGTCATCATTATTACAATAATTTTAAGATTGTATTGTAACTGAAGTTCATTTTTCTTAAAGTTTATAACATGAAGCTTATTAGGAGTACGCCTAAGGAGGAAGGAGTAAGGATAAGTAAGAATTAAGAAGGAGTAAAAATTGAGGAGTAAGAATTAAGAAGGAGTAAGAATTAAAAGGAGTAAGAATTAGGAGTAAGGATAAGGATAAGGAGTAAGGATAAGCCTTCAAAAGTCATAACTCATATTATTGATAAAAATTTATAGGATTTCTTTTAGGGTCGGTATCACAAAATTGAAGATCAACTTTTGTTTTTCTTTCTATTCTTCTATTATAACTTTTAATTTTACTGACATTATTCAAAGGTTATATATTTTCATTTACATGTATTGTACTCTGTTTTTCAATAATTTTCAATTTCCATTTTTTCGATTGCTCATGAGAATTGAGACTTAATTGAAAAGTAAGCTTAGAAACTTTACAACTCGGACGTGGAGTGTTAACTTATTTGTTTAATCAAATTATTAGATTGCACTTCGATTGATAACTGGGCTGTATTATTTACAATTGATATTTTCCAGCCATCAAAAATTGAGTTATAAAGGCTAATCATAGATTAGCCTACTCATGAGAACTAACACTGTTGATTGAAAAGTAAGCTTAACAGAACTTTGAGCAACTGGAACATTTGAGTTTTAACGTATTCGTATCATCAAATTAAGAGATTTCACTTCGATGGATGATTATATTATTTTAAATTGATATTTTCCAGCTATCAAATATGGGTATTCTAGGACCTATGGATGACGCCAGCATCTCCCCACGTGAAAACGAACTCAAGGCTCTGTCAAGCTTTTTCAGCAAAGCTTGCATTGTTGGAAAGTGGTCACCTGATGAAGAGACTAACCAACGCCTCAGTAAGTATAGGCTAAAACCACAAAAAAGTCTATGTTTGTTCAGGCCTGTTTGTTTTGTTCAAGCCTGGATTCAGTTATTCACATTGCAACGAAATACTGTCATTGGATGAGCACTAGCTTATCACAGTAAACCATCAAACCATCAGAAAAGATGAATTTAAAACCAATCTGTTCAATCAATCTAAAATCGAGTTCATAATCCCAATCAATGACAACTTTGTTGTTATCTTAAAATGTAAGATCAAAGTTATGGTCACTATCAATCCCTATGTCCACACTTGGTCGACTTTGTACGCTGCCCAGCATGCTATCAATGCTGAAGCACATTCAGCATACTGTGCAGTACGAAATAATCGAACAAGTGTCTACATAGGGGATGATTTAGCATATTAAGTAGCATGCTTGAGTCGCACATAAAATTGACTAGCAAGATCCATTTAACTTGTCAGAAAACATATTATGATCGACGAGCATATGATCACAATACTTAACCTACAAATGCTGAATCTCGCAGATTATTAAAAAGGTATTTTAAAAAGTTATTCTTTGAAAGGTCTTCTTTAAAAAGGTCTTTTAAATACTTTAAAGGTCTTCAAGACTTTTAAGCCTTTTGATTATTGTGTCGAAATCAATGTTTAATTTTTACCAAAAACAGCTGATTTCTGACAAGTTAAAAGGATCGTGCTATAAGTGTGGACATAGAGAATAAAGGCTTGGTTATTTTCTTGGAATGGCACCATCTACTATTAAGGCGAATCACTCAGACCAAGATTATGAAAGTTTCCTTTTTTCTCTTCAGAGAGCAAGTACTCCAACCTATGTGCCCTGTGTGAATCGCCTGCGAAATGCGACTACCCCGATGTGAACTCTGGCTATGAGGGAGCTCTCCACTGTTTGACCAAGGGAGACGGTCAGATCGCCTGGACCAAGACCTACTTTGTGAAGAAAGTTTTTGGAGTGAGTGTCATCAATTTTCATACACCGGATTCTACTATCAAATAATCATTTTTATTCTTTATTAGTTTATTTACAAACACAAAATCAATTTTTCAAATCTCCCTTATTAATCTTCATCTATTAATCTCCCTTATTTCATTTACACAAGTTCCTTATCAGATGACTTACTAAAGGGATTATAAGCATCAATTAAAACAACTTAACCAACATAATTTTTCTATCTCATCAATATTTAATAACTGTACTAAAAAGATGGAACTGGTTAGGAGTGGCATAAATTTTTAACGAGGATGTATAAGTTGTAGAGTTATCTATTATTAAGTCTCTCTTCATGTTCAAACAAACCCTCGCCAATTCAAATTAAAACTAACTTGCTTTCCTTTTTTTAAATAAGCTCGCAAGATTTTCAAAATAAATGATAAAAGACACGGAATTTCCATTGAAATTAACCACTTTAATAGTGAGCCTATGTTAAATAATTTAGCATTATACATGAGATATCCTTTTCCATTATACAGGATTATTAATTTTTCATAAATTCTTGAAGTACGGTATAGAATAGAATTTTGTCACTATACTCGGTTATTTTTTGTTTACTCTAGCAATCCAAGTACTACTTCAAATTATTAATTTTATTGCAATACAAGTACGAAATACAGTATAGGCCTACATAGAATAATTAACGATTTGCCATCAAGCTTTTCAAGGCTTATTCCCTAAATCAGTAAGTCAATCAATTGACGTATAAAATATTGTTGATGGATAACAAATGTTGGTCAACCAAATAGGCCTATATAGGCTACTACTAAACATTCAATCAACTACATTATCCATTTAACAATATTATTACTTATCATTCAAGGTGCGAAGACACTTTGCATAGTATGCATGTTCATCGAGTGGCCCGACATTTCCCATTTAATTCAATTGGAAAAGTCGGTCTACACGTTGTGCAGTCGACTGTGCAGCGTGTGGACCGACATTTCCCATTCAATTCAATGGGGAAATGTCGGTCCACACAATGCATGCATACTATGCAAAGTTTAATCGCACCTTTACTTTTATATAATTGAACTAAGAAATGTCCAGTCCGAAAACATTGGAAAGCTAACAAAAAATGTTATAATTTTCCTCAGATGGCATACGCCAAAAACCCAGCCACCACAACTGATGTGAAAGCCGAAGACTATGCCTACCTGTGCCAGGACGGATCCAAGAAGCCGCTCACCGGACCCCCCTGCACCTGGGCTGCCCGTCCTTGGCAGGGATACATGGCCAACACTGAAATCAACAGGTATTATAATAGGTTACACTAATCTATTTGGAATCTGTATAATAGAAGTTTATTGATGACAAATACAATTTTTGTATCAAATTAAAGAATCCTGTATCACCATCAATCTTACTGAAACCATAAAGCCATAGAGCATAACGCACTAGAACCTTCAAAACCAAAGAAAAGGCATTACATTTTCTTAATGCTTTCTCTATGCTAAAGCCCTTCAAGTTGTATTCTACACAAATTGTTCCGTAATTCTCTGAAAATACTCCTTATTGATGTAATGTATTTAAGTAATAAATACATATAAGAAATACTTTTAGCTGATGTCTTTTATTGCACTCTCAT
Organism: Laodelphax striatellus; assembly: GCA_017141395.1. Lineage (NCBI taxonomy): Eukaryota > Metazoa > Arthropoda > Insecta > Hemiptera > Delphacidae > Laodelphax > Laodelphax striatellus. The sequence goes on from CM029534.1 coordinate 8,822,296, forward strand.
CAAAATAAAAAGAAAATTTCCTTCACAGAGTTCCGAAAATGCTTCTAAACTAAGATGTTTCGAAAATAAGATCTGCTATCTTTTGCCATTTTTATGCTGGTGACAATTTTTTCACCAGAAGATTTTGGAGAAACGTTTCTCTTCGATGAATTCAATAGCAACTAGAGGAATCATCAAAGAAAATCTATTTAAAGGAAACTCTATAGATTTATAGATATTATATTTAAAAACTGCTTATTAGTGATGAGTTACATTGAACATGTGCCTATTCAAACTGTACTTTTCTGTACTGCACATTTTAATTTCATTGTAATTAATGTGAATTATCAAATAGAAGTCTAATATTCTTCCATTTATTTGTACAGTGAACTGACCAAGCTGAAAGAAGATATCACCAAGCTGAACAACCTCGGTGAAACCAACCATGCTGATTGGATCTCAACCGTGCTGGCTCTTAATGAGAAAACCCTGGCAGTTGACAACAACGGACCTTACTCGCCAAAACAATACTTGGAAAAAGGTACTGCCGAACGAATATTAAAAAATATAAATATCCAGGAGAAGTTCTTATAGAATTGATGAAGGCAAAAAATGAATACTTGACACTGGAAGGAAATGAGAAATTGCAACTATTCAATTGCTTTTAAATCATAATAATTAATTGAACGAAATTCCCAATTAATAATGCTATATAATACTCTGAAGACTTCCGCTACTGCGAATATTGACAACAGAATAATAGGTTCATAGAACTAGCTATTATTCTATTGTCAATATTCGCAGTAGCGGAAGTCTTCAGAGTATTATATAGCATTATTAATTAGGAAATTTGTTCAATTAGTTGACACATTATTTTGTTTTATTGGGACTGATACTGTCCACTGTACTCTCTCAACTCAAAAACCACTTTGGCCCTCTCCATGAATTTGCTCCTCCCTGCTTAAAGGTGACTACCGTCACTAAGAGAAAACAACTGACTATTTAAAAACAATTATTATACTAAAAAATAACTGGCAAATGATACCAACGTAAATAGAATGCAAGGTAGTGTAAACTATGCTCTATAAAGAGGACATGTAGCGAAGTTTACATTTTGAATTAAGCAATTTTGTCTTTTTCCCAAAAACTGCTATCCTTTCAAGCCACCGCGACTTCTTCTAGGCTCTATTGTATATTTATCTTTAAATCTTTGTAATTTCAATTCTATCAGACAGCTAATTATTCCAGAGCATTTGGTTATTAAGTGGCATGCATGTCAGGTTGGAAGTTTGTACTCTGAATCAAGTGATTTTCGATTCCATTTATGCAGGTCATTAAATAAAGTACTGTTCTAAAAATAATTAACGGTCTGATGGTTATGATACTATAGTATAAAGAATTCAATATAAATATACAAAGAAGTCCAGGAGAGGTTGCAGTGGCTTCAAAAACATGCGGTTTTTGAGAAATAAACATACCAAGTTGCTGAATTTAACATGTAAAATATGCACGCTTAACATTGGAAAATCGATGTCTTGATCTCCAGTATACCGCCACACGATCAGCTGCCTCCGAGCTTTGAATAGACTGAGATGCGTGAACTCTACCTTGTATTCTAATCACCTTGTAATAAAAACAATTGGATGTTGTCAAAAATATCACTGTATTTAGCCTATATGAGAAATTGACAAACATCTCAACACTCACGGTGTCAGAAGCTAACCACCTTGAATGATACCAACATTCGAGTTCAATAAATGTTTTCTGTTTCAGCCAAGTACTACGATGTAATTGAAAGGGACATGATGAAGCCGAAACGTGAGGCCAGAATGTGTGTGGTGAGCGATGTCGAAAAAGCCAAATGCATGGACATGAAGCGCGCCGCTTTCTCCAGGGACATCAGACCCAGTTTCGCATGCATCCAGAAGTCGTCGGTCGAAAACTGTCTGAAGGCTGTCCAGAAGAAGGAAGCCGACTTCTACTCTATGGATGCCGGATATTTGGAAAAGGCCGAGAGGTGAGATGAATATTGTGGAAATTTCAACAGACATTTTATTGATGGACAAAAGACGTCATAGATACCATTACTATTCTATAATAGTAATGTTTAATACAACTAATATTAATATTAGTTTATTTTTAATATTAATATTAAAAGTTTAATACAACTTTGTCTAAAATTGATGAATATCAATAGACATTGGATCATAGAAAGAAATGAGAGTCTGTGAGAGAAATGTGGAATACAAATAAAATATGTAAACGTGCTTAGGCCTACAATTCTAAGACTCGCATGCACCATCTTCGTTCGAACTTAGATTAAACTGAATATTTTCATATAGTTTAGTTTAAACCAAGTTAAAAGTTCGTTTTGTTAGACTCAGATTAAACGACGATGGGTCTTGGATGAAAATAGATATACAGTACCAAGGAGAGACGAGAGATTAGATTCATTGTTTATACCATTATTGGAATTTACATAGAAATCATGGACAAAACTATCTAGACTTCTAGAACCTGAAAATTGAAAGCAAAAACTAGAGGCATCGTATTTGCTTTTCATTTCTCCATGACAAATTCACTGATGAGGCGTAAATATTTGTCAGGACTGGGAATCTGAATCTAAATAAAAGACTCTAGTATTCTTTAACATTTCCCCATTTCAGTGGAATCAACAGTACCATAATTAACAATTTCTTGTTGATGAGCCTTGTTATTTGAACAGAGAGTATTAATACTGTAATGCCAAACTAAAATGTAAGGCACTTCATAAATTCAATGAGAATAGTTACAATAAAATTATTTCAAAAACTCACATAACTTGTGGTTCTATCTATATCAACACTACGATTGTAATAGAAAAATTGAATTATTTTATTCAAGACATTAGTATATTACTATTCCATCAACTTTTTACCACTCTATTGGAACTTACTCAGGGACATCTGTGAAGCCTCAGTTTCTGCGGTTCATCTTTTCAAACATTAAAACTATTAACTTTACATAACGAAACTACCAACTAAATAAAGCCAACAGTCAAGCTAATAATGGATTAATTGCTCTCATCTAAATCTGATTGTTTTCTTTTTCAACAGCGTATATGAGTTGGAGCCAATACTCACCGAGACCGTAATCGCTGCAGATCACAAAGCCAGTAACTACAGTCAGTACATGGTGGCTGTTGTCAAGAAATCATCCGATGTCAAATTTATGCCCTCTGCACAACGCGGATGTATCGCGCAACCTGGACAAGCAGGTGAATATCATTTTAATTAAAAGTTATTGAAGTTGGATGTTATCAATCTTGTCTAAGGGAAATTAAATGCATTCATTCACTGAAACATAAAACATTACAAGAATCAACAGACATTCGTTCAAAACTATTGTTTAGGTAAATGTTAATTATGAAGAGTGAATGTTGTGCACTACAAACCCAAATAATTTGAGAACTAATTTTCTTAATTTCTATTATAAAAATTATATTGCACATTGTTCAGGTGAATGTGAATAGAAAACACTTTTTGAAATTGCCAAACTCCACTTTAATAAACACAATGTTTACAGGACCATGGTTTCATGTTAAATACTTAACACATCCTACGCTGTACTGTTGATAATCTCCAATTTGAAGAAAACAACAGAAAATAAAACAATAGAAAAGAAACAATTTCAAAAAGTGTTTTCTATTATGGAAAGATTCCACAACTTCAATATTTGTTCTACAAATTTTATCATGAATGTGAATTGGGTTGAGTGAATGTTTGTGCATAAAAAATCCAAATAATTTGAGAACTAATTTTTATAATGTTTATTTTCAGCTTATGAACTTCCTTTGTCTGTTCTTATCGAAAAAATGGACATTTCTGCTAAGAACTGCCAGCGTCCCAACATTTTCTCACAGTTCTTCAAAGCTGGAATCATGGGTAATGACCTTTTTCTTATTTTCATTTCAATTTGTTTATTACCTCAACAAGAGTGAATATTCAATTATATAATACCTTGTAATATGAGTGAGATGGAGCTTCATTGAAGATTCCAATAGAACATTACTTCAATCATTAATTGAGTTATAATTTAAATGATTATGCTATCAAATAAAATATTATGTAACGGTATGTAAGAAATGTTATCATTTACTTATAATTTACCTACGGTACTTGAAATGATAAATACCTAATGATACAGAAAACTAATATTGCTGCTTACTATGAACGTCATTATACCGGTACTCATTATATTGAACTAGGAAGAATTGGATTTTTTATAAATGTATGGAAAGAGAAGTTAGCTATCATTGAAATCCATTAATAAATGATGAATTATTGCTTTACAGAGTCTGAGAACCCAATGAAGTGTTTGGAGTCATTGCAAGGAGACATGGCAATCGTGACTTATGAGGATGCGAAGAGGGCTGGTAAGTTAGTGTTAATAAGATGATCATTTCATTTTTAAAAGTATTTCACAGATTATGATTCAAAACTAGCACCCAATAGAATTAAATAAATATAAATTTCACTTTATTGAGTAAGCGAAGGTTGATAATCACAGAATTCAAATAATGAGATGGCTACTACATTTGTAAATTTTACCAGCCAATAATGCAGTGCTTCTCTATAGGCTAGTTTGATTCATCATCCTGTCTAGCATGATTTTCTATCATACATGATACTTTATTATTTATGCAAGCATCTCAAACTTGACTTTGGTAGCTTGGACATCATCAGCAGAAATATCCAACAACAGTACTATCGGGCACCGCTACAGTGTCTTGAGTCTACTAGATAAAGTACTGGTAAAGATAAGGATGAAAATAGTATGTCAAATCTAAACAACTGACTTGGAAATCATATACATAATTATATTTTGAATATAAGTTTCTTGAGTAGCATTTTCGTCAGTGCATTATAATCTTTTTTACAGAAGAGGCATCACCAGGACACTACGAGATTCTCTGTGATGGAAACAAGAGAAGTTCACTTGCCGACTTACCTAACTTCCACAAATGCAGCATGGGACAAATACCGACGAGAATGGTGAGAAATCGTCAATCTCTGAAGATTCATAATTCAAGTTGAAAATTGTATAATGAACAAAACTAGAATTATTAAAATACGAAGCACTTGTTGCACCGGGTTAGAAATTATCATAACTAGAAAAATGCCTTAATTTTGCCTATTCTGCCTTTTGGGTGTTAGTGCCTATTTCAATATCAATAGCTTATTTCATCCTATTATTATGTTTTGCCTATATAATTACCATTTTTTTTTTTTTTTTTAAATATTCAAAAAAGTATTAGATTACTGGAAGAAGAAAATCCAATAAAAGAATGTAAACATGAGAATAAGTCTATGATCTCTAGAAGATAATATCACATTTGTGAATTATGCAGGCTACAAATATCCTTGAGCCCATAAAATGAAGCTTTTGTAGTCAGGTAGTCGTCTATTTTAAACAGAAAGGTATGCATTAGTGTAAAATGAATAAATAATGTTTATTTCAATCCATGAATTAACATAATCAATTTTGTCTAACGGAAGTTTTGCATACTGGAAAATATTCTTTCCAAGGAAAACATATTAATCATTTTGCCTGCCTATTTCAAGTATTATAAATGCCTGAACATCCGGGCTCTAATCATAACCTAAAAATTCATGCCGTTATGCCTTGCGGCTCTATTTTTTCAGCCGGCCCGGCAGCTCGCCACTAGCGCTCCTGTTGACTAACTACATAGCTACAGCTTGCCGCGCTAGTTTAAATGTGGAAAAATTTCTTTGTTTTGAACTATTAAGTGAAATTTTTTAATAGTTCATGGTTAAAATATCACATCCCCACTTAATATTATTATTATAAATATTATAATTTTCATACTATGATTTTTACTTCAATAATGACTCTAAAAAATCAATAAAATCCCTTCATTTCATAAGCATCGACGATGTGCAAATGGTAAATTCCATTCTTGTAAACAAATCACGACTACGGTACCTTATCGTTTATCTGTCTGGATAAAAAGACATATTATTATCTCTCCTGTAAAACTAAGATCTTGGCACTGAAGATGTTCTCATTCTAAGCTATTGATATGTATCACAGACAAATCTGTTGATTTCTATCAAAAAGTAGAATGATTGTCTCTGTTGATGTCTTCTTGATTCTGCTTAGTAATGTTTAAATCCAATTTTTGAAACACCTACTCAAAACATATAGATGTCTAATGTATGTAGGCTAATAGGGCCTAATTGCGATAGTCACAATAATTTCATATTTCATAACAGTTTTTGAATTTTACAGATTGTTGCCTGCAAAGACATGAAGCAGGTTGATAGAGATGATGCCATGTTCGCACTGATGTCAGCCAGTGAGTTCTTCATGAAGAATCCTCACATCTTCAGAATGTTTGGAGAATACTCAGGAGAAATGAACAATGTCCTATTTACAGTGAGTGATATAGATAATAAAATATTAAATTTAAATGTCATGATAAGGTCGGTTTGATAACGGTGAAATTTCTGAATCGAAGCATTACCTGGTTTTCTTGAATATGAAGAAAGATAATTTTTCCTTGCAATTAGTTTAATGCTTGATGTTTCTTAATTGCATTAAAGAAGGAATTTTTCGAGGAGTTTCACTAAATTGACTGAGTATTCTTACTAATAACTTTTCGAATCTTTCTAATAATCAATCAATAATTCTTTCGAATAATCTTCATAATCTTAGATCAGAAAATAATCCTTTTTTCATTATTTTTATTATTTCAGAGCTCCGCCACAGGATTGGAGAACAGTAAGACTGCCAAGGCAGCTAGAGACGCCATCAATGATTATAGAAAGGTTGTTGGAGAAACAGCTAGGTGTACAGCTTGAATAAAATCAGGTAAGGCTAAAAATGTATTTGTCAAAATATTTATGAAAACATTTCAAGTACTGTAGTAAATTTAATGATTGGTGTGGAAGTATGCAGAAAAGTCCTCATTACATCTCATTTTTTTATGACTTTATTTTTATTAACGCTTTCATCATCATTATTTAATTTTGAATTTTAAGGAAGCTATAGTTTTGTTCCATGAAATAGTATAATCTTTCCTATTAGAGTCCGACCACAGTCAAAAGAACCTCCAAAATGAGAACTCTACTGCGCAGAGAGAAAGCGCACGATACGCAGTATAGTGGAGCGAGTGAGATATCACTACAGTGATACAATGCGCGAAGGATATTTTGTCTGTGGTTGGACTCTAACAGAATATTTATAATTTCATTTATTTATTGATACAAACGCAGCAAACACAAATATGATTTGGGGGGAGAAAAAATAGACCAAACCCTAACGATTTCTCTCTCGAATTTTGATATTATTCCAATACATTAGTTCAAATAACAGTTTAATATTTTATTATAGTTTATATGTACTTGAAACTTTCAGATTACTATCATGTTCACTGAAAATCACATAATTACATTATGTAGGACCTACGGTCATTATCACTAAATTTCTATTGACTGTAAAATTCTTCTCAAATCAACCTTTATGAAGTGTTAGTCAATACATCAAAATTATGTACATAGATTGCATTCTAAGTACGTACTGTGGTATAAGAGAGCAAGATATGCACATGAAACTTATTTTCAGAAATTTTCCTGTTATAGCCTACCTCTATTTTTATGTGAATAGTCATATTTTTTGCTTCATTATTATTAATCAATATTGTATTTTATTTACAGAAGTGATGCCTCTCAGTACAGCAGTATAAGCAGCTGAATATTCTGAAAAGTACAAGATTAGTCATCAAGCTTATCAGGAATCAATTTAAAACTCATAAATACAAATAAGATTTTACATGAAATTTCGTTTTTTAAACAATATTGTTATAAGTTAGTGCTGTGATGATAATAGATACATTAAGCGAACAACAATATAATTATGTTGTATTTTTAATATGATAATTTTAAAATTTATTCATTTTTGAATAGTTTGAAATAAAATGAATTTTCCAAATGGAAATTTTAGGTTTTATTGTATTGTTCCTTCCTTTCTTTTCGCCATATAAATGAATCTGAATATATGAAATTTCAGGCTATCATTATCTGACACGTAGAAATTGTCAAACCAATAATCTTAATGGATTGATCTGTGAAGAAAATTGATGGATCTTATTCATAGTGATGATGAAAAATCATCCACCCGACTAAATTATCAATGGATTATCATGCATAAATTATGGCCCAATCCATTTGAGTAATACGACAAAATCACTGCTTTCTAAATAAACAATAATTTTAGAACAACTGAATGGGAAGCTATTATTCGTCCATTTGAGTATTGTTTGAAGGGAAATATTTCTGATGAATATTATTATTGTAGTGTGCTAAGATGTTCGAGTATGCTCTCATCCTATTGAGAGTATCTTCATATTTTGGAATTTTTCCATTCAAATTTCAGAATGATAAAAGTGTTGATGAATACGGAGTCTGCAGGAAGAAAAAAGGTGAACTTGGATCTAGTTTTTAAAATTTTCAAAAACTCAAAGAGAATAAAAAAGAATATTATAAATATGGAATAGAAAGAAAATTTAGAAATTGCAATAATTATTTAATTCCCAATAGTTCAACGTGATTGAACGAAAATAGTAGGCTATTCAAAGCTGTTACTGAGGTTTTCAATACTCGCTCTGCAGGGTTCTTGATTGATTCATAGCATTGAATAGGATTTTTGTTCAATTGTAAAAGAAAAATTTCTATTTTCATGCAATTGTGTTCATAGAATGAATTCGAATTTTATCTCAACTGTGCAGTCCAAATGAATACGATTTAAATTTGATCGTTTAGTCTTTAGAATGAGTGATAGCATCCAATACATATTATCAATTCAATTAATCTATTATTCATTCATTAATAAAATTCAATCTTATGATATGTCTAGGTAGTGTATGAGCCATCATTAGACTTCCTAATAACTCATTCTCACTTTTAACGAAGAGGTACTTTTTCAGGTTTTCCTTTCAAATGCAAGAAGATACGATTCATCTTTGGACTACCCTTCATGCTTGCATGCCTTTGGTACTCCTACACGGGATACAAATGGGTGCCTTATATGCCTCCCACAATGTATTACACAAAATACAGAACATTGGTCTATTCTCTATCAGCTACCATCACTTCTCTCTGCCTTGTATTGAGCCTTTTAGGTACCAAAAAACTAGAATTTTGTTTGAACGAATCTTACATGCTGCTCTTGGAGAGTAATCTCAAATACCAGCACTTATGGTACAATCCTATCACATTTCTGATACTAATTGCAACTACACATACTTTGAAAATATTGTATTTTTTAGTACTTATGCCTCATGTGTATTTGACAGTGATAATATCGCATGCATCAAACTTCCCTTCAAACTTTATCCAGTACATTGGTCTATTTATGGCAACTACCGCTGAAATTTCATTTCACAACATAAACGACAGACTGGATCGAATGAAAAAGTATAAAATCCTTGAGGAATCACTCGTTACCCAGATGGAACTTCACTGGCGTGTGGTAGATTTTGTTGAAAAGTTCAATAACGCCCTGGGGGCTCGCCTTCTTGCACTGCTAGTCAAAACTTTGATGTTTAAATTTTTCGTTATATTCACAATTATCTTGTCCTATATACCAAATCATACTTTCAAAAAGGCAGACTTACCCTTCTACGCTATTATTGATTGGATGGAGTCATCTATTATTTCGTTTGGGATAATAATATACACATCGTATTGCAGCAACAGGTTATTCACAAAGGTAAGTTTATCAATTTTGGTACCGGTAATGTATTTCAAAGTATATTAACTAGCTATCAAGATATAACTGATGAGTTTGAGTTGGATGGGACAACTTCAAGATTTTTTAAAGTTGATAGAGAAGTGGCTATTGAACTACATCAATTTTTGCTATGGTTTTGGTTGATAATATTAGATCCAGTCCAGCACTATTTAGTGTTGGCAAAACCACGATATTGAGTGAATATAAGTCACTGGTATTGAGTGAGGTTTTTTAGTGTGTTTGAATGAAATTGAATTAAAATATATATTAAAATAAATATAATTGAATTGAAAGAAATATTGGAATTAAATTGAGTTCAGGCCCAGTTGACAATGAATCCAATAAAAATGATAATTTATAAAATTATAAATCATTAAACTTGAAAATTGTTAGCTTCGGTAGTGATTTTATTATGAGCGAAATTGACAAATGAGTAAACCCCAATTTTCAAATCACCCTGTTTTTCCTATTGCACAGTGGTCAGTCTCCAATCTCCAATAAACAGGAAGCTCAGTAAGCTCAATGGACAGTAAGCTCAATCTCCAATAAACAATTTTATTGCTTTTGAGTAATCGAAGATGAACTTTGATCCACATTTGTACAACCGGCCGTATTTGTTGAACATGACATTTGTGACATTGGCAGAGCACTCTTTAATTAAGCAGTTGAATGCAGAAACTGTTCTTGCAAATTAACCAATCAAGTCTGTGATTTTAATTAGTTCTCCAATAAATTCCAATCTTTTCCAGTCCAAACTTACATTGGTTCATTTGAGAGAGCTCAGTTTCAACAACGTATTGACAGAAAAAGTAGATACTGTGGTAAGTAAATACTAATACACTAAGTACAGTACTAATATATACACTAAATTTTAAACATGTCTATTAAACTGACTACTAGAAAAGTAGCCTACTCAACAACTGCTGCCTAAACAAAAAAGTCCATCGAAAATTAGGTTGAAAGCCTTTACAAAAATAACAAATAAATGCAAAATTTTTGGACAGTTAGCAAATGGTATTGTTTCATTCACAAACTTGATTAATTATTTTTTCAATTTCTTTCCTAAAGCCAATTGGAGGGTATTATACTTGTATCTCTCTCATGAGCTTCTGTAGACTTGCGTTGTAAATTAAAGTATTATAGTAATCGAAATTATTAAATTTCAATTATTTATAAAGTTTGTATGTATTATTTACTGGAAAAATAAAATTGAATATAAACAATAATAATTATTATATTCTACTTTTAAACGTATTGTTCAAGCTTTGAGTACACATTACAGGCTACTTTATGTATGATCTCACTTGGTACACGGATTTCAACAAAAAACAAAGATATGTTCCTATTTCTTTGATATAAATATTTTTGGAAGCATCGATGTGTATTTCTTTGTAAGAATAATAATGTGTTATGGAATTAAAACATTTTTCTCAAATGAAACTCAAGTTGTTTATTGAATTACTATCTATGAAACTGAAACTTCAATAAATAACTATTTTCTTAATTCTTTCAGATATCAATTTTCTCAAATCAAATACAGAGAAGAGACTGTTATATTTCTGCAGGGAATGCTATTAACTTCAAAATGTCTCTGGTTTTAACGGTATGTATCAATGAATTGTAAAATACACTAAATGAAATTTCATCTTTGTGGCAAATAAAATATAAAAATGTGGGAGAGATTGTTCCAAGTTTGAATGAAGACTTAAAAAGATTATATTAAACACAAAGCTCCTATAAATCATTGTTTTTTTGTGCAATGGGTCTCCGCAGACCTAGCACAACTAATAAATAAATCAATCAATCATCAGTAGATTACGGTATTGAAGAGAGGACACAAGTATTCTAGACATTACCTTGTTTATCTTCTTTCTCTAGATATTCTTCTTATTTTTCTTCCTCCTCTTTCATCATCTTCTTCTTCTTCTAGTATTAAACTTTCTTTTCTTCTTTAAATATTCTCCTTATTTTTCCTATTCTTCCAACGTTTTAATTTTTTCTTAGCCATTCTGTAAACGGGCGAAACAAAATAATGGTTATAAAATGTTGGAATAAAAGAAACCTATCGAATAAATTGGTAGGAGCACTATTAATTGCTAGTCTTACCAGTGTACTATAGCTGGTCGTACTAGTCTGCCAGGTTTTTAGAGTTTGATGATGGGAACAAGAGCTTGAGCATGAGTTATTCAATATTTAATTTATTTACAACACTGGTGCAAAATATTATCAACTGTAAGATAAATAAATTTCAATCTATTCAATATAACTTCTATAGCCTGTCTGTACAAAATCTGTATAAAATAAAAATGTTAGTTAATAACATCTAATGAGCAATATTACCACGTTTCTACAATATACATTTTTACATTTTCAGGTCACTTCTTCTACCCTAATCTACGCTGTGACATGGTGTCAATTCATTATTGCAACTTGAATCTCCAGATTAACTACTGTTATCAGATAGGCATTGTTTCATATTAATCGAACACAAGTTCGACTTTGTAAATAAATCATCTACTGTAAAATGTACAGGTACTGGAAGACAGCTTCATTTCATTCGTACAGCGAATTATTATTTTTAGAATAGTAATTTGTTAATTTGATAAATTTATCGTCCAATTGAAATACTTCGAAGTGAATGATCCGAAATACTCTCTATAAAAATCTATGTAATGATTTAATATTTCTCAAATTGTATATGTTATATAGAAACTCGTATTAATAAATCTGATTTGATTTCATATAAAAAATATCCAATAAATTCTAAAAAAATATGCGCTGAATGCTTTGAGACACACATGAATACTTCTTTTTTTCACCTCCTATTAACTAAATATGACATCTGAGTGACATACATAAAACTATTAACTTATTGTACCTTGACACTTAAACGTTGTACCTTAACGGTTGAAAAACGTTATGAGATCACTTTGTCTGAATCTGGGTATAAAGTTGACGTCATTCATGAATTGAGAAGACTTCTTTCATCCTTGGGCATCTGACCACATTCTAAAGTTCAATCCTTGGGGACTATTCTAAATCTCACGGACTTGCAGCTCCTTGGCACTAGAGCACTTTCTTAAAGACAGTCCATGAGTAAACTACTGCTCTAACGATAGATAAACTGCCTCTTGGGGGCCGACATTCTTCTTCTTCTTCTTCAAGAATTATTTATCACATTCTTTGGAAAATTCTTTCAACTTTAGGCAACAACTTCTCAACCATCAGCAAAGAAAGTCTTAATTTCTTTACCATGGCCCTAGTCCTTTCTCTACTATCTTTTTGACAAATGAATTTGAGTCCATTGAGTCCACTCAAGGAACTATGCCATAGGGAACATCATCTCCAATATTGCCTCAAAACCAAAGGGATCTACTTCGGTGTTCTCATCGAGGAACGAACACTATTAATAATGTTAGTGTTCATCATAGTTCAAATTTCATGTTTTTCACTAGAATCTACTTTTGATTGAAACCAAAGTGGGTGAAGCCTCTTAACAGCCCTATCACATTATAAATCACCCTAAAGATACGTTTACATTACTACAAATGACATGTTCCCGGCAAAAGTTTCTAATATGTAGTAATAGAAGATTTATGTCCGGCACATGTCGGGAACATGTGATTTGTAGTAATGGAAACGTACATTTATAGCAGAATCCAATTCAACTTGTCAGAAATCAGCTGTTTCGGACTTTCAATTTTCGGTCGAAACATGTGATTTGTAGTAATGGAAACGTACATTTAGTAGTTAACAACATTTTATTGAAATCGGGCTTCTATAGCCCGACTACATGACAAATCGTCCTATGCACTATAGCAGGATCCTTTTAAATTGTTAGAAAACACCTGATTGATGTACGCTCGTTTACTAACGTTAAATCAGCTGTTTTATGACAAGTTAAAAGAATCCTGCTATACTTTTGATTGAGATCAAAATGCCCTTACACCTTTCACCCAGCTCTGCCGCAGCTGAGATCAGCCAACGAGTGCATGCTCTGTCGAGTGCTGAGCAAATCGCCCAAACTGAGCTGCGTCTTATTGCCGATCGAGGCAGCGCGAGAAGCACAATCGTCCCCCCTGCCCCCCTTCTTCGAACCCAGCCACATTCGCGCCAAATACGAGCGAAAGTTCTCCGACAGAAAACCGTAGAGCAGCGGGTTGACAACGGTGTTGAGCAGGGCGATGACAAGCGCCCAGAGGAAGTGGTGCGATCTGAGGAAGAAGTTGGTGTCGTCGTTCGACCGGCTGCCGTCCACGTAGATCAGGAACATTATGATGGTGATTGGCAGCCACATTATCAGCACCACCAGCACGTTCAGTAGGATGATTCTCGCCACACGTATGTGCTTGTTGAGGCGCACCTACAATAATAATAAAATAATATAGTTGAAAAAATAAAACAAATATTAATCATTTTAGAAAATAGAAAAAATATTACCCAATCACTGTATTATAACCAATATTATTTAATTATTATACCTTTATTTTTATATTATCATAAATTTATTTTTATTATTAATTATTTTTTACGTTATAATTTTACATAGTTATTGGACCAATATTGACTGAGATATGGCAGCTTTAGTGATAGGTGACCGCTGGAGGTTACTTGCACTCCTTTTTGCTGTCTTTAAAATTCACACAGAATAATCTAAAATCGTTCAAAAATAATATGCAAAGCATGACTGTTGCATTGTTGTAAATATGATATTTAGATATGGTTTCTACCCAGGAACAATGCCCTAGCCCTAGAGTATTGGTAGGGAGTTCTGAAACACTCTGTATATACCAATGATGTCATGATGATAGGAAACGATTTAGATTCTGTGAATAATTTATTCAGCAATGTACAATTGACACTTGAATGGTCCAACAGGCTAACACCCTTTTCCTTTTTATGGAAACAGTCCAAATAGTGACATTTTTCACAAACAAAAGAAGAATAATACGATACTAGATTGTATTAACAATGAATCAGCGATAATTACTGAAGCACTTTGATAATTAATTAAATAAAGTTGAACTTTATAATGAAAGACATAATTATGTTTTCAGCAAATCACTCAGTACAATGCTCAAATAGGACTAAACATGAAATAAAAATAAACATGAATGAAGTCAGAATGATATTATATGATTGATATCAGATTGAGTCTTTTGGTCAAGCCAAATGTTGAGGCAGTTTCAAATGTTGAAAATTGTATTACCAACAACTTTGTAATCTTTCAATATTATGTGACACCACAATACCAACCTCCTCATGATGTGTGAGCGACCCAGCCCGACTGCCTCCGTTCACAATATGATGTATGGAGATCTTCCTCGTTTGATCTGTGCCATTAGCGGCGCGCCTAATCTGTTCAGCAGGGTCTGCGCCGATCATCCACCGACTCCTTGTCTTCAGCAGTTTGTGGAAAATGCGCTGATAGTGGAACACCAGCAGCGACATGGGCAGCAAACAGCTGAGACCCGTGACGGGCACGACAAAGAACAGGGAGAGGTTGACGTAGTCGTTGGGCGGAAAGACAAGCGTGCAGATGCGGGTGTCCGGGTAGTAGCGGAACCA
Organism: Laodelphax striatellus; assembly: GCA_017141395.1. Taxonomy (NCBI): domain Eukaryota; kingdom Metazoa; phylum Arthropoda; class Insecta; order Hemiptera; family Delphacidae; genus Laodelphax; species Laodelphax striatellus. The sequence continues at coordinate 8,837,635 of CM029534.1, forward strand.
GGCGGCGACCGGCAAAAACAAAATGGCGGCTAGTAGCCAGGTGAGCAGCGTGAGCAGGACGGCGCGGCGGGGGGTGAGTTCGGACCGGTACGGCGGCACGGCCAGGCAACGGTGACGGTCCATGCTGATCAGTGTCAGGGTCCACAGCAGCACGAAGCCGCATACGAACTGTGGGCAGAAACAGAGAACACGTTAAAATATTGTACTATAACATGTGGGGAGAACGAGGAATGAATTAAGATTGGATTTGGGAAATTTTGGAAAAATATATTGGAATTGATCGAAAAGTGAATGAATAAATAGATAGAAAGAATAGAATAGAATGACTGCCTTCATTTTAACCTGGGAGGGCGAAGTTAGGGCGCAGTCGGCCCTCTCTTACACTTGAACCTTCAATACAATACTAAGCATGAATACAACAAATGATACAGAATAAAAAGATAACAAGATTAAGCAACTGTTCAAGTGAAATAATAACAAAAATAAATAATAAAATAAAATGAAAAGTGACATAGTCAATTAAACTCAAGAACAGAAACGTAAATAAATACTGGAAATAATATTTGAAATAACAATATTATATTGAACCTACTACCTAATAAATATTTTTTTTTCTAAATAGGTAGATATCAATATTGTATAATATTGTAGGTTGTAGGCCTTGGCTATCATATTCAATTCAAACACACACAAAATACAATTAAAAACAAATCAACATTGGAAAAGTACAAAAATACAATATACAAAACCAAAACGATTGGCTATAATTATGGTGGGGTATGCTAGAGAGAAGAAAGGAGGCAAAAAAGGAAGAAAGGAAAGGGTGCAAAAGAGAGGAAGAGAAAGATGAGAAGAAATAAATATAAAGAACAACTGTCATTTAAAAAAAATATATAAGGTTATTCAATCAACCAAAATTTAGTTAATGAATTCCTTATGTCGACCAGTTTTAAAATGGAAAACATAAGTCTTTATTATCTTGTTTAATATTACTGTTTAAAACAACAGCAAATATTGTAGTTGCAGCCTATAATGGTTTAATTTGATCATGTCATTCAATTCCGCTCAAACACTACAATTAAAAAAATCTGGTTGTTGGTCAGTTTAAAGACATAAATTTCAGTGCCTGACAGACAGGATAATGACAGATATGTGATTTTAATTGATTTGAAAATCCATTATTGATAAATATAATAATAATAATAATAATTATTATTATTTTATTATTTTGCTACGGCCTCATTGGATATTAAATCAATCATTTCCTGGTCTTTCTTAATTTTTTCTTGTCCATACTTCATTCGTTCTGATTCTTTCGTTCTTCTTATTAAAAAATATTATAATATATACTGTATAATTGATTAGTATTAAATATTTATAATTGTAACTGAGCGTAATTCACAATTTCAATAACTCTTTTATAAGACAAACCTCTTTATTCTAAATTATTTATACTACAGACTATCTTACAGCTATGAGACATGACTCTGTATTCTGAATGAAACTACAGCCTATAAGATTGAGACTCTAGAAATGGCATTGACCTTACCGACTGTTAAAGATTCAACTGTCTGCTATACTTCTGACTTCTGTTATTACTCCCGACACCGAATTCGTATGAGACAGTGGATTGACAGAGAAATGTGGCTGTAATGGCTTGATGAAGTCATATAGATCAAAACTGACTGCTCAGCCTGCTCTTTCAAGCCAGTGAAATGAATAAAGCATTATCAATCAAGTTTCCATTCAAGATTCAAGTGACATGGGAACCCATTTGCAAAGTGATCAGTAAAATATCAACACTGCACAAACAGATGAATTATATGATTGAAAAAACTTGCAAGGAATCGAATAATCAACTAAATATCAATTTTTCATTCATCGTTTTTCGGCCCAAAATAGATTTTCTCTAGAAATTGTCGTTTCCTTCAAAATCTTAATGAAAAAATCCTACAAAAATTAACCTATGCAGAATATTTTTTGTCTTCAAGCTTCAATGATCTTTTGATTATTAACTCTGTGACTTCACACAATATTTTGCTCTTCTACAACACCACATCACATAAGTTGTTTTATAGAAGCTATATCAGCAAGAAATCCCATAATATAAGCCTATTTGCATTAATTTTCAGTAAATCTGAAGAGAAAATCACAATTTCCCACATTAAAACTGCTTAGATTTATTACAAAGTACCTGGTATAGTATCCGCCTATTTAGGATTTTTTTATTATTTGCAAGGTGACGAGATACAAGTTTTCATTTCCATTGTTGAAGTTCACGGCAAAATTCGCATGAGCTAATTCGATTAATTCACATTTTATTCGTAATATTCTCAGATTATAAGGAAATTACAATGAATTTATGACGTAGAAATTAACTCAGCAGTCAGCATGAAAATAGATTGAATTACTCATTACAGTACTAACAATACCTGTCGGTTAAAGAAAGAATACAAGTCTACATTTCTTTTCTAGCTTTAATTCTATACATTTCACTATTGAACGGTTTGTGATTATTCCAACTATAACATAAGAGTTAAAAGTTGAAAAACAAAGACAGGAATATTAGTATGATTGCTAGCAATTATGTATATTTTTATATAAAAGTTGGAAAATTTGTTTCTGAGAAAGTTGAACAATTCGTTCTGATGTGAATAAAGAGTTAAAATGTTATGTAAAGGGAATAGCGTTTCCAATTTCAACAAAAAGCTGGTAACTTAAATTTTATAGTCTTTTGAGGAATTGAAAATAAGAAATATAAAATAAATTAATAGAGCTACCAAGAGAAATTATTCAAGTATAGGTCTCAAAATTATCACAAATACTTGAATACTAAAACTTAAAAGCATATACTTTTCATTTTTGTTTTGATATTTCGAAAATTTCTGGTGGAAAGTTGAATAAATTCAATCATTCTTCGGAATTAAATTGCTGAAAATTCTGAAAAGGGTATCTTAAAGAATAAAGGCTATAATTCATAAGGGTAGCCTACTGTAAATAGTGGAATAGATTTATGTAAATAAAAATACAATATTAATTCGAATCATCTTTGCAATCTACAAGAAATATTGATAATGCTTTATCTAGTAAAAGTTGAATGAGATTCATGAAAAATCCTCTTTAAATGTATTGTCAACAAAATCTGCAAGGGATGAACGAGATAGCATTGAAAAAATGAATAAATGAAGGTACGGTAATAACTAAATTTATATACGGTATAAGAATAAGTTTGAGAATAGGTAATAGGTTCAAAACAATATTATGATTTGTATAGTGATGAAATTGAATTTGAGGATATAATTTCTTTCTGAGTGTTAGCTTGTCTTAGACTCATGTCTGGCTCTGATATAGTTCAAATTGAACAGGAGATCTATAAAGATGTACAGGCAGTAATGATTATTACAAAATTATAATTTCAATTGTTTAGAACAGCATTTTTGTCAACCTTTGTTCCAAAGCTTTTGTTTTATTCTAATGCGAAAGTTGACTCATCACATCGACCTTGCTTTCCAAATACAAAAACAAATTTTTCGATTTTTCACTGGGATGAATTGTAACATTGTAACCAAAGTTATTGGTAGTTATTATGATTATAATAAGAATGTATGATTATTTATTTTTAATTTCCCAATGTAAATTGAGCATTTTAAATTCTGAAATCGTTGTCAGATCTAATCTCAGCCAGTATCATTTTTACTGATTCCCTATAAAAGTTGCTGAAGTAAAGTTGCTCTATACAATCAGTTATATTAATTAATTTGATTATCCTTGTCAAATTTTATACTGGAATGAGTTTGGAATAATTGGAAATGATTTCGTTTATTCTTGGGAATTTCCAACTGACGCCCATCTTTGGAATAATTATTTTGGGTACAATTTGATAAACGAGGAACTAAAGAAACTTTTGATACTGTATTAATAAGTTAGAAAATAGAAGATTAGTTAGAAGGTGAAGATTTGTATCGATGTAAATGCAAGTATTACAAGCTTCAATGGTGAATTGTGAATCATTTTCAGAAAATTCTGTTGTAGGCATATGAATAATAATGAATCATAATATTCAAACCCACTTTTCCATCAATTGATTAAAATAATTTCAAGTGACTAAAACAAGCATTTCCCCCTCACTAATACACGAGACTTTACAATCACCAAGAAACAAATAAAACTCGAAATAGATAATAAAAATATACATAGAAATAGAAAAAAAAACAATTAATACATTAAAAAAAACATAGATATTGGCGAAAGTCAATATGTCTACAATATTTCTATCATCTATAATATGATAAGTCAACATGTCTACAATAATAATTATGTCTGATTCTGTAACATAGGAAAACTTGAACATTGATATTGAATGAAGAAATATAATTTTTCCGGAGAAAAAATGATAAAAAACTGCAATTTAGAAAGTTATTTTAAGTTTAAAAGTTGAAAAATTAGTTAAGAACTAAGAATTTAAAAATTGATTTGTGTATAACTACAACACGATGATACTTATAATAGGACACGTTTCATGACTATAAGAAGTTGGAGATTATTAATTTATAAATAATTGGAATTTATTAACTTCCGAGAAGAATGCGATGTGAAGTTAACTTTATTATCTAGAAATTAGATATCTAGAACTGAGGCCTAATATGCACCCTGAACGGGCAAGGACGTGAGTTGTGTGAATTGGAGTTGAGATTTTAAAAAATAATTTAAATTCGTTTCAGACTAGATGTCTGTATTACCTATAATGGGATTAGTTTAATAACTTGGAAATTAACATTGAATGAACGAATATATGGGACACCTGGATTGGATAAGTGACCCTAACTGCTTTCTAAATAGATATAGCCGGTATAATAAATTACTCGCAATGAGGGATGGGTTACAGGCAGCTGTTCCTTCGGACAATAAAGGATCAAAGGGCAAAACATTTCATTTCCTAAAGTGGCAGCCTAATGGGGAGCGAAGTTGTAGTGAGTTTTATCATAGGCCTAGTGCTTTCTATTCAATAACTTACTCACTTTCATGAAATTTGTAATCATCAGCCTGTGAGCTATGAGAAACCAATTTTAAGCACCCAATTTTTTATCAAAAAAGGTCCTTTGAAACAGATTTCTGAATATTCTACTCTTCAACAAACTCATAGGTAGTTAAAATAGAGATTCTCTTTGATGAACTTATTAAAAGTGGACAAAAAGTAAAAATGACTATTATTTCATCAAGTTATATGTATAAAATAATATTGTATACTAATAAAAAACCGAATATGTATATCTTAATGTGAATATGCCATACTTATGTGATAAGAAGCCATACGATAAAAAAAATGTGAATATGCAAAGTAATAAATATGATTATTTGAAAAACTAGCCTTCATTTTTTCAAGTTTGAAATTTAATTAAAAAAATTTGGAATGCGAGTATGCAGTAGCTAACCTCCATTTAATGAAATTGTTTCAATGGAAGATACGGTACGGTACTCGTATTACAAAGTAATGGAAGAGCAACTTCCTATCCGGCAGATAAATATTCTCCGAAAGGATTTAACAACTGATAAGAAATATTATTGCAAATTAAAATTTGTCAGTGACTTTACTTGACTTCACTTATACCATACAATTTATAGATAATACTATGCGAGTAAGTGAAGTGAAGTGAAGTCAAGCAAAAAAGGAGTGTGACCAGGCCCTAAGTGAAGTGAAGTGAAGTGAAGTAAACTAAAGCATAGGCGTATGTGGCCAGGCCCTTACACAAGCGTATAATGCTTTCTGTGTGCTATTATACATCCTTTTGGCATTTGAGTAGAAAAGTAGTGATCAACCAATGTAAGAGATGAGTTACTCGAGTTTGACCTCAAACTTCAAAAAAGGTTTTCGAAGATGTTGTAGCAAAGACAATTCTACTACTTGGAATACTATAGATTATTGTCTACTATACATTGAATTGTCTTTGGTTATAGTTACCTGTGAATAAGGCAACAGGCGACAAGCGATGGTGCCGAACTTCCACACCGGCGACAATCTCGCCAGAGCGACAAGCGGCGCCCCGGCGGCAAACAGCAGATCAGCCACGGCCAAATTCAACAGGAAACAGTTGGTGACAGTCCGCATTTCCCTATACCTGAGCACGGCACCCGCTATACTCAGATTAGCCAGCACTGACAACATGAATATCAACATAAGTATGGCGCACTCCACACGAGCCATATGAGTCCGCTGGCCACTCTGCGTGAAGTATGTGTAGAAATACCTCTGACCCCAACCTTCGCCCGCAATCTGTGTATCGTTGCCAAGCACGTAAGATGACGCCCATGACGGCGATGAATCCATTTCGCATCCAAAGTTACACTTGAACTTGGGGACAGACTTTGAAGTTTATGGTTTTCGATTCCAACTTGTTAGAGAAACATTTCATAACCATTTCATATTCACCTTTTCATTACACCATTTCATATCTGTGTAATTTTTTCAATAAAATTTCTGATTTCTGAATTTCTGATTTCATAACCAACTAGCTTAAACTTTGCCAGTGGTAGCAGTTCGAAATAAATCAATCAGAATAATCAAATAAAAGAGAATAAGTTGAATAAGATTGATTGGGGCTCAAATGAGTGTGAGAGATAGTGAAAATCGAATAACACGAAAGAGAAATGCCGAATATTTATTCTTAATTTGAAAGAGAATTAGTTCCTTGAATGAAAAATTCTCTCAAGATCCGTTCTCAAAATGAAAGAGCTTGAAAATATTGAGATCTCAGATTTTCATAACTTGATAAATGCCTAATACGTTCTTCAATGAGAAGAGAGCTGGAAAAACTTGATATGATGCGTTTTTTATAGTTCAAGTAACTTGAGATGATTTCGTTCCTCAATATTGGAATGGAAGAAAATGGTAAAATGCATTTTTCGGAGGAATTTGGAAAATATATTTATTTGGTGAAATGTTGTGTGTACGTTTTTCAGTTCATATAAGTTGTGAATGATCAATTTTCTGATTCTAGAGTTATTTATCACACTATAGCTTGAATCTTTGAACAGTCGATATGCATCCGAGTTCCAAACACGTGAGTAATCACGACATGTTGGGACATTCAGTAGAACTTACTGATAAGATGAATAAGAACCAGTTGTAAAAGTGATAAACTAAATGTAAATTTATCGAAGATATAGGAAAATACTGTACTATGAGTATTATCAATTATTGAATTATTAATTATCAAAAATGATATTATTAACACAAATAGAAAAAATATATTCGTTTACAATCCATTGGAATTCAAACACAATTTCTCTTGAACACTTGTCACAAATTTTTCAAACACAACAAAATCCCCACAACACTAAACACTCAACTGATTCACTATTGTGATACAGGTTTCTAGTCCGTGACATTCTCATTTCGATGACTCAATTGCGATGACGTTTCAGCTTGAAATATTTGACACAATTCGCCGGCGGTAACCACAGAGGAAATCCGAATTTCCTCAAATTATTGGCTTCAACGGAAATGTTCGGTTGCCGCGTAAAAAACTGTTACGCGAATCGTTCCTACATGATATCAATGTTGATACTAAACATGTATTATGGTGACGCACACTCCGCTATACATATATTCATATGAAAACTACGTATATGTGATTGCCTGCCCTTCCTGTTAAGCGCTTCTGAACACACAGACTATTGTAAAACTTTTGACGGTCGCTTAGCGCGTTATGCTATGCCGATCATGGGAGTAAGTTTCATACTACTGCTGCTATGCTATAGAATTTGGTGGTGGGGGAAGGCACTATACACTACTATACAACAATACTGCACGGTTCGCGGTTACGAGAGAGACATAGGAGTGACAGAGATGGGAGAATGAAAGAGGGTGCATAGGAGATTGAGGTTTCGATGAGAATGACAAGGATAGCAGAGGGGAGAGTTAAAGTGTAGAGAAAGAAAACCAGATCTAGAATCACATGGGAGAGTAAGAAGAGAATAATAAAAAGAGAGAGAAATAGAAACCAAGGAGAGTGACAAAGACAGTTCAATCAAATGAGAGAGAATGAGTTGAAAAAGACAGATTGGGGACTACAATCCCAATGAGTGCGAGAGAGATAGTGAAAATCAAAGAACACGACACAGAAAAAATGCTGAACCTGGAATAATAACAGAGAATGAGAAAGAATGAATGAGAGAGCAACGACTAGCAATGAGAGTGAAAAAGACAGCGAAAGCAAGAATAAAATAGTTGCATGAGAGATGAGAGGGAAACAAACCAAAACAAAACAAAACTATAGCTACTGTATGACATAAGGAGCGAATGAGAAGGAAAGGGAGAGGTAAAGAATAATATCGCGAAAGTGACAAAAGAATGAACAATGAATGGTAGGTACTGATCGCGTCGCGGAAAGGGTCGTATACAACACCTGGGGTATGCAATCAAAATAATAGTACCAACACATGCCCTTCATGAATAAGTAGTAGAGTTGTTCATTCATAGCAACGACCAAATCGACCGTAAATTATTCAATTAAAGCGATCTATTGTATTATTAGATCAATTAATTATTGTAAATGGATGAAATAGTGTTGAAAAATTTAGAGGCGATTTCTATGAGTTGAAAATGAAGCCTAATAAGTCTAGCACTAATTAAGACTGATTATTAGTCTGTACTGTGTTCAATTTGGGGGGAAATAATGTTTGCCAGAAATTGATAATGGTGCAATAACCGAAACCGGTACTTAATAAATTTATGGTTGTCACAACTTCGATTCTTTTTATGGAAGTACAGAGAATTTGTATTATTGACAAATAATATTTCATATTATAAGTAGTTAGTGAAAAATTATAAGACGAAACAGTTTAATAAATTTGGTTATCACAACCGATTCGTCATTATAGTTTTATAGAAGCAATTTATCTATTAGACAGATAATATTATTTACATACTATTACTCTGAATTGATCAAGGTTTTGCAGGAAGATTGAGGAAGTCAGCATTATGCCTCGCCGTCCACTAGAACCGTTTTTGTCAGAAAATGCTCAAAAGTTCGAAATGCTGACATTGCAGGGGCGACATTTGGGGGGCAAGGGGGCCAAGGCCTCCCGAAAAGATCAGATAAATAATTTGAAATAGCGGGCCTATTGATAATTTTATTGTATTGTATAGTTAGACAAAATATAGTCTAGATAAAATGAAGCTTAAATTAAATTTTTAATCGTGATATTTCAAAAATTTTCCCTATTCAGATCCCCTTTGGTTGGTATAAGCCCTGGTGTACCCTGAATAAGCCTGGTATTACCCTGGTATAACCCTGAATAAAGCCCTGGTGTTTGACCAGCCCCCCCCCAAGTTTAGTGAAATGGCGCTCTTGTAACTCTGACCAAAACTGTTCCAGTTGACGACTAGGATTAATCTTCATGATTTTTCATCTTGGTGACATAATATATTACATGAATTGATTTGTCTTATTTTATAAAATCCATCAAGTGCGAATTGTAAATTCATGAATTCATAAACAATTATACTGCACTTAGAAGTCTAAATAATGAAATGAAATTCCAGTCTATGAGACAATCAACATTGAAGAACTATAGCTAGTTCTTTGATGTAATTGTTACACAGCATGACAATAATTAATGAAAAGATGAATTACGAGCAACAATGGCATCAATGAGGATAAATGAGCACCCAAATTCCTTTTCCCAGGGGAATCCAATTTATATCTTTACTCCAGTGTTGTGTGCTGAATGGATATAATGTACTACATATCTGTACAGTAGATAAATGGGGTTTATGAACTCATCGAACGCCACTGGACAAGGGACGGGATTTTAATCCCTCTTCCAAGTGCTATCAAATGGCACTGGGCTGATTGTATTGAAGTGGCAGTGGCAGCGGATAGCCCGTCTAATTCCGGCCGTTTTTACAAACAATTAAAACTAAATTAGAAACGAGGAAGAGGAGTAGGAGATGAAGAAGAGGGAAAAGGGGGTGATTAACTCATGTTGGCAGCTGGTCGATCACAAAACTGATGAAGTCAGTAGAGTCACTCAACTTATATTGGTAGTGCTAAGCCTAGAACGCAGATGCATCGTTATTGTCCAGTGAATTAGGCCTATAATAACCACGTGTGTGGGTGCGGTCTATAATATTAAACAATTATAACTCAAAATTATATTTTCATCTCCAAAGTCGCAGTAGTATGGTAGTGGAAACTCCTATAACTCCTATAAGATACCTTATAGTGTATCAGTGGAATCAGGTCATTCTTGCAAATGAATATACATGGTGTGATAAAAAATACGATGAATGAATTTTTATAGCGGTAACTGCTGACACTATATCAAAATGATGTAATTTTCAAACTAATGTCTATTAATTGGACCTACAGGGACTGTATAAGAGACCTACAGAGAATATAATTATAATAACGTGTAGCCATTTGATGCCACACTTTAGATTGGTTAGCTCGGATAAATCCATCACACTTTATCAATTTCCATAAGATTTACATTGAAATGAAACACAAGTCATATATTACGAGTCCACCCCGTGCAGCGCAAAGCACCGCTCACTTGAATTTTCAAAAATTCTTAGTTTTAAATATTTTTTTTGCTAGGGATGAAGCACCACATAAGCTTTAAGCTTGTGCGTGGGTAATGGAAGGATGATGATGAAATATGAAAGGACCTACAGCTCCAGGTGGGTTCCGAACCACCGGGAAGCGATTTTGAAGCTCATAAATTTTTGTATTTAGAAGAGCCGGTCACCGTATAAAAGATATTTTAATTATTAATCAAACATATCTACTCTAAATAATTTAATATCACATTTAAGTAGAGTAGATATTTAGATAAGAAATATCGTATAAGAAATATTAAGCCATTTCCATACTTCTCACGAACCCTGTATAATAAATTACGCTATTCATTTTTAGAGTAAGGAATTGATTATTACAAGAATAAATTCCAAATCACAAACAAAGATCATGCAACAAATTCCTGAAGGGTAGTCTATTGTTACTATCAAGCTTCATCTCAATAATCGTTATCTTATCAGAGAGACAGACAAAAATAGAACAAAGCCTGGTAAATGATTATAAGCGTGTGAAGTGGAGCTTGATCACAGATCTCCGAGTCCTGAATTAACCTCAATTAAAGCTGACTCGCTTAGGAGCATTCAGTGCACTTACTGGCCTATGCAATGAATTGGCCCAATCAACTAGTTTGAATTCGATTTATTGGTTCACTGTCTCTGATTCAAAAATAAAATTGGTAAAAGATAGAACACAAGTCATTTTTATTTAATATGAAAGTTTTTTGTTCATAAGGAACAACTACCCTTAAACTGATCTTGAAAATATTCAAAATAAAGATTTTCATTTGAAGAGAATGCCAAAAGATTAGAATTGAGTAATTATCATATTGAATTGAAACTTTTTTGATGAAATCTTAAATCTTTTTCTGATGACTGAAATATCGTAGAATTTCTACTCAATGGAATGATTATAATAGGCCTACGCTGTCGAGTATTTCTATAGAATCTACCGAATATTGTTCCACTGATTTTTGGACTTATTTTTTTGCTATGCACTTCTATTTCCATAAATATTTTAAATGCCTGGAAAATTTTACCAGAGTTTAGAATTTTAATTTGAAAATTTATGAATGAATTTTGTCAGTGATAAAATTCTTCAATTCAACAAAAAGTTGAACATCAGTGATTGAAATCTATTTGTTCGTACAAATATTCAGGAGAAGAATAGCATATTCAATTGGGTAAGATTTTTAATAATTTTCGAACAGGAGCTGCAAACTTTAACACCTCTTGTAGTTTCAACTTCACTGCTTCTTCAATGGATTCTATTTGTGATTCTTCCATTAGTTTGGTATTTCAGAAACTATCTTAATTTCAAGTATCTCAATATCTAACTATTACTTGAATATTCAAGGCTTCTTTCACAATAAGGTCCGGGCCCGGATCGGGCGGGATGGAAATATTTCAAATGATGAATCACGTGGGTATAATCAGACGATTTAGTGTGAATATACCCATTAAGTTCAATTACCCATTAAGTTAATTTGTGGAAAAAGAAGCCTTAGTACATCACTTTCAAGAACACCAATCAAGATACTGTATTAACTGAAACCATTTTAATTTTTTCCTATAAACAAAATCATTCGCGAATTTCTCTTTTCTCAGTAGATACAGTATCAGTACCTGTATCAGTTTCATTGGTATCTTGAAGCACACAATCACATATCTCCTCAACGATTCCATCGACTAATTTGTATGTGTTTTTATATTTCTTAGGTACCAATAGTATCCCATCTGGATTAACAAGATCAATATCATCATCGTCAATTGAGGAACAACGGACATTTCCAGGTTCAATATCATCAACTGCCATTTCAAGCTCGGTCGACACATCAACATCAATTTCAGAAGAGTGAAGAGCAAGTTGTTTCCTAAATTTCTTACAGTCTTCTTCGGTCAATTTATGAGGTCCCCCAACTTGATCAACTTTTCTGAAAACATTCATCAATAGCGCAAGTTTATTTCCAATAACATGCGCCTTCTCTTCACTGCATTCATGGGAATCTGTAACTTCTACCTCTGGATTGATTATCAACCTTCTGTCATGTTCTTTGAGCACTGGTAAATCAACTGCTAAATTTTCAGAAGATTCACCTTCATCTATGATTTGGAAATCTCTTTCTTCACCTTCCGTCTCCAACAAATTGTATCTTCCTACACATTTGTCATCGTGTGTTTTCTCTTCTCTTTTGTCATCTTCATTCTCCATCGATAACAGATCTCTTTCCATTATCTCCTGTTTATCAGCATTTTGCCATCCACTTGCATCTTTACTGATAGTGTCGGACCATTCTTGAGGGAAAGGATGAGCCCCGGGAAGGTCGTACGTCGGTTGCCCATTGCTTTTGCGATAATTTTCCATTATATATTTTTCTTCTGATCTTTTCGGGATTCTAAAAACAAGGATACGTTAAGAAAGTGATATTTCCTTGAATACCAATAATTGATCTTGTTTATTGTGGTAAGGCCGGCAATACACTTTACAGTGTACCAAAGAGTATATACGTGTGGACATGGAAAAACATACTAATGGACATTGAACATATGGTCTACTCTTTACAAACAAATAAAACAAAGCACGCAAATCTATTTGCATTAGTATATTTCTTGTATATTAGACGAACATAATTATGTTCCATGCCTACAGGTTCTTCGGTATACCGTAATGATGTGGCCGAAGATAGCTAGGACTGAATAGTATGAAATATCGATGAATCATTTGAATCTATTAAATTCTAATCAATAGATAGCAAGAAATAGACCAAAGACCTTCTCCCTGATTTCAATAAGAAGTCCAAATTTAGGTTATTCATGCTACTATTTTCTACTCTTCAAAAGTTTCCTCTTAAAAAACAAATATTCTCTCGACTTTACTAATTTCTATTTTTCAAAGTTGACTTACAAATCCAACCAAAACTAACACACAGATAACAGAAAATATCTGGAAACATTAAATAATACATGAAAATTTTCAGCCAATAATTAACATAATTTCTGTGAATTTTCCTCTTAAGAACAATATTATACAGTTATAAATACATATAGAATTGATTATTTCCAAATTTATATAATAAAGCGCATCCTAAAATTTGAATTAGTGGCATTCCTCAGACACTTCTCAATATTTTTCAGACATAAAATTTAGAAACATTCATAATTTGATTCCATAAATGAAACATTCAATGCATTAGCTTACCTCAAACTTTCAATGTTGTTTCCCATGACTTGAACTTTCAACAAACTTTGTGTAATATTAGAATACTACTGGGATAGTTCCATTCATTTTGCTCCTTTCTTAATGAATCCAAATCATACGAACCTGATAATATCACCCTGTGCATTGTAGACGCATTTTGTCAGAGGATTATAGAAGCCGTCTCCGGTGTCATAGCAGCCTGGTGGGATTTGTTTTGGAGGAACCGTGGCAGATAACAGCGTTCTTCCTGTTGGATTGATGCCGTATCTTATTTCTTGCAAGAATCTGCGACAAAAGAGAATGAAGTAAACATAGAATCAATCATAATAAAAGGTGGCATATGTATTGGGAATTTAAAAAAAGCAAAAGTGTGAAGGGAAAAATAATTTTATTTATACCAATTAAAACAATAGTACATGCCATTTAAGAAACATGAACGTTCTAATTATTATAAATAAATATATTTTTCCCTCCACACTATTTTTTTCATTTTTATATTAAATTCTTGTTATTCTGTGTCACCTTGTATTATGTTAAAAATTAGATGATTTAGATTCAAAATATGACATAATATGAAACTTCCACACTGTTTAAAAGAGTAATTTTACATTGTTTATAACATGAATTGGCCATTAAATAGGTAGAATTAATTTCCACTGGTTCCAATTTTTACTTTTGCATTCGAAGTTTTCAAATTTCTCTTTAAAACATTCCCATTATTCGTTATTAATTCACATTACTGGACGTTCAAGAGCATTTCATTCAACATTGACTACAGGGTCGTTTGTTTTATGGTTTGCTGTGGATTTTCATCAACAAAATATATAAATTATATGAATATATATTTATTCATTGAATGATCTGGGAACAAGACAGTTTATAGTGCATGTCTTATATGTATAGTGCATTTTTTATAATTTGTTGTGGAATTCTATCAACAAAATATATAAACTTTATGAGTCTTTATGATCGTGGAATGATCTGGGAACAAGATTTATAGAAAGTTTATAGAGCATGTCCTTATATCAACAATGTTGGTGAATGTTTTGGTCCACTAGTAGAATTAGTTCAATTCATTAACAAAAAATAAGAATATCACTGGAAGTACTGTACGGTAATTAGAAAAATTATGCTTGATTACTAGAAATGGGTTTCTGCTTGAATATTTCATGAAAATTAGTTGCGATAAGAATAAGTGACAAAAACAATAATTATTATAATAGAGTAAAAAATTATAAAGTGAGAAAATATTTTTGCAATTTGAATGGAAAACTCTCATAGAGTTACTTGCCTTCTGTCATTCTCTGTACAGTAACCCCAGTTATCAGGTTTGAAGGGCAAATTATCATTGAATACCATACGACGTTCTTCTTGAAGGATGCCTTTCTTCCACACACCCTCCAGCCGACTGCAGTTAGGATACCACATTGTGCCTTTACCATGCAACATCCCATCATCCATTTCTCCAACATAGAACACACCTAAAATTTACAATTATTTGAGTATGAGATTTGTTTCGAAAATTTGTTTATTATTATAACTTGAAGCTATATAATTATGTATTACCATAGATAACAGATTATCTCTTCTCTATGGTATGGTATAATCTCCTATCTCTTCTCTATGGTATTACTGTATGAAAAAATGTGATTTTCATCTTTTTATTCCATCGGTTATAAATTATGTGATTTGAGAAAAATTCAAACTATTATTTGATTAATTTAGTTATTTTTTCCAATTTGTAATTCCAGTAATAATCAATATTATCAACTTGCAGCAATTTATCTCCTTCATGGAAATATAAAGGAAAAGTTTCAAAAAATCCGACGAAATTTCAAATCAAATAATTATACATGCTTATGAATCTAGCAAATGCTCGAGAAATTATGATGCTCTAGAAAAAAATTCAGACCAGTTTAGGATAAAATAGTTTAGAATAGTAATATTCATTTAATGTGGTAGATAGCATTAGATACATAGATAGATAGAGAGATATAATTTTTTGCCATCACACTCTACACTCATCAACAACGTCAAGAAATAATATCTCTCTATCTACAGTATCTAATGCAATCCGCCAAATTAAATTAATACTCCTATAGTGTTGATAAGAGGATAGAATCACTAATGGTCATTCAGACACTGCTTTAAGCACTCATTTTATGGCATTGATGAGCTTTTTCAAGCATTACAAGCATGAATATAAAATGATCATAATAGGATAGCATAATTCAATGTTCAATATACTTATATGTTACAATGTTTAATAATTCAATATTATACTGTTGTAACCATTGTTTGGTTCAATAAAGTTCATTTCTATTCTATAAGTATAATAAATTCTGTAACAATAATGTCTTTGGTCTGCTATTGCAGCACCGGTCATGGGTTCGATTCCATTCCATCTTTTTTCCTTCACCTAGTTACCTATGCACAAGCCATACAGCTATCTGGGCATCACCTGCCGCAAAAATAAATCTGTCTTACCATTGAACATTTTGAAGACTCCCTTGCCAGACATGCCAAAAGCATCCCATTCTCCCTCATAAGTGCTTCCAGTCTCAAATGTGAATTTCGGTTTTTTTACTTGTGCCAGCTTCTCCTTGAATGAGCTAATATCACTGACATTCTCAAAAATTGTAGTTTTTAGGTCATGTAGCGTATTAGCAGCTCCCATAATGTGTGGTATTATTATTGATTTCTCTTCAGGCGTCATCCAATCTTCCATTGTGGTCGAATATCTTGATCTATCTGAAAAATAAAAAAATCCATATATTATGAACAGGTTCCAAGTATTGCAATGGAAAATTAATGTTTGCCCATAAATACATATTAGGCTAAATTTTTTTGAAAATATCAATTCAATTTATATATTCTGATTTAGAAATAAAAATCATTAATGTCAAAGTTCTAGAAGATTTGTTTATTGAAATGGAAATTACTGTTCGCTACTAAATATGCATACAGTAGTTTTCTGAAAATTTCTATTGAATTTATAAATACTGATTTACAAATGAAAAATAATTAATAACCAAGTTTTAGAAGATGCTTCCAATTATCCAAATGCTATTACTGCTTTGTACTCTTGGAACATGAGTAAGTGATTGTTCAATAATTATTTCATTGAAGATTCACTGACCTGACAGCAGCTCACGGATTATTGAATAAACTTGATATTTGTTTTAAATCAATTAGTTGACATGAAATAAATTTTGTTCAAATAAGAATGAATTCTGACAAAAATGACAGCAATCTATAAATTAATACAAACATTAAATTTTCACAAAAAAACGCAAGTTTCATAGATGTTTCTAAATATTTTGGATTGTGATAGTCCTTGTGTTCCAATATTAAAAAAATTAATAAATTAAAGTTTTTGATGGATATCACTTGAAAAATTTCTTATTAAATGTATGAGTTGAGCAAGTAATAGGGGTATTCACAATCTTGGATTATTTGCTATTTGCTAACTCCTGCTATTCGCTAATTAAATAAATGGTAAATTCAATACCTATATTTTAAAGATTCATTGATATCAGAACACGGCTTATTGAAGGAACTCAAATTAAATTTGTTCTAAATCAATCTTCAACTCATAACAAAGATGTATTCAACAGGAATCTTTTAAATTTTAGGTTATTAGTACTTGATGTAGGTTCTATTCATGTTTCACACATCTTTGCTTTGAACTTAAAATTTAGTGATTAAAAATTATTTCAGCTGATACCATTAACCGTATAATAATGACTAGCAGGTCACCCGTGCTTCGCTACGGGATCTCAGAAATCCCGTTTAGGTTAAGGATGTTTGTGTTCATGGATCCGAAAAAGTATTCATGATTAGGCTTATTCAATAGATGGAAATTTTCGTCCAAGTTAAATAAGGTTACTGATAGAAATTCTAGGATACATTTTTGATGGCCGTCTCTATGTTTTTATCATCCTATAGAATCTATAGATCATACTCTCAACATAAAGTATAATCACCTTAATATCACAAAGTCTCTAATAAGTTTGAAAAAATCATATGATTTTGATCTCAACATTACCTTATCAATGCTTAGAGCTGAATTTCAAATCCTTTAAAACTATCCTTGAAATATGTAAATAGGCCTATGACACTCCTTGGTATACAGACAATCTTTGTGCAAAATTTCAGCTTTATCAGTCAAGTATTCTAGGCGTGATGGACCTACAGACAGACAGACACCATCTCATTTTTATAATAGTATAGATAGATAAAATCACTCCTTTCAAATTTAATTATTCCCAGTAATTTATAGTAATCCCAGTTAGATAATCCATATCACCGAATGGCAAGCCTTTAATTTTGATGATGTCTTTTGATTTTAATGATGTCTTTTGATTTTGATGATGTCTTTTGATTTTTTTGGTAGAAATAACTGTACTTGGTGGATATTCTTAATATGGTAAAAAAGAGCGTTTCAAATACTGTAGCCAATTTGACATCTGATGAATTATTGGGATATTTATTAAGTTATACATGGGTAGGTTAAAGATGTGTACCATACTTGAATTTGCAAAACTTTATGAAATATGTATTGAGATAATGAGATTAAAATGATAAGTCAGTTATGCACCTATTCATTTCAATGCCATCATGTTTAAAGAGATAGGCCTATTATGATTAAGTTATTAAGATATTATGATGAATTTGTTGGAAAACCAATTGTTGACTCTTCCCGATTAGGGCACCATAGGAATAACTGAGAGCATAGACTAGGTATAACGCATAACTTATAACTAGGTTTTTGTTTTGTTTACGCTGAGAGTAACTGAAGCAATAGTAGGATAACAGCCTACATAGTGACATGAGTTTGGTAAGCAGTTATTCCAATAAAAATGACATGAGCAAATTGACAGTATTGGCCTAACTTTTTTAACGTTCTAAGGCAAGACACCGTTAAGTCACTTGTCACTACTGAACATGCTAACCACAATAATTATATGACTTGAAACGCAAGCTTGGCTTCAAATTAAGAAACTTGTGTCAAATTGAATGTTCAACTTCCTGTTTACCTCATCCTGCAATGAGAATGATGTGTTGAGAAATTAATGTCTAAAATTTATTTGATCCATGGATTTCTTCCATTCAAGAAATGAGTATCGAATTCGACTCCATTTTTTCCATTCTAGAATGGACTATCAAATCAGAATTTCATTTCTTTTTTCCATCCGAGAAATGACTTTCGAATCCAAGTTAATTTTTTTATTTTTCTCGAGAATCGACTATTAATTTGAGCCTAATTTTTTCCATTCACGAATTAACTACCGAATTTGAGTCCGATTTTTCCTTCCATTCACAAATCATTTATCGGGTTCAAGTCCGATTATTTTCTTCCGTTCGAGAATCGACTATTGAATTTGGGTCTAGCTTTTCTTTCCGAGGCAATAGAGAATGGAAAAATCCTCTCACTGACAATGACCCCATGGCCCTGCTTCAGATTTCAGACAGATTCAATCCTCAACAAATCAATTTATCTAGACAGATTTGGAGATATTGCTTGCGATTACTTTTACCGTTGGAATAAAGCTGAAAATAATACTTTTCTGATTCATTCCGATTCACAAAAAATTGCTAGCTATTACGATGGTTTCCTCCTTTTCGTCATACAATCATTACTGGTCGTCTCGAAATGTCTTACTTTTTCTCATCTACTCTTTTTGATGTCTGAATCTCCCAATTCTTCCTAACGAAGAAAACGTTAATAGAGAACGGAAAGACCGTTAATATAACATATACTTTTTAATATAACATACAAGAAACGTTTTTTACTACAATCGTTTGACATATCGATGTCAAAAATCATCGGTTTAAAAAAAATTAAAAACCGAGGAATGGGTTCAGAAAATAATGTAAACAAGAGTATTCTAATGTAAACAAGTGTATTCTAATGTAAGCAAGTTCCTGATATTCTAAATGTAACTCGAAAAATATAAAGATAGATGCAGAGTTCACCTATCACTATAACTATCAATATCCTTCTCCACAACGTTTCTGATTTGTAACACACGACATTGGAAACGAAAAGCTTGTTGGATATTGGGTTTTAATAGGGCTTGCACTAAAAAATGGAGCGTTGTTTCACAGAATTTGATTCACATCTTTCCAAACGCATCTACAATTCCCATTCAAAACGGCTCGGGCTTGCACATTACTTACTTAACAGATATATTAAACTCATACTGTGGGACTTAAAAGCGTGCTTTACTTTGAACTCGGATCAAACGTGACCGGTTGAAAAAATTATGAAATTCGTCGATTAGATATGGACACTGATATAGAACGGTCTATTATTCGGTCATTATGTTAAATAATCATTCCATGACTATTTAAGGAATAATGACCAGTTACAAAACACCCTCCCAAATTCCCAAACTCAATTATTAATATAGGAGTAGTAGATAATAATGCTTTCAAAAATAATCAATCTCAACTGAAGCGTTACTAACGGGATTAAGTAGTTATCCTCTAACTTTTTCATTATTTAGGTTTACAACGAGAACGAAGCCTTCACGTTACAATAAATAATTCAATGATAAAAATAAAGATTTAACTTAGATTCTAGAATTCTGTCTCTCTAGATTCTAGAAGCTTCTATAGACTGAATTTCCCCTGCTCCAATATTTCAATTATTTATTATACAAATGATTCTCTCTGGAAATCCCTGCTAATATGATCAATTTTTTTCAGGTCTGGGCCCTATAAATTCCATAAAGATTTTGAAGTCCTGTAAAACATGTGCCGATCAACAATAAGATTCCCAGACACTAGACATTCATTTCTTACTTATTACACAGCACGCCTTCAACTAGTGCGTGGAAAACATTCTATTGAGAAGTTCCTGTTTTACAGGACTTCTACGTTTTTATAAAACAGGCCCTGCGAGACAAAACACTGCCTGGGGTATACACGTCTGCACCTCTCCACAGTCACAGATCGTCATGTACAGTATTACGAAACAAATTTAACAATTATTCTAGTAGCCTATTGTTCAGGAAACCTGGAGGGCCTGATGCCCTCTTAGAGCTTAGATATGATATCTTTGTATTTTATCAATTAATCGTGCACGAGTTATACAGTCCTGAGTACTCACTAACTCATAAATAATTCACATCTGATAATAATCTAGACTGGTTGCAATTGGAAGAGAATAATAATTTCGAAGCAAGATTCCCTCTAATTTTAATTTCCTTAACCTTTATTCGAATGAAAAGCTTTAAAATGCGAAACAATATTTGAAATTGACTATCAAATTTTGATAGTCTGAATCTTGAAGTTGAATGAGGGTTGTTGGGCTACCATAATCAAACTATGGGTTGACGGTATCAAGTAGGATTTTCTGTCATTGTCAAGTGTATGATTTTAATCGTTAATAATTTGAATAAGAAAGCGATAAATGTAAAAGCCAAGGAATTAAATTCATTTTAAATAAAAAAGGAATCTAGGATTTCACTATCACACATAGTTATAAATTCATAAATTAATAGGTGAGAAATTACTGATTGTAATGAAGGAGAAATATAGAAGATTTATATTAGGGAATTGAGCTTCAATCTCAATATTTATTCTATTTCTACCTCACCAATAATCTTTGTTTTTGCAACTACCCTTTGATCATTCAGATAGGTTTGATTCCTCCTTGTTTCGCAGATATCATGAAGTCTTTATAGCTACACCGATCAACTGCTTTTGAAAAAAAAGGCCAGAGGATAACAATTGGAACTTGTTAACGAAAACTTTAGATTAAATATGACATCAACTTATCGAGTACTAGGTTTAAGGTGTTCTGAATAAGGTTACTAGGCCACCGTACTTCCTTGAAACGGGAACGGACCTTTCAGGATCGAAATAGCCTGAACTTCATTTTGCACAAAGTGCTAAATCATTGGTGGAAATGGAATCGATGCATCATAAGGAAACAAACAAGCTGACAGAACTTCCACTACATTGGCGATGCTTGTTATTTTAATTGTTTTTAAATGAATGTCCTGTTTGGAAAGGTCTGGGACAAAATACTGTCGCCGGATTCAGAAGTCAGGATGGCTGGCAGCTATGATCAACTACAGGACATTGATAAACTACGACAGCTACTCACTTACTGACGATGTAGACCTACCTATCGCCATCCACAGTTTATGATTTATTGTTCTATTCAGTCTTCTTACCTTCCGGAATCGAGAGCAACGATTCTTCTTCTTCCTCTTTTCCCTTTTTTTCATTTTGTATCACCTCTCCTACATCTTCTCCACAAACATCTTATATTTGTTTCTTCTCTGCATTCTGCTCCACATCCTCTTATTCATCATTTCCTCTCACCTCTCCACTCTCTTCTTACTTATTTTACCTCTCCTTTCTCTGGCATTCTCGGTTTCTTTTTATTCTCTTCTTCTTCTTCATTTCTTTGGCCTCTTTCTTATTCTCTTCAAAACCATCTTCTCGTTTTATCTTTATTCTTACCTTCTCCAATATTCCCATCTTCTTCCTCCTTTTCTTCACAATTTTTTGTCTTTTTCCTCCTCCTATTCTAAACACTTTTCTTTGTCTTTTTCTCTTCACATTCTTTCTTTCGTTTTTTCTCTTTTCTTTCTCATATTCTTCATTTCCTTCTTTTTTCCTAAGGCCTCTTTTCTTCTTCTTTTTACACCTCCACGATTTTACAATTTATTCTTTCTCTGCTCCTCTCTGAGATCCTCTACTTTTTATTTGGTATATTCTTCTACCTTTCCATCTTCTCTTCTTTTCCCCTCCCCCGTATTCATCTTTTTCCTTTTCGTCATTTCCACCAACCTTTTCTTCGTTTCCTCCTATCCTCTTCCATTTTTCCTGTACTGTTCTCTCCTCCTCTAGCTTCTCATATTATTTTCTCATCCTTACAATTATATACGTCTTCTTTTGTCTTTTTTCCGCTCATTTTTCTTCTCCATTCTTCTTTCGATACTTCTCATTCTGCCTCCTCCTACTTCATCATTTTCCTCCAATTCTTCTCTTTTCCATTTCCTTTCGTTCTTTTTTACATTCATTCCACCTCTCCTCCGTCTTCCGATATTTTTTTCTACTATGCTTCTTCTTTCCTAACTTTTTCTTCCTTCTCAACTTTCACGTTTTTCTATTGTGTCCTTTTCTTACTTCTTCTCCTCCTTTCTCCCTTTTTGATCTTCTCCAATATATTTCCAGTTTTTTGTATGCTTCTTCTTTCCTACCTTCTTTTTCTTCCTTATTTTCATGTTTTTCAACCTCATTTCCTTTGTCCTTCTTTTTCTCGTTCTTTCTTTCTTCTCATTCTTCTCCTCGTCCTTTCTCTCTTTTCGATCTTCTCCTGCATCTTCTACTGCTGCGTAGA
This sequence comes from Laodelphax striatellus, assembly GCA_017141395.1. NCBI lineage: Eukaryota > Metazoa > Arthropoda > Insecta > Hemiptera > Delphacidae > Laodelphax > Laodelphax striatellus. The sequence continues at coordinate 8,860,774 of CM029534.1, forward strand.
AAACAGTAGCAAGGTCGCAGACACCATCGCTCATAGCTTCCTTCAATCATTTTGACATAAAATTTCATACTTCTAATGGAAGAATGAATTATAGCTGTTGACAGGTTACTTCCTAGTGCAAGATATAGTTCGCCATGAAAGGTTAACACAACAACACGACCAACACCCTCTAATGTTTGTTTTTGTCGTGGGATTCAAAGTTATAGATGAGTTATTAAAGTAGATTATTAGGTCTGTTTAGAAACTTCAATAATGGACTGTGTATGAAAGTTCACCTATTCTTGGATTGCTCAATGAGACTATTCAGCCATCCAATGGGTACTTTCTCGCTCCTATTTCATATTGCTCCTTATTTCTCACATCCATTTCTCAAACTATACCATATTGAGAATTTTAAATATTAAATTGAAATTTGTATTTCCATTAATTAGTTTTCTTTATCTTTGTATTGTTGAATAAGAACTCAATTAAATTCACATAACTGTACGATTCAAATTTGGGAAAGAAGAATTTTGGGGCAATACGTGTTGTTTCTTTCCACATTGTGGAGTATATTGACAACAAATTATGTAAATAAATTATACGTACTACCATAGATAATCCATTATCTGGATTCATATCTGGTTGGTCTATGTTCTTACTACTAAGCAAAAACAGTTTGATACAATTTCCTGAGCCCAGAATTCAAGAGTTCAACGAGCCTGAGAAGGTGACAGTACAGTAATTAATGTAGAAACCTGGGTAGCATCACAATCAATTGACATTTTTGCGGTCATCGACCAAGGACTGTTTCAATGCCACTAAACAGTTCATAATTAAATTATTTGAGGAAACTGGCATCAATTATGCAATAAGCAAGGCTGTTCTACGGTTGGAATTTGAATCAACATAGATTTGCAATTAAGAGAGTGCGATTAGACTTCTTACCACGTCAACTTATTATCATAACCTAGATTTGTATTATTTTTTCAAATTAGAAAAGGGATAGTTTTAGGCGTAAGCCTGTTGGAGCTTCCATTGAGTATCATTTGTACGTTACTGGAAAAATTAAAAATTTCTCAAAATCATCAATATAAAAATGAATTTCAATCATGGAAAAATGTATTTTTCCAACCCTTATTTCATTGGTTGATGGAGAATCGTTGAAGGGTTGCAACATTGTTGTAAAAACATTGCCCCTCCAACAAACTTTCTCATTGAATTACGAAATTGACCATTTCAACGATGAAAATTTTTCCACCAATAAAAAGTTTTTTCTGCATTTTAAACCCTTTTCCTGTAAATCTCAATCTTTTATGAAACAGCTCCCAGTTTCCATTGTGGAGTCACATTCAATTGAATCAAACGTTAGCAAGCACATTCAACTTTTATTTTCATAAGGATTGTTAGATTACAAGTATTTATTGTATTTGTTGTTTCATATAATTAGTTTATTGTGGATTATACCAACGCTAATAAACTAATTTAATAAAACATATTTAGAACAATTTCAAGTAGTGTAACAGTCTACATTTCTTCTTGTTAGACCACTTCATGAATGGTGAATTGTTTACTGTGAGATGTGTGAGGTTGAAGAACAAGCTCGCTTGTCACAACACAACACACGTCAGTCATAATAACAGCTGTTCAAGCCTATAATGCATGGGCAAAGAGAATAGGGTCACGGATTTTCAATGAAATTCTCCCAGGCCATGTTGATTGTAGTGAACAATGTCTGTGTGTAGACTGTTCATTCATAAATTGAGAATGATACCTGTATGCGAGAGTGATATGCTTCTAGTAAGTGCTTCTATTGAAAATACGGTACTTGAAAGCAGTATAATATACTGTATCATCATCAAATATAAAATTTAGCTTACAAATTATTATAATGTATATTACATTATATGTATTACAATGTTCGTTTGCTTATTTTTGTTACATAGCATACGTTCTTTGTAACAAATATATGACAACGAACGCTTGGTTTTCCCATTCAATGAGTGACCGTTTGGTGATTTGATTAGTAGGCCTACCTAACACCATTGAAAAGGAGAGAATTATCTCAATCATCTTCTATGCTATTATTAGCTTTAAGCTAGATGTTAGGCTATCAAAATTACCTATTTTTGTATTGAAATATATAAAAAAATAATCTCTCCCAAGAAACTTTCTCATTCATTAATTCGAAATTGTCCATATGTCAATAGAGATGGAAATGTTTCCATTAATAAGAAGCAAGTATTGATTGGAAATCAAATCATACCGGAGATTTTCGTTGCAGCAGTACAGTTCAACCATCACAACAGTACTGTACAACAAAACTCCGTAGAGATTATAATGGTGAATTCCCGGAATGAAAGAGACCAGATAAAGTTTAGGCTCAACACTGAAGATGATGGCATGAACATCGAAACTTAAGTATGTTTTCAAATATAGTCTATCAATTGTGGAATAGACAACATTGTTCTTATTCTTTTACCTACTATCAAACTTACTTCCCATTAGTTCGCAACACACTTTTAACTGTAAGCCTTTTCATCTTTCATCATCCTTCTTTCTACTACATGAGCACAAGTCTAGAATTCAAGTGGATATCATCCTCTGAAGAAAATAAGGTTCATCCATCCAGGTAACCAAAAATTTGTTTCATTTATTCGAATCTGACGGAGATTTATCGTTGCAGCAGTACAGTTCAACCAATACAACAGTAAGTTACAGTACAACAAAAATCCGTAGAGATCATAATAGTGAATTTCCGGAATGAATGACCAGATAAATTCCTGAGGTATCGATATATTGCAGAATTATATCGATTTTATGAACGGTGTCGTCGATGTAACGCGTCATTTCACGCCGTAATAATTTACGATAACATAAACGTCCATGACACGCCGCAAACACCGCACAAATGCTGCAGAATGGTAGGGAGGGGAAATGGAAGAGAAGTGTCATTCCAGAAATAATTCCAGCTATGTTGTGATTGAGTGAGGGATGGCAAGGGCCAATGTAATAACCATGGAGAAGCAAAACACGCTGGGAGATGTACGGTGAATTGAAGAAGATTTGAGGAAAAAGAGAAATATGTCAAGAGGGAGAGGAGAAGGACGATGAGCAAGAGGTGAAAGAGGAGGAGGAGGAGGAGGAGAGAGGAGGAGGAGGAGGAGGAGGAGGAGGAGTGGGAGGAGAAGGAGGAGTAGGAGAAGACCGACAAGGGATAGTAGGATATAAGAAGAGAATGAAGAAAAATTGGAAGAAGAGGAGAAGGAGGAAACGAAGGAAGAGGAGAAGAAGAAGACCGACACGGGATAAGAAGAGAATGAAGAAAGAAGAGAAGAAGAAGAGAAGAAGAGGAAGAAGGAGGAAAATGAAGGAAGAGAGAAATTGGAAAAAGAGGAGAAGAAGGAAACGGAGGAAGAGGTAAAGAAGAAGACCGGCAAGTGATAGGAGGATATGAAAATACTGTAAAAAGGAGAAAATAAGATGAAAGAAAAAAAGGGAAATGAGAAAATATTAAGAACAGGAGAAGGTATTAAGAGAGGAGATATAAAAAAGATTGGGAGAAAAGACAAGGTAAAAAGCTTATCAAAACAGGAGGAAAGAGAACAAGATAAGAAGCAGAAGACAATAAAGACAAATAAGTTAATAAAGATGAAGAAGAATGACAAGACAAGAGTATGGAAAGAAGAGAGAATATCAAAATAGGAACTGGTAGCAAAGAAAGGAGGAAGAAGAGAAAAAGACAAGAACGAAGGGTGAAAGGATTATGAAAAAATAACCAGGAACGGAATGAAGAAGCAGAGGATCGAAGAAACGTATGAGGGGAAGAAGTAAGAATGTAAGGAGACAAGAGGAGAATGGGAGGAAGGAAATATAGGATAGCAATGAAGAAGCAGAGGATTGTAGAGAAGGGTGAAAGAGAAAGAAAGAAATGGGATGAAGATGGGAAAGAAGAGGAAGAACAACCAGAAGACGAAGAAGAAATAAAGAAAAACGAGATGGAAGAAAAGAAAGAAAAAGAAACATAAGAGGGAGAAAAGGAAGAAGAAGAGAAGAAAATAAGAAGAAGATGATAAGACGGAAAAAAGTAGGCTAGGCGTACACCGGTTAGTCAAGACAAGACAAGACGAGATTAGTCACGTTTACTCACAGTAATTCACATAGTTGCTTATGAAGCAGCACACACCGATGCAATGACTAATCGGTGTGTGTTGCTTAATAAGAAACTATGTGAAGTATTGTGACTAAACGTGACTAATCTCGTCTTGTCTTGACTAACCGCTGTACGCCTAGCCTTATAATGTAAGAAAACTTTTCTTGGTAGCAGAGGAGATAAGATATCCTTTGCTCGATCTGTTCTGATATCTTTCTGACTCTACTCCTGTGACAGGGAGCACTTCAGTTTCTGCTCTGCGGATTCTTCTCCAGCCTCCAGGTTGTCGGTCGGTCCAGCCTCTCTGGATTCTCCAGGTCGATGTCGTGACGACCCAGACTGGACTTACCTTACCCCCCTTCCCTACCATCAATCTACAATCGGGACGAAAGTGTTTAGTATACTGTTCTCGAAATGTTACGCAACAATGGACCTTCGCTTATTTTTCTCCTTCGTACTTTTTCCACCTTCTCCTCTTTCTTCTTCTTCTTCTTCACTTTACAATCCAATAATAGTCCTGCGTTGGAATCCTCTATTCTAATCTGATCGCAAACATAAATGGTAACGAGTAGTCTATCAATGATTACCAATTGGCCGACTCATTCTTGTTATCAATTCAAACCTAGTAGAACGTAGAGGATTTCGTGTGGCAAGCCATTAGATTGCCCACTGAAATATGGCTTGGTTTTGAAACTTGCAGAATACATCAACAGTGCATCGCGAAAACTTGCATGTATTATTCTAGTAAAAACTTTTAGAAAAAGTGAATCAAGACAAACACTGTTGAAACACTTGAATAAAGTTAAAACTGGTTGAATACGTTCCTCCATTTAGTCGAAGGTATTGTTTTTGAAATATTAATGAATTTTGTTTTATTGTATCTAATTGGATATGATAGATGATAAAAAAAAAGAAATGTAAGAAAATTATGAGTTTTATGTATAATTTGAACTTTTTTGGGTGAGGTTTGTTGTTTATTCACTATAAATCATCATCATCATTATCACCATCATACAGAAGCAAAAGAGAGAAAAAGAAAATTCTATTTAAGGAAAAATACATCGCAAAATATTCTCATAGAAAATTGAGCTTTTAAATATGTTTTGACAAAAAGTTAGTTATATCAAAAATTCCAATGACATATTGAAATTGACAGTGTCCATCTATAGTAGTGATACTATAGATGTAGTCCATAGTCCATCACTATACTAGTGATTCTTTTACAGTGACGGACTGACGGATTGAAAATATGACCTTTTTCAGAACGATAGAATTTGGCAAATTCTTGTATGGTCTCAAGTTACAATACATATCCTAATCTATTCATAATCTAGTTTCATTTATCTATTCATAAGATTATTAATCTATATATTCTAATCTATCAAGATTAACTTGTTACACCGCATCAAGATATCAGGTTGTTTTGACAACTTAACATAGATCAAAGGAATTGTGTTACAGTAGAAGTTTTTACTCACCTTGCAGTCGATCGGCTCAGAAAATAGTTTATACGCAAGATCTTTCACTGGAACACGGTCTGGTCTCGGATACCCTAAAAAAAGAGAGTATTAATTGATAGAATAGTGATGTAGAAAAGTAAGTAGCTTGGCGTAAAATACAACTTACGAGCAAAACTACCAGCAAAATGGAAAATATGAAAGAGAAGTAGGATAATAATTTTTTAAATACCCTCCTAGGAACAAGAAACTATACGAACCAGAATTACGATACGATAGCCTACTAACGAAGATTCCTATCGAAGTCTCAATCCTAAAGCAGTTTTAATCAGAGTATAGTAGCCTAAGCCCCTGCGCCCATTTCGCAACTGCTATCTGATTTCAGTCAGCAACCCAATGTTGCCAGATGACATTTCGCTGTTTTTCAGGTGATCGGCAAAGGCAAAGTCATCTGGCAACGCTGGGTTGCTGACTGAAATCAGATAGCAGTTGCTTAGTGGGCGCAGGGGCTAACGCTAATAAGGCTCTATTAGTAGGTAAACCATACACTCTTTAATTTCTTTGTCCTCTCTGAACAACTGAAATAGAAAATACTCTATTCTATCCTAAATTCCTTTTCTGTCTTCTCACTATGACCAAATAACTTATTTTTTCCTTCATTTTTCAGAATTACAAAAATCAATCTATATCCCATCACATGAATGACGGAAGTGATAGCAACTGCGGAAGGTGAACAAAGAAGAGCAACGGATAAACATATTGAAGAAGGTGGAGGGAGAAGTAACGGCAGACAATGGAGTTCGGCATAATTACTGCTTCACGGTTTCAGGCCACTAAAAAAGATGGCTACCACAGCATCATCATGTGTTTGATAATTGCCCGATGCATCGATTGCCGTTAGAATTGATCTGGGTGATCGATCTTATCCTATCATCCAGTGATTGGTTGTTGACGTTTAAAACATCAACGAAACGGTTTTTGAATTCAACTGTTAATCTAATGTAACTTAGTTGATAAACTAGTAGAATTTTGGGTCTTCTGTTTTGGATAGAGAATGAACTTTTCACGGACGTTGCACGAATGCCAATCAAGTCGAAAGATGTCAACCTACGAATTAGCCTTCAATCCTCCTAGGCCTACATCACCAAAGCCAATTAAATTTAACCGATGTTAAATTAATTCTACATTGGTTTCATCACATAACGTCATCTTACGACGGTTAAATTTGATTGGATTTCGTGCAATTGGCCATTAGGCTAGGCGTACAAATTCTATTCTATTCTGAATAATTCACATAGTTGCTTATGAAGCAGCACACACCGATGCAATGACTAATCAGTGTGTGTTGCTTCATAAGCAACCATGTGAAGTACTGTGACTAAACGTGACTAATCTCGTCTTGTCTTGTCTTGACTAACCGGTGTACGCCTAGCCTTAGAGTCCTCAAAACTTTGAGAAAAGCAAGAAGACAGACATTTTCATCTCGCCACTGCTTTGGGCGGTGAGCGCCATTTCTAAGAAGGAAATTCGTGGGTAACTTCGAATTGAAGGTAGAAATTAAATTATTATTGAAGAAAAAATTTCACTCGAAACCAGTTTTGGCCAAGGTTGGAAAATAGTTGAATCGTAGATAACCAAAAACCCGTCGATTCAAATAGTCTGAGAAATGTTGACGGGACGTTAACTGGTTTGCCTTTGGTATGAGAAAACAGTAGAATCGTTAATAACTAAAAAAAACGTTAATTCAACTATTTTTGAATTAACGTCTCCTTATAATCATACGTCACGTCACGTCTGTTAACCCCGTGAGTTGAATAGATTAAGACGAGAAGTCACGGTTAAATCCTGTATTGTCATTTAGGTTCTATGAAGAATCAATGAACCTGGAAAGTGGGTGCATGATACCAAACGAACTAAAAAGTTACAAAAGAAGGTAAGAGGATGAGGACAACTACTAAAACCAAATGAAAGGTCATGTGAAAGAAGCGAATGAATAATGGAAAAAATAATGATATACTGTACAAACAAAACGAATACAATTCAGAAGTCATAGTTTAAGTGAACTATAAAATTAACTTTAATTGGTTTTGAGAAATATATTTTTTGATCCATGCCTGACATTTGGTATCTGTTGGGAACCATTGAACCAAAATCTCAAATACAAAAAAAGCCAAATACAATAAAGAGTGAAACGTTACAAAAAAAACAGAGATCATCAGCTTGTTTAGGACAAGCTTTGAGATGCTGAGTACTGCTCTACAAACATTGTTATGTTTAAACTTCGGAAAGTTTTGTGTAGAACTGTTCTTAGTTTACTCAGTAACGGTTCAGGTTCGACTGCACTGTCTTGGTCTTGAATTAACATTGAACCAGGAAATGAAGGAGGGTTCTCTATGACATATTTTGGAGTGAAAAATGCTAAAGAAACATCAAATTGAAAACGTAATGAAACATTGAATAAATCGATGAAAATCGGGAATGAGTAACTAAGAATATCTTTAGAAATTCTGGATGGAATGAACTACGGTATTCATGAATTGATTAGTAAAATATCAATATGATATTTCAATTCGTAGTTCCAAACAAATTGAACTTTATGATTCAATTATTTTTTTAAATGGATTCATTGATTAAAGTTAGCACAATAAATTTATTATTCAATGTAAGGAAAGATACAGAAAGCTTAAGACAAATTACAACAATTGTTATTAGAATATTACCGTATTGCACAAGAATGGAATGAGACAAAATGGAACATAGCTGGGAGCATTCGATAGGATGAGAGTCAGCCTATCAGAAGCCTTCATTTAGCTCCGCCTTCCGAGGCTGAACGAAGCTACGATGGAGGACTGTGATTGGCTGCTGTACAGCGAGATACACGCCCCTTTCTAAAAACCTGGTGTGGTAAACTCAGACGACTTTCCTTGCCCATTTATTCGTATTAGAAGTTCTATGAAAAGAGGACAACGCTCTTCAAGTACGGGTAAAATTCATAGAAATAATAGTCATTAACGACCTTAAGATGGTCTTCAGATTTCTTGCTTCATAATTTCAATGTCAAATCATAATGAACAGAAATATTAGATTGACAATCTTTCAATTATTTGAAGATCATTGGCTTAACCTAGCTAAGAAGGACCTCATTTTTAACATTTATTTATGTCTTCTAAATTCTTCTTGGATTCAAAGAAGAAAGAAATAATATCCTACCTCCTGCAATCTGGAATATCATAGCAAAATCGAACCTATGCGATGTCAGACTATTTTGTGGGCTGAAAATATCCAGTGAAATGAATAATATCCAGCTGTTATTAATGAAAATTATTGTTCGATGCATTTTCCATGAAAGCCCAATGATACAGAAAAGGGAACCAAGGGTTGCGGGTTGCCTATTTCTGCTAATTGCCACACTTTCTATGTATTTTCTCGAAGATGGGATGGAGCCCCTGCTAATTTGCCAGAGATGAGACTCATGGCAGTTGATAGAGCTCATAAATAGCTGAAGAAATTTATACCAACCAGAATTCATTACCAATTTACAATATACTAGAGATGAGTGAATGAAAATAAATTAGTAAAAACTAATTATAGATTGAGCCATTTGTACATGGTAGATCTTTTGAACAAACCCAATAAAATTTAAAATGCTTTCAACCTATTCACACACTGGACATGCACTATATATTAGGGCAAGTCAAAAATTATCTGGACTTTTCATTTTAAAATATATTTACAAGGAATTTCAGTTAGATACATACATTACTTTTCTACATAGTATTCTAGCTTTTCGATGTACTAGGTTCAACGTTTCGCAAGGTTATGTATGCATGTTGAGAAGAAGGTTTTTAGTTGCCCACTTGTGCACCGCTTCTTGCACCTCTATGTACGAGAAAAAAATCGGCGACCCCGCAAAGTGTCCTTGAGTGGTTCCAAACAAATGAAAGTCCGACGGGCAAGATCTGGGCTGTAAGGAGGATGATCCAGCACTTGAAACCCAATTTTCTTATGGTTTCAACGGTGTGTCCAGCCGTGTGTAAGCGGGCGTTGTCGTGCAACAACAACACTCCTTGTGACAACAGACCTCGTCGTTTGCCGAATTGCTGGCTTTAATTCGTTTGTTAACAATGCTTATATACTTTTCTTTGTTGATTGTGGTATTCCCCTTTCCCATGTTATCTTCCAAGTAAGTTTGCCCAATTTCCCATTTAGTATCCCAAAAACCTGTTAGCATTACCTTTCCTGCCGATGCCACAGTCTTGAATCTTTTCGTCGGTGATCTGGGGTGTTTCCCCTCCTTACTCTGGCGCTTTGATTCATGCTCACTGGCACGTGACAAGGCATTGTCCCCGTACTGTGCTGAAGTTCTGCGATGAATTTCAGCCCCCTTTACTGCTTCCGACCAAAGAAAACGAACTATAGATCTTTGTTCCTCCTTGGTGCAAATTGCTAGCGGAGCGGACATGCTTACGTTGTCGCTGACAGACTACTACTGATCCGATCGGATACGGATGTTGCACACACCACTACAGTAGTACGAACTGTAAGCATGCAAGAGCGCATGGTGCTATGATCAACACAAAGGTTGAAAACGGTAAAAGTCCAGATAATTTTTGACTTACCCACGTATTATAATAGAAGACTAGAAGACTATTATATATTATAATATTTTAGTTCATGGTTTCAAGCTAAGTTATCAGTTACACTCTCTGAATTTGGTTTTCCAGAATCCATAAATATTATGATCCACTTCTTTCTGACTATCGATCTGACAAGATTATCTGCAACACCAACTCATCAAATCGGCAAATAAATTATTAGATAACGTTGAGTTATAATTAAGTTGCAAAATATGAACAAAGAAAGGCTCCTCTGGTTGGCATTAGATAACCGAACGTTCCCACAGCTAAGCTACTGTTTGCTGCCTGTCCCTCATGTCAGAGAAAGCAACTACTGCTTCACTGCAGACTACAGGCTACACTCTTCTCCTCTATTTGGGTTGAAGCCATTCAAGAATTGGGTCTGATTGGTATCAACACGGGTATTAGATAAAGAACTTGACTTCATTTTAAGAAAAAATACCATAAATTTCCATAAATGTAGTGCAATCTTAGATGAAGGCTTCTCTGGAAGACTTTAGTATCATGGAGTTAATTTTTAGTTTATAAAAAATGAGAATAAAAAATTAATGGTTAGTCCAAGAGACTGGTTTGAATAAAATTATAAAAAATCGAGAAATCTCTACTTCGGCTGAAGCCAATCAAGAACTGAATGATTAGAATCACCACATTCAATAGAAGGAGAACTAGACTTCATTTTTAAGACGGTCGAATTTTGGGATAGATCTACACAGTCAATTTTTTTCATTTCATTCAAACAGAATCAATATGATTGGGATTAATTCTAAAAAGTGTATTGTAGAACTTAAATTTATTTTCAAGATACAGTATTTCTCTTAGAGACAACTCAATTTCAAGATTCAAGTTTTGTTCTGACTTTCTGACAGAATACAATAAGCTTGAACGAGTCTCCATTAGGCTTTATTGCTTCATTTTGTATCAATCGTCATGACTTATTAATGTTCCAGAAAAATTTTGTATAATTTAAAATGATCATTTATTTTTTCAGAAAAATGTCGTTTGACATGATTATGCTCTTGGTATGTGCAAACCAATGGAGGAGTTGAGACAAAGAGTTCATTTCAAGAAAGTTTTGCGGGAGACGTTCACTTTTTACAACTTAATTATTCTATGTTTATTATTCTTTACAACTCTATTATTTCTTAATTATACTACGTTCATTTGAGGAAAAATGTTTTCATTAATTTTATCAACAGACGCCTTTCTGCGGTAGTTCATAGTAATTGAGTAGCCGGGTAGCCCCTATAGTGATTCAAGTTTCTTGTTGAATTCATTTGAATTTCACACATCAACACATCGTAAATTACTTTCATGGAATACAGTAAAACTGCTTGCTTACTACTTTTATATTTTATATTGAATAGTATCATCAGCTTATTGATGACATTGAATACTTGAATCCACTTTACTGTGTATCATTTACCTGTTCATTTAAAATTTGAGCCTGTTTCATTCTAAATTTACTATTACTTGAAACCAATTAGGGAATCCCCATGCCAAGGATGTTCAAGAAAGAGAAACTGATAGGTACTCTACTATGATAGACAGTACAATAGTATGAGTTTTTACTTTTACTTTCGTAGTTGTTGACCCGTTAGGAACTGAAATTCAGTTATGAGTAGTTTACAAAGTGGATTGTTATTAATTTAATTTGTAGTTTGTAAAACACATATTGCTGAGTTTTTTAAATATTTACCCAAGTAATAGAATTTACTTAGTAATATTAATTTATTGTGTCTATAAAATATTTCTCAAGTTTGGAAGATTTCCTATTGCTTTCATTAGTCTTTTATGCCTTGACATTCAATCAATTGAAATAGCTAATTTTTTTCTTTTTAACTGTCTTGCCTAAACACTTCTGAAAACCTATAAAATCACAAGAGCTAGTAGGCCTAAACAATTGAAGAATTTGTCAGATTTCTCATCCATAGGCTACCGTATTGAATTTGAAGATGATGAAAAATAGGAATACTGTATTTGTATATTCTTAAACTTCTATCACATTATTTTATTACGGGATCATTTTTATTTTTTATATGTTTAAAATCAATGTCATTGATTTCACAGTAAACGAAGATGGTGAATTCAGAAATGCCATGATTACCATATTAGGTAGTTCATAAATGGTAGGTGTTATTAGGCTAGTATTCAACTACAACATTTTCCAGGGTTTATTTTCTATAATAATTGGTTAAAGTTGAAAGGTTGGTAATAAGTGGTGAAGGTTGAGTAGGACATGAACGTATTCCCGCCAAAACATATTCTACTTCAAATGCCACCTTCTTATCAGCAAACATTAATACAAAATTAAATACTCATTAAATAACAAATCAATCGGATACTGAAAGGAAATCAATGCTTGGGTTGATTATTCATGAACTTGTAGTGTATTTTGCATAGTTAAATATGTTTTTGTTTAGTGATTAGGGATGCTGTAAATTTAGTGGCTTTATTATTCAGTGACCTGTAATTCTCTGTGTATAGTTGGATCTAGCTAATTCTATAACTTGAATTTGAAGTTGATAATCTAGATTCTAGAAATATTAAACAATATTACTATTGGCATCTTAAATAATATAAGATGGAATTATGATATTTTTGCATTTCAAACCAGGGAAAATATGAGTATATTGTATTAATTATTAAGCCTATGGTCAATGGGTATGGTCTATGGTATTAATTATAGGCCTATTTTAGGCCTATTATCAGGCCTATACTTCGCTAGGCATCTGGACTGGAAATGAATCATTGTCATCACATCTCATTACAGCTTGTTACCATAGCCCAGTAAAATAGTACCATTTACCTTGCATGAATTTGGGTAGTCGGTTTATTTTTAAAATAATGATTATGATAGTCCTGGTAACGATTTAACTATCTGATAACGATTTTGGTCTCAAGTTCCAGCTTTTTCAATTATCATTCAAAACTTTGCTGAATGTCCTATTTGAAAAAGTAATGCTCCACGGTCAAATTTTACCAAATGTAAAAACAAGTGAAAAATTACGATAATTTGATGAACTTTGAAGAGCGGCATCTCGCAAACGATTGGACCTATAACAACCAATTGGGTATCGAGTTGTAGGTATTTGAATTTACTTCGAAATCTATGTAGGATGTCCTATGTGGAAAAGTGATTCTTCAGGGTCAAAATTGACAAAAAGTAAAAAAGGGAAAATTTCCACTGATTTGATGAACTTTGAAAAGCTGTATCTCGCAAACGGTTGGGCCTACAATTACAAATTTGGTCTCAAATTGAAGATAATCTGATATACTTTTAAAAATATGTAATGTCTTATATGAAAAAGTGATTCTTCAGGGTAAACATTGGCCAAACGTAAAAAAGTGCAAAATTCCGCCATTTTTAAAGATTTTTGGAGATGATCCGGAAGTTTGCCGAAGTCATGAGTTCACGAGTGTTCATCTCTCTCTTTCATATTTTAGATTAATAAGCACAACCTCCAGTAAGGGCTTCAATAATTTTTTATTCATTGTTTGTTAATATTTCGTAAGAACCATAATTTCATTCATATCTATTCTCCAACTCAATGACAAGTTCTTTCTGTAATCTTTACTGATCTATTACATTTTATCTTCCTCTGAGTGATTTTGCCTTCATTATGAGCATCACCATGGAAGTAATTTTACTCAGTGAGAAGTTTTTATGAGTTAGGAAGTATTTATGTGAAAAGAATGTACTAAGGAGTTTTATCTATTTTTGTTGTCAAAATAACCCAACAATACATGATAGATAACAAGAAATGCAGATTCAGGGATTCCACCTGAATATGGGCTCTCATTGAAGAAATATCGCTCAGCTTACGATTCTCTTCGGTACCATTCTTATTCTGAGAGCTAAGAAGAGCTCTCTTTTGATATAAGATTCTTCTACAGTTTGTTTGTTCAGTAATTTTGAACAAATATCTCTATATTAGGAGTATACGTTTCATTTATCGGAAGTCATGGAAATTTCTAACATACAGCAGTAATAATAATTCCGTGTAACCTGGCTGGCTCAGGTCTGATGTCAGAGTATTTAGGTCACTCCTGAACAGTTCAGGGTCTCTGACGTGACTTAACGACTGTTTTTTGGCAGCCGGGACCGACGGATTAGCGTGTCCTCCTCTTTTGATATAAGATTCTTCTACAGTTTGTTTGTTCAGTAATTTTGAACAAATATCTCATAATATTAGGAGTATACGTTTCACTTATTGGAAGTCATGGAAATTTCTAACAAACAGCAGTATTTTCACCTTTAAGAATGTATATCGTATGTTTGTTCCGCATTTATGGCTCAACAAGTGGATCAAATCCATTGAAACTTGGTACAAATGTTCCTTATAGAAATGTGCGACGATGTATATTATGTAAGGATTTTCGAAATACTTCAATTTAAAAAGGTTAAAGGACTTTTGGGATGCGCTAGACCAGCATGGCTTCATATGACTTTTGTAGTGAAAAAGCTGTATGAGAATGTTTTTCATCGCTGAATTTTTTTGTCACTGCAGTAGTATAGTGAAATCCTATGGGAATTATGTAAATTGAGAATACTTTTTATTGTATAATGATAGAGTTATTAGTTTATTCTTGGTCATTTTTATAATTTTAAAAATGATTTAGAGTAAAAACCGCCAATTTAATGGAATTATTCTTCAAAGTTGTTTTCAACTTATTTATTTTTCGGTTTTGAGAAAACCTAACAGGAAAATAGTACTGAGCGAGAGGTCTACTGTTCACAGAACTACTAGTTTAGTCTTAGCAATGCATAGTATTTAACAATTCTCAAGCAAACTGCTCCTAAGTCTTCAAAAGCTAGTTTAAGATTCAAGATGTTGGGAAACTGTTACAAGGTGTATTTCTATTGGCCAACATAACAGAATGGTGACTTGCTGAAATACTGAGCTGTGATTGGTCGGTGGGATGAGGATTGTCACGCCTACTTTTAACACTAGGTGTAGTTAATGGTGGCTGCAGTTAGTTCAAGAATTCACCGCTAGATAGTGGCACCAACAGGGTTCTAAACTTGAAATGGCTGCCGGTCAGCTGATATTGGAATACTGTGCTGTGATTGGTCGGTGGGAGGGGGATAGTCAAGCCTACTTTTAACACTGGGCGGAGCTAAATGGTGACTGTATTTAGTTCAAGAATTCACCGCTAGATAGTGGCACCAACAGGGTTCCAAACTTGAAGTGGCTGCCGGTCAGCTGGTAATTGGATACTGCGTTGTGATTGGTCGGTAGGAGGGGGATAGTCACGCCTACTTTTAGCACTAGGCGGAGCTGAAATGGTTTTTTTGTGATTGATGAAGTAATACAAAATAGTCCAATTGTATTCTTGACACTTGAAAGTTTTCGCTGTTTGGAATGAAATCCATTAACTTTCATTCGAAATATCTATTAAAGTACGAAATACTGGTTGAAAAAATAATTTATTAACAAAACCAATTTTACATTATAAACCATCAACTCTACTAGCATTCTAGCAATGACTAGAAAAATAAAAAATAATTCTTCCATTGTTTATGACAGACAAACATAGAACATTAATTCATCATATACCACTCAAAATAGCTTAGTTAGATGGACCGGCTGCCTTGAGCAACAAACATCGCTCCACAAAAAATCATAAAATCAAACCCATTGATCATAAAACTTTCTAATAAACGGGAATAGATCTTAAAAATGTTCCTTAATAAGTTTGTCGGATATGTTGAGAAATGTCGTATTCATCAAGAATTTGACAAAAACCAGACCGCAGAGTATAGATTTTACCAAAAAAATTTCAAAAACGTTTATTTGATGATGAAAGTGACGTTTTAGCCGAAAATGTGTGATTACAAAACATTTAGGGGCGGTTCATGAGATCTGGATTTACTAGTCCAGAGCTAACGTTAGCATGGGCTAAAGTTACGCCAGGGCTAAAAAATGGGTTCATGAGACAGAGCTCAACCACGGATTATCGTTAGCCCATCGTAACTTCAAGATGCCTTACGCCGAGGGGTTAGCCAATGACGAATGTTAGCTCGTTGGCTCAACTGCAGGGATTCACAGGGAATTTTTGTTTTCATGCATCAAGCATGTCGGAATGGAACAACTCGCCGCGGCCAGCTGATACAAGGACTGATTATTTCAGTTCACTTCATTTATTTAATTGATATTACCACTTTACAGGGATTTTAGATGCAGCTAATGATTGGACACATGATATATGTAAATTAATTTTTATTCACTGATCAAACTATGAAACTATTTTTCAAACATTGAAAAATACAACCAAAACATGTTAATCGGTAATGTGGAGAGGATGAGGTTGGTGATGA
This sequence comes from Laodelphax striatellus, assembly GCA_017141395.1. Lineage (NCBI taxonomy): Eukaryota > Metazoa > Arthropoda > Insecta > Hemiptera > Delphacidae > Laodelphax > Laodelphax striatellus. The sequence continues at coordinate 8,877,319 of CM029534.1, forward strand.
TGATGATGATGAGATATGAATAGCCCTACTAGTCCAGTCAATATACACATTTTTAAGTTTACAAAATTTATTGAAGAACTGAATTATTAAAATTATGTTGATTGGACTCATACAAATAGTCTGTATTTGATTTTGCACCAAAAAATAGACCGAATATCATGTCAAGTATTAAACTGATAATAATATTTGTATATAGAATGATAACTAATTTCTAATAAATTGATAACTAATTAGTGAATTGAAAATTAGTTTATATATCATGTCGTTAGCTGGGGGAAATGCCGGAATCAGTCCATGTATGAGCTGGTCATGCGGGTATGAGTTGGTCCTTGGGCGAGTTGTCCTAGACACCTCGCATGACACTATCAACAATATTCCTCCCCGTTGTCGCCACCTTATCTCATCACCATTAGTTGTATTTTGTGAAGTTTCTGTGAATTTCTAGTTCATTAATTATAACTGTATAAATAGTAGCTTATAGTATTTTCGAGTATAGTATAGTGATTAGTGTATTGTTTTTATATTATAACTTATAACAAGGCTCGATTTTGATTAGTTCTCGTTCTCATTTTTCGTTCTACTGTCTGTCTTCAATGTATTCAATAAAAGCTTTTCATAATTCTCAATCTACGTATTCAATTATAAAAAATGCACTTGTCAATTTGGATAAAAAGTATTTAATTCGAAAAATATCGAAAATAGTTTTATTAAAAAATATTAAGATAAATATGATGAAATAATTTTTTAATAATGAAATAAATTATTCAAATGCAAATAATTGATCACATATTGTGGTGAATCATTTCAATAAATAATTGTTTTCGTCGTTCGAAGAAGTTTATTTTGCATTTTTTTTATGTTAGTGAGTTTTATACATCAATAAAAAATTCGGGGTTTGTATTTTGTGGGTAATGAAATTGTTCAGAATTCAAAGACAAAACCCTAATATAACTATTCTTTTTTAGTTAAAATCGAAACAATAACGTGATAATGGCATAATCCTGTCTTAAACCTACCCTCTAGCGGGTCTAAGTTATAGCACAAATGATCATTTTTGAGCCTAGAATTATCTCATTTACGCTGGAGCCACTCCTTGAACCCACGATGTTTATCTTAATACCCGAGTTGATCTGAAGTTGTTGTTCTGAACCCACCTAGCTTATCTTTTGACTCGAGATCATCTGTTGTTGGACTCATGAACCCAGAATTTTAACCCCGGCTTTTTCCCTGCGATAATTGCTCTGTTACGCCTGGGACTTGCTTAATCTCGAACTCATGAACCCAATTTTTTAACACTTGGCGCAAAATCCAGTTTTTAGCCTCGGACTAGAGATAAACCCGATCTCATGAACCGCCCCTTAGAACATCATATTTTCAATCGAATCTTATTACAAGTTTCTATAATTCATGGTTACCGTTCTACAAACGTTTATATAGAACGCGACATCCGCCATTACTCGACTCAGACGCGACCCCCAGAGTAACATGAAGTGATTTGGATATCCCTAGATACCCTAGAAACAGAATATTGGGGTCTGTTGCTTTCTTCACGAATAGGCAATCAAAGGATTGTTTTCGTACATAAGGAACCCTACTAATAAAATCAATGTAATCTTTTGAAACATGTATCGCCGTTATTTTTGGACAGAAAATTACGTTTGAAGTGTCATTGAAAGAGAATAAAATTCTTTAGGGGGTTGGCTTTTACTTTTTTAATAAGAAAATTACTGCAATTATTACAGCATAAATAAACTTTTTCAAGTTTGAACATTTTTGGAAGAAATATTTAAAATTTGATAAAGCCATGTAACATTTAATAATTCATCAAATAGAATTTTTCTTCAAGAAGATCCGACGTAAACTGTAGACGTGATGTGTTAAAGGAAAATGCATGTTTTGACTTAAAATTACATTGATTTCATGGGACATCAATCCCATCGACTAGTACCGCCCACTTTTTGCCTGGGCTATCATCACAAACCAATGACTGACTGACATTGAATGATCAGAAACTTCTTCATCAAGATTAATAGCTCCAATTAGTAATTGTTAGTGTAAGATCATCAAATCACTATTCCCAAGTCCACGATAAAGACAGAAATAATTATCAGATGTCCGAGTCTATGATGATAACAAAAATAATTACTGAATGTCGAAGCTAAGCTGTTATTGGATCTAAACTGAAACAATACCCCAGTAATAGGGGAAGTAGTTGTGATAACAAAACAAAGATAAAATGCCAAGAGCATTTGCATTAGAGATGCACAAGAATTTTGAGCCGACTAAATGCCAAACAATGTTCACTTGAAATGTTGTTTCCTTATTGCACTTTTCATTACAGTTTTATTGCAATTTGAAACGAATACCAATTGAGTCATAATCGTGCTTTTATTACGACAAACTTTACACATTTTTTTCGGATTTCACTTCCTTCCACTTTTATCACGAATACCACTCTCAGATGATCTTCTCAATACTGTAATATGAATATTCATTATAAGTTCTCACTTATATTTATTACATTAATAATACTCACATTTTATTGGGATGTTTGTTGGTTGTGACAGCTTCATTCTTTGTAACAGGTACTTTAGTAATAATTACTGATAATAATTTAATATTTAGTACGTAATAATTATTATTTTGTAACAATTATATAAACATGATTTTTCCACAACAAGCAATGATACTGTTTTTTATATAATGAGGTATAGGAATGTATTCTGCTAATCTCGTGAAAGATCTCAAATTACTTTTTACCTCTTTGGAGGAAATAGAAGAATCAATCACTGTTTTCCAGATTAGCACATTTGTTGACGGACTGAATTTCAAAATGTCCTAAACATTCTTGTTCTTTGAATTGATTTATTTATTGCTTTTATAATAATATCAGAGCACACAACAGTCAATTGAGGTGGAGGAGGGGGAGGAGGAGGGGGAGAATAATAATAATATGAAGAAAAGGAAGAAGAAGAAGAAGGGGAGAAGAAGAAGAAGAAGAAGAAGGGGAGAAGAAGAAGAAGAGAGAGAGGAGAAGAAGCAGGAGAAGAAGAGGAGGCGGAGGAAAAGAAGGAAAAACGTATTTTAAAGAAAAATTCAGGAGAAGGTGGAGGGAAAGCCACGGTAGACATGACAGCAGAAGAAAATGAAAGGAGAAAGAGAAAAAACGAATAATCAAGTGAAAAATAGGAGAATAATAGACGAAGAACAAGTGGAAGAAGAAGAAGAATAAGACTGGAAGGATGTACAGAAGAAGATGATTACTGGAGAGGGAGGCGGAGGAGAAGAAGGATAACATAGATTTTTAAAAGAAAAATAAAGGAAAAGCTGGAGAAAAACCCGAGAAAGAGATGAGAGAAGAAGAAAAAGAAAGGAGGCATAGAAAAACGAAAAAAATTGAGTAGCAAATAGGATAAATAGACTAAGAACACGGTAGTGGAAAAAGAAGAAGGAAGAAGGAAGAAGAAGAAGAAGAAGAAGAGGAGAAAGAAGAGAAGAAGAAGAAGAAGAAGAAGAAGAAGAAGAAGAAGAAGAAGAAGAAGAAGAAGAAGAAGAAGAAGAAGAAGAAGAAGAAGAAGAAGAAGAAGAAGGAGAAGAAGAAGAAGAAGAAGGAGAAGAAGAAGAAGAAGAAGAAGAAGAAGAAGAAGAAGAAGAAGGAGAAGAAGAAGAAGAAGAAGAAGAAGAAGAAGAAGAAGAAGAAGAAGAAGAAGAAGAAGAAGAAGAAGAAGAAGAAGAAGAAGAAGGAGAAGAAAAAGAAGAAGAAGAAGAAGAAGAAGAAGAAGAAGAAGAAGTAGAAGAAGAAGAAGAAGAAGAAGAAGAAGGAGAAGAAGAAGAAGAAGAAGAAGAAGAAGAAGAAGAATTAGAAGAATGAGGTGGAAAAGAAGTAGAATGAGGAGGAGGAGAAGAAGACGATAGACGAAGAACAAGTGGAAGAAGAAAACGAAGAGGAGATAGGAGAAGAAGACATAGATGCCGGTGATGACAAGAGTAGTGGAGTGCTGCCACTGAGCTGCATGCAGGAGAAGGAAGGATCAGCCATCCCGTTAGGTGGTCACCTGGCTCGCCCCCCGTCCGTATAAAATCGTGCGTCGACCGCCGCCGCTGCCGAGTTCTTGCCCAGACAGCGAGCGAAGCGCGCGCTAACCAAAAGTGCAGTGTCAAATCAAGTGGTGTGCTATCACAATAATCACTACCCACAAACAGTTCCTCTCAAAAACTAACTGAATTATTTGCTCAGCAGTTCATTATCTAAATTTGTTCCGTCCAGAAATTGAATAGAAGTTCATCATCTTCAATTGTTCTAATCATAAATTGGATAGGAGTAACTAATTTAATAAAAACTTTGTTAAAAAAAACGTGAAAAACATTAGTGACAGTTTTACCCTAAAACGGACGTTGATAGTTTGGGAATCGTTTGCGGACTTTTATATCTATATCTTCTGGAGTTGTGTTGTACAGTTACTGTGTTGTTCGGCAATCATCGTATCCAGGTATTTATTTGTCTATTTTATCAATCTAATTATCTATTTCTTAGTTAATCATTTTCCTAGATAATTATTGGCATTAATTTGAAATACAACAGGGATGGTCGACAAGGTTGGTTAAAATGACTATAATTGAATTAATGAAGATTTGTAATAAATTCAATTCATAGTGAATTAACGGTGATCTTTTTAATAATTTTATTATTGTCATGAAGAAAATACAAGGAATGAATGGATTCATTGAAAGGGTACATTATTTCACATGTGAAATAATGTACAAATTCTTAGATAATTCTGGGGGAAATGTGTTTTATTATTGTTATAATTTGATTAAGGGCCGGTTCATGAGCTCGGGATTTAGCCAAGTCCTAGACTAAAACGGGTGGCCACCGTAGCATCGACAAACGTCAGCCTCGACACTATGTACTAAGGGCTCTCTATGCTGCTTACCCACTAAACTGTCGAGACAAACGTTTGTCGATGCTACGGTAGCCACCCGTTTTAGTCTAGGACTTGACTGAATTCCGAGCTCATGAACCGGCCCTAAGTAGTCCTAATTATCTGTAACTTCAATTCATTAATAAAATTGGAATTGAAATCCCAATAAATATCACTCAAACGAAAAACCAACGATACCTTGAAAATTATCCATCACGCTAATTAATTTTGAAAAAGATTAATACTATCCTCACCACTTACAACTATCATGAACTTGGCTCAAAAACAATGTGTTTTCAATGATAATGACCAATCAAGACTGATGAGCATTATATTACTGTGATATAGGATTAGAAGCTTGACTAAAGCTTAAGATAACGCCGATGGAATAAAGGAATAAACCCTTATAGTATTAGGATGACAGGATGAGCTCACTCAAGAATCCTCTGGCAGTTACAACAGAATTCAATCAGGAAAGATTCCAATCTAAAATGTGCCTGAAGCTTATAACTGTATGCTATCAAGGCTTGGTCCTCATTTAATCTTGAACCATCTTTTCAAATTACTAAAATGATAATTAGAATTCAAAGCTGATTATTAAAAGCTCTTATGCGAACTTTGGAGAAATTGACATATTGGGATGTTGCGGAAGTCAAGAATTTTCACGAGAGAAGTCGAAAGAAATTCTTGCGAAAAAAACAGGAAATACTACAAAAATTTGGAAGCCAAGCAAAAAGTTTGAAAAACGTAGTGAGTCATTCTTGTAAACAAGTTTTTTTTTTGGTGAAACGACACACAATGAGAATCAATCATGCAAGGCTACAATAATAGCAACTGGTAGGAGTTAGAAACACGTAGTTAGCAAATGTTTTTAATGTTATACATAAGTTTGTAACATGGAAGAGGTGTAATCTGGTGGATCAGCTCAGATCACTGGAAATAATAATGATTAATGTTCTTCGAAAAGAAAACCACATTCGGAAATGGACCGATGAGTTCTACTATAATTTGGAAGCACTCGTGTGTGAAATCACCAGAAAATATCATGAATAATCCAGTTGATTGCAGATCCGTATTATCTGCGCATAAAAATAGATATTGCAAAATTGCATATTTTTGCAAGTGATGAATCAATGGTAGACGCATTCCGAATGCTTGAAATAATTATGCTTCATTTTAAAGGGAATGAAGAAAAAAAGAAAAATTCTCCCCAAAATGACCATGAATTTGAGATTTTACAAACAAAAATTTATAAACTTTACGTCACCATGCGAGGAATTATTAGTTCAAGTACGTGTGACACAATGAATTGAAAATTAAGCAAGAAAGATGGAAAACTGTATGAAAGTATTTTTCAACTGGATGATCATCTTCAAATTTTATTTGATATAATCAATTGAAACTCTAGTTCGACAAGATTCGGATATTAGTTGGGTGTGACTTTATTTCTGAATTTGATGGAAGAAATTGATCGAAATGGTTGATTGAATATCGATCGGAAATGACCGTTCAATACATAGACAATCGTTACTGCAAAAGACAATTTATTACATAATAATATATTATCTTTCTTCTTTCTCTTTACTTTGAAATTTTGGCTTTCCAAGTGTTTGATCTCAATTACACTCATTTTCACAATTCCTTGTAAAAAATTAAAGAATCAATTTTGTAATTTTTGAGATACCTAGTATATTCCAAGCTATTCCTGACTATTCCTAGCCAAGCTATTCCTAGTATCCGTTGAACAAAGCTCTGATTGAAGCTTAATCTCCAATTAACAATGCTAATTCTTATGAGTAATAGAAGAAAAACGTTAATCCGCGTTTGTGCAACCAGCCCTATGTATCTTCGTTGTATTATTAAGAAAAAATAAATCTTAATACCCGATGCACTCCAGAATATGCACAGGTAACTTACGACGGATGTTACAGCTATGTTACACTACAGATTACTCTATAACCGCGTTCCCCACGTAATGACAGCTTATCTGAATCTGTTCCCCGCAGTTGTGCAATATTTGTCTCATACAGTTATGAGCCGAAAGGAAGTCGGAAGTCTAAATGTTGATTAATTGGTGTGTGCTGGTTGATTGAAGTGTTGAAGAAGAATAAAGATCTATCGGACACCTAAATAACTTCTCACAGAACAAATTCACACACGTTTCAAAGATGTTCGGACACCAGCCGAAGAAGATCCAGGAACAACACTGTTATAATTGCTGGGATAATTGGTCTGGAGCCAATCTCCCCAATCGACTGACTCTCTTGTAGCTGTGAGCTTAGGGAATCAGGATGCTTAAAGTAGGACCAAGAACAATAGTCATTGCGTTGGAAAAAGTTCAGATAAAAGTGATGGTGAATGCTTGACAAGATGCATCAACCACAGACCAGATTTAAATACTTATTTCATTAATTTAAAAAAATATATATATTATTGTAATGAAGTAACAGACTTTCGGCCTCTGAATTCAAGAGAGAGCTAATTACTGATTTTATTCCAAAAATCACAAGAAATTCAAAAGGAAATGTTCAATTTTGTGTTAAACCAACAATAATTCATGTTTTTTGTTCCATGTAGCTGCTTGAAGATTTTGGATTTTTGTTTCAAAACAATGTATTCATGTTTAAGCTTACTTGAAAAGAAATGCACAATTGCATATTTTTGATTGAAACAGAATCCACTATTGATGTTGAATAATAATTTCCATCCAAAAAACAAATTCCCTTCTTATAAAACTAACCTTTGTTGTGCTTATTAAATTGGGATAAGAATGATGTATAGTATAGGATATATTCAACCACATTTTCCTCTCACTCGTCATGATTAATGAAATCTCAATTTTTCAGTTACATTTCAAAATAGCCAAGAAAATATTTTAAAAAGACAGCAATGGAGTCTCAGGACTCGGTAAAACAAAACTGTAACCATAGATTCTCTAATGTCTAATACATGTTTATTTTTATGTATCCATTTAGACAACGTTTCAACTGGATAACAAAATAAGCATGATAATGAAATAGCTACCAATCATTACGGTATCTAAAATTAACATAGGAGCGAAAATACTAGTTAACACGGGACTAACATTCATATGCCCGGTTTTTCAGTCGTTCAATAAACTTATTGAATCAATAACTTTTTTTGCATTTGAAAACACATGGTTATTGATTCAATAGTGCTATTGGATCCATAAACTGTCTATTGAGCGACTGAAAAACTGGGCATTAAACTATACGATCATCACACAATTAATTTAAATGCGTAAGGAGATTAGTTGCCTCTGAATAAGTAGCAAGAAAAGATGAAATACTACAAGTTTCTGACTTGCAGTTCTCAACAACAGTAATTTATTAACCAGGAGCGGAAGTCTTCTACGTTTGGTCTAGTGACCTATGGCCTCATTTCCTCACGTGTTAAAGCAGTTATGTCATCTTCTCCTGCGTTACCTTCCTTCTCACGAATTGGTGCAAAGTGTTAACAAACAATTAGCGGCGAAAATAAATACGAAAACGTTATTGACCTCAAACTTGACAAATAAAGAGAGAAAATTGGAAAACCATGAGACTCAGACTCTTAATAAGAAACTTACAGAGAAAGAATCGGAATAGAAAAAGAACTTAAACGAAAAGAAATGAGAGACTAGTCTACAAATGCGACAGGTTTGAATTTGAATAAAAAACGTCAACACTCACTGAAAAGTTTATAACGGGATTCCAGTCAGAACGAATGCCAAGTCATCTTTGAATTTTGATGCGAATTTCAAGTGCAGTAGCCTATTACCTGGAATAAAGTGAAGAGAATTATTGATGAGCAGATTATTGCTGATTGTGCTCTTTATTGATGTAAATATTAAACGGGTTGTATAGTGATGAAGGAGATTTTATGGTAGTTATCCATATTGAATGAAAAGTCACGAAGATGTCACAACCATAAATTTATGAAAATGCATATAAAATTAATATGAATTTGTGGTTGAGTCTTCGAGTCTTTTTGTTTAATTTTAAACGTGCTTTACGATACTTGTGAATTTCGAGAAAGTATCTCGATCCTTATTCAATATTGGGACCTAATATCCAATTCGAGTTTTTGCTCATTTGAAATTGATAAACCATTAATAGAAATGTAATTTGATAGACTTGAAAGGAATTCTGATAGTTCAATCAATAATAAAATTTAGAAGTAAGAGCGATCTTGAAGCCATTAACGTATATTTTCTGTGTGTTGGGTTTAAAAGTCAATTTATTTGAAGAAATTAATTGAATGTGTTTGGAGACACCTAATATGATAAATAAGAATTTACGTAAGTACAGGATTATCAATGGTAACTTGGGTGTTATATCGTTTGATAGTTGTGAATTAATACACTTACATGGTAAAGATTGATAAAGCATTATTCTTGGATTGAAAGCTAAATAGAATAGACAACAATAGGATGAATAAACAAGAATTAAAATATAATAGACATGAATGGCTTAAGCTTTCAATTATATGAATAACTAAAATCGAATCTTCTTAAATGCTTTGGTCTGAGCACCTAATATTAGTAGGCCTATATATGAGACGAACATTCACAACAAAACTAAATAGCTATAAAACTTTGAATTTTCAAAAAAATTCGATTAAAAAGAAGATGAAAGTTGAACTGGAATCACATAGAAATAGCAGCTAGCTATGAATTGTTGTCCCACAGCAAGGATTACTTTACAAGTACCATTGAACCTAGAACGTGTATTCAATGTCATTTCTGTGGCTGTAAAACTCACAATTACAAGCAGAAAGGTAGTAAAACATTGAACTTTATATTGACTTTTATGGGTGAGCTACTAGCATTCGTGTTTGTTTCCCACGTAAGGACAGTGTTTTATAAACCAGTTTTCAGATCACTGATCTGGAATAATTGAAGATAGACGAATCTAACTGGTCTCTTTCATTCAAACACAAGTGCCGTTCTTGCTTTAGGTCTGACTTCTTTATGAACTATCAAAACGTTTCTAACATCTTTTATCACTCCTAAGTACAGTATTCAACATTTTATTACATAGTTTTTATTTTTTAAAGCATGTTAAAAAATTCGTATCTCTTTATTAGGTCTCATTGATATCGTAATTATCTCATTGTAATGTACAAAGTGGAAAAAATTGAATCGATTCCATCTACCTATACATCACCCTTCTAATTACCCATGCATAAGCTTAGGACTTAAGCCTCAGAATTTAAAATGTAAATCGGAAAAAGAGAACTAATTTCACAAAAGAAAATCAAAATTACTAACAAAAATTACGAAGGCAAATTTGTATTCCCATTTCTAAATAGCAAGGTATGTATTATTAAGTTTTATTATTGTTGTCACTGGACCCACAGCAAGGAATAGTTGAACGGATTTATAACTTTATTTTTGTTCTTCTGATTTATAAATTATTCTCTCTTGATATACTAAATTGTAAATATTGATGTTGACGGGATAGATGAACAAATAAAAGTAAATACTTTGAAAAAAAGATAAATAAGGGAAATTTTCTGGAGAAAAATGTGGTATTCAAAGGTAGAAGAAAGGTAGACATCGATTGTGAGCTGACAGCCTAGAAAGCGTTCGTTCAATCTTGACCTTTACAATGTTACAAAAGTTCGTTCGTTTTCCACATTTTCTTATTCTATTACGAAAATCGCTGGCGAAATTCGGCCAAAGTAATTAGTCTTTCAAGATTTGGTGTGATCTTTGTCGGTTTGCGTACCTCAAGGTGAATGCATTGTAATGAGAATTGGAATTATTGTTTTAATCAAGTTGATTTATGTGTAGCTAGAAAGAAGTAAACGTAAATAGTGATTACCTTCAAATTTAATTGGAGAATTCAATCAGTAAACAGTATCTCGAAAATAATTTATATTTCTAAAATAATTGTATGATTTTAGTATGGTGATAGAAAACATTGTTTTGGGCATATTTCATAATGAACTCGATTTGTAAATTTATGGTTTCCATAATTTGGAAGAGAAGCATTTTTGGTGGGTTTTCACTGCTCTTTAAATTGAAATGTTTTGTATGAAAGAATAACAAATCAGAGAATGAAAACTGAATTGAGTAAAATATCATACTTTACATTTACAATCATGATATATTTCGTTAAAATATTTTCAAAAATCTGACCAAAAACTGTAGTAGTTGAATTGTCTTTGATCTGACATATCGGAGCAATAACTCTGTAGGCTAATTAGGATAACAGAATATATTCATCTCAACACAACAACTAACCAACAGTAACACTATTCCCCTAACACTATTAGTATTAAGTAACTAACAAACTAACTATCAAGTAACTAATATTAAGTAACCATCACTATTCCCCTCCCATTTTGTAACCTACATGAGTTAAATAATCTACTCCTAGTTGATAATTAAATTCCTTTTTGCTCTTAAATTTGTACTCATCTCTCAAGATCAGGCAAGTTTCTAGCAAAATAGAGAACTTGGTAGCACCAAATTTTACCATCTTCCAACTCTTTTAATTTAATCTTTAACAATTCTGTACAGAAAGGAACAATACAAATATTTTTAGAATTGAATTACTGCTGTACGCTATTGCAAATTCCAGTGACAAGATGCCATCATCGGAAAATGTTTTATAGTTTTTCAAATAAAATTGCCATCAATCTATTGCAAAATCCATAAAATATTGCCAATTTGGCAACAAACTATCCATCTGCTATCATCCAGATTACCTGATAAAGTAAACAGAACAGCATAGATTTGCGGCATTCTGCAAAGTTTCAAGATGTTGTAGCAATTCTTGATGACTTTCTAGAAGAGATAAAATATTTTTCCAACATTATTTGTTATGCGAATGCAGTTTCAAATTGACAGACAGTTCACGACTTCAGCGCGGTTTGATTGCGCCGTCATCTCACTTAAATTTCTATCTGATGAAATCTGCTTTTCAAATAGAACTAGTCAAATTATGAGAAATTTCAAGTTCAGGTTTTGCGACGAATATAGCATTGACCTTCACTTTCTCCCGTGAATGAAGTAAGAGGACAACATTTCTGTTGATAAAGTTAGAGAACAACATTCAAGTTCAACAACATTATTGATGTGATCGTATAAGTCAACTTAGCAGCTGGCAGATGTGGATTTTCGTATTATAGACTTGAAATTGTATAAAAATAAAATATTATGAGATAGGTAGTAAATATAATAATTTGCAGTAAATTTGGCAAAGAGCTACCATTAATTTCAGATTATCTATTACCAGATGCGAATTATTCACTTTCATATTGATATGATCAAAATTAATTCGTTTCTCTTTTCTCACTCACATTTTCTTTCTCTTCCTCTTATTTCTATTTTCTCCCTATTTTCTCTCCTTTCTCATTCAGTTACCTATTTCTCTTCCTCGTATTTTCCTGATCTTCATCCTCTTTCATAATTTCTCATCTTGTAGCCACATCAATTGAATCCTTCAGGCACTACTTGTTTATCTATCTCGCCTTCACCCTTCTAGCCGTCCTAAACCCTGTAGAAAATTGTTATCAATACTGATAAAAATTATACAATTGCTCCAGTTCTATGTTGAACTAATTTTCCATCCTTTTCAAAATATCTCTTCTAATTTCAAGTAGCCAAAATTCAAATGGGAATATCCAAGTTAGTCCCTTATCAACTCACAGCTATTGAACAAATTCGATACAGACAACTGCCAATTTTTTAAAACAGTATTAAGTTTTTTGTCATGCAAAAATTCTGTATTTCACTGTAGTTGCAGTAAACCGTATTCTACATCAACCGAATGCCTTACACAGGAAATGTATACAGTATAATGTCCTGACTAGACGTGTAAAGAAACTTCGAAGACCAAATTGGCAACAAAATGATAGATCGTACAGTCGTCGCTAGACAATTTTCTTGGAATCGCAGTGAGTTTGCTCGGCTCTTATTCAACTTCTACAAGTTCTCTCATTCACTCTTTGTAATTCTTCAATTCTCTTATTCATCCTTTTACCCGTTTTTCCATTCACTCGGCTTGCCAACTTCTTCAACTTCTCTCATTCACTCTTTCCACTTATTTTTTCAGTCTCTTACTCTTTTTTCCATTCACTTATCCACTCGGCATGCCAATCACGCGTTCTCTTCTTAGCCTCGCACATCTCCTTCGTCCTCTCAGCGGGTAATCCTTTGCTAGTCAGTGTCAGACCGTTAGACGCCGGGCTCGTGCTCTGAGTAGAATGGGAAAGAAGAAGATAAAAAAGAAAGAAGAAAGAAATAAAAGAAGAAGAAGGAGAGAAGGAGGAGGAGAAGGAAGCAGATGAGGCAAATGCGATCAGAGATCTGAGACACAGACAGACGAGCTCTCTTGTTCTCAATGTGGTTGTACGTAATAAATAATAATGCACGGTATATGAGTAGTTAAGTCTGCAAAGTTGTAAGTTGGTCAGGTTTCAATGATGTGGCCAAACTATATCACGTGGAAAAGTTCAATGCCATAGCATTTGCTGCTCCAGTTTTCAATTTCTTAGTAATATGTTGTAATAGTATTTGAAAATTATTGTTCACACTCATCTCAATACAGTAGAGTCTCTATAATCCGGTCGTTCAATACACCGGCACATCTAGTAATCCGGCACTGTGTTTCCGCCGATGAGTCAGTAAATTTTCGTCTAGACTGTAGTTTGCTGTATCATATCACTGTTTCTTTTTCATAATAATACAGTAAACAAAATCGCATTAGGCCTGTACTGTACAGAAATTCAAACGATTGTCATCATAGTTTTCTTAAGCAGTAAACATGTTTATTGTTAAACTACTTCATTTTCTGATGCATTTCCATCTTCTTCTACACTCTCTGGTTCTCTGCCGATACCCAATGACTGATATTTCAAGTTTCCATGGTAACTCGGTTCAGAGCTACGTCTCTATCGCAGAAGTCTACTGCGTATCCTACCCATGAACCCTACCCTGCATTCTATTATCCGTGAGCAGTACTAACCTACAACCCCAATTCCTTCCTATCAATTCATAATAATCTACAAAGTTCATCACACCTCACTTTTGCAGCAAGATTCCTTCACGATCTACATCGCTCCCGCAATATATCCAACCACATCTTCACACCAAATTTAATTTCCCGCATTTCAACTCCCTCTGCCCTCAATAGACTAGAGAACGCAACAATTAGCGCAAAAGTGCGGTTGAAAAACGGTACATGCAAACTAGATTCAGTGCCATCGTAACCTTGACGTAATAAATGAAGATCGTGACGGTTCATGAGCTGACCCATATTCAGTTAACCCAACTGTAGTTAACCGTAGTTAACTATACATTCAGTTAACTGGTGCATTCGTGATTGATATCAACGCGGTCATTACATCGTTCATGGCTTGTGGATTTGTGTTGTACAGTACTTTAATAAATATGATGACTACTTTGCCGCGTCGTGATGGTTCGTACACTCACTTAATCCCGGTTTTATCTAATAATTCTATCTAACACTGACTTCTTCCAGTTTTGCTGCTATCTTCCAACCATTTTATCGTTTTCTCTAAGTAGCCGGTAGGTTGATTACTCGTAGAACTAGTTATAATAAAATTAATTAAATTATTATGAAGTTATTAAATAGTTGGAATAGTTATTGAATATTTGAATGATTTATTGCCAAATAAGCAAAACCTATTTGTTTGATACAATCATATTATTATTGGCTTGTGTTTTATGAACATTTGGACTTTTATGTGTCAGGAAAAACATTTTTCAAAAATCGAAATCATTCTGAAACATGGATAACTTCAACCTAAGTGGAATTAGGTTAAACACGGCGAGGTGGAACAACCTTCGAGTCTCCCCACCGACGAAGCCATACGCTAAAATAATAATATTATTATAGGCAACTCATTTCCCATGATTATAAGAATTATATTAGAGAAAAAAATACGATTGTTGAAATATTTTATACAACTTCTTCTCTCTTGCACTTTGAAAATTTGAATGTATTATTGAATTTATTTCAAATGAGAAACAGCAAAATGAATAAGCAGTCAAGAATGACATTATATAAATCAATGAATAATACCATTTATAAGGCTAGATGGAACCATTAATTAATATTACCAAAACATAAGGCAAGGTGGAACCTACCCGTAAGGGTCTCCCCACCGATAAAAAGCCATACGATAAATAAATACATAAATAAATAATACCATCTAGTACCTATCAATTAATACCAGAAAATTAAAAATATCATTGCATCTAGTACTCATTATGTATTCCTGTAAATACAGTATTATACTCTGTTTAGCCTCTCTTCTCTTTATTACTCTTTCTCATCTCTTTCTAGCGATGCATATCTATTTTTGAACACATATTCAGGGGCGTGACCGACAATTAACATGTTTCGCCTCCGATTAAATAGTTCGTCCTCATCCTCATCCACCTCCTTCCTATACTTCCTCATTCCTCTTCTTCTTTATCATCTCATATCTTGTTTTAATAAGTTAGCTACCGTCTTCTCCACAGCCTACAGTGACCAGCTATATATCTATTCTTGATGATACTGCGGCGGTGCTGTGAATGGGTTCCGTTAAAATTGGCCCTTATCGTTTACTAACTGCGGCCGAGGCCCGGGGCCAATTAATTAGGTAACACTTCACTTTAAAGCATCGGGCCGCATCAAGTAAAAGAACAACAAGATGAAGAAGAAGAAGAAGAAGAACAAGATGGAGAAGAATACGAAGAAGAAGAGGAAGATGGAGAAGGAGAAGAAGAAGATGGAGAAGAATAAGAAGAAGAAGAGGAAGAAGAAGAAGAAGAAGAAGAAGAAGAAGAAGAAGAAGAAGAAGAAGAAGAAGAAGAAGAAGAAGAAGAAGAAGAAGAAGAAGAAGAAGAAGAAGAAGAAGAAGAAGAAGAAGAAGAAGAAGAAGAAGAAGAAGAAGAAGAAGAAGAAGAAGAAGAAGAAGAAGAAGAAGAAGAAGAAGAAGAAGAAGAAGAAGAAGAAGAAGAAGAAGAAGAAGAAGAAGAAGAAGAAGAAGAAGAAGAAGAAGAAGAAGAAGAAGAAGAAGAAGAAGAAGAAGAAGAGAAGAAGAAGAAGAAGAAGAAGAAGAAGAAGAAGAAGAAGAAGAAGAAGAAGGAGGAGGAGGAGGAGGAGGAGGAGAATAAGGAGCCCTTTTTTAGAACTAGATACATGTCGCTGGAGGTGGTGCTAATTAAACGGTCTGAGGATGAGGCCGTTAAGACACATCTTCCTTTATTCTTCATCTTCATCATCCATCTTTCAGTCGCTTCCTTTCACTTCTTTCATTTTCTTTTTTCCTATCTCTTCCTTCATATCTCCATGTCTACTTACCAGTCATCATATCTCTGTTCTTCTATTTCTTCCATGTGTCATTTTTCTTCGTCTTTTTGCTTCTACTGCCCATCTTCCTATCACTTCATCTTTTCAATTTTCTGTCACCTTAATTCTTCCTCTGAATGTTTTCTTTCTCCTACTCCTTCATCTTGTTTCTCCTCTTACTTTTCTCCTTTCTGGACCGTCTTCAAATTCGGAGTCATCTTCCTCTCCGCCAGAGTTCTTATTTTTCTTTCTTCTTCTTCTCCTTCCTTGTCTCCAGGTTTTAATTTCTTACAACCCTTCTCTTCGCTCCCTTCTGTTGATTCTTCACTTTATCCTCCTCTTTCTTTTCTTTTTTGATCACCCAGAATCTCCTACTTCTACATTGTATATAGGCCTACTCCCAGGTCTTGCATCTTCTTTAGCATGATATTTATTACATTATTATAATCTCATTCTCTTGCTAATTTATTTTTCCCTCTTCTCAATTTCTTCTTTTTTCCTTATTTCTTCTCTCATTCTCTTGCTAATTTCCCCCCCCCCCATATCAATTTCTTCTTCTTCCTCTACTCCTTTGCTCCATATATCCTTATTTTTTCTCTCATTCTCTTGCTAATTTCTTTTTTCCTCATCTCAATTTCTTCTTTTTTTCCTTATTTCTTCTCTCATTCTCTTGCTAATTTTTCCCCTCATCTCAATTTCTTCTTTTTCCTCAATTTTCTTCTCAATTTCTTCTCATTTCCATCCACTTCAGCGACAACCGTCCTCCCCCTGCCTCTCCTGTTATCCTCTTCTGCGAGGCTGCCTAGTTGGCGTCATTGACCGGGACGAGAGGAATAATAAAACGATTTCGATCGCAGGCAGTGGAAACATCGAGAATACAGTAGGAAAGAGAGTAGATAAGAAAAGAATAGTGTGGAAAAGAGAAGAATATAGTGTAGAAGAGAAGAATATAGTTGAAGAGTAGCGTAGCGTGTCGCCAACTAAATTCAGCTAGCAGGTGCACTGATCGCTGATTCTCCGTCACTTTTGCACTCATCTTCCAAGTTTTATTCATCTCTATTTTTCTCACCTTTCATAGGCCGACGAGGAATATTGCACGGTTTGTTATGAACGGAATAGCACTAGGGTACATTATCATGTTGAACTCCACATTAGAGTCTTGAGGTTCTTTATTAATATTAGGAACTAACCGTATTTTATAGAGATTAGATAAATTAGCAAAAATTATAAATTGAGAAATAAAACAAATAATGTTCAACTGCATTATCAGTGGAAATTTTGTAACTGAAAAATGAGGCAAATTAAACCTATAAGTGCTATTTTTAGAGAAACCTGGTTTCAATACAAGAGCTTGTTAACAATAGCTTTCTTTGAATCATCATTTCAATAGTAGTCCAGCTAAGGCATAGAAAAATTAGTTGAATTATAAATAAAAAGAGATTAGAGCCAGAGGAATATAATTTCAATATGGTATTGTCTTTGGTTGGAGCGACCACGCGTTTTCACATTTCTATAACATAGAATAATATTGCTATCATGTATATGAAATCTTCGGTATTCCCCAGACACAAATTAGGTTGATTCTCTACCTACATGATTCACGCATCCGTGTCAGGCATTACTAAGTCTTCATGTCCTCATACTCTACTTTCAAGTCAGGATAATATGAGTACTGTATTTCAAAGCAAATGAACTGGAAATATTACTGAAAATATTAAATGAAAGCCAAGTAAAAATGTAATTAAACTTAGCATGCAGGTTAATGTCTATAAGACCTATTTCTATTAGCGATCTTCAACTATTTTTTATTACCTCAACTCTACTTGACCTTGATTAAATGAGTGTGAATTACATCTGAAATCTAGCTTGAAGTATTGAATACAGTATGTGAATCAACGAAAGAGGAACAGGAGAATACTTCTAGGTCAATATGACCAAGTGAAAATGAAATTAGACTTAGCAGAGCAGGTTAATGTCTATCTTAACAACTTTTCCCAATTTCAATGGAGATTTCTCAAGATTAAAACTTGGAAATACGTTAATTTCCTCTAAGATCCGCAGAAAGAAGTAATTTTAGTGATATTTTCAATTATCTATTAGTCTACTTACGCGAAAACTCACTATACTTACGAGAAAGATTCACGTAAAATCCTAAAAAAATAATCTATCATTTACGGTAATGATTTCAATTATTGGTCTATCAACGGTCAGTACAGTAACGTGAAATTCAGGTAGGAAGTCTCCAGTTAGAATGTCAGATGTCACTTCACCTATTTTCCACGAGAACTCTCAAAAAGTACATTTTATGTATATTCTCTTCTATTACAACTCTAGATTGAGACAAGAGATAAATCATGAATAAGTAACTCACTGTCTGAGTACCAAGAGAAAGAGCCATCATTCAACAGGTTAATCACTGACCTATTTTCCTCGGAGATCTATAAAGATTTTCAAGATTCTCAACACTACTTGACCTTGATGGAATGTGTGTGAATTTCGGAGTAAATTCTCCAAACAAAAGATTTGTGCCACCGTTAAGAAAGTGCCGGTTCAAATTCGGTGTGTAGGAAATTGTTTGTGAGGCGGAGAAAGACCGCAAATAAGTGATAAAGAAGAGAATGGGAGAAATGGGCGAATCCGGAACACAGAGAGGAAACCGCTGGGTAAAGACAAAAGAAGTGAATCGGACCAACTAGCGTCGGTGTGCTAAAGTGTGTCAATCTGAGCAGTTATTAAGTAACCGAATGTATTTTACTGGAACTGAAAACAAACACAATGAGAACTGAAAGCATGTGGAGAGGAGGAAGGAACCACCTGGCCAATAATATTCGTAGGATGCTAGAGTTGAAGTCTATTCTCACTAACCAGATTAATATTAATTCTCTCTATATATATTTCTTTATAGTTTTCATCCCCCTTCCAATTGTTTTTCTTCCACGCTCATCCCTTTTTCTTATTTTCAGTAATAGTAATACACTAAACCGTCCCATCCTCCTCTACTCCCCTAATTTCTCAACTTTTTCTTCTTACACTTTCTTCTCCTCTTCTTTTTCTTTCCTCACATATTCTCTTCTCCTTTCTCCTCTCACAACTACCCTCCTCTACTTTCTTTCTTCCTCCTTCCTCTTCTTCTTATTCTAGCTAGAAACACCGCCTGACCAATAGTATAGCAGGATTCTTTTAAATTGTCAGAAACAGCTGATTGATGTACGCTCGTTTACTAACGTTAAATCAGCTGTTTTCTGACAAGTTAAAAGAATCCTGCTATACACGCAGGATGCGAGAGGCAATGTCAATTGCCAACCATCATTGCTCAGTCCAGTCATAACTGTTCAGTCGGTCATTCAGGAAAGACAGACACATTAGTCTTCCTTCCGTTTGATTTTCACACTTGAATCTTATAACTTCTGTGTCACACACACACACACACTGCTCGCAAATCAACGCCTCGAATAGACTTCAAACCGTTATTTTAAAAGCAATCGTACTGAAGATCAGTGATGCAAAGATTTGAGATAAATTTCTGTACGATTTAGAAATTGAGAGTTGCATTCTCCATCAACATTTCTATTTTAGACTATAAGTGCGTCCATGAAAGTAGCTTTTTGTGTTCCAAGCGTTTGCTACAGCCGTCTGGTGCTAGAAAAATTCTACATTTCAAAGGATTGAATTTTGAATAAACGAACTGTTTTTTTAAATTGTATTGCATTGAATCTATCCATGTAAAATTACATTCAGAGAAATTCTTCAATGACTAAAATGTCTCCAATGTATTTTATTTTGTTGTTTTCTTTGTGTTTTCAAGATTGGATTGTGTTGAATCTGTCCATTTGAAGATTTGAAATTAAATTCAAAGAAATTCATCAATGTGTTCTATTTGGCACGTTTGTGAAATAAATAAAAAACTCGTTTATGAAAGTGCCTTCTTCTTCAATATGACTTCTATTAGAATCAATCTGTGATCGTTAATTAAACGGCTCAGTTTCAAAACGTACCTAATTGATTTTTCGAGTAAATTTAGAACTAGAAGTGTCTTAGAAGATAAACTAGCACAGAAATCTAATCCAATCAATTAGAAAAGAAATGGGAGAAGCATTAAGATCCAGCATCATAACCATTCGTCGTGATGCATTAAATTCAATGACTTCGGAACTAACTCCAAACCAATACAATTGGAAATGATATGCCGAACTTCGAGGGTTCCTTTTCACGAACTATCGATTCTACTTTCACTGGAAGTGCTGGAAATGTAATGACATCTCGAAAAGATATTCTGGTTTTTAAAGTCGATTGAGTTACCAGTATAAAATGATCGTGATGCAATGCCTGTGAGAACTTTCACGAAGATAATGCCTAATCAAATGACATTCCGGTCTGCATTGCAGATCATATTTTCAGTTCAATCAGATAACGTTAATTGCAATTTCGTACCAAATTTCTAATGGTAGGATACGTAACCTATGAGTTGTGATTTGGATTTTTGTCGAAATGTGAACAAAAAGTAGATGGAACACTTTCAGTAAATGCCAAGAATAAGTTTAGTACAGTATAATGAAGCTCAATCAATACAAGCTCAACTTACTCTGCATTTCACTGAAGATCAGTGTCCACTTCAACATTATCAGGGAGTATTCCTCTATTTTTTTGAAATCAAAAGAATTTAGATTATCGCTGATAATTTCACTATTGTTTTTTCGTGTCTTTCATATTATATTTTGCAATATTCGAAATTTGTCTAGTCTAGAGTTTGGTTTTGGAGAGGGAAGTGATGACTGTGAAGTATGCAACATAACTTAGATTTGGACTGTTTTTTTTTTTAAAGGGACACTTTTGTGCGTGAGCCTGTTTGTTGGTCCTTCCATTAATTGTCATTTGTGAATTAATGAATAAATAAATCATTTCCTTTTTAATTTTGTTCAAGATTGATTCTTTTGAAGTGTGATACTCGACTTTATGAACATTTCTTTCATATCATCACTATTCTATGAAAATTTCAATTATATTTTTCTACTACTAGAGTACCAAGGAAGCAATAATAGGTGGGTGACTACCATACTCTCAACAAACGGCAATGCAAGAATATGTGCTCTTTTTTCTCTATTCACTGAACCTTAACTGTTCTCAACACCTAACTATCCGTCATGCATAGATCATAGAGAACATAGATCATAGACAAACGTGTCGATATTAGGCAAATGGTTGGACAAGGCTGAAATTGACCGAGGCTGATGCTGATGCTTAGACTAGGCGTACACCGGTTATTCAAGACAAGACAAGACGAGATTAGTCACGTTTAGTCACAGTAATTCACACAGTTGCTTATGAAGCAGCACACTCCGATGCAATGACTAATCGGTGTGTGTTGCTTCATAAGCAACTATGTGAAGTACTGTGACTAAACGTGACTAATCTCGTCTTGTCTTGACTAACCGGTGTACGCCTAGCCTAAGGGAGACTGTGGTAGTGTCCTCTCATAACAAAATTGCTTAAATTTTCTAAAATAATCTGAGAAATTCTGCGAAAATTATAAAAAATTAATAGTGGACTTTCAAACTGTAAATAGAACATAACAATTTATATAAAAAGTTTAATAGAACAGAATAAAACGTCGAATAGAGTGAGAAATAGTAAAATTTTAGGTAAAAAGAATAGTAGAGAATTTGGATGTTGTACTCAGTTTTACGTTAAATAAAACGTTGTATAAAGTAGAAAATAGTAAAATTTTAGATAAAAAGAATAGTAGAGAATGGTGATGATGTACGCAGAGCACGTCTTTCATTCTTTGTCCTTCAAACACAACTGCAGAAATGCAGCAATGAAATAAATCATTTCACTCGGTAGCTAGCGCAGAAGTGAACTGCTGGCATTGAATCGTGCACTGGCCAAATTACTAACGGTTCGTGGCCACAAAACCTCGAAATCTTCAATTCAATTCTGCGAATACCGTTGCTGCACTGCAATATTGGGCTTGTACATCAATTCACAATTCACACAAAAAAGAATCTGCGATGAATAATATGCTTGGCTGCTCTACTGGCTTTGAATTGCCTGTCTCTGTGAGAAATTGTTTCAAATTTGTTTGTGAGCTCACATTTTTGTGAATTGAAAATATCGAGTAAGAACTAGATAAGTCTAGAAGTCTTCTCAATACTCTCTGATCAGAACCACGGATACATACTAGAATACTAGCACGTTAACCCTAACCTACAGTATATTCTAGTATTCGTGGTCAGAATCGTATACTGTACGTAGTGAGTTATGGGGAATGAATTGCATTGAAAAAACGACTAATGGTTGAAAAGTGATAACACAATAGCTAAATGAATTTTACACCCGTAGAATGACATCATCTGATGGAGATTAATAGGAGTATTATAGTATCTCATTGAAAAATTTTGCAGTTGAATTTCGTTAATATCATATTTCTTAGTTAGTTTCTTCTTCAAGTATTAGAGTCAATAGATTAAATCTTACAAAACAAATGGAGAGTAAATCGATGAAGAGAGTACATGATTAGAGATTGAACATTGAAGTAAATCCTCAACCATTTTTTAAAATCTACACGTAACAAGGAAACAGTTCACAAGTTGTAACGTTTAGAACTGTTTTAGAGAAATACAAACAAATGAAGAGTAAATCGATGAAGAGAGTACATTATTAGAGATTGAACATTGAAGTAAATACTGAACCATTTTCCAGAATCTACACTTAACAAGGAAACAGTTCACAAGTTGTAACAAGTTTCCAAGAACTTTGGAACAATTATTTTGTAAGATATGTCCTATAAAACGTAACGACGTGTACTTTTTACACTCTTTATACATTCAGACCATTCTATTTTCACACAATCGACTGTTCACGAGTTTACAAGAACTTTAAAACAATTATTTTGTAAGATATGTCCAATAAAACCTAACGACCAATGAAGTTTCCACCCTGCATAAATGTTCAGACCACGCCATATTCACACAATCAATACCTACACACAAGGAAATCATAGCACAAATTAAATTAGAGAAAAGATTACACAACCGATCCACTAGGTGAGAGATAACTGGACGGCTTGTAAACCAAAGTGAACTATTTGAAAATGAGAGTAAATCTAGACACAGTGATCTAATTACCGAGTCATATGAGTGGTATGGAATATTTCACACGCCGACTCTAGGCGTCATCGTGTGCCGTGCGGTGCGGTGGTCCATTCTTTTCTCTATTGCCATTATGCAATTAACAGCAGCAGCTAACTCGAGAAAAACAGCACTTTGCCTCAGATCCCATCCCATAGCAGTCGATGCAGAATACTCACGGACTAACAGCACTTGCAAAATCATTGACACTCCTAACTTATATAACTGCTCGTTTAGAGGGCCACCTTAGCTGGGGCACAATTCGAATTCTTACGAGTAATTATTGTATTCGTATTCTGATTTTCTACAATCAACGTAGTTCTTCTTCTTTACTTCTTCATCAACTTATTTTTCCGCTCGTTCGTGTCATTCTCTCTTTCTTTTCTTCATAACATTTTCATTTCACCACCTACTCCTTCTCCTTTTTACTGTCAATTTTCACAGTTTTACTAAAAATTAATGTTAAATTTCCATATTCTTTACTAAAATTATTTCTATTGACTTACCTAATACCTTTTACTGTATTATTCTAAAATATTGTATTGTATTTTAGCGTAGTATTACAATATTGTATTGCAATGGCACCTGCTGAACTGGTTTAGCAGGGCCCTACAGTGTCACCAACTCTCCATAAGATTGAATGATTGATTGATCTTATCTCTCTATCTGATCTATCTATTGATTGATTGATCTTGGCCCCTTTTTCTCCTCCTCCATCTCATTTTTCTCCTATAGTTAATTTATTCATACCTCCTCTTCTCTACCTTCTTTTTCTTATTTTCATATGTTTTTCATCACTTATTCCCAGTTATCCTCTCTTCTTCCTACTCCATACTCGAATTTCAACTTTTTCTATTGCTTCTTCCTCTTCCTCCTCAATTTTTTCATTCTTCTTCTCCTCCAATTTTGTTTCTTATTTTCTTTCAAATATTTTTCTCGATTTCCAGCCAATAATTTTTTCCCTCTCTGTTTTTCTCGATTTCCTTCTCTTCCACCCGTTTTCCATAGTTCATATTTTTCTCTAGCATCTTCTTCTAGCATATTCTATGTTGCATCTCTCCATCTCTTCATCTTCTCTCGAAGATTCTCTTTATCTTTTCTCATTCTCTCCAACTTTTCATCGAAGAACGAAGATTTCTTCATCTTCAATCTCCTTCTCCTATATTATTTTCTCTACTTCGTTTTCTCAAACTTTTCCCTCACTCGAAACTTCATCATCCTGTATTTTCATTATTATTCTCCATCATCTTCCCATCAAACATTCAGCATTTCTCCATTTCTTGCACCTGGTTAGCATTTCCATTAACATCCTATTTTTCGTCTTCTTTTCCCATATGCTTATCATTTCTCTCCTTTATTATCATTAATTTTCTTCTGCTATTTCTCCTTCTTCTGATTCTTCGTCGTCTTCATCCTTCATTTCTGCCTCTTAATGATCTTCAGATCACATTTTCTCCATCAAACTCTTCATCTTCTTCTTGCATCTCATATCATTTCTTCTCCAAGCTTGCCAAATACACTCTCTCATATTTGCGTGATAGGACAAATTAGGCTCAAAATAAGAGCTTTTTATCGTTGGCATTCTGCATTACCATCATAGTACGTTATGCATACTAATTGTTATTGCCTCTTACATCGATATCATAACAGTTAGAAATGTCAGCGCAACAAATTTTACAATATTCCGCTTTCAAGTTTTATTAGCAGGCATCTTTGTGCATTCGGTGTGTCATTCCTAAAGGGCATGTGAATTCGAACTTTACTGTATTTCGCAAAATAGGACAGAGGCGTGCCATTACACATGACATAATTGCAAATAAAATAATCAGTTGTAATCAAATTTGGGACAATGAGGCAAAGTCAATTATGTAGAAGTGAACTATTATGAAAGACAAGATTTTTAATTGTTAGTCGTTTTGCTAATACGAAAGACTATTATGAATTGTTAGTCGTTTTGCTAATACGAAATTTGCCAATCTTTTTGAATTGATATTCATTGGGGATGCTGATAGAGGTCCTTGCATTCTAATGCAGAGGTTTTTTGATTCCTATTTGGAAGAAAAACATGCACATATTTCAAAAATTTTGAGAGATTGACCTTTTGAAAAAACTCACTTTAACATCGAAATGTAACATAGGTGACATGATAGAGACGACGATAGAATATTAAAGAATGTTAAAGAAAGTTACAACACGTTAGCCAACAATATAAAAATCATTTTTTTTGTGAGGTATGAGATGCTGAAATCAAGCAATATACATCTCACAACATAGTCAGTCATTAAAAATGTCAATATCGTTGTGTGGGATATTGAGCAGCTACTGAAATTAAGTTCCTGAAATGACTCCAGTTCCAGTAAACAAAAATATGCCAATCTTTACCAATATTGACAGCATAAAGTCATCAATTTAATAATAATTGATTCTAAACAAAACTATTCGAGCTGAAATCCGATATATTCTTCTATCTCTTAGTTTAACATACTATTGAATCAGATCAGACATTATCAACATTGCAATGGATCTAGTCAAATGTTCGAAATGCCTATGTTGGTAATGGTAATCTACAAATAAAATCAAATATTTCTGATTCGCTCCCTGTAATTTGTTGTAACCAATAACTGAAAAGTTTCAGTGGAGCGAAGAACAGAATAGAGTAATCAATTTGGAATTCTATTGGTGGATCACGGATGGAGAGAAGTGTGTACGATTCGCCATTTTGACTTACTTCAAGGCTACTCCTGATTGGCTGATTACTGAGACGCCTGTCACGCCTTCGAGTGGGAGGGGCTATCCAATCGGAGTCGAAGTAAACAAAAATGGCCGATGAACAATTTGTTTATTTGATGAACAATTTGTTTTAAACGAATTGCCGCTGAAGAATGAATAAAATGATAAAAGCTTCTAACGAAATTCGATTCAATTGAATTTTCTGAGCTTTAATTTTGTTTCAGTTAGTTTTCAGTTAGATTTTGACTTCGTGATTTTGAATCAATAAATACTCAACTAGACAATCGTCTATCTAACAAATACCACCACAATACTTATATCACATCATCAGCAGCAAACTGACTGCATTGGCACAACTTGAATTATTCATTTGATGTTTAATAATTATCACAACTTTATTATTTATTAAGAACTTTAATGGTATACTGATTCTTGTTTTATACAGGCTTTTGTTTTCAGAGAGAAAATGATTTGATAATGTAATAAAATCAATTCCTATATCAATCAATTCCTATAGGAAATATTATACCCGGCGATGACCAAATAAGTATACCACGCTTCGCCACTATGTGATGCCTATTGTATTTTCCTTTGTGAATGATTGAATAATTGAATAAATAGAATCGAACTTGTGCTTGAACTTGAGCACTAACCATTAAATTGCTAGTTATTTCCTATTTCTAACAATAAAGAACATGATAATTAATTGAAATAAAGAACATGATTAATTTGAGATTTAAGGAAGAAATCACTAAAATTTCTAACAAAGACCTATCAGTTCACAAGTAGAACCAAAAGACTGCAATAAAACAATTCCTGCTTGCAGCGGTAGGCCTACAAAAGGTGAGAATTGTTCAAGCTCAATTGTTTCAAGAGATAGGCCTACACATTGTGAAACAAACTGAACAACATCTACTGTTCGCGAGACATCAACACAGTCTGTGATGTGATAAATGAATAAAAATAAACAAGCCAACTACCAACGAAAGAAAGGTAAGCTCAAGACGAGATTTGATGAATAAAAACGTTGCGTTTGTATGAGAAATACTCGACAATTATTGTGGGGATTTCGTGCAAATGCCGTATAAAGAAGTAACGATTGCGATGGACAGTAAAAGGATGGCTGCTGAGGTGAAGATAGGAAAGGTGCAAGACGGTATAGTACAGAATTACCACAGAAAAAGTGGATGTCCATACTATGGCTGAGTATACTTTACTATAGAGCCTACTATTTTCTATGGTACACTATACACTAGTATAGTGTACCATACTATAGGTATAGTGTATAGGTATAACTAGGCTATAGCTATTCGTGAAAGATGGGGATGAGAAAGAAAGGAGATGATTGAGAAAGATGATGATGAGAAAGAGAAATAGATTGGAAAATATATTGGAGGTAATTGGAAAAGACGATTAAGGAGAAGAAGGAGATTGAAAAGGAAGAGAAGGAGAAGGAGTCGGAAGAGGTGGGAGAAGAGTAGAAGGAGGATGAGGAGAAGGAGGTGGAAGAAGTGGAGTAAGAGGAAGAAAAGAATGATAAAGATGAGGAAACTGGAAAAGATGGACCAGGACAATATAAGAAGCGGAAGATAAAGAAGGGAAAGAAGATAAGAAGTTGAAAAAACACGATAAAAGGATGCAGGAGAAGAAGAAGGGATGGGTGAAGAGGAACAAAAACAAAATAATGGATATGAGAAGTTATGTCAGAAGATGTAAGAGAAAAATTTGCAAATAGAGGACGAAATAAGGAATGCAGAAATGGTATGGAGGAGGAAAAGGCAGAGGAAGAGAACAAATAACTGATTAAAAGTAGCAACATTACTGAAAAGAGAAGAAAATAGAACACAGAAAATAATAAGATGGAAAATGAAGGAGAAAAGTAGACTAAAACCCCTGTGAAGATCAGGAGAAGAATAAAAATAAGAGAATACAGGGCGGGAATGGGAAGAAGATGGAGTGGCGATGATTGAGTTGAAAAGGGAGAGAAAAAGGAATACGGTAAAGAAAGAGAAAAATAAAACGAAAGACTGTGAAGATCAGCAGAATGTAGTAGACAAAAAAGAGAAAATAAGAAGGGAAAGAGAAAGAGTAGAAGTAAATGAAGAAAAACGAGTAGATGAAAGAGAAGAAGATCAGGAGAATATAAAGGAGAAAATGAATACAGAAAGAAGAAGAGGAAGAAGAAGAAGAGAGAGAAGAAGAAGAGAAGAAGAAGAAGAAGAAGAAGAAGAAGAAGAAGAAGAAGAAGAAGAAGAAGAAGAAGAAGAAGAAGAAGAAGAAGAAGAAGAAGAAGAAGAAGAAGAAGAAGAAGAAGAAGAAGAAGAAGAAGAAGAAGAAGAAGAAGAAGAAGGAAGAAGAAGAAGAAGAAGAAGAAGAAGAAGAAGAAGAAGAAGAAGAAGAAGAAGAAGAAGAAGAAGAAGAAGAAGAAGAAGAAGAAGAAGAAGAAGAAGAAGAAGAAGAAGAAGAAGAAGAAGAGGAAGAAGGAGAGGAGAAGAAGAAAAAGCATAAACTGATTACAAGGGTGTTGAACAATGTTGCACGCTTTGCTCTGCCATAGTAGGCTAGTTGATTATAGGTATGGACCCAACCAGCCCAGCCATTAGCGTTGAAATCCTACCTACTTCTTCAGTTCGGTATCTTCTACTAGTTCCAACACATTATTTTTTCCGATTCGGTCATCTTCAAACAACATGTCGCTCGTTTTTCGGCGAAACAGCGCAGCACTGGTCATTAGGCGGCGCATCAACACTCATCTTGCCACACATCATCTGCGACAACACGCGGGCGCCAATATTGCAACATTAGTGGCGAAACACGATGTCGTGCTCCTAGGTCTAATGTGTGTTGGTGCCACGTTTAGCACACGTGTTTTAGCACAAATACAGATTGAACAGCATAAATACCGAAGTAAACACAGATTGAATTAGCTGTGTGCATGTAGGTGGTGGGGATAATAAAATCGACCCCTGCGCTCACGCGGATTTTTTGTGAACGAAAGCGGGTATTTTAACATGCGAAAGGATATGAAATTAGCATTTACAATGCATTTAAAGTATTATCGGATTCCTTATTGTATAAATACCGTTCACAATAGTAATTGCGTCTTCTATTACTTCCATATTTCCAAACGTAAATTGATTCAACAAAGAAATCGGATCTCAGTTTTGAATTAATCAAGTGAAAAATCCAGTTCAAAAGCATGTGATTGATTTGAAGTCTCGCGCCCATAATCCATTTCGAAATAATAACCAATGGGAATGAACTCAGCTGTGGATAAACTACTTCGTCTGCTCAGTCTGCTTGAAACATAACCTTCAAAGTTGATTTTAAAACTTGAATTGAAGATTTATAATAATGATTAAGAACATGCGATATAATTCTAAATATAATTCCACAATCGATAAGTAGGAAAAATAGCAACAGGGAATTATATTTCAATTATAAACTAACTTTTACGTACATAAGCCTATCCTTTCCCATGTTAATCTTCTCGGAAAGATTCATACGATTATCCGCCAGAGCGCAACACCGTAGATGCTCACAGCGAATAGCAAATCGGCAAAATTGCAGTTAGAAAGTTATAGTTGGCAAATTCACCTCTCATCACCATTGCCCACCACAAGCCTCTAACCGTGGGCCACACTGCAAGTGGGTAGTTGGTGGATGGTGGGCACAGTTCATAAAGTGAAGGCCGTGATAATTTTCTACATGATCTATTATTATGGATTTTGTATGAGCTATAGATAAACCATCTACCATCCAGGTAACAACCCAGCAGTGCGGCCTCAGCTCTAGATCTCATATGGACATTACCCTCAAAAATTCACCGGTATATTATCGATTGTGTATAAGGCTAGGCGTACACCGGTTAGTCAAGACAAGACAAGACGAGATTAGTCACGTTTAGTCACAGTACTTCACATAGTTGCTTATAAAGCAACACACACCGATAAGTCATTGCATCGGTGTGTGCTGCTTCATAAGCAGCTATGTGAATTACTGTGACTAAACGTGACTAATCTCGTCTTGTCTTGACTAACCGGTGTACGCCTAGCCTAATGTGCGTTCACATGTGATTGTAATCACATGTACAATTTTAAATCCTTTAAGAATATCATACTTAAAACATGAACAAATACAGAAAAATGGAGAATAATAATAATGATATTGAATGAATAATAATAATAATGGAAATAAGATTGGCAGTACCAATAAGGAAAATAATAAATAATTTTTAATCTCTAGCTTTAAAAATTCAGTACATTTTTTAATCTCCTACTTTACTAAAGATAAAATTCTGTGCACTAATAAGGAGAGTAATGAATGAGTTAAGACTTCTTACTTTGACTACAGAGTTTTTTCAAGCATTCATTTTCCACTATCCTAACTGTCATCTTAGAAGTCTTGGTGAGTTCCTCAATTCTATTCAGAAATAGTTACACTATTATTACGAGCCATAACCACTCAAACAGTCCAGCTACAAAAAGAGGATATCTAGTACCAAGTTCTGGGTCAGATAACAGCGTCGGATAACTGGGCCCGTTTCAAAAATCCATAATCTGAAAGTTTTACTACTCTGCTGAAAACATTATCCGATGATCTATAAAGAAAATGTCGGTTTACAAAGTTACTGGAGCGTTTAGAAAGGAAATGCAGAGTGGATGGCCAATAGCATTCATGATAAGTCAAGGCTTTGTTATGGAAGTACAGTAGGTGGTATAAAGCAAACCTACTTCAACAACTCACTACTAAAGGAGCAACTCAACTATACTATAACAAAACTAGGACTTACAACTCTAGGACTATAACAAAACTCTACTTTTAGTAGACTATAGTAGTTTAAAGTAAGCTATTTCAGACCTTAGTGAACCTACTTTTTAATCTACTAAAACAAGTACTGTATATAGGTAATAGGGGTTACCTCTATTTTACTCTGCCTATTACTCCTAGTATATCACCCACCAGTTGTACCTTCTTCAACGAAATAGCCTACAGATTTCCATCAACTCAAAGATGGATGATAATTAACACATCATTGGGAAAATGAATAGGGAGTATTCAATGAGGGTAATTACCCCATCAATGTAGTAAGTCCTATACATTGGGACCGATAATGTTGATAGATTTTCTGTGGTTTAGTGGTCAATTCCTATATTATCCGTTGTAATACCAATACCTAGGTTCAAGTAATAGCAACGATCTTAAATTCTATCATATCTGATATGACCAAAAGACCTTTAAGTTATTCATTGACTGCAAAATCAGATGCTTCAACTGTTAAATTAACCCATGAGTGGTATACAACATTGGTAGTTCAACTAGCAACGCTCATAAATTCGATCTTACTGGGTATTACATACAAGCACAAAGAAGGAGGGGATTTGAATTACCTACTCTATTATCTCTGCTTCAAGGTATTTATGAACTGCAATATCCGTGTTAAATGAACCCATATGATGGGATAGGAGTCAACGATCACAACCCCTTATTTAAATCCCAGTAGTTGGAATCTTTTTAATGTACCCACTTCAATCGAGAACACTTATCCAGATCGATCACCATTAACCATAGAACATCACCATTAATGACCGTCCATAAAGCTACCGGGCGTTCCATCGTAAAATCCTTAACGATCAAGCACGATGAGAGTTGATAATTATTTCTCAAAGCTATGAAACAAAAGAGGCCCCAGGCAGTTGAAAATCATATTCGACGGTAGCAGCTCTATAATAATTAGCAACACTCATTCGTTGAAAGGATAAAGCACCTTGCTCAGCCTTGAATCACATATTGGAAGAGAAGCTTCTAGTTAGTGGGAAAGATGGCGTATTGTTAATCGAGCCCCTCTGATAATAAGATGGCCAATTTATCTACACTGTCAATCATACAGCATCCAAGGTTTTGAAGAGTCATGGCCGGACAGATTAGGTAGGTAGCACTTTCCCCGCACTTTGATATTATGAAGTGTGCACAGTTATTTCTTACAGGCTTACAACAACATTAGAATAATTAACACTTTTAGTTATCCAATGTGGAGACTACTTTCGTTCAGTAATTTACTACTTAATAAACCACGGTATGCCCTATTATGTAGAGTGTATTGTCCTGAGATTATGAGTAGATTTTTTTATAGTTTCATAGAAGTATTATATATTGACTTGATTATTAATTAAGGATTATTGATTGGTTCTATTATTATTATTGATGGTTCTATTATTATTCTATTAATTGACTTGTAAAAGAAAATGAAACTAAAATAAATAAAAGACAATTTTATCATCAACTTCAGAGACTCCTACTGAATGAAATTTAAAAATTGAGAATAGTTTTCAACAACCTTTTTGAAATTGCTGACTAACCGATTACAAAAATAGAAATTCTATACTAAAAAATGAAACTTTGAAAACTGAGAAGTAAACAAAATACAACCCCGTCATTAAATAAGTCAAATAGAATGATGTAAATAATTTAAAAAGTAAAAACTGTTACTTTCTAAATGTTTAGTCTATTGTTATTAGATATTATTATATTTCAAAAGTAAAAACTCTTTCTAAATGTTTAGTCTATTGTATACACAGAAATATTACAATCTTTTAAAATGATCTTCGTTGTAGAATCATATTTAGCTAACATACAAGAAGAGAATCCCCAGCTTTCATAAATATAGTGAATCACAAGGCCAATTGGCCAGTTAACACATGTATCGGCTACTATGGGTACCACATGTACCTAACTAGAAGGACCAATACAGGTTGCGTATAGTAGGTTGCATCTACCTTCTGTTATTACAAAAGAGGTCACTTAGTCTGCATCAGTTAGTTATATTTTAGTCAGGCATTTCAGCAACATGCAACAAATGTTAGTGTGCCGAATTTACCGTTACTAAACAAAAGCTAAGACCACGAATTCATGCTGCATTAATCGTAATGATTCACAGATGCAAATTGTAATAAACGAGAAATGCATTTAGAGGGTCAGTCCCCGGATGCATCCCACTAGCGAAATGGTTTTGAGGACATCAAATGCACCGTGAAATAAGTGGGACTAAAATGCCAATATTGCATATAACCGGTTACTTCCTGTCTGCATGAAGACTCAATTTTTATTTCATCTGTTCTTTGAACTTTATGACTGGTTGAAGAAGTTTGGAAATGACATTTACAGTTCTAGAAATAACAACCATTAAGTCATCTTGGTCTACTTGCATAATGAAATGGGTTACACTTTATTGTACTGTGATTCAAAACAATTCAGATAGAACGGTACAGATACTTTAAAATAGCTAATTTATTGTACGGTAATTCCGAAAAATATATATATTTTAGAATAGGCGACCAGATGTACAACCGAGCGACGGATATTAAATATAACTTGAATATTGTGACTTGAAATCCTAAATATCATTCAATACGCAAACAAATTTTTTAAAACCCTATTAATGCAATATGCAATTAGGCGATGTGGAACCTACCCGTAAGGGTCTCCCCACCGATAAAAAGCCATACGATAAAAAATGCATAACTAAGCTAACAAACAATAAATAATGGGCTATAGGAACATCGATTTCTTGAATTTCATCTTGAAATTGTAGAAATGAAGTTTATTCTACCAACTATAATTTGAATCCTAATAAATGAACTGCATAAAAAATAATCTAAATAAGATTAACAGTGTACAAAATTTTCATTATTTAAATTTGAAATTTAATTTTTACAAAATAAGCTTACAATTTTAAACTTGATTATCCTTCTATTCCTCGAGTAAAAAATCCTATTTTATTAGAATTTAGAGTACTCATTTTCTACAGGACAGGATGGAAATTCATCACAATCATTAATCATTCCACAATAATTTAATTAATTCTCATTTCGTTAGATTGTTTTTTTAATAATCCAATCTATTTTCAATTTATTTAATTTTAATCATTTCAAATTTTACTTTGAGAGATGTTTCATTAAAAATTGAAAAAAACATATCATTCAAAATCACAATTATCTTTCGCTATTGGAGACAGAAACAAGTTGTAAAAATGAGTTGTGTGTTTTGACAAATATCCTTCCAATCAGTTACAATGTTACAACTGTTACATAGTGTGTGTTTTCATTAAAAAAATATCCAAAACTTAGTTATTACATCATGAACTTGCTATTTATCTCAGTCATCCTACTATTCTTCAGGTAACAAAATGCAGTTTTTCAAGCTTCCTCCAATAACCACTACGTTCATTTGGATGAAACATGAGCCAAATACCAGCAGCAATATATCAATGGATGGGCTAGACATAACAATTATTATAAAACACTACAATTCTAGAAGTTTGCCGCCGCTATTTGAGGACTCTAACGTGAAATATTAGACACAGTGTCATATGGCAGGAAGTTCACAACTTTCTAAAGCGCCGTGTCTTACATAAGGAACAAAGCTCGAAAATTGACCTTTGTGGAAAGGAGAGATGACACATAAATAAAATGATTACCGATTGTTAGTTTCGTGAACTTTTGTGGTGCGATGAAATAATATGTTGTAAACGGTTGTCATTTTTCATCTATGTGGAGTCTGTGCTTTTATTTATTATGCGTTGATATGTGTTTAGTTTTGCCGCACAATTCGAGTGAACATGTAATATTTCAGAAAGTTTTAGCTTTATTCTTGTTAGAGGGCAGCCTTCTTAAAAAGTTGAAACATGAAAATATTAGGGGAGAGTTAAAAATATATTCTGAAACAATTCTTGGTTCAATAAATTTGAAAAATTAAATCAAACTATTCAGTAATTTTACACATATAATTATGTAATTAAATAATAATTTACACATATTAATAATTTAATAAAATTAAATTTTAAATTTTATTATTAATTTAATAAAATTAATAATTTTACACATATAATATTTGGAGTGAAATGCAGAGAATAATTAGGTAGAACATGAATAAACAATAATTCATCATTTAATAAAATTGAGAAAATATTCTTTTTCCGCAGTAGCTTGATTTTGAAAGTTGAAACAGTTTATTATTACTTTCTACTTGGGGCCTGGAGTAAAGATACAGTTTTCAAGTTACTTCTCATGGAACTTTGATTAGAATACCGTATAGGATTTTTATACAAATACCAAAAAATAAAGCGCTATTAGTAGTTCTATGGTAATAATCAAAATTGATTTCAATGGTAATAGCAATTGAATGATTGCAAAAATATCGAATGATTCCTCCCATCATTGATTTTTGAAATTCTGATCAATTTTGATAGATTTCTATAAATGTAATGTGATAGATTTCAACCTTTACCAGGACAATAGCAGTAGGGATTTCTGTCTTGGCTGCAAAGCTATCAAACTAGCAAGATAAGAAATCAACGCTCACATCACACTGATCCCGTTAACAGCAGCATTAATGCAGGCAGGCAGACAGCAAACAGGCATTCTACCACACGGTGATGATTTCGATACCGCATTCTCCAGGGACCGGTCGCGGCTAAATTAATTCAACGCTGATGCAGCTTAGCTTACTGATCGACTAAAATTCAAGCCTATGCAGGTATCATCACTAAAAGCAACTATCAAACTCCTATAAAAAATAACATCGTTTAAGCAACGACCACAACCATATTGTTACAATTTAAGATAGAAGGAAATAGGATATTCATATTGCAACTATTCAATTGCTTTTAAATCATAATAATAATTGAATTATATAACTTTATAGCATTATTAATAAGGAATTTCGTTCAATTAATTATTATGATTGTTAAAAACTAATATTATTACCGTTGCTTAAACGATAGTATTTTTAATAGGAGGCTGAAAAAGTTCAAATTATGGAGCTCTAGACAAGAGACATAAAATATGATTTTTCATGATAATAGGTCTGAAATATTCTTCTGAACTTCCTATTTATTGTATTTGAATTTTACATTCTATTGCTTTTTGGCATCTCCCTACAAAATATTTGTAGTGAACTGAAAATAACAACGTAACCTTTGGACTGTTTTGTAGAAAATTTGATAAGAAAACTTGTTGCCTCATTCCATATTGTAGGCTAATGAAGTTTAATCAATACATGAGTTTGGAATTATACTGAATTGAGAAGATTTCCATTCCAGACTCTCTCATCATCAACCTTCCCATTAGCAAGAGCTTTATCCTTACAACGAGCTTATATGCTTGAAAAAATCGTTTTCAAGCACCTAGAATTGAGAAATAATCAATCAATTCATAAATAAAATAATCAGTTTTCAAACAAATCTAATGAAACGTCCAACTATAAATTACAAATCTCTATCTTCCACTTGAATCATTCTACCTCAAGATCCTTCTAATGATGAAGTTGGTCTTCTTTTTATCACTATGAAATCATCCAAAGACAAATTCTAGTTAAAGAAGAATATTTACAATCGATACAACCAATAAACGACGCTAGAATACTATCATAATAATTTATAATCTTATCCTACTCCTCCAATCAACCCTACTCAATAAAACTGATATAGAATCATCATTTTACTATCTCCTCTGCAAGAAGCATTATGGGAGTGAGAAATACAAAATCAATCTATCCAGCATGAAGTCCACACCAACCCTATCATTAAAGGAAACCCTGGAGAATGTTTTTACAACAGTCTCAATTACAGCGATAAACTCGTTTCTAGATTACCCAATTACTTGGGTTTCACGCTAGCACCTCTCTCTTAACTCACTGTTTCTCTCTCACTTACTCATCACATACACAACATACACTCACACTCTCTCATCGAAGAATGTCAATCTATCTCTTGAAAAAATTCTGCCCTTGTTTGTGTGATTATTTACATGTGTGTAAGAAGTATATACCTAGACATTAAAAATACAAGAATGTATACTGTACGTAGGGTAATTGTTGATGTTTTCGTGTAGTGAAGGTGTTTTCGTGTTTAGTTCAGAACAATTAGAATTCCAGTGTGAAGTACATGCTTTCCGTTGTACAACGACCTTATCCTGTTTGAAAATATCATCGGTTTTTGTAGGAACTGGAGGAAAATGCGTGTCGAATCTTCCACACTTTGTTATTGAACTCACCTCACTACTCGAAGAGGAGACTACCGGACAGTTGAACAGAAATCCAATTGAATTTAACCGCCGTAGAATGACGTCAGATTCGTTCATTGGTTCTCGTTGCATTGGTTCCGTTAGATTATAATTATATAGACTAACTGAAAATATCTCAATATCATAAATACGGCGGTTAAATTCAATTGGATTTTCTTACAGAAAAAAGGGCACAAATTAGACAAGAACAGCACGACTGCAATGTGAAAAATTGTGTTCTAGTGTGTGTCCACCTTTATCTGTAATACCAGACTTCTAGGTTTGAAACAGGCCCCTGGTAGGCCTATGAAAAGTTGGATTTCCATTATTTCCATGTTGATGATGTCTCATGACGGATAAAGGACCTGATGTCTCATGAATCTGGTCATGAATAATTTAATATAATTATAATATTTGAAATGTTATTATATTATTTATAATATTTATATAAGATTAATAATTATATTATTTTTCCCTATACACTTTCGATTTGTCAGTTGTGCTTTATTGTATTCTGTAATTTGTATTATAATTTTGTTAGTTTACTCTTGATCTAATGAACTTGCCAAGTTGAACTCCTGTCCGCGAACATATATATATTTTTTTACTTGTTTTTCACACGACATTTGCAGTCTAACGTTTATAAGTAATACAGATTTATCACTCACTCGAGTGGAGCGCTTTCGGACTCTGTGTTGAAGTGTTGAAGATGGATGAATATCCGAAAGCGCTCCACTCAAGCTCAAGTAAGTGATAAATCTGTATTACTTATAAAAGTTAGACTGCAAATGTCATGTGAAAAACAAGTTAAAAGTGTTTTATTATAATACAGTTCGTCAAAGCAAAATTGAAGAATATATTTTTTGTCTTTCCGCATAGTAATCCTATCAAAATATTTTTTATTATCAAATTAGTAATTTTTGTAATTTTGCTTTGTATTTTCTGGCATTAAACTGATTAATTGATTGATTATATACCCTTCAAAGTCAACTTTATAATTTCATTAGTGTGGAAGAAAACCAAACCAATTGATTTTCAATGCCAGTACACCATTGATTATCCTACAGCAATCAAGTTTTGATCAGCGATCAGTGCTAATCGTTGGTTGTAGGTCGTTGCTCGCCCCACTAACCAGCGTCAGATGATCTCGCGTTACTTGTTGGACCTTCACCTTTCCCAATAACCGCGAATTAACAACCAACACTCGTTATCCGATAATGTACCCACTGCAGCAGACATTTTAAAACGCAAACACGATAAAACGTGATGAGTGTCTAACAATGAGTCAAGTGGAAGTGTGTCGGCCTTTTCATGCAAACTAAACGTCCTATTAAGTTCAATATTATTCTAAATAGTTGAGGAATTTATTGTAGGACCGATAAAAAATGTCGAGAATGAAGTTTAATCTTTTTAGAAAGGATTGTTGGGATAATGCAAAGAGTTGCTTGTAAAGAGGCCATGGCTGACTAACTTTAGAATATTAATATACTACATATTATGAAAAAAGAAAATAAGTTAGGGCTTTATAATTTTGGAATATTAAGGTAGGTTAGTAGGTACATAAAAGCTCAGATTAGGTATACTGTATTTATCTCTAGTCTGTGATAAGAGTTGAAGATATTATAAAGGTGGTTATTTAAAATGTGTACATTTAAAAGGGGACAGCTTTATAACAAAGACTCATCATACATGAACATTGAAAATGGAAAATTAAACGTACAAAACACATTTTTAAATATTATAGACTGGGCATAATAATAATTGGTATATTGTAAAATATTTTCAAGATTGGTTAAACTTTTAAAAATGACCTAGGAATTATTACTGAGTCATACGTTTGGGATATAATTGTTTTTGCAATTCAGTTTCAGAATCAAGCTATTTGAAGATAATTTGAATAATCAAAGGATATAATTGAAGATAAGAGAATAATTTGAATAATTAAAGAGTTTTTCAATATTAAAGAATGATATTATATAAACTTGAAATAATAAAAGTGTTGACCAAGGGAGTAGGCTACTGTGAGAAATTAGTATATCTGAAGTTAAAGCTAAAATAATAAAAATGGTTGCATAATTGAAGGCCTCTTTTGAATGAAAGTGGAGTAATTTATCAAGAATATTAGGCTAATTAACTTATACAAAATTCTGAGCATGAAAATTGGAGATAATCATCAGAATTGAGATTATTATTAAAATTTCAATTTAAATGGTTGAAATTAAATTGTGAAATAATTTTATTCATTTGAAAAGTAGCCTAGTGCTATAGTATAAATAATCGACCTTGACCAAAAAATTTAATTCTAAGTTAATAGCGTACACTACTCTTACACTAAATTGCTCATTATTCTTAATTTTTTTAGAATAAGAAAATATCGCGCAAATACCGTTGGCATGTAGACCGGGCTTAGTAAATAGTTAATACAGTACTATGCACTACTTATAAGCCAATTGAAAAAATAATCCATTGGTCTAGAATTTATACTATGGCATGAGTTTGAAAGTCACACTCTCAACTGTATCCATTTAAAAGTCAGTAAATAGTCTTGAATGGGATGAATAAGTAAAAAATAGATTTAATTCAATAAAAGATACAATATCAAAGATACATTAAAGATAAAATGGAGTAAAGTACAATACTGTAAGGTATACAGGGAAGATATGATAGTATTATATCGATCTCGTGTAGCTTATTGAAAAATATTCATCCTCAATAAATCTATTAAAACATAAACAAATAAACATATACAATATTAGTTACAGTACTAATTCACTTCATCCTCAAGTAGATTGACATATATTCTCTACACATATTCAAGTAGAGTATGTAATAGATTGAAACAAACAAACTTACAAAAGATAGGAAGACTATATTTCATGTAAATACTCCACTCCATTCGAGCACTGGAAAAAGAGCAACTACCTGATATAACAGTGTAACTATACAGAAAACTATCACAGAGTAACATAACAACTACAGCACTAAAACCATAGTATTCTATAATAGTTTAGAGCTGAAGAGAAAAAATTTTGATTTGTTAAGCGGACCATCTTCTAAAACACAACTAGCCGCCTATCAATTACTTTCAATCGCCCACCAACGGACCCTAAATTACGTTTATCATCAATTTATTGAGGTATCCATTCCTTTCCTTTCTACTTCTACATTGCTTGCTCTTTCTCGAAAATAATCATCACCTTTCATTCCATTCTAAGCTGTAATTTATTTGATGATGAGGCAGAAAAATACGGTCCCTTCCTTTATCAGAATAAAAACATAATTGAATTTCCTCTACTACACTTATCTCCTCAAGAATAATAAAAAAACTACAATAATATTGAATTGAGGTGAAATAACAACGTTAAATTATTTCTGGATCGCACTACTATGAATTATATGGATAGTACATTTATAATCAGATTCATTTAATTTGACTCTTGGTATTAGATAGATAGAGAGATATTATTTCTTGATGTTGCTGATGACTGTAGAGTACGATGGAAAAGAAATAATACCTCTCTATTTATCTATGTATATATAATGCCAAGCGCCAAATTAAATGAATCTGATTATAGTAGCACAGATAATGACAACTGTTTTAAAGAACTTCAATTTTTTACAAAAAATCACCTTGTACCTAGCTAGTTAACTCAAAGATCGTGAATACCCCTATAGTACATAGATTTTTATGCGATAACTGTACATTTGTTAATGTAAGTGTTCATGTATCCTTAACATAACCTGATTTTTCAATTAAACTTTAGAAATTAATTTATTTACCGGTGATAATAACATTTTTAACAAAATGATTCTATGCATATTAGATTCATACAATAAAGTGGAAAAAGTTATAATTATATAATCTCATAAGCGAATAAGTATTTTTTTTTTTCAATTCAATTATGTTTTTATAGATATTTGACAACACTGACAAGGCATCAACTCATTCTCCCATATTCTACCAATCACGGATTTCACTGATCTGATCTCTGTCAATTATTATTTATTTTCTTTCAACTTTCACTGTAACATCACTCAACATCTCACATCTTCAGTAACCTACGTGCTTTCTTCCTGAAAGAACAACATAACAGATTCAACTCAGAACATTCTATTTCATCTATCATAAACTAAAATTCTGACAGCTCCCACGATTTAAACGCAAACAAACATCGGATTATCATTGATCTTTGCGCCATTCCGAGTTCATATTTCAACTAAAACATACAGTCATAGAACACTATGGGTTTGCGGGTATCATTCTCTTATTTCCTTTGAACTTTCACTACTTTCGTTTTTTTAAGAGATCAAGTTCTCTCATCCAATAAACGTGATCTTGTCAGTTTTTTACTTACTTACTTATGACTTAACAGTGGACTGCTTCACAAACAAGCGCCAAAGCATATACGGTACATTACTAAAGCATATACAAAAGCCAAAGCATATACATTAAATGTTATCAATATATTGGCAATAAAACAGTTTTTGAAAAATTAGCCTATACTTTGTATAAAAAGACTTGAAATTGATTAGCCACAAATATATAAACATTACTTTAATATTTGGAAATATTTGGCTACGACTATCCCAGTCGATATTCATAAACACTAAGATTTTTACTTCACTACTAGCCAAAAATGTGATTAATTTTTGTTTTTCCTCTTTCAATGAAACTAATAGTTTTTTCTTTTTCAGGTGAGACATTCAGACATATAAAAGTTTCTGGATTATAACAAGTCAGCAGACTAGAATAAAATGTAAGTTTCTAATTTATTAATTGTAACTTCTATTGTTTATGGAATATATCTATAGAATTAGTTCGATTCCAGGACTTAGAAGTGTAAGAAATATCAATTTAGAAGGTGTTTTAATAGAATAGATGATGACAAATAATTTAGAATCTGCTAAATCTATCAGAAAGAAGCTAGACACTCTTCATTACCATAGATCTCAATTGAAGAAGACAATTCTGTCTTGATTAGACCTGAGCTAGACAACCTTGATTACTATTCATTTTCTAATGATGAGATTATGAGTCTCTGAAAGGTTCTCCTTATTCAATCAACACCTATTTTTTCTCACGGCCCTACAGCATTGTGAATTGATAAAATAAACGCGAAAATCATCAACCAACATGAATTAGGTACCATCAATAACTGAAAATATTTATTTCTTTTCTAATTTAGGAATATTATAACCCGCAAGATTATTCGAATAAATCTTCTTATTTTGATTTATCTCCATTCAAATAGATTGACCTTTTTTCAAGAAAGATTCAGCAAAAAATCAAGAACAATCATTGAACAATAATTATTAAATTTGGATGATTCTTTACAAGATTGATTGATAAGTTCTAGAATTTGAAAACTAAAATGATTA
This sequence comes from Laodelphax striatellus, assembly GCA_017141395.1. Taxonomy (NCBI): domain Eukaryota; kingdom Metazoa; phylum Arthropoda; class Insecta; order Hemiptera; family Delphacidae; genus Laodelphax; species Laodelphax striatellus. The sequence goes on from CM029534.1 coordinate 8,919,852, forward strand.
ATATGAAAGAAAAATTTATTATTTGCATCTTTCAAGGATTATTAATGAACTTACAAATATTCTTATCATTCTTTTAATAAAAAAAATGTTATTATAAATTATTCATTTAATAAACAAGAAGGCTGATAAAGTAACCTACATTTAATTGAATGCTATTATTCAATTAATTACATTACATTAATTTAATGTAATGTAATTACATTTAGATTAATGTAATTTAATTAAATTACATTAATTGAATGCTTAGTAAGCTCTGGAGAGGAGACATCAGTAACCGAATAGAATATATGAACAGAATAATTCTAATCAATTTATCTTATTTATGAATCATTTACAAAGATTGAATCAACTAGAACTTTACATTGGAATATGATAATAATATACTCATAAAAACTGATCACAGTTTTCAATTTTTTTAAATCAAACTTACTAAAGACAACTATTTTTTATAACAAGAAAAGTCAAAATTCTCCGAGTATCAGTAACGATGGTATTCAAAGTGATCTTTCCCACAATAATTTCCAGTAGCGTGACTAACTAATGACCTCAAAATGCAGCCTTGTCTCTGCTCCCTCTTCATTCATCAAAATATACGACTGCAGTACTCACACACTCGCTTACAATTACACCCACACTCACACATTCGCGCACCTACTCGCAAATCGCCGGCTCATTCAATTAATTCCCATAGAATACTTTCACTAGCTCTTTTCAGCCATCAATTAATTGATCGCCTGCTCACATTTCAGAAAATTATCCAACTGGATGTTTCGAAGATAGCAATTCATACGTTGGATACACATTCTAGACTACATAAATCACACTTTCAAGTAGGCTAAAGTAGCCTTGAAATTCAGAAAATTATTCCACTCTAGATGATAAATATGTGCAATCAATGCTATCACCGATCTAAATGATGATGTTAGGCAATAATATTGCTGTATGTTGAATAAAGATTTTACACATAATTCAAAGTACAGTAACCTTCAAATTGATATGTATCACCATCAAGTTGATTAACTACAGCTTCATTGATATTTCGAAGTGATTTGGTTTCAAATATATCACAAGGATACAACTTTATTGAAGTTTATTGACTTTCGTAATAGTACTATAGATATTGAACAAGAATATTACATCTTTGAATAACATTTAAATTGGAATTTATCACATTATTGAAATTAATTTATGATAAATATTCAAAATAAATGAAATGCACTTATATGCAAGATTTATCAATGAATATGAGTTCACCAGATACAATTAACTTCCTATTCAAACCATATTTATCAGGAGTGTATTACACATACACTTAGCATGAACAAATACTTTTTTCTGAGGGTGATGCCCACATGAGCCCTAGGCTAGTGCGTTGTTAATAGGGAGGGTAATGATAGGAGATGATAGATAACATGTAAGCTTGGAACGCGCTATCATTCTCTTATTCCAAAGAATTGAGAAAATCTTGGAAAATGAAAACATAGCAAATTATTTGTTTCATGTACTCATTAACATGTTATCTTGAAACGTGCTTTATTTTCTCATTTCTCATCCAAGCATTAGAGTTATTCATGTTTTATGTTTTCATATGCATCCACATACACATCCTTTCACATACATTCATACAACAGCAAACTTGTACACAGTATAAATGCTGGTACGGTACATTATTCTTTTGGAAAGGAATCTGAATTCCACATTTCTCCACAAACCTGAGTAAAGAGGAAGCGAAGGATAAGAAATAAAATAGGAAGTAGGAAATAAAAAAGGAAAATGACAGAAAGAAAAAGCAATGACCACGTAGCAAGGAAGGTATGCTGCCATTGCCAATAAGATGTTACTGCTCCATAGCTGCTTTTTCGAGATCCCTCTCACTACTCTCTCTCTCTCTTCTCTATGCCATGTCCAACTACCCATTCAAGCGTGAACTACTCACGGGGGGCATTGGCCCTGGACCCCCCTTTGCCCATCTAAAAAGGCTCCCTTGTCACTTCACACATGTTATTGACTAATGCTCATATCTGAGAGTGAAATTATGAAGTATTTCGTACGGGTTTTCTAGAGATTCACACGAGAAATAGAGTAGACTCGATAGATAGTAGTGAGATAATCTTAAAAAAGGAAATACTTGGGTAGAGAGATGGGGATAGTTGGAAAAGCAAAGAAAGATGGTTTGTAAACATTTGTAGGCTATTGTTTTTATAACTTGAATTCGGATTTTGAAATAACTCATTGCGAATATTTGGCGCTCTCGGTACATTATAGCATCATAACATAGTCTTCTAATGTGGCTGCAAATGCATTTGAACACTCCAGTTATTGTACTAAAAAGCAATAAATAATATACACTCTATTTTTCATGATTATATAAAACAAAACAGTTGAATATGTTATTTATAAATGGAAGATCTTCAATGTAAATTATGTACATTGATAAATAAATAACACATATAACGCCATATACCACATCCTTATGACGAATCGAATTGAATGTAGATACTGTATAAGTATATTGGAGTGAACGCTCATTAATTTATTCTTATGAATGGTTTATAATGACATTCGAGTATTATGGTATTATAAATTATGTATGTTCGTCTAAATTATAAAAAATAAGTCTCTTACAAGCCCAGTAATTGGATTTTTAATCTGTTGGGCTTGTCTCAGGGAAAAAAATTATTTCATAGTTCTAAGACTACATTAGTTAATAATTTGTTTAATTTATTTCCTATGTAAGTCGCAAGTTATTGTATTGTTTGTTTTTTCCTGAATAAATTTCTATTTCATTTCTTGGGAAACAGTCGGTTGCCATTCGACTTATTCATGAGAATTTATTATGGATAAGTACCATTCGGGATACAATAATAATACTCTAATGTCACTAATAATACCATTCATAAGAATATATTTGCGATCCTGCACCTAAAATTTCTGAAATCACACTGACAACTAGTTGACTAGCGCATTCAACTGGTGGAATTATGTGAACAAGACATAATTACCTTGACACCTTCAAGGCTTCAAGTGATGAGAGAAGGATTATTGGAGCGTTGCCAGTTGGGTCCTGCTGCCTATACTAACAAGACACCAGACCATCAATCCATTTCCCATTATTTAGCGCTACACGGCCCGTCAAGCAACCATCCTTCATTGGCCACCACTTTTGTCCGATCTGACAATGGGTTGTCATAGGTTGCTCTCACATCATAGTCAATTGACAATGGGCAGAGTCAATGCTTTGCTCCACTATCAAGCCTCGCATCGGTAATGTAATGAACAGCTCTATACAAAACTAGTAGACCGGTAGGCTATGCAAGAAAAACGACAAAAACAACTAGTAAAATATCGGTACTGTAATGAAGAGCTCTATCCAAAACTAACAGACCGACAGACTATACAACAAAAAGTGATAAAGAGTGAAATTGCTCTTAATTACTCATCGGTAATTGAGTTTTGTTCAAAACTAATAGACCGGTGGATGATACATGAATAACAACAAAAACAAGGGAAATAGAGTAAAGAATAGGGTTACTCTAAATTACTCATCAGTAATGGAGAGTTTTGTTCAAAACTAATAGACCACAAGACTGCTCAAGAGCAGAAAAATCAAAAGCAACAAATAAAGAGAAAAGTTGAAAAGAGTAGTAAACATCAATTGGTTCCTTACAGTTGATTACAACACTATTTAACAGTAACAAACACAATCAATGATTCGAGCAAGTTAATTGTTAAAAAAATTCGGGTTCCTAACAGTACTGTATAGTAAAATTTGTACCATCAATTGGTTCCTTACAGTCGATTACAACACTATTTAACAGTAACAAACACAATCACTGATTCGAGCAAGTTAATTGTTACAAAAATTCGGGTTCATAACAGTACTGTATAGTAGAATGCGTAAGTGGAATTGTGTTTGAAGGGTGGGCTAAAGTGTTCCAACAGTATAATGAAGCGTTCACACGTTGCAAGTGGACAGACAAGTTGACTTGCACAAAGTTACTTCCAAGTGTGTATTATATAAAACTACCGTCATTCACTTGAAGTACTATAAGAAGCTAAGCATAAAAATGTCAAACGAATTTTCAGGTAAATGATAAACAAGAAGCAAACCAAGCACACTATTGTATGAGAATATACTATAGAATAAGTGGTTACAACTGATTCAGTCTGTGTAGACTGATTAGAAAAGTATGAATCAGAGAGAAATAAAAAATTAGTTTCTAAAATAATCTTAATTGCTATCTCCTAAAAATGTACAGAAGAAATTTCTAGAAAATGTAATCAAAATCGCTAGAATGATATTAAACACAAAAAAGGACAAAGCAGAGAGTATATGATTGTTTAAAAGCATAGAGTACGGTACAGTAATGCTCTAGGCTCCTCATTAAGGTTGTGTCATATGCTGTAAACATTAAGGTACGGTAACTCAGGTACACATTACAATAGAACCACTGTTTGCGATCTGATAAAAAATTGGGCCAATAAGAGACACTGTTTCGAAAAATTATTTTCCCACAGTTGAGAATATTCAATCTGTCACACAACTCCAATTATTAATCACTTCCAAAACATCGTACATCAAAGTATGCAATGCAACAAATCTTCTCTGTGAAATACCGTACCATTTTATCTCAATATAGGTTTTGATCTTTACACAACTTTAAATTATGTTTTTGGGTTTTTGTCCCAGGTTACCAAATTACTCTAGATGTTATCTTGGAGTTTAGTACGACTTACCGAGTTAGTTACTGCTCCTGTATAAATCCTTGCTGTTTTACAATCTTCTTCCAAGGATCATTAGGAACGTGTTCCAGAGAGTTACTGGTTCCTGCAAAACAGAAACAAAGAATCTTGTCAACTGGTTGAGTTCAATATTAAACGAATTTATTTCCTCTTTAGAACAGGATAAAAAATAACAAAACGTTTGACTTGTAGGCTATTAACTATACCGTCTAAATAATAGACCTGCATTGTAATAATGATAATAATAATTCTGGTTAGATCTTTAACGTTCTACTAGCGAGATTGAAAGAATATACTTGAATTTACTTTGAAAAAGCTTTAGAAATATATTATTATAGTATAAATAAACAAACAAATATCATCATCATGGATATAATCAATATAAAGTGGATAAAATTAATTGGATTCCATTGGAAACTGTTTTCCTGAATTGGGACCACAGAATGATATGAAAGTGAATAACTGAATTTCAATGATGTGTCTTGAATTTAAACCGTTTAATGATTGTTTTAATTTTTTAAAGAAGCATTGCTTATCATATAAAATTTTTCAATGAAGGACTAGCAGTTTAGTCTACCGTTATTTTCGATAAATTTAACTGCATCTAGAACTGGACATGGAAAAACAAATTGAGGAATGCGTCCGAACAGAAATTGAAACAGTAATAGAAATAACAGAATGTGTGATTCTAGACCACAGTCTCAAATCTCTATAGCCTATGTAGCTGAGAAAATTTTTAAACAATACACATTTCGTGAAAATTTATTCATGCCAGATAACTTAATTAAATTGTAACAAAACACAGACACATTCAAGCATTTAGGCGTGCTACCGTGTGACCTGACCTACTAAGGTAGCAATAAAGATACTTTTTCATATCGTGATACACTTAAATAGTCCTACTTAGAAGCAGGAGTACACACAGTATGAGCTTCAGGAAAGGTCGCATGATCAAGTGAATAAAATAACTGGGCCAAATGAACTGCGGTACATGGATAGGGAAATATATAGCGATAATATAGAGCAATATAGTTGAAATGAATCTTGTCTTATTAATTAACACTCAGCTCGAATAGTGATGGGTTATATAAGCTGTCTGAAAAAAATCATAATATTCTGTTCATTGCATTGAAAAAATAATGTACAAGGTGTTAATTACTTTAATCAAGAGTTGATAAACACGAACATAACATAGAAACATATTCTCAACTTGTCACTGAGTGAAATGAAATGAGAAAAGAAAATCAATTAGCCTATTATAATAGGCTCCACCAATGGGTCAATTCTTGTAAGCCTCAAATTCATTGAGTTCTGATAAAATTCTGGTTATTCCACAGTTGGGTTCTATCTTTCATCACATCAATGCATTGGAAACCTGGTTTGAAGAGATATTTGAGTACTATAGTTAAGAACTAAGTCTAATAAGATACCGGAATAAAATATAAAATCACGAAATTATCTTGGCAGGCCTTGTAAATTTACTTACTAGACAAATTATTGTCTTACCATAAGCCAATTTCACTATATAGAATTATATAAAACCAGAACGCCATCATAAATAAATTTCTAACCCACACCAAGAAACATGCCAGCACAAGCATGAGGACTCTTATCAAGCCAGCTGATAGTATTGTAGTTGACACTGACAGTCAATACTCAACAGTTGCTTATCGGTCGTCATCATGAAACCCCTCCTCCGAAAGCGTCAAAACACATTTATTAAAGTAATATATCTCTGAATCATACTATCAATTATTTTTATGTACCGGTACAAGTTTTATTTACAATTAAAATTAAATAAAAAATGTTAAGACGCTGACAGCCTACGGTACTTCGTTTGCAGTGAACTACGGCCAAACTTTAGATACTGTACAGTGTACTACGTCTAAAGTTAGGCCGTGAGTGAACCAATTGTTTTCATTACAAGATGATGATAATGAAAAATACGAGATGAAAATTATCAAGTTGAATTAAATAAATATATTCTTATTACATTGAAATTATAACATTATTCCCCACCACGATTTCTTCCAAAATTTATCTATTATCACTTATTAAAGATTTTTAAGAAAAATTGTGGACTATTTAATAGTGTATTTTCGTGAGCCTAATCACCGTCCTTTTCATTGAATTACACAAGGAGTAAAATAATCCAGGTCAACTAATATATACTACAGGTTGGAGCAAAATACTAATGTAGTTATATCGTCATTTTAGTTAGATATCATTTCCAGCATCATCATTAATTATCAAATACTTCCCTTTTATATCTCAAATGAGATTTTTACACTGGATTAACATCCATAATGGAGCCTTATTAATAAAAGCTGTATATCCACGTAGATTCAAGTAAAAAATGTGTTCTCATCCTAACAAGACATTTTGAAATCTTCATCGCCTATCTATCATCTTATCGGCAAACTTCTGACACCCGTCGAAGGCTAATTGTTATAACTGTCATTCCATGTAATTGACATAATAAGATGGAAGGAAGATGTAACAACATAACGGCATAGCTCAGTTTTTATTACATGTTTCCTCTTTTAACAAACCAAAATTGTGCAATTTGATAATTTGGAAAAGAGTTCATGACAAGCATCTAACAATCGTGACGAAAGACCTATTAAAACTACAACCTTCCGTGATAACTTATGTCTTCGAACTAAAAATATTCCACTAATTTTTTCAGGTTGAGACTGTGAAAAAGACACCTCACAAAAAATAGTCTATAATAACTCTATTACAAGCCAAATTAAACAGAATGTAATTTAGTTTGCTCTCATTTTATATCGGACCTAAAGAATCTTTTGAATACAAATTAGTTAAAAACAAATGAAAATTAGAATAATTAAAAACAAATTTAGTTTATCGAATTGTTACATGAAGCTTAAAATACATGTTACTATATAACTCATGTATATATAGGCTAATAATAAATGACTATATAAGATTCATATTCTCTTAATAATTACCCTGAAAAAATTATAAATCTTTTACAGTGATTTTCGATATTGTTATGGTTCAAGGACAATAATTGCCCTTTGACCAGTCACTTCTAAATTCTTTATAAAAAATTCAGAGATTGTTATTCCTTTTTGTGAAATTTGCCATAATTTCGGGTTAGTATAATTACTATTTCTAGTGTTTCAATAATTTTCTTACTTTATTGTCTTGTCTTCTGTTCAATAGATATTAAATAGAATTGAAAAAAATAAACCGTGTAGGTTTAAGGTGTTGTTTATGATGATAATGACTGTTTTATTTGATTGAAGTTGAACATCATTTGCCAGAGTGAAGTAGGAAGATTTCCTATTGTTTGAATTAATCGAATATTGAATATGGTAGCCTACTTTAAAGCTATTGATATCAATAAGTTTTTTGCAGTATTAAACAGTACAGCTTTGATTCTAATTGATCATGAAGATAAAATTATCATTCATGAACACATGAACATGATTGCAGAAGTTTTGTTAAAATAGTAGAATAAAGTCCAGTTTATTATAACTTATCTATCATTCACATGAAATCTTGTAACTATGCAAGCGGAAATCCTCCATTCATAAAATAGAATGATTGAACGATATTGACCGATATAATATTTTCATTCATTCAATTGAATGATTGAAAATAGAACATTACTAAGTTTTGCAGTTGAGAGTTTCCATGTCAGTATGCTCTCTACATAGCTTTGCCAAGTTCATTATTAAAATGACACCTAAGTTACTACAAGTAATACAAGTACAACTTATTCAAATACTTTACTCAAGTTCTTTACCAACAAGCAAACGATGAGTTAGTAGGTCTAAAACTTTTTATACAAGTTCGTTTTCTATTTGGTAGACAAGTAGCTTTAAAAAACCTCTCCAACTTTTTATTGAAGTTCATGACCAATGAATGTGTAGGTGACCAATAGTTCTAATAGTCATAATAGAATGTGTAGGTTCATGACCAATGTGTCAACATGTGTAGGTGGAAAAAACCTGAAACCCAGCAGTGACATTGTGATTCATAGATTGATGTCGGCACAGACATCACGATCGTCCTAGTGTCACGTGACACGACATGGCCTAGTGGGCCCATGCTGACATAGCCTATTTTACATACTATGTGAGCTGCAAGTGATGTGCACTCTTATACTAGAACAGTAGGGGACTGGGACAAGTTGCTTGCTTGCTGGCCAAGTACACACATACACGAGCCAAGTGGAGCGTGAACAAGCGCTGTGTGTGTGCAGTTGAGTAGGTGTCAACCTGCTGAATGTTCTTTCGGTCTTTTACTTTTTCCACACATTATATTTTTTCTATTTTTCGTTCTGTTCACAACCCTTTCTTCCTCTTCCCCTTTTATATTAATTCTTGATACCCATGTATCACCTTAAATACCTTTTTAGCTTTTTTATTCTTCTGTCTTCTTATAGGAGCCAAGTCAATCTTAGGATGTCAATCCCAGGCTTTAAAGATTTTCCAATATCAATCCCGGGGTCCCGGGATTACAAAAATACCGTTCAAGGTGGATTAAAATAATAATTTAATTTTAATTATAAGTTTTATTTATAATTTTAATTATATTTTATTTATTGTGTTAGGGAGTTTCTCTATATAAACAATGGCTCAGGCTCATTACTCATTACAGAAGAATAAACTCAATTTAGAATAAAATATTGAGAAATAATTGAAAACATAACTAACCTTAGATTATGAATTTTCTTCAATTATAAAAAAGATTTCAAGTTCTATCAAATTGTGAAAAAATCAATCTATTCTAAAAGAAATGGAGAATTAAATCTCTTAGGTTTTGGCAGAGAAATGTTAAAGATTTCTGAGTTGAGCATAGTAATACAGAATACAGTACCACTGATAAATCCATCTTGAATGAATTAAGGTTTTTAGAGGACAGCGTATCGCCCTCTGATCTGGCAAACGTGCTGATGTAAAAAAAAACAACAACACAATCTTGATACATTGTTGGGCCATTTAAAATCATCATTACAGAACATGTTCTTTACTCAATGTTGTTTACAAAATTAGTGGACTAAATAAAGTTCACAGGTGAAAAAATCAATTATGTTATCTTCTTATTGTTAAAACTCAGGATGAATTCAATTAGCAATTTGGGTATTTTTGTAATCCCGGAATTGGTGGTGAATAATCCCGGGATTTCCAGGTATAAAAAATACACAGGGATCCCGGGATCGACATCCCTAGAGCCAAGACTCTTCACACGTACATTGACATTCATAATGAATAAATATTTTATTATCATCAAGTCAAAGGTGATTGAGAATAAGAGGGTCATTAACAGAATAACAGACATATTTTTCAAATCGTTCACTCTCTTCTTGAATTCTACAGTACTTCTAATTTCTAAATTAATTTTACTGCCTATAAGGAGTCTGGAGCTTGTAATATCCGTTATTCTTGACAGGTTTTATGGTAGAGGTCTTGGAGAGTTCAAGATGTCTCCGATTTTTGTTGAATATCTATATAGTAGCCTATCAACTTTCCTCTGTTGTTCACAAGAGTTGTCCAGATTCTCATCAAAATTGTACGAATAGTAGAAAAGGAGACAAAAATAGAACGGACATGACTACTGCATTAGCATAGGCTATATGTTTTATGTGTGCGTACCAGACTAATAATGTATCCTGCTACACGCATTCAAACTCCCACGTAATAAAACCTAAATTGGCATACGGCACACAACGGTGAGATAACCAGGTCACAATCACAGGCTAACTAAACAGCAAAACTAGGTACACTGCATCTCGTGGGTTTCTTTTTCTTCTTATTTTTCGTCAGTACTTCTCTTCTTATTAATTCGTTTCCGTTTTGTCTGTCTCGCATCTCTTTGCGTTTCTTCTTCCTCCTCCTCTTCTTCGTTAGAATTTTTTTTTAATTCATTTTCTTTATGTAATTCTCAGTAACTTGCTCCTATTTTTGTTTCTTCTTCTAATTTTCATTTTCTATTTCTTCTTCCTGCGCTGCGTCTCCTCCTTGGTAAGTATTTCTCCTATTTCTTTTCTCTTAATTCGTTTACGTTTTGTCTTCCTCACATATCTTCTGCTCTTATTCTCTTTTTCCTCCTCCTTCGTCAGTGATTTTTATCCTCTTATTAGTTAGCTTCTGCTTTGTCTTTCTCTGTAACTCTCGACTTCTCACATTTCTCCTTCTTCCTCTTGCTCCCTTTCCCCTTCTTCTTCTCTTCTTTTTCATATTCTCCTACTTTTATTCTTTCATCTTCTTTTAGTTTCATTTTTTACCTTCTTCTTCTACCTCTTCTGCTTCTGCTATATCTTCTTCTTTCTCAAATTTCCCAAGTACTCCTTCTGGTCTTCCTAATCCATGTCCGTTTTGTGTTTCTCTTCCTTATTTTTGCATTTCCTTCGTCTTCTTTTCTCTCAATCTCTCCAAGTTCCTTCATCTTCCTACTCTATTTCCGCCTCGTCCTTTTTATTGCCTTTCGCCGCCAATTGCCTTTCTCCAGACGGGCGGGAACCGTTAAGTTGCTGACTGTAGGTCGAAATAGTGAAATGAAGTCTGACCCGATTGTAAACTACTGAACGCAGCAATGCAACGTGACGAATATGAATGAAAAAATAGCTCTGCGCAAAGTAGACTTCTACCCACACCACATCAAGTGAAATGTAGATGCTATTATTGTTTGCTGGAGACTATTGAATCATTTCTAACCAAATAAAATAAGACTATAATTTCAACATTAATTCAATTACTCTGAATTTCGATGATTGTAATCTAACTGAACAAATCAAAGCAATGTCTTTAGAAACTTTTTACTCGTTCCGTCTGTACGCAAGATAGTGAACTTTTATAGAATAATATAAAAAATGACTTCATTGCAAAAAATGTCATAACTTTTCCAACATTAAAAATTGTCTCTCTACTCTTGGTATTGTGCTAAAAGCTTGAAATAGTTAAAAATAACTCTGGAAAAGGCAATTTTAGGTAAGAAGTGAAACACTCAAGATATGGCTTGTTTCATTTCAATGCAAGTCTTATGAGAATTGGCAAAAGAATGTGTCTTTGTCCGAGCTAACCAATCAAAAGTTTGACAGGTAATTTCCACACTGTTATTATAGTCTCTTTAATCCAATAGACGGCATTTTTTTAGGTTCATCCAGTTCGTAGCCTGTTATTTTTTTTCTGAGGTTGATGCCCACATGAGCTCCAGGCTTGTGTGTGGATAATGAGAGGGGTGAGGATGAGAGATGACGACTGTTTTCAGGCAGTCGAGACCGACGGCTTTTCGTCTCCTCCGAAAGCCGGAAGTGGCTGTTTTTGTCAAAATCCGTTCCGTCAACTGTATTCGATTTTGGAACCTTTGGATTATCAGCTCTCGGCTACGGACCACTCCAACATCATTTTATATGCCAACATCATAAGAGGATTACGAAGACTACCTTATGGTTGAGGTGTCAATGTGCTAACCACACGTTACATATTTTCTGGTTAATGATCATTCACCTCTACTGAATCAGTCAAGTGGATGTGAAACTGGCAACCAGCTGGTAGGCCTAAGCCCACATAGGGCTGTTGAGCCATTGACAAACAAACAAAAAACATCATAAGTGAAGAAAAATGATGTGAGAAGCAGAAATATTTATATATCCTCAAATATCATCCCTGTTCAAGATCCTAGATTCTAGTTCAAGATCCAGATCTGACTTGTAAATTCTTGGAAGAAGATTCAGATTACCGCTGACTTGGGCCTCAAGACTATTTTACATCCATTTTCAATTCGTGCTACTCATTCCAGAGTGAGCTATCAATTCCCACTAAAATACCATAAACTCATGCTCCAGAAAAAGGCTCGAACAAAATCCTACCACTCTTAGCAAATGGTGCAAGACTAGGTGGTGTCATTCAATTATGCAGATTTTCAAGTAAGTTCTCACACTAATTGCATCTTTTTCAAGCGCTACGCTTCAAGGTTGAAGATTTTCTACCCATAAAAACTTGTGGTGTGTTCACAGGGCGCAACCGAACAAATGAAGACTACAAAAACAATGAAACCATGTCATCGTTGTTGAGGTGACGATATTATGTCAACTAGATAAAAAGGCCAAGAACAAGATAAAGAAGCTGAAAAAGATAAAGAGTGTTACGAAAAGTATTGGAGCATAACTGCAGCTTTCCGGGTGGAAATACACGGGTCATCCGCTGATCTTTTTACATTTCAATTTCTTTCTGCCTTTCTTTCTCCACACTCTTCTCCTCCTCCTCCTAGGATCGGTTCATTGAGGATAGCAATTCTTTCACGCACCGTTTAACATCTTAACTTCATATAGCCCGAGGCTAAGGTTAGGAATGCCATAGTAATCTACTATCTACTCTGTGTAGTAAAGCAATCTTGAAGCTATAGGCTGCCTTCTAGTTTCTAGAGTGCTATCTTTATGATCACAATGCCATAATGATAAAATAGTGTTCCTAAATTGAAACAAGCTAGATTACTACATTGAATGTGATGCCGAATATAAGACAGCCAGAGGATATAACAATAGAAATTCTGAATTTACTAGATGCGGAAGCTGGATTTGATCCGGATGTATTTTTTGAAGAGTTGATTACGGCTAGTAACGTTTTCAAGTGAAAGACTTGTTTTTTACGCCGGATATCAGGTTATTTATGAATTGTATTTGATAATAATTATTATGCCAGAAAACAATAGAATAATCGAAAATAAATTATAAACTGCAAAATGTGATTTAAAAATTCTCAACATAACGGTATTCTTGAAGAACTGGCTGATAAAAGCAATGTTTAATAGTAAAAAGACAATATTTTAGCAAAAAACTGCTGCGAGAAATAAAGTTACTCTCCAAAATTTGATGGGCTGTTAGATTGTAATTAACTAAATTGTATCACTCTTTTTTAAAAACAAGAATTTCAAAATCATGACTCCAGACAGTCTTTAAGTACTAATAGGGCGTATTTTGAACAAAAATAATAGTAAGAGATCTGTTTGATAATGACATATCATTTTTATGTCTGAAATCTGTTCAATAGGAATAATTGATTAAGGTTTTTCCATATGCGAGTAACTGGCTTTCTGAAGTCAATTTTATCATCAAGTAAGATTTGATAAATCTTGTTGAAATTGTCAAATTCAACATTTGTTCTAAAAAATAAAATTTGTAGTAATAATATAATTAAAATATCTTTAAAACGGTTCGACATATTGATATTTTCGCCATTCATTTTCTCTTGAAATTCTGTATTGAAATCATGTATAACATGACCACCTTACCATTTAAAAAAATGAAGTTATATTCAATATGGCGGATCCAAGATGGCGGACCAGATTTTTGAAGTCACTGTAAAGTAGTACTGTTTTTTTCACTTTCAGTACGATCTCCAATGTCACCTACCGTCAAATTACCTTCCTATGAGAAATATTAAGCCGTTTCTATAATTTTCACCAACCCTGTATATTAGTTGAATTCAATTTATGAACCAAGGACGGATCTATGACACCATACTTACATAATCCTTGACTTATATTCTAAATAGTCAATATACAAGATAACTTGGAGAAAAATGTTTGCTTATAATCACTGAAAATAAATTAATAAAAAAAGTTCAATTCTTCATTCTTACCGTATTCAAGCAACAGATAATTTTTGAAAATGCCAAATCTGTTTCATCTTCATTCCTTTCCAAACAGCCAAACGACGACCTGTGAACAGTAAACAAACAACAGATGAAACCTATTGTTTAAATTCTATTATTCTACAATAAATAATTATTTTTATCGGTTTCAGTAACCAACAAACATAATAACAGTAAAACTCGTCGTGAAATACAGCAAATATAATAATTTCATAATGGAAATAATGTAAGGTTTGCGAATCGAAAGGAGCAAATTACTGTCAGGATAATTGGCAGAACAGGTTCTAGGATTATTTCACGGTGAGCGAATTACTACTCTGTCAGTCATTCACGTTACTACTCTCTCGCTCTCTCTCTTTCGTTTTATTGCTTCCGATTATTTCCTTTCTCTCCTTGATCTAAAAATACGAAACCTTGAACTTCAGTACTGCTCTTAGATAACAATATTATTTCCAGTGTCGTTCACCTCACTTTGAACATCTATTACTTTTTGACACGGTGCGTTTTCAATCTATAAAATTACATAAAATTATTTTACAGGTGGAATCGAATGCATATTGAACCAAAAAATTTAAATGATTGTGCTATTCATTGAGTATAATTATTATTGTTGATTTGTTCAATAAATTTAGGATACTTATGGGATATAATGATTGTAATTTAAAATGACAATAAAATAATAATAATTCACTAGTAGGAATGATTTTTTTGAAATCAGAATTGTTGTATTCATTAGTTATGGATTTGTTTAAAGAATGTTAATCAATCTACATACTGTATTAAATTATTTAAAAACTGATGTCACTCATCTCATAGATTTGTGTCTTTGGAGTTCAAGTTCGGGTAAAAAGGATAAAATACTATAATATATTAATTACGTGAGAATTCATGAATTTGAAGAGTGTGCTTCAACAAAAGACTTCTTTCAAAAGTTATAGTCCATGAGGATGAGGATGGTTGTCAATTGTTTGAGGATTAATTGAGGTTTTAAAAAACTAATTTAGCATTAGACTTTTAGTACATAACCGATAGCAACTAGTGATAATAAATCAAAAAGCAGGTGAAACCTTATTTCAATGGCATATAATGTTTTGGAAATAAGGAAAACCGCACGAAAATTCTGATGAAAGTGGAAAAGGTCAAATATATTAGATGGATTATACGGGCTATTTCAAGTTTATGTCTACATTTTTCTCTTCTGATCTTCAAAATAATTTAACCAAAAAATATGTTAGTTTCATACCTACAACCGTCAAAACCATCAGCTAACTTACTAAGTTACTTGAGTTACTAAGTTGCTTTCAAATAATATTGATAAATATTCATCACTTCAATCTTCAATACAGCCTGAATCTACAGAATTGTATACAATATCCACGTCTGTAAATTACGTCTGATGAGTAGCCTACAACACCAATAAGTAGTATCGTATTCTGTGAGTGAGATTTACGGTATGAGTGTCAATAGACGTATAACAGATTTAGAGCCAAGTGAGAGATGAGTTGAATTCATTTTATTGGTAACCTACTGTTATAAAGTGAATTTTCAATGACAATATAATACTCCCATATACTGTATGTACTATCAAAGACAATTCAACTATTAAGTAGTTAACAATTTAACGATTCAACCTAGTAGTTAAATTGTCTTTGTTACCATGCAGTAAAGCTCCACAAGAGCTTTGCAAATGTGTCAATTCCATAAGAATTTTAAAAATTTAAACTTAATATATAGGCTACTGTTCTTTTTTCTAAATTGTTATTGCAAATGTGTCAATTCCATAAGAATTTAAAAAATAAAACTTAATGCCCGGTTTTTCAGTCGCTCAATAGACAGTTTATGGATTCAATAACACTATTGAATCAATAGCCATGTGTTTTCAAATGCATTAGTGCAAAAAAAAAGGTTATTGATTCAATAAGTTTATTGAACGACTGAAAAACCGGGCATAAATATCATGCTTGAAACTTAAAACTGTATCATGCTTACGTTTGTTAGATTAGTTAATATGCTCATGTATTTTTGTTGTAATGGATTGAGATTATAATTGAATTGAATTGAATATGTAGGC
The DNA here is from genome assembly GCA_017141395.1 of Laodelphax striatellus. Lineage (NCBI taxonomy): Eukaryota > Metazoa > Arthropoda > Insecta > Hemiptera > Delphacidae > Laodelphax > Laodelphax striatellus. The sequence continues at coordinate 8,936,292 of CM029534.1, forward strand.
TACTGTTTTTTTCTAAATTATGTTACTGTCTTCAAGTTGTTTGAATTCTTTCTTACGAATAAATGAGTATTTCATTATTATCAATGCACTATGCACTAATTATATTCTATTAATAGAATTTTGCTAAGCTTATGTAAAGCTCGACAAGAATAATAATAACAATTACTATGTAGGCCTACTGTTTTTCATGAGTTATGTTATTGTCTACAAGTTGTTCAATTTTTTTTTCTCACAAATAAATCAATATTTCATGATTATGACCGTGTTTCATGAATTATGTTATTGTCTACAAGTTGTTGATTTTTTCTTACGAATAAATCAGAATTTCTTAATTCATTAATACAGTTTTGATATTTTGCAGGATGCGGTGGCGTCCGTCAGTGACTGCTGTAGTCACGGCTCTACTTCTGTCGGCCACGTCAGCTGACATCAACAGCAACACCACAAACACTCACAACTCCAATGTCGAGGAGACCGATGGAGAACACTCCAGAAAAGTACTCGGATCAAGGTGAATAATTATAAATCGATAATATCGATAAATAAGAAATCGATAATATCGATAAATAAGAAATCGATAATTATTATAATAAATAATAATATATCGATAAATTGATGTGTTTATGTTATGCTAATACGAATTAATACTAAATTTATGTAGCTACGCACACGGTTATATCGATAAATTGATACCTTTGTTATGCTAATACGAATTAATACTAAATTTATGTAGCTACGCTCATGGTTACTAAACTGCATGGTAGTGTACACGCGCATATACAGTACCAGTTAAATATGTCAAAATGTAACAGCTTACAATACACAATATTTCATTAGCAAGAGACAGGGAGAAGTGTATAGCCACGTCATAATTGCATTAGATTTCTGCGCATCCAACTCTTGAATCCTACCGTGTAGTCTAGTAATCGTGGCAAGACATATCTTTGGCAGTCCCCGGACAATCTAAATATCATGGAAGTATACTATGAAGTTGAAACTTCGGAACTAACAACTATGTAGCGAGCAGCATAGACGTTATTTTCATTTTACCAGATATTGATCATAAAATGATCAAAACCAGAGTTGAATAAGTATGTGGTTCTAACAACATAAAATTTCTAATTAAATATTGTTATCCTAGCACATCACCCTCATTAATAGATGAAGAATTCCATTCTGAGTTATTTATCCTCTCACGTTCCACTACTATACTGGAAATTTATTCTGATGTTATTTATTCTTTCACGTTTTACTACTATAGCCTACATGAAATTTTATTCATAAGTTATTTATTTTCTCAAGTTGAAAAATTTGAAGAATCTATTATAATATGAGCTGAATTTACAGAATAAAAGTTTATACGATTAAAACGTTATTAATTTTAAACTTTTTTTCCAGTGTGGTCACTTCGGTTTCGGTAATCATGGACCACGGCAATGGAACAAAATCATTTTTCGGTGAAGCTGGTGACGACGGAGCAATCGGCAGTCCAGCCGACCTGTTAGCTCCAGATCGCTACGAATTCTACACATTCGACGAAAGCGGTGACCTTGTGAGACGACTTATGACCTTGGACCAAATCCAGGGTCTAATTGCGGGGGGCGACACAGACGGTATGGATGGTGAAGCTTCGGCACCGACCTACTACCACGAAATGCTACCAGCTGAGCCCGACATCGAGCCTTCCGACCTACAGGGTGTTCATAAAGTGGTTGCCAGTGTCCAAAACGTGTTGAAAAGCGAGTTGGAATCGTCCAAAAACAAACTACCTATGACAAAACCGTTGTCAGTACTGAGTGTACCTGATGCGGCGTCTTCGTGGAGTATTCTATTGCCTGGAGTATTGAGCCCACTTAGTGACAACACCCAAAGAAACCCACCACAAACTATTCAAACTACTTCAAGTACTACTACAACCACAACAACAACAACAACAGAGGCTGTAACTGAGCCAGTCACAACTTCAACAACTGAGAATCCAACTGTCATCCATTATTTGCCCATACAAAATATACCACCTCCAAAGAAAACCTCCTCCACTAACAAACCATCTGTGAATAAATGGTCGTCAACCAATAATAACGCTTCAAGTAATGGAAGTTACTCAAGTCCCACTCCAACAACCCTCAAGTACCAAGAGTTGAAACGTACCACAACATCTACCACACCTGTGTCTTATGTACCATTGACAGAGTCACATAGTAAACCAGTAAGTTCAACACTAATGAATAAGCCTACAGGATCAACGTTCCAATACATGACTACACCAACTGCAAGTATCAAAGATGCAACGAAAATCACTATCAAAACTACCAACCCTCCACCAGCCACATCTCCAAGTTCAATAACTTATGTGCCAGTGTCAATGACAAAGCCCGAGAAACAGCCTGTGAGCAACCGTATACCGGCACCTATTGAACGTTTGCCTGGAAATCTAGATCGGTATGAAACTAAGAAAAACTACACACAAACTACGTCATCAAGTAGTTTGCCACCAAGTAAACCAACTGTCAAAACTACAACTACTACAACAGAAAGGTACAGTCAAAGTTCGTCAATGGAGTACACAAGTAGTGCTGTTAGTGATTATCAGATGATATCCGAGGCCCTAGCACAACAAGCCAGCAATGGGAATACATGGAGCATGGAAACAAAACTATCTAACGACCAGATAATCCAAGATGAAACAACACCAGTCACTACACAATCATCTACAACTGAAAATGTGGACTTTAGTACAACAACAATGATCCCATCTACAATCAAATATGTAACAATAAGAACTACCCAAAAACCGAATACACCACCATTGAAGGCAACCAATGTAAAAAATAATATGAAGGACAGTAATAAGTTTGTGTCTAAAGCTCCAGTAAACTCAAATTCAACAGCTAAGACTCCTACAAAACCCAGCAAACCAGTAAATAGTTCAAGTGGTTCTAATAATTTGAAAACAAACAACCAAGCAACTAGTGCTTTGCCAGTTGTACAAAAACCAACAAACAAAAACACAACCAAAAATACTTATGGAACATCATCCACTAAACCAATCAGTAAACCCATGAATTCTAGTACAGATAGAACACCAACATTGAGTAACACAGAAGATAGTTCTGGAACACCAATTTCTAGTACAACAACTCGTAAGCCACCTTTCCCAGCTTTGTCTCTGATAAGAGAACCAGATGCAGAGCAGATAGACACCAATAAGTTGATGGATAAGAATGCTGTGAACAATAAGCTGAATAAGATTGGTTCAGATCAGAAACCACAGAAAATAATCTCACAAAATTCGAGTTCAATGAATAATGATAGTGGAAAAGTTCAGTCTACTGAGAAAGAGAAGAATTCTTCAAGCAATATGGATATGAGCTCTGAAAGGCCCATGAAAAACAATACAACTGTAACAGAGAATTCTAGTGAAGATATGTCAACTGTGACTGATAGTCTGGAGTCTACCACACATTTAGTGCTGGACAAAGAGGGAGAAATCTTGCAAGAAGGCATTTCTGCAGTGACAAGCATTCTTCTACATGAAAGTGTTCCCCCAGTGCCTGCAGGACAATTCTCAGGTTCACTAGACAAAGTACCCGTGATAGGCGAACTGAAACATGCCACACAGTTAGAATCCGATGAAGAAGAGTCGACAACTAAAATAAAAGATGATTACTCCACCACTGAACAGCTGCTAACAGAAAGAATAGACGTTCAAACGACTAGTGAGGAAGTTGAGAATGATTCTACCACTACAACAACAGGAGAGAATATTTCCACCACAACTGAACAATTGAAAACAACAGATGAGAGTTATACAGAGGAAGGAATGATTGGTAACTCCAATGAGAGCAATACAGACACCGTTTTTAGGGAAGGTTCAATGGAACAAGAAACGACAGAAACAACGGTAATTTCAACAGAATCCACAACAACGTTTGAAACGACAACCAGTGGTGGTAAAACTGATGTAACCGTTACTACAGAGTCAACAACTACTGTAGAAATGAATGGCATGGAAAAGAAAACTGCCGATTATGAGTTGGAGTCATCAGGTGGACAAAGCACACAGATTAAAGAAAGTAAACTGAGCCCAGAGGTGAATGCAACTGAGCAAGTCATGGTGAATGGTACTGAAGATTTGATGAATGGTAGTGTGCCCATGGTGAAGATCAGTGACAGTTATCAAGAGTTGAAGAGTGCTGTGAGTAAAAATGAGACTCACAAATACCAGTCGTTGAATTTTGTTGGTAATTCTACTAAGAACCAGAATAAAGATGTTTTCAAGACTGAGGGAGAAACAGGTGATAAAGCGACACCTTCAGGGGAAAGTATCAATAATACAGTGGAGAATGAGAAAGAAAAAGTTGCGGGAGTAAATACCAACCAAGGTTCCACATCAAATAACAATAACAAACCTGTTGAGCTCCACCCAGCGCCTCACGAGAGTATGGGCCTGGAAGAAAGCACATCAATGCTAGGTGATGATGTCCGTAGATTCGCAGACTTGTGCAATGAGTTGGCTTTCAGAATGTGGACGTCGATCACCGGAAAAGGATCGATCTCAGCTCGCAGTTTAGTTCTGTCTCCGTTCGCTGTGACGTCACTACTAGCCATGGTGTTCCTGGGAGCCAGAGGACCAACTTCAGGACAGATGAATGACGTGTTGCGATTGGACGAGATGGTCACTTTCAACCCACATCAGGTTTTGCAGAATGTGACGGATTCGGTGTTGAACGCAAAGAACTATGGAGTGGCGACAGCGGCGTTCGTGAGGCAACTGTACAGTGACAAGGTGAGAAATTGATTAATTTTCCAATCTGTAAACAGTTTCTTATCTTAATTTTGTAGAAATGAATCTAATTTCGTTCATTTATTATAAAGAGAATAAGAACATGATTAATTTTCTCAAGAGTAGCCTAACATTTGAGTGTAATTGAGTATAAATTAATCGCAATAATTGTGAAATCAGTAGTAGACAATAAGACTGTAGACAAGCATTCAATTCCTATAAGATTTCAAACACAATAAGATTGTTGCTAAGGAATAGAATGTTTTATATTATATTGAAAATTTGATAAGACTCCTCAATAAAAATGATAATAGCCTATGGAAGGATAGAACGAAAGAGGTATGAGTTGAGCAGTCATACATAAATGTGACAATACATGAATGACAAAAGTTGAAAATAAATTGAATTTCGCAATTGTTATGGGTAATTTCCATATTCGATTGAAAAGATTGAAAGTTGAAGTGATCAAAAGAGATGAGGTCAATCAATTTTTCGAATAACGATGAATCACAAAGAAATTGATCAATGTGATATTATATGATTTAATATGATAAATATATAATAATATGATATTATAGTTATATGATGTATGAGTCATTTAATTACGATGGGAATATCTGTTAATTTGAGCGCATTCTAATGACTCAACTTTAGCAAAGACAACAATGATAATTATCTGAAGATAATATAATTTATAAGAAAAGTCAGAGAAATGGATTCATAAGAGGCACTACCAAGCAATAAAATAAGCCGTATATTTTTATTTAAATATAGACTATTTGAGACTAAATTAAATGAACTATGTAAAGGGAGTCATCTTCTAAGCATTTATATTAGTTGAAAGCTAATAATTTGATTATATTAATCATTCTATTAGTGAAACATCAGGAATGAACATAATGATGTTGAATTATTAAAAATAAGCGGTTTATGTTGATACATATTTCAAATACTAACTATTCTTGGTACAGTATAAAAATCAACCAACTTTTCCTCAAAATTTCAGGGCAAAGGAAAGATCCTCGATTTCTACAAGGAGCGAGCACAGCAGTACTACGATGGACACATCGAAGAAGTCGGTTTCAACGTGATAGGAGACGTTCTGAGGCGGCGCACGAATCTGCTCATCAAACGACAAACACTGGGAAGGGTGCCTGAATACTTGAGAGGATCTAGCTTGAGTTTGAGACCACCGTTGGCTGCGTTCTCCGCTAATATATTCCAGGTTGGTGAATGTAATTATGATTGAAATACTGAGACTGGATTATTGACTATTAAAGTATTTATTTTATAAGATGCTTTATGAAATATTCTATCATAATAATATTTTTCTAAGTAGAAAGATATTATGTTAAATATTATGTTATTTTTTATTTAAAATATTAACTTTTCTAAATATCATAATATTTTTCTAAGTAGCTCAATAATTAATGCCACGGTTGGCTGCGAACTCGACTAATATATACATGCCTACCAGGTTGGTAAATGTATCAGAGAAATACTGTGATTAGAGTATTAAATTTGAACCTGATAATTTCATTTTATAATTAGAATAAAGAAAACGATGTTGTCAAATTTTACTTCATTATATTACATTAGAATACAGGACCATGGTTTCATGTTTTTACCAGGTTGGTAAATGTATCACAGAAATACTGTGATTAGAGTATTTAATTTGAACCTCATAATTTCATTTTATATAGAATAAAGAAAACGATGTTGTCAAATTTTACTTCATTATATTACATTAGAATACAGGACCATGGTTTCATGTTTTTACTAACACATCATTTAATAACACTATGATGTACCTCACATAAGGTCCATATTATATACTATATACGATATTCATGTTCAAATTCTAGGTTCCATTACAAATTAAATCAAAGTTTAATCATTCGTGTACAGTAAAAACCTCTAATTTAAATTGGAAGGATGAAACCGAATCTCATATTCACGTGTAACCGGGGATTATCGCGGTTACTGGGTTCTTCCCCTATGATACACAAGTTAGAAAATAATATAAAATTATTGTATTCAATTTGTAATTTTGATATGTAATAAGTTTGATATTTCATGTTGAATAATTATAATAAAAGTTTATTACTCGTATCATATTGAATAATATTCACTTTGATACTAATTTGCATTTTTATTTTGATGTAATAAGTTTGATATCAATTTTAAGTTGAATAATTATAATAAAATAAAACACTAGAGGGTATTGTCATTTCCATTGTTTTATTGTTTGAGCACTGGACCGCGGTTTCGTGGCTACACCAGTCACATTTTCAACAGTACTATCTCATTTTCAACAGTAATACTGTTGAAAATGTGACTGGTGTAGCCACGAAACCGCGGTCCAGTGCTCAAACAATAAAACAGTGGAATTGACAATATCCTCTAGTGTTTTATTTCATTATGGAGTTCCACAACATCAACCAGATTTCTACAAATAAATTATAATAAAAGTTTATTACTCGTATTATATTGAATAATATTCACTCCGATACCAATTTGCATACCTGACTGACTTAATTATTAGTTTACAATTGAATCTTGGTAAATATAATTCAATTTTACGGCTTTCATTTAGACCGACTGCCAACACGCCTCGACAGAGGGCCGCGACGGAGAAATGTACTTTGTGGTGCGACCTTCGACCAGACAGCGTCGCCTAGTTCCGGTGCCGGCCGCCGTGTGGCGCAGCAACTTTCTGGCCGGCTACGAGCCCGGTCTGGACGCGACGGCCGTCTGCCTTGGAGCTGACTCGGTGGTTGGCACACTGTTCATATTGCCCGGACAACAGGGACAGGTAAGATAATTAAACAGAAACTAGAGAAAAACAGAATTGCAACATCACACAGGTTGTGTAGAAAATAGGTTCTTTGAGACAACCTCTATATGGATCATATGATTGTCTTCTATACAAACCAATAGTTCTATGCACACCGAAACAGCTGCTTTAGTTGAAAGGCATCACAGTCCTATGTGATCTTGTGTAGGGAGGGATATAGCAGGATTCATTTAACTTGTCAGAAACAGCTGATTGGTGTACGCTCGTTTACTAACGTTTAATCAGCTGTTTTCTGACAATTTAAAAGAATCCTGCTATACCTTCTGTTAGTTCAAGTTCTGTTAGTTTATTGAATGAAACTGGATTAAAATTAGATCGTGGACACACAGCTTAATAAAGAGAAAATTGAGTGAATTATATAAAGCTAGTTATATACGCTATACATATAGTTTTTTCATATGGTTTCTAATATTGCTATGAATCCGCTTTTGAAAATGTTATTTTAATGAAGCAATGTACAAATGTTAAGTTTTAATGAACATGGAATTGTATTTTTTCTTTGTATTCTGATGGGAACTCTTTCCTCTTCCACAGGCTTTCTGCCCAAAAGAGGAAATTCTTCACTCAATTTATGTATTCTATTGTAATGTATTTTTATAAAGAAAATAAAATTCAAAGTTGAATTGGTTGAAATAATTTAGAAAATTTATTCTGATGAGATATTCTTCCCAATAACACACCAATCATTCTATTTGAATGGCAAGAAGAGATATTGAATTAGTTCAACTGACTATAGGTATATTCATTTAATTAGACGCTTGGCATTAGATAGATAGATAGAGATATAATATTCATTTGCCATGGTAATCTAGAATCATCAGCAACGGCAAGAAATAATGTCTCTCTACCTATCTATCTAATGCCTATCTGATGACAATATACTGTAGTATCTGAGAAAAAGCAGGCAATATACGAAACTGCTTCAAACCAAATTTCAATTAAAAGTTATGGATCACAAAATTCACAACTTCTAAACAGTTTAATCTTGGTCCACAAAAACTCTAACCAAAAATGTTGAATTTCTAAGATTGAGAAGCCAAACACAAACCTACGAAACGGATATGTACTAGAGCTTCAGAACATTTTGTAGATGAGCTTTGTGACAAAATAAGCTTACACCCAAGATAAATTTAATAAGTTGAATAGTTTGACAATCAATATTTATTTATTTTATTTATTTATCGTATGGCATAACTCAATGTACAGAAAAAGTTGGTAAAAGAATTGAAAGAAAAAGTCAGGGGATCAGAGAGGTTTTCTCTCTTTGTCAAGGCTAAAAGTACGAGTATAGGGGCACATCCTAATGACTAATAATCATTATTGTTGTTGCTACAGGTTGCGCCAGGAGACGGTCTAGCCCGCCTAGAACAGAGACTGATCGAAACCTCCTACCGACGAGGCGGTTGGTCCAGATTGCTACGCAGCCTCCTGGTGCGTCCCGGACTCGAACTACAAATCCCCCGTTTCTCGCACAGGTCTGTCCTGAACGTGACGGGAGCCCTGAGGAGAATGGGCCTGAAAGACCTGTTCGACGCAGGCAGGGCCGACCTGAAAGGTCTCAACGGCCTTTCCAACGACCTTCATCTATCAGACATGGTGCAAATCAACACATTCAGCACATGTGGCGAGGAAACAATAGGAGCCAGACATCATACTGAAACCTACCCGATTTCACCTCAAAGGGTGGGACGAAAGGAGCACAGACTTTTCGGAGATGATAGTCAGTATTTAGCTGAGGATTACTCACATCTTCCGTTGGCATTGAGACCGAGACAGGCGAGGATTCCAACCGATAACCCGCGGTTAAGATTTGACCGTCCTTTCCTCTATGTTGTCCGACATAACCCCACCGGCATGATTCTGCACATGGGACGATTCAATCCACGACTGCTACCCTGATGAGACAATCCAAAACAAAATACCACTTGAGAAAACAAATTTGCATCAGAAAAGTGACTTTAGACATTATTATAACTTGATGAAAGACTAAAATACCAATGGAGATGTTTTGGGATCACAAAGTGAGCTAGAAAATTATCATTACTAGTTATTTTTAGTTGAACGACTCAAAAATACAACTGAAAATGTTTCGAGATCAGAAAGGTGATCTTCTATGGATATTTTTAGTTGAACAACTCTAAAATATCACTAGAAAAAGGTTGGGATTAAAGAACTAAAACTTAGTAATTTAGGACGAAGTTTGTCTGAATTACTAAAAAAACAATAAAAATGTTTTGGTATAAGAAGTAACCTAAAACTTCATAATTTGCGGTTAACTTCAGCTAAAAGACTCTCAATACCATTTATTATATTAATTGTACCCAGTTAATTTTCGATTAATTACTCCAGAATACCACTGGAATCTGATTGAGGTTTCAGAATAGATTTAAAACTTCATTGTATGAAGAATTAACTTATTCAACTCAAGTCAATCTAAAATATCGATAGAAAAAGTGTAAAGCCTAAAAAGTTTAAAAGTGATCTGAAGCATTTTTTGTGGTTCCTCTTTGTCTCGCGTAATGGACTAAACAACGCAATAGATTATGAAATATTCGAATCATTGCTGTTTTCAACTGAATTTGATTGGAATAGTTTCAATTCAATTAGTTGATTTAACTGGATTTCATAATAATTCATCAACTCGTGTAATATTTTAACCGTTGATCGAACTCTTCAACTATGATCAATGCTTGAAATAATACAGAATTTATATAACGATTGATGTATTTGAGGAAGATTGATTTATGAATGAGAGAGAATCAGTATTAAGGGGACTCTACGATTGAGAAGTTTCTACAATTTCTACAAACCATGACAATTTGTACTGAAAATATTTTAATCTTTCATATATATTTGATGGGAAAACTATTTGATCCATGACTTTACTTTAGAGTTTGTGCTTTTTTGTATAAAATAATTTTTGATATTGTTTCAACTCTTATTCATAACTCTTGATAAGTTTTTCTCAATTATCCCTCCAATGTTCAAAATACCTATCCCCTATTACAAATTGAGTGATTAAAGTAATTTGAAAAATATCGATTATTCGACATTCTAAGATCGTACAGTATTAATCTTCCAATAAGTAGTGTAATAAAGTGTGATAAGTGCGAATATAATTAGAATTATTTTAGTTGATACTTACTTTGTACTACTGAATCCTATTCTATGCACACTGCCAACTTATAGCTTTATTCTACTATTGAAAATGTATTACTCTATTTTTTGCTTTTGCTTTACCTTACATCCATACCTTTAAAGCTCAAATAAGTTACTCAAGTTATTTTCCAAATTTTGACAAAATGTTTTCAAATTGATTAATATTTTGATAGCATGCTTAAAGCTGTACTGTAACTATTGTAGGTTGAATGTTTCATGCTAATAATGATGATTCTACTCTTAGGCCGTGTGCCCACGGAGCAATTGCTATCTGACTGCAGTCGCCAACCCAGCGTTGCCAGATACCATTGGCTGATAGGTCAGATTACCCGAAAAACAGCCAAATGTTATCTGGCAACGCTGGGTTGCTGACTGAAATCAGATAGCAGTTGCTCCGTGGGCACACGGCCTTATACACTATTATGAAATACAGAACTTGCAACTGAAAAGTTAACTATCATCACATAGAATTGTTTCTTGATTTTTATGAAATATGATTCTTTATGATAGTGTATAGTTATCATATTATAATATGATACTGTTTGCAAGTGCTATGATTATTATGTTTTAAGAGTATTCTTATGAAACCTTTTTCATAAAATCAGAGTATATTCAATAGTCAATTGATTCAAAATAATATTAGCTTATTTCTCTGTAATAGCAAGTTTATTTATAAAACTTTCTACGTTTTAATGATACTTCATGTGTTGAAACCCACTGAGAAAATTTAGTGAATGAATTGTTTCAAAGTTTATGAGAATATTTTTCAATAATCGTATTTCTTATTTCAATATACTGTTGTCTACTTATCATCTGTTATTTATTATAGATCTATTTTTGTACATATAAATTTATGAATAATGTTTCCCAAACATTTAGATGATTTATTGTAATTAGAGACTTGGCTTTTGCCAAAATAAATATTTCTATTGAAATTTTGAAACTCATTTTTTACTCCATCCAAGACATAACATCATATTCTAAACATTGGTATTATTCCATTCAAATCAAATAGATATTTTTGTAGAATTCGCATTTGAAACTATATCAAGTGTTTGAGTGGCTTTCAATAGTCACTCAATAGTCGATATTGAAGAAGCTTTTCAAGATGGTAGTTGATTTTTCTATAGTTTTAAATAGTCAATAGATCTTTAATGATCGATTTGAAGAAGCAAGATATTGAAGATTTTTTTGTAGCTACAGAATATCCAACGAATACTTTTACTACAGACAAAATATACAGCCTATATTTGTTATCTGTATGATGTCTGTGCTCTGTGCTTTTACCCTCAGATTTCGATATTTAGCTTAAAAATCGCCTAATAAACCGTAAACATTTTAAAAACTTTAATATTTGATACAAGTGATAATCTAATTTCTAGGTACAACAAGTATTCTAACAATTTTAAATTTCATTCAAAACCATTCAAGCACTACTGGCTTCAAAAATAGCCTCCGAAACACTCAACTTCCAAAAGCATGTTTGATGCTTTCTCCGAAATTATCGAGCACTCAGATTTCCATCATGCAGTACCATCAACGTCTAGTCCAATACATTTCAAAGATTCATGTTTTTATTCATTGAAATTCGCCGAAATCCACCTCAAGTAATGCGATACTTTAGTGAAAACGCCCGGTTTAAATTTCTGGCCACAAGGTGTTCCACCAAAAGAGACAGTTCCAAATAAGTGATATCTAGGTAGATCATTTTCAGAGCTGATAATTTTCATCAATGGTCCACCTGAGTCGCCTGGACACGTGTCTCGCAAGAGTGAACCACCAGCACAGATAACTGATTCGGTATCTGATATTTTGGCATTATATTTATAAGTATTCTGAAGTACCAACTGGCATTGATCATCACTAAGCACTGGCAGAGTTATTTTTTGAAGTATGTTCGCATCCACAGAGTATTCCTTTGTCTTCTTATCTGAAAAAATTGATCATTGGACAAATTTGACCAATAAAGAACCGATTCTCGACGTGAGATTGGGGGAAGAATTAGTGTTGGAAACAAGGATACTGGAATACAAGGTAGTACACACGCAGATCTAATGCCCGGTTTTTCAGTCGCTCAATAGACAGTTTATGGATCCAATAGCACTATTGAATCAATAACCATGTGTTTTCAAATGCAAAAAAAGTTATTGATTCAATAAGTTTATTGAACGACTGAAAAACCGGGCATAAGACTAGGTTTTAAGAAGCGTGAAGTCATCCGGAAATGAGTGAAAAAAAGACTGTTATTATTTAATGTTACCATGGTATCTCTGTTCAGAGCTACGTCACTTTTGCATCAGTCTACTGCGCATCCTACTAATGTACCCCACCGTGTATTCTAGTATCCGTGTTTAGAACTGCACAATCATTCCTATCTACAACTTCATTAATTGCTTTTATGTATGTACATAACAGCATTTAATAAATAGATGTGAATGATTAAGGAATTCTAACCTCAATCATCCCGCTCAATTTGGGGACGACCAGTGGTTCTTTATTGCATAGCTTAGATCAATTCAGAGTTAGGGTGCAAAAACATGATGCATATGTGCATCGTGTGGACGACAGCGTTCACGTATTTGCAAATGGCAATAGCCAGCCAACTGAGCATGCAAATAAGCATCGTGTATATACGCACCATAAAAGTTGGAGAATTCTATCTAAAAATGTATCAATAATAGTGTGTGATATACAGTAGTTCATTTTATTTCATTGAGAGTCCTCAATAGCTTCAGGGAAAGTATGAAAACAGGCACTTTGAAGTTTATATGAAAGAAGTTTGATGAACAGGTTCATAATAGGTACGGTATGCTCTATTAGAAATGTGATGTCTAAGATTTAACCGATGGCGATAATAACGAAATTCCCCGTGAATCAAGTTGAGTCAAATCATCAAGCAGTTGATCATCTCAAAAAGAACTAGGTTATTTAAAATCAATACCTAATAATGTACAAATATGTTATCTATAAATGAATATCCAATAAATATCTACAAGTGTCTACAAATATCTACTGATCTACAAGTGAATAAACGGATATCGAATGCAATTCTACTATGATTTGTGGATATTGAGGATGAGGATGTATCGGTTCAGAAAACAACTGCACTGTTTGAGAGAATAAGCATCAATATGTTCTATACATCAAAATACCGATACGTTCTACATATCGGCAGAACGTAATCTATTGGAAGAAATTGAATCAATGCCTTTCTATAGTGCTTTTCATCCTTAAAGACCCCAAATTACATAGAACACAAATTAGGGCATTAAAAATTATATGAAAGACTATAGAGTTGCAAGGAAGCCAAATGAATACACTCAACTACTATAGAATGAAGCACAACTACCTTTTGACAAAGCTCAATAATGGAGTTAATTGTTGCCGTCAAGTGACGTCATTTTACGGCAGTTAAATTCAATTGACTTTCGTGCAATCGACCATTGGAGTAGAGACAAATTGACAGTTTTTAGGCAGTATGATTGTTTTCTGTACCAATCCTAAATATCTTTGAGAATCGTTTATACATCTAAATTACATTAAATTTAATCTATTATTGTCCTCTTACCGTAACGAGTGTAACCCCAACCAGATGTCACAAAATCAGTACCAGCTAGCTCTTTTAATAACGTTTTTGAAGTATCCAAACATATCGGCTGAACGTAATCTGTTGAAAGAAATTGAACCAACATTAATACTATTGTAAATGTCAAGCCACATAATTAAAAATATAGTTAGAGCAATCAATAAAGTACGAATAGAGTATGGAAATTTATTTAGAATGCACATGAATATTCCATTTTCAATTCAATCTTTATTGCCAAAAATAAAATTAGTAAAACAACTAGAAATAATAATAATAGCCTAGAAACTGAAAATTATGACAAATTTCACAAGAAAAAATGAATAACTCCTGGCCAAGAAAATATAGTACAAAATTTGTAGTATTATACGATTTTTACAATAATACAACTTACCATATTGACAATTAAAGTTAATATGGAGAGCCCATGTATGAACTTTAATATGGAATGCAAATAAATAAAATATGATAATGTGTATCATGAATTATATTATTCAAGCATATAATAGATAGAACGTATCCTATTAAAAGAGATTGAACCAACATTAATGCACAGAATCTAATCATAAATAAATATCCTAAGAACATAAGGATAGTATGATCATTAATTTGAAATACACATGAATATGAACATTAATATAGAATTCAACTGGATATAGTAGAGAGAATAATATAGAATGCACATGAATGTAGTATTAACATTAATATAGAAAGCAAGGAAGATATTGAGTATGCGCTTCAGAGCTGTGGGAAAGATTTGAAGAAGAGCTAGAAAGTCAATTTCACAACGTTGGAATGGTGATGGGAGACTTCAATGCACATGTGGGCAGTAGCAGGATATGAAGAGTTTTTTGGGAGTTTTGGTTATGGAGCAATGAATAAGGAAGGAGGAGAAGTACTTGACCTATGCCAAAGGAATGGAATGAGAGTAGCAAACAGTTGGTACAAGAAAAGAGAGAGCCATGTGATAACTAGATATATCTGGGATGGAAGAACCAAAAGTGTGGTAGATTACTTCTAAGTGGACATACAATGAGGGAGAAGTATCACAAATGTAAAAGTGACTCCTAGCGTGAGCATATACGGCGACCATCGTTTGCTGGTAGCTCAATGCGATGAAATGGAAAAACCACATCAACATAAAAGACAGAGCAGAATTAGGGAATGTAAGTTGAAGGATAGAGAAAGAGCTGAAGAATACAGAAGACTGATATGGGAAAAATAATCACAACATTGATTATTATAGCTAAGAAACTAAACAATAATCTTACTATTGAACTTGAAATTCCTATCAACTCGAATCAGTGCAATATCGTAGCCGCTGAATGCGGAACCTTGGAATAAATAATGTACATATTGTTTGTCAATATGGTAATCCTCATACTTGGACTGAGGATAACAAACAGAACCAACACAAATTTCATGGTTTGCTTTATTGTGGACCCCAGTTCGAACTGCTGCTCTGTAAAAATAATATTAAAATTTTCTCAATTTTGAAAAAAATCTTAATTTTGTTTTGATTCAAAGACAAACATTTCTTAGCTTACAAAATCGATTATTATAAATTTTATTGAATTCTTCAAACATCAAAATAGTTATTATATAGGATGTGGTAGGTATATGATTTATATAGGTGTTAATAGATATATCTATTACTATTAAAATAGGCATGAACCTGAGGCTCATGTGGGAATCACCCTAAAAACAATACCCAAGAGAATGAATTACAATATTGGCAATATTCCACTATGAAGATTATGATTGAAAAGTACTGAAATTTATTCGAAATACTGTATAATAAAACACATTCAAACCCCTGTAACAATACAATAAACAATACAAGTAATAAATAAAGCAATGGAAAATACAAGCAAAAATTATCTTCACAACAATATAAACACATTAATGAAGCAATGGAAAATAAAAGCTAAAATTTTCATCACAATAATATAAACACATTATTATTTATTTTGTGTGGTATATACGTTATTTTTTCACTGATAAAATTACAGAAATCTTAAAAATTTCCAAGTAGAAGAATCAAAATCAAAATCGTTTATTTATCCTTAATAATAATAACATCAACAGAAAATTAGAAACATAGACATAGAATTACATTAGAATGATGTATTACAGTATAAAATTAAATTATACAATGAATATAAGAAAAAACTTAACTTGCATTAAGACTTTAAAAAACACAGAAAATAAAAATCTTGACTTATTATAGTAATCATTGTCCTGTTGTTGGACTTCATCAATGTCCAATTGACTGAACTAGGGCTGCCAAACCTACGGCCCGCAATGTCGCCATGATTACAAAAACATTAACAAAACTGAAACGTAAAACATTAACATGGTGTTTCAGCAAAACCCAAAAAGGAAAATTTACATTACAGGAAGCATTAAAATGTGTTTTATGAGAATAAAAATTACAAAATTTCCTGGGGGAAACCACCCCGACCCCCAGCTTTCCTTCAGGTAGGAAGCAATTATAGTTTTGAACAAAAAGCAGCACTTACAGTTTGAATGATGGATCATCTTTATCTATCAAACAATGAGCACTTGTAATAACATGGCGATCACTAATTATTGATCCGCTACATAGTGCAGCCAATCTGTTCTTCGGCAAGAGTGAACCTGGTTCAAATATAAATTAGAATGTAACTAAAATTATTGAAATGTATTCCAGTAAAACTTGTGTTAATGGTACAGGAATCAAACACCGGGTGGGGCTTATATAATGTGACAATTTAAGATGGCCAAAAACCTATCAAATTCTATTTTTAACATAATAATATATTCATGACTGAAAAGTCCCTTTGAAAGCATTAAATGGAATCTAATTATTTTTATTATTGAGTAACACAAAAATTAAAAAATATTTGCTATTCGAACATGAAGTTCATCTTACTGTAGCGAAGAAAAAAGCGCTTTGCTGTGCACAGGGTTATCAAGTAAACTTGAAACATCAAGTGTACGAGACAAAACATCGAATTATTGAATAATCAAAGGAATCAAACACGAATAATTCCATTGCAAATTCTAATGAATTATTTTTGACTCTTTAAAGCTTCGTGCAGAACTTTGCATTCAGGAGAATGAAACACATCTCTGTGATGTTATTCATCAATAATTAGATTCTCATTAAATGCTTTTAAATGGACTTTCCAGCCATGTATGTATTAGTATGTTAAAAATGGAATTTAATACTTTTTCGGTAATCTTAAATTGTTTCATCATACTCTTATAGCCAATGCCTCACCCGATATAACTTGGCAATGGAAAAGCAAACAAACCACAAAAGAAAGTATAGGAATAGAGTAGATATAAATAAGTAGAACAGTAGTACCATAGTAGATAGTAAACAAATAGTAAAAGAATAAGATTTCAACATATTGTGACATAGATTTATTTTTAGGATTTGCTTCATTGTCACAAGATACTTTATTTTTATTTTATAAAATCAAAATCAAATGTGAAGTATTTACTCATTCTCAAATGAATAGGTTTTTATCAAATGAGAAAGTCAACTAGTTCTCAAGAAGAAAATACAGTTGAACAAAAATGAGCAATACAATGAACACGCACATTTGAAGAATTGATTGGCTGGGAGGCGACTGAGCAATTGCTTCGATCGCGTAATATACGATAATCGGCCTAATCCAACCTTAGGTTTTCTTTTAAACTTTCTTTTTTCATAGATACAGCCAGTTAATTGTGATCTTTTTCTTTTATCTTTCCTTTTTTTAATGTCTTGGTTTCGCCGTGGACCCGAGCACCGCAGTTTCATGCTGTGTTATGATCCGCCTTAAATAAGTGAGTAATTAAAATAAATAATTTAAAGTTACATTATTGTATTATGATTATAATAACTCTACATTTAAGAATAATAAATGTGCCTCTGAACTCCCCCCTACACACAGATGTATAGTCTAAAGTCTTGTAGGGGGATTCCTCATATTTAATTTTAAATGTATCTTGTATTTTTTGTAACATGTAGTTTTATGGGAATGAATTGATTTTTGAATTTGATTAACAACGGATGAACGTATTAACTCCGCTCCGCCTTGCCTGAAAGAAGACTGAGAAAAGAAGACCAAAGAGACTGAAAGAAGACCAAGAATGCGCTTGATCAATGACGTGGAGAATGACTTTACGCAGATGGGCATCAGAGGATGCAGTTGCAGAAGAAAAGCACAGAATCGGGACGAATGGAGAGGCATATACTGCGGGAGGCCAAGACCCAAGGGTTGTGGAGGCTGTTGTGGGTTGTGGAGCCAAGGAGTAACTAAGTAAGGATGAATGTCTAATAATAATTTATTACAATACAATGGATGAACACATTATATGTTACTACAATGTAATGGATGGATACATTTCAATACTTTACTACAGTATTGAAAAATAAATAACAATACAATTTAATTTAAAAGCTTGTTTCCAATCAAAATTAAAATCATTGGTTAGGTAATAAAATGATGACATTTTTTAAATGAACCTACTTGCAAACAGCAGCAAGACTACCCAAGGAAACTCGCCCGGAGCTGCATTTTCTCCACCGATTATTCTTGTTTCATAAGTTACACCACATTGTGCATGATTCTTCCAGTTCTGTACTGATCTTCGGATCCTCTGTCTTGCGTATGATTGAGTAGAGTTTGAAAATGTGAGATTATAGCCATTTGTTCCATTATCTGAAAGATAAAAATTCACATAAAAATTATTAACAGATCAAAATGAGTCACATAAAAATGTTTGCAAATCTAATAATTCCTTTCATCTTCAAATATAATTACAGAACAGTTCTATTTATGAACAAAAAGCATATTATAATCAGCTATCCTACACAACTCATTTAATTTTTTTAATAGGCCCGAGCATTAGAGCAAATTTTAATATGAACTTATTCTTATATGCGTTATAGTACACTGAATCCCTGTTTCAATACTGCATTGAAGTCTGGGGTGGGTCCATAAATAAGTTATTCATACTTCAAAAACAAATCATCCGAGCTGCATTAGGTAGACCTAGGCTTTATTCTATTAAATTAATTTTTGAAGAACTGGATGTATCACTATTGGGCAATTATTAATTTGTAAAGAGAGTTGTGACTAATTCTTGTGCTAATAAAAATCAATTTTTGAGCAGGCAAATCACTTATAATAGGCTATAAGACCTTTAATTAAAAGCATTCACATTCCGCTCTATCATAAAAAAATATGCAGACATCAAACACAATAGTCTATAAATATATTCAGCAAACTAATGAATATAATCCCCATCCAGTTCATAAATAATAAAATCACCTATAAACTTGGTATAGAATTAGTTGATTAGGTTAAAAATAACTTCTATTTTAAAATTGGTAGCTAAATATAATATAGTTCTTAGGATTGATCTTGTATATTCCAATTCCATATTAATCTTTTCATGTTTATTTTATTAGGTATAGATATTATTCACTTTAGTGTTGAGCAATATTATCAACAAATAAATATGTACATCAGCGCACAAGCCTTACTTTGCTGATGTATGCTGGTATTATTAAGAGTAATTTATTATTATATGTGTATTATTTACAAAACTTTTGTTGATAAAATTTGTATTGTATTGTTGTTGTGAATAAATTTATTGATTGATTGAGTACGATTAGTCCAACTTAATAAGATTCCCGATCTTAATTCTACTTTTCTACTTAAAAACAACTACTGTATAAATCACTGATTTTGTCACATATTAAATTTGCGGTACCGGTACTGCTTGAATAGAATTCACAAATAGTCTACATCAGGAGTAGATTCAGTACTTGAGAGGTACTGTACAAGATGAATTATACATTTTTTATGGCAATTGGAATATTTAAATTTGTCATCAAATTACTCTGTAAATAATCACTCACCTTCACATACAATCGAAACTGTAGTAAAAACTAGTATGAAAGTAAATTTTGACATTGTAAATTTATTACTCTAATCGTCAACTTTATCAAGTGTTACAAATATATTCGGTAAAAATTAGAAATTTTAGTGGGCAAGTGAATATGTTATCACTACTAACGATAATGTCAGACAAACCTAATTCTGAAATAAGTAATAAATCTTATCGAAGAATGTCAACTTCTTGTACGAATTTGAAAGTGATCATTTCTGTAGAGAAAATTTGTTTTCTTGTGGATGGAAAATCAATTGCCATGCTTCAGAGAAATTTATTAGGTTCCATTTGATTGGTTTTCCATTGGTTGTTTTGATTGGTTTATTTCGGCTTTTACTGTTGGTTGGGCGGGAAGCAATGCTGTCTAAAAAATTATGAGACAATAAATGCTTAGTGAAGAATAACTTCTGTCTTCTATTTTTCAACTAGACTACAAAGTTGTAAAGACACTTTCATGTCTGGAAAGACTCTTTTTACACTGTTAAAAAATTTTCATTGCTAAAGAGAAGCATTCTTGTGTCAGGAGATAATAGATATATAAAATTTATACTGATACTGTACTTCTGATATCTTCTTTATTGGTTGTTATAATTAGGCACTTTCATAAATTTCATGGTATTTCTAGACATGATTGTAAAATTCAGAAGAGAAATAGTACAGTCTCAGCCTAGTATACATGAATTCAGCCTAATAATTCCGTGTAACCTGGCTGGCTCAGATATAGTGTCAGAGTTTTCAGGTCACTCCTTATCAGTTCAGGGTTTCTAACGTGACTTAACGACTGTTTTTGGGCAGCGGGACCGACGGCTTAGCGTGTCCTCCAAAACACGAGGAGTGGCTCGAGCTAAAATCTCACGGTCTGACCAGGGTTTGAACCCGGGACCTCTAGGTTACAAAGCCAGCACTTAACCCATTCGGCTACGAACACTTCCAATCCACTCGAGTAAACCCCGCATTTGTTGGTAACTTAATGATTTCTCTAAAAACCTAGAACCAAACATAAGATTGTTTCTTACTAGACATTTTATTAGTTACGGTTTGTTATCAAATAGACTGTCATTGTCATATGGATAAGCAAAAAACATTTGATTTGAGCAAGTTTGGCTTACAATAATCATACTAAACAAATGTGGGGTTGTTGTGCAAAAGACCCCTAACCAGTACAGTAGTGGATTGGATTTTGAAGATAGGTAATTGTATTCTACATAATTTGTCGATCTTGCGGATCATAAATCACTATTATTATGAGCTTACCAATACCGACGTTACAGTTGATTATTACTGCGGAATTAGTGCAGGATACAAATTTTTAAACGCTTCAGACTTGACAGAAATGGAAATAAGTGTTGTTACTGAATCAAAAAGAGCAAAACTTTTTTAGGTAAAACATTCAATCACTTGACACATCACAATCCACAATGCGAAATTTGACACAAATGTTTTGCGGGTACCGTAAACGGTAATTCATTTACACCATTAATAAAGACATGGAAAGTACTTCATAATACGCAAACACATGAAAATAACTTACAATGGTATTTTACTGTAGTATTTAAATAAAAGAAGCTAGACTCCAAGGTAGTGTGATGTACACACGTGCAGGGAACGAACGTGCCAAAACTCAAACCCAAACTGCCAAAGCAAACATAAACAGCAAGTCTGCCAACCTGATCAGCACAAAAAAAATACCACCTGTTCGTTTTGGGATGACACCAGTGTGGGTCGACACATCGACAAAGTGAGTCGGTGTTAGTTTCTGTTGTGTAGGCAAATCAAGATAATTTCGATTTAAGGTCAATTCCCACATTGACGACAACGACACGACGACGACATTCTCATTTCGTTCTGACCAGCCGAATTTCTAGGTTAAGTGACTAGGTAGGAAGTTTGAATGTTCGCTGTTCGGAATCAATTGTCAATTAATATTAATAATATTAGTACGACAATATAAATATAATAATCAGTAAATAAAATTATAATACAAACCCTTTCAAGTCATACCGGTACTGCAATTTTGAGACTTGAGAGCTTTCATTTGTAAACAAAGATAGACATGGACCAATCAGAGCATGGGCTGGTGACGCATGCGCAGAACGAAATGAGAATGTCGTCGTCGTGTCGTTGTCGTCAATGTGAGAATTGACCTTAAGTCTATGATAATTGTATGAAAAGAGCAATATTTGCAGTCTGCAGGCGAAACCAGGAACTGTATCAAGAGTCACAGCTTTTATCGCAATTATTGCGGCTTTTATTTCTGGACCTCAGAACCAGAGGACCTTAACTCCAAAAATGGCATTTTCAGGTTTTTGCATAAAACGACTTATTTAGGTTTCCTCTTTCAGTGCCAAAAAGCATTAACTCCAGAATTGCTTCGTTTCCAAGATAACAAGGATTAGACAGTAGTAACTCCAATATTCTCCCAAAACCAAACAGTAGTAAGTCCACCTTACTACTGTCTAGCTTTAAAGAATTCCAATGCCAAGAATAGTAATTCCAGATACTATTCTTTGGCTCTATTCTTCTGCTTATTATTGATAATGCTATTTCCATTAATATATTGCTAATGAGGAAAAAGGAACATGTTTTGTACGGTATTCTTTTAAATAGATTTTTAATTACAGATTGTATAATTCTATAACTAGTAAGTTAGTTCGGAGAACAGTAGACCTCGCTACACTCACTCAAGCACATACATTACTAGGCTACTCACACACGCCCGCCTATACACGCAAAAATTGGATTTAGAAAATGATGATATATGCAATAGGATCGGTGGAGGGCACTGAAAAATAAAAGTTCTCTACTAGTTGTTCTGTGAACAGTCATCATCATCACTTCCATCTTCTGATCCGAAGTCCTCATCATCACTCGATTCCACTCCAAGTTTTATAACATATGACTCGACAGTATTCTCCAGTTGAGCCTGATTTCCAAAAAAGTACTCTTCCAATCTCTTCACACTTTCACATTTTTTCTCCCAATCAGCCACATTCATTGATTCAAACTTGAATTTTGTCAAACGTTCGACATCATTGAATTTGAATGTCACATTATGAGATGCTACCCAATTTTTCACATCTGCCCAAATCAGCTCTATCGTATTCAGCTCCGGATGGTAGGGAGGGAGCCTCACAACATCAAAACCTTGAGCTTTGATTATATCGTCGATAAGGTACCGAATACTTGCAGGCTTGTGTAACTTTATCAAGTCGTATAACTGCACTTTTAACATATCAACCGTAAATTGAATGTTTCTATCATTCAGCCACTGTTGCATATCGGCTTTTGTAGAATTGGAAGTCGGGCACTTATCAATTTGCTTGTTGTGGTAGGATGCGTTATCAATTACCACAACAGACCGTGGTGGTAAATTTGGTAACAGCTTTTCATTCAACCACCTCACGTATGTATCACTGTTCACATTATCATGGTAGTCTCCCGTTTTTTTACTGGCTTTCCACATTGTTAAACAGTTGGGAATAAATCCCATTTCCCCACCGGCGTGTAAAATAATTAATCTTTCACCTTTAGATATCTGTGCTGCTACACCTGAGAGACTGTCGTCGAACCATCCCTTTCCCGAGACATGAGCTGAATCAATGTAAGACTCGTCTGTATACACAATCGGACGGTTTTCTGCGCGAAACTCTCTGAGCTTCTTCAAGTACACAAATCGTTTATGGACCACATCTTGCGATTCCATAAGAATGTGTTTGTTAGTTTTGGTCTTCTTCCATCTGAATCCAATATTTTTCAAAATTCTTCTTACACTGGTCTTAGACCCCACAAAACCTAAATCGTTCTCCAATCTTATTTTTATCATGTTTAGAGTTGGGAGGCATTTCTCAGATAAGTAAAAATTGTTGACAATTCTACGTACAACACCAACATCAAAATCATCAAGGCCAGTGATTCTTTTTGTTACTTTTCTTTTTTTATTGGTGGTTCCAAAACTAGAGTTCATTTCTTCCAATTTTCTCTTCTCCGTACTTATTCGTGTTAAAGTCCGTTTTGAAACTCCACAAGCAGCTGAGACCCTATCTCTCACCTTCTTGGGATCAATTGTGAACCTTGATTCCCTAGCCTCCAATTCCATAAAACGTGTAACATTGGTAATGACCTCACGTGTCTGGCTTGTTAGCTTTTTCCCTTTTAGTTTAGACTGGAACTCTACCGGCTTATCCATCTTTACAATCAATCACAAACTTGAAGGAACACTATAATCAACTATAAAACAAACAAGAACTAACTATGAAACAAACAGGAACTAACTATAAAACAAACAGGGAACTAACTATAAAACAAAAACTATAAACCGTAACTGTAACTGAAACAAAACTTTATAAGTGAAACCAGAATATAACTGAAACAAAACTATAACAAAAAAAAATCAATCATTCGCCACTATTTAGATCAAATGTAGAATAGACACGTTGTTATTTCACACTGAAAATCAGTGAAGCAAATAACATCATAGTACTGCTAGGTAACCGAAGCGAATATGAATTTTTTTTATAAAGCTGAGTTTGCCAGCTGAATGAACTTTTGAAATTTACTGTACCGCGAGTCAGCAGGCACTGTAGTGGGAGAAAGCGATCAACGCGCATGCTCCAGTGAGAGGCCAGTTTGGATGGCACGCTCTGTACCTAACTATTTGGCCTCAGCTATACAATACACATCTTAAGATTTTGAAAACTTGAAAAATTTCAAGTTTGTATGTTATCTGAAATTTGAATTAAGAAAGTACATACACACAGAATACCTAGAACTTTATTGGTAGTAGGATTTGAGCTTGATTTAAATAACATTGACTGATTATTGGATTATTTAATTCTTATGTAATTGTGAAAATTTAATTAACAAGCATAATAATTAAAACAATAAGAAGAATTTCTACCATGTAAAACATTGAAAACTGGAGTTACTACTTTTTGGTTCTCAACTTTTCAAGCCGAATGTGCCACGTTTCTGAGGACCAAAAAGTATTAACTCCGTTTTCTCAAAATCTGAGTGAAATACGACAAAAATAACTACACCAGGGTGTAAATATCGTGAATTAAACATAATATATGCTAATTAGAAAATTTGACAGTGATGGAGTGTTTAGAAATTGAAGAAAATGCAGGAAAAAAAAAGTTTTTGGGCTCTCCTGAAAAAGTGTTGTTTGTGAGTTAAGTTCCTTTGGCTCTGAGGTCCAGATTTATTTTTTTATACCTCTAACTCTGTTTAGGGCCAACCAGTGGCTGTTCCAGAGAGGGGACATGGGCCATTAACCAAAAAAATTAAATCACCTACAATTTCAGAAAAAAATGGTTTTTGAACAGTTTACAATGACTGGGCTACTACTGGTAATGTGATTTAATATAATAATTTATTTTTTCTTGATAAGCCATACAAGAAATGAAGGACAGTTATTATAAATAATATGAACAAGATGAAGTTTGGCAGTGGTTCCCAACAGGTGGTTCGCGAACCACTGGGGGTCCGCGAAATATTATTTTTAAAAATGAAATAAGAATATATTTGAAGAAAACCTGACTCCAAATAAATTTTTATCATGACAGTGGAACCATAGATTGCGCCATGCTTTCTTTATGGTTGCAAAAAAATTTCATAATGAATTATTTGTTGATATTGTCCTAACAGTGAGTAATTATTGTTGAAAAACAATTGACACACATATGCACTATAATATGAATATTTAACTCATTTTAAACCAATAATAAAAAAAGTTGGGTTTTGAAGGAATAAATAGGAAATGATAAAAATTGTGAGAAAGGTTTTCTATGCTCTTCTTTCTGTTATTTCAAATGCCATTTGGCAGGCTCTCAAACTGCTCTAAATTCTATTTTGAATGACACTTTTTTTAAAATGTCTTCCGGGGGAAGACTCTCGGCACCCTTTTGCTATAACAGCGAAAGAAATATTGGCTATAAGAACGAATCGAGACAATTAAAAACGAAAATAATGTATCAAAAAAGCAACTGGATGCTTGTTTTCACAATCTGCATTACGGCGGTATACATTTTTATCTACAGCTTTCTATACAATTCCACAACTATACAATTCTACAGTTTTGAATAATACTGGATAAATCCCCAAATTTTTCATTGAATCTTCTTGTTTCTCGATTAATTCCATCAACAAGTATTTTTGACTACAGAATATAGACAAAATCACGCAATAACAAAGTAGATTTTCAACTTAAAAATGACTATAATAATTTCCCAGTGGAGGGTCGACCTCCCTTCCACTGGGTGAATTATTCCCCAGCTATTATAACTATTATTATAGTAGGTGCTGCGAACACTCATTATTTTTCAATAAGGATGTTCGAATTTCACTATCTATTTTCTATTGAAATACCGACTTTCAGTCATAATTCAACTGAGAATAATAATAAATTTATCAAGAATGCACTCTTGAGCCTCATTGTAGGACTGATTCTCTGCCTGATTGGAAAGTAGCCTACTGCAGTCGGAAGTGGAAAAAGCACCGGATGCCAGTAGTGAATAATGACAGTTGAACGGAAGGGCCAATCACAGGGCAGGGATTTCCCCCCCTACCCCCCTCGCCCTGAGGGGGCGTGGCTTAATGGGGTGGTTACCCCTTCGTCTCTCCCTAAGACGCCATTTTGTAGTGGTGATTAAAAGAGGGGACCCCCAGCGAAGACCAATGGGAGACGAGTTCCCCCACCAGGTTGACCAATCAGAGCAGCATTTCCCTCCACCTCTTTTGTATGTGCTATATATTTTTGTATGTTCTATATATCTATTTCTTTCTCTGTCCTGTACCATACTGTGCCATAGCGTTGTCTCACTCTTTCTTTCCCCATACAAAGTATACCTATATAAAAATATATATGTACTATCTATAGAGAAAAAATATATATGTGCTATCTCTTTCTCCCTCCTCTAGCATAACGTGTGATAGCGTTGTCTCACTCTTTCTTTCCCCTAAAGAGAGTATATCTATATTTGATGGGGCATATATTGTTGAGAAAGATATATGCAATCTCTTTGTCTCTCTCTTGCAGCATAATGGCAGATGAGCCTCTCTCACTCTTCGGCTGTGATATTACTATGTATATTCGCAATGTCAGTGCACCCGCCCCCGGCCCCCCGCCTCCAGCCCCAAGCCCCAAGCCCCAAGCCTCAAAATGACAGCTGCACTTCGACTCCCACTAAGAAAACCAAGTCTACCAACCTAATTTCATATCGTATCAAATTTACCTGTATCAGACTTGCTGACACTAAATTACAACTGATTAGCAAGAAACAGAATTGATAGGTGTCCGCATATATCAGAGTCTATTGGTTGCAATTGATTGGTATTATAAAATATTTTCACATTACTTTCTTTTTCCAATACTTTGTTAACTCATAAGGTGGCTGGAAATTACCTACTGGATCAAAATAATACACATTTTCCCCTTTTTAATATATGCAACCCAATGCGTTCCCATTCCACTCTGTTTGTCTAAATTTACAATTGCACATTCATCATTTCTAATTCTCTGTGGTAACCCATCTATCATATATATACCACGCAGACTAATATTTAATAATTTCGCCCATTTGAATAAGTCATGATTCGATAATGCACCATGAATATTTACTTTTGACATTTTCTTTGTCTTTTAACTTTTTCTTTTTAACTTTGAGTGATGGAGGTACTAAAATTCTAACCCCCCTACTAATTGGATATGGTTTCAGATAAAACCCACGTCCTGAAATGTATTTCTTCAACTGACTGATTGCTTTTTGTCTATGCATCTTTCCAACTCCTCTCTTCCTCTTCCTCTTCCCCAATCGCCCTCCAAATGCAGATTTGACTTTCATCAAGTTAGTAACAAGATAAGAATATGCCCTTTCACTCACTCCTGATTTAGGGTCTTTAAAAACTTCCCATGCTCCATCAGCTAATTTTCTATCAGCTTCCGCTCGCGATTTATTATCGGAGGATTGGCTATATGCTATATCATGTAATTTACATAAAGAATCAAGCCTGTTTATTCCTTTATCACCTCTTTTCAATCTTTTTTCTAGATCTGTCCCAGGCCCGCAATATGAATATTTTTCTCCAGTTTCAGGTTTAATTAGATGTAATTCCACAGGTAAACGGTCGATAATTTTATTCACAACTGAAGATGTAAAACTTTTTGCTGCATTACCTATTTTAGAAATTATTCCTCTACCGCGCTTTCGAACAGAGCGCTTCCGAACAGAAGGTCTTCTCTTCCTCTTAACACTGCTCATCCTTTAAAGGTCAAGCATAAACTGAAGTAATTACTACATAGTTGTTGTATTTAAAAAAAAAAAATACAAAAATTGTTTTATGTATGCTTTTTATCAACTCATTGTGCTTCTGTTTTCTCATATGGGTTATGCAATCCCATCTTTTTTCTATAATCAGTTTTCACATGTTCCACTGACAAATTGTGGCTTTTTATTTCATCCCAGTTATAATGGTAACCAACTTCTATGTATCTTCCAGCCATAACCCAACAAAAATATTGTATACGTTCATCAATATACATCGCAATTTGTGGGTTTTCAGTAATAGGTTTCATAATTTCATTTGTAAACTTTTGCAACCTGTCTTCAAGCCCTTGTGTTGAAATTAAACCATGCTCATCCATGATTTTCACTATAGCTTTTTGATATTTTTCCCCAATCAGTTAGATACGATTTTTTGACAAAATCATTCAACTCATCTCTTGACACAAACTGTGAAATTCCTTCTAAAATATTAGCTTTAATAGCATTCGCCATCTCAATTAATCTCTGATCAAATATATCTTTCTTTACAAGTTCTCTATCGATAGTTTCGAATATTCTCTTCTCAAAACACCAAGTTTCTTATCTAATCTCTCTCTGCTTATTACACTGGCTATATCAGAAGATAACTGCGTTAGTTGCTCGTTTAAGTAAGCCCTATCAATTTTGTTGAGTACGTTTTTATCACCTACCTCTTTAACAGAATCTTTAATTTTATCAGAAATGACCTGCAATCTTTCATTCAAATAACTCCTATCAACTTTATTTGCGCTTATATTCTCAATCGCGTTCGACAATGTATTCAAATATGATTTTGTAGTTGACGTGCTCTCATCCACCAGTTTTGTGATACTATTCAATACGTGTTTAGAAACACTTTTCTCAATTTCTTGAGAAAGCAAATCTAATCTCCTTTCCAATTCAGATTTATCTGTATGAAGACTCTTTTGCAATTCTACTGAGATATTATCTAAATACGATTTAACATTGGTATTAATTTTTGTTGATTAAGCGATGTAAGAATTTTCTTACTTAAAATTTCTAAATCAAAATTTCCAGGTATCTTTGAACACAGTTCCTTCAATTTCAAATCAAAGTACTGATTTGGGGTACCTGCACCCTCCGTGTCCGAATCTGTGCACAGACATCCTTGAACTGATGTTAATTTTATAAATTAAACTCTTACTCTATCAACTTTTCTTCCCGTAATTCCTCAATAATTGAGTTTATCTCAACATCATGGGAAGAGTTACCAGCTTTTTTAGATGCGTATAGCAATACAAGCCTTTCCACTAATTCATTAACATTATTCCAAAAAATGTATGATCTGTTGTGCATTTTATTTCTAACAAAATTTAACCCTTTTCCGCGCTTTGAACGATTCTTCTTTGCAGGAAAGAGTTTCTGTATAATCTGCGACTTGAAACCATTATTTCTGATAACATACCCACGTTTATCAAGATGGGCTTCTGTTAACTTTAGTATTTTCTTATATTTGTCCAAGTCATTTGAATTGTAAAGAACCGCATTTGGTCTAACATTAAAAAGAAGTTCTATCAACCCATGTGATAATCTGAACCTATCTACTCCAACATTGATGTAAACATCATCAAATGTAACATTTTTATCACCAATAAAATATGATTTAGTTTCATCATCATATCGCAGACCATAAGGAATAGAATTATTCAATTTTTCTTTGTGAAAAACATCAAGATAATTGTTGAGAATCTCCTTCATAGTTACGCGTGTTGATTTACTCAGAGTAGCATCATATGCCGTACTATTGAAACGAGGAGACGCGAGTTTTGTCTCTTCCTCTAAAGATCCAATCTCTCGTTCTTCTTTATCCCACTCCATTCCCTTTGATAATCTCCTTCGCCAGATGTTAGCGAGGGGAGTGATCTCTCTGTCTGTTCTCGCTTTATTGACTCATTAGCGCTGCTCTGCTGCTGTTGTAACGCAACCAACGGTTGTATCAGAGGTTCCAATCTTTTACGATTGAATTGTTCAGTTTCTGATTGAAAACCTAATAGATTCTTATGCTTATTAATAATATTTTGTCTCAATTTCTTTATTTTATGAATTAGATTAGCACTCTCCGCACTGGGTGCGTGTTTCTTGTTATTTTTCATTATACACTCACTGTGATCAAATGTTGAATGACTACAAAGTCATGCATACCCACCCCCTACCTTACACTCTTAGGAATTTATCCAATCCTTCCCTATATTTTCCATTGTCTGGTTTGCATTCGTTAAAAATTGAAATAAAATTATGATTACTCTTTGTCCATACTTTCCAACACATTTTTCTAAACTCTGGGAAACTCATATCTTCTCCCACAAAATCTCGGTAAATTAATTTCAAATTTAAGTCGTCTATTTTGAATATAATTAACGAATTAGCATTATCTCTCACATGATGTTTCAAAATGCATCCATATGACTGAACTAAGTAAACAGTGTCAATATCCCTGTGTCTACCCATAGTAAAAAAGTGACGGATTTGTGGCACATTATCTAGTTGAAGATCATCAAAAATAATCAATGAATTCCTTTCTATTTTATTAGGATGAGGTATTTCAGAAATTTGATCTGACATGTGAAAACCTATACATTTTATTTTGGAAAATATCTTTTCAAAACTCATATTTATCTTGATATAGCGATTTACTATACAAATATAAGTGATTGAATTTCAATCCATGTTCATGAACACTTAAATTCAAAACAGTGTTTGATTTTCCACTGGATGATCGTCCAATAACAAGAATGCGTGCATTGTGTGGTAATAAGCTCCCATTCTTACTTTGTTTGTTATGTATAGGCTTTGATATAATTTCATCAAAATTGATGATTGGTATTGATGCACCATGTACCATAGCTAATAGGAAACTAAAATGAAAACCAGGTTCAAGATACTATACCAAATTTATTACTATTGATATAGTCACTTTTACAATATAATACTTTACAGCTGTACATTTTTACAAGCCAATACATTTTTACAACATTTTTTACATTGCAATATAATACATTTGAAGTGTTCTTAACCTAGTAATCGATCTCGATCTACCCATGAGTTAAATTTTGAATCAAATCCAACCCATTTAACAAAAATTTTATCTCCCTTTCGTTTTAAAATTTTCTCTACTAAATAAATATCACGCTCACCCGCATCGAGATTGGTTTTCTTTATTTCTTGCTCATAAAATCTACCAGATATTATTTCTCCATTCAAATCTCTCAATATGTAGGTGGGTGGTCTTGAAGGAAAAACACTATGAATTATAAAATATTCGGTAGACCAATTTATATTATAAGACTTATCAAATACATGTTTATACTTGGAAATTCTCACAATGTCTCCTAATTTAAATTTGGGTTTTATTTGGTTCGATTTCAAGCGCAGGTTTGCGTTTGCCGCTTTATTAAGTGCAGCAATTATTTGAGTTCGATGTTTTTGCATCAATTGGACGCATTTGAATTGATCTGTGAAAAGACTTATTATATTCTGTTACAAGTTTTGGAAGAGCATCAACCCATCGTCTTGTTCCATTTTCAGTTAAATATCTATAAATTTTTGATTTAATTGTTCTAACAAAACGCTCAACAATGGCGGCTTTTTTCTCAGTAAAAACATGATAATGCTTAATATTATACTTATCTAATAACGCTTTTATTTTACTATTAAAAAATTCGGTTCCCTGGTCTGTCTGAAACAGTTTCATCTTATTTTTACAAATAATAGATTGAAGCGGTGTGAACAGAAGATGCACTCTTTGTTTTTATTGGCACACAAAATGCAAATTTCGTAAAACAGTTTATCACAGCTAAAATGAATTTAAAATTTGAATTATGCTTCGATAATGACGTCATGTCAATGAGGTCTGCTTGATACAGATCTGTTTCAGATTTAAGTTCATAGGGTCTTCTTCTAATATTCACTCTTGGAATTGTGTGTAACTCATTAGCCAATTTACTGCGCACGCTTATAGCACGCTGTTTGTTTAGCAACTGTCTTGGTTCGCTCCATGGGTCCTTCTATTTTGAAATTAATCAGCGGAGTGGTTCTCCTCCGTCTCCTTCTCCTTCTCCTTCTCCTTCTCCTTTTCCTTCTCCTACTCCTTCTCCATCTCCTTCCTTCTCCTTCTCCTTCTCCTTCTCCTTTCTCCTTCTTCTTCAACTTGGGGGATATCACGATGTCCCCAGGCCAGTGTTTGAATCCCATCCTCCAGTATGTATCTCTTATCATCAGAGTAACTTAATGCAACTTTCCCAGAACGAATTTGGAAGACTTTATGCAAATAGCTTCTTATTGCATTGAAGCTTTCATAGTGCACAGACCTTTCAAATAAACATTTTTATACAAATCAAACGTTAAGCACCTATCTTTAACACATTTTTTCACACCTTTAGCTGTACATTTATTTACAATATTTACATTATCTACAAACTTAAAACTGTACATTTTGGGGCGGAGTCCTACAAAGTGTGTAATTATTTTTGAATTGGCTTCATCCTTAAATTTACCCTCCACCTTTTATTTACAAGAGAAAACATTTATGGTTAGGTGGGTAATCGCTGGTATCAAACCACTCAAGATTTCCTCTCATATCCTCATACACCTCATCCGTCTGAATTTCATACATAAGCCTCTCTGAGTCACTCATTAAACGCTTTACATTTTCGGGGATACATATTCAAAATTTTGTTATAATGAAAGTCAAACATTAGGTGTTTTGACAACTCTAAAATCGCAAATCCAGCAAAATCGGTTTGTTCAAACTAATTTCAGCCTTTCTTGAGAAAACGCCGACAACATTTTCATTGAAAATATGCCAGCGTTTACACAGAGGGTTTGAAATTAGCTTGTCCAATTTCTTCTCATTTGTTACAATTTTCACATTTAAATGGTGTCTATTACACTGGAGCGTTTTCCCATAAATTATGTTGGACATGGCCTTGAAATTATCGGTTTCAAATTTGTTTCTTGCCTGTTTCCTATTTTCCGTATTAAATTGAATGTAGGGGGATAACCAAGGGGATTGATTGAAACTATCATCTGATGAATGCGTTTAAGACGCATTCCAAGCTGCAAATAAAGTTGAAGGTTGCGATAATGAAGAATGTATTTTTCCTTATCATACAGAGTAGCAAGCAATTTTGTTGTTGTTTTTACGAATCATGAGTTTGATACGTAGACAACAGGTGAATGGGGGTGCTTCTTTTGTGGGGAAAGGGGAAAATGATTATGCATGTTGTGAAGAGATTCTGGGTAATGAAGATCGCATTCCAAGATGTACCCAGTTTCTTACTCAGGACTCAAGTTTAGAAAATCGCCCTGTGAGATTTCTTCCTGAGTCAAAAATTTGAAATTTGATTGGGGGAGGGGGTTAGACATTGCGAATCCGTACAGATTACATGCATCTAAATAAAGAATGTATTTAGAGGGTTTACCTCATCATAACTTGGCATATATGGATTGTTTGCCTCATGCACCTGTGTGGTATCACAGCTAACCCACCTTTGATTCCCGACTCCATCATAAGATGTATGTCCGGTTTGATATTAGATCTAGCTCAACTTTTGTGTAGTATAACATACAATTCCACGAAAAGTGTGCCAGAGAGAAAAAGTGGGTAACATCCAACCCATATTTGCCAAACAACGAGGAGCGCATATCCCCAACTACACCCGCCAAAAGTACTACGCCTGTTAATAAATACAAATAATGGTATTCTCCAAGAGTGACAATATTATACGCCCTCCAAACCTTTTGTGCATGTAAATGCTCATTTGGATCTAGAGGGGTATCATTCAAATCATTGTAGAATGCTTCAATGGGAGGGAGCTGCGTTTCCTGGAACTTTTCAGCAGAATCAAAATAGGTGTATGGATACACACCTTTTTTGATCAATAGCTGGCGTTGTTCTGGAGATTTAAACACAGTGAACAAACATTTAAATTTTGATTCTAAATCGCTACTATCTGACAAATTTTTACCAATGTATCTAATGAAGCATTCATGAATTTAATGCTATCTAAAACCTAATTTTCCCTATACTCAGTGTGAGGAACTTCTCAGTAGAGTGTGCTACACACTGAATTTTCTTATTACACTTGCCTAATGCGTCTACAATGAAATGACTGTCATACCCTGAAAAATTATGGAAATAACAAGAAATATAGTCGGGTGATTTTGCATTCAAATTGCATTGATTATGGGCAGCACAAAGGAAGTCACCTGATTCGTGTGAGTGATGCCGACATTTCACTTCACCAATCTTGAAATCTTTTCCACACAGCCCGCATTGTTTTACCTCATCAAACGCTTTTTGTTGATCCGGGTTAAATTTAGCATTGGTATTTCCTTTTCATATCCTTATAAAGAATTTCGCCCAAATCTGTAATTTCCTCAACAAATTGTTCCACAATTTTTTCATTATGATCCCCGATGAATTCGAGGTCCATGACAAATCTCCCTGATAATTAAGAACGATGAAACAGTAACCACCAGGCACATGTCGCTCCGTTTTTTCGGTAAAGCTACGACGAATAGGGTCTGAAGCATCTGCTTCTTCCTCCCTTTCTTGCTCGTCTTCATTCGGTAAAATAAATGATTCAAAATCTGCATAAATGACATATTTCGGTTTTAGAGTGTATGAGTAATTGGTAAATTTCAGTACATCACCCTTTTTGGAAGTACTGTTCTCTGTGCTTCGAACTTTGAACAAAGCTCTTTGTGGGTTTTAAGATTTTCCTCGTCCCTACCCCTACCACCTGTGAATCTGTGGAAACAGAACTCACACACCTGAACTTCACCGTCATGCTTTGAAAGATGACTCAATAGTCTAGACAACCCATTTTTGTTTTGTGCGGTATTGATTAGGCAAAAATGCGACCTTTGTGGAAAAGATTTGCTAGTTAATAGTAAAAGATTCACCTGATGCTTTCGATCTCTATGTGTGCTACATCTGTATGGGAAAAATTTCTTTGTACTCTCATCATAGGATATTACATTTAAAGCTAAATGGGATTCAATGATTCTATTTTCTTAAGATCGCGCATAGATGAGGGGAAGTTGACACCTTGTGTGTTGATTTCGTGAGCAAACTTGCTCAAATATTCAACAGTCATCTTTGACCCGCGATAATGAAAATAGGCGAGAATAGACCACAAAAGGCATTTCTCATCATTGGGATTTTTTACATTAATAATAGCTTTTTTGCGTGCAATAAATTCAGGCGTATTTATGTATGTGGATGAGGATACATACAGAGGATTAAATTTAACTACATTGATATCTAAACTATCTAATTTAGCTAAAACCCATCCACTCCCATGACGTGTAAAAGATTCAAAACTTGACAAAATTTTACTAACAGCTAATGAATAATAATGGTTCAACTGCTCCAAATTTTCGCGAATATTTACACTAATTGCCGAGTAACTATGTATATTTACAGTTGTTCTAACATTTTGTGTTTCCTCGGGCAATATAGCAAGTTTTTCTAAAATTACATTCAACACTAAAAACCACTTCACACATCCAAAAATCGATCTGCCACCTCAACAATACTGTTTATCACTTCTGGTTTGGTCCTTTCCAACGTTGATTCTATGTCCGGTTCCACATCAAGGAATGTGATGCGGTGCCTCACCGTGCTCCCATTTAACCCGTATATCTGCTCCTTTGTGTAACGCATGATGATAGCTCTCTCTCTCTAACGTCCTTTCTCCTTGGTACACTAGGTACAACTGAAACAGAAAAACAGTACTGGATTAGAAGCCGAACAAGAACGTTGTGTTTTGCAGGTATGGATCAATCACACGTGTTAATGTATGAACGTTTAAGGTTATTAACTTTGATGAACGTTGGAAAAATTCGAATCTCCTTATTATCACCGGAGAATTTTGCTAAATTGGGTTTTGTGTTTAAGGATCCACCTGATAGAGTCCAGTGTGTGTTTTGTTTAATTATTTTGGAAAATGGGAAGTAACAGATGACCCTGAAAAGAACATATTAAGTATAGCCCGAATTGTGGGTGGAGGAGAAAGCATAATATATCTATCGAAGAAGAAGATTTTGATAATAATATTCTTCGAGAGTATGATCAACGGTTAAAAACGTTCGAACCTCCATTTAGCAGAGGATTTTCATTTTATAGAGCTTTATTCCATATTGAAAATGCATCATTTTTCGCAAAATGGGTTTTTCCTACATAAATGCGGTTATTTGCAGTGTGTGTATTGCAAAATAATAATTGGGGATGAATTGTTTCATAACATCTTCTGTGTATATAAAAATCACAAACAACCATTTTGGTTTCAAGAAGCTGAAAGAGAAGGAGGAGGAGGAGGAGAAGGAGGAGGAGGAGAAGGACAAAGTGGAGGAGAAGGAGAAGGAGAAGGAGAAGGACAAAGTGGAGGAGAAGGACAAAGTGGAGGAGAAGGAGAAGGAGAAGGAGAAGGACAAAGTGGAGGAGAAGGAGATTTACTAATAATTGGAAAAGTGTACAAACCTGGTCGTGGGCGAAATAAAGTTGTTGTAGACTCTCAGAGAGGTAGGAGCTGCACCTTGTTGTAGACTCTCAGAACTGAAACATATAGAAATGGTGCACATTGTAGTTTCATTAGTAAAACCTATTATTTTTATTTTAGCATTGTTACTAGATTATGAGAGAATAGGGGTTATTGTTCTATCCTTTTATGTTTAAATCAAATACGAGGATTCAGACCATTTTTAAAAGCAATTTTTAATGTATTTGAAAGAATATTATTGATAAGCTTGATGATCATTATTATGTTTTGGCTTACTCTTTTACTTATTCTTTCAATTTTCCATCCCGATAATATCATCAGGTGTTCGTGTAAATTTATAAATTCATCGGCAATGGGTGATAAGTTTGGAAAGCCTTGGGTTAAAATTTGAGATACTCACACTTAATAAAACGGTAGCTTGCACGAATCCAGTTTGTAAAAACGATCCGTTGGTCCAGTGCAATCTCGTTTGCAAAACGATCCGTTGCTCAGGTGCGAGCGCGTGGCTGAAACAAAGATAAAACATGTTTATTAAGAGGATAGAAGATGTGTAAAGGAGTGGGGATAAGTTTAGAAGGGAAGCTCACACACTCATCAGACACTCATTATCGTGTTGAACTTCAAGACTGCAACAGCTCCTGCTCCTTCACAATGGACATCAACTCAGCCACACCATCAACCTCCGCCTCCGCCGCACCATCACGTGTTGCCGCCACAATGGGTGAGCGGCTCAAGCTTCTACGCGATCGCATGAAGCGACCCTCTACTGGAGTGGTGGAAGCAGGGAGGAAGAGAAGATTGATATTCGATGACGAGGAAGAGGAGGAGAACATTGCGCCGGTGAAGGAGGCAACTAGAGTTGCGCTCAGACAACGAGTACTTCCTCCTCTCCAGGAAAAAACTCAGGTTAGTAAAATTGATTATACACTAGTAAATTATTATGAATGCTCACAGATTTGGAATAATCTCAAGTAAAGTTGATTTCCATTAGAAAATTATAATGTTGAGTAGCTGTTTTTCATCCAAAATTATTTAGAAAAGAGCATTGGAAAAAATATTCTCGCTTTTGCCTACAAAGTATGAATTTCATATCTTTTTTTAATTTCAACTCTGTGTGTCTGAGATTGGAGTAGTTGTTTTCATTTTGAATGTATTGTAAAATGTTATACAAGTATAATTATTAAGAAAAGTCTAATGCTTTTAATTGATTGAATTTCAAGAGTGTTTTCATTTTGAGTGTATTGGAAAATATTATACAAGTATAATTATTAAGAAAATTGTAATGCTTTTAATTGATTGAATTTCATTTTGAGTGTATTGAGAAAACTCTAATGCTTTTATTGTTTTAATTTCATCAAAACATTATTTATGTGCAATTTATATGTTTTCCTACAGCAAATCTCATTTGTTATTATGTGCATATCTATTTGAGTTGCATTGCTAAAAATTTTTTTTTTATTTACAGCAGATATGGGCCAAAGATATCACCACGCTGCAGACGGAGGAGGCTGCTGCTTCATGGGGTGGGGACTCATCATTGGTTCCCTCATACAACAAGTGACCGAGTTGGAAGCAGCTGAGGCCGCTGCAGCATTTCAAGAGGGGAGGAGAAGGGTGCACAATTTATAGTGAAACAATTCAATAGTGTCGACGAGAATGAGTGTTAACAAAAAAGTTACGTATCTTTAATTGATTTGGAAGAGGGGGAAAATTATAAAATATCGTATGGGGTTATAAAACCCACAAAATACGGTGAAAAGTCGTGTTAAAAATAATTTATCAGGGAGGGAGATTGATGCATACCTCCCGCAAAATATTTAAGAAAAATAAATCATAACAATATAGATGCATTCAATCAACATTGTCACCTATTGGGGCTCACAGTTAAGCATGTGAGTCCATGGGTGACAGATGTGAAACTTGTGAACATGTAAATATTTTTTTTTGTAAACTAGTAGTAGTAGTAGTATTTAGTAGCACGACTTTTTCACCGTATATTGTATTATTATTGTGTTGTGTGAAAAATAAATGTATATATGTTTTAAAAAATGATTTGCTCACTCACCTTTGTGTAATACTGTAGCGTAGTTGTAGCTTGTCAGTGAAGATCCTGTCACCTGTAGTCACGATCAAACTGATAAGGTAAATGAAGGGAGCGAAATGAGCAGGCATGATTTTATACACTGTCACATGTGTTGAAGAAGGAAGCTCACACCGTCTCAACGGCGCGTGCTCATTTCTCCCCTCATCTTTTTATCAGTATGCGTCTGGCGATGGTGACTAAGGATGGATTCTATTTTGGTCTGGAAGATTATTTTGTTCACTGTTCTTATACAGTCTTCTATAAACACTCTGTTGCTTTTAAATAGAGATAAATCATGTCATCCACATGAGTTTGATAAACACAAAAAGGAAATGATACAAACCTAGAAAACTCAGTATGGATTTTCAATACGTTGCTAAACCAAACTATTTCAAGGAAAAATACTTTGATGAAAATAAAATCTTGTATTGGTAAATCGCTAAATAACACAAGTTCATTCAGTATCGGCTTAGCCCACTGGTATAAATATATAGTGGATGAGAGAGAAATATGTAATTTTCACGATTATTACTTAACACTGGGAAATTGTGTTAATTTAACATATGGTAATGAAAATCTAATTTTCTTTTGAAGAAAACTCGGCAACTATGCAGTAATTAGTTCAGTTTAAGAGTAATCTTTAAAGGATAAACACTGATAAGAAGAGCATGGCTGTTATTACATTAAGCTCGAAAACGAGTAATCTATATGAGAATTTAAACAGAGCTTTAGAATTAGATAGAAATCAGGAATATGAAATTGGATTAGTGAATTTATGGACTTGTAACAGTATCCCCAATATTACATTGGGGCAAAATTCAAGTTTCAAATACGGAAATAAAAGGTTAATCTTGACACAGGCAGTTATGAAATTATTGATATAATATCCGCATTAAAGACGAAATTGAATATTACCGATGATAGACTGATTAGTGAAGCAAACTCAAAACTATGAAAATGGAGCTTCATTCCGATAAACCGATAGATTTAACTAGCAACGATTCAATTAGTGAAATACTAGGCTTTGATAAGGTTATACTCGAACCAAACAAGTGGCATTACTCAAAACATTTAGTGTCCATTAGCCGAATATCTACAATTATCGTTTCATGCAATTTAGCTTGTGGTAGTTTTGCTAATGGTGAGGAGAAACATACTATTTATGAATTCCTTCCAAAAGTGCCAGCAGGATATATAATTAATGAGACGCCCACCCCTATTATATATGTACCTCTCAATACACATAGAATTCAATTTATTAATGTAAAGATAACAGACCAAGAAGGGTCATTAATTGATTTTCGTGGAGATAGTATAACAGTTAAACTCCATATTCGAGAAAAAAGGAAAAGTTAATAAGATGGGATTCATTATATTTAATGCACACCCATCCATTCGTGATAGTGTGAGTGAGAACAAACAAAACTTCAGTAGGGGTTCAAACTTGGAAGTGGTAACACCTAAAAACGCATTAACAATAAAAAACGCTAAAATTCTTCAAAATTAGGTTTCAAAGTGCTTTGGAAAAATGTCGCCATAAGCGAAATTCTACACGTTGATAGTGAAATTAAATATTTCTGGATATTACTAAGTATGAATTTCATACATACAACATATTCTGGTCAGAAACTGGGTCTTTCAGATGAAGTGAGGTTAGGAATTAATCAGCAGGATATTCACACCTTACCGTGTAAATCATTTACATATATAGAGGGGGATATAAAATGAAAGAAAGCTGGAGCAATAGCCGAATCTGAACCTGTTAAGGCGGACTCTAAACTAGTAAGAGGAGGTTTAGCTGATCTCTTTGACGAGATCAGGTATGAATTAGCAGGGCAGCAGGTGGCAAAACAAGACAAGTTGAGATATCAACAAATATTGAAGCACTACTTTTAAAATCGGTATTTGATAAGAATACATATCATTTGGCTGGTTTCTCCTGATCTGAATACAAACTGACTTATGATAAATTTTTATTTTTTATACCATTAAAACTATTGTTACCATTTTTGAAGATTTTCAACGAATAATTTTAAATTTGAAACAAGAACTTGTATTATTAAGATCCTCAACAGATGTAAACTGTATTCAATCGGCGACTGGAACGAATGTATCGATTAGGGTCAACAAATTACAATGGAAAGTACCTTATATCCATTTAGATGATCAAATTCGTCTAAAATTTTAAAACTTCTCGATTCTGATCGACCTTTAAAACTTGCATTTAGAAAGTGGGAGATACATGAATTTCCGAATATGACTCAATCTAGAGTTCATAGTTGGGCTATTAAAACAGCTTCACACTTGGATGTACCTAGGTATGTGATATTGGCGTTCCAAACAAACAGAAAAATACAATTGATAAATCAATGTCGGAATTCACTCATGTGACTTGTATAATGTAAAGTTATTCCTTAACAGTCAATATTATCCATATGATAATTTATTAGGTAATAAACAATTAATGTACAAGATGTTTTTAGATTTTGCTCCTAGTTATTATAATAAAGCTATAAACACCGAATATGGACATGAAATTGATTTTGATAATTTTTGTAAGAACTCGCCGTTAATAGTAATAGATTGCTCTTTACAATCTGAAAACTTGAAAGCCTCCACAGATATCCGGTTAGACCTTGAATTCAATAATGAGGTACCCAATGGTACAAGTGCCTATTGCATTCTTATTAGCGACAGCCTTGTTGAATACAGGCCTTTAACATCTCTAGTTAGAGAAGTTCAGTAATTTACCGATAGAGTGTATTGAAAATATAAATGGGTAAAATGTAAGAGATTACTTATTCATTCGTGTGTTCAAGTGGTGAGAACAACATGTCGAGTTCTTCGTTGTTTCAAGACGCGGTTGGGAGCTTTGAGGTTAGTGAAGGAGAAAAACACGACAGCGGATAAGGAGGAAGAAAAGAATTATTTTGGTGGTGGATCTTCATTGGTTTAAGGGGATAATAACGAATTTATTGTGAAGGAATTTGCCTTGGTCAATCAAAATAATAATTATGCGCTTCTACACTTTAAATCACCTTACCCGAAATCTACTCTGTGTGAGAAAATGTATCGTGAAGCGTGTTGGTTGGAACGTCATTATCACAAACTTTCTTGGGAATCAGGAGAAACAGATTTTCGGACAGTCTAATAGTAGATTATCTTAAGAAATATGATTACATTTACACAAAGGGAAAAGAAAAGCGGAGTTTTTAAGAAAATACCATGATGATGTAAGAGCTATGCCTGAAGATTTTGCCAAGCCGGATTTTAGCGGTCCAAGTTGGTGTGTTGATTCATGTGGTATACACAGGAAGATACGAATGGAAGATGTGCGCTAGTTAGCGACATCATTATTTGCAACTGTTGACATCCAACCAAGCTACATGTTTAAAACCTGAAGTGGATTATATGTGTGAAAACAATAGAATGAAATCAATGAGAGATTGTACTTATTATGGGAGATTGAGTAAAAGAAACTTTGCGCTGCAGGGTTTTATTACGATGGAAAAATAGTGTGTGTTTACTGCGGCTATTGCTTAGATTCACACAGAGTTAGAATATGCAGCGTGAACAGTGGTGGGGGAAAATCGAAACCAATTAATTTCTCGGTATTAATTCCCTTGTATAAGTAATCAGTCAGAGATAATGGATCCTCAGAGTTGGTTGTGTGCGGATCAAGAATTGGAAAACCGATTAAAAGGTGTTTTGGAATGGTTTGATTCGTGTGAAGAAGCAATTAAAAATTCGAGGATTGAAAACGTTGAAGTCGCAAAACAGTTGAAAATTATTTTTCTAAGCTGTGTAAATTTAAGCGATATCAATGAATATCTATCCTATTACAGGCCACACAAACTCCCCATAAACAAATTAATACAAATAGAAGAAGAAGCCATGATTTGTGCATGCAATCACCGATAGTTGTGCCTGAGTTTATAAACAGTGGTGGGGAAAGGTTTATAAAACCTCTGAACTTCTCAATTTGTATCATTCGTGAAAATGTACTCGTTTGATGTTGAAGCTTTCAACGTAATGGCTGGAGCCTTACTTCCCTTGAACCATTTCCTTTTGGCATAGAGACGAAGATTGGGGTGTACTTCGAGCGGAAGTACATGGATTTGATTCGGAAAATTGGTGTGATGGACCTGACACAGTCTACAGCATTCCTCCATCGCTTTTATAACTCTTTATAATCGAGCCTGAGCTGAACCATATTTCTTTAATGTACATCTCCCACATGAATTTTTGGATGTGTTGAATGAAGAAAATGTTGATCACTTTAATCGAAAGAGTTTGCTTTTGTATTGTGGGTGGATGGAAAAATATGTTTGAAAGAGAACTAAGTGTAAACGAGTTCCCCCAGCAAGATAATAGGTCTGATCTTATCAGAATTATAATCGGATTTCCTTGCTAGATCTTGTTATAATTTTGTTAAGATTTGGAGAAGCACTTGTAAAACAGCTAACGACCCCAACCATTTACAGCACAAATGTTCTATACTTAATCATGCCTTACATCTTTTATTAAGGTGCCTGACATGATTAAGTGTTGGGCAGATCCTGTGGGGATGGAAACAATGGTATTCTCTCTAAGGTAAGTATTCATTTCACTAATATGAAAGAGAGAGATTTTAAAACCGTGTGGGACTGTCTTTACGAGCTGGCACATGTCAAATGTAAAAAATAAGATATGCAGTGAATGAGGGGAAGGAGCTCAATTTGGATGCGTCTCTGCTCCTGCGGAGAAACAACGGTTGATCTCTGCTCCTGCAGAGAAAAAACCGTTGAGACATAAATGTGCACGTGCTATGACTCTTGGTAGACACAGCTCACCTCGTTCACATCTGGTGAGGCGGAATATTGGAGCCATAATAATAATAATAATGTTGATAAGAATTTTTAAACACTGGAGTAAAGTAAATAAAAATTTAAGCACAGTTTGAACATGTCTGTGCACAGATTCGGACACGGAGGGTGCAGGTACCCCAAATCAATACTTTGATTTGAAATTGAAGGAACTGTGTTCAAAGATACCTGGAAATTTTGATTTAGAAATTTTAAGTAAGGAAATTCTTACATCGCTTAATCAACAACAAATTAATACCAATCTTAAATCGTATTTAGATAATATCTCAGTAGAATTGCAAAAGAGTCTTCATACAGATAAATCTGAATTGGAAAGGAGATTAGATTTGCTTTCTCAAGAAATCGAGAAAAGTGTTTCTAAACACGTATTGAATAGTATCACAAAATTGGTGGATGAGAGCACGTCAACTACAAAATCATATTTGAATACATTGTCGAACGCGATTGA
The DNA here is from genome assembly GCA_017141395.1 of Laodelphax striatellus. Taxonomy (NCBI): domain Eukaryota; kingdom Metazoa; phylum Arthropoda; class Insecta; order Hemiptera; family Delphacidae; genus Laodelphax; species Laodelphax striatellus. The sequence continues at coordinate 8,980,832 of CM029534.1, forward strand.
GAATATAAGCGCAAATAAAGTTGATAGGAGTTATTTGAATGAAAGATTGCAGGTCATTTCTGATAAAATTAAAGATTCTGTTAAAGAGGTAGGTGATAAAAACGTACTCAACAAAATTGATAGGGCTTACTTAAACGAGCAACTAACGCAGTTATCTTCTGATATAGCCAGTGTAATAAGCAGAGAGAGATTAGATAAGAAACTTGGTGTTTTTGAGAAGAGAATATTCGAAACTATCGATAGAGAACTTGTAAAGAAAGATATATTTGATCAGAGATTAATTGAGATGGCGAATGCTATTAAAGCTAATATTTTAGAACAAATTAATCAGTTTGTATCTAAGGCTGAATTAGGAAAATTGAGAACTGAGATATCAAATAGTTATGTAACAAACACAAATCTCACAAGAAAATTAGAGGAACTTGAAAAGCTTTGGTAGATAAATTAGTAGAACACAAATCCTTTCACAATAGCGAGATTGATAATGTTAAAAGAGATCTGGTAAATAATTTAAACAGCTTGAAAACGGAACACATATCTACAATTGATAAGGTAAAGAATGAGGTTCATTCAAAAATCGAAGCTAATAACAAAGAGCAACATGCTGTAATTAAAAGAGATTTAAGTTCAGTGCATCAATTTGCAATTGATCAGAGCAAAATGAATTACTTGATAAGATCGAGCAAATCAATAAACTCATAGCCTCCAACAACGCAAGGTCCCAATCTCTAAAAGAAGATTTAGAGCAAAAATCGATTCTATGAAATCATGGGTCAGAGAGGAATTGCATGAATATGTTGGGTTATTTATTCCAAAACCAGATGATTAAGATATGGGTAAATTTGATACGATATGAAATTAGGTTGGTAGACTTGGTTTTTTCTTAGTGGGAGTCGATTTGTATTTAACGAAATAGTGCACCTGTCAATTGGTAGCTACTGTACAATATAATAGTGCAGCTGTCATTTTGAGGTGATTAATTGCTGAGGCTTGGGGCTTGGGGCTGGAGGCGGGGGGCCGGGGGCGGGTGCACTGACATTGCGAATATACATAGTAATATCACAGCCGAAGAGTGAGAGAGGCTCATCTGCCATTATGCTGCAAGAGAGAGACAAAGAGATTGCATATATCTTTCTCAACAATATATGCCCCATCAAATATAGATATACTCTCTTTAGGGGAAAGAAAGAGTGAGACAACGCTATCACACGTTATGCTAGAGGAGGGAGAAAGAGATAGCACATATATATTTTTTCTCTATAGATAGTACATATATATTTTTATATAGGTATACTTTGTATAGGGGAAAGAAAGAGTGAGACAACGCTATGGCACAGTATGGTACAGGACAGAGAAAGAAATAGATATATAGAACATACAAAAATATATAGCACATACAAAAAGAGGTGGAGGGAAATGCTGCCTCTGATTGGTCAACCTGGTGGGGAACTCGTCTCCCATTGGTCTTCGCTGGGGTCCCTCTTTAATCACCACTACAAAATGGCGTCTTAGGGAGAGACGAAGGGGTAACCACCCCATTAAGCCACGCCCCCTCAGGGCGAGGGGGGTAGGGGGGGAAATCCCTGCCCTGTGATTGGCTCTTCCGTTCAACTGTCATTATTCACTACTGATGCCTATATATACAGCCATTACAGTGGCTAATAAGATACTTTAAAACAGTGCTGATGTCATAAGCGAAATGAAGAGCAGAAGAATCAGGTGGGCTGGACATGTGGAAACGAAGAAATGAGGGGTGTTCGATAAGGGAGGTGATCATAGGGAATCCTGAAGGAACGCGATCCAGAGGAAGACCACGACGGAGATGGTGGAACCAGGACAAGGCTGATATACAGAAGATTGGAGCTGAGGATGAGGATGCAAGTGACCGGCACAGGTGGTGAGGATCTGTTGGTGCGGCTAAATGTCAACTCGCGGATATAGATGGCCCTGGGAGTAAGTAAGTAAGCAATCATGGTGATGAAATGAATAATTGTTTCAAGTACCTATCTAAATATTCTAAATTTGTAGCCCAATATTATATAACTTATAATTAAGTATATAATTGAGTAATTATATTATATAACATAATTTGTGATAGTATACTTCATCATGAAACAGCTAAACGTTTATCTGACAACTCGAAAAAGTCATCATAATGTGAGCTATTTAAAGAGCTAATTAAGCTATCATAGAGTATCATCAAGGAGCACCATTCACTACTGATGATAAAAAAAGAAAGGAAACAATACATTTGAGAACATTTTTTAAAAACTTCATTTATGTCTTCATACATGCTGGTATATTCTTATCTGCGGATATTGTCCAAAATCCATTGCAGATATGAAGACACTCTCGTGTAAACGGCCGGCATGGTAGACATGCCACACATTTTGACGCCAAACGAGACAAGGCCGACGATGAAGTATCGCGGAGGCATGTCGTCGATCGCCTGAGCCGACATGAGCGGTCCACCTGAGTCGCCTCCGCACGAATCCTTGCCGATTTCGCCGCCAGCACAGATTTGTTTGGACGGGTTGACAGTGGTCGCTTTGCGCATTTTCCGGACGCACACTTCCGAGTCCAAAACGGGAACTGTGACGGTTTGCAGTACTGGATGTGTCACTTCTTTCACTAGGAAACAATAAAATGAATGGTAAGTCATTGTTTAGCAATTAGAACTGATCATTGATGTTGTACCACTTCCACATTGTGAAGACTACTTTACAGTGTAGTGTATTCCTCCTTAAATTATGATGCTTTTCAATTATAAATAATAATAAAAATTGGAGATTGAAAATGTTGATGCTGGAGTGATTAGCTCATTTGCAGTATTGGATGTGTCTCTTCTTTCACTAGGAAACAATCAAATGAAAGGCAAATAATTGTTTAGGAACTTTTAGAACTGTCTATTAATGTTTTACTTTCACATTGTGAATACTTTACAATGTAGCGTATTCCTCATAATATAATATGAATAAAATAATAATTAGAGATTGGAAATTATGATGCTCTTCCAATATGAATATTGGACTGCCGTTTGTAATGTTTTTCATGAGAGAATTGATTTATTTATACATCAATTTAATTGAGTATAAACTTTAATTAGAAACTGTATAATAAGACTCCTACTTATTTCGATCTCCCTAGTCACCTACTTTCTGACAAATATAAAAATCAAGAGAAAGCAATAATTCAGTCTACTTGGTAGTCCACTCTATGCAAGGCCAAATTTTTGTGCAATTAACCATTCTGAAGACTTCACGTTTATTGAATTCATTAGTAATTGAATGAATCATTGTAAAATGAAAAAAATCTATTCTTCAGAGTAATTGAATAGAGAGTACCTAATTGATTTTAGCTTATCTAAATTGCATAGTTTTCCTATTAATTCCATGCATATTCTAACAATTCATCCAGGAGACATTCAATCCAGTAAATATAAACTGAAAAAAGAATCAAAATACTTCTTAATAATACCTGCGTCGTAGATGCCCCAACCAGCAACTTCAACATCACTTCCAACGTAGTCATTCTTCAGCAAACTGCCATATTCAAAACAAATTGGCATTATGTAATCTGAAAGTTTTGGAAAATATGAGGATTATTGAAGGCTTCTATGACGTTTGAGGGAGAAGATTGCATAAAACTTATTGAGAACTGTATATGTAATTGATTACGGATAAAGTAAGCTTATTGGGGGCATAATCTATTCAAGTAAGAGCTGAATTTGTAGAAATAAACAGAGTAGGCCTATGTATTCATTAAGAACAAGCTCAATAAATTTAAATTTTATAATTCAATACTTTTGGATTTATGAGATCTGTTAGTCAAACAAAGATTAATGTTCTATTTCGATTATTATTAATTGAATGAGCATTTTCTTGGATAATGAATAATGATGCATTTCCAAAAAAAAACTTATTTGTAGAAATCTGATTGATGTGGAACTCCACAATGAAATAAAACACTAAAGGATATTGTCAATTCCACTGTTTTATTGTTTTGAGCAAAATCCAAAACTCAAAACAATAAAACAGTGGAATTGACAATATCCTTTTGTGTTTTATTCAAAAAAATATTATTGCTTCATCAAAAGATCAATTTCTATTGATTTTTTTTTAATTTTGTTCATTGTCCACTCTATGATTACAGTCAAAAATACACCAAAATAGCTCACTCATTTGAATGATTATAACAAAGTTATTGAACAAGAGGGACCTGATTCATGTATTTTATAAGTCATGTATACAAAATAGATAATCACACAGACTCAAACTATTCTTTAAATTTTATTGCATTCTTGTCCGTGCTATTGATGCCTAATTTGTATCCGCCTTTCTTCTGTATTAAAAGTCTTGTATGTTATGAAACAGGCTCCTGGATGATTATAATATTAATAAATCAACTATTATCTACTAACTAATAAACGCTAGGGAAAACCAAAAGCAATTCGAAGTCTTATAGTTAAATTTGATTCAATGATACATTACCATCAAACTCAAATTCACCCTCGATCCTAATCAATGTTATATCATTCACAAACGAAACACCATCCCTGTATTCTTTATGATTGATGATTTTTTCAACGTTGAAGTCAATGTATTCAGGAGCACAAACGTCGTCCTCACAGTCGGGATTCGTCCTCTCATCATATTCTCCAGCTCTAACAAAGCCTCTGAAAAGTTTAATATGGTTTGGAATAAGCTGAAAGGTGCTCTAAGAACAAAGAAATTTGGTTGCATTAGAAGTGTTTGTTAACAATAGCTTAGATTGAATAAACTATAAATATATATTATGAATTATGTTCATTTCATTTCATTTATTTACTCACCATTTCCAAAAACAATACAATAATACAACATATAAATACAATACAAAATTGGAAAAAATGTCTAGGTCACCTAACTTAGGTGACCTCATTAGTAATCGTGTTGAGGCACCATCACGTTAAAAAAAAGAAAGAATAACCTAGAGCCGAGCTATTATGTGTATCCTATCTTAGATTGTATTCTATGAAGTGTATGCATTTATATCAAGAGCTTGTAACCAGCTTTCTTTGTAAATCCATCCTCAACTTGTAATACTGGTTATTGGAATTCAAAGGAAAATAATAGATGTATACAACATATACAGTATAATAGTCTGTTCTATATGTCTATGAATTAGTTTGTGTGGAAGTTAAAATTTTAAATTTGAATAATATGCAGAAGGAAAAGGACAATTTGACTATTAATTATAATTTTGATGATATTATCCTTTTATTATCAAGCTCATAATTATTTTGTGCCTATGTACTTTGTTATACTTTGAGAAATAAAGAGATTTTCCATTTAATTCAAAAATTTAAAGGGTTCTCAAAATGTAGCCAGAGAAAAAGAGATGAACAAAACTTCAAATGCTATGAGGAAATTTGAAGGTTCACTGTGTATTGAAATGTGAAATGTGAATGTGTTGAAATACACAGTGAAGGATCACTGTGTATTCATTGTCTATGAATTAGTTTGTGTGGAAATAAAAATGTTAAATTTGAATATGCAGAAGGAAAATCACAATTTTACTATTAATTAGGTATAATTTTGATAATTATCCTTTTATTATTAAGCTAATAATTATTTTGTACCTATGTACTTCGTTATACTTTGTGAAATAAATGAGATTTTTAATTTAATTTGAAATTTCAAAGGATTCTCAAAATGTAGCCAGAGAAAAAGAGATGAACAGGACTTCAAGTGCTATGAGGAAATTTGAGGGTTCACTGTGTATTGGAAATTATTTGTAGGACTACATGAAAATGATTGAAATTCAACTTACAATTCATCGTTTGGCTGAAAGCAGTGATTGGCTGTTAGTACATATTTCTTGTTTATTATTGAACCCGCACATTTGAGAAGCACGTCGCCCTCTGAAAAAAAAATGTATCATCAATTGCAATTAATTATTAGTTTGTTATTTTGAAATTTGAAGCTGAATTCAAGCTTTTCAAATTATTCATGAGAATTTAAGTGGATGAGTACTTGGACAGTGACATAAAATCTTTGATGCCTTCTTCTTATGGCTGCTGTATGTTTATGATTAATACAGGTTGACACACGGGAGACGGACGGTTTTAAACTAAGTAGTAGGCCTACTGAGAGTGCAGTGGTGGTGGGTATTCGTGGTGGGCTCTGTTCTACACAAGACGCCGTTTCATTTACTTGATAACTATGGAGTAGTTGGACTTATAATAAGTCCAACGTCGAGTATAATTGTCCATGAAAAGTCGTGAGTCTACTACAGATAAGCAGCGAGGTTTAATGTCGGTCGTCATATGGAGCTGTTCCGAGCCTTAACACAATTCTCAGATGGGTGGAAAACTTCAGATCAACTGGATAAAAAGCTTCCTGGTGCGAAACGCAGTGTACCGACACCAGAAAATTTTAAAACATGTGATGGAGAATTCTGAGAAGAGACTTGAGTCCTGCATTCAAAGTGATGGACATCATCTTGCAGACGACATTATTATTTTTTACAAATAACTATTTTCAATTGAAATGACAGATAATGAGCTTTGATTTCATTCAAATAAACATGCATAGATTTAAGGTGAATGAAGGAAAACAAATTTTGTCTATTCCACATTAGTGGAATGTGGAATAGACAAAATTTGTTTTCATTCATTCACCTAATATGGATAAGTTCTACAACATTTCTGAGCAAAGTGTGTGTTTTAAATTCAAAGATTGACTTAGTATTATATCATTAAAAACCGTTCACCTCCCGTGTGTCACTCTGAATTATTCATAATGATTCTGATAATGTATCAAAGGCAATACCATACCTAGTATCTTTTATAGCAATAGGAAATAGCCTCCTTACACTTCATTGTTGTGTCGCACTCTACTCATGGATAGCATTGTTAGCAAATAGAATCCTAATTTCATAAACAAGATAATTTCTTTTTAACTCAAATAATCAGGGCAATTTTTTCTATAAACCGTAATTCATGATTTATATATTCTGTGTGCCTTACTTTGTTTCTGAAACGTATATTACAGGTATATCTTAAACGTATATATGTTTATTAAACGTATAGTACTGTGCAGTAACTATAGAATTTTTTACAGTATTATTTATGTTAGCATATTTTTAATCTATGTCTGTTAATCGAAAAAAAGTTTCGATTACTTACCTTCATATATGAAGCCTAAACGGACAATCCAAGGGTACTTCCCCAAGCCAGCGTCAACTCCTCCAATAATTCGTTGATTATGACTGACTCCACAATATCCATCATTATTTAGCAAATGCCAATTTTTATGCTTAGTTGGGTCCTGATTACGTAGAGTTCTAGACGAGATTTGCGAACATGCTGGAAAATTTCAAGAAAAAATAACGGAAGAATGATTTTTTCCAAATTAAGATTATGGAAAATAAGACAAAAAATCATAGTTCAATTTATAAAAATTACACGAAACAAAATATTGTTTCCTGATTTGTATGAGAATCAGGATCAGGAGTCGAGACTTAAGAAGAAATGTTTGAAGTTTTACAATATTATTACAATAAACATGAAAATATAATTGTATTTGATATACTGTAATTATGTGAAATTCATCTAGTTAATTCTAGCTGTCCCAAACGGTAGAAAATTCCACTGGATTGATTTCTTTCATAAATATTTGAGATGATAAATATCTTCTACTGTATCGTTCAGCTATGCTCAATGGAGATTGATTTCTTCATAAAAATTTAGATAATAAACATGTTTCAGCTCTATTGTTAAGCTCTACATTAACTAATATTCTACTTTTGAGAATTCGATTATGGTTCACATTATTTGTTCACAAACTTCAACTCATCAACAAAAAAAAAACAACTCACCAATCACTGCAGGTAGAGGAATTAATCCAAATATGTGGAAGAATATCATCATCATCATCATTCCGTCCTGCCGAGAAAAATATTTATTGAAAATGTTGAGAGTTTTCCATTGAGTTGAAATACATGAATTTTTACCTCATTCATCAATTTGCATGAAGAATATGACTGTGTAATATAGAACATTTCACCTGGAAATTAATCAAATATTGTATCCTACATTTTGAAAAAATACCAAGCCAATCATTTTTGATCTTTTATTAATCAATTGGATTGGATTAAATTCAAATTGCTGATTGAAAACTCATATTTGAATATATTTATCTGTTCAATAGATTTTGAAACTTGCAATCAATATTTACAAGAATTCCTACTTTCAGAGATTCTGCCATTTCCATCATTTGATCTTTTCTACAATATGTACACAGTGTACTTACCATTCTATTTTCATAATAAAGATTGCTTAGTTATAAGTGACAGAAACCCAACTGCTGCTGGTTGAGACAGCAAAAGTTAAAATGGTTGATTTTTTATTATAAGGTAATGAATATTATTGCTATTAAAGTATAACAAGGTCAATTGATTAAGTTTGAAGCTATAGTCATAAAACGTAGGTAATGGCTCATTCAAGCTATTTTATTGCATTTCATTATAAGTTTGTGTTTTGACAAGTAAGTGTTCTACAATAAAAATTTTACTACGGAATATATTCAAAATAACAATAAAAATTTTAAAGTTAACAACAAAACTGTAGTTCAAATGTAGCACCCATATTCAAGAGCTATGATTTTTTCAAGAACAAGATCAAATAAATAAAAATATTCCATTCCTTCCTCAGAAGGAATTGTCCTTTGAAGGGACAAGATTTCAAAAAGTATAATAATAGAAACTCTGCCCCCACTTAGCCTAACTACCTACCGGTACAAAATTTTATTTTTAAATGATTTTTTCTTACTATGTAAATCTACATGATTCCTCTACATGATTCCTTATAATTTACTGACTCCACTAATCCTGCAATATTACGAATTTTAAACCCAAGAATTTAGAAAATTCTTAATGCTTCTTCATTCTCAATATGCTCTAAAAATCCATTAAAATATTAAAAACGAGGTCTTTCTTGTCAGACAACCTAATAAGCCTATTTAGATAAAAGAATAAGATTTTTGTCTATTCCACTTACACTTGATAGAAAGCACCTGCTTTCCATAGATTTGTCTGTCACTTGAGCAGCGTCCAAACTCTGTGATAAATTATTGTACTGTATATCGCAGCCTAGCCATCCATTGGAACCGTTTTTGTAAGGAAGCGTCCAATTTTCGAACAGCTGGCATTCGATTTAATGTTGGTATTTTGGATGATCGGTCTCTTTCTGACAAAAACGGTCCAATGGATGGGTAGTCTGCGATAAATTGATACAATTATTTTATCGTAGCGTTTGGACGCTGCTTCGAGGTAGGTGCCTCTCAGAATAGATCTAAGAAGAGGGCAAGCGGTTGTCCCTGTGGCAGAGGCGAGTCTAATCGGTGAAATTAGATAAGAGACAGCGCCTACCACTCCCGTTGTAACGGTGACCGGCTCCTCTAAATAAAAAAAATGTATGAGCTTCAAAATCGCTTCCCGGAGCCTGTTGCATGAGAAAATACAAGCTAGTAATACTAGTTGTCACTATGGTAACTTGCCATCTGACAACTAGTATTACTAGCTTGTATTTTCTCATGCAATAGGCCCCCGGTGGTTCGGAACCCACCTAAATCTGTAGGTCCATTCATCTCTCATCATCATCATCATCCTTCCCATTACCCACGCACAAGCCTAGAGCTTATGTGGGCATTATCCCTAGCAGAAAAAGGGGCCTTATAGCCGTACAAAATAGGAAAAGTCAGCTGACCAACGGCTCAATATCCATCTCGAATATCATCCATCTGACTTCATGCAGCCTTTGTATAGTGCAACAAAATGAATTTATTTATTTCAACCTAACAATAAATTTCAGTAAAACTAATAATAATTATTTATTTTAATCATCAATAGACAGTGAACAACAATTGAAAGGAACAGGATACCTTTGCTACAACAGAGTATGGAAGTTGCTAAAACAAACGAGACGACAGACAACGTGGATATGATTGATTGATTAGTGGATGGCATTATTCATGACGAACGAGAAAACTGCAAGATTTAATGAATTTGAGGGGTGACTACCCTTGAGCCAGCCTTCGGAGGCAGCCGCACCCTACCAGTGCAGGCCCCGCCCAGAATATTGATTAGGCGTTTTGCGCATGCGCACTGCTGCCCCCGGGTAGGGTGTCCGGGAGGCCGCTGATCTCCGTTGAGTCGGTCGCAGAATGAGCTTCGGCCCGGACGTCAGCCGCCTCCAAATGCCGCCTCCGCCAAATCGATGCAGCTGCCTTCACACCGCCTCCAAGCGCCTCGCACAACCACCATAGCCGGTTACAATCTTTCATTATTTCTTATCTAGGCTAAGCTGTACATTGCAATAAGCACACCTACAGAACAAAGACAACAACATATTATAATGTTACAAAACAATGTAACAACTGGGAATCCCCTAGCTGCATAATTCTGCGAGGACCCTGTTCAGTGATCAAATGAATTCCTACAGTTTTTCCATTATCTCTTTCACACTTTAGGCTAAGATGCTCAATGCAATAAGCACACTAACAAGACAAAGTTGAGAAGATTTATGAAGCTGAAATAGCTGGGCATTCCCCTAAAAAAAGCTGGGTAATTCTGCAAGGATCCTAGGATTAAAGGAAGTTGTTGGCCAAGTTGTTTGTGAATGAGAACACTTAATTCATTTTTGTGAAAATAATTGGGTATTCACCTATTTCTTTTATTCAGGGGATGATATATATATTCAAAGATAAAAAATCTCTGTAGCTTTTCACATATTTCAAGTTTTTAATTGAAAGAAAAACATACTGGACCAAACTGAAAGCATCTAAGCTCAAATTCAATAAGAGGGTATTTTCCTACAACGCCTTTTAATGGGTCCTAAGATGGAAATTTTTTGGTTCAGGACTATTGATAAAAATAACAATGAGTAAGGGATAAGGTAGTGAAACTTAATAATTGATTTACACTTATTGTATTCGGACGCTCTCCTTTTTCTCCGTTGTCTAATTTCGCCTTAAAATGCTGTTCTGGTCATAAGTTCGACTCTCATTCTGCCGCCTGGCATTTATTTTATCATACTTCAACACATTCAACATGCAAAAGCATGCATATTGACAGATGTATGGTGATCGTCTCAATTCAAATTAACTGTCAAAGTTCAACCCTGTGAATGCTTTGATGCTTCATGAAGCATGAGATTTGAAGTGGGGATCAATTATCGAATAATATTAATATTATTTTAAAATCTTTTTTCAAATCAGCTAGTGATCTTATCACGCAGGTACTAGTTGATCATGTAGAATTGATATTCTGAAGCATCAGGAATCAAGTTGATCGTATAGATGCTTTGTAAAGCATCAGGAAGTAAAGAAAATTCAAGTGTCGAATCACAGTCGAATTCAAGTTGAGTTGTTTGCAAGCGCGCAGCATTTGAAGCTATGCAAGTAAAGCAAGTAAAGCTTCATTCCTTTTTAAATTAGAATCGAATTCATGAAAAAAATTTATGGAATGCATACACGTATATCAATATGAAACTTAAGGTGCTTTTCCATCAACTAGCCTTCAAGAATTGTTCAAATGGAGTATGAGGATAGGCCTATTGGAAGAAATGAATACTTTCCTATAGATAGGTTAAACTACCCTTATCAACACATTATTTGTTAAGTTTCTCGATTTTCATCCTCAGCACCTGAGTAATGATTCTAATAATATTTCTCTAGGAATGATTCTGAGTTTTGCCTACTCAATAGGCCTACATGTCATGATAGTTCTCTTGGTACAGTAGTTGACGTTTTAGAATACTAAATTGAGTTGATAGGAATCATTCTTAAAGGAAAACGCACAATTTCCATTCAACCGAAGTCACTTTTGGGATGAATATTACTCCTGATCCTTAAGGCGCGGTTCCACGAAACCAGTAGACGTGTAGGTTACTGGCAGGCAGGTTGGTCATATGATCTTCCACTCTATACAAACAAATACGGCAATGCACTGTGACTGGTGTGCATTGCCCTATTTGTTTATATAAGGTGGAAGATCATATGACCAACCTACCTGCCAGTAACGTACTCGTCTATTGGTATCGTGAAACCGCGCCATTATGGCAAAGATCTGTCGATAATTCTGTTAATTCTGTATGTGAACACCGTAGTCTTCATAGTCTACGAATTCATCCGATCGACTACAGAAATGTTGCTTCTGCCGAATCCAGGTTTTCATTCAAGTGGAATCTTTCAATATTCACTTCAATTGATTCAAGGAAAACTTCTTCGATTATAGAGGATTCAATCGATGTTTTAAACTGCGAAAAGAATTCAAAGAAGCTCTCAAATATTTGTTCAGTTGAGAAAAATATATAAATAGCTTGATACTTCATTCTCGAACAAACATTTTGAGAGGAGTTGAACACTGTTGTTGGGTTGAAGAATACAAATTCAAGACACTTGTTTGTGACCTTCGAATTTCAATAAGACTGAGACAAATATGTTTGGTCACGTGTACATATTTCAAGCCATTTTTGAACAGCTAATTTTTAGTATTTTTGATTACAACTTGACTGTGGGAGTCTGAATAAGAGGTGAACAAGAGCTAAAATTTTATTACAAATTCATTGAGTTTGTAATAGCTTGAATAACTCAACTGATCACGATGCTTTAATTATACGGGGCTGAAAACCCATTCTGACATTTCATTGGTCGGCGCCACAAAATGGTGTCAATATGACGATTTCGCGTCAGCCAATGATATTGCTGGGAGTCCAGCGTTACAACGCCATTACTTATCTGTGATTGGTTGACCTATTATGACTTTGTCGAAAGTTTAATGGCACCCATCGGTCCACCATTTTGTTTATTCATTGTCATATGTGAAACTTTCTTCTGATTCAGCAAATTGTTTGAATGGAGGATATAATTTCAAACATTAACGTTATTTATGGCATTTATATTAATTCTCAATACAGTATATAATTATTCATTACATCAGAATTTGTAAACAAATATTTTAATTTTCATATAATTTTTTCAAGTAAATGTAGATTCCATGTTGCATGTCTATTATGTGAGCTGTTATGCTGTTAATTTTCTAAAATAAGTTACCCAACACAATTTCCCTTGAAGTCCACCATAGAATTGAGGAAATTATGCAAAATTTAATGCAATGTACTATTCCAGGGACTCCAAACACGCAATTCACAAGTGGAAATCAACTCATTTATTTGATATCAATATTGATTATTTTACTAATATTTTAGTGAAAATGTGAAAGAAATCTTCACCAATTAAAACTATATAAACCAAAATTTGAAAAGGTACTACAGTATTATCAAAGAACAATGGACTATAGGTGTAATGTGATCAAGCATGAATCCATCTTGAAACACTGCGTTGGATTTATCTTGAAACACTGTCTCAAAAGCTACCTTTGGACTAGTAAGTTGACAACAAAGAATAGTCCAACAATCTTGTAAACTCATCAATCCACATTTAAGACTATCATGAATCCATGCTGAACTTTCGAGGCATGATTCTCATTCATGGAGTCGTCTGCTTTCAGATTCAGAGTACTAGAGTTTGGTTGTAAGCCAAAATCAGAAATCAATGAGAATTCTTTTGGAATTGGAATCTAAAAGAAACCGCCCATCACCAATCCAATTTCCAGGTTGGGTAGAGTAGGGGATCCACTATCTAAATCTAATCCATGATTAGAATAGACACAAAGGAAAGAGCATGTGACAAGACACGGGTCTGGAAGGATGGAGGGGGGGGGGAACGTGGAAGATTGGGTGCTTGATGTTGATGTAGACTGATAGGAGGGGGACCCGGGGGGTGGATTATCCAGGGGTGTCTCGCGACGTACTTCTCAATCCCAGGGAGGACGAAATTGATGGATGAATGTCGGACTGGGAGGGTTGAGAGGAGTAGTTATAGGCGAGTGTCAAATTTAAGTTTTGCCTCGCTTACTCAACAAACCAACCAACCCCTTCTCAGTATGATAACAATTATTAATGGTTCCCCCAACCCCCGGCGGATCGATTCTGCAGCCCCGACCACATCATGCAAACGCTGGGTGTGGCTCTTGACCTGTAGCCTAATTAAAAAAATAGACTTGCCACCACGGGATTAGGTTTCAGAGAGACGGTTTCCTTGTTTGGGGAGCTCGACTTGGAAATGTCCGCGGGGGATTGAGGAAGGAGGGGGAGGATTCTAGACAGTGGCGGTGGTATCCAGTAAAGGTGAACGTGTCACTGATGACACCTTCATTAATTATTATTGTGCCGCTAATAAAGCGACGGGAAAACTTTTTGTTTCAAGTTTGTTGTCTACCTCTATGTAGGCTAGGCGGTTACTCAGAAAAGTGAAGACGCTAGTAAAAGCGATTACATTAATGAATTTGTGTTATCAGTTTACAAGACTTCCATGAACAGATTGACGCTCTTACAATGCAATGAATGGTTCACTTCACACTACACATTTTTGAGTAAGTTCATAGTGGTCTTTAGCTGCTTGACGAATCAGCGTTGTCCGTTTACAAGCTTTCCATTCAGATGAAAAATTGTGAGAATCTCGACGTTTTTGGGGAGGAATTGGAAAGGTTGCTGATAGTTCGAGTCTCTTATGCCATACAGGAGTATGTGTGTAGGGAGTGATCCTTTGCATGTTGACTCTTTTTTGCGAATTATATATATTTGCATACTGTAACTGTATTTTGACAATTCATATAGTGTGGTAAGTGTCTCAGGGAGACTATTACAAACAAAGAAACAAGAATCTCATTCATGGGCGGATTTAAGGGGGGCTTGGGGGTGCTAAGCCCCCCAAATTATTGTAGCTATTGTAGCAAATGTTATAATTTTAGTAATATAATTGTTAGTTTGTAGCAAAAAATTTATGTCAGAAGCCCCCCCCCAGGTGGACCCCACAGGAAATATCCTCTAACTCCATTGAGGGATTGATGTCATCACAATTCGATTAATGGAATACTTTGTTGAGTAGTTTTAGGAAATATAATCAGCTTAGTTAGTCAGCCTTCAAATTGGGTCTTATCAGCTTCCACCATGTGTGAAAATTCATTGCAACGTGATATTAGAATAAAAGGAATTGCATTCTATTTTGATTATAATTCCCTTCATTCTATTTTGATTCTATTTTTGAAATCATAATTCTTGGTAATCAGGTATTCTAGATTCTAGATACTAAATACTCTTAGGTAGAGAAGTATCCTTTAGAAGAAGTAGTATATCTTGGATATTTCTCTCCCTACGAGTATCTGAAAAAATTGCGCAATCTCTAGACAACTTTCAACTATTCTCTGATTTTGTGAAGAGCGAAAATAACCATTCGCTTTCATTTTATATTTTCACAGGTTTTGGTGGAGTGCCCCACGGGTGAAAGCTCCAACTCACAATGAAAACGTCTCGAACAGTTGACTCGGCACTCATCCCCATTCATGTTGGATAGCCAATGAAACAGTAAGTGACCCTAAAAATAATCCTGCTATGCAGTATACACATATTGTCAAATTCGCTTTGCACTGATATCATTGCAATGATTGAGGAATGCTCACAAAATTATTGTTTCTAAGAATAAACTTATACTTTAAAACAGTAGAAGACCCTCCACTATCATCATACAAGAAAAGTATCATTTTTCTGAACTTGAATCAGTATTCATAGAGAATCGAGAATAGAGAGCATCAAATAGGCCAATTATTCTTTAAAAATTCATTATTTGTAAATTTAAATCAGTTCTTAAAGAGTCCAGAAAAGGGAGACTACAAAAAAACAATAATCTTTTGTGTAAATGCTTGTTGCTTACTGCCCAGACTAGTAATTTGCAAAATAATTAAAAACCATAGAGCAGTAGGAAAAACATCGCCAGGGCTAGAATAAGTTGACATCACAAAATAGCTCGAAAATCTCGTAAAAAGTCCACTAATTTCCGTTCAATATTGTGAAAAACCCTAAGCTGTTTCATATTATTATGATAATAAAGCTTCATTTACATCTTTATCAATTTAAAAGGCTCTCTTTTGAGTTAATTAGTTGAGTGATATTCAAAATCAATATTATTTCCTTTTTGTCACAATATATTACAGGTATAAAGTAAATCTTATCTAATACAAAGACGGCAGAAAGAATAATCTATTAAATAGATGAGTCAAGTGAAATTAATAGAATTCATTTGAATAGAGATTAATAAAACTAATGAAAAAAGTGAAAAAGTTAGTTAAGAGCTAGACTGCTAGCGATATTCGCGAAAAAGCTTGAATGTTGGTGCTGAAAGACTGTTGGTAGAGAGAGGAAAATCTGCTGTAACCGGAGAGCCAAATAGGGCCGGCCGTGTTTGCTTGCTGTTCTCTCCACGAGATGCGAGGTTGAGGTTAGGATCAATAACCTCTCTCGAGCTGCCCGGCTTCGGAGCAATGTTCTGCGCATGCGTCAACCCCCAAAACCCTTTGCTTTCTTTTTGCGCCTTCTCATTTGGTGATTGCCGAATTTGTACCCTCACACATCAAAAGGGAACTCGTTGGAGAGAGATTGTTATGCATAATGAGTGTCAAACGAGATTCCGGAAGATTATTAAATAACTAGAAGTTACCCGTGCTTCGCAACGGAGCTCCACAAAACAAAGCTAAAATTGATTTCTTCTCTACTATGTGTATCAAAGATAGGCCTATTATTTCTTTTTTCTGGATTAGGCCTTAAAATATTGTATAGCCAAATGCTATGCTAAAACTGAATATATATACATATAAGGGAGGGAAAAATAGTTTAAATTTATTGAGAAATTCATTTCATCCAATAAAGTAATAAATTAGACCAATTCAGAAATTAATGGGAAAAATATTAATATGAGGAGATGGAGAGGAGTATAATTGTGGCATAGGCTCCATGTTATTCTTGACGGGTGAACAAACACATTAACACAACTGTATTTACTTAATGTAAGTAGTATTTATGCTACTTTACAGTAAACATATTCATCTTTTGTCAAGTAAGTTACCTGTAAGCTCAATATTCCCGTTGGCAGTTAGCATTTTTTAAGAAGGCCCGGTATTAATCTCATTACTCTTGCAAATGTCACAAATGACAAAAAATGTTCTTAAAATGCGAAAATTATAAACCAACTGAAATCCCCTTGAATACCTCCTCCTTCACTACAAATCTTCATCACCACAATTTTCAGTACCGTACATCTATTCCATCAGATAATTCCATAACAATTTTGTAATTTTTATCAGACCACTAAACTTGACAAATTCCAATAATAGTTTGATTAGTTACTATTTTCCAATATGTAATTTCAACACTCTAATATCATAGTGTATAGCAATTCGTAAAAAAAATCGAAAAGTTTATTTTAATTACATCAAGTTGAAAATAATTATCAGCAAAATAAAAATTATGAGCTAAAAATTGAATAGATATTGTTTTATAAGGTAAAAATCAATATGGTTCATAAATGATTGAAAACAAACGAAGAACTGATTCTATTTCGATAAAAAAGCTAAGATAATATTGATTTCAGTTCGAATTTTTTTGCAAAAAAAATGTGACCAAGCCTGGGATCGAACCCACGCCACTCAGGTCGTGAGATTCTGTTGTCTGCAGTGCTACATACTGCGCTACCACGGCAGTTGAAGAATTGGCGACTGAAAGCAGTACTAAGATTGAGAGGTTAGAAACTGACTCGTTTCATTTATGATGAATGGCTACGGGAAGTATTTTAGCCTAGCGAATGAAGTGATAATTGAGCATCAATTCTGAAATATCTAAAGGGAAAATTGAGATTTGGGCTTCGAGGTGCATAACATTGATATTTTTGGAAGCTGTATGCAAAATTTCAAGGTCTAGATCATTCTAATTTTTTCGGAACACAATCCACAACATTAGCTTGTTCCTTGCTAATAAACACACACACACACGCACACACACACGCACGCAAACGTATCTTCTTTTATTTATTTAGAAGAGATGATGGCGTTTAGATGAGACTGAGATTATGGAGGGATGTAATACAAATACACTGATTATTTCAATACAGTGACAGGACACATACCTTTAATCCATCTATCTTTAGCGTATGGCTTTTGTCGGTGGGAGACCAATAGTTTGTTCCACCTCGCCGTGTATAACCTCATTCCAATTAGATTGAAGTTTTATCCATTTTTTCAGAACCTGTCTATAATCTGCTTATAAAACTACTGATCTAACAGTCCATAATCTATAGAATTAAATCAAATTATTTATATCAATTTTCAATTTTTTTTCATTTTAGGTGCAATATAATTCTCAAGTCTCTACTATTATAACTTGAAACATCAAAATTTTCCATATCATTTGTTCATGATCTCTATCTAAGCTCGTCCTGTATTGTAAGCATATTATTCAGCTTGGAGTCCACATTGTAATAATAAAAGCATGCATATTTTCGATGCTGTCTTGAATATCACAACAATATCATTAACCCAACAATTCGCGACTTTGAACACTTGGAACAATACCGTAATTGCACCCACATTACCAATTCTTCCATTGGTTGAAATTGCATCCTAGCAAAAAATTAGCCTGGTTTCAAAAAGCTGTCTGTGCCTGACAATTTATCAGAAACCAATCAGATTCAGAAATAGGCATGCACTTCAACTATGTACTTACTACTTGGCTGTCAGGCTGTGAATGGTTGAAGTATTCTGTCGTAAAATATGGCGTTTAGCATAGAAAATGTCATCTGACAATAAGTTAGAATAATTTATTATTGAATTTATTAGCTTTTTTATGGTAGCGTAGTGTGTGTTAATGAATTTTCATTCTACCGATTTCATTTGTGTGAGTGATACATGCATGATCTATATTATAAACACATTTCAGCTTATTATTATACCTGTAGGGAATCGATTCACTGTATCTAAATCGATTAATTGACTCGAATTAAATTGGAAAAATAGTGGCCTTCGTTTGATATTTCTTCTTTTTCTCAATACTTTTTATTAGATGACAAAAAGAACGGAAACAAGTGGTATGATGCTAAAAAAAAAGGTAAATAAAAGAAGCTGCATTTTTAAAACATTAAAATTTCGAATTCATACTTAATTTCAAAAGTTTTGAAAAAGGGATCTATATTAATAAGTTTACAATAATTAGTGAACTATGCCTATCGCATTCTATCCTGTAGGGTGGCAGTATTCTCAATGCACAGACAAAATTGGATTGACCTTTGCGGAATGTTAGTGCTTTAAAATGTCATGGCGTTAGGGAAGGTGATAGCACAACTCTTTCACTGCAAATAGCTCGAAGTAATGAGGTCACCTGATACCTGGAATACTTGACCTAACCGGGAAACTAAATTGGGAACCTTGCTGGAGCTAGCAAAACGAGAGCTCCAGAGCTCATGTGGGCATCACCCTCACAAAAAAAGTATTCTATTTCTAATTAAGAAGATAGAGCTATGAATATTCACGTTGATTTCTATTTGAAAGAGAATTATTTTTGCAATTCAGTGGAGAAAATATGTTCACTCAAAAGTAGACAGTCAAATCTTATAATTATGTATCATGCAACCTTCAAAACATAACAATTTTAAGGGCTTCGCAAATAAACTCTTCTTCCTTAATGGCGCGGTTTCACGATACCAGTAGACGAGTAGGTTACTGACAGGCAGGTTGGTCATATGATCTTCCACTGTATACAAAAAAAAAAAAAAAAATAGGGCAATGCACTCTGACTGGTGTGCATTGCCCTATTTGTTTGCATAGAGTGGAAGATCATATGACCAACCTGCCTGCCAGTCAGTGTGCATTGCCCTATTTGTTTGTATAGAGTGGAAGATCATATGATTAACCTGCCTGCCAGTAACCTACACGTCTACTGGTATGGTGACACCACGCCATTAGTGCAGATCATGACAGAGCTTATTGATTCTTCTGAGATGAAAATTTGAATTCACACTAAACATCTATGTTCAGCCTATATCTTTTTTATGTTTTAGTTTATCATAGTTTGAACATAAAATAACACTTTCAAGTCTTTTTCTCTTGGAATTGAACTCGACTGCTCTTTCAAAAACGATACTTCATTGATGATGGCCTAACACTTGCAGAGATTTTCAGTACACCATAAACACTGAAAAGGAAGTTTCCCATAAAGACTTCATCGTCTTTACAGTAGGCTATTAAATTGCAAATAAGGTTCGCAAAGATTATCAAAATTGCAGAGATTCTCCCAAGCATTATATTCTACGCGATCAAAATTTTAATTCGATTCCATCCAATTAAAAACCTTGAATTGAAAAGCTGACTTGTACGGTACTTACTCAATAGACATGCATATAATGCTGGTTTGCTGCGTTATCTGCGTAACTGTCCAATTGCAAGTATAGCAGGATCCAATTAACTTGTCATAAATCAGCTGATCCAGTAATAATTAAACAGTGATTTCGATACAATAATCAAAAGGCTTGAAAGTCTTAAAGACCTTTAAAGTCTTTAAAAGCCCTTTTTAAAGAAGACCTTTCAAAGAATAACTTTTTAAAAGACATTTCAATAATCTGCGTGATTCAGCATTTGTTGGTTAAGTATTGTGATCATATGCCCGTCGATCATATGTTTTATGACAAGTTAAATGGAGCCTGCTATAACCTACCTTACAAGTCAGCTGTTCAAGGCTAATTCATTGGACAGAGTTCGATGGAAACACTGATCGTTTATGCCTTGTTTCCATGCTGCCAATTGCATATGTCATTACAATATGATGTGCAGATGTAGTTCAATTCAATATAAAATATTCTTCATCACCAAAAACGATTGTCTACATCAAACGTTTTTCATTGTCAATGATGTCTATAGTTTTTCTAACAATTTCTTGAAGAATTTTGTATAAATCTTCAGGCAATAGTGATTGGTAAATGGTCCAATTTCAGAAAGAGAGCGTGCGTGCGCAGATGGGTACTTTGAGTGGTAGGAGGGTTGCGGTGAGAGTTACTGGAAAGCTTCATTGTAGATTTTACGTCTTTGATCATGCGTAGACGAGATTTTCCAGTGCATTGATTTCTCTGTCAGAAATTTCTCAATGACGTAGACACACATTTTTGTTATATCAGCAATAAAAACATGACAGAGTCTTTGTTCTCTTTATCTTCCAGCCAGGCGATACATTTTCATCATTATTGAAATACAGTAATATAAGAATATAATATAATTTTTAATATATAATAGGATGAAAGTGAGTAGAATATTCAAAATAATAAAAATTGAGGCAAATAATAGAAATTAATTTAATGTGACGATGATACGAATATTTGATAAATGAAATTTAACCTCGAAGCTTAAAAATCTCAGCCTCTATAGAACCTTAGATCTAAAGGCGGACCTCTAAGGTTAGATCTACACCATCATATGAAGGAGTTCAAGGATCATCATTGAATTTAAGGATTTTGTAGTAATGGTGTTTCAAGAAAAATTTGATCGTGAACACATCCAGTTCTATACACATAGTACACAATTTTACAAAATATAGCACATCTAAGAAACCTTTCAAAAGCAGTTCCTTATAAAAATTATAGCTTTTCTAAGTGAAGTACTCTCAATGACAATCTTGTTTTGCAATTAAATTAGGCGAAATCTTCTGGGGGGGTCAGCGACCCTTCTAGTTGTCTGTTCTGATTGCATGCGTGGAGGGAGGTTTTAACAAAGCAATCTCAAAGAGTTGGGGGAAGAATGAGTGAATCAATATCCACGCACATTAGACCACTTTAAAGACAAAACAGAGTAATCTAATTTTTCACCCCCTTTTCACAGATAAATAGTTGTTGCTTTCAATAGATTTGACTACATGGGATCACTTATTTCTTGGGAGAACGTTAATTTTCCACTTTTCAGATGTAACAGCTTAGGCTATGATATATCTAGTGGGGCTTGTGTCCAACTAGAAATTACGATTGATAGGGTTTTATTATTCCATTTTTCAATTTTTATGTAATTCTTTATCATCTTTATCATACTTGTTCTCCAATTTCCAATGTGACGTTTCCAAAATTACTTTTAATTTGTTACTTTTCCAAACTATTCAAACTATCTGTCTATATCCGCTTATTGAACAATTGAGAATTATTTGAACTACCTAAATCCTTAATAAAATTTGAAAGAGAATTATGGTTGTAGTAATGAATCAATAAAGAATAACGCAGGAGATCTATAATGAGAAAACCCTCTGGAACCCACACTTTGATGCGTAGCCTAAAACCATTCAAATTCAACACAGCAGTAATAAAATAAGTTATTGAAGAGGAATATTCATGACCGGTCTGGAAATATTATGAATGAAGAGAGATATATACCTAATATTAGAGAAGTAGTTGAACTTGGGGAGTTTCCTATGAAAAGGATACCGTAATTCATTATCTTGTCAAGCTAAGTGTAGCAGCCAATAAGGTCTGCTGAGGCCTACCTGTTGAGGCACAACTCAACTTTTGTTAGAAAGTTTCTGACTCTTAGTCAATTTGCTCCATTACTTCCAGCGAAAGTTGATCCTTTCATGAATAGTAGATCAGATATAGTGGATCATTTTTTTATAATAGTAGACTCGATATAAAATTCAGAAGCGTAACAAGGCACGGGGGGTTAACCTGCCAACAGTCATGAATTTTTCTTTCTCTCTCATACAATTTATTTTCGTGAACGAAGTATTCTCAAAACATTTGGAATTAGTTTGAAATTATTGTGAATACACTGGACCTACTATGAAAATCACACCGCCAAGACATTTTCCACCGCTTAAATTCATTTTCTGAAATTGCTGATATTTCAGAACAATATGAATTAACAATAAAGAACTAGACAAACTCCTTTCATTATTTGATTATCGAAGATTGTCGTGACAATGAATAAATTTCAATGCCAAATAATAATATGGAAATGTTTATGTAATAATGTTTATTTAATGTAATTTTAAATGTTATTTTCGAATTCAGTAAATCAATCAACAGAACGCTCTCTTTAAACCGTCTCTGTTGGCGAACACATCAGCTGCTATGTACCACGTGGAAAAACTTCAGCCAATCACAAAAAGTGATAGCATTGCGTTATGAAGTAGTAAACTCCCACCTCGCAGTTTCATTGGTAGAGTTTGCCATACGACACGACTCCATTTTGTTGGGCGGAGCAATTCTGACCAATGAAATGCGAATATTGATAATGGCAGTCCAGTTCAAAAATAACATACTGATCATCAGTGTTACTCATTAACGAGTGTTTCGGTCTAATCAAATTCAAGCATTTTTTTAACTTGGTTCAAATATAATACGATTACTATTTCAGCTCTAGTATCAATGATAAATGAGGGTTTGAGCAAATTAATAGACATCATACGCAATCTGAATATCAATGACATCTACGGTAAATGAACATTGGGTGAATTTTATGCAGTAGGTATCTAATATCCTCTCAATTTTGATACGGAAAGTGGTTGGCTTGTCTAATGTCAATACTAATATGGGGTGGATCTGTTTTGGAGCTTTCGTTCTCATACACAAACATGAATTGAAAAATTTTGAGTCAGACTTCAATTTCCGTTGTTTTTCATTGATTCCGTCAATTTATTTTTGTGAATGTATTTGAAAGCTAGTGTAGTTGAATTTTGTGGATAGCATTCAATAATTCGAAACCTTCACTACAGCATCAATTCCAAAAGCAGGATTTGAAACAAAATATTCCCCATTGGTATCCTAAGTTTGGGAAGAATTAAGTAAGTTTTTTGATTTCCAAATTAATTCAAGTACATCAAATTCAAATCATACGATATAAGTTACCAATATTGGTACTGTACTTCTCAAGCTGTAATACTACTAGGCGTACAAGACGCAGATATCAGAAGATTCAGATTGGAAATGCAAAAACTTTGTTAGAGTTAATTCTCATTAAGCGTAAGTACTTTGGAATAATTTTCATTGCAATTTCTAAATCTATCAATCACATAAACCAATTTTAAAATGAGTTGAACAACTTGAATATGCCCCAACATAATTTTTCCTCATAGAAGCGCGAAGCTCATTGATTTATATTACTATCAATTTTATAAATCGCTTTAAAATAAAAGAGCTAACAGAAATTCAATACATGAAACAAAATTTCTCCTGATAGGAATTCAGAGCTTATTGATTTATATCGAAAGTGGTTTGAGACTCGTAAATAACACAGAGTATGATGTCAAAATATTGAGCCGTCTGTTAAAGCTTGCATCATAAGTTACTGGGTAGGGACGCTACGACCCCATTTCTGATCCTGAGAGAAATAGGGAAAACCTCATAGAGAGGAGGGTGGGAGAGAGAAAAATTGAAGAAGAGGGTGGAAAAGGGGTTGAGGGTAGAGATTCGAAGAGTGAGAGAGAGAGAAAGTGAGGGTACGAGAGAGAGTGAGAGGGTGTGAGAGGGGGATGCGAATGCGTGGGAGTGCGAGTGTGTGAACGCAACAGGGAAGGAGTGAGTGATTATCCAGTGGGGGAGCCAGGTTCGATCTTTCGGTCCTCCGAGAGCTTCCCGCAAATGGAGAGCAATGGGTAGAGACCACATTCTGTCCCGAAGGATACAACTGGTATGGAATGTAACATAGTGGACGATTGGATTTGGGGCAAGTGTATTATTTATATCAAATAAATGCTGTTTAAGTTTGGGTTTAATTTTGTTGATTCTGAAGATTGAGGGCCACTTTCCCCAACGCTGCTTAAGCAATACATCTGGCTTAAGCCTCATTCGGAGAATAGGAAAAGTATAGAAAAAAATTGAGCGTCAGCTGTTATTACCTAAGCAGCGTTGGGGAAAGCGGCCCTGAGGGTTGCAGAAAGTGAGAAAGGGCAGATCAGAAAGTAGATGTACATGAATTCTTATTCAAGAAAAAAGTATTGAAAGTTTCCAAATTGTTTTCATCAAGTAAATGATGTTTCAAAATCTGCGTTTAGTTTTGTTGAATTGAGGTAGATTGAATGATAGTAGAAAACAGTTTTAGGAAAAGATAGATTGAAAAGCAGATCAAAGGCGGATTCAAAAATAAGCTTTGAAACTTATAAATTCTCTCTAGAAACCACTGACTTGAAATCATTGCATTGAACTTGTAGTTTCTCTTATTTTATTCAAGTTTATATTAAAAAAATAATAGTGATTTCTTCGAAAATGTTATGAGCGCATAATGTGATGAGATGTGTTTTCTGATAATAAACTTAAAGCGTGTAATACGTTTTTGAAAGAAAGTGATAAAATGATATGACTTTTTTCAATTAAAAATTCAAACGCGTGAAATTGAGATAGCTTAACGGCTTGACGTTTGCAATAAGTCTGTCAAGTCATAAAAATTCAACGTGAATCACTACACTTGAAGTTATATTGTGAATACTTTTTTATTAACATCTCGTCCCCATTCCCCAACCCAATTTATTGTTGAAGAAAAATGTCAAGTGATTTTCTGTTATACTGTAAATGGAATAGAGATTTGAATGCAAAAGTACTCAATGAAACAGATTTGTGGAGTTCAATAATTTTGTTTATTTTTGTTCTGATGACATATTCATTCATAGATACAAGGCCATTCAAAGCAACTAGTGTCTATCTCTATGGCGAGTTGCATGAAAATCCTAACCGTAGTGAAATTTTGGCAGTGACGTCAGATTGGTAATTGGTTCTCGTTGCCTTACTTCCATTACATGACATCATTTTAAACTTTACATAGGTTAGGTAACTCAGATTGATTTCCTAGCAACTGGTCGTTAGATTTTCCAGAACCTTTGGTTTACTGAAGACAATGAAAACATTAATTATCTCATTTCCCATAATTACTATTCATAATGAGGTTCTTAATAAAGTTTACCAATTGATTACCTGAAGATGACCATGAAATTATCTTCGAGTAACTGGAAATGAGGGGTCAATGAACAGATGGACGTATGCCGCCGTAAAAAGGGGGACTAACATAGAAAAGTTATTCTTTTTATAGGGTTGTGCTCTTCCCAGACACTTTGATCGCGTGACTGAGGGCCCCCTGGGGTGAAAGGGAGGGGGTAGGTGTTAAGGGGGAGGGGTTGATTTGAGACACTAGGGGCCACTGGCCTACAGAAAGGCGGCACGCCCAACTGAGGCTCCAAATTAATTAACAAAAACCATATCCACACCCAAAACTCACAGCATAATATAGTACAATATAATCGGAGCACTTCCGTATGCGCAATCACATGCATTTCCACCACTATCCAATTTTTTATAATTTACTGGAGTGATATTCATGCTTGCGGCTCATTTTTTTCGAATTTTCATATTTTTATTGTAGTTTTCATTTTATTCTATTAAAATATTCTTTGCTTGTTACCCAAGCACCATGTTCTTTGTTATGCTTCTAACTTGCGCTTCATTCTATCAAGTAGTTAAATTGTCTTTGAATCTATCTCTCTCATTTACAATTCACCTAACAGTAATAGTATTTATTATTATCTCTCTATAATTGTCAACTTGTCCAACTCGTGTTTTACATTTCTCTTTGTGACTACTATATACTCAATAGTCAATTCAAATTCAAATCAAATCTATATTTCATAAAATATAAATAAACAAGGTAAGCTAGGCGTACACCGGTTAGTCAAGACAAGACAAGGCGAGATTAGTCACGTTTAGTCACAGTACTTAACATAGTTGCTTATGAAGCAACACACATCGATTAGTCATTGCACTGGTGTGTGCTGCTTCATAACCAGCTATGTGAATTACTATGACTAAACGTGAATAATTTATTATTATTATTTTGGCGTGGGTAATGAGTTTGAATATGATTCAAGTCATTATGGAACACATAATGACTGAACAAAGTTCACATTACGACCACACCCTAGAAAGCATTAGTAAAAAGTTATATTTTTTCTATCTACTATTGGATAAAGAGAAATTTTGACCCACATTAATCCAACAATATTAATTAATCTAATTAGCATTGAGGATTGCGCACTTCATTGGTAGGCTAGCATACATCAATTCCCGAAAGCACCTGTGGAAAGGCAATCCAAACATCAGAAACGTGTGCTTTGTAATAATTAGTTTCAAGTAGGAATAAAGTGATAAATTATTCACTGGTTATTTCAATTACATTATTCATGACAAGGCCAGCAAACAGTGCAACTGGTCTGCATTCTTTACACGCGATATTTTTATTACTACTCGCCAAGCGTTAGTTTTCCTACCTCTTGAGCCATGAAATTGACTATCATTTATCTCAAACTGATATTACCTTGATGTTATCTTGAATATTAAACTGATATTATCTTGAATAATATCAATAATCCATAATGCATAAAACTTGTTAGAAGTTGAAGCACAGACAACATACATAACTTTATGTATACATATTATATATACACAGAATGTATATCTTGTCTGTGGTTAAAGGTTTTGTAAAATATTTTGAGTTACCAAAGTTCAAAAGATTGGTTGTCTTGAGTAAATTACGTGTTTACAGTTTAGGTAATATTAATACGTGAAAGCGGATTTGTCATTTCACTGTTTAGTGATGAAAATAATACAGAAGCTATCTGCTTCTGTATATTGCTACTATATTATGCTAATTCTATATTGGAATCGATTTTTATAGGGTTTTCATTAGCAGAAGGAAATGTTCAAATATTTCTAGTTATTTTGAATACGGTATTACAAAATCAAACAGCTCTTGAATATCAACTAGAAACCTTATATTCTTCAACATTTGGAAAAAATCTGCTTATTATTCTTGTTCCATTTTGAAGTCACCAAAAATAATATTCCTTTGTGAATTGTTTGTTATTATTTCGAACTTCACAGACTTGACCAACACAAATAAATACATACTTCAAAGAGCTCATTCTGTGCATAATTCTCAACACCATGCGATATACCATTAATAAGGACATTCAAAGATATTATGTACCTCTAGAAATAGAGAGAAATGATCACGTGCTTCTCCAGAAGCAAAAACTGCATTCCGAATGGCATGGTCTAATAAATTTGAGCAAAATAAATGCCCTAATGATTTTTAATCAGTCATTTTACATGAATTTGATTGCCTACTACCTTATACGCAACAAAATAATAATCAACTCTCAACACACCATAGGCAATCATGGCTCATCATCTCAATATCTCCAAAGATGATCAATATACATGAGTACATACATCAATAGTTTCGGAGATACATGAGATTTGTTTCAAAAATAATAATAATTGTCATTTTGCTAGTTAGCTCCTGTCTCAGGACAATGACCCCTGACATTTGACCTATTTCTCAGCTTCAAATTCAAACTAAAAACCAAATCATATAAATTTTTCAGGATTCGGAAGAAAAATAGCAACTCGAACCTTGATACTGTAATCACCCATACCACGACAAGATGCCTTTCCCCCAAATTACACATGAAACCACACAAATGTGGAGCGGGCACCAACGAGTTGCAGCTTCCCAAATAGAGATGAGGCGAACCTTGCACTGTACAAAACTGAGAGGAATGCAAAACTTGGCAACAGTGTATGCTGGGGTATTGATCAGCAGGCAGGAGGGTCCACAGGGGGTTGGAGGGGTGGATTAGGGTGGAGGGGTGGGGGAACACTCTCCTCCAAGATGGCTCTCTCTGGTCGTCGGTCCCTGTTGCCATAGATACCATTCACTTGCACTGCCAGTCGAGTTTTCACTGGTTTTTCTTTAATTTTCCTTCCTCTTTTTTCCGTTCCCCAGTCCGCCAATTTCCACGTCATACTTCCATGTCTTTTTCTTCTTCCGCCACTTTTCCACTCAACTTTTTCTTGTTCTAGGTCTCCTTCATCTTCTTCTTTTACGTTCCTTCCTGCTTCTTTTATGTCTCTTTCTTTTACTTTAACATCCTTCTTCTTTGATGGCTGCTTAATCTTCTCCATTCACGTCTATCTTTCTCTTTCTCATATTTTTTCTCCATCATATTCATCTCCATTCACGTTTCTTTAAATTACTTTCATATTTTTTCCAGTTTCGCTTTTCTTACTACTTCTCCTACTCCCACACCTACTTCTGCTTCATCCTAGTTCTTTCCTTCGTCTTCGTTTTTTCCTTCCTCTTGCTCCTCCTCTCCATCTACTTCCTCTTCGTCTTTTTTCTCTTGCTCTCTTCTTCCTTTTATTCCCTGATCGTCTCCATCTCCTCCCTCTTCTTCTTCTCCTCCTTCTTTTTTTTATCTTCTCCTTCTTTTCTATCTTCTCCTTCTTCTTACTCTTCTTTTTCTCTTCCTCCTCCTTCTCCTTCTTCTTCCTCTTCTCCTCCTCCTCCTCCTTCTCCTTCTCCTCTTCCTCCTTCTCCTCTTCCTCCTCCTCATCCTTCTCCTTCTTCTTCTTCTTCTTCTTCTTCTTCTTCTTCTTCTTCTTCTTCTTCTTCTTCCTCCTCCTTCTTCTTTCTCCTCTCCTCCTTCTTCTTTCTTCTCTCCTACTTCTTCTTCCTTCTTCTCTCCTCCTCTTATCCTCTTCCTTCTTCCTCATCATCTCCCTACTTCCCTTCATCTTCTTTCTTTTGCCCTCCACGTCACGCATCTCATTCCATATCCATCACCGCTCTTATGCCAGCCCACCACCCTCCATTACGGCCAACCTCCGCACACTATTTCTGACAACAGTCCATTTCATCTCGTTGATGAACTGATTCATTTTTGAGAAACGTGACCGCTGCCTTTCAATTTCATCGCCACCAGAGGCGTCGCTCTCCACTTGTGTGTCATCAGTCTGGGGGGAATGACCCCCTCCAAACCCCCGAACCCCTTTCCACCCCACCACTCTGCTTTTCATTGTTGGCGGGAATGACCACACGATTCAGTCTGAAATTGCTTGCGTCTTTTCTCTTTTTTCTTGACAAGAGTGTGACAAAGTGTATCTTTTTCTGTAGGAAATCTCAGCTAAAAATGTCCACTATTGATTATCACTTGAAGATTTCTTTGCAGCTTTATTGAATTTCCCAATTCTTCTTGAACAGAGGGCGATAAGCTTTTCAGAACATACTGATGGTTATTTTTGAATTTATTGAATGATACAATATTATAGAATTTATTGAGGTATTCTTAATTCAATTTAATTTTGATTTTAGTTTCTTATTTTATTGTTTTTAAAGTTTTAATATTTTAAATTTAATTTAGAATTGTATTTAAAGATTGATTTAATTCATTTGGCTTTGCCTAATGCATTTAGTTTAAAATTTTTGTTACTCTGACCTCACTACCGGCGCACAAGATTATCTTTTGCCGGTAGTGCCATATTAATTGTTAACAATACGGTACTGTTGATGGTTTAAAATTTATTCTCAAGGTAATTATTATTAATATTATTTTTTTTTGTATGTTATGCTAATGTGTACCAATTTTACTTTGTATTGTTAACCAATATTATTGTTGTATAATTTACTTTTTGGCAATAAAAAATATTGATTGATTGATACAGTCATAGGGGTTTCACAATAGAATTTTAGTTACTTTTGAATTTATTGAATGATTCAGTAAAGTGAGATTTTCAATAATTGTTTATCTGCATACTGATTGTATATTTGTATAATGGTTGTATAGAATTATCTTCTCTCTACCGTGTGTATAATATTATGAACCATGATGCGCTATTTACGAGAGCAAGACTGATTAGTTTAAAGGATGGATTATTCAAATTAAGCACCAATTTATCAAAATATAGCATAAATTCAAGTTTCAAAGAGCCTACTTTCTCACTATAATTATGTTTTTTTGATAGACTGCAATTGATAATTTTCCTTTTTTTCAGGAAGCAGTTCAATCACTTCACAGCATGAGAGTAAACTGAAGATTTGAGATTCGACAGAAAAATCCAACAGAATGAGCAGAGCATTTGTACTTGGACATAGACTAACTATACTGTTGTCTGTGACTTGGATCAGTAAATTATAATATTGTAACAGACAAAAGTGAGTGTGTGGTTCTCATCTATGGATAACGAAAGGTGAGAATCTCTTTCTTAGAAAACAATCTTAACTTTTCAAATAAATTTGATGAAATATTTATTAATATATTTCGCAAAAAACCATTTGTAGACTACTGTATTATAAAAAAGTAATCGTCAATAGAATGAGAATCCCAACACTCCTGAATGAAAACAAATAGGACTTCTTTCTGACTTCATACAGTCATGTTGTGCTCAAGTAGGTACTGTATAAACTTTATGATATTTGTGAAAAAAGTTCATATCCTATAGAATTGGACAAGATCTTGTTCTTTAAATTCTGTATAAAATGAACCAATTCGTACTTGGTTCGAATCAACCTCATGTATTTGAATTATCGTAGTAAAAGATTATATCTATATCTTGCTTGATCAATTACGAAATTGTTTTGTCCGTAGTACGGCTCTATTTTTTGAATTGTGCGGATGGCAAATGACTTTCATTTAACATTTCTCTGGTAACGGGTGATGTTATTTTTTCACATAAATACTGTATCTAACATGTAAAAACATAATATTTTAAAAATAAATCAACAGGAACATCACCTGTTACCATGGAACCGTTAAATGTAAGTCATTCGACTCGCCAACCGCCAAATTAATGATATACTACCATACTTACTGACTGGAGCGCTTCCAAGTTTCGAGACTTCACCTTGGTAGTGAAGTGAAATCAATAGTATCGTGATTAACTTAACTTTAGTTAACTTAGATTATAAGAGCTTTGAATATGAATTGAGCAGAAGAGGGAGAAGGTGGACAAATACGCAGTTATATTCATTTAATTTGACGCTTGGCATAATAAAAATAGATAGATGGAGAGATATCATTTCTCGACGTTGCTGATGACCGTAGAGTACGATGGCAAAGTAATAATATCTCTCTATCAATCTATCTAATGCCAAGCGTCAAATTAAATGAATATCACCATAGCCCCCTTTAAACTTAGTAGTTTAAAAAGGGGGCTATGATATCACTGTACATGTACAAATCGATAACTTGAGCAAAAATTTTGGAATTTTATAGTCAATTTTGAGTTTTTATGTAATATTAAAAATACTCTTTTATATTTGTAGCCTATACAAACGATTAGAAATTTATATTGATAACTTCTCACCCTATTATGAACCTACAATGTATCAGTGATGAACTTGAAGACGTTGCATGAAACACCATATAAAAACGACAGTAGTGCGTGGCTGATTTTGAATTCAAAATAGTACCTTTCAACGTTATTTCACATGTCACAGTAATGGAGATTCTAATGTGAAATTTCCTTGTAATCTTAAATATTTTGCTTTTTATTATAGATTTATTTGCTGCTTTGCTGGATGATTCATAGAGCATTGGAATAGAAATCACAGAGGTATCGCGGCTGAATATTGTCTATATTATAATGATTATATTATCAAACAATTCCACAAGAATCGCATCTGACTATCACATAAGGTGAGTTATGTAGCCTAGATTGGAGAAATTTAAACTTTCAATATTCATAGAAATCCTTCATGTACGAACGAAGGTCAATTAAATTCATGTGAATTTCATTTGACAAAACTTAGTAGGATTTCGTTCCATTGGTTCCGTCAGAAGACATCATAAAACTACGCCAGTAGAATTCAATTGACTTTCGTGCAACCTGTCTCGAGTATTTTATTCTTTTTATAATTAGATAATCTAAGTCTCACAAGTGTACGCCAAGAGGTATGTACCAATTTTTGCTGTTGAGTGAATATTTAAGAATCCAAGAGTATCCAAGTATACTTAGGCCTCTACTATTAATCAGTTTAAAGTAGCCTAGGTGAAGTTTTTCTGATCAATTTCAGTGTCAGATTTGGAAAAAAGGAGGAATCAACTCTAGCTTCCTATACCGTATTACATTATACTATAAAATAATGTAGGAAGAAATTCAGGTAGAATATAGGTAGAAGTAACATAGGAAGAAATCATCAGGTTTCTACTTTCCTGATGTCCTCCGATCTGTAATGTCTGGATGCACGAAATTGGAACGAAGTTAATCTTCAATTATTCATTGTTGATTGTTGAGAATTGTTAATCAATGGACAACAATAATTGGAGATTAAGCTTAACAAACCTCTGTTCAACTAGGACTTAAACTCCTGAATGCGACTTCCCAAACGATTTGAAGTGTATGTCTTATTAGTTCACAGTAATTCAATGATTAAATATTTTAATTTTTAATTAAAATTAGGCACAATCACCTACATTTAATAACATTTCAATCACCTAAATTTTTAATTACATTAGGCTGTAGCCTAAGCAACTAAGCAACTCCTCATGAGACTAAACGGCTAAGTTACCTTAAAATAGGTGCAAACACAAATAAAGCTGGTTTCAAGCGCTTGTTAATTATGGTCATAAAAGCGCATACTTGATACAGTGCAATCCGTGCACCGCTGATTCAATGTACAGCAAGTGGTTGCAATTCATCCAGCTTTTTTGTGTATGCAGCTTATATTCTATGAAGTTGTAAAAGCTCCTATATAGGACACTAAGTTGATGGACTTCTTTATAATCAAATAATAATTTACAGTAGAATAAATACTACTATATAATCTTTTAATTTTAATTCTTCTATATTAAAGTAAGGCTTCCTTTCAGCTTTTGCTAGTACGGAAGATGAAATAAATTTCCAGTTGAAAGTTGGGTAGTAAAAATAAAGTTCAAGACAAATTAAAAAACAGAAGTTTTATTTTTACTGCCCACAAATTCCATCTATCAATGTTATCTATTAATTTGTATTTTTCCATATATGTAATTCGTGAGTAAGAATACATTTTTTCGATTTCCAGCCAAATGTGGAGCCTTCCAAGAGTCTGCAACAGTGAAAACAATGCAAAAGTGAAATTATCAAATAATTTTCAAACAAATCTTATGAGGAATGAACTATAGAATGAATTTAATAGTTTGTGATAATAATTATAATTTATCATACTCAACTCATCATAATCAATCTAGTCATTTGAAATTTTACAAATGCATTTTGAAAGCAGAAGCTATCTATGAATTAATTCTTAAATAATTATTATTTAGGCTACTGGTAATCGATGAGAATTTAATGCAATCAATATTTTTGCGAAGGTATTGAGAGAAATAAAATTAAAAATTTGAAAGAAGTTGAATTTCAAATACTTAAGTATAAAGTACTTATTTAAATATATAGACAGTCAAGTTGAATTTAGTTGATCAAGATCTATTTATTGTCAATAACCATTTTATCAAATTTCTAATGTGAATTCATCTATTAAGATAATAATATTTTTGATAATATAAGGTAATGTTTTTATGTTGTATTGTACAGTGATTGATCACAGTATTTTATTTTGATTGTAGATGATTCTCTGCGTCTGAGCCGTTTGATATCAAACAGTTTCATCAGAGTTCTATACCACATTCAAACGAGTCCTGCTTATTTAACTGTCCGGCATTTTACTAAATATAGTAAGTATATTTTGGGAAATGACAGATTCATGATTAATAAATGACAAAAGAATTCTTCTATTATTTTGAAATTGTGAGAAACAATACTCTACTGTCATCCAAGTAGGTAACATAGGCTACATCCTCAATCAGGTTTCAATAATTCAACTTTTTTTTAAATTTGGTTTGATTTCTATACAAATTGCAATGATTTGTGAATTAATAAATGAATTAAATAGTGGAATTGTTCAATTTTATACATAAATGAAGTAAATAAAACATTAAATTATTCCATGTTCATATATTGACATTGATGCAAGTGTAGTTTTGAATCACTCTTTTCGGTAGCTTAATCTTCTCCAAAGAGGATAAAAAATTGTGCAATTCAATAAAATGTTCATTCCCAACAACATTAATCCCACTTCAATAAAGATGAAGTCAATCACCACTGTTCCAAAAAGCACTTGCATCAACATGATTGTGAGTTCGCATATTTTATCAAGAAAATATTCTATTCAAAACAAAGGAATATTAGTAATGAAATCAATGACTTTGTAATACAGTGTTAATTTTTGCATCAATCAAGTGCATAATTCCACAGTAAGTATGAGATGAGCAAGTATTTCTTCAAATACTGTAACATTTATCTACCTATATTGCGGGTTAAGTGGAAGAGGGTGCTTGTATGCCTCAACTTCACCCACAGCACTTTTGCAGTGTGAAAAATGAAAAATAAAGTCATCTATCTATATATACCGCGAATCCTGAAGTGAGCTTAAACTCATTAAATTGATGTACTTATGTCTATCTGAGAGGCTCAACAAGTTACTATTAATATACGGTATTAATTTTTAAATTATTGGATAAATAGCAAATAATTGAGAAATTAAATTATTCACTGCAATAAAATATCCAGTCCCAATAATTATTAACTTCACTAATGCTAGGTTTTTTAGTCGTTCAATGAAAATTTACTACTCCAGTAACTAATAAACTGAACTCATTACAACTTTTTGCAATATTCAGAGTATTCATCCACTGTAGAATATCAAAATGGCTGCATCATAGTAGATGAATTCCTATACTCTTTGAACAATGTAAAAATATTATAAAAAGCTGAAATGGGGCAGTTCATTGTGAGGAGTCTCTCAGCAAAATGAACCAGGTGTATGGTACGAATATACACCACAAATTTTGAATTTCTTTTTACTGAGAAACCAAGCATTAATACTGTGTCGTTGGAATGCACCTTCATGTTTTACAGGACTAGGTAGTTTCCAATTCATCATAAATTCCAACTTTTTTACAATTTAACATTTGTCCTGTTCATTGACAATTGGTATGAACGTTTCCTAGTATTGAATGAAAATTTTGCAACAGCCTTTTTAATATTCTAAATTTTTGTAGCGCTTTTCATAGGATTATATCTTCAGGTTCCATACATTGTTTAAAAAAATTGAAAAAGTGCTGATTATTCTTCTAGGAGTAACGATTCTATGGTGTGAAATAGAATGTAGATCATAATTTCAACAACCCATATATATTTCATAGAAGTGTGGAATTCAATAAGATACGGTACTATTGAAGTCATGAGAGAAGGATTCCAATAGTTTTTCAAAGCAACTGAAAAACAGTTTACTTGATAGATTATAATTCGATAAGTGTAGCACAATATTCAATTGAAATAATTTAAGTAAAAATTGAAGCTCAGAATTAATATTAAATTTTGCTAATATTAGAAATTATTATATAGCAAACATATAACTATTATTATATAGAAAACAGTTATATTAAGTTATTAATGTGTGACTGGTCAAGATAATTATTTATTCTATTGTTTTTTCAGCGTCCACTTCAGATTCTCCTGCTGTTAATGAACTACATGCCAGTCACATCTCAATGAAGATAACTTGTAGAAGCCAGTAACCATCACGAGAGCCGCAATATCCAATTATTTAGGATAGTGTTTCACATAAATAAGCAACATGGATATGAAAAGTGATAGGTAAAATAAAAATAGTACTCAAATGAACATTTACCTTTTTTTAGAACTTACTTACCTGTTGTACCCGATGTTGTAGACATGGAAGTGTTTTTGAAAACTCTTCAGATAGTAAACCAAATCTTCGAGTATCTTCTTCTACTTCTTTATAGATAATTGGCGTAGATATATTGGTGTTGATATATTTCTATGTTTGGATAATATAAAAAGTAAGTGCACCCAAAGTTGAATTATATTATATTGACGCACAAGTTGGTTATTTTCAATTATTGAAAAGCATGAAGCATGATTCATACACCTTGATAAGAGCACGTAGTCTATATTAAAAATGTCAGAGTTGGATGTGTTTAGTAGGGATTCCTAGAAGTTTCCATAAGCTCCATTTCCAGTAATAGGAGTTTATGTTTTCGAAGACCTACCATACTGTATTATTTGCCTAATATTCTTAAAGATTGCTGTTTCCAATAGAAAAGTGGAAATTTTACAATATAATTGTACTATCGAGAATATTGTACAACAATTTCCAATAAATTTACTGTGATTCGTTCGTTTGGAAATAATATTCTCCAACCATTCACGGTATTATATTGCAATTCTCTAATGAATGATCCCATAGATTTGATAAACTTGAATCACCTGTATCATCTCCCTATCCATCTTTTATTATGATTATGATTTGAAAATCTCTCAGTTGAATCTCCAACAAATATTTCCTAGTATGAAATATTATAATACATAAACAATCCATTGATATGAACAGCTTCTCCAGTTTTATAAGTGTCATATCAGTATACTACATGAACTATCAAATAACTACAAATGGGGGCACAATGATTTGATCAGAAATTGAAAACATCAATAAATTATTAGAAATATTTTTTTTATTTATCAACACATTAAAAAAATTAAATACTCGATTTCCCGTTTTCTTTACAAGTTGTCCACAATAATAATGTTGTGGATCACTATAAATAACTGAAAGTCTTTCTTCATCTTCTCTAAACCTAAATTACAAAAAATCTAAAAGTTCATCGCAGAATTTGTAGTAATTCGTTCACTTGCAACAGAATAAAATCCTTCATAGATAATAACGAAACAAAAAAGTCTAGTTGTCTCAGGATATTTTTAATGCATGATTTGAATATTTGTGATACACGATACACAATATTTATATTTGAAATTCGCATAAGCTAAATTCGAAGATACTAAACTGTTGATAAATCCCTTCTTAAAATACGAGTATATTTTTCTTCAGAATCTATACACTTTTTATTTGTATATATTGCTTTATCATCACATATTCATCTCATCTACGCTGTTTTCGCACAAAATATTACAGAGAAAATCGTTGCAACCTCATCACATCATATTTGATCGTTTAGGTATCATTCTAGAGGAAGACGTTTTTAGTTCGAAGAACACTTGAGGAATATAAGGCTAGATTATTGAAGATAATTTACATAAAACATCACAGTTCAAGATGTATTTTCCACAGATCAACCATGAACAGTGACATCGTTCACTAGAGAGATCTGATGAGAAATAAAAATGACTAGGGAAGTGTAGGTCACAAAATTGTGATTTTTGTCATTTGGATTACTAGCTTCACTCTGCAAATATACGACATTCAGCAATTATTAGTTCTACCTACTACTAATTTACTACCTACTTGTTAGTAAGACTTCACTACGCAATGTAAAAACCCTACTCACATAAAACTATTTTTGAAAATGTAGTAGTTATTGCTCACCGGGGTTTATAGTTTAGAGGAAATATATATAATTATATCACATAACACCAGGTACAAATGGATCAAGGGAATCTAATGTGGGGAAATAGTACTTGCATGCATAGCTGACATCAAGATTGTTAGTAATAGTAGAGGATGATAATTAGGAATCAAAAGCTAGCTTTGTAAAAAACAAAATATTAAAATCACAACACAATCAAACCTCGTCATAGCTCACAGCCTTACAACCAATATATAGAATTTCTACAGACTTTTTTCACATACATTCCCAACATTCACACTTGAAAAAATCTTGAACAAGTAGGCAATGGTGTAGATTCTTCCTGGTTCTGGAACTTTATAATGATCTAAATTTCTTGTTCCCTAGGATAATATAATAATTGACATGCAACATAAATTGACGATTTGTGTTGAAAATGAAAGAAAATTAATAAATTTCAATTGAAGTTTTTTTAATGGAGATTAAATAATATTAAAAATT
Source organism: Laodelphax striatellus (assembly GCA_017141395.1). Classification (NCBI taxonomy): domain Eukaryota; kingdom Metazoa; phylum Arthropoda; class Insecta; order Hemiptera; family Delphacidae; genus Laodelphax; species Laodelphax striatellus. Next base: position 9,019,470 of record CM029534.1, read on the forward strand.
CATGAAATGAAATAAAACGTGATATATTTTTGGCAGTATTCGATTCAACTATTATTGTCAAAGACTCAATTCTCTAGTGCTGAAGTTGATAAAACAAAAAAAAATATGCTACAAAAATGGTTTTGATTGAAATTAACAACTTAGGAAGAATTTGAAATATAAAGTAAAAATCAAAAACGGAAAACTACTTGTTAGGGATATGAAAATCTCTACTATTTACATCTGTACATCTTAAAATACCTTCTCACACCTACTGTAAAATTACTGTACAAATATCGGTAGTCAATATCGAGATCATGAAACAAAAACTCATACCATACAACGAGCGTCTATATTGTTCTGCAACTCTGGTTATTTCAATAATAACCGATTATATTTCAATATAAGCGATTATTATAAATCAGTTCTACCAATCCGTGTGTTTTATATCTATTTATATGAGTATTCTTTTTTCGGGACTCCTGACTATCTTTCAATCAATATAATTCATTTTACTCCCTTCATTAAATCAAATTTTCTTCCTTCATACTTTCTAAAATTTTAATAGATGGACCTGCTATTGATTATTCCCTCATTTATCACAGTAGAGATGGGATGAAAATAGGCCTACATGAATTTTTGAGATATCATTAACTTTTGTAAAGAAAGTTCTTACTTCCTGGAGAAATCTGAATTTTCTAGAATATTTGAGGAAAAAATCAAGAAGATATCCATAGAGAATCTGAAAAAACCTATGTATTTTTTCTACTTCAATTTTTAAGCTCTAACTTATGGTTCAAGTCGAGCGAAGTAATTCAGTTTGAATGATCATAACAAATGAATTAAGAAATATTTTGGATAAGGATTAGATCCAAAAAATTCTCTTCAAAAAACAGTAAATTCCAGAACTGTTCAACCTTTTAAAAGTTCAGCAAATCCTAAATTCATATTTTGAAAAAGAATATTTTCCTACATCATTCACCTTTCCTTTAAGTCTTTAGTTGAAAGGTTCAACTTGAACCCAAATTTTTAAGAAGACAGAAGATAAAGTAAAATTCATAATTAGTCGATGTCGTTGGTAAATAATTGTCTTGCTATTAAAATCGTTTGAAAAATTGCATCATACCCAAATTTCAGTATGAAGATGAAGAATTTGAGTTCCTGAATCAGAAGTTTCTTCATTATGATAATGATTCGTATCTGCAGTTGTTTTCATCCCAGAGAAGAAATTAATCACAAGAAAGTGCTCTTAATACTTAAGCAATCCATGACAGACTGTTGAAAGCTTTGTTCCAAGACAAAGACAAATCGATTTTGAATTGCAAATTCACTCCAAGCTGCTCCTTACTTCCAGTGGAAACTCTTATAGATCTAGATGAAGCTTCACATTGAAGCAAACATAATTTATGTGGTCTTAGCGATTGAGAACGAAGTCAAATTGTCCATCACTGGGGGCTTACTAGATTTAACAAGAGGTGTCCAGTGTCATGCTTACCACACGGATATAATCTAGTAGCCTATCTGGGCAACAATGAGCGGGTTGCGTTAATTTTCACAAACCAACTTATTAAAAACAACAAATTTTGGGAGTTATTCTGCTAAGCTGATGTATTATAGTAGGGGTGAACAAATTACCTATTATAATGTTAGTTATTTAAGCTGAATAGAGAGAATCTGAGACTATATCATGCAATAATACACCATCTTCCAGAGAGTGATACCAGTAATATTAATTCAATAATTATTGAAAAATAAACTAGTCAACGTTGTTAATGTTTGAAAGCTACACAGTGACATATTTATGACAGACTCATCATGCAAGACAGTTGAAATTTGAAAGTCTTGTTTCAAAAGGGATGAAAAATTAAGCGAATAACCATTGAGTCTCACCGGAAAAACTAATCAATTGATTCTAGTTGATACTACAAAACTTTGGGAGGATTTGGTAGCGCTAACATCTAGAAATTTGGACTAGAAAAACACAACAGCAAATTATTACATTATCACACACTAAAAATAGAGAAAACACCGTGGATCAAAGCAGTTCTACAATGTGTAAAAACAGAACGTTTCTAAAATGGGCAGAGATGGTATTGGGATTGATGAAATTGGTGTTATTTTGTGAATAATTTTTAAAACTGCAATTTTCCGTCAAAGCGATTGAAGATCTTACAACTCTCGTGGACATCCAATTGTTGTCAATAACCTATGAACCCTACATATTGATCAACATGAATGTAGGCACTAAAGAACGATAGGAAGTATGGATTCTATGAGAGAATCATTGAGATGCAATGTTTGGTATGGAAAAAAAGATGAGAGTTTACTAAATTCAGTAGGGAGAGTTTTGGATGATAAAAAAATATTTTGATGAATTATTAAGATGTGTGTTTGTGTGTTTAAACTACAAAAAACTTGCCCTAACATGCAAAAATTACGGAGACATTCAATTTCTTAATGGAAAGCAAAATTTTCATAATTGGCTCTGTTAGAATGGAATATCTACAAAATATTAGCAACATTTATTACTGGTTTAATTGATTATGGCCCTACTGGTCACTTACTGGTTCACTGGAAAGAGGAAAATAAACCATTGATCAAAGAGAGGACATTCATTAGCTATAGAGAGAAAAATCGATCGGTTTAAATCGCCATAAATAATAGGTATATCTAAAGTGGAAACTAATGAAACCCACCGTTTGCTAATATCTAGTAAGCCCACAGACAACACCGTGCAGTGAGAAATTGATCACTTAAAGCAGGTTGAAAACACGACTGTTTTCTCTGTAAATAATAATAATACTCAAAAGCATGAAGACTCTCCCACATTTTGAAATATGTATAAATGTGTTAATGGAAAGCTGACAGTTCATCCCAAGGCCATCCAAGCAAATAAATTACCAAGTTGAGGAATGATTATATATTAATTATTATGTAATAAATATAAAGTACCATCAAGCAACAGCATTTTTCTACTATATAAGACTACTTTATTCAAGAAACTGCTCATCTACAGTGCATGGTTTCGGCATAGCGCCGTAGTTAAACTACTACAACTACACACAGACACTACAAAAACATCTAACACTAAAATAAACTAGTTCAAAATATGTGTATTTATCAGGATTAAGACAAACCACCAAACAACGAATAGAACAGCAACTGCAACTAAAAATGTCTCAGTTGTCTCTAATTATTTTAGATTTCAAAGTTCTTTCCTAAAACTGAAGAGGACCCAGTTGGATATGGAGCATCAAATATTACTTAACGGTAAACATCTTCTTTGTCATGGAGTCGCAGCGTCGGTATTCTATTCCATATCAAGATATAAACACTTTCAACAGATCAGTAATACAGTAGTGATACCTTTGTATTTCGGCAATCGGAAAGAGCACTCCACTGAGTTACTCCACCTGTGATTAAATCCCTCACTTCAATCTCACTGTATCATTATCAATTTTAAATATTCGAAAGTTAGTTATATGTATGTTCTATAACCAAAACAAAATACAAAATGTTCTCTTTTTATTAGTATTTTGTCAATGCATCATAGAATACAAAAATAGAGGGTTCATCTTTGATTTTCTTAATACACTTATTGCTTCCACATTATATTGTCACAGGCAAAAGGAAAAAGTGATCACTAGAATTGGGCATTCATCAACACTGATAATAATAATCTAAAAATAAAATTAATTTACAAGTTACATCCGCAACTAATATTAAATACAAAATGAAACAGATTCGAATTTTCAAACATTTACATCTCTTGTTTGAATGCATATTCTTTTAACTACTGTATTTCTTTCCAGAACAGAATCAGTATTAGCTATTGATCTGCATTCAAATACAAGTTTTTAAGAGATCTGCTTCAAAGCCAGACTAAATTTAATAGCGATCCACTTCATTGATATTAAATTGTTTCCATTATAATTATTTAAATATATTCGGTGATAGTGCTTTTCAGAACAAGAGATGAAACTTTGAAGATGACATTCAATGATGAATTTCTAGAATTAACAGAAATCACAATTTCCTTTCACTAATTGTAATATCTCTGGCAATTTCTGAAGTATGATAAGAGCCTGGAAAACTCAACTTCAAATTCCAGTAAACAAACTTGTTCGGTTACAAATGCAATTTTCATTAATTGAATAGATATTGAAATAATAGAGAGAACACTTCAGAATGCACAGAGTTGACTAACAAATTTTCTCAATTATTACTAGTAACGTTGCTTCAGTCACTAAAATTTAATAGTTCCTACTAGTATACATAAATCTTTACAAAAAACCACTACAGTATCATAATTTACATTAATACAAAAATTAATATTATCGAAAACTACAAAGTAACATCTTCCTTCGAACCAAAATATACATCTTTCTTTTTGAGGGTGAAGCACTCTCATGACAAGGAAAAAAACGTGTTTTCAACATCTTGACTACAAAATCTAAACGTTTTTAAACTATGCGCCCAGGAAAATTGAAAGAAGATAATAAATTGTTTTCCAAAGTGGATTAGTTATCAGGGATTGGAGCAAAGTTGCTCCTGAGAGATTTTATGTGTGATAGGAATAAACAGAATTTGGTCCACTTGAAGTCATAATCAAGTTTATATTGATGTAGACTTCTTGCAATAATTTCAAAATGAAATAAAGAAGTTAAGTTAACAGATGCGACTGTTATATTTTGAAATCCAGAAATAATTAGTCACGCTGTAATGGAATGTTGATAAGTGCTTCACTTTGCTACTAACAACTTGATTCATGACAGTATTCACAGTCAACTTGAAATATACCGAGCGTAATAAATTATATAATACAGGAACATCACTTATGAAAATCATAATTTAGACTTATCGATATGAACAAAGAAATTACTCGCTTCTCAGCAATAAATATTCGCTTATCGGTCATAATAAGGATAAGAACAGCAGTCATAATAAAGAATAGTAAACAATCAAAATAATACACAATAACTTATATCTAACACGGAACATTAACAATTGAAATGAAACTGACTAGATATTCAAGATCCTCACACAAATGTGTGATGCATTGTAACTAACTCTGATATCCAGCTAAACAATACGACAGTCGAAAGTATAAACAAATCATTATGCAATATCAGTGACTAACCGAATTAGTCTCCTATCACATTGAGATCAGACCAAATTTTGAACGAAATATTGTATCAACACCTGTCAGTTATAAAAGAAAATGAAAGTTTCAAAATGAACTGGGTAGCTTCTCACAAAGGAATAGATTCACACCTCTCACTTGGGTGGATTTAGAAATGATGACGAAATTTACAGAATATTTACTGTGTATTTACAATTAGTTTTATATATGTTATATACTGGATATATATATAAATATATATGGCACTGTTCATTCGCTGTAATTAATGAGCGACACTAACAAATCGGTCACCACAAAGTAACAACAATATTTTGATGAAATTCTCTGTATACAATATTTGCGCATAATACTACATTATATAAATTTACCCGATTCGTCGGAAGATTGAAATTGGCGCACAGGCTAATTCAATAATAATACTGAACAAGAGCCAGTTAGATTAGAGCAATTAGATAGTAGTAGAAATAGTCGTAGTAGTATCTTATTTATTGCAAGTTATTGCTTAGAAAAAAATTAGATTTCACGGTGTAAATTGTTTTTGCAACATTTCATTCTCTTTTTGTGTCTCATTTACAATGTAAATCTTAGTGAGCAAAGCGGTAAGACCGCAAGAGATAGTTTATAAACAACTATCAACTCGAGTTGGTTAGTATCCGTATAATATTATGATTGAGAAAGAGTAGTCAACCACGTTAGATAACTCTAGATGTGATAGTAATAGTAACACTATTATTTATTAATCATCACAAGTTTTCCTCAACATATTTGGATACTGAGAAGTGGGGCTTCAAACGTACATGCCCATGCCGTACATGGAGCCCCAGTCGACACCCTGGAAGCTAGACATGTCAACGTTGGTGAGGTTGTAGCCCTGGTAGGGATTGCCGGCGGCCGTGGAGAGGGGGGGTCCGGCTGCAATGGTCTGCAGGGTGGGGGCGGCAGCTGCAGGGGGGGCCTGGGGGGCAGGGGTGGGGGCGGACACGGGGTAAGGCGCGTAGCGGTAGCCAGCGAGGCCCGGGTAGCCGCAGCCACTCAACAGCTTGCCGTAGCCGACTGCGGCCGCATTCTGGGCGGCCACGGCTGCAGCAGCCGCCTGCACTTGGGCCTGAGCGGCCACCAGAGAGGAGGCGGGCGCAACAGAGGCCGGCGCGGCCATTCGCAGCGGGCCCACTCCCATCATGACGCGTTTGCCAAGCAGCAGGCCGCTCTGCACGGCTTCCTTGGGCTGCGCCTTCTTGCACTCCACCTTCTTGTTCTTGATTGTGTGGAAGTGTATCTCGCAGATGCGGTCCACCACATCCTCGCTCTCGAACGTCACGAATCCGAAGCCGCGGTGACGCTTTGTCTGCTGGTCCATCAGCATCACCGTCTCCTCGACCTTGCCGAACTGGCCGAAGTAGGCCTTCACCTCCTCGGACGAGGTGTCCTGGCTCACGCCGCCCACAAATATCTTCTTGGTGCGGTTGGTCAGCTTCGGCCGGTTCTTCGGCGTTGCGTGTTTCGGATCGATCTTCTTGCCGTCCAAAGTGTGTATAGGCACTTTCAGCACTTTCTCAACTGTCTCCGGGTCTGAGAACGTGATGAATCCGAATCCGCGGCTTCTCTGTAAAATAAAACCCAACAAACTAATTACTACCTACAAGCATTATTACAGTAAGCACAACTATCAAACACCAACCAATACACCCCACATCAATATTAAAAACAACTCACTATTGCTGTTAGTAATAAAATTTCAAAGCACAAAAATAACTGATCAAATTCAACACATACATTCCCACAAGTTGAACAAAAATATATTGCCATTTCAAAACAATAAATAGTTGACTAAAATACTTGGTAGCACCCAACAGATTATTCTCAAAAATCCTGTTGAATTACTCAACCTCTTCAACAAAAACTAGAGCTAGCACAATAAATACCCACTTTTCCAATTCAAGCTCAACATGTATGTAAAAAATCATTCTTCTCTAATAATTCAATCAACAGTTAGTCAGCATCAATTCAAAAAAGTAAATTGACAAACATAAATAGGCTACCGATGAAAGTGTTAAGTCATGGTTAATTTTAAAAGATCATCTCAAAACAACATTAAAATAGAAAACTAGTTAATAGACAAGGATGAATGTTGAAGCCGTGGGATAGTTAACGGTAAATCTGTAAAATCAAACCTCAACATTGAAGGCCTAAAACATTAGTTTTCATAAACAATAGAAAACATTTAATGTAGAAGAGTGATCAAAGTACCTGAGTGATAGGATCCTTCATGATGAGCACATCGGTGACAGTGCCAAACATTCCAAAGTACTGTCGCAGCTTCTCAGACGACGTCTGCCAGCTGAGTCCGCCGACAAACAGCTTGGCTGCAGCCGGGTCGCTGCTATTGGGCGTCGAGCGGCCGGAAGACGACTGCTGCTGCTGCTGCTGTTGCGGTTGCTGCTGAGCAGCAGTTGAAATGACGCCGGCAGCACTTGTTGAAGTGGGCGGCACAGAGTTGGCTGCTGCTGCCGCTACTGCAGCTGCATTTGTGACGGCTGCAGCTGAGCCGTTAACCTGTTGCTGCTGTTGTTGCACGGCTGCTTGCTGCTGCTTGACAGCTGCTGCAGCTGCCGCTGCCGCGGCTGCAGCCGATGACGCGTTGACGCCGTTCAAGTGAGGCATCATCAGCGCTCCGTTCATTCCCAGCATACTGTTGTAGGCATCGTGGTGTTCGCCAAGAGGTGGTGCCATCGTTTCCATGCCCAAACTGCAAATGAAAATTAAACTTACTTAATAACATTTATAACATACTCAAGAACATAAATTACACAAAAGACCTTTTAAAAACAAACAAAAACTGTAAAATTTACAATCAACATAATAGAATAATCCCAAATCTAGAAATAAAAAAACACATGGTGACATGAAAGAGGCAATCAGGAATAGTCATAATTTTGCCAAATAATTTTCCAACTGAATTGAATTAATTTTTTTATCCATAGAAAACATTATTCTCTATGACAGTAAAAGCTGATAGTATAAACTTTGTAGCACAATAGTAATCTTTAATAGTCAATAGAATTGCATGTGGATTCAGGGTTTTTTTAAATAGTAGGATTTGATAGAGTAATTATCAATTTCATGTAATTTCTGTAGTATTGTGGGAATGAGGCAAATGAAAAAAAAATACTGTGGATTCTACTTTGAATATTGTTGAATACATTCTCAAACATTCTAATCTGAATACTATTGCAATCATTATTGTTTGAGATGAGATTGAACATTCTAAGTAGAGATGATGTATATAAATGTAGACATGTCTGTAATAATTTTTTCCTTATCTAATAAAAACAGCTCATTTTGTCGAAACCATCACCATATTATTTTTACAACCTAAAATTTGAGATTCTTATTTGAGTTTTATTTATGACTTCAAAATTTTCAAGCTGCAGAACAACACCAATGCAATCTATTAATTTGAAAGCTATTGTTTCAGAAAATATCAGCCAGAGGAAGTTGATGAGAATGGAAACAAGGAAAAAGAAAAAGAAGAAAGAAGATTGGAGAGCACAAATCTATGATATTGTCCTGTCACAGCAGTACTTTACATAGTTTACTGCTGTATCAGGACATGCCCATGGATATTGTTGCAAATTCTACAGAAGAAAACAAGCTACGCCATCACCTGCAGCAGAAAATGTTCTAGTTTATCTAGTTTTAAGGATGAATTGTTAAAAATCTTTCCAGTTATTTGTAATTCAAAATGAGGACACAACCTATGTAAACATCAAACATGTAACTTTGAAGTTTGTCATTATTATAAATTAGATGTAAATTCTTGAATAATATTAATGTATTTAAAATTCGATACTTAAAATTCTTGTATTAACTATGAATTTTAGTAATGTATTAATTAAGATCAGCAAGTCTATGAAAAATAAAGCATAAACTAGGCTGCACACTGTAATTGGAAACAGGAAATAACATGTTATCAAGAATGACTTATAAGTTATAAGTTTATGACGTATAAGTTTAATAAAAGAAAAAATGGACCATAAATTGTCTTCATTCAGATTTTCAAACAATATTATGTATTTCTAAATGATTGAATATTCTATACAATAGCAATTTCAACAGCCAACTTTGTAATAAATGATTACCTAATTAATATCTGTAAATTAAAATATTGTTCCAATTTTAAATAGTTCAGAAAACCATTTCAATGAATAGATATGAAAAGTATCTATTTTTGACATAGGCTAGTGGTTATTTGAATAAATTGACAAATCAAAAATATAAATAACATCATTAGGCCTACCACTTGGATGAAAAATACAAAAAATGCTCTTCCATCATCCAAAATTGTTTTAGGCAATCCATAATGAATATCGTACAAAATTCAAAGCATCAACAATTAATGACTTTCGATTATGTTGTTACTTCAGAAGAAATACTGACTTGCTTCCTCAGACTTTCCCAACCAGGCTATCTTATCTTCGGTTATCAATTTTAATTATTTTTAGAGTAATCATGTCTATGGTTTTATCTAGTAAATGTTAAACTTAGGATTATGGAAATAATAATTTAATATTTTGTTTTCTTGAACAAATCTAGAAACTCTTCATAAAAACGTAAAATACGATAATTAATACGGTACCTACAGTTAACACTAAGATTTCTATTGCAGGAAAGAATTAATTTGAGAATACATTATAAAACTCAAAAACAAAACATAGTCATCCAATTTATACTCTAGTAAACTAGATTTTACTCGTGTAAGGCGAATTATTCATTCCATTGTAAATACTGTTAGCTGAGAGACATCAATATAAGTTCAAAATTATACTATTCACCTTCTAAATACACAATAATATACTATTTTTGTCTTCCTCTAAAACAAATATATTGAAATATTTTGTCAATCTCTACTGATATTTCAACAAAAATCATAAAAAAGATTTCAAAAACCAAGAACTTCCACAATCTGCGGAATTAATCAAGCACGAATATCAAGAAATTATCACAATGAGAAAATAATTATTTTATTGCTGGAATCAGTACTACTAGAAAAATTGGCAGATTTACATCACATACTGGGCTTATAGGGATAATTTTGTTATAAATTCACTACGTCAAATTGATGAATAAGTTGAATAACTTTTACATTTTATAAATCATTTTACACAGCTACAGCAAATATTATTCATTATTGATAAACCAAAGTTCAATGGTAATTTTACGGAAAATTCTGTATATCAATTGACTTCAACGATTCTAACCCAAATCACTAATTTTTTGAGTAGTGGGATTTTACCTTCAGAGCTGAAAACCCTTACTGATTGTTTGTAGATAAAACTTGATTGTAACCGCATGATTAGCATGCAAGAGAATAAGTTGGTCATATTCTTGATCTCAAGGGCCAGCATAATGAGTCTGTTGTAAAAATACAAAGTTTTATGCTTATAATATTGATTTATAGAATAATCTATAGCTATAGCACTGGTACAACTGCAAAGCTAAATATAAGTGTTTATATGATATTAAAAATTTGTAATCAATAAAAGTTACTTATGGATAATGATAAACAACGATTCGTCCTGAAAGTTTCGTGAAAATGTTTTCAAAGAATCTGTAATAATGATAAAATACAAACTATTGAGAGTACAGAGTATGCGAACATTGTATTCTAAACTTTTTTTTAGAACTTTTATTATTATTCAATTTCAAAGCCTTTAAAATAAAAACAACTGAAATAACCTACCATGTTGATATAATTTTTTCAAGATTGTTCATTTAAAATTTGGCAAGTCATTTTTGAATTTAGGATATGTTTACAAAGTGCTCATTATACTGAAATTTAAATATCATTCAAAGTTTTATGTCTCAGCGGTGAGTTGTATAGTTATTGATTAAAGTTTTCTGACTGACAGTATACTTACTATTAAGTAAGTATGTGTTTTATTTATTTATATTTGACTACCATATTACTATTTTTTTAATATTCTATTAGGATATTGAATATTAAAATTTAATAGATTATATTATAATTCTTGATTTTTACTGATCATTCACTATTTAGCTCACGTTCCGGTCAGAGCAGGATTATTACTGTTCAAAACATGGAATAAAAACAAATAGAACAAAATTTCCCTTATCAATTTATAATAATTATAAGTTATAGGTCTATATTTAATCCAAAATAACTATTAAAACTGAAAACATCTTTTCATTTTCTCCATTTTAAAATTTGATCAATATAACACTCTTATCAGAATCATAAATAATTCGTAAATCATCAAAGCAAGACAAGTTCTATATTTCAGATTTTTATCTTGTAAAAGCAGGGTAAATAATTTATTGATTTTAAGGTGTTGGAGGATCATTCAACCTGAGTTGGATAAAAGACAAGATAAATCCTTATCTTCCAGCAGAGTAAGTAGGTACTAAAGATAAGTACCCTTAGATATAACCTTTTCCAGCTTAGTCAGCAACACCCACCCCTTGTCTGCCAAGTCATCCCCTTTTCAAGCTCAAAGTACACAACATGTCAAGTACCGTGGTCTTCCCTTTTTCTACACAGAGAACGGTGAAAAATGCAAAGGCTGACAGTATTGGAGTTTTCATATCTACATAATTTAATAATGCATGACAAGAAATCAATTCTATAAGTGATATTTCAACGTTGTGTTCTGGTTTGTAATACAGCCTCACTCTACTATAAGGTTGATGTATTGTTGATCGCGTATAAAACTGACAAATAGCCTAAGGAAAAACACCTAAATAGTCATACAGTTATCAAACTGGTCAAATTTTATCGAACCAAAAAAAAATTTCTTTGATAAAGTTATGAGAATGTAAAGTTCCTAATAGGGAACCATCACTCATTTGAATAATCTATTTAGACGAGCTTTATGAAATAATAATTATAGGCCTAGCTTTAAAAATTGTATAAACAATTAGAAAATATCGGATACCGTAATTTGAAAAATTGATATTTCCTATAAGAGATTGTAATACTTAATATAAGATATGCTGAGAAGCTGAAATAGAATTTTCCGATTCTAATTGGTAGGACTATCTACTAAATGAATGGCCAAACGTTTGTTTCAAGATATGCCTATAAAATAAATGAATTCTTGGATCAAATTTTGATGGAAACTAACAAATTTGTAGGAAGTATTATATAGTAGTTACAATTATTTGATTTTGAAAGCTGAAAAAATACAAGTACGGTATTCAATGAAAATTGTAGAACCAATATTGTAGCATGATACTAACCTGTGATTCATTGTAATTTAAAGAAATTTGCAGCAAGATCCCGCAGTGAATATTGATGACAGTAGAAGAGAGTTTATAATAATCGCAACAATTTTCAAATATATTTTCAAAAATTATTAATTTCAATGATAAATATTCTCATCTACCGGTATCTCAAACTTCAACACGTTTTTTCACACCATTAGCAAAATGATGGGCATTGTTGGACAAGATGGATGGATTGCGGCTGACGGATGAGGGAAAGCGAGATAAAATACAAAAATTAAATTAAAATTAAAATATTTGATAAGATTAAATAGATTTTTTTACATAAAATATCAACGAGAAATATGTATTTTTGATATATGATTAGATTTCACTCAACATACATTTAAAATTGCTCGCGCTTGAAGATGACAGTACACAACTGCGATCTATGAACGAACACGTGAATCAGCGTTTGAAACAGTGGGCTGCGGGCAGCCAGCGGGGACCCAATTCAATAACAAAAACATAACCTCACATAGACGTGCAGCAATAGTACATTAGAGAATGATTATAGAATATTATTATTAAATGTTGGTGTCGTTTATGGTTATAAATCAAATTTTTTCTACAATTGCAAAGCATGAATAATAACTTAGTTTTCTGGAAAGTGAAACAGGGATTATGGAATGGGCTAAGTTACTACATTACAATATCATACAGTGTTCATTTATCTTTAGATTTTTAATTTATTGCTTAGTTTTGTCATTTGAATGTTTATAGTCATTGTGATAATCAATTTCAATCTAATTCAGTGTTCTTATGTTCGTGCATGACTTATCGTTTGTGTCAAGTTTGACAAGTAAATTCATTATCATTTTCCCCGACTTCAGATTGATCCTTAGCAAGTTCTGATTTTAAACAATAAATGACTATGACTGGGTATTATATCTAAACTATCTTTGATTTTTTGATGATCAGCTTGCTCAGAACAAACACACGCAACAATTTATAAGGTAGTTTCGTAAATGCTGCCGTAGTGTCATAAATATCCTCATCAACCTAACCTGAACCTAATTTATAATTATTGGGTTTCCATCCGGTAAACTAAGAGGTTTTCAGGGTATTTCAACCTAGTATTTCTTATCTACTCAAAACTGGGACAATAATCCTGATAGACCAACTCGTGTACTCGTCTTTGCTATTCCTATGAATCTTTTTAAGAAGCATCTGAATAACATGAATTACCTTGTTTTCCAGAATTTGTTATAATTCATTATATTTTTTTAATGAAAGTAAACCTACTTATCTTCTGTGCTCATTATCACATTATCTCGAAAAAGGATCAATAACGTGTTTTAGGCACAATTCCGCGCCGTGTATTTCTAAAAACAGTGCGCTAACGGGTCTTAATGACTGTAGACGAACGACCCGCGAACGGTTCTCGATCAAGGTCAAACAGGTTTTTACTGACCTTGAATAGAGCACTGTTCTGAGAGAAATAAAGGAGCAAACAGCATAAAGTAGGCGCTGGTTTGGCGGGACTTGGTTCTCATCTGTCTCGCTTCCACCCACTAGACAACATGTTGTGAGCCTTTTGGTTCCTCCTAGGCATGAAGAGCGGACATGGACAACATTGGGATAATACCGGTTCCTCAGCTGTCAAAGCAAAGAGTTGTTGCCTCACTGCTCTCAGGTCAATGCAATGTGTTCTAGATACTGTGAAGCAGCATTTAATGCTCTATTACCTTAATGATGGATTCGAATTAATTTTGATCTGACAACGATGTTTCTGAAAATATAATGATTTGGATTTCTGCTAAGTTGTATATTTTATTATGATATTTTTATTTAAAATTTTCTTGATTATTTCATTATTTAGTTCACTAATTTCTTATTATTTCTAAAAATAAATTGAGATCAGTTCGGTAAACATAGATGTAATTACTGTAATTCTTATTCAAAAGTAATAAATTATTTTTAATTAATTTATTACAAAACAATATTGAAATAGGGCTTTAACAACATCGTGTATTATAATTTTGAATATAAACTTTTTCAATTACTTTTCAGAGTACTGATTTCTTTTATTTATAGATTTTCTATCTATATAATATGCACTATTTATTTGTTTGCTGGAAATAATATTTTTTCGTTCATTTAGCTATCGCCTATGGGTGAGTGTCCTTGGATCATAAAATTGAGAAATTTAAATGAGAATATTTTGACAATCAATGTTGATAGGGTGATGTTACTATAATGATAAAATTTGTTGTTAATTTTTTAAAAATACAAGCTTGAATAAGAGTGGAATAATGAAAATGTGTATGGGACAAAGAGGAATTTGAAAGATTTGATTCCTTCATTACCTCAATAATTAAAAACTTCTGTGCATATATTTATAAGTATGTTCAAATTATGACTTGAATAACTTGAGAGAAATTTTTTGACCGTTTTAATCAAGGAAATTTAGAGAAACTTGAAGATGAAATAGGTGGTGGTAGTTGGTAGCAGGAAGTCTAGATTGTGAAACTTAGAGTAGAGCATCATGAGTGAGTGGTAATCGTTATGAAGTGCCCATAAATGTTGAGCTGTGTTAGTTACTACATGACCGTAACATGGTTTAATAGAACATCTTACATGACATGGCGCATAATTGACACTTAATTAAACTGCATGTGGGGTGGGGGCTTCAAGAAACATATTCAAAAATTACAATTATTGTGGACTAGTAAGTTCTAAAAGTTTGATTGCAGAATTTCTGTATGAGTATTGTTCAACAAATTTAATGACATAAAATGTAAACAAGCTTTTCAATTTATATGGAAATTAGGGAGTTTTACTTGTGATGCACAACAAAAAAGGTTCAACAGTACTAAAATATGGTATTGAAGTTTCAAATCTGAGCATAAGTCTATTACACAGCGAACATGCTTTTGGAGTGAGTCTAGTTTGAAGTTTGGCATTTTACATTACATTTCTGATGCTGATATTATCCAATTATACACAAGTTTCAACGATCTAGAACCGAGGGCAGTTTCGAATTTTGTCTCAAACTAATTCGAATACAGGCTTTATCTAACATGAATAATGCATGCATACACAGATATTATGTGAGTTTAATCAAGGTTCCATTACCCGAGAGAGAATTTTAAATAATTTATCATTTTAGGAATTTATCACCGTATTTTATTTGTTAAGAATTTTTTTATTTATCCAACAAGAATTTTTTTCATGAGGGTAGGTTTCAATTGTTTTTAAAATTGTTTATAGATTACCGTGTTCCACAATTTTCAATTGATAATAAGTAATTATTTCAACTCTACATTAAAAATTCATTCACTTAATTGAAAAAATAATATCCATTCCACTAATATTGAAGAAAATTGAAAATTTGGATTAATTTTTTCTAGAAAATATAATTTATTGTTAGTAAAGAATTTATCTTGAGTAGTTGTTACCTTTGATGGAACAAGAAAAACACAATTTTTAAATTTATTTTTATTATCCTAAAATACAATCAAATCGCAATAATTGATAAATTTTTCATTTAAGTGGATGATGTCTTTCTTGAATTGCAATCAATTTGAATAGGGGTGTATTATTTTTAAATTTTGAAATGGTTTAAGGTTGGTACTGTAAGCTGGAATCTGAATTTTTGAAAAATCAAGTAGAAATCACAATTGATCATTTTTCAAAAATAAATAGGTTGGAAACAAGTTATAGTGGTAGTATAAATCATTCAATACATTCTAACATTTAACCAAGGGGATAAGCATAACATTATTGAGTTTTTTTGGGGTAATGGTATTTGCCATAATTATTATGTTATCCATCCACCATTCAAGAGGTAATTTCAAGCACAATTCAGGTTTTTGTGAATTCAATTACGATGAACAACCTCAATATTCAAAAGGTAATTCCAACCAAAATTGGGGTTTCTAATTGTAAGAATTTGCCCAACTAGCATGCCCAACTTGGAGTGACTAGCGAGTTAAATGGATCCTTGATAAGGGAAACACCAAGAAGATAAGCACAGACAATAGGCCTAGATGAAGTGAAGATACATCATGTTGTAACAGAAATAATGTTAGTAGAGTGTGCAGTCTTGAAAGAAGAATGAAGAGACCAACGTCCTCGAAACATGAATGAGATGCGTTTGCTAGAGAAGTGAATCAATCGTTACAACTTACTACCAAGGAGCAGCGACAGCCATTTTGCATCCAAGGGTCCAAAGTAATCCAAGTTTCGCTCAACTTAAAATGCTCGAGTTGAAAGTCTGCAAGTACAAATTTAGTTATAAGCAAAATCAAAGAGAATGTTCTGACTATAACTTAAAAACCATCAACAGTTTGAAAATGTTTGTACATTCACAGCTATAACATTAGCTGTTAATTAACATTATAGACATTTCGAATAAAAATTGTCCTAAAAGAAATGAGTTTGATATGGAGTTGTTGTAACTTAAGATAGGATAATATAGAGTTGATTTAATTCATCCATCCAACTATAGATTCAAATTATTTAAATTTATTCGCCCGATGACCATTTCATGCGAAGGTAGACATTTTCAAAAATTGCAAACTTAAGTTATTGCCTCATAAGAACTAAGTTGGGGATTCTATTTAAACATATTTTTGTATTATTAGAATGGTTATATTTATAATATTAACCCCCTTTAATTTACACTTCATCTGTATAATTTGATAACTTATTCCTCGCACTCGGATATGACATTCCATTTTTTTCTTGTTAATAAGAACTTTATATTCAGTCCTCATACTATCCTATTCTAATATGGGACACGTTTGCTTATGATACAAAGTAATCAATAATAAAACCAAGTAATTTTACTCAGCAACCACATAAATGGTAGTAATACCACACCTACCAATGTATTCTGGCTCTACCATTAGTACCTAGTATCCATTACTACCAATGGTAGTAATGGTAGTACTACCACATAGGGGTATTAATTTATGAACATTATAATTCATCGCATGAGCGCTAGTGCAATCGCTTATAACTGTCATTTTACATAAAAAAAATACATACAGGTTTAGGGGTAGTAACTGAATTAGCATTAAGATTTGATTGAGATGCTATTCCAAGCGAAGCATCTATTCATGCCTGGTTTTTCAGTCGCTCAATAGCCAGTTTATGGATCCAATAGCACTATTGAATCAATAACCATGTGTTTTCAAATGCAAAAAAGTTATTGATTCAATAGTTTATTGAATGACTGAGAAACCGGGCATGAGATAGTTTGTTTGATTTAACATGTTTCCTTATTAAAGCAGTTTAATAATACGTTTGATATTGATTGATTTTTTGGAGAGTAAATTTTCACGATCTGAAAATTGAAACTTATTACATAATATTGAAACTAAGCCGAGACATGAACATTCACGACACTTGAACATGTGACTGCTGGTCAACCTCAGAATAGGTGACAAGCTGAACACAGAGACTGGATTAGATTGAAGGGGGAGGGGGGTTACAGAGAGCCAGAATACATTGAAAGGTATGTAATGCGCCGCCGCGGGAAGGACTTGGATGCTGGTACTGTAACCAACATAGAGCAGGGTATTGGAGAAGCTTGTGAGATGTCAATCATCATTTTCCAGACCTCTGTTTATAAATTTGGAATCGCTCTGGTGTAGTTGGATTTTACTGTGTCTGTAGGAGGGTCATATAACCCCTTTATACCCCATTAAAAACTGAGCTAAATATCCAACTGTAGGTAGCACTAGCCATATGTCTGATTAATAATTAAAATATCTTAAAACCGGTTTGACATATCGATGTGCGGGTTTCGCCATTCATTTTCTCTTGAAATTCTGTATCGAAATCATGTATTTAACCTCACTATTCAAAAAAATGAAGTCGGTTCCAAGATGGCGGACCAGATTTTTGAAGTAAAGTAGTATTTTCAATTTTAGTACGATCCCCAATGTCACCTAACGTCAAATTACCTTCGTATAAGAAATATTTTGCCATTTCCATAATTTTCACCAACCCTGTTTATAATTATTTGTGACAATTTTTTGTTATTAATGGGAATTTTAAAATTTCAGCTAAATTTCAATGTGTCGTATAATAAATTAGATAAATTAAAATTTTACTAGAAAGATTAACACAGTGGGTTTGACAAATTTGAGTTTTAGATCCAAGCCCGACTTAACATTAAGGCGCTGCCTTTTGAATGCTTGCTACCATCGGACTCTCTGATTTAAAGAAGCAAAACCGTATGCTACAAAATATTTTAATAACTTGAGTACCTAAGCTGTCCTCATAAAATTAAAATATTCAACAACCTAGTTCTGTCGCATGATTGTAAGTGAAGCAAGGTGTGAGTTTGTGATTAGACGACCAGAATAAAAGAAACAAAACTATCTATGCGGGTAAAGTTTATAGGTCAATGCACTGACCAACCAACCAACTTGTCTCAGCGCAAAAAGCAGAGCGTTCAAATGTCAGACTGGCTAAGATAATCTGTCAGCTAGAGAGTAACTTGCCAGTACTGAGTCTCTTCTCAATGTGATGCAGCCAGGCAATTGCATACTGACCTAATGCCAAGAAAAGTTGAATCTAGAGCAGGTGCCTGTGTTGGGAGGGGTCTTGGGGGTATCGGGGGGCGAATATTTAATGCAAGTAAATATGGGACAACCTGCAACTGAAGTTGGAAAATAGTAAATTCATAAAAACTTCAATTCAATTTGAATTCATAAACTGTGTTGGATAAATGACTGTGGACCAAAAGCCTAAAAATTATAAACTATATTTTTTCCAGAACAAATAAATATTTGATTTGATCTAATAAAATTTGGTCCATTCATTAATGTGAACAAAGAAGACCCTTATTCCTAATGTGTTAGATAAGGATAGGAAGAATTTGATATTAAGTACCGGTACTGTATTTTTCATTGGATTCTGAAGTGATAGAGATTTTTAAATTATTCATGTCCATAAAACTAGAGTCGAAACTCATGTTACTCATGATCATGAGTCTTATATTTGACTTGCCTAATCGGAGACTTTGAAAGCTAAATTATTATTATTTTTTTTAAAGAGTTATTATAAAAAACTTCAACTGAAATAATTTATTTCATGGTTTGATAAAGTTCTGCATAATAATTTAAACTGAATTTTTAAATTATAGGACTTTTGGAATGAAAATTTTGAAACTAGGAGCTCATACAAAGCTCATAAAGTGACACATTTAACCTTGGGAAATCTCTCCACGTGAGCTTGCTCCTTGTGAGTGTCCCATGTGAAAGTTGGTCAAAAAATGCCAGTTCAACATCAGGAATTTATCTCCAAACCGTGAGAATTATTTGAATTATTTTACCAGTTTCACCTACTTTGACCTGACAACGTGTTAGCTATCCAAGTTGATTTCCTAAGGGAAGTGGTTACCCTTTCAACTCGGTTTACGTAACCAGCCCCCCAGTGTAACACCCCAAAGAGGTGTAAAACGTGATCTGAACAGTTGTAAGGATGCTCGACCCAGTGCTTAGAACTTATTACAGGGTTTCAATGCGAAATACGACTTTTAACGGCTTCACAGTAATCCTGTTTAGTGAGGAAGCCCTCTCAAAACCCAGGTAACGGGTAGGCCTGTATCCGTTTTGAAATCAGCTAGCATTGTGTCATCAATAAATAATGCAGTAACTGGGTTTCAATATAATATTCTAATAAGGTTACCATTTCTTGTGAATCATTTTACATAATGTGCCCATGTTGAATATTTGACAATCAATTCAGTAAATATTATAAATAATCAGGTGGATAGGAGTTTTTATTCATTCTATCAATTTACTACAGTGAAGAGAAGGTTGATTATAAATTACATCTGAAAACTAAATGGAAGTAAATCTTTAGAGTATTTAGATTATTTATATTTTGATGAAAAGTTATCTATTAATGTGGAGTATATTGATGTAGATTATATCTTTGATTCAATCTCAAAATTCTTATAGCCGGGAATCTTTGTTACTTATGCTCTTCATCCATCATATTCCTAAATAATTATTAGTCTATATATCAAAGATATTAGTCTGATATCAAATATTAGTCTATACAAAAAATACTATTATAATGAACAGAAACTAGAGAGTTGTATAGAATGGGGCATACATTAAAATATACAGTAAGTTACTATAACCCAGAAAACAATAGAATAACACCCTGTTGATAGTAAAAGCTTATTTCACTCTTGCAGTTTTCTATTATGTTTTCTACACTACTTTCTGCGGCGAAGCGTGGTATACTTAACCGGTCAACGTCGGTCCTATAGGATTATACCCGGTGATGACCGGTCAAGTATACCACGCTTCGCCACAGACTACACTAATATATGTTCTACCAAAGACAATTTAACTACTTGTAGATAATAGCCTTAATAATCTTCTAATTAATCTCAATAAGTCAATAATCTACTAATAGATAAATTGTCTTTCAAAAAATCAAAATATTTTATTTAGATCTTCACAGAATAATTACAGAATAAATGTTCAAAATATTACAAAATCTATTTACCTGCAAGGTAAATCTATTTATCCTGTGCGCAGGTAAGAGTGTCTTTGGTTCTACACTCTCAATCTAAGTAAGTATAGTGTCGCTCTAGCATCAGAACCTGACTTTACAGCTTAGCTATAATATATGCTTAGAGGGGTACCAAACACATATAGTTCTGAGAATTATATTCAGTAGTAAGGATAGTATTTTTATTCAATTCAGGATAGTTAGTAATTAAGTAAGGACCTCATAACTAAATATATACATTTAGCCATTGAATTACTTGAAAACAATTTACTGCTGATGCTTCGACTATAAAGGATCTGTTTTGAGATTGTGGCCTGTGTGAGAAGTCAATCTAACTAAACTTGAACAGATAGCCATTAAATATCTAGGGATTGGTTTGATGATGATTTTAATTGACTACCGACTTGAACACCAAACTACCTACTAGAAGTCATCTGGTTTGGAAACGTGATAAGGATAGGGAACACTCAAGCACAGGAGATGATTCCTGGTAAAATGGTCGAGTGAAGATGAAATGCTCCTTGCCAACCCCCTCCCCTTTTAACTACCCCCCTCCCACAACGCAGAGGTTGAAGTTGTGCGTTGCCGACGTACCTAACGGTCGTCAAAACTTTGCCAATATCTTCACGATATCGTGTACGGCTCGCGATATCGTTGAAAATTGATAGCTTGCTAACACATATTATGAAGATGAGTACCTCAACATAACCTCCTGCAACCACTTGATAGGAAATACGGTTCATTTGGCAATAACATATTAACAAAATTCAATTATATTTAATTAGTGGTAAATTTCACGATAACGTGTTTCAGTCTAACTTTGGCACAAACATTTCAACGAAATTCAATTAGAAGTAAGTTTGCTGATAAGGGCTCAGGTTGTTAAGTCAGAGAAATTCTTGTAATCAGGAAGAATTTGTCATTTCACTAATTTGTTTTGAAACTTAACTTCAACGAAATATATTCTATCAAAACTAATTCCACGATAAAAGGATTGGTTGAAAGTACGGCAGGCTATTTGAAAAGTTTTGAAGCATTGAAATTAGCTTATCAGGGAACTCTTGAAATTAGTGAGCAATTTTCCCAAAATCTGAATGTAATGTTTAAGGTATTTGGACTGAAAAGTTCTAAGTTGTACAACTGTAAGGAAGCATGCGCTGATAATGTTTCATAAATTTCAAGTTAAATTTCTGATGGATCACGATTTTCATTCCAAGCATAGATATAACAATTAGTTTCAATTACTGTATTTAAAAAGTTTCAAAGTTTTATAAAATTATTATGAAGATGGATTGTTGTCAACTAATATAAATTCATTGACTAACAAATGACGGAATTCTTCCTCTGTGATAAATTGTATTCTACACTACTGGTACACATGGATCACATATCTATGTGTTAGAAGTCAATGAGTTATATTAGTTGGGAATGGTTACTGATTTGAGTTAAATAAATAATTATTGGTGGGATTAAGTTTTAGAAGTTCATATATTGTCTATTAAAGTTGTGATTCCAAGATAATGTAGTAAAATTTAGTGCTAAGAATATTTTACACGATTTAAGGCAGGATTCATCAAATCTTTTTTGTCCCTATAGTCAAATTTCATGAAAACAGTTAAATTGTACCTATTTGTGACATATTTCAATTACGAAAATTTATGAACAACAAACTTTAGTTTGATTAGTACTGGTCTACAATAGTTTTGTTTGACTAAAAATTTATTAGACCTTAAAAATTGTGTAGATGCCTGCATTTATTTAATATATAGTCATTATTCAATGCCAATTCCTTGTACTACAGAGACAAAAGCAGCTCTATTTTTCAAGGTAGATTGAAGTAGTTGAAAAATTTCAAAACAATCCTAAAATTATTAAGCTACTAAATAGAAAAATTCCAAGATCTATACACCTTCCTAACCCTTCAATACAGCTAGAGTATCCTACCTAGTGCTATGATAGGTACTAAAGAACAACTGAAAATAGGATTACATCATAGAAAAATTATTAGAAACACCATAAAGAATTGATCAAAACACCAAGAAATATACAACAACTAGATACATATACAGAACAGTAACAATAAAATATTTGAAATAAATATGCTATGTATGTGTATTTAGACCAACAGATAATTTCAAATAACAGTTACTAGCAATAGTTCTAAAATATCAAGATGGAATTATTATTATTCTACTGTGTAACAGAAAAATAGACAAATAGTATGATTGCGAACAACAATAAACAAACAACTGTGAACAATTTTAACACATATTGCAATAGATTATAGAAAATATATAAATACGATAAAGACACTGAATCAAGAAGAGACACATAATATATAAACAGCGGTAGTGCTAGTTTTTGAAGATTCTAAACTATATTACTATTTTTGAACGATAGATACTCTATAATGCTATTCAGGTTACACTCTTGTGTTGAGACATAAAGTGGAAAATTCTATCTTCTAATACCATACTAATACCATAATCTTCTAATATTTTTATAGAGCCTACACCTGCGAATAAGTTCAGTCTACTTACAGCTTTCTAAAATATGTAGATATTCCATTAGTATAAAAATATTATTATCTGCAAGATATGCTTATAGCACACATTGTTTTGTTAGTGCTTTAACAAAACGTCCAACTTTGGAAAATATAAATACATATATACATATACATCATCAATAAATTTTGAGTTTTTTTGAAATGCAGCAATATTGAGGATATTTAATTTCTTGCATTTGAGACTAATTTTCAATTCTTGGAAATGGGCGCTTTTAAAATTTATTTTAAGTAGTTATAAAAAATCATTTTTTCAATAAGAATCATTCATTTTCATAATTTTATAAGAATCATTCATTTTATTTATCATTTTGTTTATAAGAATATTCCTTATAATGAATAATAAAGTCTTGACAGGATTATTAAACCTCAAATTTCAGCACTGGATGAATTCAAACAAGTTTTTTTTCTGAAATCAGGAGACTGACACTGAAAATAAAGGAATATTGTTCTTCCTTCTTGGTCTGACAGGGATGCTGGAATCTTTCCCTATAATGTATAATTGCATTTGATTCAAGGATCTGTTCTCATTGAAAATTTACCATGATTAACTTGAGCCGATTGGGTGAATTGAAAAAATGCAAATAATGTCAATAAATATTGTAAACTTGGTCTGGTTATGACTATTATTATACTCTCAGCCTTGCTCCTAGTTATATATTAGGATATGTTTGTCGCGAATAATTATCATTTTCAATAAAAATTCCTATTAGAAAGATGAAAAACGTTTTTGAGTAAAAGTTTTCATTATAACAAATAAAATGAAATACAGCCATTATTATTTCCTTCATTGATCATTTTGGAAAATAAGAGATTCTTGGAGATGATGCTTGGTTTGGTAATGAGCAGAAAACATTTCATTCATGAAGAGTGAGTCACTGAAAATTTTCCAAGCACAAGAAAAATATTCCAAGATGATTTTGCAGCGCCAACATTAAAATCCAAGAATGTTGAGAGTTTGAATTTGGCCCTGGAGGCTTGAACGCAACTAACATGGTGTATTTGAGACAGACACTTCTCTCTCCCACTCTCACCCTTTTTATTTCTCTCTTCTACCTATTCCAGTAAGCTTTCTTTTTAATTTCTCTCTCTCTCCTCACAAGACATCCCAAATGCAAGAGTAGTAAACTACATTCAACTCACCCTGTATAGACTGAAATGGGATAAGTTACCGTCTGTACAGCACAGTAAGTTTATAAGTTCTATGACTGGCCAAGTTTAATAATTTCCAAGCGGTGTGCCTTGATTATAATAACTATTGTTGTAACAGCTCTCAGTGCAAGAGTTGTTGTTGAGAGAAGCAGCTCAACTACTGTACAGTACTTGTAATTAATATTGTAGAGAACTTTTGAAGGGACATTCAAAACGGGGAAGGAAACACACTGCACTTAAATTGTGCTACGTCACGTGCGCTCCACTTTCAACTTGAACTTGTGAGTTGAAATTCAAATTCAAATTTCAACTAGGTCATTGTCTTTAAATTCAAATGAATTAAAATTTTGATTCAACTGGGAGATTAATATATATAATAAATTACAATTTAAACTATAATGGATTCAAATTTTACTTGCTTTTAAATTGAAATCGCATTTTAATATAGAGGTGGAAACACTCACGAAAATATCGTTAGTGATGGCCTCTTTTGAAATTTAACAATCTTCAGAGGAACATAAAAAATTTTCAGAGATTAATTTGAAAAAGAGTCCGAAAAATTGATAATTTTGAAAGAGGAATTTTTTGCTTTAATTGCAATGTGTTTCAAATATTTCACTAAAATTGCTCGTTTCTATATACTTAAGAACAGCGGGTGAAACTTGATTCATTACATGTTGTATTTCAGTATCCTGTGTAATTAAAATCACTGAAAACTAGAACATTCTCTTCATCACTACTTGCATCATAATGCTGGCAGAAATATGAATATTGACATATTAAATCTCAATGGGCACTATGATGAACGTCTATACCTCTTCGCAGTACCAAATACCACCCATTATTCATTGTGAGAGTCACTATTGTTCAGAGTCAATAAAACCCAATAAATTGGGACAGTCAATTTAATACACATTCATATTAAACATTGAAGGTTGTTTAATGTATTGTATTACTGTTTCCATCTTTCATGTAGACTGCTGTTATAGTACATCTTAATATTTTTGCTGGTTTTATAATATTAATATAGCCAGGTAATCAATCATCAATGGAATAAACTTCTATTTTCAATTTATAAAGTTTTGTCTTGACTTTTAATTCTTGTAGAGTCAACAAAAGGTGCGCATTAATCTTGAAAAAATTGGACGTTTGTTAGAATTTACGGGAGGAACAGTTTGAGGCTGAAATCCTGTAAACATTCATGATCATCAGTTTTTTCATATTATTACTAGCCATAGAGCTCCCGAAGATGGGATTATGAGACTCTTTCTTGTTAGCCAAATTTTTCAATTATTTCTACAATTTATTATTATTGTGATACTTGAATAAATTGTCATTGTGAATAAATAATTTTTTTAGAATAATGTGTAATATTTATTTGTATTATGATAACGCGAACCAAGAATTTTAACCCTTCAAGAATTGTGTAGTACAATATGTGCTTTCCTATTTTTCAATAATGTTTGTTACTGAGGAAACCAATCGCAGGACATAACAGTTCTTTAGACTGAAATACAGCACAATAACCAGTGAAAAGGACATTAGGAATCAGATTCGAAGATTGGGAAACTTAGCAATCCAAAGGGTAGCTGTATCGTTTAAACGATTTAATTTCGTCTCAAATTGGTATGTTTAGCTCTGAAAAGCCGCTTTGTAGAACAGAAAAGTTTGTGGAAACGAGAGAACAGAATTGGCAGTTTAGATGGGGCGAAGAATTTGTAACACTCCTATTTAGACTCGGATCGATGAACTTAAGGCGCACAGATTCAATTAAGGGGGCTCCGGAATTTGGTTGTGTTCTATCAAAATAGATGCATATTATCCGTACTGTAGTGGAACAGAGACTGATTAAACCATGTTCAGTAGATTTCTGAAAGACATTGTTCAGAATATACTGGTACAGTGTAATTTGGTGCGTTATTCAAGGGACCACGAAATCATCAATGCTATAAAAGGGTTATTCAACTATCAATCCCAAGTTTGGAGGGACTTGATAGGTTAGGGATAATTTTGAATCAATTCAATTTAGGGTTTATCAGGAATGAATAACGTTACATACGAGTGGCGTTTTAGCTAAGGCCGCAATGAAGTTGTAATATGCACTAAATTTTTGTAGTTTCCCTAACTTTTTACTATGGCGTACATTATTTAAATTTGTGTTGTTGAAAAGTGATATTCAAGTAAAGAGTGGACCAAAACTTATCTATACGGTTAATTCACTGAGATCATTGTGAGTTCAGGTAAGGAGGTAATTGAATAAGGAAATTATTTATAGATTCTACATTATTTTGATTCCTGAAGCAATCAATCTACGAGGATTTGAGTGGAATCACAATATATTACACTAAAATATTCAGATTAAATGATAAACCAATACTTTTACACCACTGGAATAATTGAGGGCCAAGGTAGTTGGAATAAGTAAAATAACTGAGATTCAAAGAGAGAGGTAAACTACAGTATCACAAAATGATAGTTCAATTATTGCTCAGTTGAAAAGTCACAACTGTCAGTCCTGAGTAAGTTTATCTACACCTTCTATTTATAAAAAAAATGAAAAGATCCATGAGGAGTGATCTCTAAATGATATGATGGATTTTTCAATAAAAAATATTCTTAATAACCCTTGTAAAAAAATTGTTAAAAATTTAGTGAAAGGAAAGCATTTTTAGGCTGAAAAATCTGTTGCCCTATTTATTCTTGCATTGTAAAAAATAAGGTGAATAAAAATTATGAAGAATTATCAAATTTTAATACACTGTTGAATTGCTAAGTATCTGGAACATCTATGAAAATTCTAACAGCCTATTTAAAAATCTCAACTTCAGCTAGCAGTTAATAACACCAATAAGAATCATAAATTCAAATGCAACCGTCACCATAGATTCATATATTAAACAACAATAATTACAACATTATTTAGCTACTACTCACTCCTAGCCAACACTATCTGCATATTGAACATCACTACGAATGGTATTATTTTCTATAATCAATTGTTATGATAATGATCAAGTGAAAATCTACATCGTGCTAATAGTAATCTAACAAATTCAGCCACTGCACTCGTTTTTTAGGCAGCTCAACTGAGGAAGCTGAATATTTACGATAGTAATTATTATCTATTGGCCAAAATTATCGACGTTTACTGATTACTGAGTTTTAGTTTTAGAGACCGGTTACAACACAACCAGAGTGACGCAACTGATTCAAAACAAATAATTTTGTCACAGAAAAGTTTCAATTTCACAGGTGATTCAGGGTAGCTTGGATACTAAGGATACATGATTTTGTGGTTGTAAAAAAAATAATTGACGATTGGGGGTGAGGAATCTCTCCGTTTTCCTTTCTAAGTGTCGCACTGTTTATTTATTATTTTTTTGTAATAAAAATTGTATGAATTGAAATTTTTAACAAAGCCGAGCCATAATTTAATTTTTGGCTTGTTTTTACAGATTTTTTTTTAGACGAGGAATAACAGTAGAGGGAGAATATTTATATGAAAATTGGCAATTCATTTGTTATAGTACGATTACCAAAAATTGCAGTTCCAATGAATTATTACCGGTACAGAATATAATAATTATTAACCCTGTCAGAATAAGCTGCACCCAATTCTGAAATTATTTGCTTCAGCTCTCCTGATTTCCTTGAAATACTTCATGTTTTTTTTAAATAGTTGATATTTTAACTGAAATGAATCCGAAGATGATAAAAATACAATCAATTCTTAACAATTGGCTATCTATGGCAGAGCAATATACGTTTTTGCTGTATCTATATTATAATCCATAACTGAATGACAGACAGTAGGCCTATGGCAAATACATAAAATTCATCAAAATGAATTTTTAGGCTCAACCACTGATGATGATGCCATGAGCATCGAAACTTGAGTATGGTTTTTAAATAATAAATATCTTTAATGTGGAATAGACAAAATTTGTTTTATTCATTCACCTAATCATCAAAATGTCTATTGAAGGAGGTGCAGTCTCCCTATTTTATGGTTGAAAGGGGATGATGATTATTTTCCACAAATATAACTGGATTTCTAGAAGATACTCTACTGTAAATGTTCTTTGATAAGAATTAAATAATCGAAAACACTGAATATATCAAAGGTAATGAGACAGGATTGTTACTACAGATTATAATACTCCTAGACAAGAGTTGATTTTTCACTACCCCACAATATTATAATCAATGAAACAGTGATCTACTTCTATGATTGTTGACTACATTCTATCAATCAAATTTCGCCTGCCACTTTACATACATTTACCCAAAATAATTAATCTACAACAATATTGAGGGTCTGAAATATTCAGTCCAAATATTTTTCTAACGTTGCGCCACTCTCAATATATATATGCCAAATACTATCCTCATGCTGCTTTCAAATTTAATAAATCACTATAAAGTATTAATCAATAGCTAAGTGTGTATCTATGTATATATGTATTAATTTGACAATATTCAATAAATAAATATTAATGCAACTTATAAAATGCATGCAGGCTGGGCCTTTGCCTTTCGGTTGTTTTATTGCTAATTATAAATACCTAATAGAAACAAATAAATAATGGAAAACAAGAAAAGACAGATATAAAGAGAACGATATTAATTATATAATAATATAATGGATAGCAATAATAAATTGATATGGTTTACAATATATATAGATATTTATATAAAAGGTGGTTAGTACGTTATAATACACAGAAACAAACATGACAGGACTTTCGGATTCTACGAGACTACTTCGTGTTGGATTACGTTCTTCCCTTCCACAGGTGAATATTTCCTACCTTTCGATCATTTTGCTCTCTTCGACATCAACCTGCCTCAAAACTCATCGCAAGACTCTCTTCCTGACATTGTTCATCATAGAACAAAACCATGAGCATTGCCATGGTAGTTGGTCTAGTGACCACTCCCTTCTTGTCAATTCTCATCATCTTTTCTCTTGGTAGATATCTTCTGCTGAATTCTTCTGACTGCGATCTGCGATGCTGGAAGATATTCGTAGAGATGTCTCACGTAGTTCTTCAGGCGATAAACATTATTCAAACATAAAATCATAACAAAATCACAGGAACAATGTGTGGGAAACTGCTGGAAGCTGAACAACTGAGTGAATTTCAGTTCTAAATTATTGAAAGAACTATGATTTCAAAATAGATACAATATATTATTCAAAAAACAATAAGTTTTATAAGATTTATGAAGATTTTAAAAGAGTTATATAAGATTGAATACTGCAATGTAGCCCAAGTATGACTCAAATCAAACCAACATCATCCTTGAATAATTATTATGAAATTATCCTATGTAATTATTCATCCTTGAATAGTTATGTAATTCTTAGAACTATTCACTTTGACCGACTCATTATTGAAATTAGAGTGTAAAAAATGTGAGTCATGCAATTTTCAATATTAATTATGTAGAATTCTGGTTTTATTCCAATTGAAATTTGTATCCTCTGTTGTAAGATACAATAAAGATCTCTTGACTGATTTTGTTGACTAAGTTAATTGAAATTAATAATAAATACGTTAAAGTAAAGTCACTTAGTTGTTCAGCTTTAGGCAGACATGTTAGTTACAACTCAAATCTCTCTTTCAACATTCGTTCAAGATAAATGTTGAACTCAAAAACTAAACAGTACTGTTTCAATGTAAATGACAACTATGAATCAAAGATGATCACATGCTGCTTCATATTTAAATATTTTTTCGTTAGGTGATTGAAAGAATCTGAAATGAAGAATTTTCAAATCATTTCAACATGAATAATAATTATTCTGATGGGTGAAATAGAGCATTTTTAGAATTCCTAAATAAAATTGAAATACCATACTAGAATATGTATGATATTCTATTAGAGTATGTATATACTATTCTAGTAATATCTATTACCTATTCTAGTTCTGATCTTGAACTGATCTATCAAGAAGAGTAATAGATATTACAATTCTAGAAATCTAGAATATTAAGACGAGTTGGAAAATTTAACAATATGAATATGGATGATGATTGACAAAAGATTGTTGAAAAATCACTACATGAAAAGACGTTCATCAAAGTCATTCTTTTCAGTTGGCCTATAATACTGATAGAAAATTATGTAAACAATTTTAATCTATCAATCCACAGATTATTTTCATCATTTTCTTTTATCATCAAAATAATCCTTTAACACAGTCTTTGCTATCAATGTCAAAATGACAGTCAAAAAGAACAAACGACAGTCTTTCGTGGGTTTGAAAATTATACGCAGCCGCTAAACAATAAACGCTTCAGATCTATGCCGCGTGTATTTATTGCTGGAACCAATATTGCTCATTTTTATCAAAAACCGTTTCTCGGTACAAAGCACCGAAAAAAGGCTTTCGCTATTATCACGCCGACCGAATCCAAAACGATAAATGTCAATTATCAAATCCGGCAAATGCACATAATTCGCGCCGAAAAAACATCACAACAGCAATGGTTGTGTCCGTGGATAAAATCACTCATCTAATCAAAGCCGCTCGCGAATTGGTGCGTGCGGGCGAGGAAAATGAGTGCGTGTTTGTTTCAAGGGGTGGTATTTGTGAGAGGGCACATGTACAAAATTCAGCCGATGAGAGCAGCTGTTTGGAGGGGCTAGTAATGGGCGCGGGTTGGGGAGGGGGGACACCGCGTGACGTCACACGATTTGGACAAAAATCAATAGTCTCTCTCTCTACACCCCCTTTTCAAGCGGCGACGGCGGCGGGCAAAACCGAAAACACGCACGCACACCCACGCACTCACGTTTCTTTTCATGTTGGTACAAATTCACGTGCGATGAGTGAGGCCATGGATTGCCTTGTTCTTTCATGATGGGTGCTAGAAGCTAGATCATAGCTGAGAAAATCAAACTGTGTGTTATCAAAAACAATCTAATTGATAATAATAGTTAAGATATAGTTATAGAATAAGATAATAGTTTCTTAATGTCTCGTCTTCAAGTTCTACCTTCGATGTCATGTGACTGAACCGTAATGCATCAAAATTCACATTATGCTTAGTAAAATGACGTCATCCTATGGCGGGTGAATTCAGCTGACTTTCGTGGAACCGACGTAATGAGTACTGTATTAAAATTTGAATATATCCCTGTCTGTTCAATAATTCAGTACCGTATTTGGTTCAAGCCATATAGAGCTAATAAATAATTTAGGAGAAAATACATTATTAAATTATGTACAGTATTCGAATAATTGAGTACTATTCCATGTTTGGTCCTACATGTCAATTGTTCCCAGTTTAACAATTGTTGAAGATAAGTACTCATCTTCAGAAATTGAAGAGTTTTTACAAATTGTAGGTACATGAAACATACTCTTCTAAAAAAATAGTTTTTGGTTATATTTTGCTTACATGACTGGATTTTTAAACCCCTAGTTTTACAGTTAGCTTTAGTAAATATCAGAATTGGGTTCTGATTGGACTGATGACGATTTACACACATCGGCATATCAGTGTGTATTAATAACTGATTAATCAAATAATAGTGAGAGTGTGATAAACTGGAAATTTAGTACCATAAAAAATAAAGTTGAAACACGTTTCAAAGGTGAAAGGAACACAAACATCCCCATGGAATGGACGTTGCTAATCTAATCGATTCTATGGAGAACAAGAATCCTTAAAAAGAACTGGGAAAGTCGATATCCTAGACACCTAGACCAACAAACATAGTAGCTACGACAATAATTCGTTATCAGATAATCAATCTAATCAATCGGTCCTATGATTAACTAGAATAATAATCGATCTAATCAATTGGTCCTATGATTAACTAGAATAATAATCGATCTAATCAATCGGTCCTATGATTAACTAGAATAATAATCGATCTAATCAATCGGTCCTATGATTAACTAGAATATAAAATAGACTAGTAAAGACTAGAGAAGTTGCTTCAACTGGGAAAGTCGATATCCTACACCAAGAGTGAAACAAACCGTAGCTGCAACAGTAATTCATTGCCAGATAGTTTTCCAATTAAAAACTTTCCGATCCGACCACTGTATCAAGTAACACAAGACCAGGAAGGCAGGAAGCAAACAATTTGTCGAGCATAGGGGTCACAATTTAATTCCAGATAACACAGCAGCTGAACTATTGGCAATCATTGTATTGCGTTGCAGAAGTCCGCTCAAAACATCTTCCCCGAATTAAATCAGGTTGCATCATTCGACATCACGCTCCCGCCAATTGAAGTGCGGTGCGGCCTCCCCTAGCGCTTTTCAATTGGAAACCAACTTCACTAAATACAGCACACTGTCGAGCACCATTCACAACTTGTCTAGATACAGCACAGAATTCTACCAAAGATAACACAGTGATAATATTCAGAGTTTCTCTCCTGTGCACAAAGTCGGAAGAGAGCTTAGGTTTATTGAGAGGTACACACACTGCTAGGAGTTACTTCACAAATTCTGGAATCGATTGGATGGAACCTGAGAGTCATTCTGCTCTAATTGTTCAATAGTTCAACACTTCTTTGTCACAATTCCAGGTTCTATCTGGAATGTTTCCATCGAGCTTTGAGTCAAGTTGCTTTGAGCCACAGAAGTCAAGTCAGACACTTACGAGAGAAGACGAAAATTAATTTGCTGCAGAATTCAGTCCACAAATTGGATTGGGTTAGAGGGCTTTGTACGTCAGATGAGTCACAAACGTCGAACTTTGCCTACGATATAATGAATGATTTCCACGAAACCTAAGCATCCTGTCTAGAAAGTCAAGAGTAACCTGATGATTTCCAGTATTGATTGGATGGTAGAATCCATCTGCTCTTATAGTCAGCTCTGCTCTATCTTGAACGGTATACGTTCAAGTTTACAACAGCAAGTTATAACTCAGAAAATATACTAAATAATCAAGATTTTCATTATGATGTTTTGAGTTTAAGAATTTGAATAATGAATCCAAGATGTTCAATAGAAGAGCAACCCACACAATTCTAGGATCTGTTCATTACATGTTCCGAATTTCATTTGAAATATTTTTTGTTATTCTAAATTCATGACCAGTATTTATCTATATAATTGATCATCAATCAATCATATCATTAATCTAATTAATCATATAATTAATTATCTTTATATTTTTATTTCATCAATATCTTCAACAATGACAATGACAATAGTTTCAATATATATTTCCTTTATGAAATATACCCGGCGATGACCAAATAAGCATACCACGCTTCGCCACGGAGTTTCAAGGCCCATTGAAAAAAATGTATGCTGGTTTATATGGTTTAGTTTATATTACACACTTAACTTTATGTATTTTCTTCTCGGTTATATTCATTTTGTTTAAATCAATATTTTGATTTGATTCATGTATGGTTGCAGCCTCACCCAAACCCTTTCTTGTCGTCTTCACGTGAAAGTGAGTCAAACATGCATTTTAGAAGACTCTCACCTCACCTAGACCACTCACTTCATGGTCTGCCGGCTACTTACCGCACAGCAGTGAAATAGGATGCCTCATATGACGATCTCACAACTTCCTGTACTTGACAGACACAACAACATCCTCTGCATTGTTGTCATCTGCCCACTCCACAACATTTCGGGGGCCACTACTGTTTTTGTAAGACAAAACCTCGCTGCTCAACTATTGTGTTACATCAGAGATGATGCACGGATTAGGTGGGATTGGCGCGTCCCGGTTATGAGCGCAGATCTCCGAGATTTGCGGCTTGAGCACGCAGCGACCCTTGTCTCTTTGCTTCTTCAGTTCCCACCGCACTGACCTGACCGTCTTCTCATCTCACAGAACTGTTGGGCTCTTTGTGGGGAGCATTCTTTTGAAACAGACTGGATCGTCTTTAGCTTAAAGACGATTTACCCTATAAATAAATTACCCTACTTCAATAAAGATGAAGATTAAGATATAAAAACTGTGTTATGATTGATTATATTGAAGCAAAGACAATATTAACAATAGTAGTAACTAACTAAGTAGTACAATTACTAAGTAGTTGAATTGTCTTTGATTGAAGCTACATAGGATTAACCAGTCGAGAGGATTATGGATGAGGAAATATTTGTTACAATTCCTTGGCAGAATCCCAGTCAAAGTCCGAAAATGAAAGGATTTTTAGAAATTCATAGGTGAACTATATCCGTTGAAGAAAGTTTGCAAAGTAAAATTTATTTTTGGATAGGTTCTTCAACATATTCATTGATAGATTTTATCAGTTATTATGACTTTTGCTTCTTTGAGTGTCTACATACACAAGTATAAAAATATCAAATAGGGAAAATTATTCAAGTAGGAAAGTTCAGCTGGTTTACTACAGCTTTATGTGATAAAAATTGAACATAAACATAAATATTCCATCACCTATCGAATTCCCTTGATATTTAAAGGAAATTGAGAAAGAATAATATTGTTTGAAATATTTAGGAGACACTGTAATTATATTACAAAATATATTGTAAAATATTTAGGTGTCTGTAATACTTGAAACAACTTATAAGTCTGTTATTAAGGTGTAATATGAAACTTAGAAGAACAATAGCCCTACTCTATAATCGATTTGAGACAGGAAGACGTTTGTAATGAACAGTGTCTTTGATCCCGTACACGTAGGGCATTGTATTATTTGAATACGGGGCAGCATCACTTTTAAAAGGCGGATAGAGCAGAAGGCCAGGCTGAAAATGATAATCAAAAGGTAAGAAGAGCAGAAGAGCACACCCCTCGACAGGAAGATGCCTGTAGGAAGACGAACGTTACAGGAAAAGGACGGGTGAGGAAGAGGAAGAGAGCTCCTTGCAGCTGTTAAATGCAGCAACAAAGATCGAGCTGCTTTTGAGCACGGCACGGTACGGTGAAGACAAACTTTTGATAAACGGTTTGTTGGGACTTGCGTTTCAATAATGCAACGGATTTATTCAGTCAGGTATACTTTTTGGGATGTATTTTTTCCGATCGATTGAATTGATCGCATTAACGATATAACGATAAACGATGTACCGTAACGATTTATAGAGAATACAACAATTTATTGATTTTGTGTGATACAGTGCTCTAAAATTTTTGTATTTTGTAGCAAGATAGGAAGATTACCTCACGTTGATCAAGTAATTAAAACAATCGAATATAGTGAACAATAAATTATCTGTGAACTAAACGTCGAATGAAGTTATGAAAAAGTCAATAACGATGTTTACGATGATCACTTCATACAATATACTATAAAAGGATACATTGGGCCTCACTATAGTTAACCGCATTGGCCATTTCGTCTGTTGATGAAAATAAGTTGGAAAATGTCCATTTTTCAAGAAAGAATTCAGGATTCATATTATGAAAAACTCACAAAAAGGACTCATAAAAATGAGGAGTTACTTATTACATTTCATACTAAGGAAAAGGAACAACCTATCGTATCTTTTCAAGCAGTAATAACGCCCCAATTCAATAAAATCTTGGCAGTTTACCACATTTCAATGACAATCCTTATAATTTATAATATATGAATATTAGATAAAGTCTAGGCCTTATTATAATTGGCGTCACGAAAACAGCTCATAAAATGTATCTAGTTTTATTCCATTGATATCATAATCTATTCTGGGAAGAAGATTCATTTAATGCAAACTTGATACTGTCAGCTCAAGGTTCAGTACATACAAAATCACAAACGACCAACTGCAAACTGTAATAACGTTCCCATGCCATACTTCACTATTCCCACAGCTCCACTGCTGCTAAATGCTCTCTTTCATAGATTGTTGTCTCAGCGACGTCTACTGGTGGCATGGCATGGTCTTTTGACAGACCAGGTGGCACGGCCGAGAGAGGAGAGAAGAGCCTTTCAACCGAAAACTGAGAGCTGAATGGCACGAGAGAGAGCGAGGCGCATGACGAGGAAGAGAGGGGATGAATAAAGGAGAACACCGGAACAAAGGAACAGGGAGGAAAGAAAATAGGGTTTCAGAGGTAACGGAACGAACGAGAAGCACGAAGCAAAAGGGAAGAACTGGTCCTGCTCTGCACACATTTTCAAGGACACTCGTGACGGAAAAAATCGTATCCCACGTGACCTATCAGCAGAAATGCTCGGGAGCTGCATGGCAAACACTCCAGTGGGATCGGCAGGGCAGGCGACTCTGATAAGCGACTTGAATTCTGATCAACGATTGCCGCAGAACAGCTGATCTTGGTGACGATCTGCACTACGGCTAAAAAAGGAGTCCAGACTATCCGTAATTACTGCATCAAGATAAGAAATAGGGTACCAGTATCTCAAGATAAAAGCAATATGAGTTTCGGGGGATCTCGGTGACGATCTGCAAGAAATGACTATCCATATTTTCTGCATCACGACAAGAAATAGTAGGGTCTTTAAAGATTTCGGATAAGTGGTTGCGGCAGAAGTGCAGTGGAGAAGCGTGCTCGAAACTAAATTGGTGCACTGGAAAGACTCGGACTCCTTGTTTTGAGAATTGTTGACGCAATTTGTTGATAGTAATTCAGGTTTTTAGGGACTCTGTGATAGTCCTGATGTGATAGGACTGTTTCAATATTACTTCATCTTGGGGAGTGTGGAACAAATCGGTTAGATTAAAAATTTTATACACACGTCAATACAATAATTCTTAGTTTTTGAGGACAGCTCTGACATAAAATGGTTGAATGATGATCTATTTGATAGGACAGACTAGCAGACTGCACTTGACTTGACACCATTATCTGCTTCTCCTGCTTGCAAATTCTAATTGCAATTTATCAAGCATTACCTTATTTTGGATTATATTAGTTATTTTATAAGAGAAAGCACATTATTTCGTTCTATTACTTTGTATATTTATAATATTTCTAAACGTTGTTTCATGTTTTGTAAAAAAAAATCCAAAATAGAGAATTATTCGATTTGATTTTTAGGATAAGCAGAAAAACTTCTTTTCAAGGAAGTTTTTTTTCTCTTGTGAAGATGTCCAAAATCGACCAAGTATGGACGTATGGGTAAAAATCTGCACGTTGACAAACACATTACTGGTACGAGTTGAATACAAATATATCTGTCACTACCTTCTTATTCGATTAAAAATCACACACTTTACTGCCCTTGAGATTCAAGCTAATAGAGACACACCAGCCAAAATCGCAACTCGATTTGAATAACAAGCGCAATAAATCACATAGAATCATATCGATGAAAAAGGCGCTCGATCCAAACACAACGAAATGAAATTAGTTGGTGATTCATGCCGTCCAAAACGGCTAGCTACGAAAGGAGTTCATCAGGTAAGAACAATAATAATGATATTCAAAAAACCGGTCCGCCCTTGCCAGTTGACTGGCTAGACTGGAGCAGCAAGAACACATGGCTTATGGTCCAGAACAAAAATAAATCGAATATTAAATATTTAAAATATATCTGTACATAAGAATAACAAATAATACATAGAACTATATCATTTTATGTATAGTACCAATATAATATAAATTCTATGGACCAGAACGGTCGCCAAACAGAAAATGTGTAGCAGAAGTTCAAGACCTGTACCGTCCTGGCAAAAGTTAAGTTAGGTTTGTCGCGGCGAATGGTCAAGTTGATCGCGATTACTACAGCAACGGCAAAGTGACCAGACTGACCGGATATCAAGCGGAAGACCTGTGCATTTTTTCATCGACTGGACTGGTCATCTTGACCACTGACTTATTTGAACTGGGTCTCGCTATACTGGCTTTACTAGTCTTACTGAACATGTGGTCATGTTTCTTGTTATTTGTTTATGATTTCTGTATTAATTATTTTCAAATTTAAATAGATGTTTTTTTTTTAATTACAATTGTCAGTGAAATGATTGTTTTCCATATTTTCTTAAAAATAGTATTGAGCAGTAGCGAAAAAATATATGAATTTCAAGTCTTTTTACTTCAAATCCCTGAGACGTTGATGAGACTGCTTGAAGATGTGAGTAAATAGCTAACTAAAGGATTTTTCAATGATTTTAGTACCGTATTCAACTCTACTCGAGAGTATCAGAGTACCAATGGCAATACGACAATAATCTATTAAACAGTGTTTATAAATCGGAGTGGTCCGCAG
Organism: Laodelphax striatellus; assembly: GCA_017141395.1. Lineage (NCBI taxonomy): Eukaryota > Metazoa > Arthropoda > Insecta > Hemiptera > Delphacidae > Laodelphax > Laodelphax striatellus. The sequence continues at coordinate 9,058,193 of CM029534.1, forward strand.
CCGAGGGCGACAAGCGCCGGTCTGATAATCCAAATGTTCCTGGATCGAATACATTTGAAGCAAAGACAATGAGAATACTTAATAGTTTCCTATCGTCTTTGGTTGAAGGGACGGATTTTAACAACAAAAACGGCCACTCCCAGTCTTCATCTCTCATCATCACCCCTCTCATTACCCATACACAAGCCTTGAGCTCATGTAGGCATCACCCTCAGAAAAAGTAAAGTCTCTTTTGGGCCATTTCTACTTGAGGATGACGTTTATAAGACCGTCAGAAGATGTGAATGAGCTAGGTAACTGATAAGATGGCATGGTTTACAATTGAGTACTAACTAGATGATAATAAATACCATGGCGAAGCGTGGTATACTTATTTAGTCATCGCCAGGTATATTTCCTATAGGAAATATACCCGGCGATGATCAAATAAGTATACCACGCTTCGCCACTAAATGTATACTAAACAGTCTATTAAACACAATAAACAGTCTCCTCTGATCCATTAAATAAGCGTACCTTTGCTTTTAGTTTATAGCCAAAAGAAAGATGCTGGAAAGACGGAAAACTAGGAGGGTCTATTTAGGTTTAAATTCTAGGGATTGTCAGTTATGTGCTACGGGCTAACAACTGAAGGGGTTCGGTACATTTAAAAAACATGTCTATTTCAGAGGCGAGACTTTTTATGAGACAGGATGCTAACAGGTATCAGCTAATACAGAAATAATTTTATAAATTCAACACATAGACATTCAATATAATTGAGCCACAATTTATCGCATTTCAGAAATTAGTTTTCATTTGAATTTGTGATTGGATCAAAAACGAAAAAAGTTAGTGATAAAAACATATAGGCATTAAACATAAAACATAAAACATAATAGGCATTCTTTCAGTAGGACTAAAAAGATTTCAAATAGACACAATATTATTGAAAGTAGCCCACAGAACGTGACTATCATGTTATAAATGAAAAAACACAGAAGTACAGTTTCATTGTACAATTTAATCATACACTAAGGAATGAAGAAAAAGAAAAGGACCTACAACAAACGATACTCTCCATTTTCAAGTGGACAGCGACCTTCAAAGAGAGCACGTGGGAAATCAACGTATAATTGTCATGGAAAGTAGCCCAACTATTCTCTCTCCCGGCTGTCTGTAATGCAATGTTTGAAAACTGGGCTATATTCTTCTCAGTGCCCAAGTAAAAGCATAGACTAAACAAACGCCTAGCTTAAACTCAATGCTATCTGTAGTGAAAGGAATGGTACCTACTAAGAAGAGAGCTGTGTCCTGTTCCATCAAACTTGTGTCTTCTAAAACAGGAACTTCTCTAAAACTCCTAGACATCTCTTAAATTAAAAGCTCTCTATAAATGCAATAAAATCAGCTAGCTGTTCCTGTACTGTCAGTTTATAAAAACAGAACCGATAAAAGAACAACCGCTATAATAACACCCCTCCTTTATGAGTAGTAAAATCAGGTAGCTTTTCTGTATTATGAGTTCTTACAAGTTTATAAGACAGATAATATTATATGCTTTTGTATTATGAGTACAACGTAACCTACTTGTTATTGTGCATAAACACGATTTTCAATGAGGTATTCAAAAGGTATTCTTAGGAAGGTCTTCTTTAAAAAGGTATTTTAAAGACTTTAAAGGTCTTTAAGACTTTAAAAAGTATTTGGATTATTGTGTCAAAGCTGCGTAACATCAGCTGTTTACTGATAGCAAACCGCCAAATTAAATGCATCCTGCTATAAGGATCTCAAGCGCTAGATACCGGTATATAAAATTCTATACATCTGTAACCAGAGCACAGTGGATCTCAAATAGTATGGATTTATATAAAATTCTGTGGAAATAGTAGACCCTTACATGATATAGGTTTCTAAAGATCTCAAAAAGGCTATAAATATATAAAATTTCATCTGTGACCAGAGCAGACATCACCTGGCACTTTTCTAGCATCTGTCTCTGGTGGAAACAGCTGCTCTCTGGCTGCCTGCTGGCCTACCTATCCTGACATAAGCCCCAGCAGCATGCATGGTCCCGCACCACACCAACATTTCCTCCTCCTACGAAACGCTTGGTACCAAAAAAACTGCACGGAAAATCATCAACTGGAACAAAGGAAGCGCAGCATACGTGTCCCGGTGCCACACTGCGGTAAACCCGGAAATAATAATTACGGGAACAATATGTATTGCGGTACAGTTTTTTTTTAAAGTGATGGAATATGAGGAAATCTACTTTCCCAAGCAAGAGATGATTGGGTTTATTTATTCCCGCTCTTGAAAGAAAGAAGTGAATGAATACAATGATAAAAATGATCAATTCATAGGAAGATGATATGGTTTTTTGAAGTGGTAGAGAACGAGGGTATCTATTTCCCCAGAGATTATTGTATCGCTTGGGAATACAGTATAATTGCAACAGGCTTATATCAGTGTGAGTTTCCTCTAGTTTTCACATCAAATGGCGGAAAGGAATGCGCCAAAAGTTTTTTAATATAATACATTTTCAAAATTATGACAGCATGTGATCACTTTGAAACATTCGATAGTTATCAGCAAGATTGCATAATTACAACATACAAAATTTTTCTTATATGGAAGAAAACAAAAATAAAAAGTTTCTAGACTACTTATCATAACAATATAAAATTACATAATTTTCAAAAATATATGTTGGAGAACAAAGCTGTTCTTCAACAGGTTTTCGATACTGATATTCATTTGACTACTCTTGAAAATGTGTAAACTTCATAAGAATATTGTAAGAGGCTACATATTCTGCATGAAAATCAGCAGTACCTAATAATGTTATTAGTTGTTAATCATTGACAGGATTCGTTTTATTGGTGAATTCAAAGTCAAAAATCTCTTAATTCAATCTCAATTATTGTAATGGATACTGAATTTCTAGTTTTTTTCTAGTTTGGATTTCAAGCTATAAGAATATTAATAAAAAACGTAATGAAATAAACAGTTGAGGAGTGTTTCAAATTAAAATAAATTTTTTTGGCAATAAATTGAAATTGAAAAAAAAATGGTACTGGATACTTTGTAGCCTAAATCCATCAATTAACTATAATACCTTCCAAGATCAATGCTTATCTGGTAAAATTCTTCAAACTCCATTCTGGTTGAATACAAACAGTAATAAATAATTTGTGATAAGGTGACTGATAACATAGTGATAACTGAGCGCTATGGGGTCGAATCCTTTTGGGTAGATTTTATTACCATAACATTATCTTTTGAAAGTAGTGAACTACGAGTATTAGGAACTTAATTCAGAGCTAACTTCCAACTAATTTGATAATATAATATTGAACCCTTTTTTGTCAAAGTACCATTTATCATCAAGGTATCGTAAAATATGGATGAAATCTGCAACAAAATGATTAATTTGAACCCCAGGTAACTCAAATATAAAATAAATCGAGTTATTCTGCTGAAGCTGTAATCTGAGATAAAGTAAATCATTAGCACATCTTTTATACTACATAAAAATCCACATTGATTCTGAACCTATTTCTCAATGCAATTTGATTGATAATAAAATCGGAATTTAGAAAAAAATGAAAATACTCCATGTAAAAAAATCAATGAAGATAAACATTCGAGGAATTCATTTGAGAATCAATAGGTGAAAATCTAATTGCCACCTGGAATAATACCAAAAACCATGAAATGTTTTTACTGTATAATAAAAATAATAAGTTATGCGTCTTATTACGCAATTTCCTACCTTTAAAAAAGAATTCAAGAGAGATCTAGTGAAATTGTGAATGACAACGAATCTCAGAATCATAGTGAGTTTTGTTAAAAATCGAATCATCTCTTTTCAGAACCAGGATTCTTGAAGACTATTATAAAATATTGAAATCAAGAACCAAACTTAGGGTTTTTAGTCAGCGGGTTTTTTCAACACAACTCAATAAACATTATGTATTCTAGTAATAAAACCAAATTGCCTTGACAAATAGCCCAGAACCAATGGGAACGACACCGAAAACTATAAAATTCTACAGAAACTTAAGAAGAAGCAAACATTTTGAACTCACCTCGTGGGCAGGCGGAGGGCGGTCTGAGGATACAGCGTGAGTGACAGGTTGGCTCCTGGTTTACACTCTGCGAAACAAAAAACAGATTGCTGTTTGTTTTCGAAACTAAATTCACGGTAACACGGCAGTAATACTTCAACTAAACTGTAGAAATATGTACTAGGTACCTAAAAAAGGTTCGAACTTAGATACTATATCTTTCTGTACGAGAGAGAACTAAAACACAAAAACAGACGCACGTTTTGAGAGCTACAGCGCGTTGTCTAAACACGAGACAACATCAACCTTCTACGAGCCCTTCAGTCACAGTACTAAACTTGAAAACTCTTGGTCTTCACGTCGTCTGGCCTCCAAGGCAGTCTGTAGACTATGCTAAACCCAAAACTTCCCCCACCCCATCTTCCCCACAGAAGAAGCCATATCCAGTTCTCCCCCTGCAGTACACAACCCCTCTCTCTCGATCTTTTTGTAGTCGGAGGGCTGCTCACTCACCCCCCCCCCCCTCCTCTTGCACAACACTCTTCAACCCTCATCAGAAAAGAGTGAGAGAGATACCTGCTAACCTGCACTGTTTAGAAAAAGGACGGAGCATGGAGAAAAAGCAGCGTGTTTAGGTGAAACTGAGGGGTTGTCGAAGAAACAGCGGTTGAATCAGAGCAGTATAGAAAACTATTCAGTATTTAGAGTCGAACTATGAAGTATAAAAATCATAGCCTATCAAAATACATGTAGGCTAGGCTACTATACTTCTAGTACAGTATTTTAACTATAAATATAGTATAAACATAATATAGTATTAGTATATGACATTATAGTAGATTATGTCATCAAAGAAATATAAGTCTGTACTACAGTATCAGTAGAACATACTATAGCAGGTATAGAGTTTCAAGCAATATTTTTCTAAAAATCTTAGGCCTATTTGTTTTACACCATTCGTTTCTCGTGCATTTGACCTATTGGATATTGGAACTGAGATCTTTTTTCAACTACAACAAAGTTTTATTACTATTATTATCTATGTGAATTCAGGATCCATAAATTTGTATGAGCTTGGGAGTAGATTATACCATTAAACAGTTTAAAACCAAATACAGTACTTGAATACAAAGTGAAAGTAAAAATGAAATATTCACTTGTTAAATATAGATTAAGTATATAATTCTGAAAATATCGGAAATAAATATTTTATCCGGCAGTGTAATAAACCATCTATTGTTTATTCAAAGGTAGTTGAAAACTTTCAGGTCCATTTCCAATTTGAACCAGTTACAATCAACTTGCATTAATTTCAAACTCCAACCTTCAACCGGTTAATACCATAACGCCCACCAACTTCGCAATTCTTTACTTAGCTGAAATAAATTTCAATTACGCTTTCTTTGTTGTGCCTGAATAATAAGAACAGTTCCATAATGTCACTGCGATTGCATATGGGCAAATCTACACAGTTGACCTTTCAGATCTCTATGGTTTTTATGTCTTGAGTCTGCTGAGATTGAAATCAATTCCAGTGTCCAGTCGGAATGATGTGATTTGCAAAAGCCGTCTCAGGCTCGGAAGTACTTTACTTCTATTGATATCATGGACGTTTAAAGGTTATCAGTCATTTCAGCACCTGTTCTCTACCTGATTTATGGATATTTTCAAGGGAATTCGCTTAATATGCGACTTTGTTTTCCCCGTAAGTGTTAACAACGGGTTTATTCAATGTGTCAGTTTGGGCTTGATTTGAATTTAAGGCGCGGATACACGTTGCAAAGCATGCATGCATACTACACAGCGTGTGTACCGGCATTTTCCATTCAATTCAAAGTGTATACGCACCCTAATTGCCCGTGAAAAACAAAATCCAGGTTAATTGTATTAACTTGGAAAGTTATACAACTTGAATATGACCATAATTTTCATTTTTTCAAATTAGAATAAAGGGACTTTATGTTTGGACAACTTGTCTGTTTTCTTCAAGTTAATTGTGAATCAATCAGAATCATCCCATGAATTATTACAGGATAATAATAGATAATATACAAAGCCCTACACAAAAAGGAGATACTTTTGAAATAAATATGAATATTGTAAATACAAATAAAAATATAAATAAATATTGATTCCTACTACTGTTCATTCAATTTGTATCATGGTTTGCGTTTGTCTCAGGCTTCAGTTCTATCAATATATCAATAACTTGTTTTTATTGAACAAAACTTTCCTCACAATGAGAAAGTTTGCTTTAAATGATGATTATGAAAAGTTCAGATTTGATGGAATGATTGTACATTGTAAATATCTTTCAAATGATTAATTTATTGAAATATTCGTATTATGATATATTTTATGATTAATCCAATATTAATCCAGTATATGGTTCATCCATTTTATTTATTGAAAACGCAATCTTACAAAATAACTAAATATTTGAAGAATATATAATTCAAATATTCCTTTTCTAGCTTACAATAGACTCATATCACTCAATTTTTAATAATGATTTCCAATTAGCCATTTAATTGAATTGAATAATCAAAAATAAGTTAAAACAATTCAGAATGTGTTGTTCTTAACAAAACACAAATCATTAAAACTGAGAAATTATACAAACTCGTCTAAAACAAAAGGATATAATTCGTATGAATTCCCAACAAACTAACACCAGTCTAGCATATTCTTACATCATGGTGTATATATTCTCATTGTTTACCGCGCAATCCGCAGACCGCCAAATTGAATTTGTTTTGGCGGGAACGAACAGCTGATGCTTGGAGCACGTGCTCTCAGAGGCACACCTGCCTGCTGTGTTGGTTTAGTAAGGGGGGGGGAGGGGGTTCGCAAAGCACCATTGGGGAGGGGAGGAGAAGTACTAACACACCTGGAGTCTACTCTAAGCACAAAGCACAAGTAGTATAATAAGCAGCTGGTTGTCAAGTGACTATAAATAGCTCAATTCCTACTCACTGTTGGCTGGTTGCTGTAATAATTGTCATTCCTCCACTTTGCGTGTCCGCCTTGTTTTTTAATAATATATTTTCGGGTTTTATCATAATAATTGTGTAGGCTCTGTCACTTCGGCTGTAAGAAATTAATGAGCCAACATGTGGAATATTCCTACACTACTTTTATGTCCAACAGTCCAACCAAATTAAGGAATGGATAGCCAGCTGTAGAGAACATATTACTTTTGTTCACTGTACTAGAACAAAAAAATGAATTATCCTTTGTTAATAGCCGATTATTTTCAGGAGCGGATAAGTATTCGCTAATAAGTATATAAGTTATCCGCTGAGTTATCCGATAAGTTATCAGCTGAGAGTATCATTGTCACTACATTATAGCATAGACTAATTATTATTGTTATCTATAAATTTATTTATTTCTATCGTTCCTGAAATCATAGAATTCATAACTAAGTTGAAAAAATCAGTAAAAAAACATTAACAATTCACAATTTCCTAGACTGAATCTGTAAACGAAAAATAGGCGGCAAAAGACTATGGGGATATTTAATGCGAGTTCCATTTGCTCTGTCTTTTAATTCTAATCAGTTATCACTACTTTTTAAATACTGTAAAACAATTCAAAAAATTGACTGTAGGATAGTATAATATTTCACACTGTATATGTTTTACTGTAAAATACATTTCTTTAAAAAATAACTGTAAAATAAATTTCAAGTTCATTGGAATACTCAGTTCTGTGTTGTACAGTTTTATTTAAAAAGAGTTTCGTGAATTCTTTTTTCAATATTGTTCAATCTCACATTGTACACTCCACATTGATTCTCAAGATTTGCAATGTACAGCCTGTTTGCGCAAGAATGGAACATGGAAACATGATAGTTCGCATTGCCAACTTTGCCATTCAACTTATTCAAAGTTGTAGCTCCTTTCATCGCGTGCTGGAAGCATGTTAGAGCCTTATCAAGTGTCAACAAATTATGCCTCTACAAGCTAACATTAATCGGGTGGAAGGGCTGAGAGTTGGTGCAAACTTCATTTCTTATCAGTTACATGCATTTTCACGCATTGCGTGATTAGTGATAGTAGATTAATTCAATTAACTGGATCTGTGCAAGTTTTTAATCCGGTGTGAATCTAGGCTAGTGAGTGATGGTATCAAAGGACGACTTTCAACACCGTATTTCTCTAGGGAACTGGGACAATTAAGTAGTCTGCTGTAATCATTTTTTAGAGTGAGTTACTGTTAATTTTTAGGTACATGCTTCTGCCACTAATCCAAATTGATACTACTGATAAGTTTTGTCTTCCACTAAAAAAGGTATACTCAAATACTAGCATTATTATAACCACAGTAATTTAATTCTCATCAGTTATCACTACATTTTTAATACTACAAAATTAATTCTTATATTGTGAAAATTAAAAATGGTAAACTCAAATATTAGCATTATTATAACCACAGTAATTTATAGCTTGATTTTCAAAATTGTAAAATGTTACTAGCTTACTTTAATTTATTACTAAGATTTAATTCATTGTTTCTTTTTTTGCAGGAGGACTAGCTACCTCCCTTTAACAAGTTTATTTGTCAAATTACAGTTCGTGAAGAATAGCTTAAAACCTACAGAGAGTGTATACTGTAAAGTAATAGTGAGGCATTACATGCCTCACTTTTTATTGGTTAGCTCCAATCCACCATACTTTTGCCAATTCTCATAAGATTTGCATTGGAATGGAAAGAAAATCATACGTTATGATAAGTAATTCACTTCTAACCTAAATTTTGCCTTCGCCAGTATTAGTTTTCATCATTTTAAACTTGAAAAGCAATACAAAAAGTAGAGATTTATAATGTTAGAAAAGTTAGTTTTGATGTTGTTTCTCTTGAAATAAGTTTGAAAAATGAGTGAATGGGTCCATGTTTGCCTGTAATCAGAAAATTTTTCAATAGTCTGTGTAGAGAAAGGTAAAATTCAAGCAGTATGCATATGCAGTTCTACAATACGCAGTTCATGCACAAATAATAGCTTATGCAGAACTAATTACGTGGAATAAGCTCGATTGAGAAACAAGTGATGCATACAAACTCAAAAAGACTCATCGTAGGACACAAGCATTATATTCCCGTCATATTAAAACCTCTCAACATTTTCCCCACAATTCAGAGTACACTCAACAATTTATTTTCTCTTCAAATATTTCGCGACAATATTGTGCCGAGAGCCGGCCGGCTTTCCATCTTTCAACAACAGCTCACATCAACAATCAATCATTCCGGAGAACACTGCCAGCTCGGAAAAGCGGAAAATTATTGTGAATTTCCCAGACAGCTTTCCCGCCCAGAATGACAGTAATTCCAAGGTTTATTTATTTGGATGGCGCACTGAAAATACATGTCACTCTATACATCATGAACGAGCTATATACTGCTCTAATACTTTGGACAAATGCACGCAACCATGTGTCAACGCGAACGCGTTTGATCTATATCTATACATACTATGTATATTCTATAATCAATATAGCATTGTATCGTGTAAGTACTTCAAATGAGCAAAATATGGATGTTAAAAGATCACCAGCCCTAACTATTATTTATATGGTTACATACTGTCCCAAAACTCTCTGAGGATACTTCGTAGTATTGTATGCTACTCATCAAAATAAAGTCCCTAAGAAAAGTTCAGAGAATGCTTTGTTACCGAGATGATAAATATGGAGGGAAATGGCAGAATTGTCACAGTGTTATACGATTTTGGTCACGTTTCCGTTTCTTTTAAAATGTACTGAGAAATCCAATGGAATTAGTTTATAACTGCAGTGATTGTTGAGACGAAATAAGATAAAACACGTGATTTTTTAATAATAAAAATTGTAACTCGATTATTTAGTACACCAACCAATATTTTTAATTCATGAACATTGCGGAGGATTAGAAAGCTAAAAATCCTCTGCTCGGGTTTTCAGTTGTTCAATAAATTGATTGAACCAATGATTTTTTTTTAATTTGAAAATACATGGTTATTGATTCAATACTGCTATTGAATCCATAAACTGTTTATTGAACGACTGAAAAACCGGGCATTAGTCACCAAAAACTCTAAAAAGTATCCACATACATTACATAAATATTCTATAATCAAACTGGCATAGCGTCATTTGTGTATAGTTTAGTGAGCAAAATATATTTTGCAAACCTACCAACATATTTGTATATACGCTACAAAAATATTCTATACCACACATATAATAGTATTTTGTGTACATCAGTGCGCCGGATAGCCAATATTTTATAATAGCAAGAACATATGTGTATATTGTTATGCTGTATATTCTATACTCAAAATGGTATGGCATTGTGTGTACATAAGTTCGCAGGATAGCCTATATTTTATAAGAGCAACAACATATCTATAATTATACTGTATATTCTATACTCAAAATGGTAAGGCATTGTGTGTACATCAGTGCGCAGGATAGCCTATATTTTACAAGAGCACCAACATATCTGTATATACGCTATATATTCTATAATCGTGTGTATGTGTAGCAGGCTGTACTTCAACGCACAAGATGTATGTTGTTGGAGCGAGCAGCAGCATTCAACTGAGTTAGCTAGCAAACGAGACACATGATAAATGCTGCTGAAATGTCGACAAGAGCATTTTGACCCAACCGGGAAACATTTTTCCGGACGGAACTCTTGGCGCGCGCACTCACCAACCCACACCAGCAATTGATTAAATGAATGGCGCCTGCTAGCTGCTCTCATGTGAAACATATGAGGGTACGTGTTTTAGAAGGCGTTTTTTATTGTATTTTAATTGAATTATTATTGTAATGAAGTGTATTGAAATTGTAATGAAACTATTATGTATTGTAAAGAAATCAATTGAATAAGTTAGTCGACTCTACTGGAAGAGCTGTTTATGAAGTAGTAGGCCACATATAGAGATAGATTTGGAGACAGGGTTAGGCTAGGCGTACACCGGTTAGTCAAGACAAGACAAGACGAGATTAGTCACGTTTAGTCACAGTACTTCACATAGTTGTTTATGAAGCAGCACACACCGATTAGTCATTGCATCGGTGTGTGCTGCTTCATAAGCAACTATGTGAATTACTGTGATTAAACATGACTAATCTCATCTTGTCTTGTCTTGACTAACCGATGTACGCCTAGCCTTATAATAAACTTTTTTTGTGGATAGGTCGAACGGTGAGCGCGGTGACTTCAAATCAAATGGTATCAATTTTCTACTGAATGAGTAGCTCAACTGCCAACTGCTCTTTCTGGACTAGAAACATTGAATCATCTCCCCACCCCTGACTAAAGAGAGTCCTACAACAGGCACAGTGTACAATATGGCACGGATAATTCAGAGATTCATTTCTTATTTATTTTCTTATTTTCATGTGCTTATTCATTTTCTGTATTTTTCCATCCAAAACTGTTCCTCTTCAAATTCACACAAACAGCCCAAGAAAATTAGAAAGACTTGGAAGTCCCGAACGTGAGAATATTTGTGCTAAATTATTTTTCCATATAGGTTTTTAATCCACGTTATATTGTTTTAGATGGTATATCAGGTCGGTAATTAAAATCACATCGATAAAGTAATCTTAATCAATTCCATTTTATTGATAGACTATTATTTCATTTTACTCTTGTTTATTGCAGTTCGCCAAATACTTGGCGGTTTTTAACAAAATAGGAATTATAATGATATCTAAATGAATTACATTTAGATATTATACTTATAAAACTAATATGTATAAATCACACTTATATTTCAAATTTGCGGGTATTCAGGACTCTGCATTCATTTAAGACATTTCTAACAAGTTTTATTAGGCCTACCACCGATGGTAGGGTAGAAAATATTCTATAAATAGGTAGACAATTCCTGCTATGGTTACTCACTTATATTTGGTTAATACGACTGGTGATCATCCACTTACCTGAAAATAAAAATGAAAAAAGTTAGAGCAATTTTCAATTATTATTGGAACAAATATCAATAACCTCAATGAATAAACCACAATCAACTATTCTTTTATAGTCCATAAGACAATAATTGAAAAATTAAGAAATGGACAGTTCTTGTCTAATTTCTTAGAAGAAAAAACTACTCACATTATTGAGTGACAACTGTTTTCACCCTTGGTGCAACTGCTTCTTACAAAGTGAATGATTTGGGTAAAAATATGAACATTAATAAATAACCAATAGATGTGAGTTGGGGTAACTCAAACTGAATCAGCACTATACGTCTACAATGTACATCATGAGTTGACTAAATGGCTATTACAGAACTAAAAGCAAGTAATTATGAAACACACATGTTCAAATATCTGTCATGAATACTACATCCCTTTGATGCTAAACTACGCATTCAGGTTATAGTTTCACAGGATATTAGGGCGCATTTGTAATGGATTAAAGTGGCACGCCCACCACACCGGAGTGTATGTGTATGGCTGGCTATAAGTTGCAGTGATTAGTATACAGGGAGACAAACAAACTCTGGTGATGACTAATTATGGATCAAACATCGCCATAGCAACTTAATTTCACTCATACACCGGAAATGGGGATGTACGTGAGAGAGAGATAGAGAGAATATTGTGGGCATGAAATGCAATTTGTCATCATTCTATCAGAGCATGATTTATAATGAATAATAAACGTTACATGCTTCAGCTGATGTGTCATACTTGAAAACTGTGTTTGTAGTTACATGTAATTCGATAAGGCTGTCAATTAATAACGTGATTCAAGAATTTCAATCAATATAGTGATCCAAGAATCTCAAAAGTTGAAAGTTGTCATTCCATTTTTCCAGACTTGAATGGAGTTTCCTCAATTAGTTGAAAGAGCACTTACATATTAACTTCTGGCAACCTTTTTCTTCACTGTTCTTGAACTTTTAAAATAGTAGAAGAGACACTTGTTAATAAGTCTCATTAAGGCTCACTCCTCCAAACTCAAACTCATTGATATAATTTTATATTCATTCATTGTAGGATTCAACAAAGGTCAACTAATCTTCATAGAATTCCAACAAATTCACAAAATTCCGCAGCACAATAATTCGAAGCATCAGCTCCAAAATAATTCAGCTGACAAGCGATAGACCATGCATAATCCAGCGATGGTTTTGAGGCTTAAAGGCTTCCTGCTGAAAAGCAACACCACTTAAAATTCACGAAAGCTTTCAAGATCATGAATAACGGATTCTCTCCATCCATTCTATCGACTTCCCACATGAATGTGACGGTATCATGTGTGAAAAACAATGAGAATTATTAATGATATGACCTACATGTACTGTAGTCATATTTTTTATAACTCAACTTTTATCTAATGCAGTTGGCCTACCACAGACATACTATATATAATGCCCATGTACCATATTGCAAAGTAAAAATATATTTTTCAGCAGTCGATATTTTATCTGTCGATATCACCTTCGTTCCTCTCATTACCCACCCACGCACAAGTCTAAAACTCATGAAGGCATCATAAAGCTCGCCAAAGAACCTCAATGAATCAAAAACAGTAGAAAACATGGATCAACGCAAAGTAAATAGAACATATTATTTCTAATTACTGTACCTTGAATCAGCACATTTTCAACTTCGTTGGATCATTCATTTTAGTAGAAATAGATAATTTTTTATTCCATTCTTGGACAATTCTCCAACATTCTTCTGAAACCAGTGTTGAATTTAACAGAATTCATCGAGTTGACAATCAGTTTATTAAGAACTACAAAGTTTTATAAATAAATAATGAATGTAACAGTAATATTAATAGCATCTGAGATTGAATAGCTGTAGAATTGGGAAATAAATTTAAAAATATCAATACATGGGATCTTGAGACTGAAAATATTTTTAAATTTGGAAAAATAAATTCTTAAGCATTTGTTTTCAAATATTTCGAACCAAAATCTAATACGCAAACCTTCCAACAGCTTTTTTATTCATTTCCAGTTGGAGTTCCTCATCAGATACGTCTATGTCTTGACTTACTACAGTGTGACCAGAAAATATCGCGACCGAGACTTCCAGGAGTACATAAGCTAAAACCAGTACAGAAGTGAGTCACGATGAAGTACAGAGCTATTCAGATCGAGTGTAAGCACAGCAGCAAATAGTGAAGAGTGTCATTTGACAGAGATCGACACAGATTATGTACTCACCCCCTTCTTCACCTACCCACTCCCCCCCTCCAGGCTAAGACAAAAGCGCACCATGATTATGATAGTGATGATAGCTCTCACCCAGTATGTACATCACAAAGCACCAGCAAACAAAAAAGCTCAACCTTTGAACAGGGTATTACACACACACTGAACCCGGCTACAAAGTTCCCAGCTCCCTTGGCGCAGTACACGGGGTTGGCTCTTTTCTGCACTATCAGCGTTTTAGTATCTTTCCTCTGAGCACTTTTGTCACCGCAACGCTGTGTTCCAACACCGAGCACAGCAACAGATTCGATTGCACAAAGAGACCAGATGAGATTCAATTTGCTAACGCAATTAGAACGGCGCTACATGATCAACTAATTGTCATTAGATGAGACTAGTATCGATCATACAAACTGTTGAAACCGTGGACTATGTGGAGGCGTTGTTGATTCCTCTAATTTTGTGAATCTGGAACAGTGATTGAGTACTAGAAAAATAGTCATTGATTGGTTGAAATTTATTGAATTTACATTTCCAACTGGTATGGGGACTATGTTGGGCAATTGAATTGGACACCTCTATTCTTGTATAACTAAAACAGTGTTGCAAGCTACAGAAAAACAGTCAATGATGCATAAATATCGAATTTTCATTTTGAAATGTAGACTGTGTAGATCCTCCACTGTTGAACAGTATTTTTTTGTGAAGACTGAACTTTTAAATTCAATTATAGGCTACAAGCGGAGGAACAATGCAAAAAAGCAATAGTTACAATGAATTAAAAATGAAATGCAAATTCAATAATTATGACCACGTTTTTCTTATTTTGATATCCTCAGTTTGACAAGGGTGTCATTCAACGAGCGCGAGATAAGGTATAGAACTTAAATGGCTTAGAATATGCGCTCCGAAGCTTTATACGCGAAGTTGGGAAAAGTGAATCTGACTAGTTTAATAGTTTGCAGCAACGTACGGCCAACTCGCACTTAATATCAACTCAGAACTTCGCTTATCATTCTTCAGCTTGCGGCCAACTTAACAAAGGAGCTAACTTGCAAAAAAGCCAAGTCTCGACAACTCCTTTCCTTCTTTGAAGACTCCACCAACTAGAATCATTATTCATCCCTTCCAAAAACACAGTCATAAATCACAAACTTCTCACTTTAAACTTGTCGACTGTGAGGATACCACGTAATGATGGAGATTTCAAGTGTTGTATGCAAATAATCAATGACAGATCGCTCACATGAGGATGTGCAAACTATCCTAAATTCAAGTCGGGATAGAAAGAGGAACCAGAAAAGTCCTTCCTGAATTCAAGTCACAACCAGAAGAGTTGAGTAGGAACTAGGAAAAGAATAAGTTTACTTGAAAAATGTAAAACTTCAGACCTACTGCACTTCCAGGATTGAGGCAAGAAACATGTCTTCATAGAACATTTCTTACGAATTTTGGGGTAGGCTAGCTAAGCAGTTGATTAATGACACATCCAGCAACTTTTTTCTCATCGCAGCTCAAGGGCTCAAGTCAAAACTAAAACTTTATTGATCACTGTACTTTCGAATCAAGAACAGTAGTCTTCTATTTGCAGAGAACGTTGATAAGTCAATAAACGTTGATAACCTCAATCATCACCTGCTGCTGCCGGCTTCACGTGATAGAACCTGATCGAACATCAAACAACAAAAGAAAGAGAAGACCGACAACATGTGCTAGTTAAGTGCTGCAGCCCAGCGGCCATTGGAGTAACTAGAAGGGTTTTTGAAGAGAAGTAGCATGCGCTCTGTTTCAAACAGTGGCACAGACTCTCCGTCAAGTAACGAGCGCTCGTAATTGCCATTGGAAAGGTGGCCGCTTGTGACGCAATATTTAAAGCACATCTCCGGGCTAGTAGCTCATAGCTCACTTCAATGGAAGCAATGGTACAATTGAATCACGAAAAATCGCAAAAATAATCACTTTTAATGAAAAGTTGCTTATAATGTAGCAGCAAAGTGTTTGATTATTTAAGGTGGGTTTTCGTTACTGCGACCGAGTGCCGCAGCGGAGCCCGACCCAGCGTTGCCGGGTCGCAGTAACGAAAACCCACCATGATATACACGTTACGTTTTACCGGAGAGGTTTATCTATGGTGGACATGGAACATAATTATTGTCTACTGAATAGGACGTTCCATGTCCACAGGTCTCTACAGTAGACAGCAAGTATATATTTGAAATATAGAATGTCTAGATTGATATGGCATACATACAGGACTCGCCAAGGATATCATAGATTTCAGCTTTTACGTTTCCAACAAAAAATATACAGTACAAGAATGTGACATTCTGAAATTTATTTATATAATATCAAATGTAATATTAATAAATACATAAAAGAATAAATCAATGTATTAACCCTAAAGTAGTAACAGATATATTCAAGTAGATAATAACAAGTGATGATTTCTGAATAATTATCTTGATATAGTAATAACTGGAGATGGAAAGTCTTACTATTAATTAACTAGAGATTTAGTTACAGCTTGTTTAGATAGATAGATGTATTGGGTAGCCTATATTGCTTAAATACTAAAGTACCACCATTAGGTACTTTAATACTAAAATTGATCATTTAACCATAATGTAGATGATGTTTATATAATCCCAGTCCCAATAATGTTTTAGACAATTCTCTTAATTCCATCCAATCATAATTCCATCCAATTCAGTTCATATCTAAGTGTAAAGTACAAACTCCTTTCACCTTTTTACAACCATGTAGGGACCGTTTCAAGTATATTAACGCCTCAATTCTGATTTTCGTGACACGCTACAATAAAAGCAGCGCGAACAGAACTGCTGAAAAAGAAATGTAATCGCCTCCACAGACGTAAAGAATCCGTACTAACTTTACATTTTATGTACACCGTCTGCAGTGCATGATAAGGGATAATTTCGCCAAATAAAGCGTTCGAAACACCACTCGCCTATATTGCTACTATCTTACATTGGAGGAGGAGGAGGAGGAGGAGGGGGTGGAGAAGGAGGAGGTGGAGGAAAAGATGATAAGGTTGGGGAAGGGAAAAGGGGTAGAATCACGGTCTTGTACTCTGCTCTATCAATGACGATTTTTATTGGATGAAAAGAGTGCGAAGGGTAGATGAGCAGGATACAAGGAGCAAAGAGAGGAGAGGAATTGAGAGAATATTATGAGAAGGGAGAGGAGTTGTAGAGACAGCAAAAGAAAGAAATGCTTTGGCAGAGAAGAGTAGAAGAAGCAGAGAAAATTTGAAGAAATAAGAATTATTCATTTACCTTTTCATTCATTTATTTTATCCATTATTCAATATTCATTCATTTGTTACCTAATTGTTGTGTTATAAATAGCTTCTATTTTATCAATATTTTCATTATAGTATCAATCTTATTTATTTAAGATATTACAATAATACGTATAGGATTATATCAGACATCATGTCCAAAACGTCTTCTCATTCTAATTTTGATAAATATCTTATTCTTTGATTGTGTTGTTTATTTGATTACAAATGTTTTATTAATAAATTTATTTATTTATTCTTTCATTTAGACTACTTATTTATTCATCTGCTATCTGTGCTAGATCTTGGCAGACCCAAGAATCATGATTCAAGAAAATAAAAAAAATCAATGCAGTAATATCAGAGATGAACCTAATTTATTTGGTTAGTCTATGGTGATGTTATATAAAAAATAGATAATTATAAATGCTGTATGAACTCATATTTAAATAAAGTGTACATTATTGACAAAGTAGACCCAGTTACACAAAGATATATTAGAAGATACGGTACAGAGAAAAAGATTTGTAAAATAAATAAAGAAGTAATGAGTTACAAAGAAGAAGAAATCATTTCATGAAGGTAAAAAATAAAAAAAGAATTATTTTGGTAGAGTGAGGATACAGGATAAAATAGAGGAAGAAACAGAAACAGAGTTATTTAGTATGAGAGGAATAAAAGAAGAAGCTTTCAGAGAAAAACGTGGAGGCGTAGGAGAAGTTCTATAGATAAAGAAAAAGACGAATAAAGAGAAATATTTGGAGGAAGAATCACACAACTAATAAAAACTCTATCTAATCCCTTTGGAAACGGTGCATGCTCGTCTGTAGTGTATCATTATTCTCATGGCGCTTATCTCTTTCAAAATGATAGAAGATAACACTCATGTTGGAGAAAAGATTGGATCATTTTAGATAAAATAAGACCAGTTTTCTGCAAGCGAGATAACAACTTGATGTAAGTACACCCATAATTCAATTTGTTTGCTGTACTTACTGCACTTTATTTGACACTAAGCGCAAATGTGGGCTTAGTGGGTGAGTTGAGTACTTGGAGCTTATCTGTTCATGACCCTGATAACTGTTGTGTAGTCCTTTGTTGAATACTTGTCTAGAGCTTTATTCCATAGTTAAGGATTTGATGATTTTCTCCAGTGGTCAGTAGATGAACCATGACTATCATACTACTGAAAAACAATTATATATTTCTCTTAAATGCTTTACTGCCACTTCTTAATAACATTATTCTAAAAGAAAATTCATTTTTTTACAAAAACAATCATACACAGTACATTCTTAATATACATTAATTCAATTGATAGAATCTAGAATATAGCTAGAATAATGTATGCCTTTTGAATGTCTCACTGGGCGACCCCAAAGGTAGTCATTAAATCACAATTTATGTCTTTAAAGATGCAATGGGATAAAAAGATTATTTTCATTTTTATTATTAATTCTTTAGAACTTTAATAATTAAAATAGTTATTACTAATGTATTGGATACTTATAGCTTTAGATTCATCCCATTCAAGCATTTGAGTAATTTCAACCTGATCAAAATAATAAAGAATTCAAATATCTCATGTTGAAATCTATGACGTTTTCAAACTGATTTCAGAATACAATTGGAAAATCATATCCATCGGTATTTTCTGGAAACAAAAACGCGTGCTTGAGAATTTGAGAATTGATTTATTCTAATTAAAGTAGTCTTTCAAGGTTTCAACAAGATTTTGAACAAGAAGAATATTAAACAAGACATTTTAAAAGTTGAAAAGAGACCAAAAGGAAAGTACAGAAGAATATTATCACAGAGAACAGACTTAGTAATACTCTCAGACCAGAGAGTATTGCTTCTCTATGATATTATGTCATGAGTAACAAGTTAAAAGAGGGAGCAAGCCATTAAATGCATGAGAGAGGCAGTCTCAGAACTCTAATGATTCAAGCCGCCATTCCAATAAAGCTAGGCATTTCCATTATTTGAGAGCACACAACATAAATACAAATGCACTGGTATTTGTACAATGGAAGCTTTAGCTTATGATGGGTGCCATCACAGCCAGCTTTAAAGCCTCTATACACAGTGCAGTAAGCTGATGTTAGTTTGAAAATTTATGCCTTTCCTCATTCCTTGGGGAGCGGAATTATTCACTATGGTCGATAGTTTGCAACTCAAATCACACAAATTCTATGACTATGTACAAACAGTAGTTTTACTACCGAGGTTAACGTTTTGGAAAACTTATAAGAAACAAACTGAAGTTTCCTTTCTACTATTTTTTTATAGCAGAAATAGTAGCCTACCGTGTTTACTTCATTAACTTAATACTCTTTACTATTTATTTCTATTGTCTTTTCTACAAATAATAGTCACGTCACATGTGTCTAAATGACCTTCTTCAAACTAATTTTCATTACCCAGTATTTCGATAATTCAGCATATATATGACATGAAGTATATTTTGGATTCATTATTCTTCTACGTAGTACAAATTCCTTCCAGCTCTATAAATGATTATAGTGCACAGTAATACAGGTTTACCTGTATAATGTAGAATAGAATATAGTAATATAGTATAGAATATATAATAATATTTTATAGTATAAATAGAGTTACAGCTTAGTGCGATTCACATCAAGAAGTCAGCATTGCTTAGGTGGGAGTTTGCTATCCTTGTTCAGCACAAGGCAGTTGCTGATGTCTCTATCCTATTCGAACTGTGCATATTTGCCGCACTGTGCATTGTTGTCTCACACAGTCAAACATGTTTGGTGCAGTTTTCTCTTTCTCTCTCAATGAAACTTGGCATCAATGCTCCTCATATAAGCAATGCTGACTTCTTGACGTGAATCGCACTATAGTAGAATTCAGTTACAGTCGAATATTTCTCTCTAGGTCAGCGCCCTCTGAATAATTTTCCGTCTTGCTGTGGTAACAACCAAGCATGACCAGATCGATAAATTTTTATTAACGATCCAATCGAAATAACAAGGCGCTACCTTCAAAAGTGAAGCCTGGTATCATATAGAGCGATTACTGTAGCTCGCATGTAAGCACTTGGCCGATTGGCATTTAGCTTTTAGCATTTTGGTTCAGAGAAAGGCCTATGTAGTACGGCATGTAGACTATTTTTCATTTTACCTAGCGGCTATATGGTATCAAGGGCTTGATAAACTAGTTTGCTGGCGTCCAGAGTTCAATTGACTCCAGTTCACCTCTAGTGGACATTGAAGTATTACAGTTGTTGCAAGACCTCACTACAGTACTGTATAAGAAACTATTACTATACGAGTATAGAGTGTAGGACTGTATATTACATACATGTCTTTCAATCCTTATTACTACAGCATCGGTTTTAGTGAGGCCTTGCCTGGAGTCAAGGAGAATATAGATTAAAGTATATAGAACCTAAATCCTCCTTGGTTGGAGTTGGTCCAGCATGTTAGTTCGGTCTGCAAGGCTCATTGTAATGAAGTGGACTTCCGCTGAAACACCTGCATGTTGATCTGGATATAATGCAATAATAATTATGTAAATGATAAAGTGTGTGGAAAATATGTAATTATAATAATTCAGTAGCTTGAATAAAGCAGTTGTTCAGATTATGCCCCTCAAATAGCAAATAGAAAATATATCTGTATTGTATTTTTTTTTTTTTAATAAATAAACATTCCATGTACTGAAAACTCACTTGATTCAGTGATTCAGGTTCATGAGTATTATGAATGAATTCATCAATGTAATTCTTGAATTATTTATGAGAAAAAATACAGCAGACCAGTGAAAAACCAGTTGAGCATTGAATTCAATTAGCTTATAAAATCAATATCATGAATAATATTCGTAAATTTTATCTAAGCTATTGGAAACACAAGCTCTATAAAGTGTTATAGCCTAAGTTGGAAAATAGGCGGAATATAAGAAACAGAACAAAAACAGAATTTGAATTGAGAATAGAGTTACGGTATTTTAAAATGAAATATTCTGTAAGTGAATAGAGTTTTTCATCATTTTACTATAAAATATTCCACTGTTTTTAATACAGTACAAACACTATTTTTGTTAGCCTAAGGCTAGGCGTACACCGGTTAGTCAAGGCAAGACAAGATGAGATTAGTCACGTTTAGTCACAATCATTCACATAGTTGCTTATGAAGCAGCACACACTGATGCAATGACCAATTTGTGTGTGTTGCTTCGTAAGCAACTATGTGAAGTACTGTGATTAATCTCGTCTTCTCTTGTCTTGACTAACCGGTGTACGCCTAGCCTTACTGATCACATTGAAATGAATAAAATGCTTTAATTAAAAACTTTTTGATAAATAAAGGAAGCACTGTAATCAGTCTATCAGCAAAGAAGTTTTTTGTCAATCAGTTATTGAGCTCGAATAAATCAATCGAAAATTGTTAAAAACTTTTAATCACCTTCTTTTTGCCTTTGATTTGTGAACTTTGAGAACCAATTTCAACCGAACTTCAATCATTTGCAGTGGATGAAACTTTGAAAATGATTGAAATGGAAAATATTATTTATCAATCGCACCTCTTCATAGAGATACAGTCAGAGAAGAGAAAGAGCTTTCGAGAAGAGAATCAGCAGTGAGCACAAATGTGTCAGTCTGTCAGTACTTCTCGTGTTCAATCATTTTCCAATTATCGAGCAAAATTGGCAACTCTTGATTACTCTTTGATAAGATACGCTCATTGATTGATGGCTCTTCAAACCCCGAAAAACTCCATTGGAGTCCTCAACCCCCTCTGGCCATTTTCCCACTCCACTAACTCTTGGTCCAAACTTCGTACTTCATCAATGATTTTGTGGAATATTGTAAGGATTCCAGAAAATCTATAAAGTAGGCTAACATAACAGGATAATTTTTAGTTTTAAAAATGTACTTTGCACATTCATTTTGCATTGAGAATTCGGTACATTGAGATTATGCTTATATTAAATTGCCAGTTGCCGGAACGGATTTTGGCAGAAACGGCCACTCCACTCTTTCGGAGGAGACGAAAAGCCGTCGGTCCCGACTGCCTAAAAACATTCGTCATCTCTCATTACTCACGCACAAGCCTAGAGCTCATGTGGGCATCACTCTAAAAAAAACTATATATTTAAATAACTTTTATCAGATTCTGTCTGTTTATAAACAGAACAAGGCAACATTTATCTAACAGAAAGCTAGAAACATTGCTATTTCACTCAATCTAGTATGAACTATGTTATAAATTATTTGTTTAACAATTGTGAGATAATGGTATGTTCATCATTTCACTTCAGAAAATATTTGCAGGCTGTGAATTTGACCACAGTTAAACATCAAGAGAAGTTCCTTCAAGCATTCTGTTATCTGCCTACAATGCACAGGCAGTCTGTGATTGGTTGCCTTGAAAAGACACGCCCACTAGGAGGCGGTGCCACTTTCGCACTTTGTAGCCAATAGCAAACGTCATTCCACAAACCTCTTACGTTGGCTAAGAATGACGTTTTTTGTAATATCAAGTTGTAATTTATTACAGAAATCATATCTTCGTCATTAAATGTAAATCGGAAAATTCTAACTTAGTCTGACAGTTCTCATGAATGACTTGGAAGTTTGAGTTTGACTCTATACAACCTGTAGAGTGTAATAATCTGTTTCAGGTCGGGATATTTTCTCAGTCCAGTGAGCTCGGCTTCAAGAGTTATTGTTGTCAGATATGATGGTGGTGCTGCTGAACAGTTCAACTTTTTAGGCTGTCAAAGTTGTTACTTCGAGAGGATAGGAGGGATACAGCGTACCAACTTTTAATCTCCTTCGGAATAAATGAATGATGCGCTTGCTCTTTCACAGTTAGGTTGCTGGATTTCTGCTGTATTGTCTTTTTTCTTTCTGCTTATCTTAATCTTACTTCTCCTACTAGTCTTACTTCTCCTACTAGTCTCTCTCCATCCTACTGTTACTCCTTCTCCTCACAATGTCCTTGATCCTCCTTATTTATGTTTACATCAATCTCATCTTTCTTCCGATTTCTAATTACCCTTCCTCTCTCTACTCCTCTTCCTCCTCCTCCCTCTCCTTATCTTTTACTTCTCCCTCTCCGTACTCCTCCTCCACCTCATCATCATCATCCTTCTAATCTAGTCCCAGTTTCCTCCTTCTGACCAACCTCTTTCTCTTACACTTCCTCCTCCTTCTCTTCTTCCTTCTTCCTTCTCTTGCTCCTTCTCCTCCCCCTTCTCTTCCTTCTTATCGTCCTCCTTCTCCCTCTTTTCTCTTTCTCCTTCTCTTCCTCCTTTTCTTTCTATTCCTCTTTCTCCTTCTCTTCCCCCTTTTCTTCCTTCTCTTCCTCCTTTTCTTTCTATTCCTCTTTCTCCTTCTCTTCCCCCTTTTCTTCCTTCTCCACCTTCTACTCCTCCTCCTCCTATTTCTCTTTTACTTCTTCTCTTTCCATACAGGTTCAGTATCCTCATCCTCCTCTAGGGGTTTGATTCAAGAAATTGCCCTTCTCGTTCTACAACTTTTCTTTTTTCTGTTGAAATTATTCATTCTATCACACTCCACAAAATATTTCTCCATCTTCATTTCGGTCGCCTGCTTCAGTAACTCAGCTTACGATAACTAGCTATGATTATTACTAGCTTATAACTAGCTATGATTTTGTCTGTGCTGGCATTTTAATTGTTTAAGTCTGGTTTACGTTGGAGTTTGCTCGCTAGTTGGAACATGGCGTTGCAACTTTTAAAGTCGCCGACTAACGTTGGTAGCACGCTGCGTCTGAAACTTTCTTCCGACTTAAAGTGTTCGTGATCGCAGGCCGGACCTTCACCAAACTTGGCCTCATCAACCTCACTTCCTCTCGAACTTACCTCCTCCTTCTCCTCCTCCTCCTCTCCAACCTCCGATTCCTCCTTCTTCTTCTACTTCTGCTCTTCCTACTCTTCCCCTTACTACTCTTCTTCCTCCTTCTCCTCCTCCTTCTCCTTTTCCACAGCATACGTAGTACCATTCCTCCCTCAAATCCACCCCTATCATCCCATGAAACCATATCGTAACTTCTAGTTCTACTCATCCTCCTCCTGTTCCTCCAAATCCCCCTGCTCCTCCTCAAACATACCGCTCTCCCACCCAAATTTCTCTTCAGACTCACTCCTCCCAAACCCAGAAAACCATCTTCAAACTCCTTGTTTTCCTCCACCTCCTCCCGATTCTTCTCCTTTACCTCCATCTCCTCCCCTTCTTTCTCTCCTCCTTTTTCTTCTCTATCTTATTTTCTCTCCTTCTTCTACATTTCTTCCTCCTCATCCTCCTCCTACTTTTCTCTACTTCTTCTACTTTTTCTCCTACCCTTCTCATCCTCCTTCTTTTGTCCTACTCAACTCTTTTCGCAATATACTACTTTTCTCACACATGATGTTTTGACTGTTTCCTTTCTTGAATTCATCCTCTTTCTTCTTCAAAAACACTCTTCTCATCTTGAAAACTACTTCTACTCCTTGTTATTTTCGTTTCAATTCTCCTCCTATCCCTCCATAACCACCTCCTTTCCCTAGAAACTAATCTCTTCTTTTCAATATTCACTTCTTTTCATCCTCAAATTTTCTTCTCACTACTCAACACTATCTGTGAACGACTACTTCCAATCCTTCCCCTTTTCCTTATCCTCTCTCTTTTCCTGTACATTCCTTTTTCAAATATACTCTCCTCCACCTTCAATCTGTCTTCTTTCTCACCTGAATTCCACACCTCTCATCCCAAGATCCCATACACTCTTTCTGCTCCTTTTGCTCATCTACATCATCCCCTCTTCCCCCTTAAATTTACATCTTTCACTCCTCAACTTCAACCTTTCTACCCCTGAAACCCATCTCCTGTCCGTTGAGACTGTTGAGAGAGGCTCTCGCTTCAAAGCAGCCCACTCTGCTCACCAGGCCAGTCTTCCCAAATTAATTCAGTGGCACAGTTGTGTCTAGGCCGCAAAACTTTTCGTTTATCAAAACAAGAACCATGGCTGCGGCTGATTCAGCCTATTCCGTTTTCTTAGCTTTATCTTGTTCCATGTAAAGTTCTTCCTTGGTGAGTTTCCAGTCATGGTCGCCATGTTTGTTTCTTGTGAACTACTAGCAACCGTTGAGTTCTGTAGGAGGATATTTCTTTTTCTTAATAATCATTGAAACGGTAGAAAAAAGATGCCAGATGAGAAAAACGTTATTCAGTTAATCTTGAAGTTTTTGGGTAATTGATTGATTCATCGTATTTTTTATTAATCTTGAACATCATGATCTCAACTTCAACTATTAGTTTTACAGGACTACTACATTTTTGCAATCCCATATTTTTCATAACAATACGATTTCTTACAACTTTTTACCGACTTTTTCAGTAATTAACCTCCTCTTAATTCCTGTAATTCAGCCTATAAACAGTCGTCATCTCTCATCATCAACCCTTTTATTACCCACGCACAAGCCTAGAGCTCATGTGGGCATCACTACTCAGAAAAATTATTTTATGTTGTACTTTTCAAGGTAGCCTTTCAGTTGTTGAAGTGACTGCAATAGTTCATAATTTTTCATATGGGGGTGTAACGAACGACCACTAAGTAAGAAATGATTTGATCCCTTTTGTCATTGGGTGAAAGTGTTACATGTTAGAAACATATTAATAGCATCATGTCAAGACCATAAAACACGATATGGGACATCTCAAGTTATTGAAAAAAGTCTATGATATTCGTAAGACAATGCTCTTCAGTTTCCATTATTCTCTCATATACTGGAATTTTATAGTAAACGTGATTATTCTATCCACGGAAACTAGAATACTAAACTGAATTTCTGTGATTGTATCTGTTCTCGTGAAGGCGAATACACTTTCCAGAAATCTCATTCCTGCAGCTTTGAATTCATTTAACTGTTCACTTCATATCCTCAAACTCAATTTAAATATGGAATTATCAACATATCCCAATTTAAAGTTATCTAATTGTCGAGGATTAGTGTATTCATCACTCTTTCCAACTATAATTGGTCAATAGTCAACATTGATCAATCATTTTTATTGAAACTACATTACAATTATTTGAACAAAAGACTTCACCTTACATGACTAACTCATGTTCCTCTCTTGTCTTGCGAGTAAATTTCTATAACTTGCGAACAAAACGTTTCTCCAATATGTTTCATATGTAAGTAATCATTTCACAGCGGGATGTCTAATATTGGAAAAACGTTTCCCTTTGAGTTGTAGAAGCTATTTCGCCATTTTTCTGCTGTAGAGCTATGCATTGTCGTTTTCCCGATTGCCTCATACTTGTCATGATTCTAGAATGGAAGGAGAAAGCTACCTATTCAATTTTCTTCCAAATATGCAAACCTTTGTTCTCCGAAGATAACTTTCCATACACTTCAAGCTGAATAACCTGTCTGTCAATAGCCTGACGTGGAATTGAATCTGTATCAAGTATTCATTGAACCACTGAAACAAAATATATTTTTGAGATGTGCCAAGTATTGAACATATTCAATGTTTTTTGATTGATTTGTCCTCAATTGCTGAATATTACTGGAGAGTATAGATGTGTAGAAGGAAAACTTACTTAGAAATCTCACCTTTCTGGATATGACCTGAGTTGTTATATATGTATGTAAAATCCAATTATAGGATGAAATCTGTTTAGAAATTTACAATACTATACTCAATTAGGAGGTTAAGAATTTCAAATGTCAAGAATGTTCTATGCTTTAATGATTTAATATGCTTGATTATTTAGAGGTGATTCATCATTCATATTAATGATGAATGTTCAGCATATTCATCGTGATACTACACTTTCATTTTACATTAATTTGTTATAAATATTACTGAAATTCATCATTTTGGCTCTTTCAGTTGCCTCAGTATCTTAGTATTTTTGAGCTCTGAAATATTTAAAATTTAGAACTTTGTAAGACGTTTTAATGAAGTTTTAGTTGTTTTATGAAGTTATTTTGAACTATATGAAGGTTTTTCAAGTTGTCACGTTGATGAAAACAATTCTCTCTTCACCTTCTTGTTGCTTTGATTGATGATAAAAAGTACCGACTGTATGATATTTGTAATCAGTAAAGCGTGATTAAATATATTTATTTTTCCGATCCATTCTGTTTCACATTTCCCCCTTTGTACAATCTTTGTTTTCCTTCTCCATCCACTCTTCTTATTCTGTACATCACGGTATTAGAAATAAAGTCTTCAAGAAAGTCTACAAGTATTGGGAGTCATGCAGATGTTGCGGTATATAACAAATAACCCCTTTCTTTCAGTCTCAATCTCATTACTGAAATATAGATTTTTGTCTGCAGGAAATAAGGATTTGTATCAAAGAAATACATCAAGCCAAACCCAACAGGATTTGATAAGACACAGGTGATGACTTTATCCCACTTCGAGAACGTGGAATTCGCGTGATAGCATGCAAATAACTCATTGTTCGAGAGAAGCGAATTGAGTTGCAACATATTTTGATGAAAATGAATCGCAGATGGGAGGAATATACTGCGATAGAAGAATAGGGAATACATTCCGAAAATATAGATTCATTTCAAGGAATATAGATTGAGAGGAGGAAAATGCAGTGGGAAAGTATATGGGAAACCGCGGAAAAACCAAGTTTCAAACGTATCTATCCTACAGGAAGAAACTTTATGACTCACACGAGTGTACTCTGACGCCTATTTCTCATTCCCGGAAAAACAGTGGAAGCTTGCTGGTAACGAACTCAGTTCTCTTATGCACCGAATTTACGACTCTGAGAACTGGGGAAAAACACCGAAAAACAATGTGTGATAAACAGGGGATGACTGGGAAAATATCTGGAGCCCAAAGCAGCCCAAAAGATAGATGCGAAAAGTAAAACGTGATGTGGAATAGTAATTCTTGAGGAACTCTATGGTAAATACCAAGAAATGTGGTAAATAGAGTTTTTACATAAATAGTACATACATTAAGGTCCATATTATATACGAGTACATCTTCTATGATTTACATTTCACATAATCGATATTGATTTCTTCGAGCTATGATGCTAATTGTAATATATTCCTAGAATTCCCAAAATAAGATTACATTCCTGTTATTTTATTGCTCATATTTGTGTACAAATAATAATAGATAATTAATTAATGGAGTGGTTCGTAGCCGAGGCGGCTAAGGCGTCAGACTGATTAAGTTATCAGCAGTCAGATAAAATCCATTGGGCCAGGGTTCGAGCCTGGTTGACGGAAGGATTTTTGACAAATACGGCCACTCCCGTCTTTCGGAGGAGACGTTAAGCCGTCGGTCCCGACTGCCTAAAAAGTAGTCGTCATATCTCATCATCACCCCAACTCATTACCCACGCACAAGCCTAGAGCTCATGTAGGCATCATCCTCGAAAAAAAAAAATTAATCATTTAAAATTGGTAATGCTTTTTCAGCTTGTAACTGATATAATTATTAGGTTGCACCAAGCACGGTTTTGGTTCTGGGTCAGTACAATGCTGATTAAATGGTTATGGGATCAGCTATACTTAGTTAATCCCGGTTGGTGCAACCCCATAATAGTGCCCTACAACACTGAAGATTGGTTTGCCACAAGAATATAAGTAAAAATAGTGATCGATATTCTGTAAATACTGTATATTATAATAGATTTTGTGGCGTAACATGTACCACATGATAGCATCACATGATAGCCACATGCAAGTGCCATGACAACGGCTGATTAGAGTTGTTATCTCAACATAAAACAGTTCAGTTTAAATTCCAGTTCGAAATGTTTCAGTCAACTTTATATTCATGTTAATTAAACAAATATTTAATAGGAAAATGTGAATTTATTAACATCGCTTTCCTATATTGGTGACCCCTGACGACAACTAAATACGCTACCTCTTCGAATTTCCATTCATGACGTTTGGACTTCGAAATGCAGGACAAACTTTCCAAAGATTCATGGATGAAGTTTTACATGGTTTGGATTATTGCTTTGTTTACATGGATGACATTCTCATCTATTCTCATTCTAAGGAAGAACATGAGAACCATCTTCGAAGTGTTCTCAAACGACTTGCAAAGTACGGCCTAGTTATCAACCCACTAAAATGCATCTTTGGAGTTTCGGAGGTTACTTTCATTGGATATACCATCTCTGCTGCCGGTATTCAAGCCCCTGAAGACCGTGTAAAAGTGATTCAAGAATATCCTTTACCAAAAACCGCTCAAGAACTCCGTAGTTTCCTTGGTATGCTCAATAATTTCTATCGTAGATTCATACCCCATGCTTCTGAGTACGAAGCTCCCTTACACAACGCAATCAGTAATCCACTTCTAAAGGGCTCTCAACCTGTCCATTGGACACCTGAACTTGAAGAAGCATTCAAAACCTGCAAAAACTGTATTTCGTCTGCTTCTCTTCTCGTCCATCCACGGATTGGTACTCCACTTGGATTGTTCACTGATGCTTCTAATCATTCAGTTGGAGCATGCTTACAACAGCTGGTTGAAGACGTTTGGCAACCTCTCGCTTTCTTCTCAAAGAAATTATCTTCAAAGGAAAGCTCTTGGCCTGCGTATTATCGTGAACTTCTCGCTATTTATGCAGCAGTACAACATTTTCGCCATCTCTTAGAAGGACATTCCTTTACTATCTACACTGACCACAAGCCATTAACCTATGCTTTTCAACAGAACCGTGAAAAACTACCACCAATTCAACTCAACCAACTATCATTCATTTCAGAATTTTCAACCACCATATACTGGACCTCATGAAGTTCTTGACCGAGACGAAAAAACAATTACACTCAAGATTCATGGTAAACCTAACAAAGTTTCCATTGACCGTGTGAAACCTGCCTATATTTTTCAAGGCGATGTCCCTACCCCAATTCCGATGGCTAAATCGTCTGCCGCGGGGGGTAATGTGGCGTAACATGTACCACATGATAGCATCACATGATAGCCACATGCAAGTGCCATGACAACGGCTGATTAGAGTTGTTATCTCAACATAAAACAGTTCAGTTTAAATTCCAGTTCGAAATGTTTCAGTCAACTTTATATTCATGTTAATTAAACAAATATTTAATAGGAAAATGTGAATTTATTAACATCGCTTTCCTATAATTTCATTCCTGGATTGATTGAGAAAAGAACGAAAATTTCAAGTTAATCACGAAAGTATCATGGCTACATTGTAAGTGACATTTCCTCTAAAAATTAAATAAATGGAGATTATTTACTCCATATACCGATTATTCCAATAAATATACTGATTTATTCGAACGTCTTTTTAAATGTAGGATCAATAACATAACTACATAAGTACACCCACTCAAAGAAAGATATAAAATTCAGTACTTGAATTATTATTATCAATCTTAAGTTCAAGCTTTAATAAGTTGTCAATCGTTGGGGCAAAACCGGTTTTGATTTATTTTGTCGCAATTAACCTTTACAATAATAACGGTAAAAAGTAAGTGAGCAATAAACTCATAGAAACGTTGCTGCTCTATTATAGATGTTTATGTATCAGTTGTCTCCTTGAAGAGTTAATGATCAAAGCTGTTCTCTAGGAATATTCACGGCTTTCTAATTTCACACTTTTCTAGATTATTTATTGAAGGAAATTCCTAATTAATATTGCTATAAAATACTCTGAAGACTAATACTCTTATGATTTAAAAGCAATTGAATAGTTGCAACGTCCCATTTCCTTCTATCTTTTCTAGATTGTTGAAACTCAAACTGTTTTCTTAAAAATGGATTGCAATGTATTATACTTTATAATATTGTATTAATGAGTTTTATCTCAAATTATAGTGTATCATACATACTCTTACAAAAAGTGAGTCTAATCACAGACCAATACCATACAGATCATGAATCTAACCACAGTCTAGTAGTAGTAATAGTAGAAGTAGAGTATTATTCTGTTTTCTGATTCCGAAGAGTTTTGTACTGATGAAATGTAATGTCAAATATTACTTGAAACTAGTAATGTCCTAAGTTCAGAGTCTTCTTGTAGAGCCAGTCAGAAAATGTCTTCACAAGACAAAGCAATGGGTACAACAATCAATACCATGAGTCTAAAATATTTGTGTCATATTCTGTTTTCTGTTCTGCGTTCGAATTATAAAGCGTAATATAGAATAGAAATGGGGAAGTCCTATCACACTAGACGTCAAATCTGCGACTCAAGTAGAAAACAATCTGAAAAACAAACACTACATCGTAATATGATGATAATCTCTCCATTCCGCACTCAACTTATTTCTCAATCGATATCAACCACGAGCATGCCTCTACAATTATGATATGTTAAGAGTTAGATTCTCAATAAATATGTTAGAAAATGAATTGTTGAAAATAAATATTTTGGAAAACAAATTTAACTGTATTATCAATGTTAAAACTGAAGCATCAAGCTAATATTGCTAGTTAGAGGGTTAGAGCTCACCTTCAAATAAAATCATACAGGTACTCCACTAATAGAACAGTGTATTCCAAAGGTATGATGTGGAAAGTGGATGCTATTAGTTGAAATTTCAACGCAGATTTGAGTACGATAACAATTTTCATCAATCAACACTGATTCTGATTATTTCACAAACGCTAACAATGATCAAAACGTGTCATTTTTCAGTTCACTGTACCCGAAAATACAACATCTGTTCTATAAAACTGGCAGAAAAATCATTCCACAAACAACTGGAAAAGAATTGACAGATATCAACCGATAAACATTTAGAAACCGATTAAAATGTTTCAAACACTGATGACAACTGGAGAAAGCTTGAAAAATTTAACGTAATTGGTTGTGAAGTGTTTTCAACTAAAATGAAAACGGGCTTTCAAAAACTGACAAGAATTTTGTAGACTGTTTTCAACACTGAGACCACCAACTCAACTGACGACCAAACTTAGTAGATTGTTGCCAACCGTAATGAACTTTGAAAAATTGACGAAAACAGCGCACAAGTTGAATGTTTGTTTCAGAACACGACTGAGTTTCAAAGCTTCAAAAGCAGCAGCACCACGACTGTAAAACAAAGAACGGTCTTAACCTTCGCATTCCGGCGACCGCGAAACGTCGGTTTTTTGTTTCTAAAAAGCAGCAGGAAAACAACAAAAAACCACCGGCAGACAGTTACTCGGACACTGAGCGGCGGCTCTAGAGTGAAACTGGAGCAGCGACTGTGGCCTACGCTGGTTGAACGACACGATTCGACTGATTTCAGTTTGAGATTTGCTCTCGAAGACCTGCTCTGGCTCCTGCTGATGGAGCGGAGAGAGTCTGCGAGCAGAGTGGTAGAGAGAAAGAGAGGGAACGAGAGTGGGCGAGCAGAGCGAGGGAGAGGGAGCACCGTTTAGAGTGAGATGGTGAGTGATCGACCTTCCTTTTTCAGAGTGAACTTGAAGACGTCTGGCGCTTGAACCAGGCAGACAGGACAGGATAGGACACAACCAGGCTGCTGTTCAAAGTGTTCTGGTCACCATGCTACTACCACAAATACATCTCTGAATACTTGAATGTGTATATCTAAATATATCTGTGGCACCATGCTACTACCACAAATACATCTCTGAATACTTGAATGTGTATATCTAAATATATCTGTGGCTAAAACTTGGAACTTGGTCCAAACTGTGTACTGTAACTACTCTTCTGCTGTATTGTTAGAAGTATCCATTTTATTCATGCTAGTGTATTGTATTAGAACCATGCTATAAGCAGAAATTTAAAATAGAATACAACATGTTTGTATACTTCTATTTAGATACAACTGTGGCTGCGGTCCGAACTGGATATCTGACTCTTGGGGATTATAATAATATGACACTATCAAACATACTAAGTAAACATACTGAGTTTCTAATTGACTTGAATATGTGCAACACCAGCACGAAACATATGTCGTCTCATCAAAAAACGTGAGTGTTTTTTCACTTAAAAGTTACTTTATCTAAATTCCAATAGTAAACATACTAAAATGAATATAGAATGAGCAAAGAATTAAATGATGAAAGTATATATTTCTATGTAGCCTATCAGTGGCTAGGCTAGAACTCAGAACTCCATTTCCAGTTTGAACTTCCAGAAGCAGTAACGACAGCTCAGTGGCTGGTTAGGTTACAAATTAGATCCAGAGCTAGGGATAGACTGCACTGCACTTAGTGTGGAGTTGAAGACAGTTTTGAGACAGAGACAGAAACGAGTTTAGAGACAGAGGATAGAATGTTGGATATCTAGAGATGCAGATCTCTAACAGGTAGAAGAAGTAGAACTGTGTGGGATAATGGTTCGAGGATTATTCTTGAATTTATTTCAATTTGAATAATTCTAATTCAATTTACCCATATAATGTGCTTGAATTTATTTACCTACTTAGATAATACCTACACTATACACTATGAATGTGCATGTAATACAGTTCTACAAAGTACATAATATTAAAAGTGATAATAGAACTCTAAAATTCAGGACTAAAAATTAGGCTATAGGCCTATACCTTGTATTCAAAGTAATGATAAAAGTCTGAGAACCGTAATAACGTAACATCAGTTTATGCTCATTCACCATACTGATTCAATCACATCAATAAATGTGCATTTTTGTCATTTGGATCATAAATTGAATCTGAATACAGTAACATAAGTATTGATACCTCGAATAATTGTTTGATTTTAAATCTTAAACAGTGTTTCAATACTGGATTGAAATTTCACTTCAATAACTAGCCTAAGACAATAATGCTGAAAAGAATACTGAAGAATCTCCCTTGATTGATGTACCCAAATTTTCTATCTGTATTGCTTGGTCACAGATCGCAACATGCTGTCCCATAATGAAGTCCCACTCATTCCATAAAGAAGTGGCCTTCAAAAAGTAGGTATCTACTTTATTTTTCTGGTGAGCGACGGTGCATAATGTATTTGTTAGTGTTTTTCTGTCTGGTACACCTACGGATCGTCTAAACTTGGATGCAGGCCCATTACTCTGAACGGTATTCCATTTTTTGTTGAGAAAAATGAGTCGGTAAGAGCGAATACTAATGTATTTCTGTAACAAAAGAAAGAATATAAAGAAGTATATAGAAGTATACAGAGTCGGGAAAATACGAGGAACAATCATTGTCCGTTTTATGCACCCTATTCAACCGCCATTATCTTTTCATATTTTCCCGATCGGAGTGGAAGAATGATGAAAAATTCTGCCGGTGAATGGAGAAAATTGTTGAAATGACCGAGACGAGAATCTGGAAAAGCCGTGTGCTTCAGTGTGAAAAGCGGAAAAGTCTGAGTTTTCAAGTATGGTTTTAAAGAGAACAGACAGCTTTAAAGCCGCATCGGATATAACAATTTGCAAATGGATGATTATTGAGGAACAGTCCTGTGGAGAGGCTATTAGTGGAGTTGATGCTAGGAAAAAAGCATAAGTAATGTACTCTGAGTAGTCAGTAAGTACTTTGATGTCTGTTCTATGACATCATTATTTACATCATGTTTCATTCTGCATCATTTATTCATCATCCTCCCATTTACTTGTTCTCATGATATATTCTCATTGTTATTTATAAATCAATTTATTCTAATCTATGAGAAGTATTCAAGTAATATAGTAGAAGTAAATATAGTAAAGTGTTGAATAATAAATGTTGAAGAGACATTGTGAGTGATTGAACATACTTCAAATGAAATTGAATACAAATTTTCAATTCAGTATGAGTCCACAAGTTGTAAATTGTTCGAATTTTCCTGTTAACATTCACTTCTACTGTAGTATACAAGATTGAAAAGGTTTTGAGAAACTACACAAATCAGAGAAAACCTAGTCTTGAAACAGAGACATTGCGACAATCATTGAAAATATTGGAATTTTATTGGTACAACAAGTCGTGCGAATCGATCACAGACACGAATTAGAAAAGTAATAGTTTTTTTAGTATTTTCGATAATTGGATTCTTCAATCAATTAAATTCATACACTCGTGGATGGATTAAAGCTTTAGTTATAGCTTTCAGTTTCACATTCTCCCTAGATTATAAAAAATGTTTGAATCAGGGCTTTATCTCCGAATGGAATTTGATCAATTTTATAGGAGTAATGATCAAGCTCAACTTCTCATTCTACACTGGTACTCTACCCTCTAATAATGTACTACTAGAGGATTTAATACTCTACACACTCAACTACCCATCTATTCATTATAAGTTGTAAATCATTCGGATAATAACTGTATCTCAATTACTTCAAGGTATAGTTGATTTGTTCTCACTTTTTCAGAAAATTAAACACCTAGCGAGATCAGGTCACGTGGAAGATAAGGACGTGAGCTAAGTTAATGTATTGTAAAACCTTGGTTAATTTATACAATTTCTGTGATGCTTCTATGGTATTAACATCAACATGATTAAATTCAAATCAACTCGTTAATGCATCCAGAGTTTCACACAAATTGAAATAACATTTTCTTTATTATGTTTGCTAACAAAAATATCTAATTGAAATCAACTCATTGATGTATCTAGAGTTTCGCACAAGTTGAAATGGCATTTTGTTTATAACGTTGGGCAACAAAAATATAATCTAATTCAAATAAACTCATAAAAAAAAATAAAACTCATAATTCAAATAAACTGTGTCTAGAGTTTCTCACCAATGGAAATGACATTCAGTTTGGAGACCAAAATGTTTGCAAGGATTGTGAAGATTCAATACAGCTGTAACGATGTTCCTTTCATTTTCAAGTCACAAAAAAGCCAATTGCAAGTAAAAATCTGGCCATCTGGGTCTGGGAGAGCCTGACCGCGATATATAACTTTCCCTTCAGTTGCACTGTTAGCCTGTTATTTGCGTTCGTTCAGCCGGTCTCTGGTATAATTGCACATTTCCGATCTATAAGAACCACTTTTATCTGCTTTTTTATGATAGCAGAGAAAGTGCATCGAACTACATAATAGCCTAACGGCCGATTCGAAAATAAAAAATCGATTGGCAACCCGTCTCTCTCTCTTCAGGTTTGGTTTGATTTTAATCGCCTGCGTTTCTAATTGGTAATGGTAAGAGAAAATTTGTGGACTGTAACTGATTTTTAACCATAAGAACTGAATATTTCAATTAGTTATATTCAATATAATTTTATCAGGTTACGTGAAAGATAAGGACTTGAGCTGTTGTTAATGTATTGTAAAACTTTGGTTTATTTATAAAATGTCTGTGATGTTTTCATGGTATTAACATTAACATGATCAAAATCAAATCAATTGTTGACGATGACATTTTTTTGCTCCTCATGATGACCATTATAATTGAATCACTTGTGAGTAAATAATGAGGATGACACAAAATGAAATTTCCATATGGGAATTGAATCCATTGACAGGTAGCAGAAATATTGTTAGCAGAATAAAGTAATGAAGTGAGAATAAATTAAGGCTTTAGTTTGATAATTCAACTTTAAAAACTTGTTTGTTGGTTTAAGATGTAGCTAAGAAAGATGAAAAAATTTCGGATAAATGAGGATAAACTATGTTGGAATTTTATATGAAATAGCTTCAGAATTGCACATTTTCATATTCATTCTTCTCATTGAATACGGATAGAGCCACTACTGTCAAAAATTTTGATGAGTGCGATAGATTGGAATATTTAACTAATAAGGTTTATTAATTATCTGTAATCAGGCCTGACAAACTTGTTGAAGGACTACTAATAATAAGAGGAGACATCGATCCATTTGATAAAAACTATAATGATTATTCAATAATATCGACTAGGTAGTCAAAAATACTCAGCAAAGCAATTCTCGATTCTCCCAAAATATGGCATTAAATACTGGGTTATCACACTGTTTTTCCCACTACTCAGACAAACTTCCAAGTTCCACCTACTCTCTCCTTATTGGTCTCCAATATGTTCAACAACATAGTTCTCAATTCTGCCGTGAGATTGCGTTAGGTACTGGGTGATGTACGACACTGTTTCTTCCCCTACTCAGACACGCCTCTTAGCTCCGCCTTCTCTCTCTCCTGATCGGCCAACAACGCTCAGCAATGTAGTTCTGAATTCTGCCGGTAGGTGGCAGTAGTTACTGGGTGAAGTACAACTATAGTTAGCATTAAGCTAGAATTTTAGTATTTCTAAAAAAGTAAATTCAAAATTTGTTCAAGCATTTAAGCTACTACATTTACGCTACTACAATCATTTCAATTAATCCATAATAGTAATTATAATTTGATTATAATAGTAATTAAAGCCATTACACTTTATTTATTTAATCGCGAGAATTGTATATGCAAACACCAAAACCATTTTTAAAATTCATATAGGAATTTGAATAAGGAAGAGATGATTGTCTTAGATTTTTAAGGGAAGAGAACTAGTTTTATTTTTTTCCTTTTTCTCGCTTTCTTCATTTTTATGATCTCTGCCTTTTTACCTCTCCTCCCTCCAATTTTCCACCTCAACAAATATTTCATGTTATATTATATTTGTGACACTTTCAATGTTGCTGAGCGTAGACTCTTGTAAATGCAACTTTATTGAATAAAGATTATTTGAATTTGAATTGATGTTTTGGGCTTTAATTGTAATGTATCATTCCTATAAATGACTTGAACGAATAGAATGAGTAAAAACAGTATTATATACCATAGAAAATGGAGAGGAGAATTGAATAATTGTTGAATTATCGGTGGTTAAGACGTTGTTTCTTTCCTGATCATTGCCTTTATTTTCATGCATTGGTGACAAAATGAATCATAACTCAACTAATTCTTGGAAACTGCTTACTACATCAAGTATTTAAAAGTTGAGGATGCAAAAGCGTAGAAAAACCTTGGAGTGTTTCTCAAGACATAAAACAGACCACGATTTCTATTTTGAAAGACACCCGTTCTCAAAACAGATGGCTGGTGCAGTAACATGCCTATAAGGAACCACACTTAACTGACCAGAGATTTATAGCCAACTCCCAAGTTGCGAGATACGAAGAATCCATTGGGGAAGTCGGCTCTAGAGGAGTTCTTTTGATAGTTTTATCTTAATTGTTGAATGGAAAAAGATCAATAGGGAGGGGTTCTGGAAATATTTATGGAAAAATCATTCCATTGCAGACGAGCAATTGCGTTCTATTCTAGTGCAAGCTAATAAAAATAGTCTACTGTAATGGATATAAGTGCACTGCAGCTACTAAATTAAAGGGCAGCCTGAATAGTAAAACCATAGAGAAGAGATAGTAGTCTAATCTGTTATCTATGGTAAAACCTAGTACAGGCTTAATATTTGATACTAGAATAGACTTGAAACTAGATGACAGTGCAGTTCTGATTGAAACTGGATCGAAATATCAGAATAATAAAGATAGTACCATAGAGAAAGCATGGTGCAAGTGCTATGCTTTGTTTATAATTGTAAGCACTGTACCTGTACGTAGGCTTAGTAGAATTTATAATGACTAGTCCATATAATTGAACAGTCTCTATATTAACGTCTTCATAATAAAAAGAGCAGGATATCCAAGAGAAGAATTATGTGATTCGAATTAAAGTTTCTTCAACTTGGTATGAGCTAACTCAGTGAAATATAACTGTATAATATTTCCATAAAGTGGAGACCGAATAATTTCCAAGGGAAAATATCCACCAACCCAAGTCCCAAGTAGTTAAAGAGACCAAAATACTTTTCAAATACTTTCCAATCTCATGAGAGAACGCCATAAATCGCAAAACTCCCTACATTTAATGCGCATAGACTGTCAGAAAAATATGACCGCATACGGAAAAATTAACCAACTAATAAATTAAATATTCGACCTCTGATACGTATTGGTCACACTACCAGGGGAGGGACAGTGTGTGAGTGAGAGAGAAAGAGAGTGAGTAAGAGAGAGAGCTTGTGAGAGAGAAAGGGTGAGTGTGTATGATAGAGAGTTATAAAAACGAAATTGAATCATGATTTTATTTTGGAACAAGTCGGTTGCGTTTGATCGATATTTTTCGAGTGGTACATTTATTTTCAAATAGATAAGTGAGCAATAAAAACGAATCGGGCATTAAACGCGAATCAGAACGGGAATTAAATTCGGGCGAGTTTATTATTATTATTAGTGGGCCGTGGGGGACTAGATTTGGACGATTGCGTGATCCTAAGTAATATTCAGTGTCTAAGTACTCATTCCAACACGAACTATGTACGCGTGCCTGTCCCACTGTACATTAAGGTTGAATAATACGTATTTGCTTATTTAATATGAGAGAGAAAGAAAAAATTATGGAGAGAAAGAAATAGAAGAGGGAAATAGCGAGAGAGAGTTTGAATGAGTGAATCGTGTTTGAATTAAGGTACCGCTCCCTTCTTGAACTGCTCCTGCCATAGAAATAAAAAATACATGATTTAATACCCTCAGCCCCAAATGGTTCTAGTTCTTAAGAATTTGAAATGAATGTAGTTAATATGTTCCACCTTATCAATATTGGTATATATTGATTCAATGAAATAGAGGAAATGGGTGAGTAGCACTGTATTTCAAAACAAATTACGATATCCGATTGAAACTGCTTGATCAAATGTGAATGTATACTGTGTGGAAGATTAAAACAATACAGTATCATTACTTGATATCATGATAAAAAAATAACCCGTTATGAAATATTTCTCATATCATACTATACGCATTATGAAGGCAATTGGTAGACTACTTGGTAGCAATATTATTATTAGGCTTTATATCTTTTATATCATTTAAGAGCTTTACATCTTTTTTATCAATCTATGCCTTGGGTGCGTTAATTTGAAAGTAAATGTAAAACAAAGAGTTCTCTTTCTAATTGTAATTCTGTAGCAGATACATTCACTTCTGAATCGGAAGTATAATAAATAAACTAATTTTAAAAATCAACAATGCTTTGTTATTTGCACCAATCATTAACGTAAGATGAATCCTTTTGTACTTTCATTATTTTTTACTAATTAAACATGCCTGGCAGCATTATTTTGAAAGTGTAAAAGAATGCAACAAGAACAAAGAAATATGCACAAATCAGCTTACCTAAGCAAGATTCATTACTATCAGAGGAGAGAGTTTGAGAAAGACAAAAGATTAATTAAAAGTCACCAGACTACTAAAGTCACTGTAGCCTACCTATTATCATTTCTGATGAGTGGAGCAAATAGAGAATGGAAAATGAAAGTAAATGCTGAAGAAAATCTGTTTTGATGTGGCCATAAAAAGAGTTTGTTTTACTATGCTATAAAGTCGATCATTTAACGGTTCCTTTCAAGAAATCTACAGAAACTCTTCCAGTTATCCTTGAAAACTTTTACTTCCTAAGATATTTACAGAGTAACAAAAATCAAGCATGAATATGGTTCCTGGGGGCTACTGCAATATCGCCCAGGTTTTCTGAATGAGATGAATTAAATGAAAGTGTTATGAATAGTTCTAAACGGATAAGAAAAATATTAATGATTTGGAAGATTTACTCCATAAATCGTTTACAAACAAGGTTTAGTGAAATGTTGGTGAATTACCGCATTACCTATGAATGCATGATCAAAAAGCAGTTGGACTAGTGTACTCAACAAATTCAGGTTGAAAGTGGATGGATTTGAAATTATTGAGAGAAAATATTGTTATAGGGCCTACATCAACTATACGGTAATATCCGAGGTTGAATCATTTACTAGAAAAAGTGTAGTTCCTGGATCAAATCGATGTATAATTTAACTTATATTGTTCATAAAAATAGTTCATAATAATATTATTGTAGTAGTTTACCTATATACAAGATTGTTGAAGATAGATCTCCAAAAACCGATAAGGCAAGGACACTCACCTGTGAAAGAGAAAAAAATTGATAGTTTTTATTACCAATATTGATTCATCACACAGTAAAATATTATGCTATTGTTATTGATTAACTGATACAATAGAAACAACAGTACTTCATACTATATTTAAGCTATTGAAATAGCTTATTTTTAAATATTCTATAAAATTTATTCTAGGCCAACGGTCAACGGAATTAAAGTAAGCTTTCATAAATTCATATTTTTACATCTTCATTGGATATATTAATTGATAAATCATCAAAGGAATTGATTAGAATTGAGAATTGAGGCTGGAAATCGGATGTGAAAGTCGAGGCTTAGACAAAGAGTTGTATGGAAGAAAACGGACTACACCAGAATTATATTTTAATATTTATATTAATGATTTTAAATTTAACCATTAGGAATATCCTCTTCCAACTCCGATTGGGATTATTGAAGCACATAACCCATATTTCTGATACCCAAAGCCATACTAGCACCAAAGCTAGTGAAGGCTGGTAAGTTATAGACAGATGATTGGCTATTGTTGTCTGGGAACTAGACAAGGCAGTCAGCGGGAACTGTTCGGTCGACTAGCACAGGTTAATCCGGGGGCCAGTTTATGATGGGGGGGGGGTGAATAAAGGAAGGGGACAGGCGTGCGATGTTTGTAAGCTCCCGAATGATCCCAGATAACCCTCTCCTCAAACCACCATCCCTTATCGCTTATCATCCCTTTCCACGAGTGAATGGTCAGGAGCTTCCTTCTCGCACATGCTCAATTTAATCTAAAAGAAGAAGACGAATAAGGAGAAGAAGAAGAAAAAGAAGAAGAAGAAAAAAGGTTCAAATTAAGAACAACAAACCGGCAATGAAAAATAATAAATAATGTTTGGGAAGATAGAGAGTAGGTGGCGAGAAGGGAGAAGCAGGAAAATGGAATAATTGAAACTAGACTATCAATCAGGAAGAACGGAGTGTGGAATGCAAAACCAGGAGAAAGATAGATGGGTACGGAGAACACATGAAAGAGCAATACAAGACAGAACGATAAAGGAGAAAATAAAAAAATGGATGATTTGATTTTGAATTTATTTATTGCTCATACAAATAAATACAAACATAATGATCCAAGATATGAATGAGAACAACAAACCAATCACGAACAATATCCAGATCAAAAGACGTCTAAAAATGAACTTTGAAGCTCCGTCTACTCTTTCCTGATTGGTCAACAACGATTCCAGACGTGTTTCCGAAATTTACCGTTAGATGTCAGCAGTTACTGGGTGATGTACAATCACTTTTCAAACACACTGCCAAGTTCCGCCTTCTCTCTCCTGATTGGTCATCAACGATTCGAAACATGTTTCCGAAGTCTGCCGTTGGATAGCAGCAGTTACTGGGTGATATGCACTACAATCAAGCTCCGCCTACGTATCCAAATTACTGGGTGATATGCACTATATCAAGCTCCGCCTACTTACTCTAATTAGCAAAAGATTATTTGAAACGTAAAGTGTGATGGAAAAGTAGTTGCTGGTTTATGTAAGAGTACAACTTCTCATAATTTTTATGAAAGTGTCTGAATTAACATATTCATACACTACTTATTATTCTTCACAACTTGTTTATACATGACTGCTTATTCTTTTGAGATGGATGAGAACAAATTTTTTCGATTCTAATGGACTTGATATAGGCTAAGTGTGAGAAAGCTTTAAAAAGTGGACCCGAGTCTAAATTTTCAATTATTTAAAAATTATTATATTTATTGATTTAATCACGCAAAATACAGTCTTTC
Source organism: Laodelphax striatellus (assembly GCA_017141395.1). Classification (NCBI taxonomy): domain Eukaryota; kingdom Metazoa; phylum Arthropoda; class Insecta; order Hemiptera; family Delphacidae; genus Laodelphax; species Laodelphax striatellus. Next base: position 9,101,349 of record CM029534.1, read on the forward strand.
ACAGCCTCTTTTGGAAACTGTTCAGTAAATTCAAGCACTTCAGTGGATAAGATGAGAGATAGTTTTGAGGTTTCCTCAAATATAAAACCGACATTGTTCACATATTCTTGCATTTTCCAGGTATTAGTAGTGTAGTCGATAAACTCCAAAATTTTCTTGCTTTTTGGTGGCTATCTAAAGCATAAAATGCAAAAATGTTGAGGCATTTGTATGCGCAGCATAGAAAGAAGTCAAGAGAGGTATAATATTTCTATATAGTACCGTGCTGTCTTGGTTCAGAGTAGCCTATTAAAAGTAGCATGGGCATAGATTGAGTAAACCCCAATATTATAGATATAATACATAGATAGACTCAATGCATAGTTAGTAAACCTTCAATATTATACAACAGCGTAGTATAGAGTTTAGTGAGACATGAAATAGCAAAACATTGAGTATTATGGTAACACAGAATCAAGTTTGGTGAGGCCTCACTAAAATAGCATAGTAGCATGTCATGGAGTTCAGTGTGGCCTTTGTGTTGTTATGGTAGTATGACCTGGAGTCTAGTGAGGCCTTGCTATACAGCGGAGCCTCTAGCGAGGCCTCACTGTTGTCGGTCCATTGCACTTTCAATCGTCTGATCGCGAACAATAGCGCACAGCAGCTCTATGGATAAGTTGACCCGACCTGTGAATATTGCTGTTACAACCCGTATATTATGCCTACTATAGAAGATCGAGATCCATGTCCGTTGACCATGGAAAGCATTGAACAACGAGAAACTTCAATATCGAAAGTTTACTATGCTGGATGATGCTGAGGAACATTCCTGGATAAGTTGGGAGTATCGGGGAAATTTTTAAAATTCTCATAAAAGATGGAAAACGTAAGAAAAACTGATTCTAAAAATATTTTCCGAACCTCATGACAATGTTTCATGCAGTCTCAAAATGATTTGAAGTGTAATATAATTTTTTGTCTCCCACATTATTGAAATGAATGTGATTTAGAAAGAAGTTGGAGTCATGTTACAGTCACATTTGGATACATGGATGAGGGATTGTTTGATTACATGTTTAATTAAGGAATCCCGAAACAGTTTCTCATCAGCGTATTGCTTTGATCGGTGAGGCGACCCGTAAGGTTGTTGCACCTTGCCGTATAACCCAATTTTTCCTTGATGGGGAATATGGCATACAAGTAGATTAAAGTTCAAATCTACTTTCAGAATATTAAATTATATTAGCAAAATGAACCGGCTTTAAAACGCTTTTATTCTCTTGAAGAACTCTTTATTGCTGATCAAAATGATAAGTTGGAGTTCTTATTTTCAGAAAAATATTACTTTGTACTCGTTAGTAGGCTACATTTTCCATACAAAAAAAACTCATTTATATTTATAGATAATTTAATAAAATGACAAGTTACAGGCTGGCTGGGAGGAGTTGATAAATTTGTTATTAAATTTATGCCCAGGATCAGGTGAATCCTATCTCCAATCCATCATGTATAAGTGTAGCGGCCCAATCTGCTCACACATGTCCAGTGTGGATACTTTTGGCGATGTTGCTCCACCAAAAACTTTCAGCACAAACTTCTCCTCTCGCAAACAAGGAACAAGACTGGATAAGATGAAAGCTTTCGACAGAAGAGCACTTTGAGGGATGATGAGGGATGTGGTGGTGAGGGGTACGCTGAATAAGCAAACATGTAGGCTTTCCGAGTTTTGGAGGATTAATTCAAGTCGGTAGGGATTCAAAACTGAGTTCCATCATCAACTAACATACTGTGATCACCATTTGAAGTGATTAGTTGAGTAATCAATATTCATACAGTATAATCAATTTCTAAAATCAGAATTCGTTAAATTTTAAGTTATTTTGTTAGTTCAATATTCCTAATATTGATTAATTATTTTCGGCTTCAAGATTTCAAGTGAAATTTGATAGTTTCTAAATAATTTTAATAATATTTTTGGTGTTCTTATTTTGCTTTTATATCGACCTTTTTAAATTCTAAATTGATAACTCATAGTTTTCAGTTCCGGAAGTGGAAATAGTGATAAAAAGTGAATGTAAACATAACCTACATTTTAAAATCATTATCAAAATTATGGAAAGAAGACGTTTTGGACTTTGTGTCTGTGTTTTCATCCTATGAGTTGATTTTGTACTTTCTTAAATAAATAAATGAATATTAGTTGGAAGTAACTGTGATATCGACAACGACATTAAAAATCAAATTGAATTGCCTGGTAAGAATCATTCACCATCTAATTATTGAGTTTGGAATAGGAAATAGGAATATTCTATTGATTCAAGACAGCATATACAGTACAATACAGTTGAATATCGAATATCGTTAAAAATTTCTTATTACTAATACCATAGACATAGACTAACTATACAACAAGAGTTGGTCTATGCTAATACGGTAAAAACAATATTATTAATATAGTTTGTTGCTATAACAGTCTGTTATTATCAAATCTTCAACCCAGAACTCTTTTCAACCTTTCTGTTAGCCCAGATCTGATTAAATAAAAAGAGTAGCACTTTCCTCCTCCTTGCAGCTACATTAAGAAGGAGAGCACTCAGAATTTTTCATAAGGAATTTTCGCTCAGATGAGGGCAGGCGACTTGGCCTCAATTTACAAATGAGGAAAGCATTGTTTGTAATAGCTGTTCTTTTGCAGATTTTCTTTTGCTGCCGGTCTGACAATAGCCTGTCGCAGAAGACATGAATAATCTAGGTTCTCTGCAGGAGTGCAGCGTGGCTAGCTACACCTCATTAGAATGCCTTGAAAAGTGTGCAAAGACTTCACCGTGTTCTGCTTGCTTTGTGCGCGATAACTTGCACTGCGTCTTCTATTCGTCTTTTCTATGCGTCTTCTATTTGCACTGCGTCTTCGTATTCTCCATTTCTTTCAAAATCTCAGAAAATGAGTGCAGTACAACATCATTATATGTGTACAGAGAATCCGTTTCGCTTTTCCACTAAAATGTTTCACTAATTTGTTTTGTTTCTACAATAAGAAGGGACATTTCTTATTTCTATATTTCTTTTGGTTTCTATGAGAAGGGAAATGCTATTTAAAGAGGGGCTGTCCAAACCAAACGTATATATAACAATATATTATACATATTCAATCTCTGCACGTGCATGGAGATCATTAGTCTTCAGAAGTAGCTGCGTGATTCTATATTTTGTTGTGGTTAGAAACAGTACGAAAATTGTGTAAAACTCAAAGTGAAATTCCTTACAACATTTACTTTAATGAATTTTAGGTGAATTTAAAAAATTTATTTTTAAATGAATGAAGATTTTCAGAATGATTAAGTGTTTTATTTTGGAGCATGAGCGCCCATACACAGTGGCAGGGGGGCCGTGCCCCCCCCCCCCTAGATTTTAGGGAAAGGAAAAATGTTGTCAAAAACAAATCGAATAATTCAGTCATTTTTTAATATAAATTGAGAACAAAAACATATAGTAAATTATAATAATTACTAGAAGCCACCCGTGCTTCGCAACGGAGCTCCGCAAAACAAAGCTACATTATAATTTCTTCTCTACTGTGTGTATCAAAGATATTATTCATTTTTTTCTGGATTAGGCCTTTAAAATATTGTATAGCCTAAAGCTATGCTAAAACTGAACATATAAGGTAGGCATATTGTTTTTTATTGGAAAAATTGATATTGGTTTAATAATAAATAACTGAAAAATTAAAGAATTAATTTTATTTCGATGAAAAAGCAAAAAATAATTGATTTTTGATGAAAGTTTAATGTCAAAAAAATTTGGAGGATCTGAGATTCGAACCCCGAGGAACTGGAGCCCCTTCGGTCTGGAGACACGGGAGACACGCCTAAACCAACTGCTCCACCGCAGCCGTTGCAATTTGATTGGTTTATAAGCCTACTAAAGTCTCTAACCTCGAACTCGAATCATTATGAAGTAGCTATTAAGAGTATTTTAACCTTCCGGAATGAAGTGGTATTTGAGCTTCAATTCTGAAATATCTAAAGGGAAAATTGAAATTTGGGCTTCGAGGTGCATAACATTGATATTTTTGGAAGCTGTATGCAAAATTTCAAGGTCTAGATCATTCTCATTTTTTCGGAACGCAATCCACAAAATTAGCTTGCTTTTGCTAATAAACACACACACACACGCAACCGTATCTTCTTTTATTTATATGATGATGATTGCAGGTCAATAAATGGTGTGGTATATCTGAATCACAAACAGCAATCTGTGTAAAATTTAATTTTATTTCAATCTGAGTTAATTTAACGTTTTCGATACGTAAGAAATGTCTTGAAAATCGTTAAAAATACGCTATTCTAGCTTCAATTTCGAATTTTACGGGGGATGCTGGTAAACTGCTGCTAAATGCTCTATGCTGCTAAACTGCTAGCGAGGTTAGCTACCAATAAAGGTTAAGACCGCTCTCTAGAACCTAGAGAGCTAACCTGTCGAGGCTAACGTTTGTCGATGCTACGGTAGCCACCTGTTAGGGTTACCGGAAGGATAGGATAGGAAACAGCGTAAAAGAATATTTATGTCTGCCCGTGAAATTAGATTACTTTACATTAGGTTAGATTGTCTACTCGTGTGTATTCTCCAACAATCGAAGTCTTTTCTCTTTACTTCATCTATCAGCCATTTGGTTCTCATCATTCATAGAGATATTACCATGGATAATGGATATTCCTCCTCTCTAACCAATTCTCCCTACCTTCCTTCATCTCTCATACTTCCTTCTCTCTTCTGAGATCTTACGAATAAACAACAAATAAATAACAAAGAGGACCGTTCAAAACAATAACAGGAAAGCCAGACATCTTGTTCGGCCATCTTCTTGTGAATCGTAAAGATTTCCCTTACCCTAAATCTTATCTGAATCGGACTGAGCCAAATATTTGTGACCCAGTCTCTTCTTTTCTTCTTCATCCTCTCTTCCTCCTACTCCTCCTCCTACTCCTCCTCTCCTCCTCCTTTCTTTCTTCTTCTTCTTCTTCTTCTTCTTCTTCTTCTTCTTCTTCTTCTTCTTCTTCTTCCTTCTTCTTCTTCTTCTTCTTCTTCTTCTTCTTCTTCTTCTTCTTCTTCTTCTTCTTCTTCTTCTTCTTCTTCTTCTTCTTCTTCTTCTTCTTCTTCTTCTTCTTTTTCTTTATCTTCTTCTTCTTTCTCTCCCTCTCTTCCTTCTCCTTCTTTGTTGTCGTCTTTCCAAGACTTATGGCAGTGTGATGATTTGCTGGGTCGAAATGGTCATGTCGTAGTTAATGTATTGTGGTAGTATTTGGAGACGGGCCAACAATTTCGAAGAGTGAGACTCCCCGCGGGCAGTGTGTAGCCTCTGCATCACTACACATCTATATCTATATTTTTATCACTATTTCTATCACCATATTTTCATTTTCATCTCTTTATACCTATATTATTCGTATCGTATTGTCGTGTTAATAATATTGTATTGACACCAATTCTTTCCTCTCACTCTTCATTTGTTTCCCTTTCATTTATTTAGCTTTCATTTAATTTCCCTTTCATCTGTTTCTCTACATTCCTACCACGCTTAATCCATTCTTCTATCATCTCCATTCATCAATCTTTGTTCATTCATCACTGATAACATCTTTTTTCTCCATCACTGCTTCTCTATTCGCTTCTTTTTCTTGTTTTCTTCTCTCTGTTTACCAGTTTCCTTCTCCTTCTCTGCCTAACTTCGCCCTCCTAGGCAAAAATAAAAAATAATAGATTCTTCTTCTTCTTTCGTGTCAAGAGTCACCATACTAAATAATAGCATTGAATATATATCCTTTGGATATAGGATAAATATTCAATGGGAATTAAAGGAAGGATTAAAGAGGATTAGGAAAATATTCAATAGGATTAAATATTCAATTTTATAAAGGATATATATTCAATGATAATAGATAAATAAAATGAATGAATGGAAAATAATGACATTCATTCTATTCTTTCCAGCCTCAGATATTTTCCATTCTCGTCTTCATTCTTTCTATCTTCTTTCTCTCTCACGTCTTCGTCTTATCTTTTCTCTTTTCCAATCAGTTCCCTACCTCTCCACTCATCTACTGCATTCTCTCTCCCCGCCTTCCCCTGTATGATATGCCTGAATACTATCATACTAATAAGCAGAACAACGTAAAAGAGAAAAAGAAACAACGTAAGAGTGAGATAGAGAATGAATCAACTCAGTCTTCCATTCATTCATCAACGTAGTAAGATCCACCACAGCGTAGCGTAGATTTACTGTTTTGGCTAGGGAACAGTTTTTTCTATCTTCATCTAGGATCATCGACTTTATTGCTCATAACAAAAGAGATTTGTTTGGTGATTTGGCTTGTCCGACACTCTACTACTGGCAAGCGCATCTGTTCTAGCTTAAAACTAATTGGATATCCATTGTTATCTTGCCGCTTTAATTCATGACAGGCTTAAATTATTATTCTCGACACAGATGAATTCAGATGCCACTACTCTTGCTTTCTTCACACTATTTCTTGTTTTGTTCGTCTTCTTCGTCTTTTTCTTCCACTCTCCCTCTACTTTTCCTCTTTCATCTTCTTTTTCTATGTCTGGACTCATCATCTTTTTTTTTCAATTTTTTTCTGAGAGATGCCAACATTAGCTATAGGTTATATAGGAGAGATGCTTTCTAGGTACCGACGGCTTAACGTCGTCTCGAAAGACGAGGATTGTAATCATCAAAATCTTCTATTATTCTTCTTTCATGAATTAGTCTTTGTTCTTCTCCATTGAAGGGCCACTGTTGTCAAAAAAGCTGAAATTATTGCAAAATTAGTTTGTACAAGATCATATTTTCCATCAACTTCATCAACAAAATAAATCAGAATTGAACAGCTGACTTGTAACCTGCCCACACACTGAACACGCACTTCAATTTCCTAGCAAGTCGTTCCATGCATGTCTAGTGTCCAGGCAAATAGAAAATTAAATGTTCAGAGTTAATTAATTGAAGAATATCCCACGAAACATTCCATTGGGTACAAACAAGTTAAGACAAACAAAATTGAGCTACTGTTTTGAGATCGATGAAGAAAATTTATTGATGGTGAGGATTTTTATGATACACATTTTCTAAATGGTACTGTATAGGCCTAATGCTTACTGTATTTCAATTTGTTGGTAAAAGTAGATTCAATGTATTCACATCCGAATAACGAAAATCTCTTCGCCTATGACAAATCTTTTGATCGACTCAGATGTTTGTATCAGTAACAGAATAAAAATAGAATAATTGAGATTTGTGTTCATGATTCTTGGAATTTTCCACTCCATCATTTTGTATTGATGGTGTACTTGAAAGAAGAAGCAACAGCAATCTACAAATTGCATAGAAACTAATGCATATTGATCATTATCACTATTGATCTATCTATGGTGGAGCCGTTATCATCTCGTAATGGAGTATGGCTTGAATACCGTACGTATCCAATTCTGCATCGATCAGTATGAATTATAGATGAATCAATTTTCATTTGCCAATTTTCTATTGTAACTCGAAGGTCGTCTATTTTGATGTAACCATTAATAATTCGTTTGAGTGATAGAATTACATGACCATTGAAGTGGAAACGAAATCATGTAATGATCATTGTTTCCAAGTAAACAAACAAGTTTCAAACTAGCATTGGTTCCAAGAAATGGTGCTTTCTACCTTTTTACCTAATGCTGCTTTTTTATAGGCTACATAAAAAACTTGATTGATTATAAAAGTTTCAATCGCTATAATGGCAATAATTGATGATGCTTGACTTTTCAATTGTTTGGATATTTTATTGACTAGAGATTGGAGAGACAATTTTGTCAAGATTTATTTTCATTAACTAGAGGTTTTATCAACTCACGCTGTTAGATTTATTAACTACAGAGTTCTAAAGATTGGAGTATCAATTTGTGTCGAGGCACCTAAATATACACAAAATAAGTAAAGTAAATCAGAATAAGAAAAACCTCAGCTCTAATGCGTATACTGTATTTGACAAATTTTTCTGATTTTTGAGAAGATCAATTTCAAAAAATTCCTTCTTGACCATGAGTGGAATACATATTACATGTTTAATATATTTTTATAGGCCTGACGCAAATCTAGTTTGATAGATTCAAGTGAAATTGATTAATTAAATAAGATTCATTTATATTAATTTATATCCAATAATGCAAATTAATCAACTCTAATTTCACAGTTGACAATTAATACAATCAACAAATAATTTTATAAGTTTTTCTTTACATTAATTACAATATTGTTTTTCTCATTAAGAAATAGTTGCTTTTTCACACTCCCTCATCCCTCTATCCTAGAGATCTAAACAAATTGAATAAACTGCCTACTGAGCTACTCTACTTATCAATAACCCTACAGCAATATGAGAAGTGTGATGAATTGCATAGTATCTAGCTCATACTATTGAGTCCACCGCTACTACGCGACCCAAAACTTAATATTAGCTCCGAGATTATTTTGGTCGGCAATTATTTCGGTGTCAAATTTTAATTTAGCAAAATCATTCGCGTCAAGCCACGGAGCGGGTTAGCGTCTTTCAAAATGATGTGGAACCACACACCTGCTGCCTTCAAGTGTTGAAACTGTGGGCTATTCCTAGCCAGCATTAGTCATACGACTGGGTATGAAGCAAAGTACTATTTCTACGTCAATGTGCAAAAATTCAATAAATTACACATTTTTTTCAGCCTATACATTTGTTGATGGTTACTTTTTAAGGTTACTCGTATATGAGGTTACTATGAAGAAATAGGCTGAGAGGTATTGCAAGGTGTCACAGTGTATCAAGAATACCCAATAATAAATTATATCGAACATAAAATTGATACTGAAATTATCATTGATTCTATATACACATTCTATATTACATTCATTATTATATTGATTCAAAAACACACGCTGTAAGCAGGGCAAGACTTCAAAATTCTATTAAATCGCTTCAAATGAAGAAAAAACTTATCTCTGCACTTGTAATTTTTTCACACCATTGAACCATTTGGAGACATTTCAAGCCACTCAAGATGGCTAACTTTTTATCAGTGAACAGTTCCAAAATTGCAAAAACAAAAGTTTTAATCATTTTATACGTTATAAACTGCTACAGTCGAGCTACGTTTTGAATAGAGGTGGCTGGAATGCTAGGAATGAAGAAGCTGATAGGGCAGACGTAGCAGATGTAGAAGCTGTAGAATAAAGATAGGGCAGACGGAAGCGTGCGAGAGAGAGAGAGGAATAGCGTGTGAGAGAGACAGCTCCCCGCACACCTCATACCGTACCTCTATTCTCTTCGTAGCTCCACTGTAATTAATAATTGAAATATTGAACAAAATCAATTAAACAAAAGAAAATCATTGAACAAACCCATTTTTTGGAAGATTTAGATCTAGATTTATTCTTAGCTATTCTGTATCTTCTAGAGTTGAGAGAGCAAGCATGGAAGTCTCATGCACATATTATGTCTTCTTATAGAAGTTATTTGATTTTAAAAATTCGATCAGAAATTTCAGCAGTCTAAGCTGCTTACGAACAATTAAAACTGCTAACACCTTTCTTCTGATAAAATCAAAGCTGGTGCATTACCAAGGATGAGACATACAATGGAAACAGGGTGAGCTAATCCCAGCCATAGTTTTGTTCAGTAGACAGCTGGGAATCGAGATTTGAAGCTGTTTTCTCAGCGTGTTTGGGGGGGGGGGGGAAGACGATTGAGGAGGCAGTGGAGCGATTGTCGGCTGACAGTTTGAGTGCAAAGTTGAGAGGAATGTGCGCGCGCACACCATTTTGCATTAGAGCAGCAACTAAATAAATTCTCAATTTCGCTTTCGACGATTCTGAATGTTTTCTGTGTAGTATATGTTTTAGCATTGGCTACTGTATGTATAACTGTATATACGAAATCTATTGTTTGCCTTATGTCTTGACTCTGCTCTTCTTCTTGTTCTTCTTCCTCATCTCCTTCTTCTTGAAATTTCTTCTTATCCTTCTCCCTTTGCTGCTGTACCTTTTTCTTCTATAACTTGAAGTTCTTATTATTCTTCTTCCTCTTCTCCTTCTTTTATAATTTTCTCCCTAATTTATCTTCTTCTACATCTCTTTTATTTTCTCTTCTCACTCTTTCCTGTTCCTCTTCTATTTTCAGTTCTCCTTCGACCTCTTGTTCTTCCTCAAGTTCTTAAGAAAGAGGAAGATTTTCTCCATGTGGTTGTTGTTGCTGTTCTTCTGCTTCGTCTTCTCCTTCTTCTCCTTGTTACTCCTCTTCTTCTCTTCTTCTAGTTCTCTTTTCACATCCTCTTTCATTCTTCATTCTCACCTCCATCCTCCATCTATATCTCTTCTCCCTCTTCTTCTTATTTTTCTCATTGTGAACAAAACCTTCGACATCTCCTCTTTATTCTCGTCCTTCGTTTCTCTTCCTCTTTCTCCGTCTTCTCCTGCTTCTCTCCCATCTCTCCTACATCTTCTCCTCATCCTTTCCCTCCTTTTCTCCTCCTTCTCCGCACATCCATTCGCAGATAGATGGCCTTCATCCATCTTCAATTAATGGATCGGATTAAGGGCAAGAGGTTTACTCTTTTTCCTCTCCTCCTCCTCCTCCTCCTCCCCCGTTCCCCTCCCCCTCCCTCTCATCACTAGTCGTGTGCCAGCCATTCGTTTCGACGTTTTGTTTGTCCATTTTTTATAAACTTCTCAACTTCTTTGTCATTTCTTTCCTTTCCATCTCACCAGCTCCATTAATCTTCCACTTCAGATAAGACGTAATGACAACGCTGTGTCTCAGATTACAGACAGACCGATCAAGTCGAATTTGGTTTAGAGTGCTCGAGAAATACCTACTGAATTCTTGTTAAATAAGGACTGACTTGACCTAGATCGCCTCTGAAGTTATTGTTCCTGGATTAAGATATCAACAGTGTCTCAATGTCGAATAAAAAGACTCGAATTTGTCATAATCACAAATTTCTTATCTTTTCAATTCTCTCATTTTATGTTTATCAAATTTGTGATTATGAAAACTTCCAGTCTTCTTATTCAATATGGATAACTACCACAATATCACCTTCTCTACTATACAAAGACAACCATTAGACATCATACATAACAGAACATCATTGTAATCAGATTTAGAGTAACAGTTTTTTGAGGCATGATTGTTTTGAGATCGAGAATGGAAAATTTTCCAAAGAATTGACAACATTTCAACGTTTACATGATGAATAAATCATTCTTAATAATTCGTAAATAATTAATCATCAATAGATTATAAATAATTCTCAAAATTAATTTTTCCATGATTGCTAGGATATCAGTTTTTGAAAGATTATAAGCAGATTCATACACTGTTTTATAAATAAAGCAATAAATTACTGTAGATAAAAAGGATGAAAACTTTTTCAATCAAGTTTTCATGTAAACAAATGCGAACGCTCTCGTAAAGGTTTTCATAAAGATGCATCTACAACTATTTCCTACAATAGGCAAAAACTAAACTACATGCCACTAGCAAAACAATTCTTCAGTTTCAATATTTGAAAACAAGTAGAAAAGCACGCAGTTGCAATCATGGGGAAGTGCTCATCCTACTCTGGTTTCCAATTGCTCATGGCTATAAAATCACTCTTTCACCCTCTCTTTCTCACTTCCTTCCTCGCTCATTCCCCCTCTCTCTTCTCAACACCACTTCCCATATCATCATCCAAGTTCCCAATTTTTCTTTTTCATTACCATCTTCTACTTTCGTTCATGATTGAAGAAGCAATCTGGAAACGATTGCAGATAAAAAGTTCGTTGAGAAATGAAAAAAAATATTCGGTTTTCCATCGTATTGAAGGCAGAAAGTTCACAAACGTTGGGTAGCCTAAACTTTCTGGAGGGGGAGATCGTAAAATAAAATCTGCAGCACAAGGAAAAAACGCTGATCGAATTGATCTGCCGTTGCTGCTACGCTCCATAAGAAGCTGATTGAATTTGGACCGAGTTTACATCATGAAAGTTGAGCAAATCATGGAATTTCTTGCATGACTTTTATCGCCAGCGAAGACATTCCGGGAATAAATCGTCTGTGGGATCACAATTCTCAAAACGTTTTCCAAATATAGAAATATAACAGTTATATTTAAATTCACTCTAAAAATACCAATACTTCTACATTTTTATTTGATTTCATTCACAAGCGATGGTATTATTTCAAGGGAAGGACGTTCTCTGAGTTTGGACTTCAAGAATAATCTATTGAGTATGAAATTCTGATGATTTTTTTAAATCTGGAATTCCCGAGATAGAATTGCATCATAGCTAAGTCGATATTGCACGTAAGCTAATTGTACTTGAACGTGAAATGATGCCATTCCACGATTAGGAGCTGAAGCCTAAACAGAGATTTTGTTGGCTTTGTTCCGTTGGATGACGTCAATTTTACGTCAATTAAATTCAATTGGCTTTTTGTAAAACTCGAATAAGGCTAGAGATGTACTATCTACCTATCCACCTATCTATATGTTTGTACTATCTCATTGAAAACGAACAGTACTTGATAAACGTAAGAAGAAAATAATAATGTCTATTAATATAGTTTGAATGATGTTATTATATCTATGTCACGTGAAAAAAGCCTTGACTACTGAGTTCAACTGAATCTGAATTGGGGGTAATGAACTAAGGCTTTAAACTATTTCAATTATACATACAATAGCCAACGATTTTTGGGGTCAAATATGAAATTTCTCTCAAATATTCAATATCACAGAAGTCTGTGCGGAGGTAGAAATTAAATGAATGTAGCTTAGCATTCGAATGGGAGATATATTCAAATATATTCGATAAAAGACTTGAACTGAATCAGGAATTTGCTCATTTTTCCAGTGGATTTATAGTTGCAGGTGAAGGTAAGCTGTAACGGAATAATGAGCGGCACGCAAGGGAAATAAAATGATAGGAAGTGGGGAAGAATTTCATGAATTATTATATTTTTTAAATCGATAAATGGGGGAGTATGAAGCTATGAAGTAGCAACGTTTTCAAATAACAGTGGTCATTTTCAAGAAAGTATTTTTAAAAGTTTAAGTCGAGCTTGAAGGATTATTCAAAGGGTAGTAGCAAATCTGCTATTTTTTATTTATTTCGTATTCCCCCCTTTATTTTCTTTTATCTTAATTTTATTACCTTTATATTTGCTTTTTTCATTTCATTTGAACTTTTATACTTCCATTTCCCTTTAAAATTGTTTGGGAACCAACTCCCAATTCCACCTTCAAAACAAACTGGATTAATAAGATTTGCAAACAGATCGGTTCCACATTAAGCTAATGCTAAAACTGATCGCTTGCTATGTTATGATAATAAATCGCCCAAGAATTGACAAATTTTAATCCATTAAAGCCCAAATCAGACACGATACTCTGTGCAAAATCCGGGCGGAATTTATTGATATAACCCCGTTGTCACGATAGCTACCTGCAGCCTCGTTAGGGGCGATTACAACTGTCTTAGATTTTCCCCACTTCTAAAATCACAATCACTTCCCCTCAATCCCCCCAGGGTTTGGGGTGAGGGGTAAGGGGTGACTCGTCAGAGGGGTTTCAAAAGGTGAGATTGTTAGCATGCAGACGAGCGTTACAATATCCGTTGCATTTCTACCGCAATGCCGTTGTATTATCCCCCGTATTGTTTTCGTTTGGGAAGGGGGGCTTCCCAACCACGAAAATTCCCCTTTTCAGGACGGGGGCAAAGAAGGGAGGTTCTAAGCGACCTCCAGTTGTACGTCCCGTGACCTTCGTGAGAGGGTTGCCGGCTGTCTCACGCAATCCTGAAAGGAACCCCGAATCGAAGAGCCCCCACCATAGAGTACTACTCGAAACGCCGGAACTGGGAGACCCTCATCAGGGTAGCTATCCGGCCACTCTATAGTATCTACCTCCACTCTCTGTCGTGGTCTGCCAAATAAATAATTTAGATCCTCGATACAGAGCTACTCCTGAGAAGGGGTTCACCTTTCTTAATCCAGAAACGATATGAGATTAACGAGGATCATTGAATTGAAAACTGTATTGTTCTTCAAGGAACAATGGACCATCTTGATAACGGATACAACATACCAATAATTACATCAATTTCTTCAATCAAATCACCAGTTCTCAAGTTGGGGAATTGGTTGAGTGCATTAGCTGATTATTTAAAAATAATGATTTTGTGATGATCATTTCAAAAGATGATTATTGTAATTAAAATGGGTCCTGCGGTCTGTTCCATGATAATTTAGAGATTTTATGATACAGGAGCTCCTGTGAAATAGTAATTTAAGATCATTTTGAAGCGAACCTTTCAATTATTGGGGAAGAGGTATCTAATTTAATTAAGAGCTATTAAATATAGGATTCTCAGATCAGATCAGGTCACTTGCTTGTGAATCAAAACTGTATGTACTTGTATTATTCTAAAAAAATATGAATAAAGGATATAACTATAGCAATTAGACAAATTTTGGGTAAAATTATAAATTTTTCTGAAAAATTGGCCTACTGTGGGTTACTCAGTTAATGTTTTTGAAATTTTTAGATTTTGTGTTTTTCAAGTAAAAATTTAATTTATTAATTACTAATATATTATCAAATTGACTATTATCAAATAACTTAGAAGCAATCAGATTTAGAAATTGCACGTCCACATAATCCTCTACACTGCACACTGCTGAGTAATATGAACTATAACAGTGTAACTGTTATGGGATAATTCTACTCAAATTTCAAACACAGGCTCCGACAAGGATTACAGAACTCATAACCTTTAGAAGACTGGGCTCATCAGAGTGATGTATTTTAATGTCATGGGTTCAGGAAACCCTCATGAAAGGCTAATCACTGCCCAAAAGGATATAAATGTTTAATACGCATTTGGGCTTAATTGAGCTCGGCTAGATTGAGATTTAATCAGATAATTGGTAGCACGACGCGCACAGCTTCATTAATATTTAATGCGGCTTGTTTTAATACATCCTATCGATGAGTGCACCTAGTCCTAGTGCATCATTGTTAATGAATCGGAATTTCATTGATGAATTTTGTAATGAAGTGGGTAGCTAACAATCCAACTTTTCAAATCTAGTTTTAAGCGTCATTCAACTGATAGACAAATCAATTATAGTGACTGGAACTTTTCAATCTATGAGAAAATTCACGCAAATGTTTGTGAAAATGAAATTGTTGAAGCTTTTGATCCAACATCCAGTAATTAGTTATTATCAGTTCTACTTATCTTTAAATATTAAAATGTAATCAATAAACACTAAGTTTATATTGGAAGTATTTTTTACTAAATAAAATGATGAATTAATGGCGATGGATGATACTAATTTACTTTCTAGTAACTATAATATTGATAGTGACAGCCGCTGAAATAATAATGAATCGAAATCTGTGTTGACTAAGTAATATTTATGGATAATTGTACTTCACGTACAAAATTAGATTAATTTATTTTTTCAAGAATTGTGACAGGTTAAAAATGGATGAAACCTTCTATTTCTAATATAACCTTTTAATTCGATGGTTCGATTTCATCCAGAAGGATCTCTTCTCCTATAGGAAAGAGGCCTATTCCATAAAACTTTAATAGGCCTGTTTTATCAAATATCATGAACCACCAAATGACAACCATTCCAAGATAACATAAATGCGAGAAGAAACTGAATGAAGAATAAAAGGATTTCAACTGCCTACAATAATCATTCAAAGGGTAGTGAAGCCAAAATGTAATAGTAATATTCAACCAAAATTCGAGTAAGTAATGAATCAAAAGTTATAAATGTAATACAGTAGTAATGAATCGAATAT
This sequence comes from Laodelphax striatellus, assembly GCA_017141395.1. Classification (NCBI taxonomy): domain Eukaryota; kingdom Metazoa; phylum Arthropoda; class Insecta; order Hemiptera; family Delphacidae; genus Laodelphax; species Laodelphax striatellus. The sequence continues at coordinate 9,117,213 of CM029534.1, forward strand.
ATCTATTAGAAGTGAAGAAGTTGATAGATGATAAAAGTGATATTCGTTGATTAATTAATGGAAGCAGAAATGAAGAAACTACACTAATAAAGGATTCTAACAACCTACAAAGAATATTTTAAAGGTAAGATGTGATCAACCAAAATTATTTGAAATGATGAAGTTGCTAGAGAATCAATGAGATGCACCCTGGGGTCTGCAGAACTCAGATCAAAATAATGATAATAACCAGTTCCCGGTTCTAAAAATACTTGAATTATTTTTATTTCAAGAGGAAGTCCAGGCTCCAGTTAGTTATGTACTGAGATAACGGTTCAGAAGAAGCTGAAAATAGTATTTCCAGTTTTTTCTCAGCTTCTATTTATGGAGATCAATGGACTTGATAAGTTTTTATTCAAATGCTTTCAACCTCAACTCAGCAACGCGACGAATCGGAGCACAGATAAAGAAATTACTATGCTTTGCACTGGTATAAAATATGTGGGCTACATTCTGGTTTGGTGACCCAGAACAGGAAAAAAGGTCTCAATAAAACTTCTTACTGAATGAGGAAGAAGTTCTCGTGCCTAATAAACTTACGAGATGCATTCTGATAATAATTTGTAATCAAAAGGTAATCCTAGAAGAAATTAATTATACTTTCAACGCATTCTGATAAGAGATTCACAGATTTATATCACAAAAATTAACAAACTTACTTATTATGAAAGGTTAATCAAACAGTACTCAATACATTAATTTTTCCAACTCGTGAGCATTGAATGGAAAGGAAGACAAGCACAAACAACTTTCATATACATCATTCATCAAATCATTCTCAGTCACTTTAATAGTGTTAACAGACAAATGATTGACAAAAACGTAATTATCAACTTTTTTTTATCGTATGGCTTTTATTGGTGGGGAGACCCTTACGGGTAGGTTCCACCTCGCCTCATTGCACAATTTTTTGTGTCGGTCACCCATAAACTTTATTAACTTAAATTTATATAATATTTATCCCAATATGAAATGGAATAATTCTTTACCCACCTCCAATCATAAGTTACAAATACTCCTTTTATTTTCAACTTAAATCATTTTCATTTAAATTATGGCAATATTATTGGAATGTATTAAAATTAAACACTAAACAGTTTCCTATTCCAGGTCTAAGCTGCGAATATTCAAAATGAGCCCAATTGATAAATAAACTGTCTGATTAAGGAAGAGAAAGGTAGGCTATTTATTACTAAATCCCCAATAAATTCAATTATTGAGACCATTATAATTTCTATTCAAATAATCTAATTCATGTTAAACATTGATGTATTTTTGAGAGAGTTTGAGCTCTAACAGGTTAGTGTTTATCTATAAATTTTCTTTGAACAACGTTTTCATAAAATCCAAGCCAGTATCATAAACAAATACAAATGTGAAAGCTGTCAACATACATGTAATTCGAACCTGATACTTATGAGAAGAATCAGTGAGCATGAAGAGTGTTGTTTGTGAGGCGTCAAGGACATAAAAAACAAATCCAACCGACAGAACGCTTATTCTACTGCATAATAAATTCTATGGCTTCAACTGACGGAATTCAATATCTCAAGGACTAAGTTCTAGCTGCTTAAAATCGATTTTAAATCATGAGTGACTCTGGATAAGGTAATAGACCGGAATCGATGTAATATCTGTGAAATTGATTAATGAATTCGATGTAACTGAGCCCATAATAATCTAATAAAAGAATTTAGAGAAAAACAGATTTAAATAGATAAATTCAAATCAACTTTATATTCTCTACCCGTTAGAATAGATTTAGATTTGAAAGCTCACCTAAAGCATGAAAAATTGATGAAATTGATCAGGCTTCTCAAGATTTGAATGAGACACTCACCTGTAACAAAAGAAAGAAGAGATTCTAGTGAAACAGACATGAGTAAGTATGAATCAGGAAACCAAAAAACAATATGATAAATAACTTATTTATGGTAATATTTTGAATGATAATATAATTATTTTCTTCATAAACGCATCGACATTCATAACTGTAACTCTTTTTCATTTTATACCCTTTTTCACCTCTCTCATATTGCAGATCAACCTTCTGAAATGTAAATGAACAAAATTTTTCCAATGTTTACAAATTTTCGACATTGCTGTAAATTTTTCTCACAGAGAACTAATATACTTATAAATTAGTTTAAAAGCCGACACTGGAGTTTTTTCTGTCCGGAAGGAAACGCATTAAAATGTCAACCGGTAAAATTCTCAGCGACAGTAATTAATTTAGTACAACGGTCTCAGTATCCCAGTAGAGCCCGGATTAGAATGAATAACAGTCGAGAGTCGTTTTTCTCGCTTGTTTTTCTCCGTAATTTAGAAGGCGATTTAGAGAACCTGGGCGGTCGGATTGAGAGAAAAAATGCCAGATTAGATTAATAAAAATATTTTGCAGCCGGGCGCAAAGTAATCTATGTACAGTATGTTTAAAGCGATTATCGATTATTTATATCGACTTGAATACATTTAAAACCAATTTATAAAACGCGTGTGAAGCGTAACGAGTGAGTTAAGTGAAACGAGTTTTGGAATAACTATTCAGCATTGATCGTAGTACAGCTTGCTAGGTTGATTGAAAACGCCACTTTTCTAAATTGGAATCCTAATCGACGTGAAATCGGTTTGAGCTTGAGGTAAATACTCGAGTTTAGTTGAGCACGGTTCAAAATTTGATACCAGATAACTGTTTCTCTACTATTTTTTTTTTTTGAATAATTAGTTAATATTTCACTTCCGATCCCTCACTTAACTTAAATTAAGCCTCATTGGAGATGGGGCTTCATCGTTTTATGATGATTTTAGATTGATGAGTATTTGATTGATATGATATCTCTATGATATGATCCCAATAGGAGTAATCGTCTCTGCACGAGGATAACAATGTTGAGAATTGACTTGGCTCTTTATTGTGATTTGAGCTATTTGGTTGGAAAATATGCGAAGTGGCTAGATGAAAATTCATAAAACAATAATAAAATTCCGTAAACAAGATTAAAAATCAGAAAAATACGTGGGAAGTGAAAGAAAATTTATGACAAGAAAGAACAAGATGAGAGGAAACTACGAAAAGAGATTAAATAGGAGAAGGTATACGATGAGGAATACAGAGAGTGAGGAGTAGGGAGAGAAAGCAGAAGATAAAAGAGAATGATGATAAGAAAACGGAGGAGGATGAAGTGGAGAGGAGGAAGGGAAACAACGGAAAGATTAGGAAAGTGAAATGATGTGTAAAAAATTGATGTCTCCGGGGTGTAAGGGTTATCGGACGTTGGGTGTCTCCCGTTTTGGGGGGGGGGTTGGGGTAGGTGAGACTTTTTTCAGTTCGTGGGTAGGTGGGTGGGAAAGGGGGTTGGTTTATGAACGAACCCGGAGGGTAATTCGCCCTTGCACATCCCAAGGGATTCCTGAGTTGAGTAGGAGGAGGAGGAGGAAGGGGGGGAGGGAAGGAGAGGAGAAGAGAAAGAAGAAAAAGAAGAAGAAGATGACAGAGAAGAAGAAAACTAAGAAGCAGAAGAATAAGAAAAAGGAGAGGGAAAGGAAGAAGAAGACAAAGGAAAAGAGGAAGACGAAGAAGAGGAGGATGAAAAGAAGGAGAAAGGAGAGGAAGACGGGAAAGAAGGGGAGAAGAAAGAGAATAGAGAAAATATTGAAAAATGATGAATAGGGGCGGGAAAAAAATGATGAAGGAGAGAAAGTAGGGAGATGAGCATGAGGGAGAGAGAGAGAGTGAAGAATACAAATAAAAACAAGACAATCAAAAATGATAATGAGGAAAATAAACAAAATGAGAATGAGGGAGGAGTAGGAAGAGAAAGGCGTGAAAGAAAAAGGAAGAAAAATCAAGAAATGAAGAAAAAGAAGAAGAAGAAGAAGAAGAAGAAGAAGAAGAAGAAGAAATCAAGAGATGAAGAAGAGGAAGAAAAAAGAGATGAAGAAGAGGAAGAAAATCGAGAGATGAAGAAGAAGAAAAAGAGAAGAAAAGAAAAGAAGAAAGAAGAAGAAAAGAAGAAGAAGAAGAAGTAGAGATAGAAAAAGAATAAGAGGAGGCAAAGAGTAAAAATAAAAGAGTCGTCGCTTTCTTTAACGTGGAACGTTGCACGCTGGAAGAAAGTATTCTGACATGGTCGCTAGACTCTGGTGGATGATACAATTTCTTCCATTACATCATTCTTTTCTCTCTTCGCCCACCCTTCAAGCCTTCCCCCACCCTCCTCTATGTGACACTCAGTTCCCATTCTACAACTCTTTTTGTCTTGGATTTCCATCGTTTTCTTCCCTCATCCCAGCAATTCGCCACCAACACCCATCTCATCTTCGTAATGAAATTTTCAACTAAGTCTTCAAATACTTCATCCCCGAATCCATACTATAATTTGCTTAACAGCTTACCTGGAGATTTTTTGTACTAGTTGAGGTAAAACTGTGGTAGTTATCCATATTGAATAAAACGACTAGAAGTTGTCACAACTACAGATTTATAAAGTTTAAGATATCAGTATACTGTTTTCGGTTGTCACACCATTATCAATCTAGTGAACTGAAAAAAGTAACAGAGTTTATACTATTGAGCGAGCGATACTATTGGTAGTTGGGTGACCTACCTATCAATGTGAACGACTGCTATTGGCCTAGACAAGCCTTTTCCAAGGTAGGACAATAATAGGACTATTATCCACTGCTACGTGTTTGTAAATTCTATTTAATTTATTCAAAAAACTTTCTCCACGCCCTTATGTGACAGCTATCTGCTTGATTGTTATTATTTTTACATAAAAATTATAGAGGTTCATGAGTATTGAAAGCCTGCTATCAGTCGTCAATAGTACAATCATACTATTCAAAGCAGCAAGTTTGTTGGATATGGGGTGAAATATTAATATTTAAGACACCACTAATTCAGGACACTAAATTGTGGATGAAACTATAATACGGTATCTATAACTGTAGTGGTTATAGTTAGCCTATCAAATAAATAATATCTGTAGTATCTACAAATCTTGTCATATCTATTTTAAGTCTATGGTATCTGCAGTATGTATAGTATTTATAACTGAATTTACAACTTTGTAGCTTGTTTTTAAGTATGTTGTTATTTGTAGCCTAGTTGAATTTTTGCTTGAGTAATCTGTTCCTTGTTGTTGAACAAGTTTTGAAACAACTGAATCATGAATCGGATAAGTTTTGTAGTTGATTTCATTGAAGTTTCAAAAAATGAGCACTCACTCGACTTGAATAATGCATGTTATTGTTTTCGAAGTAGTTACCTATTCAGCTCTGGCGAGTTTCCTGCATTAATTCTGTGGAGTGCTCTGGAATAAATTTATACTTGCCAAGCTAATGGACTCTACTGAAATAGCAGCAACATTTTTATAATTATTATACTGTACAACAGTTTTTATATCTTACAGTAAACAACATCAAGAAACTTGTAGGATTATTCATGAACACAAGGTTTGTGTAACAGGATGTTTTTACACAAGTTTTTGTTCTACAACATGTTTTTCACATCATGTCAAGGTTTTTTAATATCCTTCTTTTTTGTAATATTTTCATTACTGACAAACATTGAGTGATAACGTTTAGTATTTTTCCAAGTAAGAGTGATAATCAGACATGTTACATTTCACCTCATACATTAATTACCTTACAAATCACACTTGAAGCCTGATCAATGTTGATCAGAACACTACATAATAGGCATTGAATTGCAGAATTTGGATTACAGGAGCCTCCAATTTATTAAACTTTACGTCGTAAAGAAATTGTGAACTGTTCTAAAACTGTAACTAGAAAGGTCCAAAAATTGAAGATAGAGCTGAATCAAAACGATTTTGATAATGAGTTTGTTTCAATCATTCATTTCATCTCTTGTTTTATCATCATTTTGTTTCACTGAATTCATTGTTCCTTTAACACTTATAATATTTTTCTCCACGACTTTACTTTTTTTCTATAACACTTATAATCATAGCTCTTCGACAAATTTATTTCCATTCTATTCCTTATAATCGTGATATACATCGTATATGTATACACTATCATCATCGTATATACACTATACATCGTAGAATTTCGATTGATTCTCAAACTCAAATTTCTCCCGAATTGATTAATTTCATGATGAATTCAAGATATCCTTCAGGTAATTATACCTATGATGTTGAAGGTACTCTTAATCAAGTATAAGTTCACGTGTAATTCTGGTTGCTATGAAGGTTTAGCAACTCTCCAGTGGAGAGTAGCTTACACAAGTGTTTTGATTAATTAAGCACTATCGGAGAAATAGTTGAGATGACTACGTAATTTCAGAGGAAACTGCTGAATAGACAGAACGGCCAAACATTCCAAAATTTCCGAAGATTTGATTACTACATGAACAAGAGGCAGCTTCCTCGGATGTTCCGCCTAATCAAATTATTTTTGGAAAAGTAATTAACAAGTAATCAATGGCAGGATGATGTAATTGATGAATAATAGGAATCAAAACGATTAATCAATGAAGGTGATGTTTCTTTGTGCTCTTTAAAGTCAACAAAAGTGCTTTGATCTGAATTAAAACATTATTGTGAATTTTCAAATATTATTTAAGCAATAAACTTTTTCGATGTTATTTGATAGGATAACGGACATTTATACATGGATCTGTATTTCTATTTGCTTTGTTTTTCTTTTTTATGATCATGCACTTTAGAATCCATAAAAAGTGCTTTGCAAAATTGAAACATTATTTGATAAAAATCGACTCATCCATTTAATTCGTTGTGTTGAGGAAAGAGAATAATCTACAATAGGAAATTAGGAAATAAGGTTGAAAGTGTAGCAGGATTCTTTTAACTTGTCATGAAACAGCTGATTTAACGTCATTAAACGAGCTGTTTTCAATCAGCTGTTTTATGACAAGTTGAAAGAATCCTGCTATAACAATCCATATAAGAGATCATATTATAGAGGTTAAAACTTGTCGCAATTCATTGCAGCAGAGGAGAATAATTTATGAATGTGAGGATAAGTTCAGAAATTTAAATTCTAATTTTTCCACTGACACCGACTTCACAAGGTTTGTTTTTCAATTTTTTTCACTATTCGTCTATATTCTGTAGCTTATAGGTCTGTATAACCTATAACCTGAAGTCTGAATTGTTTATTGTTACGAAACTGAGAACTGAACTACAATTAACTTGATAGCTATCTGGTTTTCCCTGAATTCCAGTGTAAATGTTAATCCAGGGACGGGAAAAGACAGCCTAAATGTCAAATTAGCATTGTCATGCCGTCGTACTCCAATTATTGATTATCAATAATGTAATTGGTATTCTGGTTCCAGGAATTAACTACTGTAAAACTGAATGCTTGTGGTACACTCAGTTCCCACTCAACAAAATATTCAATTTTCTTTTAATGGGAAAGTTCTGGTCCAGTACTCTGAACTTCCGAAATAAAAAATCTTATCACAAGTAATCTTAATCATAAATTATTGCCGTTTCTATTTTCATAATATTATTGAATAATTTGAATTCTAGTTGAAGAAATGGAATACTACTGAAGACATTACAGATATCAGGATGGAGAAACAGGTATGAAAAATTTGCCCAGGTGAAAAGTTATGTTTATTGAAAAACTTTCGCTTTTTGATTATCATTTGACAAAAGTAACATGATGTTTCCAGTGATATGGATTTTCTTCTTCAACCATTCAACATCTTATACTTTTCTTTATTCATCATCAGCATCTTCTTCTCTCTCTACTATCTTCTTTTTTCATTCTCCATCTTTCTTCATGTTGTTCTTAATCCTTTCCTTCTTCTTCCTCATGTACTTTCGAATTCTTATGTCATATTTTCTGGTTCTCTCTCTCTCTCTCGTTTAAATCCTCCTCTTTCTCCTCCCTTTTCTTTGTTTTCTCCTTCTTAGACTCTTTCTCTTCTTCTCCTTCTACTCTTTCTTTATCCTCCCTCTCCTTCTTCACCTTGTTCTTCTTGTGCTTATGCTTCTTCATCAGAAACGTTAACAAGAATTTGAGACTAATATGAGATTGTCACTTATTAATGTGCTATCCAAGTTGACATCCAACTGAAATATTTGCGACCATCCCCATATTATGACAAAACTGTAAGCTATTGCATTGCCTAGTTTTGAGTGTCAAGTTGTCAGCAAACGCAAGAGTCAGCAAAACGGGGTCTGTCTGTCATCAGTCTAGGCTAGCTGCGTCTAGTGATACAGGGTCGGTCATTTATCAAGCGCAACATCCAATAAGATCTATTTGGACAGTCTCAGAGTGGCCAGGTCAACGCCGCTTATTCCAGGAATGCGAAACATGAGGAGGAAGTAAGAAAGTGGATGCTAATAAAAGGGAGGGTGAGAGTAAGAGAGAGATGAAGAAAAAGAAGAAGTAGACGAAGAAGAGGAGGAGGAGGGAGAAAGAGCAGAAGAAAAATAATACGAAGAAGAAGAAAGAGAAGGAGAAGAACAATAAGAAGAAAGGGAAAGAGAAGATGAAGGAGAGGGAGAAGAAGAAGAAGAGGAAGAAGGAGAAGAAGAAGAAGAGGAAGAAGGAGAAGAAGAAGAAGGAGAAGAAGAAAAAGAAGGAGGGGAAGGAGAGGAAGGAGCAAGGAAAGAATTAGAAGAAATTGAAGGAGGGTAAGAAAGAGAAGAGAGAAAGGAGTGGAAGAAGGGAAAGGGAAAGAGGACGATGAAAAAGGAGACGACTGACAATAGAAAGCAGAATGAGAAAAGGTGAATTGATGGGAAGGTAGAAAGTTGGAGTGAGGCCTTCAGAAAGGAAATTTTTTAGAAATGGAATAATTGAATAAAACGATCTAATGTAAAATCAAACAATTATTCAAAGGTTTGGAAAGCAGATGCGATGTAATAATTCAACAGCAAATTTTGAATGCTTGAATGTCCATTATTAGAAAACTATGTTTAAGAGTATCCTTCTCATTAGTATTTGACCATCAAGAGTTGAAGAGTAAGTGGTGAAAGAATGTTGAAAAGGTGAAAAAGAGGATGGATAGATTGTACAGGAGAATAGGAAAAGAAGACTAGAAGTGGGTCGGCGGTAAGGGAAAAGGAATTATAAAAATGAGAACAAAGAGAAGTTAGAAGAACACGTGGAATGGAGAAGAAGGAATAAGAAGAAAGGAAAAAAGGACAAAAAAGTAAGAATATCACTCAGAAAAGAAATAAGATTACTGAATATAAGAAGGACTGATGAGAAAAGAGAAGAATGAAGAGTAAGAGGACAAATAAGGAGAAGGAAAAGAAGAAGAAGAAGAAGAAGAAGAAGAAAAAGAAGAAGAAGAAGAAGAAGAAGAAGAAGAAGTAGAAGAAAAAGAAGTAGCGGAAGAAGAATATGAAAGAGAAATTGAAAAGAAAAAAGAAGAGAATGAGAAGAAGAATATGAAAGAGAAGAAGAATATGGAAGAGAAGTAGAAAAGTAACTAAAAGGAAGAAGTTGCGTGAAGGCGTAGCGTAGAGGAAAATGAAGGAGGAGGAGGTCACAGCATAGCCTACAAACAGACACCAAGTGAAAGGTCAAGTGTGGCATCACTTAGAGCCGTCAAATATTCACGCCACACACATGGATGGCAGCCGCAGAGCAATCAATCCACAAATGGTTCGCGGGGGGGGGGGAGATGGGGGTTGACCCATGAAATATGACTGCGCATTTCGGACTGCCATCCTACTGAGACAAAAGTGAATCATGTATCGTTTCCCTGGAATGCTATTTTGTGCTCAACGCTCACCACGTGACATTTATTAGGGCCTCTCTATGGTTTTCTCGATCTGCGCTTTGCAACTAAAGCCTCTACTCGCTCCTCTTGATCCACGCTTTGCTTATTCTCATACTTTGATAAAGGATTGTTAGGTATGGAATAACCCCTCTACATAATATCAAACTTGAGACAAGAATTTGGTTTGGTTTGTCCTCTCCATGGTTTTCTCGATACACACTTTGCTCTCTATGCTCTTCTTGGTCTATGTTTCTCATACTTTGATAATGGATTGCTAGGTATGGAATAACCCCTCTACATGATACCACCTAATTATAATCTGGTTACTTAGCGATATATGACTAAGCTTAGAGTGACTCTATGCATCACTTATTCTCATGTTTTGAACCACTTTATATCATGAGGATAAATAGAATTGTAACTCAAGTGTCACTATTGTAAAATAAGTAGCAGGTACATCAACCAAGTAATCGGTCGCTATTGAAACGGAGTGGTCCGAAGACTTTAAGATACATCAGATACAAAATGACCAAGAATATAATAAGGATGGATTGAAGTCATTGCATTGATGAATATAATAATTGTTACTAATGTGAGTTACGCAAACTATACAGTAAACACGAAATTGAATACTCCTGTTACGGTTTGGACTGAGGGCTTTGAGATACAATACGATAAACTATCAAGAACCGAATTTATGTACACACTGTAGGTTCACTTATCTTAAGAGACACTTGACCTCACAAGGTACCACAATAATACAAGAAAGTAGTTGTAGTATAGCATTATAAAACAGCTTGTAACTCTATTATTGAGTCACTCAGTTCAATGTGAAATCATTTTTATTGTTTCCATTACCCTATATTCACCCTGTTTCCTTATTCATATATCTTCAACTATACCTAGACTCATATGTACTTTACTTGTCCATAGCAGCTTATTTCCTCTTACTTATATTTTTCTACCAACTTACTTGATCATTTCATCATTCACCTTGCGGTGTGCCCTTAATGCCTAACCAATTGTGGATAAAAATACAGGTCGTACCCTCACAATGGATATGAAGAATACAGAGTACTACAAAACTTATTTTAACTGTTGGAATAAACTCTCAAATGAAACTCTCTACTCAAATACTTTTTAATTACTATGAGATGAATGAACAATTCTAATGGATTGAGAAGATTGAGCTCACTAGTAATCGAAGCTGCTGATGTAATCACTTCAACTAGCTTATTTAAAATACATTTCATTAATTAAATCAGCTTAAATACTATTATTAATTAAATACTAATGAAACTCAAAATCCAATTTTGCACCACAGAGAAAAACGATAATTTGATTTGGTGGATTGAATAACCAAAAGTTTTTAAAAAAATTATAATTACCTTTATTTGAGAGGAAAGTCCTAATAATTGAAGGAAGAGAACAGAATACAGTAGTTGAAGAATAGAAATCAGAACGGATCCATGCAACTTTATCGCAAAATGATCGAAACAAAATTTAGAGAGCAAAACAAAGGATATCTCGCATGTAAGAGAGAGACAGAGGCAAAACGCAGCGATGCGATTGGTCGCTTGAAATCGTTGACATGCAGTGGTCTTGTTAATTTGAACCACTATACGGCTCGTGCACGCACCTACGCGTACCCACATCCACATACACATTGCAAGGCGCTGTGTATGCAACCCAGCTGTGACTGTCAACTATAGATATAGACCAGGTGTGGGCACGAATATATGTATGTACTAGAACAGTGAACATGTCCAGAGGCTAACCAGAGCCCGTGATTATTTGTCAATAGAGTGATTACCATCCGATCTCTTCGCATCAATTAGAGGCCGCCATTCAAAGTTGATGTTTATTTAGTGTGCTGTATGGCTTCCAGCGTTCGTGTTACTAGACCTCACAAAAGAAATAGCTATTTTTGAATGAATGCCACCCCGTTGTGTAGAATGACATAATGTGCAGTATACAGGTTACGCAACTCGTAACACAATACGGCTTGGTTGCAGGTTGCAGTGTGCAAGGTGTAGAGTAGCTAACAAGGTACTCTCATAACAAAGTATTAGTGTTGTAGAAAGTGCGGAACGTTATAGGAGTGTAGTGTGTATTTATAATTTGCTATGGAACATGCCTGTATTATCGATCAATTGAGTACGAAAATGTTTCAGTTCATACGAGTGAACGTATTGTATTGGTATTGGAAAACGAATGTAGAAACGATTACAGTTGTTGATAACTGGGGAGTACGATTTCCTTTTAATGTTTTTGAAGTGAACATATCAAGAACGAATCTGGAAACAGTTAGTGAGTAGTTACATATAAACTATGACAGTTGTTGAGAACTATTGAATGGTGAGTCCGATCTCACAAGGTGTAAAATTATTAGTGTGAAAAACTGAAAAATTCAATTAATAACAAATCTAAAGGATGAATAACAATGTGAAAACAAAATTACTCTCTCTCAGCACGGCTGAGCGGAAACATCGTGCCTTGAACATCAAACTCTTTTTGACATCAAACTTGAGATTCTACTCCAACTACTAATTTTAATTGGGTTGAGAGTAGTAATGGTATTGTTTGATACAAAAGACTATTAAGAGTTGCAGAAATACAGATTGAATGAGAAGTATAATTATAAAGGAGTACAAATGAAAAGGAATGAGAATAAATAATGTTTCATACAACTTATTATTAAAAGTTAACAGAAGATGCAGGTTGCAGGTTGAATCAAAAATGTATAAGAAGAAAATTACTATACTGTAGTACAAACATCATCAGGACTTTCTACATTTTTATTGCCAGAGAAGTCAACCCATAAATTAAAGATACCTAATACTGGGAGAAGTATCGATAGGTTATAGACGGAAGAAGGAATGACTGGATATAAAGGATGCATTAATTGAAAAGAATAAAAAATGAAGGAATAATGTAAATTTAATAAAGTGATATGATAGATGAAAATGTGATGCATCAAAAGAATACTGTAGCTCACAGTCTACTCACAGTTCGAGGGTGAAGGATACTCACCTGTAAAAAAAAAGAAAATTTTTAGTGATACAATAAATTATTATCGTATTTTAAATAAATTCTACAGTTAAAAATCGTGTCTAAATTGAATTATCAACTAGTAGTTCGTCATGGAAAGTGAAATAAAAGAATAAATTATCACTTAGTATGCCTTATTACAGTACTTTTCACTCATTTTTCACATCCAAGAAACTAAAAAGCAACCAAATACATACATTGATAGACGCCTACAGACAAACCTGCAAGCTCCGCCTACTCACTCCTGATTGGTCAGCGATGCGATGCGGTAGCAACAATGATTCTGAGTTCAGCCATTAGATGGCTGAATTTAAATTTGGACTCAAACTCAAATTAAATTTCTTGTATGTGTATGCTCCTTAGTTTGATTCAACTTCAAATTTCAGATATACAGTAGAATGGGAATTTTTTAATAAAGTCGAGTGAAATGTTATTAATAAGTTATGAAAAACGGTAGTTTTCGTTAATAGTAGTTTTTAGGCTCACATGCGGCCAAAATAAAAAGCAACTCCTTGTGAGTAATAGCACCTTGGTCCATAAGAACGTTTAGTGATTGCATCTGAATATAATTACCTATTTCTTTAATCCTTATTTAATCATTGCTCATCTAGTTGGCGAGGTCTTCACTGACACTCCCTCACCACAGCTAAGTCAAACAAGCACCTAGATTCCATCCACAACCTGCGTGACTCTACCACGATTATGATGATTTGGATTTGGTAAGGCGCAGTCACAACAGCTGTTAGTCCTCAGTAGATCCCGCAAGACAAATTACAACCCAACATCTTCCTATCCTCAGCACTGCACCGGCCTACTATTACAAAGTCGGCTTCATCCAGCTGAGTGATTAGTGGAAGATGACATGACATTCTACTAATGTGACCTTAATCAAGGCGAAGGAAACCCTACAAGAATCGTCAGAAGAGATTTCACTTGTCTTACAAATAAGCCGAAGTCAGCCGGGACTTATCTGCTCAGATTTGAAGCAGAGTGGATTCAAGAGAATTGTGCATTAGGATGAGTATTCATGCGAGATAGGGATTCATGAAACGTGTTTTGAACATGTCTTCTTGTAGCAGCAGCTCAAGATCTGGGGATGAATATACTGATTTCCTTCTTGATCCTCTGGAAGTAAGGATAAACCTAGATATTGTGATAGTTGAGTGTTCTTCTTTCTATTCTTTCTTAATTTTATTCTATTCTATTCTTCTCGAATTATTCAAATTCACAGCAAAACAAAAATGAAATGATTACTGGAGAGTGGAGTTACTTTATTCTGACAACTGATTAAATATATTTTCAATGATAAATGTGAACCAAAAAACGAGAATTACAACAATATGAACTTACCAACTTATTTTAATATCATAATAATATATATATTCTTGTGAGATGAGGAATTATAATTAATGTATTATTATATCCAGTCTCTTATCTAAGAATCGAACCTATGTATCGATTGAGCTATCAATGATCATGAAATTCCGATAAATGAACAATATTTGATTTCAAAGTTGAACGTGTTTTTATCTGTAATGAGGACGATGAATATATTTTGGCGATATTTTTGGTGACTTTGGTGTTATTATCAATAAAGGATTTTTATGTAAGTGAGAAACCATGTTGAATTTGTTGATACGACATGAAACGCAATTAAGTATTAGCATGTAAAAAAGCCAATTATATTACCTGTAAAACAACAAGAATTTCACCTTCCTGAGTCAAAGTTTCGACAAATATAGCTTCTCTCATACATGACTATTTATACTTTTGACTGGAGATTTAAAGACTTGCGACCGATTACACACTAAAGTCATCAGCCGCAGTTAGATGACGTCATCTAAAGAAAACAATCGGTCAATAATTTTTGAAAAAAATTCTAGAAACATTTATTTTCTGCATGGCCATGGATTAAATAGAAAAATGAAGCCCATCAATCAGCCTGGACGTTTATGACAATGACAAACATAATTAATTTCATTACATTCATTGACACAAAATTTTAAATGAATAAAATGAATAAGAAATACGAATAATACATACAATACGATGGAGAAGAGTGCCTATAAATGATCATCGTTCATGTCCGATATTTGGTCCAAATTTCCGTCTAAATGGCCCATCCAAACAGTATTCGAGCCTGGGTGTTCAACTGAATACATTCGGCTGTTGGGCACTGATTAAAAGTCAATACTCAACTAATTTAAATCGTGTATAAATTGGATGTTAGCCAAATGTCGACAACAACGCTTTATTCGATTACATTAAGTTGTGGATGGCATGTCGATGATTAATTAAAACCATCAATAGACTTTTCCAACCCACACACACACAGAAAACTGATTAGTTGATTGCTAGTGGTGGTTGCTGCCGCGATTTACAAAGGGAAGCTTGATAGGCTGGTGTGAGCAAAATCAATTCAATTGAGTTATTCAGGTGTCCCCCGAAATGGGGGTCAAGGAGGGGGGGTTGGGGGTCCGGCGTGAGGTCGTTCCAGAGGCTAATCGATAAAGTAGAAGGGACAGCCGTCGGATTTTATTTATAGACACGACGGGAGGAAATAAAAACATGCGTTCTGATATAAAGCACAGGCCTTCTATATATACCTTCAATATATAGCTATATACCTTCAAAATATACATCTATTCACTTTCAATATATACCTATATTGACCAGTCACAGTCAGCTTCTATGTACTACTCGGGATAGCTTGAATAAATTGCCAGCGATTTCTCTATGGTAGCAACCCAATAGTGAAAGTGATCCATTTTCAGTGCGTACACAGTACACACAATACTCGAAATAAGGCTCCATTGGTGTCAGCAAAGAGTTACGATAGCTGTGTGTCACTAGAATCGATGATAGAATTTGGTCGGCTTATTGGATTCTATTCTCAATAATAGAGAAAATAGATTTGATACTGTTTCTAATCTACATTAAATTGAAAATTGATTTGATATGGTTTGAAAGTCACAATCTAAGTTCAGTATAAAAGGTAGCCTAAGAAGAGATTGGAAAGTTTTGTAAGTCGCTTATCAATTAACAGTAATAAATTTATATTTTGTATCCATTTTATTTAATGAATAATTAGAGTAACATCAAAGTCATACAACGTTTCCAAAACAAGGTGCTGAGAAACATTGTTGATGCTCCTTGGTACGTGAGGAACAGCGATCTGCATAGAGACCTGCAAGTTGACCTGGTATCCACCGAAATCCAGAGGCATGCGGAGAAACACGAGGCCCGACTCCACCAACACCACAACGTCGAAGCAATCCAGCTGCTAGACCATGAAGGATTGGCGAGGAGGCTCAAAAGGAAGAAGCCATTTGAACTAGTGTAGTGCTTGATTCAAGTGTCTTGTGTCCAGTGAAAAAGCAGAGCAGTGGTGTGAATGAATGAAACCTAGCTATGTAGTACAGTCATCAGTAGTGTACTTAGATTTAATTGAATTAATTTGAATAAGAGAGCCTAAGGAGAATTATTCTTGTAAAAAGTGCTTGGTAATTTAGGTTAGAGAAAAGTTGCTCATTAGTCTCAAGACTAGATAGCAATCAATCTTTGAAGGAAAAAATGATTATGGTGGTATTGATCTCTATTTAATTTATATATTTAGGGACAGTTGTATGGAAGACCAATTGAATTTAGCCGCCATGGAATTATGTATTCTTACTGAACCAACATAACCTTTCCCCTAAATTATCCACTATTCCTTCAGTTACTCCATGTTCACACTGTTTTTGACCAGTTCTCACATCTCCTATCTTAGATTTTTCATGTTCGTGGAAATTCAACAGTCACTCCATTATGTACTGTTTGTTGTATTTTATGCAATATATTGCTGTAATTTTAAATATTATATGAAATCGATATATCTGTTGAAAAATCTTGTCATGTATTGATTCATTCAAAATTGTACATAAGTGTAAGACAACAATAAAGAGATGTCTAGAATATTCCACCATTTTGTTGCCTAGCAACAAGGAATAAAAACCTCAGCTCACGTCTGGGAAAAGATTTTGTATCACGACGAGTGGATATCATGCTTTTTTAAGCAGCTTATAAGGGTGCTCCGCATACTGTAAACGGTATTGACTGCTCCACTCATAGAAAATACAACGTAGAATTTTATATGAACCATCGAATATTTCAAATACTCATGAGAATTTACTCTGCTTTTCCATTTCCATATGCTTACATGTTACGCAGCATCTTATCACTCCTTACAATCGATATTCACTATCAAATTTGTCAGAATCTCTTAGATCATCAATGTGAGATATTTGTGTTTGATTACATAAAGAGCGTTTTCAAGTAAGTATAACACAGACTCATCTCTCCACTTGAACAAACAGTTCACGTCCCAATGATTTATCATCCACTAAAATAGGTTCAACACTGTACCGCCATTTTTCATCAGATATTTTAATTCTCAGACCAGCAGAGCACAGTATTTAAGGAGGGTAGCAACTCGACCACAGGTGTTTGAAAGAGACTCTCATTAGTTTTGCACAGGGTGAAGTAGCCCCCGGTCAGATAACCTATATCACTTGAGTCCTGGACTATATATAGATATAGATACGTGAAACAGGACTCTATAAATACATACTACATATACATAGCACTTTTCTCTACATAGTTCCTATGGGTCTACATACAGTTTTGTATTACTACATATACATAACAGGTGTGTACATAACTAATAGTGCCAAACGTGATATGGGTTATGTATGGAGCTGGGAACACTTATTAGGTACATGCGCAGTGGGAAGGATATGGCATGCGCAGAGGGGCGAAATATTACATGCGCACTGTCATTGAAAGCCGTTAGCCAGGTGATTCCCTGATGCCATTAGAGAGACTATTAATAAAACGGACCATCCGTTGTAAATAATAGTGCAGCATCATTGACTGGCCTAATTACGGGTGAGAATTTAATACCGCAATTACTAGAACCTCCTTTCACCGATCGCGTCTTGTATCATACGGCCCTAATGAGGTACGCGTTTCGCGCTCAAAGCGTCGTCAATTTAGCTGAGTGCTAAGCAGTCTAATGCATATGTCTTGCGCGTTTTCAAACCATGTGAGTGAATAACGCGTAGTGCCTTTCAGAAGGTGGATGGCTGCTTCTCTTCAATAACCTGTGTAGACGTTTCAGTATTTTCTGGATGCTCCCCATTCAGCCAGGCACTCGAGAGTAATCCATATCCCTGGGGATTTATTTCATGGAGAGCGGAAGGGTTGTATGGAAGAATCTATCGCTTGATGCACTATCGTCACTAGGGTAGAAACAGAGGGGCTTTGACACATTCCTAATCATCAAATTTTATCACTTGTAATTTAGAATTGGAAGTGTAAATGTTCATTTGTATATTAACAATATTATATCAACTTACAATACAAATTCTAAATATTGGGAAGAGGCTCAATACAAATTCCTGAACATCAAATTCTATTACTTGTAAATAAGACTTTTCTTGTACTACAAGTGTAAAATTTTATTTGTAAATTACGAATTATATTTACTAGTAAGACGTTCTAATTTTATAATCTTACTGTATGTGAACTACCGGTAATCCGAGTCTCAGTTAACCGAGCCTGTCATACAAAAATAACAAACATAAATAAAGGTATCAAAAGCGTAGGAAGAGGTTAACTTAGAAGACGACCAAATATTTTTTAAAGAAATAATCTATGTTTCTATTTGCTTACAGGTCTGTAATTGTAATTAGTAAATGTTTTTGCTTCCAATAAACCAGTTTTGTAACCTTTCACGGGGTCTCACGTCCTTTTTACCATAACTGAACATGACCTTCGAATTATCCAAGTTTTCCCATATCCGAGAACTTCCTGGTCCCAGTTACCTCGGATAATCGGGAGTCTACTGTTCTTGCTTTTGTAATAGGTTATTAAATTACTCATTTTGTATTGTTGTTCCGTTTTGCTAATAGAAGAATAATCATGAGATAACTTGGATAACAGTTCTCACCGAGTGATAGGCCTAATGTTGAAAAAAATCAGAAGAAAAAACATTTCTTTACAAGATTGTGTGATGGAGCGTTCAATACATCAATGAAAACACTAAAAATACAATTCCAATAGGAATAAATGAATAAATCCAAATACAATATAGCTTACAAAAGTGAATCGAGATAAACAAGTGGGCATATGTATTATTTGAAAGGGATATTAATGATTTTTGTTCACAAATGAATCCAATCGAGTAGCTCCTCCTATTGCTGGCAATGGGCGTGACTGGTTTCAGCTATCAACCAATCACAGCGCTACATCGTAACAGAGTTCGGCCATTTTGAATCAGAAGCAGCCATTTTCTGAGTCAATAATGGCAGTGTAGGAGTGAGTGTGACCAAGTGAGTTCTTATAATTTATACGTAAGAACTATAATCTATGGTTAAGTATAGTAATCTATAGTGATCTTTAGTAATCTATATTATAGTAATCGATAGTAATCTATAGTAATTATCTTAAGTTCGGCCATTTTGAGTAACGGGCAAACGATTTATACTCTGATAATATCACTGCTTATTGTGAGTGTAAGCAAGAGCGTAATTGTAATATATAGTACACTCAATATGTACTGTACTCAAATACATCGTAAGTATTCCAAATTTATAACAAATATCACGATCACCCAACAAAAAAAATCGTTCTGATATTTGAAGCGAGTCATCAGAAAATTCTATTATTTTCTGAAAAAGTAACGAGAAGTCAGTTTCAACTTCCTGAACATACAGATTTCATACGAGGCAATTCTGTTTTTTCCTGGATCGAGTACACAAGATCCAACAGGTTATTTGCAGGTTGAATGACAGATCATTCGACTGCAAATGACAACTCTAACTGACTGTATAACTAGATATCATCGTCTGTATTCCTACATTTCTCGACCAGCAGGATAAAAATTTCTCCATCCATTAAAACAGCTAGACTTTTCCTGTTTCTGATATCTTCATTAGTTCACTTTGTATCATCGACTTCGATATCGATATTTCCATTTAGTGTTTTTCTTTTTGGCTGATAGCATAGAATTTCCCATCTATACTATCTAGAAGAGTCAGAAAGAATGAGAGAGAAAAATACAAATATTGAATATTTTTTATTAAATTCATATAACTTTCGAATTAATAAATTAAAGTTTGATGATTCTAGATCACTTTAGCTATAAATAAAAGCAATTTCAAATGATATGAGAATAATATATGTGATACCATCGTTATCACGAGACATAGTTATCGTGTGAGAGAAAAATACAGATATTGAATCATATTCTTTTCAAATTCATGTAACTTTCAAATTAATAAATTAAAATTGGATGATTCTAGATCTCAATGGTTATAAATGAAAGTAATTTTAAATGATATGAGAATGAGATATGTGATACCATCGTTGCGATGTATTTATGCATGGAATGGTGAAGTCTGAACTTATATAAATAGAAAGATTGGTCCAAAAAGCATGGTTGGATTTGACTTGCGTAGTAGTACTAGTTATAAATGTCTGTTCTTCAGAAAAGATGTCCAACCCTTCTTATCAACTTTGACCGTTAGTAAATGGCTCGTGATAGAGGGATTCATTTTTCAATAGATAAGGAAAAAAAATGATGAAATAGGGGCGGGGAGAATAACGCAGAGTAAGTGAGAGTCTCTCATTTAGAGTGAGAGTTCTCTCTCCGAGCGACTGATAAAATCTCGAACTCGGAAAACAAGAGGATGAAATCAGTTTTTTGATGGAATCGTATTTACCTGAAGCGTCTGTAACATTCTTTATGAATAATGGAAACAACGGGAATACTTTCAAAATCAGATTCAACTATTTGTCAGCACATAAGTGGGGCATTTCCTTTTTCCAGTTCTTCACTATCTAACGTTCAGCATTTCTTTTGATAGCCGAGTGTGTGAGAAATCAGGACGTGTGGCCCCATCAATCATGATGTAGCCAGTGCTCTTCTTTTAACAGAAAACGATTGCTCCCGATTCATCCGTCAACAATAAGAAACGATTCAAAGATAAGAATGATATTTTCTCTTTTTCACAGACCAGGTAGCAGGTCGATATTAGAATTAGAACGAATTGCTACTCGAACTATTACGTAAATTCAGTTCATTGAGGGTCATTATTAATGACTTGCTTTCGAGCAATCGGTCCGTGAATGAATTGTATTTTTTTGGCGAAAATAAATATGATAAATTATGTAAATAAACAATTAAAACCTTTGAGACATAAAGCTCCGTTAATGAATGAAAGGCTGAAAAATACAGTAGAAGCAATAAACTACACTGAATTACTATTTAATGTAAAGAAAAAGATTTATTGTTTGGATAGGTTAGTATGAAATAAAATAAACCAAGATATGAAAGCTTGTGTTTCCCTTGTTGTTGGAATGCGACCTAGTCTTGTCTTGTACTGCAACTAGTCTTGTCACTAGTCTAGCAAAAATTATCCAAATTAGAATTTTCGATTGTAATGATTTTATTGTAATCGAGAAATTACAATACATTAAACAGGATTAAATGGAGAGAGTTACAATATCTGATTGAAACAAATATTTAAATCCCTCGAATGAGTGAGAAGAACTATACAACTCCCACAATACTAAATCTGAATTGTTGCTTGATATTGTAAATTCAATTACACACTATTAGCAATGACATTACATTTCATGTTTGTGTAAGACATGGATTCCCGAAATCAAGGGACTGAGAATGCTCACTTCCCACTTTCCGTTATGTCTCATGAGATGTCGCCGTACCCCTCCACGCCCCTAAGTGTACCCCGGACTTTCCTGTACTCCCTTGCTTAGACCCCTAGAACCCCCTCCTCTCACCCGTTGAAAGTTGTTCCAGAGTGGTGTTGTGCTTATTCAAGACACGTCTCACGACACCCCAGTGGCTGAATACCACGTGCAGGGTATACGGAAACCCCCGGCAGGAAGTAGAGCATCGGAAACTCTCAAGCAACAAAGAAAACATGCTGGGGAAATCGGTAATATTATCAGCACCTAGAATGGTTGACTGTTTCCCATTTATTGATTGTGAAAAAATAGAGAAGATGATTGTAAACCAAATCATCGGGCTCTGATAGAATATCATATGGTACAACAATAATCGAAAAAGGGTTTTAAAATATTGCTTTTCATCTTTAAAGAAGATTAGCCACCACTTTCCCCAGCAAATTACACGCTTGCAACGATGCCAATACGAGCACTTCTATGATAGTGATGATCAGAAGTGTTTCACCAATTTCTGACAATTTCTTGTAAATCATCCAAGATAACAAACACACCGAGTCATGATAGGCTGATAGCAGACTGATATTTCAGCTCAATATGCATGCGTGCCCACATGATAAAACAGCAAACAATATGACAACATTGCCGGGCATTTCAATTTAGATTACGCTACAAGTTCACCAAAGATCTTCAAGGATGAAAAGCACTATAATCTGTAGGAAAGCTTACAAACTTACAAACAAGATCTGGGACGGTAAAACAATCAGGCTTATCTCCATATATAACTGAATTACTGGAATATAGGGATAAATACAGTATATCTCGATATCGGAAGAATCTTCAATTTGGATTCCAATAATAATAAAACCTCCAATTAGTAGAACAAACAAAGATTTCGAATTGAGGTCAAGTTGAAAGCTGCTCCATTGAGAAATATTCATCGATTTAATAAGATCTCAGTAGTAGAATGAATAAGAAAAAATGTCGGTGAACTTGAAAGTGTCCTGCACAATGCTTCATTATTCCAGGTGCTCTACTTCATTCCATGAACAAAGTCTCGAGTCACTCTCGACTCAAGCAGGAGCAAACTCAAAATCTGAGGTCTCTGCCCCTTTGTTTTGTTCTCCATTGCACAACTCCTTGTCTCTCTCTTCTTTCTCTCGCAGAGCAGAGCTGTAATTATTTTTAATGGCTCTCACAGCTGCTGAGGTACGAATGATGATGCTCGTTGGACAGCACCTAATTAACATGAGACTCATCTTGACGGACAAAGAACGGTAGGCTCAGTGACCACGCGCGCAAACACACCTTTCAATTCAGACAAGTTTTCGAGTCAATCAAATTTCTCGCCTTTGGAGTGCCCCAGAAACGTCAGTAGTTTGAAATTATCGTCAAAACCTTGAAAACAATTATGATAATTATTGCTCATTGAATAATCACGGATTTCTGAATCACTGGGTTTTCGAATCAACCGTTTTTCATATTTTTTTAAAAATTGTTAAGTTTACAAAATCTGAGAATAGTAGTTGGGTACATTAAATGTAAAAATGTATTAAATTTTAATTGCGGGTTTGAGTTTTTGATGGAATTGGTATTAACACCCACAAAGAAAACTATTGAAAGGGCAGGTCAAATAATTATTGGGCTATCAAGTTTTTGACTGAGAAGTTGGTGGCCTCCCCTTAACACCCACTCTCAATACCCACAACATAAATTATCAATCTAGATAAATATCAATTAAATTATAAATTATGATCTAGGATGAATAGTTGATTTGTGTTGATTTGAACTTCACTATATGCTCAATAGTGCTGTGTGCGAGGATACTAATCGATTATCTCCCACATGTCAAAATTTTAATAATATACAAAGAAACATGAAGATTACTCACTTCTGGTCTTTATTGGAGGTGGTATTTCGAATCTGACTTGACGTGATGTTAGGTATATTCACTCATATTATTATGAATACTTCGGAAGTATATTTCAAAATTGGAAAGTTTATAATATGAAAAGCTACTGGACTCTTTACAATGCCGTTCCAAAGTTTTCAAAGTTGTCGTATAATTATCATTTAAGATCTATAAAATAATAGACTCTGCAGCTATAGACAAAATTGAATTACACACTACTGTGCTCCTATACTAAACTATACTGTACTGGAACTGGCACTTTCCTAATTACTGAAGCCAACAGGTAGTTCGCCTGTAGCTTCCTTCATCCGTTGTATCGAACGTCAGCTTAAATTATTAATCGTTCTAGTTGAGAAATTAGTTTCGAAATTTCGCAGATAGCAGCAGCATCAGCAGCAGATAAAGGCATCGACTTCTTGTGTCGGCAACTTGCTAAACTTGGATCAAGAAGTGGCGTGCGCTCAGAGCGTAGATTAAACGCGTGTGAGGGGGGATACAGTGGGGGAGGGGGGTTCTAACCGCAGCGGAGATCCAGCCAACGAGATTAGTGACTCGTGAACGTGCCTGCTATCGCGGCTAATAGCTTCAAACGTGCAACCACCATGCTGGCTGTTTGTGTAGGCGTAGCTTTAAACGCATGTGTTGTAGCGTTGTACTTTGAAACAAGCAATGAAGCAATGAAATTATTGCACTTTTGATTTATTCAAACGTTTTTAATCAGTTGTCAACCATATAAGAAGAAACGTTTATAATGGTTTTTTAATGTATAATAGTTTTTAATACTAGTAATTGATTTAATTGGTTTCTAATTATTTAATAATTTAGTCTCCCATAAAAGTTGCTTAAAAAATATTGATGCATTTATTTTCTGAGGGTGATGCCTACATTAGCCATAGACTTGTGCGTGGATAATGGGGAGGGTGAGGTTAAGAAATAAATTTAACGACTAGCATTCTTTTCTTTCAAATTTCATTGCATTGTTATTCTTGTATTATATAATTTCGCAATAAAATTTCTGATTTATTTCTAATTATTATCCATTTTATTATTTTTGTACCCATAATAGTTTCTGGCTGGACTCCATTTGCTGCTGTACCATTAAAATGTGTAGTAGGTCAACGAAATAGATCGTTTCTGAAAAGGAAGTTATCCAAAAAGGCAGCTTCTAAAGAGGGTTCTTTGAAAAATGTATTTATCTTATCTCATTGAAAACGTTTAGAAGTGAGCCTCTATTGCCCTCTACTGCAATACACACTCTAATCCATACATACTCCATCTATCAGAGCTTAGAATTAGAGCCACATTACTCTCGGATGAGACCATTTATCGAACATCAGGGTACTATACTAAAATTCGTTCGAAATCTGATAGACGATTAAAGCAAACTATAAATCTCTAAGGGTAGAGTACATGTGATTCATAGATTCCATTGGGTGCTAGTATAAGGAACTGTATACAAGCTGCTAGTATAGGAACTAGTACCTTGTATAAGGAACTGTATACAAGGTGCTAGTATAAGAACTAGTACTAAGTAAGGGAGCCACTCAATTGTCCTCAACATTTGCTATTACTAGGCGATCCTATTGAGTGCTATTGAAAAGCAACCAGTTCTAAGTAAGAAAGCAACGTTTTTGGTTTTAAACGTTTGCTATCAATGGGGAATTCTAATGGCTTCCATTGACAAGCAACTAGTACTAAGCAAGAAAGCAACTATACTGCTGTAAATAGGCAAACTTCATGGGAATACTACATTCCATTAAAAGGAGCATTTATAGTCCAAACATTCAAACTTATTTTAGTAGCCCATTAGACATTGGAGATCCTGAACGATCGTCAAGATTTTTCCTCGAGAACTTTCCTAAAGAGTGATATAGCCCCAACATTAAAACGATATTGAAACGATATCATTCTTGCCAATTTGAGAGTAGTGACTCAGGACAATTTGTAGTCGTTCCATGCCAACGTATCAAGAGAGAGATAATGTTTTCGATATTTACTGAACATATAACATATAGCAGGATCCTTTTAACTTGTCAGAAAACAGCTGATTTAACGTTAGTAAACGAGCGTACATCAATCAGCTGTTTTATGACAATTTAAAAGGTTCCTGCTATACTAGTTAAACGGAAAGAAGTAATTTAGAAAAACATGAATCCTTTCGATGAGTAAATTTTAAAAAGAGAACAAAGCAGATGCTCGATAAAAAAGTTTCCACTTCATTTGGCAAAGTCAATATCCATAAATTAAGTTGCACTCGAACAATGGCC
Organism: Laodelphax striatellus; assembly: GCA_017141395.1. NCBI lineage: Eukaryota > Metazoa > Arthropoda > Insecta > Hemiptera > Delphacidae > Laodelphax > Laodelphax striatellus. The sequence continues at coordinate 9,142,969 of CM029534.1, forward strand.
GCATTGTTATCCATTGTGAATGCCATTGTCGACTGAAAGATGGTAGTGTGACAAATAACAAGAAACAATGGCAAGTTTCGGAAGCTGTATAGACGAGTTTCAGCTTCAAATCACAGAAGAGCTTTTCATACAGCTGAGGGGACTGGTTCCGTTCAAGAATGCATGAGCCATAGCGTGTTCTGTTCCCTACCCGCGCCCCAGCATGTGTCTGCCTGCATAGATTCATAATAACGCGCCACACAAATTGAGATCATCGCCGCGTTTCAAAGCATTTCTGTCATTGCTCGAACGCTTCGGATATGCTTAGTGGCTTTCAGGGAGAGGAGGAGGTTCGCAGAAGGTTTGGGGATAGGGGAAACCTCCCTGATTCCCAGCGGTGCTGGGGAAACTCTCCCCCCCTCAAGTTTATGGCGAGGAGAGGGAAACCCCCATCTCATCTACCCTCGGCGTGAATATCATGTTATTAAATAATGAGCAACACAGACATTTGCACGAGTTGTCAGAAACTCGGATGCAGAATTGCAGATAGAAATACATGGCATGAATGGTGAGGAGTCTTTTTCTGGATTTTTAGGAGGGTATTGAGATGTTCGGAAAAGAATACTGTTGATTCTTGGATATTTGAACACTATTGCCCTTGGAAAGGGCAATTTCTAGGTTTTTCAGTCGTGTAGATGAAGATTTTTTAGTTCTGAGATACTATTATCATATTTATCAGCAGAGATAGGCGTATACAAGTCAGACCGAAATCGAGGAAATTTTTGTCTTTTTAATTATATTGAGATATTGTATTGAGATATCGCAATGTGGTATTATGTTCTCGAACTATGTATCTATATTATAGTTTAAACTGACAATACCTACGTTTGGAGGTAAGGAAAAATTCTTGGTAGCAGTTATGATTAGTTACAAATAGAGGAAGAATTGGAGTTCTGTGCTATTCTCATTTGTATTGAGATAATAAGTTCTCTTTATCTGTGATTCACTTTGAAGTCAGAAGGTCTTGATCAAAATAGTGTTACCTTTACTTCAAGGCGAAATACAATGGAAATCGTGGGTGATAATGTAACATAATACAGATTAAAATACAATTTTGATTTACTTGGCGAAATCATATTTGGTAGCAGCAATTCAAACTTCCTGAATAATATAATCATGATTGATTCATTATGTCAAATTTATTCGATAATAAAATGATCTTACTACTACGTAAGCCTATACATTGAGTAATATTTATGTTTCTATACGACTTGAATTTACACCAACGTTTTTTAATTTGCATACAGCATTGCCACTTACAAATTAAATACACTGCACTAAATCTCTACTCTCCATTTCAGTATCACAAACTTCACTATTACGGAATTTATTGTTTGTGTTGCAGTGATTAGTGACTGGATGTTAGTGACTTATTATGCTACTAACCGCTTTAGCTGGCAGACGCAGACAATAACAACATTAGGGACCAGCCGACCTTCAAAGAGCAGACCTACTCTCTACTTCACAGACAGACGACTTTGGAGTGCGTTTCGCTCTTGTTCCTTCCTTTTAAGGCAGGAAGTCCTTCAGCAGAGGATGCCAGAGGACCCTTCGTCCGAACTGAATTAGAAGTTACGTACTAGACACATACGCGAGTGAACAAACATCAAGTTTACAGAGGTGTCAAAGATCGTATCCTGTCATAGGTCTTGTATTAATGGTTGGATAAGATCACTTAGAAACCTTTTTTTTCAAATATTTAAAAATGCAAATGCCATCATGAGCAATGTACTCATTTAAGGTCTCTGTTGATGAGTAATTCATCTCTCATCATCATCCTTCCCATTACCCTCGCACAAGCTTATGTGGGCATCATCCCTAGCCAAAGAAAAAAATGTCATGGCTGGCATTGAGAATATCGAGTTGAAGGTTAACGCATAAATTATGTCAGATTGACAGAGATTTATTATTGAATCACAAAATAGCCAGTATTGGAAATTTATAAAATATTGATTGAATATCAATATCATTGAGGTTTACGATATTGTAAATAGTATAAAAATTCATTGACAATATGCCAATTATTCTATTGAAGAGTAATGAATGAATTTACTAAGTTTCCAGCTACTAGTCTACTGGTAGTTCACGCCAGTAGATGGATTGGTGATCGTGGTTATAAGCGACATGAACTCAAGTCAGGACTGAATGGGTATCCGTGGTTAAGCGACGTGAACTCATAACAATGGATGGATGGGTACACGCGGTATTCATAACAATTAATAATGGCGGTTAAGTGACACGAACTATTCTGACATTAATACATGCACATACGTCAGAGAGTAGCTCGTTTGTGAATGGCTCTTTTCAGCCAATGAGGTGCGTGGGGCGGTTACAATAATTCAGCCAATGGGAAGCGTAGGCTTCTATTCGTCTCCTGCTTCTATCGTATTACTGCTATGGATTCGTGGGACAATTCTTCCAAAACTTATCGACATCCTACAGATAACCAGCTTCAAGTACCCTTCAATTGCTTCAGCTAATATCTGAATAATATTATTATTCAAGGTACACAACTAATATAGACCATTATTATTCAAATTCAAATTCATTCATTCTCTATATTACATCCTACACAACTCACATTTATTCATCAAGCAGCCGCCATTTTGTATTTTTCTTGAATGAAATTTTATCAAATATTCTTGTCGCCTTCATAATTATTGATTTATTTTTCATTGCAAGGTAAAGCTTTCATTTCAACTGAAATCTTCTGAATTTTGATAACTTGAGTTGATTTTATGCATTGTGAATATTGTGATGTTGATTTTGTTGCATGCAATAAACACTATTTGATTTGATTGCCAATCGCTCAAGATTGTTGCAATGTGATAATATCAACAAATATAATTAACATGAAATGATCATCTTATCAAAAGATGAATGAGTGAACTAATCAGACACAATCTGTTCTCCCATTGGTTTGCTGCATTGGTAACGCTTCATTGGTCGACCAATCGATAGCTGTTCGACAATAACAGTTCAGGAAACGTATTGCCATTTAGGATTGGTCGATTGAACATCTGAATGAAAGATGAGTCGATTCCTGGCTTGCTTGTGTGCGTGTGTGAGTGTATGTCCATCGCGTAATCTGACCGTTAATTAAAGCTGACCTTATGGTTTAACATTGTTGCTATGCTAGGAGAGGAAATTGGAAAATCCGAGCCGATGAATAATTGTGTGCTGAAAAGGTATTTTTGCCTGAACGAGGGATGAAAAAGGTCGAAAGGTCACCTGAAATGCTGCTCTGAATCCAATCGCATCAGCTAAGTGCATGTGAAGTGACTTCGAATTGTATCTTTTGCACCTGGAGCTTCGAATTCGGGAAACAATGCAATCTGAATACAAGCGAAATAGTCCTGCTGACTGGATCCACCAGTATTTGTTTGTTCAGTTCAAATCCATCATTATTATCTCAGTTTGTTTAGTTTAAAATTTTCAATAATTTTCTACGATATGCAAAATATCACTATCACTTTTATCTCAGTTTTGTTTGTTTTTTTTCTTTCAATTTTTTCAGTTCCAATTCTCAGTTTTGAGTTTTTATTCTCTTCCATGATTAACGAATTGAAAGACTTCACTATCACTTTCAAATACAATTCCTATTGAACTGAAATAGAGCAAATGATGCAACCAATCAGTTTTGTTATTGTTTGTTTAGTCTGGAGATATATTGTCCTTCATGATATGAATGATAGAAGGAGACGTTGGTTATGATATTTTTCCTAGAAATTAATATCAAGGGCGTAGTGAGGGTTGAGGAATCATAATATCTGTTGCGTATTTCAATCAACAGAGTATTGGACCGGACTGAATAATCTTGATAAATGATGAACCAAATAAGCTCTTCTTCGAATTACAATTGATAATAATATAATGTCGTTCATGATAATAAACATGAAATTCACCTCAAAATTCAATAATAATATATCTCTCCATTATTTTCTCCAATCTGTCAATTGATGAAATGTATTCCATCGGAACAGCAATTTTTTAAAACCTCAGATTCTTTTCTTTGTATTTGTAGAGTTTATGATTATATTGTGAAACATTTGAATAATTAGAATAAAGAAACGATTTTGTCAAATTCCACTTTATTAGTTTACACTTGAAATACAGGACCATGGTTTCATGTTCTTACCACAGCCGATTACGTGTTGGTAAGAACATGTCCTGTATTTCAAGTGTAAACTAATAAAGTGAAATTTGACAAAATTGTTTCTTTATTCTAATTATGAAGAGTTTATACTTGTGGAGTTGATAATATCAAATACTCTCAATTCCATCTTGATGTGATTAAATTTAATTTACTGGTGCAATCGACCATAGCGATCGGTCTCTACGCAATTCCTAGAACTTGGCGAATTTCCCCAACTTCCCAAGACAGTTTCCCAAATTCTCTGAGTTTCCCGAGAATTTGCAACAAGAGATGAATTCAACGTGCGCCTAACGTCGCTTTTCATTGTGAAAAGCTTTTCACAAGCTGTCTTTCTATTGGCGGTGCTCCCACTCAGTTCAGCTGAGGATTCATGGCTCGCTGTGTGCTGCGGCTAAATTGGAATGAACTGCTGCTACAGTGAAAACGCGCCCCATTCTTATTAATCCAGAGCGGGAGTCGCTCCCACGCAACCCAAAGCTGTTTGCAGCTTTTGTGCGTACACGCAAAGAGGTCAGCAGGGTTCAAAATACAATTTGAATATCTTCTGAATAACTGGAGAAGTTAGCTTGGCAAGTTATCTAATCAATCTAGGCTCGTATCACCATCTTCGTTTGAACCAAATTTTACAATTCAACGTTTAAATTTAGTTTAAACTGTGGATTTTCTGTTTAAACCAAGTTTCATCGGTAAATTTATTGTTTACACCAAGTGAAAACTGAGATTTGTTAGACTTAGCTTAAACGAAGATTACAAGCCCTATATTACTAGTGTAATAAATCGATCTATATTATAAAATAATTATACAATATGGTTCCTGTTTGTAGGCAATCTTACTTCAATAATTATACAGTAGTATCATTTTTGGTTTAACTGTATAAAGCTCAATTCTAGGATTTTCCGATTTTTTCTTCAAGCTTTTCCCCTTTTCAAATACCAGTGATAATCAGAATATAATTTTAAACTCGTTTATGCTGTGGTTAAAAAGGTGATAATTGATAAATCTTGTTGAAATAGTCAGCTTCCATTTTAATGAACAAATATCAAATTCATTTAAATATCAAATTCCATTTTATTGAACAAATATCAAATCCATTTTAATATCAAATTCCATTTTAATGAAATGTTTCTAAGGACATTTTTGTAATGAAACTAAATGTTTCACAGGACCATGGTTTCATGTTACACTTTATCTGATCTATTATTGAAAGATTCCACAACATAAACATTCGTTCTACAAGCTTTGACGATAACCTGTGTTAGATAGGTCCTCCTCCTTGCATGTTCAAGACGATTTTCTAAAGTTTCAAGTTTGGGAAGATCCCAGAGTCATGTTAATAGAATGGGGAATCGCCAAGAAGCCGAAAATAAGTGACCATGTAGTAAATCCAGTGACATTCGGAGTGTAAACTATAATAATTCATTTCCAATTTTTTTTAATAGAAATACGTGAATAAGCCAACAAAAAATACAGTGTCTTTCGAGTTGAAACTTTTTTGAATGAAGGAAGCTAAGTTTGAAACGAGATCAGAAATAGGCAGGTGAAGTTCGAAAAAAGTGTTGATAGTGAAGATAGCAGCCAACTGAGACTGAGTGCACTCTTATTGGAGCCTGTGATAAATGGATCTCACTATCCAACTGATTGGAATGCAGCAGCAGTCAACTCAAAATAAAAACGGAGGAGAGAAGAAAGAAGGAAAAAAACGGAGGAATAGAGACAAAAAGGAAGAATCACAAGTCACCAGCAAAAAGAGGAAATGAGAAAGTTCAACGGCAGAGAAGTCAGTGAGTATCAGAAAAAGTCGGAGTGAAGAAAAAAAGACGTGAAGAAAAGTAGATCCTGCGAGATCGAGACTAGGAGTAGCAAAGAAAGAGGCGATGAAGATCGGAAAAGAAGTGTGAAAGATAGAGAAAGAGAGAGTGTGATTGAGAGAGAATGTTTGTGTGATGGAATGGCAGAAAGAGTGAGACAGAGAAAGGGAGAGTGAGAGAGAGTGAGAGGAAGGAGAAAGGAAGTAGAAGTCAAGGAGCAGGTTAGCGAAAGGCTTTTTACCGGCTAAAAATAACTGAACCGCAGGTCTGGATAGTTGCAAAGTATCTTGAAATTGAAGAAAAATGTTGAAGACATTAAAAGGAGCACGTGATTGAAATTCCTTAGAATCAATTATAGAATAACCGTCTATTTTTATCATGAATAGAATTGCTAGAAAAAGTGTTATCAAGTTTATTAAATTTCGATAAGATCTCGTCTTCATAGAACTGACAGTTTTGATCCTTGAGAATTGACCGCCAATCACTTGAACCGATTACGGTTGTTCGCCGTATTTATATATTTTTTCATTTACATTTCTTTTTTCCTTTTCCTTTTTTATTTTCTCTTTCATTCACATTTTACTATTTAAAAAAAAAACAATTGAATAATAATTTTTGACGAATCCGCATGCCTCTTTTATAGGTGGTCAATGGATAATAGAATGATGATGAAATGAAAAATGAGAAAATTGATTTTCTACTAATCCACAAAAACTCTTCTACAGTGCAGTTTAGGCCGGACAAACATAGATAGATAAATAGAAAGAAACAATGTGCGAGATAACATTTGACAGAGAAGACAAAAAATAGAGTGAACGAAAAGACAGTTTTGTATTGTCGTTTTCGACGATTGTTCGTTGCTCTAAACCGACTGCCGCTTTCCGATAACAATTTGTTCGGAAAACCGCCCTAGGCTGGCTTTTTCATATCTTTTCTTCACATACATAACATCGTAGACTCCCATACACGATAATGGAACATCAAGTGATTGGAGTTTCTCGTTTTATCATTGATTTTGTGGAGACATTTTTATATGAAAGGGATGATGTTTACTGAACTATTGTGATAAATGGATTATATGATTTTCGATGTCATAATGTCACTCGAACATCTATAACCGAATTATTACAATAAGGCTGGGCGCACACTAGTTAGTCAAGACAAGACAAGACAAGACGAGATTAGTCGCATTTAGTCACCGTACTTCACATAGTTGCTTATGAAGCAACACACACCGATTAGTCATTGCATCGGTGTGTGCTGCTTTATAAGCAGCTATGTAAATTACTGTGACTAAACGTGACTAATCTCGTCTTGTCTTGACTAACCGGTGTACGCCTAGCCTAAGAGATGGTATGAGGTTGTGTTGAATACAAAGCTGGTGAAAGTAACAAGAATATTCTTCTGAAAACATTAGAAACATATTAGAAACAAGATCAAGTTTCTTCTGAAACAAGATCTTATTAAAAAATATATAAGACTGATAAGTTGAATTTGCTGAGAAAGATCTAACTATTGTAGATGAGATTCAGAGAGTATAGAAGAAGAAATCATTAAAAAAATGAGTTTTACTTCTATTTTCTCTGATGAGATCGGAGTTAAAAGGCCTACGCTAAGTTGTCTATCGTTCCGCATTGTTCAACAAAGACCAACAAAGCTCTTAAAAACTTCAATAGTCTGAAAACGTCTATGGAAATAGTGAAATGCTGAGTAACCTTAAACCTTGAATTTGAACTCGTTTTTATTGAAAATTAAATATGTTCGGCATTAGTAAAGTTATTGTCATTCGATGGGTTTACAGTTTTAGATTGGTGAGTTGGTAACAGAAGTTGTTCATTACCAGTAGTGTGTTAAATTGGAAAAGAACACTACAACTTTCGTCTAAGTTGGAAACAAATAGTACAATAAATTTTATACTTTTCAAACTAAGCAGGAAAATAATTTTTGATTTTAAGACAGTTTTAATTCTTACTTACAGAAAAATAGAGAATCAGGTCACTGGGTCGTGTAGAGGAGAATGTTGAAGGATGGCTATCAGTCCACAAGCCCTGGTTCACGCTTTGCTTCACAAACACACACTACAACAAACTCAGCGTAGACAATCCTCAGTGTTATCAAACCTGAAACAGAGAAAACGAAAGTTTAGATAACAGATCGAAATCCTGAAAGTGTTAAAATCAATATAGAAATTAATTGTCAGTAATAAACCATAAAAAAATTTCTTGCAGACCATCAACGGTTTGAATGAATAATTGAATTATTATTTAATATCAAACCCTTCGAATTCTCTTTCCCTAAAATGGTGGACTTAATATGAACATTCATTGTCAGAGATTGTCAATATAAATAAGATTTTGTGGGAATATTTTATGTGAATTATTAGATATCTGATTGTCAAATATAACTGTTTATCAAGTAGGCTATATTGAAGTCCAATCAATCACAACTATCTCCTATGAGTCCAATGAGAGAAATCCTTCCCAGACAGTGTTCTAGTTAGTAAGGACCATAACGTCTAGTATCCAGTCCATCATTCCTTATTCAATCCAAAAATCAATGGTATACGAAAATTGAATACAGTTAACAAAATGCTTGAATACTTCTTCTCATTCTCTTCCAGCACTGGACTATCTTCAAGCCAATGGAATTCACTACAAAAATTGTACCGTCCATGAAAATCTGAATGCATCCCAAACAATTCGAAAATATGCTTGAATATTTCAACTCAATTCCATCTAGCACAGGATGAGATTCTTTGTTTTCAGTCCGAATCGCACGGTTCGGAATGCACTAATCCAATTCGCCTTTCCTTCGATGGTATTGTGTTCCTAATCCCAGGAATAGAATTGGAACAAAATATTAGCAATTATCCGACAAATGGAAACAAAGGAATTCGCTATGCGACCACAATGAATGGAATGAAAATCATAGACGAGTATATCTGTAGCTGTGAATTGTACTATCTCTGTATATAGTCTACTTCCGAAGTGAATGGGACGTAATAAATGGATTGTTTCCTCTTTTCATTGCAAAATTAGCTGACTGTTACTATAGGAAGGTTCTTGCCAGTTATTTCATCCATTTTCCACAATAGTACCAGGTTGGAATAAGATAATTCAACTTTGTAAGGAGTAATTTTCAATTGTCTTACAGCTTATTATGTACAGTTGAATGTGAGGTGATCCAACACATGAAGTAGTGTTGAGTAATTCAGTCTATTAAAAATTGTATTAAAGATTTTCTTAATTTCAATTCTATATATACGAAATTGGGTGGATTTACTCAATTCGTGGATGGTACAATTTATTAGAAACATACATTCTAGGGAGTACATCCTAATTAATTTGTTATAAAAGTGGAGATAGAAATGAAGAGTCAAAAATTTCTTGCTTAGTAAGGATTCTGAATCATCCTTCATTTCCTATTTGCGTATCTACCAATTATCTTAATTAGGTATGCAACATGCCCAAAGGTTTCCTTGTAATATGTAATCAAGGTTAAATACGAGTTTACCTTGTACATTATTTGTATTATAATAAACAGAAATTTTGACAAGTTTTTGTATAATGTGTTCCAAATCAAGGGATCAATAACCAATGTCAAATTGTTAAAACGAATTTGCATTATTTTATTACAGTAAACAATAAAGTGGGTCATAAAACCATACTTCGTTCCATTTCAAATAAAATTTTACGAAGAATATTAAACTCATCGCAATATTAATCCTAAAGCTACAATTCATGTACACAAGTACTCAAACCTTAATGAAAGCCAAGTTTGTATAGTAGACAGAGTAAGCAATTATTTTCGAAGGGCTTAGCGGAAAGCAATTACAAATTACATGTCGTACAGTGTATAGCCTACTCTAACGTATAAAATACATACTATTTTGTACAAAATATATACTGACGCAAGGTGTAGTAGATAATATACCTATATAAAATGGGTGTATTCTGCATCGTTATTCACAAAACCATGAATTTATTTGCACAGGTCGAGTGGAGTATATACAACCCGATGCTCAGGTGTTTCAGAGGAGCTAAAAGGTTATTAATTATGGCATCGAGGGAGTAATCTTCGCCATATTGCTGGTAGAGAGAACATAACTCTTCAAGCGTGGACAATATTGTATATTATGGCAACACTGCAATAAGAATATGGGACAAACCGGGCTTTATCATTTCTGTGATCACCTAAAGGACCAGATATTTGCTAATGAAAGTTCGCATGCTTCATATTTCATAAAGAAAAAATAAGAACTCGGAGATTGTCAAGTCCCTTCTTACTTTACATTGAGAACATAAATAAAGTTTACAGTATGGTCTCATAGCTTAACCTGTTACCTCTATTAAAAATATAACAGGTTAATTATAGGATGGTATTATCAAATGAATAGTTGAAATAAAACTCTTATTAATTGATTAGAATTAATGAGTTTCTGAGAGCGATCTAGTATTTTCTTTGGTGATTCTCATCTTTAAGACAGTGATCAAGACTTTCTAACCACATTTCAGGACAACACGTATAAAATGAATCAATTCTATATTACAATAAGCCGATTGCAAGAAAGCCAATTACTTAATCAGACCAAAGTTTCATGACGTCATTTGAACAAACTCAATAGCAACTTCATCGCATTGGTCCTGCCAAACTATAATGCACAGTGCGGCAACTATGCACAGTGCGAATAGGATAGAGACATCAGCAACTGCCTTGTGCTGAACAAGGATACGCCCATCTAAGCAATTCTGACTTCTTGACGTGAATTGCACTATAGTCATTTCAATATTGAAAGTGCAGAAAGTTCGTCATTTCAGTGGTTCAATAGAATTCACTTTTCTGCAATCGCACTGTATTGAAGTACTTGAAATTCCAGTATTCAATTAACCCAGAATCTTTACAATCATACTAACAGACGCTAAGATCAGTTCATCAAAAACTAGTCCAAACAAGACAATGCAATCCAAGACGAACATGAATTATCGTCATACCCCAGACACCTAATTAAATTACAAAAATGGCTGACTTGCGGTTTTCTCAATGGGGCAGAGAGGACATTTTGACAAATTTCAATGCGGAACAATGTCAGTCCTTTTCGTGGAAATATGGACAAGTGTTCTGTAGAATAAAGTGAAAAGTTGCACGCCACAGCAGCCAATTAAATTCAAGTGACTCAGACAATGGTGATGCCTAGGGATATACACAGTACGGCAATATACAGTCAGTATAGCATCAAATAGTACAGTTTTATACAGTACATATATAAATATATACAGTACAAATTTATACAGGACAGTAACAGTATAATTATACAGTACAGCTATATGAACAGTGCAGCTATATGCAGTACAGTTATATAGTGCGACGAAAAAATCAAATCAAACGCTATACAATACTGTACTACTAAATACAGTACATGAACGGCTAAATAGAGTACAGCTATATACAGTACGACGCGAAAATGAAAGCCGGCGCTTTTCAAATACGTTTCACAGGGCACCGGATTCAAAACTAACACTCACTGAACTCGAGTACACAGTACATAGCCTCTCAATAACACTGAACTGCAGTTGTCGACGGCTAATAATTGACATCTATCGATGAAATCAATTACGAGATTTTTTCGTATTTCGAATAGGTCTGATTGTGTTCGAGTAGAAATATCACTAGTGCTATTCAGTTCAGTGCGTGAGATCAAAGGGACTTGGTGAACAGTGTGATGAATTATGAGAGAGTTATTTTGCTCTGGTTTTTTTAGAGGATCGTGTGAAACAGTTGGAATTGGGATAGCCTACTTTTGAATATTCCAATTTGAATTTCCATCCCATTCAGAATAGACACGGTTTCAATAAAAATTTAGACTATTTGGAGAAAGTTACTACTGTTATGGTGGTAATGCCGGGTTTACAGGTTGCCAGTCGACTAGTGTCAAGTGTTATTTCTGAAATGTTGGGTATGTTGCATTGGGTATGCATTCACTATTAGAAATTGTTCAATAATTTTTAAAATAAATGGACTTGCAGCCACCCAGTCGATTCGTTCATAAAAATTACAAGATAATTTATGAAAATTGAAAAAAGAAATTAATTTATGGAATTGATTATTAAATATGAAAAGACAATATACCAGCGTTCTTTTACTAAGATTTCATATATATATCAGCGTTAATATCTAAAATTTCAGCAGAAATATGAATGAAAAGTAGTTTAATGCGCCAATAGACTATTGAGACTGCTATTGATGTTGGAGATTTCATTGTTTTATGGTAACTAATATCAGTTGATAGGTAACGAGATCTCTTTTATACAGCAATGGAGTTATGTAAAACCGCGGTCTATAGCTGAAACTATATCTCAATACCTGCATTGCTGTGTTGGAGAGATCTGGTAACTTATCAAAAGAAATCTAGTTACCATAAACATCGATTGCAGCTCCAAAAGTCTGGAATCATCAGGTCAGAGTACAGATTTCAGGATTAATATTAAATCCTTCTAAAAACGCCCACCATGTAAGTGAAGAAGTAGTAGGCGAGGTCTACCATTTTCATTCAGTTTTAAGCTGCCTAAGGTAGCAGCAGCTTAGCATGTTGAAACAGAGCTGCAATGCCGTCTGTCTCATTAAGGGTAATGAATAAAATGGGTGGGGGGTGTTTGGGGACCTTAAAAGAGGGAGTTAGGAAGCCTTGAATGGTGATAGGAGGTCAGGGGTATGAAGGGGGACCACCAGAGCAGGTAAGGGGGCGTTGAAAGGTGAAGGGAGACTTGAATAAGGGTGAGGGGGGTTGAAGGGGGCATTGAGAGAGGTAAGGGAGCCTTGGTTGAGGTGGTTTTAGCGATTAGACGGATATAAAACACCCAGAAAGTCACCGCCGCAGAGTTCCAACACTGGAAAAGCAAGTACAACATTGGCACATTACACGAAGCATGACTGCTAATCGGATTTGCCCGGTATCCGTCCTTCTCCTCCTCCTCTTTCTCCTCTTCCTCGTCATCGTCCTCCTCATCCTTCTCCTCCTCCTCTAAATCCTCCCTTCATTCTTCCATCCTGTCCATCAGGTTGGCGACACTGAAGCAGTTCTACTCACTCTTCGATCTGTTCCTCATTCATGTTTAACCCTTTCTACCCCTCCACCCACTCACACAAACCCTTTGTCTCTTTCTCACTCAGTCTCTCCTACTCACTCCCTCTCTCTCTCTTCCACTCATTCTCTCTCTTCTGCCCCTCGCAATCCACTACAAAGCTACAACGCTGATAAACAACACCCTCTCGGTGCCTCTACCTCTTCCCCCATGTACCAACCCCCTCACCGTCATTAACTTGCACGCACACTATGACGTAGCGTATAGTAGTGGCTAACTCATTTTCATCCTCTCTTCCCTGTGGTGGAAAGATCTGGAGGATTTCATTTTCCAATCGCACAATTTCCTATCTCTAAGGTAACTAATCCAGTAATTAACTTTTTATGACAAGTTAAATGGATCCTGCTATAGCTATGAAATTTTAGAACCAAAGAACAATTTATAAAATCAATAGGGAGCCTGCTTGTACGACTTGAAATTCTACAATATATATATTATTGCAAGTCAATTTTAGCCCTGTTGAGCTTCAAAGTCAATTCACACATATCAATTTAATTTCAGTTTCGTTTCAGTCAGTGCACTGTGATTGGTGCAGCGACATCGACACAATTTTTCTGAGCATACACTGGATTAATCAAAGAGCAATGACTGAAACGGAACTAAGAGTGAACTGATATGAGTGAATCGACCTTTATTCTACTTACTGATTTCACTGATGTCGTAATCAAGATTCTGGCCGATAAATGATCAAGTTGATTTGTTGTAAAAAGGGAATAATCATAACAATAATGACTGTAGTGGTTAACTATCCATTAACTGGGCTACTTCTATTTATCCACATCTATTCATCATTCATTGTACACACATGGAAGAGTAGAATAGACTAGGCGTACACCGTTAAGTCAAGACAAGACAAGACGAGATTAGTCACGTTTAGTCACAGTACTTCACATAGTTGCTTATGAAGCAACACACACCGATTAGTCATTGCATCAGTGTGTGCTGCTTCATAAGCAACTATATGAATTACTGTGACTAAACGTGACTAATCTCATCTTGTCTTGTCTTGACTAACCGGTGTACGCCTAGCCTAACAGTCATCAATTCCAAATTTTCTAGGAGAAACACATAAATTTTGTAGAAACTGTTGAAATTTTTATCTTGGATTAGTGTGTTTAATCACACCAAGAACCTAAAAATAGATTCGAGTAAAAATACAATGTATCGAGTAAAGTTTGAGTATTGTTTACTCAGGAATTGGACACCCAGTGTGTTCAGAAACAAACTACATTTGAAACGAGGTTTTTATTGGCAGTTTCCGGAGTTATTCACTCAATTAAGTAATGACAACGAGGCGCTGCGGCAAACTGTGTTCTAAACAAGTTAACTTTCATTAGGTAGCCCCGACTTTTTTGGGGCGTTCAAGTTGATTCAGAACGGCAGAACAAACATTGGAGCAGTAGGTAGGCCTGTGGGAATTGAGTGACTGCCGGAAAAAACGTTACTTCCCAGTCTAATCCCGTTTCAAAATGATTCGTCGCTACAAAGTCCGGTCTGAAATGATTCGTCTCTACAAAGTTTAGGGTTTAAAATTTGTTTTTCCGGACCTTGTGTGCGTAAACATGATATGGATGATGCCTGGAGTTTTGCCAGTTTGTTGCCTCAACCAACCTCAACTGAGTTGTTTTCATCTTCCCACTGACACAAATTTATAGGTGTTTGTGTGTTAGATACAATTGTTTTCCTATCTCTTCCCTGTATCCTGCCTAAAAAACAAGTTCTGCTTTTTGCTTTTAGAGAGTTCTTTATCAATTTAGGCTACACTTATCCTCTGTACTAATTTATACTTGGAAAGATATAACTTCCGTATCGGCGTAGCACGTATAAGATACGGAATAACTGGTTTCTGATACGGAAGTTACATCTATTCAAATATAGTTTATTTATTTCCTGTATTGATTTGAAAGCCTTCCTATGACATGGATATCCATAGTTGGGAGACTTTTGATTCACTACCCTTCTTCACCACAACTTTTCTTTTTTTTATTAGCCTTATTTTCTAGTGTTTTATTAACTTTTCTAGTTATTGTATTTTATTGTTTGTATGTTATGTTGATTTAATGTTGTGAGTGTGAAATAAACAAATTAAAATTGAAATTGTTTGTATTATTTTTTTAACAGTTGAATGAAGTATGCTCAGTATGCAATTGGTTTTATAAGACCTAGCAATAAATTTTGTACTGTTGAAGAATGAATAAAGAATCAATCAATAACAATTAATATCATCTCGTCTTTTTGGTTCTATAACTTATAATGCTTTTTTTCATCAGAGGTCAGTTTCATAGTGCTAATCAGCCTCAGGCCCGAATACAACTGAATTAAATTCAACAAACAGTAGTTTTAACTAGGTTTAAACTTTCAGTATCTCGCTTCAAACTGTGAATCTACAAATTTGAATTTGGTTAGAACGAAGATAAACACGAGAATCATAGTAAGTAATACCATATTATAGAGAAGCGTTATTCTTTAGTTCTCTAGGTTCTAATCTATTCTCTGTGGTAATACTATCATAGTAAGTCATAAATCAGTAAGTAATTAATGATTCCTCCATATTTTTTAGAATGTGTTTTTGGAAATAAATATCATTTAAAAAAATAACCAACAGTACAGGAGTACTGTATAGGCTTAGGCCCCATCCAAAAATATTCTCTTCTAACTGTTCCTGTCTGGTCTGCAGAAATTCCATATCAAAAAGCAAAACCATGAATGCATATTTAATTGTTGAAAATCACGTGTCACTATTAAATGGGAATGGAAATTAAGTGAATATCTTGTACCTTATGTTCAATACACTTGATGGCCATAAAGTATTTAATGGCCACAAATCGTGTTCATCTCGAATTCGCTGCCCGAAAATTGTGTGGTAGCCTATCTCTATTTGTCAGGCATTGGACTACCGCTGAAAAACGGAGGCTAGCCTTAGTGGGTCTCAGGGGATAGAGTCGATTGGCAGAGTGGTTTTAGTGCCTATCGATTCAAAGTCATCCTCTCTTTTTTCTCTCTTCCTGTCTTCTTTTCCTCATTCTATCTCTTTTCTATCGCCGTTTTTTTCTACACCCACTTCTCGCCGTTCCGTTGCTCTTCGAGTGTTTGTGCTCGCCTGTCGGAAGTTGTTTTCCTT
Organism: Laodelphax striatellus; assembly: GCA_017141395.1. Taxonomy (NCBI): domain Eukaryota; kingdom Metazoa; phylum Arthropoda; class Insecta; order Hemiptera; family Delphacidae; genus Laodelphax; species Laodelphax striatellus. The sequence continues at coordinate 9,159,233 of CM029534.1, forward strand.
TTGATGATTGGCCACTCAGTTTCCTTCGATAAAAAATGTTTTTCCCGTTGAATTTTCTCGGCTCCAAGTCGGATAGCACTAATCTATGACGACGATCAACGCTTCTCGTTGGCTTGCCACGTCACCCTTAAGATGCCACCTTGACCGTATACCAACTCTTCCTTCTTGCTAGGAAAATATATATCCAGTTTCACACTTTCTATCTGCTCTCTTGTATAACATAAACGTTGTATACACTATGTATGACATATACATTTCATGTTATAATAATTTATAAGTAAAATATTCATGAGATGAATATTTACAGTTCATCAACATGGTTTCATAAATAATTCATCATACAATGAGAAGACATGAAATTAATAATATTCAATGTAAAATACAACTCTATTGTAAATACAATGTTAAGTTTTCGCTCCACGTCCTTGTCCACTGAAAATTCGAGTGGTAAATGGATTTATTTGGTACTTTCAGTATTATTTTCGCTTTTGGATTTCGTGTTTTGCATTCAAATTCATCTGAGAAATTATAATTGTTGGTTCATTGTCTTTTGGGCTTGAATTTCCAGTGTGATACGTCATGAGCATGAAATTTGTACAGTTGAATGTATAAATTTTGGATAGAAGCAATATAGTCATCAAGCTATTATTGTCGAATGAGCTTCATAAACGCTATCAAATGATAAAATATATTTCCCACCTTCATTTGTTCTATTTTTTGTTCAATCTGAAAAACCATGATAATCATATTTTTTAGTATTTTCTCTCTTGTTAAATTATGACTCTTCTCTGTTCACATGCTAATCGTTTATGCAGGGAATATATGATTAGTAATACTGTTATATGTTTCCTATGTAATGTGTTTTTATATTTCCTGACTGAATAAGATTGGAATTAAGATACCTGTATTAATTACTATCAACCGCCTTCCTGTATTATAAATTTGATTTGATTCACTAGCTTCAATGATATATAACAAATGGAAGGTACTAGTTACGTTAATAATTTAACATGTACTTGTTCTCCAATTACACAATATCGCGTTCAACTCAACTCCATCTAATAACACACATAATTGAGTTCCAAGCTACACAAGTGAGTTCAGAAGTTCTACAAACGATGAGTGTGGTATGAGAGAATAAGAGTAATTTCGAATACTAACGGGGAAGACGTGAGTAAGACTTCAAAAGTAGTCCTGTGGAAGTTAACAGGAAAATTGGAATACTGTAAAAGAGATAGAAGATGTACAAAGGGGCAGATAAAGAGAGGAGATGAGAAGAGGAGGAAGACGAATAAGGTTGAAAGAGAATGATGGAAAGGGTTGGGGAGAAAGAAAGAGAAGATGATGGAGAGAGAGAAACGTACAGAGAGCAAAGATGAGAGAGATGTTTTGGGAAGCTCCAAACAACACTTAATAAAACGAGTTCCCATATGCGCTACAACAGCCAGCCAGAGTCGAATGTTCTGAATAATTCAGCAACGCAGCAATATTTTCTGCTTAGTGGATTTTAGTTGCGACAAGTTCGTCCAAATTTCGTTGCTTTTGCACCCGCCACGTCTTCTCTCTTTTTCTCACACAATTTTTCTTTGTCATTCTTTCTTGTTTCAGCTCCTGAATTTCATTGCTTCTCACTCTTACTAACCAGCTCTCTCCCCTTATAACTTTCCTATTACCTCCTCTTCTTCTTCTCCTCTATTACTTTCTTCTACTTCATCGGTCATTTTCTTTACTTATGTCATCCAGTTTTCCCCATTCTCTACTGTTTCGTTCTCTCTCTTCCAGTTTGACCTTCTCACTCCCTGTCTTTCACTCTCTCATTCTCTTGCTGTATGCTTTTACTAATCAGTTGCTCAATCACTCCCTCCTACAGTTTTCCTTCTCCCTCGTTTTTCTCTTCCTTTTTAGCTGTGACCTAAAACTAAATTCACAAGAGATAAAAAAGTAATGATGATGGAAATGTTTGACAGAAGAACAGAATTGGAAGAAAGAGGAATTGGAGAAGACTAGAAAAATGAGATTGAGTGTGAAGGAGGAATAAGAGGAAGGAGAAGAAAAATGTGAAGAAGGGAAAGAGAGAGAAGGAGAAAGTGATGATGTGCATAGGAGAGAAAGTGAGGAAGGGAAGGGGAGGAGTAGGGAGCGGAGAAAATAATTAAAAAAGTCGGGAGGAGGAAGGAAAGAAGAGGAGAATGAGGATATTGATGGGCAAAAGTTACACAATGATGATAAATACTCATACACGTTTATGAAATTGCCGATTATAATGATAGGTATGAGAAGTATATGGGCAGGAGAGTAGAAATGAAGGGTGAAAAACAAGTGACCCTTAATGTAGAAGAATGGAAGGAGAGCAAGGACGAACAGCAAAACGTGGAAGGAGAGAGGACAGATAAATAGAGAGAAAAAGAGGATGAGTGGAAATGAAACATAAAAGAAAAAGAGGGCAGGAAATTTAGAATTAGCAGAAAAGGAGAGGATGAAGAATAAAAAGTAATAAACAATCAGGAGGATGAGAACAAAGACGCGTAGCTGAATGAAGAGCAATGAAAGAGAGCAAAAATGAATGATTGAGAATTGGAAGTGGAAAAAGAGAATATTATTTTTGAAGAATTAGGAGGATAAGAACAATGACGAATAGGAAATTAGGAGTAAGAAGGAAGAGATAGAAAGAGCAAGAGAGTGAAAGGAAGAGAATATTATTTTTGAAGAATTAGGAGGATAAGAACAATGACGAATAGGAAATGAGGAGTAAGAAGGAAGAGATAGAAAGAGCAAGAGAGTGAAAGGAAGAGAAAATTATAAATAGAAAGAATTAGGAGGATAAGAACAATGACGAATAGGAAATTAGGAGTAAGAAGGAAGAGATAGAAAGAGCAAGAGAGTGAAAGGAAGAGAAAATGATAAATAGAAAGAATTGAGTGAGAGAGAGCGAGAGGGAGAGCGAGAGAGAGAGAGATAGATAGAACAAGAGGTGAAGAATGAGGGAGCGAAAGTGTGGTAAACACACTACAGCTAGTGGTTATTAAGGGCCTGCGGAGTAATGAACAGAGGCACGACAAATTGCACGATAAATGTAACGCAGTGGCGACATGCTGCAGTTTGGTATGCGCGGTTCAAATTCCAAAAACATGCTTTCATTTGTAAATTGTTCGCTGTAATTCGCATCGCATTTGAAAAAGCCGTGTCACTCAGCTATGCCATGGAAACAAGTTTGCGATGCGGCTGACACAAAACTTCATGTGTACGTAGTTGTTTATCAGATGGATTAATTCATTGTTTTCGCGGTTGGTTTGAGAAGCGGTTGAACATATTATTGGAAAATGACTTGATATATGTAAATACTAACTTGTCGTTGAGCATGTTGTCTTAATCAAAAACCGACATTATCATTAGCGTATGACTTTGATCGATGGGGTGACCCGTAGGATGTTCCAAAAACCTACAATTTACAATTTATTCGGGAAATTCCTCCCCCATGAAAATTCTCATGAGTGATTCCAAAATATCTAAATATCGCGTGGAATAATTGGAGCTGAATTCTCTATATTACACACTTTTCCACTATATTTTACTACTACCATCTACTTGAAAATATGTAAATGTGGAGTTATCACCTGAAACTTATCTCATTTATTATAAATCATGAATAAATGATACGATACTAAACTTTTAAATGTTTAAATAAATGTATAATTGGAGTAGGCTAAAACTAATTAATTGTAACAAGATGTGAAGAATGAGGGAGCGAAAGTGAGCTTCTACTTAATGTCTTGGTGAAAAAAATCTACACATAGACTTACTGAGATGGAATACTTAGTAGAGTGGAGTATGCCTGGGGGATATTTCATGAAAATTTATAAGTAGAACTTAAAAAAGGCTAAGACACACTAGTCTTCTAAAAAATTATTTATTTATTTCAAAGTGAGACGTGATATCAATGTCTCATGTCTGACCACCTTTTACATGACTTCTAATATGTAATGGAACAGGCCCTTGATATGGAGCCCAACTGCCTTACTTTAATCATCACCAATTACAGAAATGATATAATACTACAAAATTAGTACCTAATCAAACAAAACTTCAAAGTTCCCCACATTGGACTGATTCACATTATCCAGATTACACTTGACCTTTGCTTTGAAAAATACACCGAAATTTGGAAATTTGTCAGCCTATTATCTATCGCATGCCCAACTAGCATTTGTCAAGTAGCTGCTTGAGCTTTGGTCTAGTTTGAAACTTAGCCAAGAGAAGGTGGATGCTCATTCTGGCACTTTGCAGACATGGTGCTATACAATACATCCTACATGTATTATTATTCATGTATATAGGTTTTGCATTCCAGGAAATATCTGTATATCATACAAGTATATTAAAATTTAATGTATATGAATATTATAGGTGGATACTGTAGATTCTGTATTTCTCGAGTCTAGCTTCTGTATTCCAAATATACTATGTATAAAATAATACCATTTCATGGTACTATGTACAAATTATAGGTATAATGCTTTTGTATTCCTCATGATAGTGTATATCTAGGTTAAACATAGTAATAAAGCTTCTATGTTCCAAACGACAGTGGCTTCAAAGTTCGCTAAGCAGCAACTTAGCTTGCAGTGCTTCAATTCCGTAATTCAAGTTGAGTTTGCAGTTGTAGATTAGTAATCAGACATGAGGCACGATAATGGCAAGGGAATAAGTTGACATGGCGCACTGTACGACTATAATTTACGGAAAGACAGACAGCAAGTTGAAGGTGGCGGGGTGGGAAGGAAATGCTAATCCAATCTGAGTTTTCATTGGTCGAAATGGTTGTTCTTGTACGAATGATTACAGGAAGAAGTTTTATTGACACATTACGGTGTATCACTGTGTATTAAGGATTTTTTGTAAGGATTTAAAAATGATTTATTGTATGATTTCAAAATCATTCGTTGAATAAATGAAAAATAGTTAGTGATGAGACATTTTGCACATGGAGATTGTTACATTTGTCAATGTGATGAATACAAGTTTGGGGAATCAATTCCTGCAACAAGCTATACTTTTCTGTATGAACTTTAAAAGTTATAAAGTAAATTTTCTTTTACTGTGTGTATCTTAAACGTTACCCCATTCAAATTGAAAGGATGAAAATTAACTTTTAGCTAATAATTGGAGAGAAACCTTGCATAGTTGTTGAAAGATTGGGAAAAACAATAGGAAAGGTAATGAAGTAGAAAAAGAAGAATGTAATGTAATGAGAATATATTTTCTTTGAAATTTGAAAATAAAAATGAGAATATTATTATTGGAAAAAGTTTTTATAGGAATTATTGGAAGTTGAGGAAGTTTATAAAACGAAAGTCAGTCATGGCCATCTGGCTTACGTCACTTTAAAGACGGCAAAAGCTTGAACGCGGATTTTAGTGAAAAATTAATATAACTGTCGCAAACCATAGAAATAAATTCATTTCTTCCACTCGAAAAGCTATCGTTGACTGAAATTTTCTAAATTTTAATGCGACCGAAGTAGGTTAAAAAGGAGAGATCTGGCACGTGACCGAAGGTCAGAGGTCAACCCCACCTTGGCCACGCCCATCCCCTGCAGAACCGCCATCCCCGTTTCAAGGTCACTAACCTGCCTGACCTGCTCTAACTAACCTAAGTGAAGGTCACTAACCTAACCCGACCTACTCCAACTAACCTAATCATCTAACCTAACCTGACCTACTCTAACCTAAGTCAAGGTCAAGGTCAAGGTCAAGGTAAGGGGCCTTGCAGCAGCCCAAGCCAATGGTCAAGGTAAGGGGCCCTGCAACTCCTCAAGCCAAAGGTCAAGGTCAAGGGCCTCGCCAAGCCCAATAAAAGAATGGGTAAACAAAAACCGAGTTACTATAGGTTAGGTTAGGTTAGGCGTCAGCCTAATCCTATCCTAACCTATAGTAACTCAGTCACCTGTTTCAACAGGCCTGCCATACCATCCAAGCAGGGTGATATTAGGTTATGCTAGGTGAGACACATCTAACCTAACCCACCCCAGCAACCAAGAATAATATTACCAAAAATCATTCCCTCTAGTATTAGTGATACACACTCAGTGTTCACTCAACAGTCACTAGTGACTCACTCAACTGTCACTAGTGACTCACTCAACTGACACTAGTGACTCACTCTGCAAGTATTCCAAGCAGCTTCTTAAATACTAGAGGTGGTGGTGGGGGTAAGTCAATGATGACACAATAATTACATTTCTTTCTTTATTGCCATAAACAAGTTGCGACAAAAATATTGATCTTTAAACAAAGTTTGCTTTATCCAATTCTGTGAAACATTTACTACATTCAGTGCAGAAAATGGCTGAGTATCTAGGGTTCATTTGTCGCCAGCTTCATCCTCAAAGTCTCCACAAAGTTGAGCAGGAAATGTTCCAGTAGACTCCTGTAGCATTCTTCATCAGTGTATCCAGATTGGGCATCTCGTGGAAAAGATAGGGTGAACTTAGGTCCACATACTCGACATTCTCCTTGTCATCCAGCTGCAGCAGTGTGTTGAGCAGAGTAATCTTCTCATAGCCGTAGACAAAGATCTTGATTGCATTGTTGTTTTCATGCAGCCATCTTTCAACTGTTCCGCATACAATCTGGCGCAATTCAGAATAGGGTAGATGTGCTTGACCGGCTCCATTGCCAGACCATCGTAGTCCATGTTTCGCTCGATGCAGAGCATTGTTGTCACTTGTCTTCAGCAGCATGTCTGGGTAGGGTGACTTGAAGAAATGATGATGCGTTGTCACACGATGCCTGTCATCACGTTCCAATATGGCCATCTCCTTGACAATAAACTCATTGTTCAATCCTTCGAATCCTTGAAAGTCCATCAGGTAGAGTGGTAGTGGTCCAAAAATGTCAGCAGCTCTTCTTCTAACATTTCCATGTACTCGTGTTCATCAGAATCTTCATCAGCATCCTTCTTCCCAGTAGAAGCCAATGCAGCATCCCACAACATCCTCGCCATCACTTTCAGGCAACTCTCCTTCCTCATCCAAAAACTGTAAAACTCTCTTAGCTGCGGACATGATGTATGCTTCACCCAATGCTTCTTACCAGAATGACTATCCCAACACTTGTCATTCGCCTTTATACCCTAGGCAGATTGCACAATACCTGACATTGGCTTGTACTCTTTTGTCACATCATGAATCATCAGACAGTAGGCACGTGTATCCGCAGGAATGTTTTCAGTTGCTTCAAACTCAATTCTCACATCAATACTGCCAGTTTTAAGTGACTCATTTTGGCGGGAACAATCAAAAGCATACAACATCATTCGGCCATTTTCTAGAGCACTCTTTTCAAACAGGGGATTGACCAATTGGGAATGTCCATGATTGTAGGCTCCATTGAAAGCTTCATACATGCCATATACACAACAATCATCACCGTCAATGCTCTCATACGGATGGTACTTGTGGTTTAAAAACACTCGAATGTCTCTCATGTTGCACTTGTCAAATTGGGATGAATTAGCAGTTGCCACTCCATATCTTGCTGTCTGCAGCCCAATCACAATGTAGCGAGGCTTCTCATGTTGAGCTGTTGACTTGACAGTCCATGTATGCTTCTTTGTAGCAGGTAAGGTTGGGTACTCGTACAATTCCCAATGCCGGAATGTCATGCTTATAGGTGTATCATTCTGTACAAGTTTCAGCAGACGCAGTTTGTATTCATCGGCCACTTCCACATAGGGTATTCTCCATGTAAGTTTTTCAATGACTACCTTTCCGGCAGCATTCAAACAATTAGTAGTGTCAGCACTGCGTCTCAACACCAGTTCCTGTTTCACATTCAGTAGAACCTGTTTGTAGTCTTCGGCAAAGCCCAGCAGGTAGCGTAGAGGCACATCCATGATTGTTGTATCAGCTCCATTGGGAGGAAAAGTGGCAAATCCAACTGTTGGGTCAAACTTGTAGCCAGCTCGTTCCATTTTAGTCCACTCATCTCGTTCAAATGTCATAGCATTCTTCATCAGGCTGGTAATTCCAGGGGTGCGAATGCTATCTACTATCACACCATTTATCTCATAGCGTATCTCTGACCAAAGGTGAGCAAAGAATCCAGAGACACAGGGACTTCCACCCAAGGCGGCATTAGCTGCATTTGTCACCTTAAACTCCACATGTAGATAGCTTTCTGATGGGATTGTGTAAATGTCCTGCTGTTGAATTGGTATCCGTATTTCATCATTGGCTTTGAAGCTTGTAGTATAGGGAGCATGAGAATGGTACTCGTAGCCAATGATGCTGTTATCCGATCTGGGTCCACTCCTTGTCCATCTAAAACTCCCATTATTGCTGCTGTTGTTGTCGTAGGTGACAGCCACGTTTTCAAATAGTTGATGCTCCTCGATGTTAACTCTACAGAGTCTAAACGACGAATGACGTTTGCAGCACTTGCAGGCCTTTTATCTGTTTCTGTGGGTTGATGATCTACCTCCATGTCGCATGCCGCCTCATTATCCAGTCCACGATTCCACTTATCAAATATCAGCACCATCTCACTTGCGTTGTCTCAGATGCAGATTAATATTGATCTTCTCACCTCTATTATTATTGAGACGTCCGTTCTCGTCAATAACCTCTAACGTAATGTTACCAATCTGCTTGGCGTCCACCGTCAAATAGATTACATTCTGTACAGTTACAACTATTTTATACCCTGTTTCAACATTTGGGTAAAACTCATAGATCACTTGATCTTTGACACCATTTGATTATGATCCACTCACATCATTGCACTTTACGTATTACATTGGGTCGACTGATTTGCACTGCTGTATCACCTTTAGCCTCTGTGTCAGCCTCTATGATCCTAGTGTTGTTGAATCCCAGCAGACTTCCAATCGACTCAGGTTTTGTGAAATCCAATTTGGCATTGCTCAATACTGAACATTTCAAGGTTGATGGGTCCACAGCCATCTGAAGTTTTATGTTGCGATCATGTAGCCTTGATGTGAGCAGGTTAGCAATTGTTTGAAATTCAAAACTGCCTTCCGGCAATGATATAAACTCCATTATCTTATAACGGGGTGCTGCAGTAGTAGCTCTTGCAGTCCGTCTACTACCTGTTATAGAGTTATCTTCGTCATCAATGTCTCCATCAGCTGATGTCTGCTTAGCTTTCAGAAGCACTTTATACCATTGATTGAATATGGCTGACCTATCATCTACAATTTCATGATGTTTCAGCGATGGATCATCTTCTTCTTCAGCTTTTGCTCCTTTCTTCTTAAACACATGAGTTATTTTTGGAGCATAATAGAACTTGTTGTTGTAGTTCATCTCAACATTGGGTATTGAATTGCAGCTTGTAAAGCTGATGAGTCCAATTTCCCATTCACCACTGCTTGTATCAAGCGGCGGATAAAATTCACTTTTCAGCACAGATGTATTACCTCCAAAACAGAGCATCATGGTCTTGCCTGCTCAATGAACTATTGCACAATGACTGGCAATAGGCCTTGTTGCCCATTATTTATACTATTGGAAAGGGGAAATGATTAAAACTTGTTGTACAATATTATTTTCATTTATTATTTTCATCAACCAAAATTTCAAACATAAATGGCCACAAATATGAGTACAGATCCTCTTGCTTCTGGTTATAGTTGTACTCGATCCTTGTTGCTGGCTCCAAACCTGCATGTAGTCGATAAACTCCTGTGGTGGCCTGAGGTTTCCAAAGCCGTCAAAGTAGATGGCAGCTCATCCTTCTTCACATAGCACACCCAATGTGTGCGGCTCCATCGCTGGTGTCCAAATTGATGATGCCACACTCTCGTTCAAAGGTCCTGTTGCAGGTAGAGCATCCGCATAAACACTCCTCGGAAATGTTTCAGCTTCAGGCGACACGCATACTTAGAGGTCTGCATCAGTCAGCGCTCGATCTGGAAGAGCAATTACCGTCGCCGTTTGCATTGGCGGCGTGCTCCGTTCCGTCTTCTGTTGACGTCTCAGGTAGAGTCCTTTTCCCTTTTGGAAGCAGCAGCTACCTTCTTCTTCTTCCCTCGACGTTTTGCTCCTCCTCCAAACTTTGCTTTGGCCTTCATGATGTTGGTCACCGCTACTGCTGCAGCCCTTTCTGCCAATCCTGCCTCTGGAGCGTTGCTACACTCCAAGCTCGTTCAGCCAAGTCCCTGTCAGCCTTTGCTCTGCTTGCTGTATCACTATTCTGTGAATAGGCAATGTCGTGCTGCTTGCAGGCCCGATCAAGTCTGTTGATTCCTGGATCACCTCTTGCCAACCGCTTCTCCAGCTTTGTACCTGGGCCACAGTATTGGTAACGGGAAGATGAAGTTCAACTGGTAAAATATCAACTGCTTTGTTGACTATTGTTCCAGTGGCATTTCGCAGTGCCGACAACACTCCTCTCCCTGGTACCTCTTCTTTCCTTTGCACCTAGCCATCTAATGATTCACTTTAGCCCCATCATTCTCTTTTATACCCTCAGGAGGCTTGTCAAGTCCTATACGCTTCAAGACCATATCTTTCCATTCCTGTTCATTTGTAAAACTTGTATCACCGTTTGCACGCTCCTTAACCAAAGTTACCATAGCTGTTAATACTTTTTCTACAACTTCACGAGAATGCTCATCCATCCTCTTCTCCAAATATTGCTTGTTCACTCCATCTGTGGCATTGACTGGATCCATCATATCAGTCAGTACTGAGTCGTTGAGACTTGTAAATACTTGCGACGTACTTTTATCCCTTCTCTTTGGCAGCCACACCTCAATCAAATCTCTACATGTACCAAGATTTATTGCATCTCTGCTGCTTTGAGGATTTGCTAAATTGATCACCCGTCTATGACGAGCATTAATGTTACCCAATGTGTCCATGATGAATACAAAGTGGGCTGTACATCGCCCGCCCCTATAGTACAACTAGTTTGCAGGGTTGCCAACTATGTAACCGCCTTCCACCAACTCTTCCAGAATCGAATTAATTTCATTCTCATGGCCAGTGTTGCCAACTGCTTTGGATTGATCCAATAGTTGTAGTCTGTCTACAAGCTCATTGGGGTCATTGTAGTAGACATATTCAATCTTGGTATCATTGTTTGCCACCATATTGAATGGCGCCACCAGTCCTCTTCCACTGATTCCTTTCCCTTTCTTTTTGCCCTTTTTCAACAGTGGAAGTATTGTTCTCTTGTACTTGATATTGTTGTAGTCTCTAATTCTGCCACCTGCAGCATAGTCGTCTCTGTACACATTGGTAAACTCCAATATGTCTACATAGGCCTTTTTGTCGATAGCGTTACTTTTGAAGTGCTTGGAAGTTTCCTAAATATAAGTTCACAGAGTCCTTGTGTAGCATCAAAAGTCTGCTCATTTCCAACATTGTTGGGATCAGTCAACACAATCTTTGAACCACCAGTTCCAAAGGTTAAAATTTTGCTACCCAAACGAAAACTGTTGTCAATCACTTTTGGTCCAAATGTATCATCAAGCTCAACTCCTTTCTAATCAAACCTTTAACATAGATCCCCACAGGTGTTTTAGCCAATTCTGTTTGATCAAATTCAGATTCCACTACATCTTGGCTAGTATCCATCAATTGTTGAACACTTTTATTTTGTTGGTCCTCCTCCTCATCCGTTGACCATCCTGGAACATCACCATCCTCACTCAAAGGTGAATCCTTATTGCTCCACAACTTTCTCACAACACCAGACGTACTTGGAGCTGGACTAAAGTGTGAATCATCTCCAAATGCTTCAAAGGATGTAGGGGTCTCCTCTCCAATGTCAGGCAGTTGCAGTTGTTTCAGAGCTTGTTTCAGGGGTCGTGGCTGTATTGGTGTTAGTGGTGGTGTAGGTAGTGTGTGATGTTTATGTTGGCGTACAGGTACTGCAAGGCGTTGTACCACTGGCAGTGGTTCTGCTGCTGGTGGTGGTGGTGGTTTTTTGAGAGCTTCAACAATGTTGCCTAGGGGTTCAGTCAATGGTTTAAAGTGTTTTGCATGATGATCCTCTGACACTTCCCTTCCAAGTGTTAGCTCCTTGTGCTTCCTCTTGATGTTACGTTTCAGCTTGGCAATCTCCTTGATGGTGGGAGCAATCTCCTCCACAGTCTGCTTCACATCCATCCTGCTCGGTGTACACCAGTGTACTGAAGCTCCAGTGAGCTTACACCTCAACTAAATAGGTGTCGAGTCCATTCCTGTAGCGCCCTCTATTCTTCTCGGATGAGCGATCAATCACAAGGAATGCGTGCGCAGCTGATGACCAGACCTGATTGCACATGCTCTTGAACTGATCAAAGGTCATGTCAGCGCCTACATGATCTCTGTACAAATGTCTCATGTTGAGCTCGTCCTGTTCAAACACAATTATAAAGTTGGCATTGTCACGCACAAGTTGTTTTGGAATGCGGCTGTAGGTCTGTGCCAAATAAAACATCAACATCACTGTGACGACCGGCACTAAAGTATTGTCTGATGGCTTCCTGCTGTTCACAAATCACATCGTCGAAAATAATTATCGAGTTGGCTGGCAGTTCATTTGGGTGGGTATTTCTTCACTTGTGTCACACTCAACATAGCTCATTCCATCACCCAGTCCTTGCATGATTGTGCAAGTAACTTATATTTTGGTTGAAATGTAGTCTTTGACCAAACATAAATGTTTGAAAAGTGGATTCCTTTACGATCAAACAGCATGTTGAACAGTAAATTGGTTTTACCACACCCAGATGGCCCACAAATAATGCATCTCATGTGGTTGGGAACAAAGGACCGTGGCGCTTCTTTGTGTCCATTTCCAAGCACAACCTCTCACCACTCGATCAAAGTCAATTATCTTGAATTTGTTTTGCTGTTGCACAACCTGTTTCATCTCACTCACACAAGGTCACCTCTATCAATCCACAGTCGTGACTGCGATCGTATCCTTTCAACGCACCAGCAGTTTGTTACCTCTTCTCTTCAATACCTTGGCAATTTCAAATACAGTTGGCACTTTTGTCTTTACAATTTCTTCTGCGTAGAATCCTCCTTGCACAGGCTCACCTCTATAATCTTCCAACTCGTAGGTTACTGGCACTGTAGGTCTCACACGTGTTACCGTGAACAGTTCATTTGTCCAATTGGGCAGGTATCCCTTGTCAAACGTCATTTTATACTTGCTGATTCTCACCTTATCACCTGGCTCAATTTTCTGATGAGCACCCGGATAGAATGTGGGCTGTGATTTATCCAACAAGCCCTGCTGATACTCTTGACGCTGTTTACCAAGTTTGGAAAGTAAAAGCTTTTCATGCTCCTTCTCAACATCAGCTGGTCGCATACCTATTGTACGATGCACTCTGCCATTGTACTCTTTAACAAGTGAGGTTAGAATATCTGTCCACCTATAGGTTCCTCGTTCAGTGAATTTGACCCACATTAAATGTTTAAGTGTTCTATTGAAACGTTCCACTATCGAAGCTTTTTTATCTGAAAATGTCGAATAATGATTGATGCCATACTGTTGCACAAGTTGTTGAAATTTTGAATTGAACCACTCTTTACCATCGTCAGTCTGCAAATGTTTCATTGGATACTGAGCTAGAATAGGACGCATTGCCTTGACTACATCGTCAGCCGACTTGCTCTTTATTGGTATAGCAAGAGCAAACTTACTAAGACAATTGATAATTGTAATAATGTACCTATAACCTTTGTTCTGACGAGCATAAGGAATCATCTCGACAAGGTCAGCCTGATAGAGGTCATCAAGACCTTTCACAGTAACCATCCTTGTAGGAAAATTCCTACGCCCTGGTCTGTGCAACTCTCTCGCTATCACAGACTTATCCATACTAATGACTATCAAACACTTACATAGCTATATATTCACTTGAGCAGAGCAGGTTTTATCCTGTCTGTGTTGCGCAATTTGTTTGCTGTGAGCCAAACTGCGTTGTGCAATTTGGTCATGTAAACTATGGTTTCAAGGTTATGAAATAACTGTAGTCGACACATGGTTTCAGAGATGTGATATTTATTTACAACAATAAATGGTATGCTAAAACAGGTTTACTAGTACATAATATCTAGGCTTACCCAGGGGTACATGTCACCTAGATCGGTAGCCATTTCACATAGTCCTCTACCAACTGGAAACTCTAAAATAACTTTGTCAAAGTCCAGGTTGAACACTGATGCTGTTGGAAAACATGTAGTCATCTTCTGAATAAAGTTGATTGGTGTCCCAAACGGTTCTGGAATATTCTTGTAGCCAAACTTGAAGAATGGTTCCACAATCCAACAAGTGCTTTGTACAAGGTGGCAATCGCCGCAGGCACATCCTTTAATACTGTTTGCTGGCTCCATTGCTGATGGATACTGTTACGTTGTCTGGAGGCGGTGTAGCTGCAGTAGAAGATGGTTCTTGACAGTGCGGTGCACACACCTCAACTGAAGCATTGATGATGGCTTCAAGGAATTCCAACGATGTGAATGATGGGTGGAGGCATGTGCGTAGATCATATGCGCAATGGACTTGCTGGCACAGCTCCTTATCCACAGCACGTTCACCAGCCAGGTTCATGTACCAGTCTTTGACGTGTTGATGCATTGCTCCAAGATCCTTGTTGAACTGTCCGGATGACTGCAGACACTGTTGTATGTGGAATATGTTTGAAGTATCCAGTCCATGCTCCCTTGATGTCAGAAACTCTCCACTCCGGTACTGGGGATCCAGCTTGAAGGAGTTGACGCTCACGGCTGCAGCCACAAGGAGATAGTACACTGGTGGTATCATGGTTGTTAATGATGCTTGGCTGCTACTCGGCCTCCTTTTATACCCTGCATTTCTTGGAAACTGGCTATTTATAGCAATTACATCATTGTCTCCTCCTCTGTTTCATCCAAGCTTCTCATTGTGCAATTGATTCTGCAGTTCCCCCCAACAGCCAGTAGAATGATGATTATTAATCCAACATGTGACACAATCATTAGCGTTACCATCACAGCTAACCAACTCTCTACTATACTGACTAGAAATTTCAAGATTGTCATTGGTAGACTGTAATCCCTTGATGACGGTGTGGCCAGATCCAAATGCCAATGACTGGTAGAAGAAGGGCTACCCATCCACAATTTATAGCAATAATAAACATTAGCATTAAAGCTAACCAAATCTCTAATGTAATGATTAGAGCTTTCAGGATTGTTGTCGGTAGTTGATCCATGGCTCTGTAACACTATGCCTTCTATGCACAACTGGTTAATGAAGCTGTACACCCATTGTTTATATACATCCATGCCTCTATACAAAAATCAATGTTGTCCAATATATACATAACATTACACTAAATATATACATATCTACCTAAATATCTGATGATGACATCATCATCACTTTTCAAGCAATCTCCTGAGAATGCTGTGCTGGGATACTCCATCTTCTTCTTCTTGATCATTATTGATGTCATCAATGGGGTTCAAGTTGCTGAGTGATGTAGCTGGTGGACATTCATCTTCATCTTCAGATATAGTGATCACTTCATCTGTGATGCAGCTGCTGCTACCTGGCTGTGGCTCAGACTCTTCCATCTCCAAAACTTGTTGTGGGTCTGTCATCTCTCCTCCTCCTCCTCAGATGCTGCCTCAGCAGTAGGAATCTTATAGTGTCCATATGCAAGGGTTGTGATTCCATCTTCAAGGATGTGGCGTTTTTCATCAGCATTGCTCAGCGCCTTCTTCTTCTGCATCAGAGTCATTATCTGATGCTTCCTGGTTCCAAACATCACTTGCTCCCTATAGATTTCCTTTCCTTCAAACAGACAGTCCAGATAGTCTTGGAAACCAATGTATTTCCCAGCATCAGTATAGGACTTTGGCAGTTCCTGCCCAAGTACTGGCTCTTACTCCCTTAGCTTTCTTGATCAGGCCACTTGTATCTGGTTGGGTCGGATCTGTATTGTAGCAACGACAGGCATACAATTTGGAGCGAAGGCCAACGTACTCATGAGGAGCTCTGCCGCCATACTCGTCCTTAAACTTTCCAAGCACCATCTTATTTGTGTTGGAATAGCATGGGTGATCGGTAGGGTACTCGGATGTATCAAAAACATCTCTCAGCTCCTTGATGCTAATGATATCTTGATACATGTCTTCAGTCTCCACCAGGTAGAACAAGCTGTCAGTGTCTTGGTACAGAAGCTGTAGGCGGTCGTCATAGATGGGCTTCATCACATCGTAGTGGAATTGGTACATGAGGATTTTGCTCACATCCAACACTGTCAGCCCAATGTAGATGGGCTTGTCTAATGTTACCTTCTCCTTGTGTAGTGTCACAGCGCAAATGTTCTCTCCAAATAAGATGCGGTCCTTGAATGTTGGTCTTGCAATCAGTTCCTTGAGCCGCTTCCCGTCATTCACCAGCTCCATGTTCATCCTCTTCCGCGTTCTCCATGGTCTTGCCAAACACTGAATTATTCATCAGTTTGAAAAAGTTCTTTTCAAACTTGTTCTTTGACTGTTGACGCAACTTTGTATTCTTCATAATGTAGGTTGCCAAGAAGTCCTCCTGTTCAAACCGTACACCTCGATGAACTTTGCTTATCTTTAACCCATGCTGAACTGCTTGCTTCAGGGTGCGGTAGTGACAGATGTAGCGTTATGGGAGTTCAAGGTTGTCATCAATCGCATGTATCCAGATTTATCAGTCTTTCGGTTTCTTGGTAGGAATGGAAATTCATTGTGAGCATCATGAAGTTCTTTGGGGTATTCAACATCAACCTCAGTATGTAGCCAAGATGCTGTTTATCTTCAGCAATTTCAATGTCCTACACACTGCTTCCAGTTCCTCTCTGCACATCCATTGGAATTTCCGGCAGGGTAGTGGGTTACATTGCCCAGCCATACAGATTGTTGGCATCTGTATAAAGAAGGTATGATGTTGGTTTCTCTGGATTCACAGATGCTCCTGTATACTTGTTGTTGGCAATGGCATGACGGTGAACACAGGTTGTGATGCCACCTCAGTTCCATGTTCAATGAGCATGTACATGTCATAGTCAGTTAGTAGCTCCAACTCAACTCCTGTACACTTGAGCATTGCATCAAATGAGAAGCCAGGTGATGTGAAGTAGTGAGCGCAGTCAAGATCATAATTCTTCATGCACATGTCTCGGAAACTCTCGAAAACGTCAGCCAACAGGAGAACATCTGTCTTGAGGTATAGGTCACTGTAATCTCCCAGTGTTCTGCATCCAAACCGTTCCCAAACGTGCTGAGCATGTGCATAATCTGCATCACTGATTCCACCATTTGTCAGTGTGCTGTGGAAGGCATCCTTGGGAGGGAGTTCTGTCTCCTCCAATTTCTCCCATGAGTTACAGTACTCGTATGGAAACACACCTTTCCTTGAAACTAGGTCCAATTTGTTCCTAAACTGGCTTGAGGTGTGTGGCAGTTTGGATGATAGATCTGTGGGATTTTCAGCTGTTTTGACAAGGTTTGTTACCAGATTGTCAAGACTGTCTGGTGTAAACTGGATTGTGTCTATGAATCGGAGATGTAGTCTGTTGGAGATTTGTTTTGTGAAGGATATGTACTTTTCAGAACTATTTGGTATGACTGAAATTTGTAAATTATCAGCTCCTAGATGGGGAACAATGAGATGCGTGTCATAGTTCCTAGAGTTGTGGAGGAGCACAGGGATATGAGTTTGACGTCGTCGCAGGAGATTGCAGCCATTGCACAGAGCATTTCGATACATCCCTGTCATGTGGCAGTGATCTCGTACTTTGTCGCCTGTGAATGGTTTATTGCAGGCTTCACATGACTGGGCTGCATTGAAGGCTGCAAGCTGCTGGCTGGAGAGGGGGTTCATGGCTTTACCCTGTCTATCTATTGCTTCTGCAATGTCTCTTGCATACTTGGTCAAGGTTTTCATAAAGTGGGCGGCTGCATCAGGTCCTCGGTACACAATTGGTTCCTGCGGGATGAGGCTGTTGATGCTGAGCCAGGGTGGTAGTTGTTGTGGATCCTTTACAAAGTAAAGGCAATAACTCATCGCCTTATGATATTGGATGACCTTGGTAACCTTTCCAATCCAACGCTCAGCTGATCCATCCTCCTCCTCAGGCTTTTCAAGAATACATTCAAAGTCGGCATAGGCTACCAATGGCAGCCTAAACTTGTTGAGATGATTCTTGAATTTCATGGTGGGAGGGCTTCCGTCTTTGTTGGGCTGCATCACAATCCTTGCAATCTTGTTGTTGGCGCAGTACTCCTCATGCTCCTGCATCCGGCGTTCTCCATCTCTACTAAGGGTATAGTGGGTGAAGCAGCGCCGACAGATGATGATCGACCATTACGTTTTGTCAGCTGGACTCGCACAAGTTTTCAAAGTTTTTATGTAGCAATAGTGGCTGTTCACATTAAGATCATCCTCATCTGCTCCATTGCTGGGCTGGTTGGTGGTGGTGGTGGTGGTGGTGTCCTGCTGTGGTGGTGGTGGTAGCTGCTGTGGTTGTGGTGGTGGTGGTGGGGGTAGTTGCATCCTTGTCTTTGTCAAGGATTTGACATAGAAGGAGGAGATCAGTATGGTCTTCCTTCATATGCTCAACGACACGTCTTGGGTAAATATTGTTGTCATCATCCAGCCCATAGACATTGACCGATACCCCTGGGTTGTTTTTCTCAAAGAGATTGATCTGGCTGATTGTGTGGGAAGGTTAATCCAGCAAAGTTGTATTTATCCTCTAACTGCCAGTATCGGTCATTAACACGTTGTGGATTTGGCCCTTGGACATGTTTGGCCAACATAGCCCACTTGAAACAAAGCTGGTCCTCATTCTGGGGGTTGATGACTGCTTTTCTCAAGGCAATTTTGACAGGCAACTTGATGTATGAAGATCCCCGCAGTGGTGTATGCTTGCTGATGCGGATGAGGAGGCCATCAATGATGAGGAGACTCCATCCGCTTGAGTTTCCTTCAAATTTGGCTTCCTCCTCCAACATAACCTTGCAGGCATGTGCCACTATGTTGGAGATGTCGGTGATGCTGAACACAGAGTAGTTGGGGGTCTTGAAGGCAACATTTTGAAAGTCCACCTGCTCCATGTTGTTCTCATCCAGGCTGCTTTTCTGGTATGTGGCCTCCAGGACAAGGTTGAACTTGATGTTTCCATGTTCCTGGAATTCCTGGGTGATGACTCCAACTATCTTGGCTTCCAAGCTGTCGAGGAATGAGTGGAAGTCCTTGGCTGGGTCCTTGAGGCAGCTGTTGTTGTAGTAGAGGGTTCGCAGGCAGGAGTTGAATGCCTCCTCTAGAAGAGCAAACTCCCCCTGTGCTTCTCTGGTCTGTTGACAACGGCTGGCCTTGTTCATTTTTCAGGAATCTGAAACATAAAGTATATATGTATATTCAAAGCTGAAACCTGTATCATCCACAACTATCATCAGCAAAAAGATATCCACTGTGGTGTAATGGCTTTTCCAGGATAGCTATGATACTAACCATTACCTCACAGGGGGATTCGAACCTGGAACCTTTGCATTTGAAAGCAGACATGCTAACCACTACACCACAATGGATATCTGATGTCTGGTTCACTTTTCCTCATTGATAAGTTGACTTATATCTGGCTGACTCAATATTCATAGGTACTTTTTAGGTTGGGGAATCAATCACTATACTCTAGTGTAATGCCTAACATTCCTGCTTTCCATTAACAACTTTCAGGTTAGAATCCACTCAGATACAATTAATCAATCATTATACTACAATACATATCTTTATATCCACCTCTAGTATAATCAAAACATATTTCTAAATAAGAAAACACTTGTACTCACTTTTTATATCACAGGTGAAGATTACAGCAAACTGGAACACTAACACTGATCTAAACTCTCAAAACTGCACTATGATCACTATCTGTACACACTGGCCCACTTGTCAACTGGTAATGATCTCTCCTGGCCACAGACCTCCCATATATACTCTATGCCCCCACCATTCACTTATAACATTGGTTTTACAATTCTAAGTCCCTCTGGATTTTTTTTTTTCTTTTTTTTTTAATTTTTTTTAATTTTTTTTTTTTTTTTAATTTTTTTTTTTTTTTTTTTTTTCTAAGTTTTTTTTTTTTTTTTTTTAAGTTTTCTAAGTTTTTTTTTTTTTTTTTTTTTTTTTTTTTTCTAAGCATTTCGACTTTGACCTTGACCTTGACCTTGACCTTGACCTTGACCTTGACTTGACCTTGACCTTGACTTAGGATAGGTTGAAGTAGGTCGGGTTAGGTTAGGTGACCTTCACTTAGGTTAGGTTAGAGTAGGTCGGGCTAGGTTAGGTGACCTTGAAACAGGGATGGCGGTTCTGGTGCAAGAGAAGGGGGTCGGAAGGGGGGTTGACCTTGAGGGGTTCAAGGTCATCTGTGCTGACCTTCAAGGTCACGGTGTGCCAGATCTCTCCTTTTTAACCTACTGACCGAATAGAAGTTGATCGCGGAAGTTAGTGCTTTTTTTCTACAAACATTCATAATTCTTCCCCCTCTTCACAACCACCTACTCGAGAAAAAAACGCATGAAAAATAATGTCGAGCGGATGTAGCAGTCTGGGGAAACGAGGTCAGAATTTTGTAGATTAATGTTGAAGTTAGGACATTGAGCTACTGACTTAAAGACAGCTGTTCTACCTGGCAATTTACGAGGTAAACTGGACTCAAATATCACATTTTCCAATAATTAATTACCTCTACAGTGTTTGAATCATTGGCGGACAATCGTAATGGCGCTAGAATTTGAAATCCTCGAAGCGTTCAAATTATTTGAAATCTGAACTGCTGGAGATTTATGTAACGGAAGGGGGGTGAGTCTGATGGGGGAATGGGTGGGGGTAAATGATTCAATGTTATCCAAGCGTTAAGAATTTATCGAGCCGGTCGTTTGACGTTTTACTGAATTTAATTTTGAACAATTTTCGGTCCTCTCTCAAAAATAACTACTCTAGAAATCGAGAGCAAATGCGAAATTTTGTTTAGATTTATTAATATATCCCATTTCTCACTATCAGTCTTACCTGCTGAATGTCAAGAAACGCTTGAAATCTCTGCTAAGCGATCATGAATTCAACTTATTTGCACCAGTTTTTTACTATTTTCTATTTACTATAAATTTTACTATTTGCACCAGTTACTATGTAACAAGAATAAATTATGCTGAATTCAAACATAAATAGTTTGTATTTGGAGGCGGTTTGTATTTGTTTGAAGTTTGTAAGTGTTGGCGGAACTAGAGATAGTGATTTAACTGTGATGTAATGAAGTCTGTTAAGGAATGCCCTATCTGAAATGAATATGGGGATGGGAATTAATCCCTCAACTACAAATGTTGTTAACTCCAGGGTAGTTATCATTTTGACATCGATGAAACTTCAAAAATCATTCTTCAACAAAGTTTGTTGAAGTTGAAGTAGTGTTTTTTTTTACTTTGTTCAGTTGAGAAAGGTAATATTCTTAACATTTATTATTACACATACTAATCAAATATTTTATTAAATTCTATATTTGCTGATTCAGAAATGTAATAAAGTGCCCTGTAACTTAGGTATTGTAGAAATGAAGTTTCTACTTCGAGCTCATAGTACTCAACAATGAGCATTCTTTGTTCACAATCATGAACTACACAATCATAATCATAATCAACTATAATCATGTATAAACATGGTTCATTTTTATTCCTAGAAAACAATTCATTCGTATTGATTCACTCATTTTTACTGTCTAGCATAGAACAATAATGGAACGCCAAAACGATAATACAACTATTGTCATAAATTTATTTATCTCTCCTTTTAGATATACAAGACTGAAAAATGATTACAGACTATTCATAAGATGAACTTCAAGTTATACGATAATGCTTCAAAAAAATGATATAATTATTATCCAACTACTTGATATACAATGATCAAGCATTATTTTACTTATTTGTAGCAATTGTGACAATTCTTCTACAAAGCAAAGGTGAGAGGTTATGACCTGGCCTTGCCACAGACATCATTGTTTGAATCACTGGGAGCGGTGAAAAGGAACGAGTTGAAGGAACTATCGATTTCAGAATGGCACCTCCTCTCACAACAATACCCACTGTTCCTCTTTCAGCCGTAACAAGATGTCTGCTAGTCGGATCAGCTCATACTCATTTCAGTGTAACACCACAAGTGCCATTTCGGTTGTAACGAGACGTCTGAGTATTTCAGTATTCGGTTGGAGTTCCACAGGGCTCTTGCTGTTGCAGAATTCCCCACAACTTCGAACAGAAATCTTTCAAGAAAAAACCTCCAGAGCTCGTTAGCCGCACTGTTGAAAGCTACCGGCATTATTCTGTTCTGACAGCGCAAGAAAAATAGTCGTGGAGAAAAAGCAGATCGAGAAGTTGAAAGATGCCTTCTTTTTAACGATCATCGCCGCTTTTTTACAGCCGGGCTTGGCATGTTGAAATTTGAAATGAGCTTTTTTATAGATTGATGGACTGGTTAGTGGTGTTTGTTGTGATGATGGGTTCATTTTCTATGAAAAATATTCAAATCCTTTGCATTCATATCTGTTATCCGGAAGTGTAAATTATTACTGTGAAAATTAACTTTTTTTTCGACAATTTTTCTCAAATTTAATTGTTTATTATTATTATTCCATGTAGGGTAAGGTAATTTTATTTCAGTATTAGAAATGTAAGCTTGATTATTAATTCAAATTATTTGTAAGACTCACTCACTCTGGATACGTTTAAACCCGATCAAATTTTTCCATCAAACTTCATCCAGTGAACTATTTATTCCTTGTGTAGACACTTGGTCGATTTTGTGTGCGACTCAACCATGCTGCACGCTTAAGCATTGGTCGCATGCAGTGCAGCACACAAAAATCGATCAAGTGTGGACACAGGGATTGGGTGGATTTTGATTTTGAAAAAATCGATTATGAACACGTATATTATGGCTTGCCGCATTACAAATGAGCAGAGCTTCCATGGATAGTTTTCAAGTCAGCTTTTCAATACAAGGTAATTTATTAGATAGAATTTGACGGAAAATTCGTTCATGTACACGCTTATTAGGGTTTGCAATGTTAGAATTGAGCATGTTCTCAGTATCTGTACGACTATAGCCACAGATTCCACAGTAGAAGAGTGCCCACATGAGTAATGAGAACCTTACATATCAGCTTCAACTCTAGGTCATTTCATCTGGTAATTATAATGCGGTAAATCTAATCTAAAACTTGAACAAATGCCTTTAGTGATTAGTTTCATGATAATATTGAAGAAGTATAATAAGGACTCAAGGACTTACTTCATCCTTCAAGTAAACAAGTACACTAATCAATCAGACTTACAAACTTTTATCTCAACTTAGTGAAGTTCAAATTGAATTCATAGATCAATTTAACCTAGTTAAGTCGTTAGAGTAGTTGTTTGTCTATTTATCCATTATATCAATCAAATGAATATAATCCATCAGTAGTTGGGCACTTTATAACTCGTTTAGTCGTAGTTCAGTCTCTCTATAACTAGTTACATTACGGGAAGTGATTTTGCTTGCTCTTTTACAGGGTTTTGATTAAATTAGAACCTAGAGAAAGGTGAAAGAATCAAGTACTGGTTTAAAGTTAAACTTTATTGTATTTGAAAGCTCTGCAGTGCTCCTAGAACGGTCTCTTGCTCACTCTCTCCTACTCCCTCTTTCTCGCTCTATCGTTTTTACATCTCTCTCTCACACACACATTTATTTCTATTTTCTCTCCCTCTTTCTAGCCTCGGAAATATTCTGTGGAGCAGAAATTGCCTTTATAGCCAGAAGAGCTGAGTTCCACTACTTTTATTCCTTCAAACGATGTGACCTGTATTCGAGTTGAAAGGAAAGTTGACAATTCTGTTACACTTTTCATGTAGAAATTCTTGAACTGTAATCCTGGGTGAGAATTATTGTCGGATAAAAGTGTGTACCGTTTCTATGTAGAGGTTCTTGAACCCTAAAACTGAGTGAAAATTATTGTCAAGGAATCAATGACCGTTGATAATTCATTCATTTATTTATGTAGAGGTATTATATTTTATATCAATTCTGAGATAATATTAGGAATTTATTAATGGCCAGTTGAACAAAAAGACAATTAAATTGAACCGCCTTAAAATGACGTCATCTAGCGGAACTAATGCAACGAAATTGAGCTTCATTAAATTACGTTATCTCACGGTGGTTCAATTCAATTGGATTATCGTGCAATTGGCACTAAAATTATAATCAATTTCCATATTCGTTACTTTATAGTTTATCTATGGTTTCTCATATGCCTTATTTCTTGTTTATCCATGCTTTCTAATGATATGATTTCCATTTTTCCCCTCGTAATTCTTCTCTCTTACTCTGAATTCACCATTCACAAATCCATTCATTGATCCAATTGTTCATTCATCTGACAAATAGTCAAACATTGTAAGCAAGTGAAGAGGGTTACCATTCAATCGGCAATGCCTCACCGCCCTCATGCGGGCATTACACATATGACAACTCACATGTATGCATTTGGTCTTCTGTGGACCAAACATCTGCCTTTTTCTCTTTTACTCTACCTTTATTGGTTATCTTCTCTTTCTTTTCTGCAACGCATTGCTTTTTTTCATTTTAAATTTTCTGTCGTTCTCACTGATTTCCCTTGATAATAAGAATATCATCTGACCGTTCAGTCTCCCAAATTTCGCTCCTCAATGTCGGTTAAACTCTTGTAATGATGTGAAACTCTTGCATTTGTAAATGATCAACATTTATCAAATTCCATGCATTAAGAAGTACAGTTTAACATTTTAGAAGTAAACTTAAGCAGCTGAAATGAAAGTTTGACATATACTAGACAAGCACTGCTATAATAACGCATAAAACCAAATATCCATTAAATGCATGTCTAGTGAATGGATAAATTACATGTCATCTGTTCAATCCAAGGATATCTCATCGGATGAGATCTGCTGGAAAATGTGATCATGTACAAACGCGTTTTCAAGCTCACCCCGTCATCATCACTTCCCCCCTCACGTACATAATTCCCCACCTAAAATCACCCCCTCCCTTTTACTTTCCCCTTTCATCCCCTTCTTCACTGGTCGCCATTCCGCCCAAATCTGTTGATGAATTGATGGCCAAAGCTGGCGTTAACTGCGAGTTGTGATTGATCCCTGCTAGATGGACGATACTGGCCACATATTACCACAAACTACTTCACTGTCAATTTACCACCGCGATTCCCAATATCCAGTTGACCCTTCTTCTCTTCTTCTCCTCTCTCTTCTCTCCACTCTCCTTATGCTTCTCTTTTCGTGCAGATGCAGATATTACTCTTTCTCTTCTATTTAACATACTCTATAATTATTGCTGTCTCCTTTTTCATCCTCTTCTCAGGCTATTTTTCTCTCCTCTTTCGACTACAAATTTCATCTAGAGTTTTTCTTTCTCTGCTTATGTCCTCTGTTCCCTTCTATTACACATTATTCTTCATCTGCCGTCTTTCTTTCATCTGCTTTCTTTCTTGAAGAAGGTGGATTTCTTTTTCTCTGTTCTTCTTCTCCTTGTCATTCTTTCTTTCTTCACTGTTATTCTTTTTTCTTCTCTTCTTTTTCTGGTCATCTGTAACACTTTTGCAAACAAACTTTTATTCTTCATCTTCTTTTTCCCTTTTCATACTATCTCATCCTCTTTCTCTTCCTCCTTCCCTTCCTTCTTCTTCTTCTTCTTCTTCTCCTTCTTCTTCTTCTTCTTCGCCTTCTTCTTTTTCTCATCCTTCTTCTTCTTCTCTTCTTCTTCTTCCTTCTCCATCATTCCTTCACCTTCTCCTTCCCTCCACATTAATCCACTCCTCCACTTCCTTCTACTCTTTTTTCATCTTGTCCTCCTTCTCCTCCTCTTCCGCCTCCTCCTCCTCCTTCATCTCACCTCTCACCACATCCTTCTCATCCTTCTATCTCCACCAATATCTCCCCCACTTTTTCATTTTTCACTTCATGCTTCACCTATTCCTCCTCCTCCATGACCTCATCAACCTCTTCCTTTTCCACCTCCTTCTCCACCAACTACCTACTCTTACCCCTATTTATCCACCTCAAACTCCTCCCCTCTCCCCAACACATCTCATCTCTTCTCCTCTCCTCCATCAACCCTTTCATCTCCTCCTCCTCCTCCTCATCCTCTCCCTGCTCCCCTTCCACTCCCCCACTATCCCTCCCTCCTCGTTAGTCCATCAATCATCAGCATATCCCATAATATCACTCCTCGCCAATCAGTTCCACTGCACAGCACTGCATTCCACTGCTGCCAACCATCTCATTTGAATACCGCAGCTACTAGCAGCTTCTGCCGCTCTGATTATTGGCTTGTTGCTCCCTATAATTAGTCGCAACTCATCACTAACCACGTTCGCACATAGTAGACTCGTATTTGGGATAGTGGAACATATTGACGGTTAGTACAAGTTAGTAGGACAATATTGCAATCTAGCAAATACTAAAATTAATATTCAGGAGAAGGTTTTGTGGTAATATTCATATCAGAGGTTTTTCATATTTGGCCTTGTATCATTCCTGAAATACCTCCTCTTTTTATTTAAGTTGATGACTTATCAAGTTAAAACTAATAATTAGTCAAGAAAATAATAATTATTAAACGAAATAGAGAGAAGAAATTCGGTCTGTCTTCAATGTTTGCTGTTGCAAAAGTCTTCAGTCTTCTAAAACTTTTATTATCCGTGTATAGATGCGTAGCGTAGCGAAGCGTAGTATACTATATTTGAGTATAAGTATACCACGCTTCGCCACTATTTATTATAGCTTTCTTTGGATTTTCTTTCAACTAATTATCAAGTACTCATGCAGTTCATTGATTGCAATGTTTAATCGTTTCTTCCAAACTTATAATTATTATATTATAGGTTTCGAAATTGGGTCCATAGAGATTTGCTTTTGAACCTGATTGCGTCTTCAATTTCATAACCCGTAGATTCTCATCAATGACTGGTGAAGTAGGTCATTACTGATATTTAATATAATTTGTTTAGAAGGAATAAATTATTATTATTTGAAATTCAATTACGCTGCAGTATTTTTAGTCCAAGGTGAAATGTATAACGAATTTCTCCTCCCTTAGACCCTTAGAAAGTTTTATCAAGAAAGAGACAAGTATAATTTTCAAGTAACGAAAGTTTGAGAGAGCCAGCCAGCCCTTAGAAACAGGGGGCATTGTTTGGAGAGCCGCAGACATGAAACGTCTGGGGGATAACTCGTACAAAACGTTCGGCATCATTTTTCTGCGCCAAAGTTACCATTCCCACTTATTCTCCCCCCACCCCTCAGTGACGTCATTGCCGACGAGAATCCAATTAAAAAGTTTTATTGCCAGTTGATTGTCCCGGAAGAGTAGTAGGCGCATGCGCAGACGTTTCCCCATGGACGGTTGCAGAAAAATTACTTTTCATCACCACTGCACTACCGTACAAGACATTTCCATTCAATTGTTTTTCTTTTAAAGCTTTTCCCCGAGAAACAAGACCACTGTGAGCACAGTCCACGGAGACGTGCTGATGGAGAACACAATGATAGATATCTAAGTTCTTGTTGGGACTGATTTTCAAAAGTTAGAAAAGTGTAATACGGTTGAAATAGTTATCCTATGCACCACATGAGTTTATATAGAAAATAGTGGAGATTGTACCTAATAGTGGAGATAGAATCTAATATTGTACCGACACTATGATTTTATTAAGGAAATTAACAATAATTAACTGATACTGTTGAAAATGCTTCGAATTCTATGCTATCCTATCAAATGTCTCGTTTCTATGCTGAAATTAGAATTTCAAACTTCTAATACAGAGTTCAGCATAGAAACGAGGTTGGAAATCAATATCGTCTTTCATTAATAATTTTTTCTTCTTTGACCTTGATCTTTTGTCACTCTTTCGCATTTCCGTTAGCCAATTATACTCCCTCTTCTTTCTCCGTCATTCCTAACATCTTTACGTACGAAATACGATGTCTTTGATGATTTCAACTGGTTTGCCAAGCCCGCATTTGATGCAAAGTTGCAACAACTAACCTCTTGCAAAAGTTTAGAAGCTGATAAAGTAAAGTTAGTTGGTTAACTCGTACAATAGGAGGAAAACTGGAACAATAGTTCGTATACTGATACTGTACTTGAATGGAATAAAGCAATACTGTATAACCAATACAATACTATCTACAATATACTCTACAATACATTACAATCTACAATACAAAATTTACATACAATACATAACTAATGCGATTTTCTATCAAAATTGGTGAAAACGTCTTGAATATTACCTTACAAAGTATTGGTGATATGTAAGAATTAATGACTCCCTCTAACTGCATTGAATAACGCCGATTATTATTGGCCTGATCAAAGTGATACGACAAAAGGTGATTCAATTGATGGTTCAATGAATAATTGCTTGAGGACCAATAAAACTATTTATGAACTAAGAGTACAATTACAAGAGTTGTGATTGGAACGTATTGATTGCAGAGAATACGAATAACATTAATTGAGGTGAGTATTATTTTTGTGAGAATTAAATATGTATTTCTTTGCAATACAGCAATCTAGCTATCTTATAAGAGCAGCACACTCTATATATCTCATGTAAGCGTACGATCCATGTGAGTTGAAAAGATAGTAAAGTTCTAATGTGAAAGTTGAAGATAGAAGAAGCATTTGTGGACCCCATGATTCACGGCAAAAAGTTGGATTTCAGAAAGTCTGAGAGGAAACCTGGAAGTCAATTGCAATTCAGGAGAGGGATGGAACTAAAAAGCCACTAGAAACGCCCATAAGCTCACTACTGCTAGGAAGACTAGGAACTCGTCTGGACCAGAGAGAATAGGAGTAAATATTGTATACTCTCTGGTCTGGACGTATTCATTGAGCTGAGTTGATAGAGCAATAGTTGAGGTACTATCCTTAGATTGGTGACTTTGAGAAATAAATAGAAACTTTCATAGTGATAGTTGATTTTGTGATATCGGTTAATTAATTTATTTGTCATCAATAAATTTGTATCAATTTAGAAACTTTACAAATGAGTTACATACATTTGAATACTTTTTTAATATGTGATATCAATTTTAGAAATATCATTTATTCTGTTTACTTTTATTCATCTAATTTTTAATAAGAGCTATGTTACATACCATCAAGATTATATTGTGAGATATTCCTTTCTGAGGAAACCGTTACCCTTAAAATCAGATTGATTGAAATATCGATTTCACTTTGCACTAGGTCATTCCTTCCAACTTAGCTACTTGCTCGTTCAATATTGCTTATCACTCTAATAAGACCGTACATTCTATAGATTTCTAAAAACAATACGTTCTTTTTATCAAATCCTACTGAGTTAATCGATTCGTCTAACTCATTTTTCAAACGTATATTATCAGCTACTTATCAAATCAATTGTATAATATAATGATCGTATAATATGAGATTTTAGATTTCTAAAGATACTAGATTCTGTAACTCTAAATGAGATTCTGAAGATACCGATCCTAGAATCTGAGATTCTGGGATACAGAATCCTATAGAACAGGGAATTTTGACAACGAATATCACAGAACAACGAGACGTATCCTATCAAAAACCTATATATTTGAAAACCCCCTTCCCTACATAACGTCTGCAGACAGTCTGCCGACAATCGGCGCTCTCTGCTTCTGACCCGACCGGCATTTTGCTGCTGTCAGACACCATTACGTCATTCAATATCAAACTGATTTTATCGATACTGCTAGCCGGGATGAAACTCACATGAAATCTGGTATCGACCATATTGGACCTTCTAGAAAATCCTTTGGCGAGAGAGCCTATAGAAAACGGAGCGACGTTGCTCTAATGTTTCTTTTCAGCGGGCTCTATTTTTCCAAGACGTTAACTTGTGTTTGTGGTGGGGGGGAAGGGGTTTGGTGTAGTCTATATAAGATTTGAAAGGAAGTATCGCCATTCTGTATGTCTACCACTACTACTCCATATATACGTTTTTCGGCTCGATATAGATATACGTTTGTAGGTTGGCGAGTGAGCATGTATACGCGTGCGAAAGATAACTCAATCTCCGGGATCTAAAGCGGTATCTTGGCCCTTTCACCAGGATCGGCCGCGCCCTTTCAAATAATAATAACAATAATTGCCGACGGCTTCTTTTGTTCACCTGTGTATTTTTTCAGCGGCACCCAAACGGCCTTGTCCTGTTCGATTGCGAAATATCGAAATGTATTTCTCGAACGAAATTTATTTCGAAAGTTCTGTTGGTCACTTTATTACTGTTGTCTTTTAGAATAGTGTAGAACACTATTTGAGTGTAGCTCAATTCTTTTGAACCTTACAATTTCAGTATCAAATATTACTTTATAAAGATGGAAGGTAATGAGATATTGCAACTATACAGTTGCTGTTAAATCATAATAATTAATTGGACGAAATTCCTAATTAATGCCATAAATTCATCGAATTTCCTTACTAGCTATTATTCTGTTGTCAATATTTGCAGTAGCAGAAGTCTTCAGAATATTATATATGTATTAATTAATTATTATAAATATTACTTTGTTTTTATTAAGATTTTCAAACTTCACTCGTTCGTAAATTGTTGACTGGAATTGGAGGATATTTCTATATAATACCAGAAATAATTCAATGATATCAGATAATCCATGTTTGGTTAGTCTATGATAATACAGAATTGTGTTTATTAATTTTCCTAGAAGCCAAGGTTCTGATTTTGTTTGCTGATTCATAAATGCAATGTTTCTGTTTCTTGTTAATTAATCATTATCCTATATAGTAACCTACAAAACTTCACAGAAAATACTAGAACTGTATGAATTACATTTGATGTCTATTGTATTTATATGTCTATCGAAAGAGAAGAAGACAAGATTCATTTTATTGGGTGACTAATCGTCTTGTTGACTGGCCGTTGATGTGTTTGTAGTGGGAATCCTCTCACATGTATTAAACATTTATATCTATTCAAATATAAAAAACACACAAACTTTTAAAAACAATTACAATAATTTTGACTATTGTATACTCCTAGATCTATGGCCTGAGGATGGTAGATTTATAAGTAGATTTGTAAGTAGCTTTGTAAGTAGCTTTGTAAGTAGCTTTTAGTTTGTAGATTTGTTGGTAGCCCTCAAATGTCACTGATTCATGTTCAAAACATGATGATTATCTTTTAGTAGAGAGGTCAAGATTTGTGAATAAATTCACACCACCTTATGGAAAGTTTTTGAAGAAGTATGAATTCATTCTTAGAAGGCTCTCGAATACCATTTCAAATATTTCTCAAACTCCTGTTATTTTTTATTGCAACTCCACTTGACACTCTCAATATTAACCTCAAAATTTCCATCGGAAGTGTCAAATTCGCCGCAAAAGATAAACGAAATGACACTTTGCAGCCGCGCGGAATGTCAAATGAGGGGAGACGGTGTCAAAGATATGTTCTGCCGGGCGAAACAAGTTGAACAACAGAGACTGTTGTCGAAAAAATTTACAAGATTGGTAAAACAAGTCGGACCGACCGCGTTGGATGAGTGGCAAGGAGTGTTATCAGCCAACTTTCAACAAGGGGCCTTTCAAGTTCTTTTTCAGTCACAACATTCTCCTCTCTTATTTTATTCACTTTTATATTTCCTCTCTCATTTCTACTCGTTTATCCTCTTCAATTCATTATTCATGTTCTCTTTCCTTTCAGTTTGGTTCTCTTTTTATATCTTCCCAATCTTTCCTATTCTATTCTATTCTTTTAAGTTATATCTTGCCTATCTTACATCAAAGACGATAGGATTAAGACGATAAGTATTCTAATTGTCTCTGCTTATATCTTCCGTAGTTCATACTTTTTCATCTTCATTTTTGAACTTCTATCCCTCTTTATTCTTTGCTCCTCACCATTCTACTATTCTCTTCTTGATATTTTTTCGTTAGTATCTAATTATTATCTGCAACACTCTTCTTTCTTCAGTTCATTCTGCCATTCTTATTTTTTCTCATGTTTCTAATGGGACGGATTCTAAGATTCAAAGATACAAAGATCCTCACATGTCAACCGAAGCTTATTGTGTGTTCTTTTCTCTTAATCACATCTTTCTTAATCAGATCAACACTCTTCTTCCTTTTTTCTCATGTTAGAGAAAATCAAAAGAGAAGAAGAAGAAGAAGAAGAAGAAGAATAAGAAGGAAGAAAGAAGAAGAAGAAGAAGAAGAAGAAGAAGAAGAAGAAGAAGAAGAAGAAGAAGAAGAAGAAGAAGAAGAAGAAGAAGAAGAAGAAGAAGAAGAAGAAGAAGAAGAAGAAGAAGAAGGAAGAAGAAGGAGAAGAAGAAGAAGAAGACAAAACTTGAAAGGAAATTGGAGGGCAGAAAAACAGACTGATGAA
This sequence comes from Laodelphax striatellus, assembly GCA_017141395.1. Lineage (NCBI taxonomy): Eukaryota > Metazoa > Arthropoda > Insecta > Hemiptera > Delphacidae > Laodelphax > Laodelphax striatellus. The sequence continues at coordinate 9,191,726 of CM029534.1, forward strand.
AAAGAAAAGGGACTAGACGAGGAAGAGGAGGATAATGAGTATGAAAAGAAAGAGCAGAAGGAGGTGGAGGAGTAGGAGATGTAGGAGGAGGAGGTGTAGTGGTGGGTGAGAAGGTTGAAGAGGAGAAACAGGAAGACCAGTGTTTGTTTATCAGGAAACTGATTCCACGGACAGATGGCAGCAATTCAGCTGCAGCATCCAGTGTAAACCAGGACGATGTCAGCGTGCAAGGCGCTACAAAATTCACAAAAAACGGAACGGAGGAAGCAGACGAAATGTTAAAAGAAAGAGAGGTTGTAAGAGGTCGAAGAGGATGAGTGAAGGAGGAGGAAGAGAGATAGTAAGAGAAGGATGGAAGAAGAAAAAGGAGGTGTGACAGTAGGAGAAGAAGGAGAGAGTATAGAAGGAGGAAGAGAGGAGTGAGAGAAGGATGAAATAAGAGAAGGAGGTGAAGGAGTAGGAGAAGGAGGAGAAGGACTCAGTGAAAATGCTTTTCTTGCTTACGCGCGCGACTCTCGGCGAATTTCCCCTAACGAGATTTAAAGATGTTTGTTATACGCTCCGTCGGTACGTTGCATTGTGTTATCTTCAATTTGATAAAAAATACTGTACTGCTCCTTCAGCTCTCGGAGACGACGTTTCCTAGTTATTATGTGTGCACACTACGCTTCTAGCACTCTACTTCAGTGCAAATCTTCTGAAAACGTGTTGATGTTGGGAGAATTTCTCGTTAAGAAAATTAGCTACAGTAGTTACTGGATGTATCAACAGAACTATTTCAAAAGATCTAATTTTCTCTTAATATTTGACTCTCTTGTGATTATGTGAATGATAAATGAAAAACATCATTAATTAGTTTAATGTCTAGTAAACCTACCAGGTCCGGGTTCATCTCAAACTTATGTTCCCAATAAGGATGCGAATTTTGTGAACTTTATTACATTTCCATAAAATAAAGTTGATTGAAATAGAAATCAATTTGATGGAATTGTTACAGAAAATCCAAATTTTTTTAGATCGGTTTGATCAAAAGTAATAATGACCTGTTTCATTTTTGACGTTTTGTGTGTGTAATTCAACATTCAGTCTATACCTCCACAGTGTATATGCATATACACAATGTGGTGAATATACATGCTAAAAACGCCGTCGGACTGAGCAAGACACTATTGTTAAAATAATAACCAATTCAGATAACATTCGATGAAATTTCATTCAAATTCTTTTTGAATTCCCGTTCAAAAAGTTGAAATTGTGTTGTACATTCATTCTTTTTTCTAATGATGAAATTACACTGACTTTAAAAACCTTTTCAAGTGTTGAAACAGCCAATGGAACGTGAAATCTGTTTCCAGATTATTATAACTCTGAATGAATGAGACAATCTCTTTTCCATTTCAGTTACATCCCAACAGAAATGCCCGGTTTTTCAGTCGCTCAATAGATAGTTTATGGATCCAATAGCACTATTGAATCAATAACCATGTGTTTTCAAATGCAACAAAAAAAGTTATTGATTCAATAAGTTTATTGAACGTCTGAAAAACCGGGCATTAATCGATCCATTCTGGTGATTCATCAATTTGTCTGAAAATTAAAACTTTTAAATATTGCAATGCCTGAAATGAATTGCAAGCTATCGTGCCATGGAAAAATTAGGCCACACTGATGAATAACACGGTCAATGTTTAGAAGTTTCTTGAACAACTGCCAACAACATAGAGAAAGAACTCGAGAAGAATGAGAGAGAGAGCCAGTCTTCTGCATGAAATTAGTTGGTTTTGCTGACAAAATAGTTTGAAATATCAAGCGATTTTTTGTCGGCTGAGAGTGCTGTCAAAGTCGTCCTTTAAATAGTTTCATTCATAGGGTAGTGGGCCGAGACTGCAAATTATCGTATTACTCATAGAAAACATAACCTACAAAAGCATAGCGTCCAAATCTACGCGCGTAACACGCTGGCATAACGCCCAAGAATAAAATGCACTCAAAATTGTCGCATTGCGCCAATTCCATAATAAAACTGTAATAAATCAAAATTACAACTATTACAGCGTATATGGTGCGCGTTTATTGCTAGCTATAGGTATATATAAACTGTTATTCTTGTTATAATAGTGTGCTATATGATGCTGACTATAGATATTTTATTAACTGTGTAAACATTGCGTTGGAATTACTAACCTAAGCTTGATGGAAAAGTAAATGGGGCAAGAAATCATTCTCAACATAAATGGGTAGGAATTCTTCAATTTTCTTCAAATTGGCTGTGAAATAGAACTGTAGTAATAGAACTATGCGGACATGTTTGTGAGTTATGAAAAGTGGAGCTCTTACCAGTATCCAATTATATGATAGAGACACGTGGGTTGGATGCTTGGGGTTGCTTACCTGTAATAGAGAACAAATTTGAAATTATTGAAATTTGTAAGGTTATAATGATTGAATGATTCTAAAACACTCTTGACAGTAAAAAGCATGGAAGACACATAAAATGATAGAGCATGAAACACAGTAACATGAGTCAAGATAATTGTACTGGAAATAATCTACTGCATATACTGGTTTTTTGGTTTCATGTTCTTATTGAATAAAATTTTTAATAATCCATCTTTCTCACATCCACCTTCTAATTCTATTAAGAATTGCGAGTTTTGAGTATTTTAAAAATTATCAAGAAGCGAAATTCCCATCATTTTTGTCATTACAACTGAATAAACATTTAGTATGATCATTTATCGATATTTATTCTACTCATTGGCCTTTGTTTGTTAGAAAACTAATCAAATATTACATTCCATAATATTTGTGGATGAACTATTAAAATGGAACAACCTAATGCATTGAACAAGCAATGAGATCTGGCAAATATGAAATAGTATTGAAAAAATCTTGAGGTGTTTGTCACAGAGAAATTGTTAGTATAGTCCACTAAATTTTAGTGAAGTATAGGATATAGTATAAAACAGACATTCAATTAGTACAGGCCATTAATCAAAGAACTATGAACCAACTATTGTGATAAAAAGACAAACGCCTACACAAAAGCTGATTAATGTATTCGCTACTCGAGTTGTGTTCTTACTCAGTTAATTAGACAAATGATAAAGCACTTAACTTTAAAAGACAATCAGATAACCGAAAAACTTAATAAGTAGAACGTTTTTTAGCGTCATGCCACTGCAGAATCATAACAAGTGATGCGTAAACGCCAGAGATAACAGGAAAATCATGAGCGCTTACTTATAATGTTTGCCGAAATTTCGTAATAACTTCGGGAAGGCACTTCAAAGCATTAAATGACTTGGAATTAATTTGTTCAGTGATAAGGGGATGAATCTTACTAATGCGCTCAAAGAGGGTAGGCCTTCACTGTTTGCGAAATGACTAACTCACTTGAATTGAGAAAGAAACATTGGAAATTTAAATGAGCTCCAGAAAAACTCACTTTATCGTGGGTTGGTTTTAGCTCTAGAGGAGTATCTCGGAAGAATCATGAAGATAATGGGAGGAAGTCTTATTATACAGTGAGATTACAGGAATCTCATCCTAGAATACTTTACTAGAATGAAGAAGTACCTTGTATATATAAATACAGGAACAAATATGTATCTCTTAGAACTTCATAAATAGAATTTCAAAGGAGATTCTCAGAAAGATCATTAGGATGATAGGTAAGATAAAAATACAGATTATACAGTGATATCACAGGAATATCTATCTGTATCTCATATTAGGATGCATGGAAAATATAATTCATATAGGAATAAAGATACATGAACTAGATCTTGGACTAGAAGTTCATGAAGATGAATTCATAGGGGATTCTCAAAAGAATCATGAAGATTGATTCTTTCTTCCAACCTCTCTTCAACCTAGCAGGAGAAATTTGATCATGCAGTTGGATTACAGTAAAATCTGTATCTTATACTAGATTACTTCACCAGAATAGAGTGATATTCTAGATTAAAGAGAGTGTATAGTAACAGTATGGCCATTTGTGTGAAGCACTCTACAACAATATGTTTGCCGCCGATACACTCTCTGTATTCTAGATATACCCACAGGATTTGATGCGGCTCTTAAAGAGATCACTGAATGATTATTACAGGAGAAATTGTTTAATTGTTAATTGTTCTACTCGAAGTTTGGCTGATTTAAACATAATTTTATTGATTATTGGAATAATAGCGCTTAAATTGATAAAATGGAAAATTTAGAAAACGTTTCATTCATAGAAAACAACTAACCAATCGATAACAGAGTAATACCAATAACGTTCAGCTCTATCAAAGCATCAAGTTCCATCGATTGCACCCCATTATATGTCATCTGAATAGCTCCGCGTAACAACTGCGTAAAAGCTACGCGAATAATGCATCAACTACGCACGTCCTAGCGCACCAGTGCAAACAGAAACATGAATTGTCAGCAATTGAATTGCAGCTACCAATTTGCATCAATTTCACCGCTCAAACAGGCATTGGCTTTTGTCTCATTTTTCCCTCACATCGGAGAGTCCACTTCAGAGGTGTAGCCTTTTTGGTGCAATCAGCCTGAAATGGGACTCACTCGTTTGTACTGGTCCTGAAATTTTAGACGAAACCTGAGAGGTATAGGGAACGTGAAATTTTAGTAAGAGTAATTTTCATACATGTATTCCATCTAGAATACTGAAATAATCTATCATCGAACTAGTCTGATTGATGATATTAATGCTATTGATTGATGTTTTGATGCTATTGATTGATGTATTACTATTGGTTTTATAGGTATGGTAGTGGAATTAAGAATTCTTGTATGAATTCTTCAATCTTCTGTGTAGTACTGAAAGTGATGTTGTGGTAGTTATCCATACTGAATAAGAAGACTTGAAGTTGCCAAAACCACATTATTTAATAAAACAACGAGATACTGCCGTTTCGGTTGTTACACCATTATCAATCTCTGGTAAACTGAAACTAAAGTACAGTTGAGCAGAATTTATAAACGTGACCGAGCGCTGTGATTGGCAGTTGAATGGCCTATCAGGTGAACGACTGCCATTGGCCTAGATAAGCTCCTCCCACAATGGGCGGTTTCTACAAACATCGCATACAACCGCCATTGCTGTGATGTTTGTAGAAACCGCCCATTGTGGGAGGAGCTTATCTAGGCCAATGGCAGTCGTTCACCAGATAGTCCATTCAACTGCCAATCACAGCGCTCGGTCACGAGTATAAATTCTGCTGCACTGTACTCTAGTTTTCGATTACCAGAGATTGATAATTATAGTGCAAAAACCGAAACTGCAGTATCTCGTTGTTTTATTAACTATGTGGTTTTGACAACTTCTTGTCTTCTTATCCAGAATACTTCAATTACTAAGATGATTCACAAATTAATAGATAATGAATAAATTTGTCTCATGTTATTGATGTAATTTCTCAGTGACCTTAATGATACATGAGTGCTGATCAAGAATAAAATGGTATTCTACCAAGATAATAATTAGAATCTCAAAGTCATTATGTTGAATCAACATTCCTTATCAATTAGAACTTGTATATAGCCTATCAATTTACAGCTCCATTTGTGTTAAAATTTAAAAAAATATTGAACATCGTATATTTGAAAATCAAGATCAAAGAAGAGAGATTCATTGAACAACAATGGCAATGGAACACCAATAACGAAATACTCTTTCAAATTTCAAATTCCATTTAACGTTTGGAATCTCTCAATAGATTATTCAGCTTCAATCTATACGATTGAACGCTCTGAATCTGAACGCTCTTTCATTTCTCAGAGAATTTTCTACATATCTAGATTCAAACAGTATCAAACAAAAATAGCATCAAATATTTGCAAGTTTCAACATTGAGAGTTCTTCTTAACTAATAATTTGCATTCAATGCATACGATTCATGGAAAGTTCTATTATTTTCCACCGACTTTTCCATCAGGATTCATTCAAACAGTATTCGATAAAAAGAGCATCAAATATTTGTGAAGCGCTGACAATATTGGAGGGCCACTTCGATGCAGATATTGAAAAAGTAATCAATCATGAGAGCCGTCTCATTTTTTTGGGAGGCTTGTAAATTAAATTGAAAGTAAACTTTGTCTGTATGTTTCATTGGCGCGGCTTTCCAACAATAGATGCATCATCGAAGGATTACTAGCAAACTTGGTGACAGAGACTGGTTTTCTTTCAGGATTGCTTCAATTCTAGGAATTGGAAAAGTAGATGAAAAGTTTTGAAATGATTAATCTGAAATGAACATTCCACTGAAGGAATTGACTTTATGATTTTTGCTTCACAATTAATAACTTTAAAAATAAAATTTATTGGTCCATATTCTATCTGATAGCACTGGTTTTCCCACATTTATAGTCTGCATGAACTGAATTCACTCACCCGTGATCCATGACCAAGGTAAGTACAATGTAATAATTTTCTCTCAATCACATTAACGAGTATCTGAGTTTTTATCTCGTGAAATCCAAATAATAACATCTATGACATGACAAAGTGGTAGCTTGACAGCTTTAAACATAATCTTCCTTGATTTTGAAGTTTATTTTGACTAATTTTTTATTAAGAATAAAAAAGTTCAAATTTGACTTATATTCAATTATTCATGTCTTGGGCTCTATAAACACGTATTTACAGATTCTTATTCATGTATAGTGCGTGGATAGCCCTACTTCACAAGGCACCAATCAAAATATTTTTTATTTCAAAGGAGTTGAACTGCAATCAATAATCGGAATCATTATTTTGTCAAGTTTTATCAATAAAAAAGTTCGCTTTGTCAGTGATTTTATTTTATTTTGTGGTCTGGTCAGTGATCAGCTCATAGTTCCGGACATAATTAATGATTTTCCAGAGTGAAAAACCTCTGGAAAAGCTTTGAAATAATAATTATTAGAACCCCCCTTATTCCAGTACGCAACAAGAGTTACAAGTGTTATCGAGAGAGCTGTGGATGATTTTAAACTAACCAACTACTAACGAGCGTTGAAAACCATTAGTACAACTCCAAATCGTCGAGAGCAGATAGAAAGTCTCCCGCAATGTTCAAAGCAAACCAAACCCAATCCAAAAAGCGTGACACAGAAACATTAGCACTGCGGCGACATGAGTAGAAAGATATTTCTTTATCTCTGTTCATCATACACTCTTTTGCTTCATCTTTCTTTCTTTGAGAAGTGATTTGATGGCGACACGAAATAGGGCGATAGCGCACCTTTAATCTTCTTTATTATGATGGATACTACTTGATGGACAAAGGAAAGGGAGTGTTTGAAGAAGAGAGAAAGAGTAGGAGGGGAAGGTGGAGGGAAAAAGAAGTGAGAGAGGAAATGAAATAGTGAAAGAGAATATGGAGACAATGACTGATAGGCCACGTACCATCTGGAGAAAGGTATTGTTGTGCCTGATGTAATTAAAACTGAAAACAAAAATGAGCTTCTTGTACATTTAAATACTGCCATTTAACTAGTAGGGGGTTTCTGTTCTCTTTACGTCTATATTTGTGCGACACGCACCTTCACATGTTTGTAACATGCTAGATTTATAAGCTGCTAAGCCTTCACGAGCTGTTTTGAAATTAAAGCAAGAAGCATTAGTACAGTTGTTGAACAGTGATTGGTAAACTGTAGTGAAAAGTGGAAACTGAATGCTCTAGTTTCATTTAAACAAAATCTGAAATATTATCTTCACAAACTGGAGACATTTTTGAAGAGCAAGAGCCTCTTTCATGGAACTTATAAGTTGATGTTTTCAACATTTTTATTCTATGATACTTTATAAGTTTCACAATACTAATTTCACAAAGATATATGTCCAATACTCACAAGTCTCATGAAAAAGACCCGTCGTGTAAAGTCAGTATTATTATAATTTTAAGGTAGAATCAATCAATTATTAGCAAAACGCACACTAAGAAGGTTCAATTATTATTTATCAGGTCATATTATCGATAGATAAGGTCATATTACAGATAAAATATGGATAGATATTTTCCAAATGAGTGGGTTTCTAATCCAAGTTAACGTTATCTTGAAGAGATCAAGATTGAACAATCTTGATGTACAAACATAAAAATTTCTTTAAGTAATCTATTTTTTATCAAGGGGTCAATATTATCACAAACCATTAACAAGCAATATTGGAGAAAGTTCAGAGAAGGTAAAATTTTACATTCTTCAAGTAAATTTTTTCGAACACCCCAACCCATTTTTAATAACTTCTAATAATTTCAAAAACAATATTGCAACATGGAATAAGAAAGCGTCCAATATTGGCAAACTAGAATAATGACAGTAAAGCCACACTGTAACCACAACAATTGTTGGTAAAGTAGTGTCAGCCTAGTAACACAGTACTAGTTGGTCATAAAACAGAGAAAATCTCAAGCTGCAGTATTCTAACCTAATTCAGTAGGGCATTAGAATTTGTAATACCGTACTTTCAACCCAAGTCTGCGGTGAAGTGGGTCGAAAAAAACGAAAAACGATCGTAAACAATAACAAAGTGAATTATCGTTACGACTAGAAAGGTGAACTGAATGCGATGAATTTTCTCTCGGCGCAAAAAAGGACAGTTCAGCCTGCAACTGGATCTACTTATCGAAAGTAGAGCTTGGAGAGCGGTGGATTAATTGGAAGCTGGAGAAGTAGTCGGATAACTATTCAACCAAACGGCTGTAGAGGACCGCAGGGGCCTTTCAATGCACTAGCGAAGCTTCACTACCACGGATTGTTAGTAGTGAGGAGCTGATCAGTTAAGTGAGACTAGACCTTGCTGTAGCGATACTGTATTGAGTATTTAGTAGTCTATTGAGACTACTAGAAGGACGGACAGTACAGGATTTCTGGGGCCTAAGGCTAGGCGTACACCGGTTAGTCAAGACAAGACGAGATCAGTCACGTTTAGTCACAGTACTTCACATATTCGCTTATGAAGCAACACACACCAATTAGTCATTGCATCGGTGTGTGCTGCTTCATAAGCAACTATGTGAAATACTGTGACTAAACGTGACTAATCTAATAATAAAAAAATAATAATAAGATCTAGTTTTAATAGCTGTTCGTAGCAAAAGCGCTTTCATTGACTTCCACTTATTTACAAATCAAGCTCTCTGTTGATTCCAGTCCGTTATCCAGTCGCTCCTCTCCAGCAAGTCATCAACTTCTTCTTTTCCTTTTATTTTCTCTTCTTACATTCTCTCTTCCATCTCCCTCTTCTTCAACACCATCCACTACCAGTCAGCAACTACAAGTTTTCTTTTTCATATTTTTCTTCTCTACCTTTCTCTCTTACTTCTTCACTTTGTCCTTTTAATCATTCTTCCTCTTTTTTCCGCATCTTCACATTCTCCTTTCTCCTTCTCCTCCTCTATCTCCTTCCTCTTCTTCCAGTGTTCTTCTTTTTAAGCACCTTCACACTCTTCTCTCTCCTTCTGTCTCTTCCTTTCCTTGTTTCTCTTTTTTCAGCATCATTTCCGCCACTAATTACCAGTTGAACTTGTTTATGGCATTACTTGCCGCCTACCGATTAACGACTACATAGGCAATAGACGAGTTTTGAAGCGTGCATCTAATTAAATTCAGTAGATCAGCCAATTGAAGATAACGGTTTCAATTAGGAGATCTCAGAAAATCATCCAGATTTTTTCATCTTGCATAAAATTAGAATGAAGACGAATAATGTTAGAAAATTGGAATAATGTTGATGACATAGGTTATAAGCCAACATAAGCTCTTATGAGATACTCTTCTGATTTCTTCTGATATTAACTGATATGGTACATAGGGATATGGCCATTTCCAAGATTATCGGAAATAAAAATTATTTTGATTGTGATTGATCACAATTGATTATTATTGATTATGATTGTGATAATGATATGATTGAGTGCGATTTACATGACTTTCAAGAGAAAGCAAACTATTCTATAATCAAATATGGATAGTTAATGCTCAATTGCCCCATTAGAGCTTCAGAAGTAAAGTTTATAATCAACATGGTGAATTATTCAATGAGAATCCTGGAATTCATTAAGCTAATTACATCTTTTTACAATCATAGTCTATACATTTTGATACAGCTATAGAGTTGATTAGAACAATAGCCTATAATTCGATGGAATAGTTCAACTGTTCAAACAGAAGGAATATGCTGCAAGCTCTTCTGAATTCCAACACAGAGTCCACAATCGTGCAACGTTGCCAGTTCGCGTTCAAGCCTTCTTATTGGTGTAGAGCCGGAATCTCCCGGCCAATAGTAATGCGTTAAAATTAAAATGGCACTTAGCCCCACCCATGCAATATTCAGTCATTTTGAATAATCAGAACAAGTTTCGAATAGGTAAACGATTACGATTTCAAATTAAAAAGAATTTGACTCTTTCTTATGTCGAAAATTGACTGAAATAATTAGAATAAAATGGATTATTCCACTTGAAAAACTTATAAATGGAAGCGTTCACATCTATAGTCAAACTTATAGATTATCTATGGATCTTTGTTCTGGAAGAAAAATCAATATGTTATTAACATTTTATCAAGATTAGTAAGGAATCTATCCTGCTTCCTCTCCATCAATAGGGATACTCTTATCAACCTTTCTTTGATGTTTTCCTCCAAGATATCGAAATGTCAATATTAAACTTATCTAAATACTTTTTCAAATGTCATACCAATTTCATACTTTCTATAAATATAATAACAAATTCTTATATAATAATAGAAAAAGTTTATTCCCTTGAAAGAAAAGAGCATAGCTTTTCTCTCTTTCAAAATCCAACTACACAAAAGTACCTAAAACCAATAACAAAGTAAAATACACGATGAAAATAAAATACAAGAAAAGTGAAGCAAAAAAGTTATTAAAAGTGAATGTAAGTAGGTAAGTTAGTAAAAGGAAGTAAGTATGTAAGTAAATAAGTAAACGTATTTTGTAAGTAAAATACATGATGATCTATTATTGGATACGATATGACAAAACGTCTAACTTTAGTGTGTAAACAACTTAATTCTCGTACCAGTTATCAAGATTTATATGTCTATACACTACTGTACAAATTTCTTGATATATACCTGTAGTCGGTTCCCGTTCAGTGAATCGCATTCGACTGCTACAGTATAGCTTTCCAAAAAGCGCTAAATTATTCATAAGAGGCAGGAGAAGTGTTTTTGACCTATTCCGAAATGCGATCCAATATTAATGAAGTTTTCCATTTCCATTTGCAGCACAGCTACTCACTACTAACAGCTACTAACTTCTTGCTTCTGCCATAAATCCGATTGTTGGAGACGTTCACGGATGAATAATAAGTTATTACGTTGCGATTTATCGCTGCCATCTAGCTACTACTTGTTATGCAGAATATTCTTCACTCGCACCACTTCTTTAACGTGTATGAAAGACGTTTTAAGAAATTTCAGGAAGATGGTTTGGGGAAATTTTCGATTTTAGAAGCGTTTATGTTAGACAGTAGTCGACTTGAAATGTGATTTGAATTTTCCACTGATTATTTATTTCTTATCCTAGAGAGTGATGTGTTGAGATCACGTTTGACTAAACTGCTATCTGAGTCGATTGCAGAGGTACACTGTATCATCCGAAGAACTTGAAAAAATACCTTATTATTGAGATAGAGATGAATGCATGGGCGGATTAAAGGGGGGGCCTTGGGTGGCTAAGTCCCCCCCCCCTCCACCAAATTATTGTAGCAAGTGTTATAAATGTAGTTATATAATAGTTTGTAGCACCAAATTTATGTCAGAATAAATTTTGCTTTATTGGGGGGCGCAGGTAGCCCCCCAGAAAATATCCTCTAACTCCGCCCATGGATGAATGATACGTCTCCATCCTTAAAATTCATTTTCCAACTTCATAATAGCTTCTCATGAACTAATCTAAAAACACTATATAAGCTATAAATTTTGAATACTGTGTAGAAATTCTAGCAATTTAAATCAACAACTCCAAGAAATATTTTCAACTTCAAAAATTGTAATTGCAAGAGAAGAATTAAGCCTTAAGGTGGGTTTTCGTTACTGCGACCGAGTGCAGCAGCGGAGCCCGACCCAGCGTAGCCAGATGCAATTGATGAAAAATCCCCACTATAAATAGTTATTATTAATAGTCAGGATTTTTCAACAATTGCATCTGGCAACGCTGGGCCGGGCTCCGCTGCGGCACTCGGTCGCAGTAACGAAAACTCACCTTTCCTTGTGACGCTTCAGGTAACTAACAACTGTAGCCTTCAATACTGTAGCCTTCAATTGTAACTACAGTCAACTACAAATACAAAGTTTATATTGTCTTTTCTCAAAGTATAAGTGTAGGTCTTCAGATTTCATGTTATTCAGAAACATTAACATTACATGAACTATCTTCAAATGGAATACCTCAAACTCCCTGTTATGAGCTTTTAATTTGCTCCCCTACGACATTCTTCATGGAAAATAGTTCATCACCATGAATATTGTGTGTCCCTAAAAACAGAATATTTTCAATATAAGAATAATATATAGGACCAAAAAATATCAGATATGTACCAAACAATTTTACGGTAATAGTTTTTCAAACGGTTTTTAATGTAAAAATAGAATACAGTTAACGTATTTTGGAAGTAGGTGAAGTATTTTCAGGAAAAGGATTGAAATAATTCTCAATATTCAAGATTGAATAAAAGTTAACGATGTATGAAAATAGGTGAATCACCTCCTGTACAGAGGATCGAAACAATTTAACGAGAATCAGTCAACAGTAATTGAATACTAGATGGTACAAAACCAGATCTAGTTAATTCCTCATTCACGAAATTGATAATTATTCCGGTGGCTGACTAGCAGGCCTACTTTTAGACGTGCTAACCTTTTTTATATGATAATTTTCCGGGTAGGACGCTTAACTTAATCGTTACTATTATGACAATGGAACACGGTTGGCGTGACTAATTATTACAGATTACCTAGATAAAATCTAGTAGTTCAAGGTGAGCGAATCGCTATGAGGATCGCTAATGAATGGTTCCTAACCTAGTATAATGTTAAATGGTACCTGAAATGGATTAGTGGATATAGACATATTTTTGGTACATTAGTATGTAAATTTAATGATATGACTGGTAATGTAGGCTATGCTCTTCAGTGTATAAAGCTGTGTGAGCTATTGCTGTTCAATGACTACTGTTCAAGAACTTCTTTACTATAGCAATAGAATTATAGTACTCAAGTTTATAAGATTTACTAGTGATTGAATTGTCATGGTAGGTTTGTGAAAGCGAGCGAGATCTTCTGCAAAATAAAATTTCAGATTGGAATAAATAATACATTGAAACATACTTGCGTGATTCATTACAGCTATTTAATTGGTGAGAACTTGATAACATAACACTACACTTGACACAACACAATACTACGTGAAGAAATACTTTTTTACTGAGAATTTTACTGATCACTAATATTTAATGATCTACTGAAAAACTGTCAATTTTTGCATTAAGGTACAAGAAATAGCATTATGCATTATAGCATTTATAGCGCAACTCCAGCACTTCAATGTGCAACCCAACAAAAATTTCTGCTTGCAAAAATTGGTTGACAACGCCTGCTTCACTTCGCAAAAGCCAGCTCAGAGTTGTTGCCAGCCTGACAATATAGTTGTCAAAATCTATTTGACTGGAATAACAATAGGTTATGGTATTGTAACGTTAAGGTATAGTAAGGTTATTAATGTACTATCTTACATTGTTCAGTTTATTGCTTCTACTAATAATGTATCTTTCTGATATTCTGAAGGACACATTTTATGTGCGATTTCAAATTCATATTTGTCTTATTCAAAGGTTACAAATTGACTTACACATAATTCTTCAAACACACTATACAAGAAAAAATGAGATTTAATGATTAAAATTGAGAATTAGCAGAGTTTTTGCACTCAAGAACATTTTCCGTACGTTCACAAATTATTGTAGCAAGATCGATCCAGTCTTTTTTCAACTGGAAAGCTCGTTACTCTAAGGCGGAATATCGTTGTAAGGATGAGAACACGCTACTACATTTTGTCTGTACTTTGGCGAAGTGATGACAATCCACCAATGACAGTGGTTGTTGCAGCATCCATTAGCATAATGATACGCAACAGGAGAAACAGAAACAGGAACAGAACGGGGAACATCAGAGACAATCACAACAAGTGGGAGGATTGGAAGGAAGTTTGGCCTCTATCGAGACTATATGGAGATTAACAGGCGGTCCTTGTCTCTTGAGATCTCTATATGGATTAACTGTGCAGAGCTGGCTAGACTGAGTACAAGCTACCGCCAAGGGTGGCGGAATTCTGGGGGCGGCAAATGAAAAGAGGAGGAAATAGAGTATTTGTAGTGGAAAAGGTGGATAATCGTAATAACTTCATCAATTATTTACAGATTCCAAAATAATCTTGCAAAACAATTCGATTTTGATAAAATTTGTAGAACAATTATCGATTAACTTCGATTCTTCAGAACTGATAAGTTGAAAATTAGTGTTGGACTATTTAAGCTATATTATGTTTTCCATATTTCCTATTAAGGTTTGGATGATTAAGGTTTGGCGAGGCGGAATACCCGAAAGTGTCTCTTCGCCAAGAAAAGCCTAATAATAATCAATGCAAGATTATCTATATCTTTATTATAGATGGAATTTCTTCGGTTTAGAGACTATTATCAGCTCAGTAATGTGTAGTACAAATTTAAATGCTTCTAGTATAAAGCTTGGAAATGAGCCCCCAAAATCGTGTGTTCTCTTCAGTCAAGAAATTAACTTTACAGTTGAGTGTTTATGAGGAACGTTTGTTATTTTTCCAAGGACGGAAAAATTCTCAAGTTCAATGTTATCCGTTCAAATCAGATAATCGCAATCATATCATTATCTCATCGCCGCTAATTGATACTCAAATCGTTGAATAGTTATCAAAATCATAATTCAAAAAACTATTTTGGGTTGCACCAACCGGGATCAACTATTTTGAATCAGCATTTGATCAGCATTGTACTGATCCAGAATCAAAATTGATCTTGCTTGGTGCAACCGAACATGTTGTTGTCATCAAAAACTAGAATCTATTCAGTAACCTACATGGATAAAGTTATTCATGAAGGAAGGTAGATAAATTAGAACATTCTTCCTTATGATCATTCAAATGTTGTTGATTTGCCATTTCATGTACTCACAAACAAATTATCGTTATTATAATATTATATTGCATCGCATAATCGTATCGTAGAAAAATGTCTTCATTCATGCTTTGTACAATTGATTAAAAAGTCCTCATATTTTCCTCTATTATAATAATATTTATATAGAATTTTATCGATATATTCTGTAATCATACAAATTGAAAATCTTATTTATTGATCATTTGAAGTGTCATTCAACTACTGTAGTAATTTGATTCAAATCATCGAAAACTTTCACAACAAAATGACTGAAAAACACTTTCTTTGGAGAAATTTGCATGCCATGGTTGGCTAATTTCCGAACGCTTTGTTTGTGTTCTATGGTTCTGGTTGAAGAGCAACTTTCTAGTGGTTCCGTACGAAATTGGGAATTCGGCAATGCAAGTCATTCATTTCTTCAACGTGAGAAGGAGATTGTTGCGAATTATTGGAATACCTTAGTCATGTTCCTCAAACTGAATAGAAACTTATCAACTAGAGCCCGAATGAATAGTTGACTGAATAAAACGACGTTTTTTTGTTGCGTTTTTTCAATGATTGGGTAAAAGTAACCCTTGTTTCTAGAAAGTGCGCTTGTTCTGACTTCCAGCAATATTTTTTTTTCACGAAATTCAATATTCCTCTTTCAATAGGGTTGTCGTCAATATTCATATGCCATCAAGTAGAAGAAATACAGTGAATTATACCTTTCTTTACCTTGCATTACCTTTTTATATTTCTTAAGAAATGATTTTCTTCCTTCCTTACATTGGGAATTCATTCATTACGAAGGATTTCATTACTTCCTTATAGATTCCAGATTCATTCTCTTATAGATTCTACTCTATCAATTATGGTTTGTATATACATACATGTCATTCATAACTTCAACAGTGAAAAGAGAATTTAACTTTTTCAGATTGTACTTTTCTTCTTCTTTATTCTCAAGTCTCTGTTCTTAAATATATATCGTATATTTATTACGATATTAAAATATCTCTTGTTTTTTTCCTTAATACAATCTTGGGAGTTGATACAATTAACAACAATTAATACAATTATCAATAATATAATATAATACAATACAATACAATTATACAATTAATACAATTGTTGGGAGTTGATAGATCCTTTTATGAATTGCTTGTGAGCTTCTCGATGCATTGAATGAATGATAAATAAATATGGTATTATTTAACTAAGAGTATACGAATACCAAGTACTTTGATAAATCAGAGGTTGATAAATGATGTGAAAACAAAAATTGTGGTAAAAATTTCATTCCATGTGTATCGTGCTGAAACTGAAGGTGAAACACAATGCAGATTGGATGGTGTGTTGTGAATTGCATGCATGAAAGAGTAAGCGAAAGAACATGTAGCAGAAAAAAATAGGAGAAGGATGAGCTGAAGTGGAGAGAAATGGGCTATTTGGGGTCTCACGTGATGAGAACTGAATGTTTGATGAGAAATGGTAGAGAGGAGAAGAAGGAGGGAGGGATGAGGGGGAAAGAGAGTTAGAAGACAATAAAACAAGGTACTAGAGATACTAGATAACGTGCTACACTGTTCCAGAAGATGTAAGAGTAGATGAAAAAAACTGACAAAAGGTGGAAGAGGAAGTGTGAATGAGAGGGAAACATATTCGGGTTAAAATTGGAATTTTGAAGAGATTTGGGAAAAGCGCTCATAAATCTACTATTTCGCAATAGTCTTATGTTAATCATTGTTTCATCAGTTACGAGCAATTTAATTTTAAGTAGATTGGCATTTATTTTAGTCGAAGAAAAAATCAATCATTGATTTGTTGTCATATCATTGTCATTGATATTTTGTTGTCATATCATTGTCATTGCTTATCACATCAATACTCTTATCCACTCATCAACAATACAAATAGCACAAAACTCTTATTTGTGGTGTGATATTCTAATCAACATAATATAGTTCACTTTGTGTACAATAGCATTGTGTTTCCCTTATAGGGCGAAAATAGATAAAAACATCGATAGTGTGTTTCTCACTGATCCGTTTTTCCAGACATAAATCAGACACAATGAGTGTGCGTAGTGGGTACAGTCATAGAAAACTTTACAACCGTTCAAGTGGGAAGAGAAATAGTGAAAGGGTTGGAGAGAGATTCTGATAAGAGAGAGTGAGGGACTCTCTAAATAGAAAGACTTGAAGTGTTAGAGAGAGAAGAGTAGAAATAACAGAAATAAGTGAGAGAGAAAGAGTGGGAGAGAAATGTAAATCAAGAGCAAAAAATTGACAGGTCAGAATTAGACGATTATTATAAAGAG
This sequence comes from Laodelphax striatellus, assembly GCA_017141395.1. NCBI lineage: Eukaryota > Metazoa > Arthropoda > Insecta > Hemiptera > Delphacidae > Laodelphax > Laodelphax striatellus. The sequence continues at coordinate 9,209,234 of CM029534.1, forward strand.
TTAAGGATCGATATTAGACAAAATTAATATGAGATAGATAGATGTAGATCGATACAAGAAATAGGAATATATTACTATATATGGAATACAAAATAGATACAAAATAGGAATAAAAACTATATGAGAATTATGAATAAAGCAGAAGATAGAGGAAAGAAAAATATGAACGCAAAAAATAAAATGTATTAGTGGGGAGAAAGAGTCAAGGTAACCTCATGAAAGGGAATGGCTGAGTAGGCTGATAGGAGCCTAGTGACAGGAGAATAGTACGAGAGGGTAGGATGGAAACAAAAAAATAAAAAGAGAGGCATTATTCTGAGTGTTAGAAAGAGATAAAGTGACAAAGACAAGAGTTGTGAGAAAGAGTGAGTAGGTGATTGAGAGTTAAGAAAAGGTAGAGTGGCAGACACAAGTTTTGAGCAAGATAGAAGAAGTAATTGAGTGTGAGAGAATGATAGAGTGACAAAGATAAGCGTTGTGAGGGAGAGGGAAAGTGAGAGTTGAAAAGATATGAAAAGATAGAGAGCGAGACAAAACAATCATCCATTCAGTTTTTCTCGCGCCAGTAAACGGGCGGCAAATAAAATCGCCGGTTGATTCACGCTGTTATCAGTCTCACACTCGAAAGCATTACTGCTTAGCCGTTAACAATCAAAACACACATAAATCAACGGAAGCAGCCACACACATGTATCGAAAGCCACAATAAAAATAACATTGGCCACAACTGTGTTGCGATTTTACTGCCTTGTTCAATGAAAAATAGTTACAACGCTAACCGCCAGAGCGCGTGTTCTGGCACTAGTCCAAGCGAACGAAAATTTATTTCGCAGTAAAATAGTGAAAAATGAATAACAGCGGCACGGACGGCAAAGACAGACGAGTGAGATCTGTCTTATATGTCGACATCATCTTTCAGTCTGCTCAAGACAGATCATCATCGAAAAAATAACGCCAGTGAACGTGAGAAAAATGACGGATGTGTTCTGTGAGAATATGTGGATCGTGTGGAAAAAGTAGAGTAAGAAGTAGGAGGTTATCTACTGCAACTTATTGGTCGTGTGGGTGAGAGAGACAGAGAGAGAAAAAGAATTGATGCGGGGTACAGTGAGAAAGAGTGAGTGAGAGAGAGGTAGTGAGTGGAGGACAGTGAGGGTGAAAGAGTGAGAAAACATTGACATTGATCGTGGAAGAATATTCTGTCAATATCTATCAATAATGGATACTTCATGATAGTTCCAGTTGATGGGAGATTGATCGAATATATCCTTGAGGTACAGTTGAGAAAAAGACCGGTGGAGAAAAAACAGTTTTATTGATGTTGTCACAAAGGTTAGGCTAGGCGCACACCGGTTAGTCAAGACAACATTAGTCACGTTTAGTCACAGTAATTCACATAGCTATTTATGAAGCAGCACACACCGATGCAATGACTAATCGGAGTGTGTTTCTTAATAAGCAACTATGTGAAGTACTGTGACCAAACGTGACTAATCTCGTCTTGTCTTGTCTTGACTAACCGGTGTACGCCTAGCCTTAGAGAAATAGACCGTAGTTAAAGAGTGTTGTGTGGGACATGAAAGTCTTCAATAGATTCGGGGAAATGTTGTGAATACAAAATAATTCAAAGTGAATTTGGTAGACTTATATTATAATTATTATTCAATATGAGAGTTTGAATTCCGATCTAATATGATCTCCGATCATGGATTATTTTATCAATGAGCGATTAAAGATTGATTGAAGGTTGTGACATCAACATTAACTTTGTGTTTTCTCGTTTTGAAGAAACAATCATTTGAATGAAAAATAGCATAAATTGTGTCAAAAATTCGAATAACTTTAACTGAAGTTTCTGAAAACTTCAGAGATTCACACATACGTGGATGTCCCAGTTCCATTCAATTTTGTAAAATAGTATGTTAACTCACACAACTTTGGAATTTGGAATTGCTAATCGAGGAATCCTACTTTGGGAAATAGGTTTGGGGTTCCAAACGGGGAAATTGTATTTACTGATGTTTTCAGTTCCTAATTAAGATAAAAACGAGGTGCTGATGAAGACTCATACCAAGCGTGGAGAAAATTTGGAAGAAAGCCAACAAAGTATGCTATGCAGGCATGATAACAATAAATTATCAAGAGAAGGGAGAACATTCTCTGGATAAACGTAGCCTAACTCACAGATTTTGTTCACCCTTTTATCACAGGAAATATTCGTAGGATATCAGCAACCCTACTGAAAGGGTGCTAATATCTGCATTCAGAATACTATGTAGGGAGTTCAGCCTACATTGGGAATGAATGTTTTCAAAATCAAGAGTAGAACATAAAGTATTGGAAATTTTCTAATAAATTGGGATTTAAATTATTCCCTCGCTGTCCTTTTTTTTTTTGCTGGGGATGATGCCCACATAAGCACTAGGCTTGTGCGTGTGTAATGGGAAGGATGATGATTATGATGAGAGATGAATGGACCTATAGCTTTAGGTGGGGTTCCGAACCACCGGAAAGCAATTTTAAAGCTCATGAATTATAATTAGAGGAGCTGGTCAATTAATCTATTATAGGCGTTGATAATTCTCGGTTTGTAATGTATAGATAGAAAAATACCTTAAATTAATTGAATTAACCGTTACAACAGAAGTGGTAGGCGCCGTCAAATGTCATTCGATAATTGAATACACATTATCATCTCAATCATCCAACCAGTTTGCAAAGAACCATACAAAAACAGAAGAATTTCACTTCTCCCAATAAAAAATAGCTGAATATCATTAAAATTACATCATATAAGTTACATGTGGTTAAAAATAATATGAATGTGGTTGAATATCATTAAAATTTTGTTAAGTATCAATTTGAATATTATATGTATAGTTTTTTTCAAATCAAATCAATTATCCAATTAACATGTTCAATAGGCCTATTGTTTATCAAATATTGATACATGTTTATGTAGTTGAAATATACATATCTTATTTGAATGAATATAAACATTGTCAATCATACAAAATTTCAGCATGCATGAATTTATGATAAATTAACCGATCTTCAAACTAGTTGTACTCTCCTTTGTGAATGGTTGAATGATTGAATGAAAAATGATAATTGTATCACATGTGAAGTACAAAAATAAAACCCGTACATCTCCTTTTTCGACAGCGTTTGATACACGACTAATCCCCGACATCCTCTACTTGAGTTTCAAAAATCGGATCGCATCTGATACGGCTTATAAGAGGCGGCGATGCGCGCGCGATCCAAATCCGAGAGTTATTCGGACTTCGCATTCAATTTTGTCGCTCGTTCACTCAACACCTGCCAGGAAATTGCTGTCAAATCCGTGAACTCGAGGGAGGAAATGACATTCTGGACAGAACGCACATGATCTACTGCCCTGCCTTCTGTCAGGATGACTCTTGATCAATGCCTCTGCTGTAATATACCTTCCACGTAGGTGAAGTGAACTCAGCTGCTGCAAATAGCCCTACACCTGTTCATTGATTCAGTGACAGTAGTATTGGATTGATTTCAATTGATCCGATTCGATTATTATCCAGGGTTATTTGTTGTGAGGATTTAATGTTTGCTCTATCCCATCCTTTCAATCCTCTATTCATTTGAGTTTATTGCGATAATTTTTTGCCCACCTAACAATGAATTCATCATTTGTTTCTTTTCCTAATTTACTACAGATTGCATTTCAAAAATTTGATAGTAGTTCTTATTGTTACTCAAAAGTAAAGTACTTTTGAGTACATTTGTTTTTTCCTAATTTACTACAGGTTGCATTTCAAAAATTTGATAGTAGTTCTTATTGTTACTCAGAAGTACTTTTGAGTACATTGGTTTTTCCTAATTTACTACAGGTTGCATTTCAAAATTTGATAGTAGTTCTTATCGTTACTCAAAAGTACTTATGAGTAAGTACATTTGGTTTTTCCTAATTTACTACAGGTTGCATTTCAAAAATTTGATACTAGTACTTTTGTTACTCAAAAATAGTTTTGAGTGAATGATTTTGGATATCCTCGACATTGGATTCAGTGGTGGCTTTCACGCATCACGCTTCTTCACACGATCATCTTTATTCCGATGTATAGAATCTTAAATTTGTGAAATTATTATTTATTCTCCATTTTGCTGGCTACACATTGCAAGTATCAGATTATTCATTGAAAATTTTCAAAAACAGGCGGAATCAATGATCGCTTTCACGAATCCTTCATAGCATCCACTCACTCACTATTAAAAGGATTCATTCTTAAGATTAAGATTACTTTGTTTAGTAATTGAACTCTTTAAACACTTTATTAGAAATTCCTTCTCTCATAGTATTGTTTTCTCAAATCTTTCATCACATCAATCATTGATATCTTATATCTGTAAACCGCCTACACGTATGAGAGATAACGTCCATAACGTCTCCCAAACAAGAGAGCACTCAGTCTTCGATTTAAATGCTCGCTTCCGCGCATGAGCTAACGATGTAGGGTGCTCCAGTTGGTGCCAGATTTCGTCCGCAACTCGATTAGATACACCTGTCGTGTTCGAGAACACGGCTGGTCTAGCTAAAAACTTCGTCGATTTCTTGTAACGTCAATTTTCTCTACATGACTCAGCCTCTGCCGTTTTTCATACATTCTTACTATAAAAACATGCGAAAGATTTAAAAAAAATTACGGTACTGTATTATTATTATCATTATTATTATTCAATTGGATTCAAACTGATGAGAAGAATTACCTAATCTGAAATCATTATTATTATCTTAAACTGAATAGACAAAGACAAACAATGAAAGCCAAACAGAAATAATTTCGCTTTCTCAAAATATCACTGTCTCATAATTATGAGACTATGTCAGAGACTCTATCAGACTACATCACTTGTACTATATCAGAGAAGACCTAATAGCGAAAAAAACCAATTATTAACTAATATTTTGATTAATGATTAATCAAATTAATCAATTATTAATTGATATTTCAATAAAATACATAGAAATAATCTGTCTTACTTTTCTTCGAATCTAATCCAACACTATTATATCAGCAGGTCTTACCTGAAATAGAATAAAAATATTAGTTTTCTGTTTGTTAGGAATCTATCATCATTATGATATCATTTTAATCATTATATATCATTGAATGATAAATGAGTATGATAAGAAAACAGTATACAAGAATACAGATCAACAATGTAGGCCCAAACCGTGTTGTAATTATAGGATAGAATAAACTTCAAACTGGAATTAAATAAAAACAATGTAAGGAAACTATTCACAAATGTAACGTCATTGAAATCAGTTGACCAAATCACCTTCAATTGAAATTGAGTCATCAATGTACATTATAATCTGTCATTTGGATCATTAGTGAAATTTTAGATTCAGTTGATAAAAAATGGAATAGAATGTCTTCTTTATTTTTCTGAGGTGATGAAGTTTGGACAGCGATGTCCACTCTATCATTCAACCACAATTGGGTGATGAACAAACATCATAAAACCGTTCAAATTGCATCCAACCCCCACCTCTACACTCCGAAACACAAACAAATCTCTTTTTTTCACATCAAATCATGCGCGCCATTAGCGGAGCAGTTATTTTCCAGTTGAACTGAGCATGGAAATTCGTGCATATTGCGGTATGAACTCATTTAAAACTTCCGTGAAGAAGTAACTGTTCCGATCAAACATCATTAAAAAAGTGTTTCGCGTTGGAAGCCGTGCAGCGTTAGCCTACCTGTTTTATTTATTGAGTAGCGGTCATAAAAAACCAGACTTAATTCACTCCCACGACCCACTAACATCCTAAAGCTAGTCGCGTAATAACGGCTTGCCTTACTATACAGAAATAGGCTATTCAATTGCCGCTTCCGTTGAATATGCAGCCGGCTTAATGTGGCGTGTTTTAATTTCTCAAGAATTTCTATCAATTAACGTTTATGTCGGTTTCATTGTTCATAGTGTTCCCTGTTCCAGTAAGGTACAAAATGCCGTTTTTTACGTCATAGTGTTCGTTATTATGGTCTTAAGAATTTATTACAAAGAACAGGTGCTCTAGAGAGTTGTGTAAAACTTTTAATTGCACTCGGATTCAACTAATTAATATTTTGAAAGCTTCGAAAAAAGTATTATACTGGAAAATATGCGATCATTTTGAGCTGTCGTTCAGTTATCTGCTTTGTGACTTTTCATGTGATTTAAAACACCCCAAACTAATAGTCTATTTTGATATCTTATTGTCTATTGTTGATCATCATCATTTTACCTAATCTTAACAAATTTTATTCGTCAATCAATTCAAACCGCTCACTTCAACTAATTACCAACATAAATATTATTACACATAAAAGTCTAATAGGGACCTAAGATTCAGGAAATTATTCTCTCAAATAATTGAGCAGAGCGAAACGTAGTGAGGCGAAGCTCAATCTCAGGCCCATTTGTGTAAATCGATTGTGATCAATCTCCTCGGCCGATTTCCATGAATTTGGCTCGGACATGTATATCAACGATGGGAAGGTTCTCTGATACTTCAATTTGAAATTATATGAATGACATCACAATACAATTTTCCCAACTCTTTTCCACCCGGTATTCCTCAACATTTCTCTTTTCTATCCTTTTAAATAACAATCCTATTTCCTTTTTTCTTCTCGTTTTCTTCTTCTTCTTCTTCCACGCCACCTCTTCCTTTCCCCTTTTCATTCATCTTTTATCTCCTTTCAATTTCTTACTCTCTCCAATCCAATATTTTCCACCAACCACAACCTCCGCATCTTCCTCATGCTGTTTCCTTCTCACCTACCATCCGTCCTGCTCTGATTAACAGTGCAGAATTATTGTAAGAACAACATTGTCGATACAAAAAGAAGAACAACAGCGACATCATCATCATCATCATCACCACCACCATCATTTTATCATCAGCATCACCATCAACAGCATGACTCGAAACAATACAGAAAACAATAACAACAAACAGATCGAATAATAGCAGTAGTAGTAAGCTCTTGCTCTCAATGTCGGTCAACTGGACCCCCCCTCACCTTGGCGGTCCCACAGACCTCGCTTCAACTACTGGTCCCTCCTGGCTCTAGCAGTCCCCCAGACCCTCTCACGGGTCCCACATAACTCTCCCCTGGCTCTACTAGACCCCTGACTCTAGCAAACCCCCTGACTCTAGCAAACCCCCAGACTCTCTTACCGGTCCCTCAGACCAATCTCGCCTAATCGGCGGTCCCCCAGAACACCCTATCTCCAACTCACCGGTCGCCCAAAAACTTGCCTTCCCCAACCATTTTCGTCTCTCATACCCCTTTTTAGGAGTGGCGCGGGTAAAACAAGGAGTAGAAGGAAGTGGAGGAGGGGGAGGATGAAAAGGAGGTGGAGGAGGAGGAGAAAGATGAGAAATATGGGGAGGAGGAGGAGAAGGATTAGGAGGGGTAGAAGGAAAGCTTCCTCTGGGAATCGATGCATAACAAAAACCGCACCGCACACCGCTTGAAAACAACGCCCGCGGGATGGATACGCTAGGCCTCTCTAGCCTACTTGTGCGCATTGTTGTTGCGGGGGGTGGCGAGGGGGGCATTCATAATGGCCAGAAATCTGTATCAGTTGGTTGCCATGCTAGGCGGCTGTTACTACTTAACAAGTCATCGAACAACTAATCCGTGATATGAAAACCAGCTGCTGGAAAATCTATTACTGCGGTGCACTCTCGTTTATCTCGAACGAAATTTCGATTCAATCCATGTGTCTTTGCTATTGATTTGATACCGGTTCTCATGTGAATCCGATGGAGAGAATATTATGAAATTGATCATCATTGCTGAATAAATAGAATCTAGGATTGAGGATTCATGAAAGTCAATCAGGATTAGTGGGGATCAAATTCATCTCTACAAGTAATATTAATGTTTGGATTATAATTTTTTTCTTTGACCTTCGACTTCCTTTAGGAATAATTTTGTTGATACTGAAAGGTGGAAATAGATTCTCGTGAATGAAAATACTGTAGATAAAAAATTATTGGAAAACTTTGTTGTATAGCCTACTGTAATTATGTTGTTAGAGTATTCTGAGAACTAAAAGAATAGAAGAGCAATGGATGCATGTTTGGCCCAGTCTGTAATTTGCATGTGAAATCTATACGCTAGATCTTATCGTCCTCTGACAGATAAAAGTATATGTACAAAAAAATAATTGTAAAAAAGCAAAAACTGAAGAATTATTTATTTGTTTATTTACTTGGAGACATCAAAATGGAAACGTTTAGTATAAACACAAACTAAAATAAGATCAATACAAAACAATGAGGTGGATAGTAATAAATAATTGGAAAAATAGTAATGTAGAGAAGAAGGAAGAAAACTGTAGAACGTGGAAAACAATGTGGAAGCTAGAGTGAAATTGGTTATTAATCTTATTATAATAAGAATATTCTTATTCTTATCTTCTTTATAATTTTTATCAAGATTTGTCAAAGAACATAAGTTAAAGAAGAGGGGAAATATATGAAGTACAAATAAATAAAGTGAATAGTAGCCTAATCAACTGGGAATGAAATCCGTAATCAATGTATACAACATCATCATGCATCCATTTTATTCCTACTACACGAGTGATCACATCTATGAAAAAGATTTTCGAGGTAAAATTTCGAGTAGTAACACAGTGAGCATTATTGCTTTCTAGTGTGACTCGGGCCGTATTCGGTTGATGGTGTTTGCTTCCATTTCCCTGTTCTGTCTGCAGTCCACAAATCACACACAGAACGTGTATTATGAAGGTGTTGCGTGTCGTATCCCTGTGCCGCCGCCGCTGCCACCGTCTAATTCAAGAGGAAATTTCACCCAGAAAATATAGCCGAATGCAAGGCACTGCGAAGGGCACTGATTCTCTTGTTTTCGATTTGAAACATTCGAAGACAACAATCACGCGAACTGTAGTAGATGATAAATATTGTTTGAATGAACTTGGGAAATGTGCCAGTCTTGATTGTACTGTACTGATGCACAAGATTGTGTTAAGATGTACTGGTCTTGAGATCGGAAAATCTGCTCGCAGATCCTAAGCTTTCGTAGCGCAGTGCATAGAGCGTCTGCGTCGTAATCATGAGGTCCGCGGTTCAATTCCCGCTCCGATCCATTTCTTTTTGTACTAGGTTTTCTACTCAAATTATTTTTTTACGCTAGAATCATTTAAATTAAGAATGAGTTATCGTTCGTATCATACATGTTTTATTGTTTCAAATAAAATTGAAGAACGGAAAAAAAATAAAAAATAAATTAATTTTTAAATATAAAAATAAATTAATTTTTTTTTTTTTAATTTAAAAGAAATAAATGAAAAAATAGAAGAAATTAAAAAAAATAGAAAGAAATAAATAAATTAAAAAAAAAAATTACAAAATAGAAGAAATAATGCTTACTTAGAGCTTCATCTTCATCAAGACCAACCAAAGTTTGTTTTAGAGCATTAAAATGAAGGTGTATGCACTTCAGATATGTGTGAATAGATTTACATTGATCTTTCCACGTTCATTTCACATTGTGGAGATGACAAGAATAGTTCAGTAAGTTGAAAGAGAAACACAAAGGTATAAGATTAAAAAATACAGTTATAGAGAGATAAGAAGATAAAAGATTGCTTATCTAATAAGAATGCTTTTACATAAATATTCCATTACCTAAATTATTAGTATCTACATAATAGTACCATACTGTCTTAGAAATTAAGAGCAGGATGAAGGAAAAGAATAATACTGAAGTAAGAAGATGAAGTGCTAAAAGAAGAGAAGAGTAGACAGGAGAAGTGTATATAAGTTTCAATACAGCGATGCAATATGATGCTAGTCTTCAAGTTTAGTATTCTTTCCGCAACAGCGAGGCATGACTGATATTGAATTTCGTCTAATATTGCAACAACGACGTGTGCATTTGATTAAACCAACTAGGTCACGTCAGAAAGTAGGAGATTCTTCAATTTTTCAATTCAATTATCTTTATTGATTAAAAATTTCAATGGACGTTCGAGTCGGACGTATTTTCATATATTCTGGAAACATTTGAGGTTATTGAGTCGGATTACATACATACAATATCGTATGTAATAGTAAACCCAAGCCAAAGTAACAAGTTCTAGTAACTCCAAGCCATAGTTACAATAGAGAATACTAGTAATAGTTGAAATAAGAAATATTATAAATAGCAATATAATATGGATACATTAATCTCAAGCATATACAGAAGTAATAAAAGAGCATACTATTAATGTGAGTGTACAATGCAAATGAATGTTAGCAGTTTTCAAATGAAATTTATAGTAGATTAAGAACATATTGTAGCCTACTGATTGCTAAAAATCCTTAAACAAGGTTTATATGAGAATGTTTATAATTACGTATCATGAAGTGCGTATGAAAGGTTGTAAAGGTGAAATGAAGTACAACCATAGATAAGTCCATCAAAAATAAGAGCGATATGTGCTGGGGTTGTAATCACCCTCAGTCAAATATTTCATTAACAACATAACTTGTTCATCGAAGCATAATTATTTAAAAATAAGTTTTAAAAAACGAGCATTTGCAACTGAAAAATGAACGTTAACTACTCGACTTAACAGTTCCAGTTCAGCAGAAACCAAATTTCAACTAAGTATTCTATTTTGGTTTGCATTCATGTATATCTTGAAAGTTGTCATAAGACGTTCGTTGGCCAAACTCCAATATTTTTCATTTCTTTCTTAGTTAACTTTGCTGGATGATCAACTCTGGTGGCATAATATGTCAACTTTTACCTTTTTCTCTTTAATACTGAAGCTCAAATTTGTTGGAGCATTTTAGACAAACTGCTGCTTTGAAATCTAGAATTATCAATATTTTTGTTTCCAAACCATCTTCTATCTGTTTTTATCGCGATTCCAAACATTGAGTTAATTATCGATTCTTATACGTATTGAAATAATTCAAGTTTGAAATCTTATTTATCACTGTAACCATCTAAAACTATCCAGCTTATAACAAGGGAAAGTACATTACCCAACCACTGCTGCCATCTACTGGCAGATATGAGAAATGCAACCATTTTGAATTGTCGACCAATCAGGAGAGAGTAGGCGGAGTTTGAAGGTTTTGAAGGGAGGGTACCTTGTTTGTGATTGGTCAAACATTCAAATTTGGTCTCTATACTCGGTATTCGTATTTCCAACTAAATAATGGACACTAAGTGAGTATGACTGGCTTTTTTAGTCAATTAATCAAGAAAATTATTGTATTGAATTATCTATACAATCTGAAATTCAATACATAATTATTCATGTTTGGAGAACGGAAAGGGCGTATTGAAATGCATATTATAAAAAATATACAATCAATATCAGTTATATTATAGTTAATTAAATATTACTGAGTTAAGGATTCCCTCAATGCTGATCGAAAACCTAGTAAACGTTTTTAGATTTATCAGAGATACCATTCATTTGTATTTGTTCAGCCTATGGTTTTATTCATGGCCTGTAATAATCATAGTCAATGGAAGAAACTAATCAAAAACTGAACTTTAATTATGATGAATAAAAACAAAATATATATAAATTGAAGATCTAGCCAAATAAATACTGTTATACTCTGGCTGTGATCAAATTCAATGATATGATATGTTATATATTTTCATGAAAAAGCTGAGATAATCTTAGTCAATGAAGAAGCTAATTATAAACTAAACTTCTATCATGACGAGTATATACCGTACTTACATAGGATTTAGCCTTAATACATAACGTTACACCATGGCTGTGACCTGGCTTTAAGCCTTCAAGCATGATGCCAGGAGTATGATAGGAGTACACCAATTTCCTAGACAACCATTTAGAAGTTTCTCGCCGTACAATCGAGGAGGCAAAATAGAAGATTTCGTATTCAGGATGTAGATAGAGCATGTAATCCAATAAAGGAAGTCATCTGAGGTCTTTACCCAAGCCTGGAGCCTCCTCAGTCTTTCCTTTACTCGGCACGCTTTATTCTGTTTTTATTCTTGATCACGCCATCCAGTTTTTCTTGAACAACATTTTCAATTTTCCCCCGAACACGTTTTTATTATAGCTACAGGATTTTCGAAGTCGAAGAAAATTGAATCACCTGTATGGAAATGATTAGGATGTTTATGACATGTATTGGAATTTACGTTTTATCAACAGTTATGAACAATATGAAATGGCAGTTGAAAGATATTACGCTTCTTTTGTGTTCCCATTGAAGGAATAATAATTTGTATTTTTATTGAGATAAAATGTTCAAATTATTCCTATTTGTAACGGAAAGTAGTAGAATAAAACTATAATAATTATATTCACGATATTTGTCACAGTCATATCAGAATCCAAAGCACTTGATTTTTTTTAAGAAGAGAATATCATAGAAAGTAAATTTTTATGAATATTCAAAAAACTTCAATCATAAATAATTCATCAACGGATTAACGTTAATTGGAGGAGACTCAATATTGAGCTGTTGGGATATATTGACTCAAAATGAATAGCATGAACATCATTAATATTATTATTTATCAAGTTTTCATTCATTGTTGAAAAATGTCAAATGTAATCTTGTAAAATATTCTAATATTACCAATTCTAATGTCAGTTTCAATTCAAGTTAATCAATACCCCGTTTGTGAATTTATTCTATGAATCAATAGAAATGTGATCTTGTTCGGTCAATAATTAATTGAGACATTACACGGTGGGGTCTAGGATGATATTAGAAAAATGACATTGCCTCAAACTTCTGCATCAATTAACAAACCATCATAACCTTTGATTGTTATTCTTTCTGATATCCTCATATTGGTTTCTACTCATTTCGCAGGTTAGACGTCTAGTGAGATCGGACTCCCCATATGTTTCAAAAATCCGAAAATCGGATATCCATCAATCCTGTACAGAATGGAAAAATCCTGAGACAGTGTGACACTGGAATGGAAACACTGAGACAGTATTGTGTGTGTGAAACCAAATAGAGCTTTCACCCATGCAGATGGTCTAAATTTACTATTACAAAACAACCGCATCTAAATAGGAATCGATTAGTGGCCAAAATAATGGCATTTAGTCCTGCTGCCAAATAACGGGGTGCTTGCACTCGATTGGAATGGTCAGTGATGCTTCACCTTCTACGAATAGGCTCACAAGGGAAACGAAAATGAATTAGAAGGGAGGACAGTTGGAAGAGGGAAATGTGAGAAGTGATTGATAGAAGAGGTGTCAATTAGAAGAAAAATATTGAGAGAGAAGATAAGATAGGAGGAGAATGAATGTTAGAAAGGGAAAAAATAAAGGAAAAGTGATTAATGACGACCTATTGAAGAAATCAATACAAATATTCAATGCTAATGAGACAAAATTAATACAATATTCACTGATACTGTAAGCATGAATTACATAAATATAAGATAGATAATAATAATCGAGGTAGTTAATTTAAGGTAACAATCTGATCTATGACTTGTTCTAAAAATCCCTGATAACAGTGAGTACTGAACCTGAAACAATGAAGAATTCAAATCAAAATACAAGGATGATGGATGTTTGAGTTCAATCAAATGTTAACAGTTAACTTATAGTGGTTTTATAGCATAATTTATGAAGAAGTAATGTATAGAAAGAAGCCTATTACTCAGTATTCACATGCTGAAGTTCGTATTGTTTTTATTGTTCAAGCTCGATTATATTCGTTAACTATAATTATTTATAAATTGGATTATATATATCAAATAATAAAGCATCAAATCAATCAAGTAATTCCTGAATCTCCTTAGCTTTTTATCCAGAAGGTTCATCACCGTGTTACTCTTTACATGATAAATGAAAACCGAAGAAGAAAACTTCATTTGAAAGAGTTGGAGCCATCAATACTTATTATTTCGACGCAATCGCTGGAGCTGCTGGAAGATTATGAGTTAATGGAGTTTCTGTCATAGCAGCTTAGACTTGATAAGAGGAATTCTTCCGAATGCTCCATTAAAATGTCAGGTGGAAGTTGAAAACTTTTAATGGTTTGCTGAAAACATGGCAAGCGTTTCTATTTGTTTCGCTATCATAAAAATTAAGTATAATTATGATTGAACAAGCATTGATTTCAGAGCATGAAGTTGGCCAGAATCAGAATATTTCTGTAGATTGTTTGAAAAGAACGTACATGATCAAGTTAAAGCATCCAGAAAATTCTGAATAATATATAACTTGAATACTATTTATATAATATATAATATAATATTTAAGCCCAACTTGAATACTTAAAATTCAACTGTTTATCTGTATCTTCAAAGGTGTTGAATGCTGAAAAGAACTAATTCATTCTCAATATTTCTTGATTTGAATAGTACTTCCTTATCACTTTTACTCGTAGCTTACACTAATTATTTTAATTTCACATATGTCGTATGGATGATGTTCCTTATTTGTTGATATATAATTTCTATAATTATTGTTTCCATTTAAAATTATTCATAGTTTCTATAAGGCCCTATTCGAATGAGGTTTCTTATTTATTCTTGCTGATAAATAAACAAAGAGCTCATGTAATGAAAGTCTACTGAAGTTAAAAAAAAAACTCTACTGAAGATGAAAAATGTGGAGAAAGCAGATTTCTAGGAATTTCGAGCAGAAGGGAAAAACGTATTTCTAGAGAGAAGACTCATATCTCAGAATGCTGAAAAAAGCGGACTTTTGAGAAAATTCTTGGATATCTGCGTGCCTGTGTTTGGGTACGAAATAAAAGATAAAGAGGAAGAAAATAAAGGACGGAAAGGAATTGGAAGCTAGTGAGGCAGAAAATTACAGGGAAAGCTTGTGATGGACCCTGGTTGAAAATAGGGAAGATAGTAAAGTCAACTCAGTAAACAACGCTATCTATATGTTTACAAAGAATACCCGTAGAAGGTAGTATATAGGAGGTAGTTTCACAAAGAATGTCGAATTCCATGGCTTTTCAGGAAAGTTTTTTGTTTGTGGGGCTGAAAAAGAAGAAGAATGGAGCTGATTGGAGGCATAATTAAGGCACTTCAGTGCAGGTCGTTGAAAAAAGTACTCACTGAGTAACACACTGTACTTGACAGACTTCATCATGAATGCATAAACTCATATCATGGAAAAATATTACACCTACCGTAGAAAAAAGAAATGTGCGTCACATTTTGAGAGGCTATCTTTTGAAGAATATTTGAGTATGTTGTATGTTGTTCCTTGCATTCTTTTTTGACTGTTGGTGGTTACGGTAGTTACTTGGTATTGTATACTTGGAGAGAAGTCAAAAATAGGGATAATAATATTTGGTATTGTACTTTTATGAAAGTGTGTCGTATAAATTAAATCATAATTGTAGTAATGTTTGCAACTTGAATTTTTCAAGTTTATGCTTTAATCAATCAAAGCATCAAAACAATTTCTATTAAACGATCTACATCGAACAATTTTTTTGCATCAAACAATCTACGCTTGTCATAATCTAGACTTCTAGAGGTAATGCCGATATACATAAACATGTGCTTTGGGTTGACCGAGCCTAATTAAAAAATAAAGAACATAAATAAAGGTCTTAATAGCGAGACAAACTCGTCCAAGCAAGGGAAAAGGTTATCTTAGAAGACGATCAAAGCCTTTTTCAAGAAATAATCTATGTTTCTACTTGCTTACAGGTCTGTAAATTGTGATTATTACATGCTTTTGCTTCCAATAAACCAGTTTTGTAGCCTATACAGGTCTTTTTTACCATAACTGAACTTAACCTTCGTATTATACGAGCTTTCCCGTATCCGAGGTGGCCCCGGTCCCAATTACCCCGGATAATCGGGAGTCTACTGTACATGAATGAATAAAGCCAAAATTTATTTGTATCTAATTCTCCGTTCTTGTTCTTTTTTCTTCTCCTCCTTCTTCTACTCATACTTCTCCTTCTCTCTCATTTCAGCCTCCTTTTTCTTTTTATTCTTCTTCTACTTTTCCTTTTTTCTCCTCCTCCTTATTCCTCTTCATCTTCTTCTCCTTCTTCTTCTTCTTCCTCTTCTTCTTCTTCTTCTTCTTCTTCTTCTTTCTTCTTCTTCTTCTTCTTCTTCTTTTCTTCTTCTTCTTCTTCTTCTTCTTCTTCATTCTTCTTCTTCTCCTTATTCCTCTTCTTCTCTTCTTCCTCTTCCTCCTTCCTCCTAATTCCTCTTCTTCTTCTTCTCTTCTTCTTCTTCTTCTTCTTCTTCTTCTTCTCTTCTTCTTCTTCTTCTTCTTCTTCTTCTTCTTCTTCTCTTCTTTCTCTTCTTCTTCTTCTTCTTCTCCTCCTCTCCTCTTCTTCTTCTTCTTCTTCTTCTTCTTCTTCTTCTTCTTCTTCTTCTTCTTCTTCTCCTTCCTCTTCTTCTTCCTCTTCTTCTTCTTCTTCTTCTTCTCCTTATTCCACTTCTCCTCCGTATTCCTCTTCTTCTTCCTCGTCCTCCACTCATTCCAACTCTCCAATACCATTGTATCGGTGTCGGTGTGAAAGCGGTTTGAAATGCATTTTTACGCTTGACAGTAGCGGCCGCCTGAGCTGTACAGTACAACAGGAGGACATTCACTCCATCTCCGCACTTCAATGACTACCCAAAACCGTCCTTCCTCTCCGAGACACCGTTTCTTTTCACATCTACTTCCTTGCAATCACCATGCGGCCCCTTTCACTGATCCAATTATTTTTTTACTCCTCTGAAACACTCTCTCTTCTTCTCTCTCCTCTTTCTCACTCTAACTCTACCATTCTTACAACTCTTTTGCTCTAGCTCTCTTTACGCACTGTAATGTTCGCTTATTCTTCCAACTCTTTTGCCCTAGCTCGCTATACACACTGTTATGATCGCTAGCCATTGAAGAGTGCGGCACAATAGAAAGTGAAAATGACTAGGTTAGGTTCTCACAATGACTGCTGTGGAATCACCTGGTAACAACCATGATTTACCAATCACTAATTAGTTCATTGTGCTCCATTGAAAGTGAAGGAAATGTCGAATTATCATTGGTTTTATTGGTGACGATTGGAAAGGCATCTGGAGTTTGTTTTACTTGAAAACTTCAATCACTGATAAGGAGCAGCACTTTCTTAGACTATAGAAGGATCAATTATCACTGACTTAATTATTGACTATAGATGAATTTCTAGTGAAAGGTTGTTACAGATTTGTTGCTTGGGTTATCTAGGATTAACTGCCTCTTATCAACACTCCAACCACAATCCAAGTTTTAAGAATAATCCAATCAAATACACAACTTCTGTTAGAAACGAGTACAATTTGAATTAAGTACAATTCGAAAAAGTATAATTTGAATTTGTCTATGGAATAGTTTGAAAAAAACAATTTTCAAGTTATTACAGTACTTGAAAGAAGTTTATAGTGAGTATTTTTCCAATCACTTTGTTTAAAATCTAGATCTTTCAATGGCTGGTTGCACTATTGATCATTTTCATTTATTTAATCAAAAATACAATAATGAAGAAATAAAAAACAGGCCTTAGCCCATAAGTTTTTCTAATCAAAAATTTAGTCACGTCACTTCAGATAGCCTCTAACAAACGACACAAGATGAAAAACTGATGGAAATTAATTCTGAATGTAGAAAATACGTTTCAACAAACGGTTGAAAATTAATTCTTAATGTAGAAGAATGAGTTTATCACGTATTACGCATCTCAAAGAAAACCCCAAGCGGAATAAGGAAAGCAGTTCTAAACCTGAACAAAAACTGAAAAATGCTCTTAATACCTTCCACGTATCTAATCTTAATATTATGAGAGAAATGTGAATACGGCAAGTTAACTCTCAAGAAGAGGCGCCAGCACTGCAAAGCTTCGTACTCAAAGTGGAAGAGAAAATTAATTTTCTAATGGATTTCAACAAATTGAATGATTTTTTAAGTGAATGCAGGAGAAAATACGGGTAAGAGGGTGAATATTTGAATGAGTCTAGTGCAGTGCTGAGAGAGAGAGAAAGAGAGCGATTGAGTAAATGAGAGAGAAAGAGAGAATGTGTAAGTGAGAGAGAAAGAGAAAAACTCCATGTTTGCAGTGCTTGAGCAAAGTAATTTCATCTGGCATCCAAAGCGATGTACGCTCAAAGGTTATGCATACAGAAAGTTTGAATATGAGAGTGGAAGTTCCGTATAACTACCGCTCTGTGTGTTTTGACGCACTCAACGCTAAAAATCCAGACTATGTTAGTAGGATAATTCCATTTCTATTGTGCATAAGATCAAGCAAGCAGATATGGATAAGAGGTTTGGAGGAAATGCGCTGGACCATTAGAATTTTTCATCATTACTATGGAACCTTGTCTCTTAAGCTAAAAACTACATAATTCAAGTATCAAATTTAAATTTAAATTTAAGCTCAGTCTTTGAAAAAATTACAATAATTCCGCAACAAGAAATTCAGAAAATACAACTTACACTTTCAGGAAAAAATTTTTGAATCAATCAATTCACAAAATCCTTATACGAAGGAGAAGTAGCTAGGAATGAAGAAATATTTTATTCCTAGAAAAGGCTACCTAGTCCTACTGGATTAGGAATTGAACAAAATGAATGAAACAAAGAAAATTGCCAATTCAGATATCCCATTGCCAATTTCACAATCATTAATAGTCATGAGATGACTCTTAAAATCGATTTGTAATGGTATTATCATGGCCTAAACATTATCTTGTCTTATCTGTGGTATTGCTTTGGCCTTAGAAAATGAGTTACAAGATTTACTAGGCATGGATATAAGACGGATAGATAATGGTTTGATTGGATTGAATATTTAAAGTACGCTAGAAGGTATAAGAAGGCTAGTTCGTGGTAACAAGTGTTGAAAGTATGAATAATTGATTTCTATAAAATTTACCATTTCAATAAACAACCAATTGATAATTGGATGAAAAAATCAAGATAATTAAGATCGAAGTTTTCAATACGTTAACGTTTTTTCATAAATTCATTAAAAAGTTTTATAATTCATAAGTTTTTTTAAAGGAGAATTGAATTGTTCAAATGATGCTCATTCAACATTATTTCAATAATTATGAACGAATCAATATTAAAATTTCATCATAAATTCTATCTATTATAATCATAACCAATTTATCATAATATGATTTCATTTACAATGTGATATTACAAATTATATTTGAAAGAAAGAAGGATTTATTGCCAAATCAGAAAACTAATAACTTTTACAAAATACATTACCATGAGAAGAAATCAATTAATGCCATTCAATTAATTATTCACTTATGAAATGATAATACTCTGTGGTATTATTTTTATTGTGGTGGTATTAAATGCATATCACATAGCTCCATGTTTTCCAGTATTTTTGTGAAAAACTTGTGTATGCGAAACACGTTTTAGGCGCAATGACCTGACAAGAATCACTCCAATTCTAGTCCAGTGACAAGAGCAGCAGACATCTGAAGAGCGCAAAATGAAGAGAGGAAGAATGAAAAGTAGAAAGAGAGAGAGAGAAAGGAGAGTCGAGGAAGAGAGAGACATGGAGCAAGTAAGAGAAGGTGATGAAAAATGATCTAGTGCAAAATCACGTAGCTGAGAAGAAGTGGAAAAATACGAGTTTCCAGAATAAAATTAATAACGAGAGGAAGTGAACCAGAGTAGATGAGAATGAGAGAAGAATGTAATAAAATGGGAAAAAGGAAGAGGGAAAATGGTTGAAGAAATGGTAAAAAGCAACGGGAGAAAGAGAACGGGAGGAATCAAACTGAAAGGGATAAGGAAAACAAAAATAGAGAGCGGGTTGTTGAAAATATGAGGGGTGGTTGTAGAAGTGAAGGGAGAAAAAGGAAGAGAACAAAGATGAGTGATAAAGAGAAGATAATAGAGATAAGCGAATGAAGAGATGAGAACAAGAGAAAAGACAACCGAGAATAAACCGGAAAAGTAAAAAAGATGGAAAGTACTTGTCAAAGAATTCGTGAAAAGGTGAAAAACATGGAAAGTACTTGTCAAAAAATTTGTGAAGTGCAACGAATTGAGAAAAACGAGAACAAACATAGGTACTGATAAAGATAAGACGAAGACCAGATATAAAAATAGAATACAAACCTGACCAAAAAGGCTGGAAAAGGAAGAAGAATAATTGATAAGGAAGAAGCAGAGTGCAACTGACGCAAGTTGACTGAACGAGAAAAAGCAAACTGGAATGACAAGAGAAATAAAAATAGAGTGTAATAAACTGGACCAGAGCAGGTGAAAAAAAAGGAAGACGAGGGAACGCAGTCTGACTCTTGTCTACTACAGAGCTATTTGCTATGGAATCTCGCATGTATTTGACTTGTTTTATTCTTTTCGATGTATTTGTTTTATTTAGTGTGGGGGGGGGGAAGTCTCTTATGTAATCATAGTCCAGCATAGAGAGATTGGTAATGCTCTGTATTGCAAAT
This sequence comes from Laodelphax striatellus, assembly GCA_017141395.1. Taxonomy (NCBI): domain Eukaryota; kingdom Metazoa; phylum Arthropoda; class Insecta; order Hemiptera; family Delphacidae; genus Laodelphax; species Laodelphax striatellus. Next base: position 9,229,693 of record CM029534.1, read on the forward strand.
ATGCACAGCGGTTCATGACTTCCTACTTTATAGCTATTGTTGTCTTCTATATGCACTATATTATTCAATATATTATTATATGCTTGTATCTATGAGACATTCTTTCACAAGTAATCCCTATATCTGCTTAACAGATTACTGTACTACAGATTGTATCTATACTGTATATACCATAAGAGTATATACACTGTATACTGTGTACTTGCATATATACTTTATTCTTTCACTGGTACTTCTTGTATCTGCACTTCTGAACTACATTCCGTACTGTCTGCACCAAAAACATACATGTATAATACTGGAGACGTAGACGTACTATACTTAGTACATACGGTAGAATGTACGTACATACTTGGTCATGACAGAGCATGTAAGTGTCAGATGATATCTTCCATCTTTAACCCACATATCGTTTATCTTATTATTTCTCTCTCTCTTTCACACGCACACTCTCTCTTCCTCTCTAATGCAACTAGAAGTGCAACATCATGACAACTTGAGGTCAAGTCCATACCGTATGACTTTAAACGGAACCTTCATGCTTTGTACTTTGACTGGGGTTCATTGATAAAATTTTGACGTTTTCTGCATTTGAATACAGTCTGCATAGGCAATGTTCAATATAATAACGTGCCCAAGAATACAGTGCAATAATACTTTATAGTTTGTAATGGAACTTATAATCTCAGCTCAGTCAGTTTTATCTTGTCACGGAGGACACGTTAAGCAGTCATAAAAAATTTATTTCTCATCACTCTTCCCATAACCCACGCTCAAGCTCAAGCTAAGTGTCCAAGATCAAACTTTTCATCTAATTCTTCTCAATAAAATAATTTTGAACCAACATCTTATCAGGTACATACAGAGACTGTTTAGTCTGGACATAAATGATGGAGTCTGTTTTAGTCTGGACTGAAAGTTGGACATTGGATGTCACACTTTTGATTGGTTACCTCTTTTAAATCCAGCCATTCTTTTGCCAATTCCCATAAAATTTACATTGAAAACATATTCGAATCATTATGTTATGTTGAGTGATACACTTCCAGCCTACAATTTGCCTTTGAAAGTGTTAGTTTTTCATCAGCTTTTAAAGCAATACTAAGAGTGGGGAGACTTTGGTAATGTAAGAAAAGTTATTTTTGATGTAGTTTCTCTTAAAATAAGTTCGACAAAAATGAGTAAATAGGTGCATGTTTGCCTGTAATTTCATATCAAAACTTGAAAATTTGGGAAAAGTATGGCAGTAGCGGGAATAAAAACTAATCCAACACAATGTTATGGACCTTTTCACACCAATGACCACACTGTTATTATACAGTCTCTGTAGTGGTAGCTTACTTGATCAGCTGTTATTTCAAGGTTATTTTATTGAATAGAACTGGATGGGAAATTTGATCGCGGACACACAGCTTTAGTGAAAAAATAGATATTCAAGCACTCCACGCATTTCTTGAATAAACCAGAAGGAATGCTGGCTCGTGCCTAAGAATAATGCTCTCCAGATCACATTATAATGGAATCGACACCAGAACCACATGGTGTTACATTATTAGCATACCTGCATTCAGACGGCAGTATACATCAGCCAGATAATAGGCTAAATATCCACAAACAACATTAATAAAACATCGCGCTGGTCTGTTACTTGCAAGATTATAGAGTCGGGATGCAGCATATAATAAGCTCTGTGAATAGCTCACTCGAATGCTGTAATAGTACTGTAATTTCCTGAATGCTTATTTGAAAATGTGTCCAGTAATGTAGTAGACCTAAATTATATGGGCATACGTAATTTGCTTACAATAGGTCTATTATCGACGATAAAACAATAATTTAGGATCATCATCAATGGAATTTAACGAGTCATCATGTTCCTTTAGAGATATCATAAGGCTTGTATTGAACTTGTCTGTGAGCTTTTCTATGTATGGAATGGATTAATAAATAAGGTTTGTTAGGAATAAATGTGTAATGGAATGTGAGTACTTTAGAAGGAAACCATCTTTCAAAAATTGGTTACTGCAATATATTTGATGTTTAATCTTTCGTATTAAAAAATAATAGTAGTTGATCATCACAACATAAAAAGGTTCTATGCTGTGATTATTATTGACTTATTCAATGACTATCATATAAGTTTCCATATCAATCTCATAAAAAATTACAATTTTATATCACCCAAAGTATACTTTCGTATTGAAAAAATCCTAGAACTGTCAGTGTGGAATTCCTCTATTATTGAATTAGATCAATTAAGATTTGGAAAATTTGTCAGTTTCAATCTCATAGTGATTATACGAGTGTACATCAGCCAGATAATAAATAAAATATTCATATACAACATTAATAAAACATCGTGATTGACTCATTCAATTGAAGCTTGTTGGTTAATGAAGCAAGATTAATGATTAATGAATAAAAAAAACTCTTAGCCAGAAAAAATATATAATCTTTGAAAATATACATTCAACTATTCAAGAACAGACTCCTTCCCACTAGAAAACATTGAACATATCCTTCCTGCAGAACCAGCACGATTGAATATGGATTTTCCCCCATAATGTTAGAGCCTGGAAAATGGACTCGGCCAATACTAGTTTGGAAGGAAATTTGAATAGAGAGGCCAAATAATATCCATACAATTCATCTAGCTGGTTTCCGCTAAATTTCTTCCAACTCGCATTACCTCGCTTTCTCACTCTCTCTATCCTCTCTTTTTTCCCTCTCTCTCTTTCCACCTCTTTCTCTCTCTCTCTCTTATTTCCTCTCCTCCACTGCAGTTTCCTATTAACCTACTCTGATATTCACCTCAGCCCATGGAGCCATATCACTACCAAAATCATATCCCTCCACTCTATCTACAGTATATATATTTGTGAAACCATCATAAATCTATATCTGTATATACCACCGTTAGTAGTAAGCCACAACCTCACCATGACCACCTTTTCGGGGATGAAACCACTTCCTCTCTCCCAACCACCCCCGCCCTTAAAAAGCGTGAATATTTCATACCGCCACACTACGAAGAGTGCAGGCTAAAACTCACTCGTAAATAATAATCAAACCAACTGTTGTCAAGAGATAGAATACAAAAATCCGATAGAAGCCCCGGCTTTATGACCAAGAAAGTATGAATGGTTGGCATATATCCTATCACAATTCAATGGCAAATCGGGTCATAAAATCAATCATTTCTATTGGTTAGCTGGAATACAGGTGACTTGTACTAGTTGTGATTTGAATAAGAGCCTGGAAAATCGTAAAAAAGATTGAAACCCGATTTCACTAGATTTGTGGTATTTCTAATATTTTATCAACCATGAAATTATTCCGGTTTTTAGTTGAATCTACTACCGTTACTATTGATATACGATATCGATATTGTCTTAAGATACATTAAAATCATTTATCAGCATCAAATAATATTTTTAAATTTAATCAATATTATTGTGAATTTATTGAATTATATACTCTCATACAGGTTTGCCAATATACTAATTAATAGATTTAATTATAACTTATAAATAATTATTCTTCCATACTCATTTTAATTTGAAAATCTTCACATACAACACTGATATGGTTTCCAGCGCTAGGAATAAAGCCTATACAGTATTTTGAGCATACAGTAGTCCTGTAGGTCAGCATTTATTTATCTGAAGATATGTCTACAATAAAGCATTATGGACAATTTTATTCCAACTATTTCATGTATGTGTAGGTGAGTATAATATGATCATAAATGTATAGGACAGCATTTATTTATCAGAAGATATGTCTACAATAAAGCATTATGGACAATTCCCACAGTTACTACTTGATGTCTGTCTAGGTGAGTATAATCATAGACAAAGAATACGCAAGTATTCTTCTCTTTCAAGTTTTAAATCTTGCGTATTCTTTGTCTATGGTATAATCAATAGATATTCGTTTACCAATACAAATATGAATAGCTGGATACCATTATCAATAACTCAACTGACTGAATTTCGAATAAGAACTTCATAGTGTACTTCGTTGACTAATACCATTGAGGAAACTTTCAATAATTAATGAATCTAAAACTGTTGCAGATTTGATCCATAATGAAATAAAAACACAATAAATTTTCTATTTCATCACTTTGAATATCAAAGCATTGATACTAAAGAACTAAAGTTTTGTGAAAATACAAATTCCTAGTGGAAAAAGAAAATATTGTGCTTTTATAATAATTAAAAAATGAGAAATGAGGCATCTTATCAAACTTATTGAAAGTTTTTCATGAAAATGACAATAGATATCGATAATTAGTAAAACGATACGACTTTTCGACTTAACTTTCCGTTTCCATACAATCAACATAAATTTTTCCTTAGCAATTGCTCTGTTTCACAGGGTGGCCAGGGGAATATTGATTTTATTTAAGCTGGCCACCTCTCACTCTTCCCTCTTCCTTCTTTACATGCTCTTTCTCACCCTGCTTTTGTATTCAATCACACCCCTCCCCCCTGATCATTATTTTACTTCATCTATTTTCTACATTGCACCTACTACTTGATCTTTCTTCTATGTTGTCTTCCTCTACTTCTTTTCTCCTCCTAATCTTTCAACTCACATTTCGATTCTGCTTTAGTAACTATTATTTTCAACTGTATTCTTCTACTCTTCCTCTTTCTCTTCTTCTTCATCTTCTTCTTCCAACTCATACTCTTTTAATACTGTAATACTATCTTTCTTATTCCTCCATTGCTCCTCTCTAGTAATTATTCTTCTGCAATTTCTTTCTCTATTCCTCTTTGTTTTTGTTTTCTTCTCTCCTACTCTATTTTGTATTCCTAGTTTCTAGTTCTTTTTTTATTTTCTCTCCTTTCCTTTCTATTTTCTATCTCAGTCATATTTTCCCTTGCACTCTCTTCATCATCTCACTTTAGTAGTCATCCGCACATTTCTGACTGTTCTTTCTCTCTCACTCCTTATGCACCTCCTTCTTCTACTCATACTCCTCCTCCTTCTTATCCTCCTCTTCCACTTCCTCCTACTTTTTCTTCTCCTTTTCCTTTTAATTTTCCCTATTCCTATTCCTCTTCTTCTTCTCCTCCTCCTTTTGGTCCCCTTACTTCTTATTCTTCTTCCCCTCTCAACCTTATTCTAATTTTTCTTTCTATTCGTGTTCATTCCAACTTCTCTTCCTGAAGATCTTCTTTCTCCTTCTATCCTTATTGTACTGAAGTTCCCGATTATTTAACCTGGCCAGGTCTCACTCACACTTGAAGTCATTCACCCCTTCTGATGATCCTTATTTTGATCTCGTCTTTTTCTTCGTCTTCCTCTATCTTTTTCCCTTTTCCTTGCTGTTCTTCTTTCTCCCTTTTTTCTTCTCCTCTTTTATCACCTTTCTTGTTCGTTTACTCACTATTATTTTACTTTTATTCCCTACTCTTCTCCTTTTCCCCCTTTTCGTCCTGTTTACCTGCTGCTTTGCTTCTTCTCCTTTTTTCATATTTTTCTCCTTCATCTTCTTCAACTTCCTTGTCTTCGTCGTTTCTCTTTTGTTGACCTCCTTCTCCTCATCCTCCTTCACCTCCTCTTTATACTCCTCCTCCTTCTCCTCCTCCTCCTCCTCCTTCCCCTCTTCTTCTTTCAACTCATTCCGCTTCTATCTAACTGGTCTGCTGCTGACCAATCCCAATCCTCCTCATCCTCCTTCTCATTCTTTCTCCTCTTCTTCTTTTACCCAATCCCACTTCTACCTAGCTGGTCTGCTGCTGTTCAGTTGGCCATTTGAATAATTCCAATCGTTGTCCATCGATTGAAAGTAAGTTTGAACGTTCGAAGTTGCCTTATCAAACCACCGCCCGCTTACAACCCTTAGCCTGAACCCCCTTCGCCCCCTTCTTTCCCCCACCAACCCCCTTCTCCCCTTGACCCTTTCCCCCACGACACCCATATTACCAATTTACACAAGGCTCTGCGTTCACAAAGGCCGCACTAAATCCCGTTTGATATCATTCAATTCGGATGGCAAACTAATCTTCTCAACTTAAGTTTATTATTACATATTGTAGTTACTGATAACTGTTATGATTATTAAGAAATTGAATTGTGAAAATGGAGGACTTATTATCTATTGTTATGAAAATACGGTATATGCTACCTGTATGATTTGTCGTGGAGATTTTGATTGATTAATCAATGTAAAATTTGTAACATACCTATCTTACATAATTATCTTTTACATTTCAGAGTCAAAGAATATGATTTTAGTCGTAGTCAGGTATTTGTTCAATTGGAGAATTGGAGAAGTACCATTTTTCCATCAATATTAAATGATCCATCAGATTCAAAATATTAATAATAATATCCATAAGGTCCATTAGTATTATCAATGCATTATTTTTGATCGGCTAAATGAATGGATTATGTCTACCACGCAAATATCACAAAAATAGAAGAGTATCAACAGCATTTGAACCAACACTGAGCTAAACTTCAACAATCAAGTCATTTCCTAATAAGTTTCAGATTAATGATCAAATTCATTACTGATCAATTCATTAAAATCAAATTTCGATCAATTCATTAAATATCAAAATAATGAAAATTTGGCAATAGGATTCTAATTTTGATTGTTCAAGAACGATTTTTTTGTGATGGAACTACACAATATTCTCCTGCCATTCCAACTAATTAACAAACGTGAATGAACAAGAGAGACTTCAAAAATTAATAGAGTTCACTGTTTCTATGACAACACATACATCGTTATTAAAATTCAATTTTCAATTGCATCGATCCTTCCCATTACTGAATTAATCTCTGAACAGATTCAAATTTAAATTTTTCCACTTTCATTAAATTCACGTCGATATCAAATAATAAACTCGATATTTTTCATCCGCGATAGAGATTTTCAATAAGAGCCAGCCAGCATACAGTTTTTTTAATAAAATTCAATTTCATACAATCCAATTCATATCGCAATAACTGATGGACATCGAATGCTATGCATGTAATCTTTTTCCCAAATCGATTAGAAACTTTTTCTTGTCGATTTTAAAACTCATTCATAGCTGAGAGGATTGATACAATTCAATACTGGAACGGACGTTCGAACTTGGAAAATTATGAATCCTTCACATTCATTCACAACCAGTGATTCGTGGAATTTTTACTTCCAATATTCTGGGCATGTTCGATCGACTTTCAATATCTGTTAATTACGAACGGTCCTTGCTACACTGTTATAAACTTGTTTTTTCGGTCGAAATAGTTTCGATAGAATAGTTTCTATCTTTTTGTTTGTTCTGCTCATGTTCAATTCAATTCGTTCTAAATTTGTATCCGATTCTTCAATATTGAACTTTAAATCTAGACACTTTGTACCTTTCACACTGGAATAGGTTGTCCCGAAGCTGAATCTCATAATTCCATTGGTGCTTATATTTTATTTGTGAATGACTCCGATCCAATTATTTCAATTACTCACTAATTAATCACTTTCATTCTCGTTGATTACTACAGAAACTGTTTAATCCAATTGATTATGCAGTTCTTGGCATTATTTTGGACAATTCAACAATTTTTTCCATTAATGTCATTAAAATTAGTTCCAGAGACCAACCAATAAATTCTTCAACTATAAAAAAACCTTTCAAACCTCAGTTCATCCATCGATGAGTTTGAAACTGGAAGTGAACTGGATTTCAGAACTGGAGCAGTTATGAGAGCAAATGATTGAAACAGACATGAAACAATACTGTAGTCAAAATCAGAACTTTTCTCCATTTCCTACAATACCCCGAATTTTAATGTAATGACTGTGGTGTAGCCTAAAGTAACTCATTTAAGAATGAGGCTGAAAAAGTAGTTTGAGGATCGTCAAAATGATGAAAGAGAAGAGAAGAACAAGAAGATAAAAAAGGAAAAAGCATCTAAGAATAGAAGAGAACAACGAAAATAAGATAAGAAGTTTCTAGAATTCCGCTTATTGGCTCTTGTTACAGCAAATAACATTCCAAGCTTGACGGAGACTGGAAATGTCAATCATGGAGATTGTCTTGTCCCACAATCACATTCACTAAGCTGTTCCATGTGCTCAGGTGGTTACAAAAATCTCCAGGAACACATATTGAAAACAGACGATGAAATTGAAGCTGGAAAATCCTCACTACCAAGTTGACGGAAGAGCACTAGTGAAATACTGAATAATTTATGTGAGAAACACGTATTTCTTATTCTGTATGCTGAGGGAGCATAGATATCTGTATCAAATTTTTCATGAGATGAAAATTCTATGATTTTTCGAACAGCTTTATATTGTAGAGAATAATGAGCAATTGGTTGTCTGTGTGAATCTCTATTTCACAAATTTATTCACGAAATAATCAAGACGTTGTATTTCTAAACATATTTCTTCATGTAACAGAACGTTGCTGTTGAAATTTAATGCAATATTATGCTCAACAGAGCTTCTCAACGCAATGTACGGTCATGTATCAACTTTATAAAGTTAAATCCAGTTTATTGATAGAATCACATTTGATATTCTTATCCAACAACAGTTGACTATGGTATTTTGATAAATGTAGTTCATTGTTTACGGCAGTATGAATGACATTGATACATAAAGCATTGATGCAATATTGTCTAGACATACTAGTCACCACTTTCTAGACTCGAATCTAAACAATGTATAAGAACTCAAGAATTCATATCAATAATGTTCAACGGAAATGATGAGTAATTTTTTCGTATATTAATAAACAACAATTACTGTTTGGTGTGTGACAGGAACAAATAGGAAATTAATTGATTCACTCACGAATGGAATGCTTGAAAAGAAACGTACTGTATGTTACAGAATATTCTTCAAGCCGGAAATTCTACAATTATTACGAAACTTCTCAAATTGAGTCACTTCCCATAATTCTGTATTAACTCATATTTTTTTGTATAAAACTATTAGAATTAATTGAACACACGAGGAGATCTCTGGTCTTCCTCTTTTTTTCTGGATTAGAAAACATGGATTAAGTCTAATAGTTCATTGATCTGAATAATATACTGTAGTAGTAAATCTCAGTTGTTATAACTTACGATACAATAATAACTTGATTTTTATTAAACTTGACTGGTCATCCAATGAAAGCAACATACCAGAACGTGCTTCATATAATGTTTTCGAGCATAGGCAAGTGAATTCTAACAGTATTTTAATAATAATTATTATTTTATTAATAAATACAAGCCTTCAGCTAGTTTGAGACTTGTTAGCATACTTCTCCAAACTGGTATTAATAAGCGCAATATCTCTGTAACGGTAATTTTTCAGCATACTGTATTCAAGAAACTTACTTCTAAAGCCCATGCAGTTTTTAATTAAATTGATGCAAAAACGAAATTGGTCGTTAAATTTTCAACCTTATATCAAACTGAAATACGTGACGAATCAATCATTCTGCATTATTTTGATAATTAATTGTTACATTCTCAAGCTCTTCATACAGCTCATGATTCAGAAATTCATTCGAATTCAATAAATAAATCAATATGACTTCAGAGCACATGACCCTGTTCTCAAAAACCTGTATTTAAACCATTATTTGAAATCTTAAAAAAATTATACTATCTGTGATTTATAAAATGATACTTTTTCTTCGATCGATTCATTAGTATCATACATTTCTTCAGCAGTGATTACAATCAAATGATTCAATCTATTCCTACAGAAAAACATTTTAAGTTATTGCAAAGACAAATTTTTCTAAAAAGGAAATATAGGAATAAAGCCCAAGGAAAAAAGGATAAGGAAGAGGATTAAGGTAGAACAATAGTGAAATGAAGTTTAGATATCTCATAGCTCGAGTAAGTTAGTGAGTTCTAATAGTTGTACATTCAGGTAGCATTGGAAAAATCGTAATTCAATGCCTTTTGGGCCTACAACAATAATGTTTATCTTATCAGTTGTCAGACGATAATAAACTGGGGAGTCATTTTACACACAAAATATAGCTTGAGAGAAAAGCCTTAATTTGGCGAGCCTCCTTATTACTCCACACAGGTGTTTTTAAGCTTGAAACCTTCATTTTCCTGGTCATGTGTTTGTTTTGCACGAGTCGAAACACTAGTCATTATAATTAATATAGTAATTCAAAGGGTTCCTGTAATCTCTATTGATGATAATAAATTGCTTTGGCTGGAATCCCTGTGATTCTGTGTTATAAGTTATAAACTTGCTGAAGAAAGATTAAATTATAACGATCATTCTCGAAAAAAGAGCGAATAATGTCTACTGATTTTTAACGTTTCTCTAACGTTATACCTATAAAGTTGATGATCTGGAAAGAAAAACAGCTACAGAACTGCTTTTATGTCCATCACATACCTAATAAGATTAAGTGTGAGCCGCTTTAATGATAAGTAGGATTATCAGAGATTGCTGCTTTCAATGTCTGCATCATCATATTACCGTATTTATTATCTTTGCATGCATCATCCCTTTTAATCAAATTATAAATTTTCTGCTTGGAGTGGAAAAAAGGAATTTGTTTTGAGAAACGAATAATTATTCAAGATTTCCACTCACATTCTCCATTCTATTCCTTGTCCTATCGACTTTAATCATTTCTTTCGAACATAATTCTTTGTATAAACCTTAATGAGAGTAATATAAAAATTGAAAGACTTCTCACATTCTTTTGTGGTGAAAATCTAGGCATCCGAAGCATGCATTCACAGCCAGGATTGAAACCACAGTGTTTGAGATTTGGTTTAGAATAATTAGCAACATAACGATGATTCATTTTTGAAAATCCAATATTTCCCTACATTTCCATCATCATGGTCTAAAACGGGAGAGTCTCATTTATTTCATTGAAAAGAAAAATGAGTAAATTCTTGAACTAAGTGATTGCAGGAAAATAGGAAAATAGCTATCGAGCTTAATAGCGTATCGAGTCCAATTCCTGATATCCTGATTCCAAATCCTCGTGGAATACCAGAGTTACCAAATTTTGGGAGGAAACTATTTCTAGGAACTTGTTCCGTAGCTTTATGAATAATTTGTAAACCTGTCTATCTGTATTGATTTCTAGTTTTTCGTTAAATACGACAAGCAGACTCGACAAAATTATAATTCATACCATGTACCACCGCAATCAATACCAGAGGCACGTCAATCGGTCATGGTCAGAGATTCTCAATAATATTGCTAATTTTCATCACTTCGTCAGAAATGTTGAGGACGGAAAAATGTATCTGAGTTGATTAGTTTTTGGATGAATAGGCATTTCATAATAATTAATACATTCAAGAAATTTGATGTCATGTAATCATGAGTTACATGGTCTTGGTAAGAAAATCCTCAATAATTTAAATTTCCATAATTTCTCTAGAACATTACGACTAGAAAATAGAGTTTATCTACTTGGAAGTACAATATTGGGACTTGAGGTTTTGAGGAATAGGAAATCCAAAACAAATAACATCAACCAATCCATTTGACCCATATAATTCGACATAAAATTTACTCATCTACAGTTTTGGGTATCGAACCAGGGCAATCAATCATAACCTTGAAAGGTTATGTACCGACATGTCACGGTTGATAACAACGTGGTTCAGGTAGCCGGGGGAAGGAGTGGTGGTGTGGCTCTTGTATGGATGTCAAGTGAGTAAGAAGTGGTTGGTGTGTGTACTAGTGGGAACTCTCATTACCACGAAACAAAGAGAAGCACTTTGAAAAGATAACGAAGGCTTCCAGCAGGCTTGCTTGTACCGGGGGTTTCGATCCATAGTTTAGTTGGAAACAGACTCACCAGAGGTAGTTAGCATACGCGGCGGTCAGATTGGCGGTAACTGGAGTCGAGTGCTGCGGTAGGCTGCAACAATTGCGGTAGCATTCACTGACAACAAACAGCTGTAAATACGGTTTAATATACAGGTTACACTACTGTCTGGGAATGTGGAAGGCTCCTCGCGAACCGAACACTGCACATGTCAAGCGTAAACTGAAGCTGAACTGGACTCTCGCTCGCTCGACGCACCAAGCCAGCCGAGCCGAGTCACACAAAGGCACACGCCCGAACATGCCCGAGCTTAGCCGAAGCTCGGTTGTCATGGCAACGCCGTCTGGCTACTTGTCTTGCGTCGTCGCCGTCGCCGCCAAAAACAGCCGAAAACGGAAAAACAGCGGCGCCGACTGCTGCAACGCGCCGCGCCGTTAAACGCTGCAAATCTTCACGGCATCTCTGCATTGCATGTTGACACTTGTCACGAGAGCAAATCGGCGTGCGCTCTGATACTCAGATATGCGCGTGGTCAATTTTCATGTAACAAATCTGGAGATATCATGATTGTTGACACATGTATGATACCATTGATATCTATTAGTTTAATATAAGAATGCCAATTAGGACTATTCACTTTTCATGCTTGAAAGCTGGTAGCCCAATCAGATATTAACCTAGTTAATGAATTATTAGTTATAGGATCCATTCACGACAAACTTGGTTATTATTAACCTACAAGACGGCCACCTAGACATAATCATGACGTTACATCTTCATGACATCTACTCTTTCGACTTCGCGCTTATGTCTAGATGTCTCTCGTGTTAGTTGGCGTGTAGGTTGACAACCATATTGACCGTCTATGGAGGATACGTTTTATGATATGGATATAATTGTCTTTGGGAGTATAAGTTTGAGCGATGATGAATAGCATTTTTTTGCTCCTGTTCCAGTGTTTTGGTAATATTTACTTGGCTACTTGACCATCTTATTGGGTCATTGTAATAATTAGAACATTCTGATGCTGACCATTCTATTGAATTGCTGGTCTAATCAATATCAATATATAATCTATAATTTGTTGGAGAGTAGTACTGCTATAAGACTGATATTCTTATATATCTCACATAATATCAGTGACAACATGGGACTTTTTCGTCACAAGAAAATTGGGGATTTTCTCAAGTGTTTGATTCCGTTGATTCTGAGACAAATTTTCCAAGATAGGATGTTCCACGTAGGATATCAGTTCATTCTCAGTTACCTCGTAGTTCAGTCAGGCCCAGTGCTTTGTGATTGCTTTGTCATTGCGCAGAATGAGCTGAACTGAAACGTAACTGAGACTGAACTGATACCTGGGAATCGATTAATAAAGCCTTGGAAAAGTGTATAAAGCAAGACTGTGGTAAAAAAATAACTACATAATAAAAATACAAAACAGAAACATATTGATGTTTAGCGTCAACACTCTCATGCGCTAAATGGAAAAGCTCTTTTATAATTAAAATCCAATAATACCATCGCATAACAGCCATAGACCATATTATTCCCTTAATGTTCATGAAATCTGACATCCTATAGTTTATTCAAACGTACAGGATTGCAATATTTTGAAATAAGTAAAGAAAGAAATGTTTTTAATTTGTTGAAACTTCATCATTCTATCAATTACATGGAAGACAAGGTGGAAGATCATCCATTGAAGTTGAGTATTTCATCAGGAGTTCTATGGTATTATTTTTCATGAATCAACAATTTCCTGCTCGCTTGAATGGAATATTGGTAATTCTTAAAAGTATTTAAAATTTTGAAACGAAACCAAATCACATTCATCAAAGAGCTCAAACACGAGATCCACGGAAACGAACGCTGTTCTTGAAATTCCGCCAACCTGCAATTTGAGATCAAAGTTATTCCATCAGAACACGTAAAATGAGATCGAAAAGAATCGGAACTCTCTCTCTATCTCTCTATCTCTCACCCAATGAATCAAAATATACTTCTGTTTAATGGAAGAAGCTATCAATTACGATTCTACATTCAAAGAGAAGTGACACACTAAAAAAAGGTAAACGCAAAATGAGAGTTTTGTTTAACATGTTTTGTAACCGATTTTTGAAGATCAATAGAATTGAAAGTGGTTTGAAAATAGAACTATAAAAATTCAACTATGTAAGCCACGAGTAAGAGAATAGATTGTATACACATACACAGCATTAACCTTCTGAAGAGTGATAGAACTCTGAGAGTATGTTTCTTCGAATTCTATTTTTACAAAATTTCATCGCACAAACAAACAAACATACTTCCAAAGACTTCACATCACTTTAAACTCAATTTCTATCAGAAAGCTCAAGAATATTATGTAATCTTAACCTTGTATGATTAACGTTCAGTTGCACGAAATGCAAATTCAATTTAACCATTGTAAAATGGCGTAATCTAACTGAACAAACGCAACGAGATACGAATTGTACATTTTAAACGTTCTTACAGCGATTATATATGATTGGTTTTCGTGCAATGGGCCCTATATCATTAATTGAAAGAAAATTCTAGAAGAATTCTCCTCTATCAGTTCCTTCCATAATTGAAAACTACATTACTGTTCCACATTTTTGAAATATTGACTACATCTTTATTCTCTACTTGTCAAGTCCTAATCAAGTTATCATAGGAATGAAAAATAGAATACAATTTAGTAATGGGACTGCATCTAATTACATTGCAGTTGCAATAGTGGAGTAAAATCATTTTAGTTTATAAATCTTCATGATGGATGTGTAAAACAGGGACCACATAATATTCAAATTCTAATTACGTTCTCGTTGATGTAAAACGATTGCAAATTCTTCATCATCAGAAGCTATGTGTTATGTATGATATAGAAGAAAATTGATTCCAGGAGAATATTGAGCCTAATGGAATAACCCTTACAAAGCTTTCAAATTATGAAAAAGCTGTCAATGTAATGCGTTTGAACATTGTTGAAAGGAACTATGTATATTTCTGAGCTATCCCCTAATTATCAGTTGAATAACAATTTGTTAATTTGCACTACAAAGAAACTAATAAATCTCTATAAACAAACAAACAATCAATTACATAAAGCTTCATCATTAGGATAGCTTAATGCTCTTTCAACTTGAGATTCAATTGCCCGCATCTTAATACCACAGAAATTTGTGAAGCGAAATTTTGAGAGTATTTCAAGAGAGCCAGCCTTCGTACACTTGATTTACGTCCAAGATTCGAACTGAACCTTTCTAGCGCGGCTTACCAAAACATACAAACACACCCAAAATATTTCTCGTAGATATGAAGGGGGCTCCTCCATTCCTCACCGATGTATATTTGTACTACCGGAAACGATCTTGGACGAAAATAACCACCTAATATTAGGTAGTAGTTCCCCTACCACACACTTACTGCTCGGTTGGTTACGGGGTTTATCACACATACTCATACACACATAAATTCACTTTTCACGCCAGTTTTTTTCTATCTTGTTCAAATTTTGAAGGATATTGGTCTGGAATGAGGACAAACTCATCGGTCATCACTTATTTGTAGCTCGTTTAAATAAAATATTTAGGCACCAAGGTTGAAAGGAAAATTGTTTGAATGATCTAGGGTTGTTTCAGCTACAATAAACTGAACTATAGCGTATTGGTGGATCAAAATTTATTCATTATAGTAGGTATAGAAGTTGAATAAACTATAATTTATACTGGGCATCATTGTAGAATTTTACTGGCTGACGGCTTCGGCCATGCCTAATGAATTCTCGTTAACTATACAGGATAATGGATAATATAGACTTGATGATATTATATTGAAAATTATGTGTAAAGTGTATATATTATTCGATGTTATTGTGTATTGACGACAGTAAAATTCTTATCTACATCTATCTATTCTTATCTATCATTGTAAAATTTTAATAAACTATAATTAGGCCGTGGTTACACTAGATGCGAGATTCTATCAAATACTCGCAACTAGAACCAGATACAATATTTTTAATACAGGACATATTTTTTTGTCATTTTATTGTTGTATTAATCAGTTTGTGTTATTTGAACCCGTCCGTTTGTTTGTGTTCTGGAGGACAAGTTGAACCCTTGGTTCAACAACAAATAAATAAATAATAAACTAGAAAAACAAATAAAAATGTTCTTAAATCAAATTTAATCAAGGAGGACAAGACATGTTACTTACTGCTAAAATAAATCTAAGAATTCAGAATTATGCGACAATACCTTTTGTATTGAATTGCAAAATGATCCAAATTACTAAACAAATATTTTACCAAAGGGTATTCAATGGTGTCTTCTTCCATGTTTGATTTCGGCTGCGACAAATTTGAGATCAACGCTTTGAAGTCTCACTTCGATCGGAACTGAGAAGAGCTTATAATACAAGTTATATTTAATTCTTTATTTATTGCATTTCTTTTTTCTGATTGTTTAATTTTGATTTGTTTGAATTTTCCAATGAATAAATGTGGTCGAATTTAGTTTGATATGAGAAACATAATCAATGGTTGCAGATACTTCCGAAGCAGTCGGTTGTAGACATAAGTGGAGCTGCTGAGATACTGCTTTTAGATAATGCCACACACACACACACACACACACACACACACACACACACACACACACACACACACACACACACACACACACACACACACACACACACACACACACACACACACACACACACACACACACACACACACACACACACACACACACACACACACACACACACACACACACACACAAAATATTTGAAAAGAATATTGTAAGTGAGAATTATTGTTGGTAGAATAGAACTGACCATGTTCTTTCAAATTCACTTGAATATAATGTAATGTAATGTATCTCTTAAATCCTAATTCAGAAATAATATCTTTATTTGATATTCTTCAGTCACGGTCATGACAAAAGCAGTTTCGGGTGATAAGCATGTTACGTTTTCTACATTCATTCATTTATTTGATAAGAATACATCACTAACTCTTTCTCAATTTGAACCTCAAATCCAACAAACAAAAATGATATAATATTCTGATGATCTTCTATTTCAAAATATGAAAGTTATTTAATGCGAATATTATTGTTGGATTAGCCTCATTCTCCCATAATTTACAAATTTACTAAAATAAATATAAACTCATTCATTTATTAAAAATATACATCACATGTGGGAAGAAACAACAGGCGTTCGCCCAAAACTGCTCAATAAATAATATGACAACTATTCAAAGCTGATAAAGCAAAAGAGAAATGTTCAGAACCACAGGCAAAGGACTTTACAATCTTTGATATACACGTATTCTTTGAATGCTTATTAATATTATATCTGTGACCGTACATTCTGTTTGAAGCATTTCATCAAGTGCAACATTATAACTTATTTTCAATTCAGATTAAACGAAATACTCGAAAACCATAGTCATATTTGGACACAAAAACAATTTTATCACAAAACATATTTTCAACACCTCGTGCACGCCTCCAAATTGTTCAAAGAATTTCAATGCCACTTCACAAGAGGTCTGTGAGATTAATGAATTTTCAAGTGTGTGTGTCGTTCGTCTGACAAATGGGAGACTCGGAATCGGTGGGTGTAAGTGTTTATTTGTGTAATCGAACTTTTTTCAAGAGTTTTATCAACTTGTTTGTTGTATGAGCTTACCTCCAATCCACCGGATTGTGTTAGTTTGAATCAGTTTACATCATCGAGCTAAGTAGGCTACGTCACGATCAATTTGTAGTGTTAAAAACTGTAATTTATTCTATGGAACTTTTCATTCATCGAAGCGAATTGTAAGGAGTGATTCAGTTTATTTTGTGCGTCAACTGTGAAACTGATAAGTGGCATAATCCTGTTGTTTTATTTGATTTGAATATTATATTTATGGTGGATTATGTTGTAGATCTATTGATGCGCACGAATGATAAAAATGTAGTCGTAAAAGTACCTTGAACAAAAGCAGTGAGAGAGTATTATGGTTTAAGATTTAATTAGATTCTAAATTCAAATTTCATCCAAGACATTATTAGCAGTGTAAATGCGGACGATTGAAAAGTTTATTTGAGATTCATGGGACAATTCTGCATGAAATAATACTGTGGAATAGCAAAATTTATCGGTGTGGTGGACTTCAATACATATTATGCAATAATTGATTTCTAAATAACTGTAGATTGGACGTTCGGGGTAGTGTTAGGGGATGATGGTGAAGATTTTTAGAAACTGCGATCCAATGGCTGTAAGTATATTGAATTAGAATATTTTGTTTTCATTGAGAACCTCCAAAATTCTTAGATTCATTCAACTTGAACTTTTGGCCTAAGCTGCTCCTAGAGTCAGTTTTATTCCTTAAGATAAAGTTATTCTTATCAATTCCAGTATCATCTTTTCAATTACACGTCTAATGGATTATTTCCGTTGAATATGATTACCACTTAAGATTTATTGCGTGGGTCATGAGATGAGGAGTAGTGATACAATAAATCGAGACGGATAAGGAATCGAACTATCAATCAAATTTTCTTTTCTAATGTACTGTGGCAAAAAGGAAATAAATTTGATTTATTTGAATTCAATCTATAGAATTGTCTATAGAATATATAGTATTTTTTGCTAAATAGTAGAATTGTCTTTGCTTTAACGGAGCTCTCAAAACTATTATAGAATAGAAATAATTTTTTTCATAGTATGGAATATCTTCAATGCCAATGATGTAGGATACTTTTAGTTTATGTTCTTCAATGATGAATAATAATTCTGATGATTTTTAATAGAATTAAATCGATGGATTAACCTGGAAGATTCAAAATCGAGCAACTATATTATCAATTGAGTAATGTTTTCGAGTTCTAAAAGTATAATGGAAATGGATTTTCCAAGTTCAGGAATCATGAACGTTTTTCTTTTTTCCAGGACTGCAAACCTGTCGTTTTTATGTCCTGTTTTCTACTCACATTCTGGCTACTACTCTCTTACGTAACCAATTCCTACTTTGCAATATTCCTGATGGTATCGAATTTCATTCTTATCTTCGGCTGTTGCGTAAGTCTTTCCGGCTATGTGGTTGGTCAACTGCTTGATACTCGGAGGGAAACTGGACAATTGATTGAGGTCAGATCAATTTCTAATTTTAAAAAGTAATTTATTTGTAACATTCAGCCGCTTGATCAAATTTCTACAATCTCTACCCTGATTATTCACTCGTAAATAATACATTCATGAACAAGTTAATTTTTATCACCTACAGAAAAGTTTTAATTTTTTAGAATTATAATCAGGATAATATTAAGGGTCTATTTAATCAAGACTCATCGACTCTTATGAAAAATTTCTAATTGAATTGAGTTGGCAGACATACTGGATAATTGTAATAAATGGATATGAATGGAATCATGCTATATTACGTCAATTTCAGGATCATAAGTACTTAGTAATCACGTTTAGTAAAAAAGAGTCGTTTCACAACTAATTTTTCGATAGATTTCTTATCTTTATAAACAAATACTAGAATGGTAGTTTCAAATAAATAGTTGCAAACAAACTTCGATAGCTCAGCTAAAAAAATACTGCAATGTTTCTAGAATACTTATTTTCATTAATTTATAGTATAAATGAAGGAAATTATCATAATAGCTCATTGTTTGATGAAATTCGAAATGTTGAGTCTTGAGATTGAAAATACAGTATTGACGGAGTGTACAATCAATGGTTGCATTTCAAATTGATACGCAGTATTCTTCATTAGTATATTGTTATTGCGCTCATAGGTCTAGAGATTCATATTCAGTTTGGATTATTTTCGACATTGTAGAATGAAGTTAATAAGTACTAACTGAAGTGTTTTTTCCACCTCATCTTTATCTCTTGAAATGAAAAGATCAATTGATTCATCATTCATATTACTGACATACTTTCAAACATGTGTGAAAAAACTCTTGAAGTTTGCGTGGAAGAAGATAAATTAAACAGTATTTTACACTTCGACACTTCAATTTGCCTGTAATAAAACAAATTGTATTTGAATCCACTACAACAATATTATCCAGTTTCTATAACGCAATGGAATATTGCAGCATAATAGTCAACTTCTATCCAACGTTTCTTATTATATTGAAAAGGTTTTTTCACGTTCAACTTGAAATTTTTTGAAAACAAAGCATCTTTAATACTCACAGTGCAAACTGTAAGGATTAAAGATGATCAAAACTGGATCCAACTAGCTGCTACATTTTAGTACAATATTCATTAATTCATCTAAAATGTTTTCTCATCATACTTGACTTTTCAAATTACTTAACAACAAACTTCGTGCCAAACTACTTAACTTTTATTCCCTTGAAGAGTGTTCTGAAACATACTCATTCAATTAATATTATTTTAATTTTTAGATTTTGACTATGATGTACTGTATTTCAATATGATATACTTATTTTTTCTTGTTAATCATATTTTAATTTCTTTTGTAGGTAACAACAATCAGTGCACCTCAACCATTCGTACGACCTCCAGAGTATCCACCAAGCTACGATGATGCCATAAGATTAGGTTGGCAACATTGTATGAATCAAAATGGCGGAGATGGAGTGGTTCTATGCATACCATTGGAGAATGATCCACGAATAAATCCACTCTACATGAATCTGCCCTATGGAACACCTGTGGAAACCCCTCATGTACCACTTCCTTACAACCGTTTGCCAAGTATACCAAGCTACGAGATGTCTATATCGTCTGCTACAGCTGGTTCAACTTTGCCCTTGTACGTTACTCCAAGGTCAAATGTGTCAAGTGATGTTCTCCCTGATATACCAAGCTATGAAATGTCTATATCTGGTTCCAATTCGCCGTTGAACTTGAATACAAGGTCAAGGTCAAATGTAACGAGTGACCTTGAAAGCTCGACTACAGTTGTGGAATCTCTCCCCACGCTTCAAACCGTGCCAGACTCAACAATTACAAACTCTGACCTTGAAAGCACTACTGTCATTCCCGTAGCTCCCTCTGCTTCGAGAACATCGACTCCACATTCAAGGTTAACCAGTGAAAGTGACACAGACTCTAACCTTAAAAATCCAACCACTTCGTCAGCTATTACGGATTCAAACACATCACCACAAATCTCAAGGTTTTGTGTTTCTTCTGAATCAACAGTTTTGTGTTCAAGTGCAAACGAGAGTGTTACAAAATTAGAACAGTTTAGTAGATCAGTAAGTGAAGATCACTATGAAAAAGACTCGAAAATGTGTGTTGATATACCCACATCATCTCAAGATCTTGAATTCCAAAGACATTCATCCTCCCTTCCCTCAAAACATGCCTCATCATTAAGTCGATCCCTATCCTTTCCTGGTATAAGATGAAGTGTATTGTACTTGTTATTTTTCAAATTTCATATTGTAAATAAATGGTTTCACCTTTTTAAGTCTTCCTACTTCACAGCTTGAACTATTTTCACAAACCAACATACTAGGATAGTTGAGTAAATTATACAATTTGTGAACTCAAAGATAGTCAAGTGGTTGGTGCTGGTTGGGTAAGCATTTCATTGGATTCCATTTCATTATGATCAAAACTCAATCGATTGAAAATTTAATGGAAAATTGAGAATAACAGTGGTAGCCTGATCAATTGTTTTGGCACTATGTTTTGAAGAATTTTTTACTTCTATCTTATCGAAAAATCTTTCATTCGTCAGCGATTCACAGTCTACCTTTATGAATTTAATGGATGAAAGTATAGACTACATATTATCAGCGTTCAGCAGTGGAGTACATTGACCCAACAACAAACATATTTAGGAATAATTTTGAAACATCACTTATTCAAGTGAAGTAGCCTATTATTTTAATTGTAAGTATTTATTATCGTTATAATTATTAATATATTGAATTTACATTATTTGTTAAAAAACTGTATACTTGTAAATCATGTAGTAGTACCAAGTAGCTTACGTCATGCTTTTTAATGCCAGGTATAAAGTAATGCTATTTTATTACCAGAATTCCGTGAGGCCAGGCTTTCAACTAAGAGTTGAATAGCACGGAACCATGAAAAGTATTTATTCAGATTCCAGTTTGATATATGTCGGCATAATTATTCTGATTTTCTATGGAATATTACGCGATGAATAAAAAATAAGCATCAGAATACGTAGGGTGAGAATAGGGTAGAGGGTAGGTGCTTTTTTCGAATATTTGCCGAAACATAAATATTAAAAAGTTAATCCTGTGCAAGGCTATACAGGGTGAGGCAAAGTATGCCGAATAGGACCGGCCTCGAAATGTAAGCTCTCTTATATGGGTTAAGGAAGGGTGGGGGAGGTTTATGATAAAGAGTGGGGGGAAAAAGGCCGTTTAAATTCCTCACTCGGCGTATTTTGAATACAGTGAACAGGGAAAACGTTCCACATAAGAGACGTAAAGTTCTGCGCCGAAAGAACCAACTCGAATTTAAAAATGAACGGTATTCAGCCATGACGTCATTGTATGTATACCTTTGCGTGTCCAGAAATATATATTAGGCACTCATTTTTGCATTCTTTCACAGCCGTAAATACTATTTATATGAACGAGCACCTTCTAACAGGCGCGAGCTTCGTGATAATTTTTTGAAAACTCAAGTACATTTCAAAAGTCATACAAGGTGCTTATTCCTGTTTTTTGCAGTCGTCAATATTGTACTATTTAAGTATTTGTATTAAAATATACTCTTCATCCAGCCTTTTAGAGTCTAACTCAAAAACGTCTCAATAGCCTGTAAATGGATTTTAAAGACTTTATGAGATAGAGTCAACTACTTGAGTGCAATTTATTTGATTTGATTTGAGAACGAGTTTGAAAATTTTAATTAATCAATAAATGATTTTAAACGAGTCAATAAAATACTCAGGGCTTAACCTGTATTGATTGTTCTTATATTTTTCAACAATCGCTGCATATGCGATGTTTATTTATTGAAAATTTCAAATTAATTGAAGTACAGTCATGGTGTGGATTAGATGTTATCAAATATTCAACAATTTCTATATCTATTTTAAATTATAATCATCGCTAGAATAATCAAATGGAGTATCAATTATTGTCAAAACTTATTGGAATGATTAGCTTTATCCACTACACAAAACTAATTAACATTCATACTCATTAGGAATAAACATGTAATACAAATCTATGTTCTCAAATAGGGGTTCAATTAAATGACCAATGACCAATTTTGCAGCCATAGCTGCAAAAATATTACTGTAAATGGAAATTTTATTCACTACATTGATGTCATATCATTGTAAGAACGTGCCATGGTGTCCAAATAGAGTCATCGCATAATATTCTCAGAGATATATTTGATATATCAGAGATATTTTCATAATATTTCCTCAGAGAATGAATTTGGTAATTCATGAATGAAGACAATTCAGCTTCCTGAACCCAAACAAATCATGGATTTGACTGATATAGGTCGAAGAGATAAAATGTCACAAACCTTTTTCGATGGATTATAGATGCGAGCATAATTCATTCTCCGAAGAAGCAGCCTGGAAAGAGATTAGGGGGAAAAGTGTAGCAGTGGATTAAAACATGAATTAATACCGGATAGAATTCTCTTGACGATCTGAAATCAAAATGATCCCTTCCAACTTCCAGGTAATATTTTGAGGGGATTTGAATCCGGAAATTAATGCGATTCGAAATGGATACGTTAGGACAGAGTATTATGAGATTTATACGATTCAATTATAAGAGACACTCACAGTGGAAAGTTGTCACTTGGTCGCGTAGCAGTCATAATTCACCGCGGAAGGATTCTTTTCCGAGTTGACTACGTGATTTTCAACTGAAATGATAGCCGTTCAAACCTTCAAGCATCTGCTGCATCTTGATGATCGTATTTTTCGAATCTCAGGTGAGAAAATTCTTCTCATAGAATACTGAAAACTACATTTTCCACCGCATTTTTGAGTGAGTTGGAAAATATTTCGTACTCTACTATCAATACTCTAAACATTCATTAACTTTTTGTAGACCTCGTATAATCTAATTCCTATTACATCCTTATGAATGAAGAGAATACTCTACATCTACAATGCTCTTGTACCAAATATACTGACTCAAATTCAAATAGAACTTTCAATTTAGAACTATTTTTGATGGAACTATCAATTTATATATCTTGTTATGATTTACCCCGGTAATAGATTCTCTCTCCTATGGGAGAGAAGGTTATACTAAAGTTATTATTCTGTAAAATTCAGTGATACAGACATTGAACACCTAATTTCATGAATTAATGAATTATCAATATTTTATTTTGTCGTATTTCGAGTTGAAAGACTAGATTGTCATTAACTAACAAGGTCATTGACTACATAAAATCATTGGTTCTTATGTGAATCAATATTTTGTTTGTTAAACTACGAATATTATTGTCATTCACTATTGATACAATTGCTAAACATGCATTCAAAACTAATACATATTCCCATTCGATTTTTCAACAGCTTTTTTATTTTACCCCTTCTCCTGTCACCTGTCTTCTTCTTATTTTTCTTAGTTTCTTCTTCTTTTTCTTCTTTTTCTCAGGCACTTGCCTATCCCAAACCTTCCACTTCCTTCGCCACGAATCATTTGACAAGGCCATAAATCTTGTTCTTATCAGCGCAAGTCTTTTCAGCATAGTTTACGCTGCCGATTCCCTCTCAAGTGTTTCCCTCTCAAGGTATTCGATTTATCGGCATCCTAGGACCTGGTTTTTCCAAAAGCTGAAGGACGTTTGGTTGAAAACCAAACTCTATTCCTCCAAGTTGAAACTGAAAGGAAAATTGAAACTTCCTAACATTCAATGCCTCTCTTACAAGAATTGTGAGTTTTCCTAGTATAACATCACATCATTTCGAATGTTTCATAATCTTTATACTAACTTAAAAGAACAATTCTGGTTTTGTTTCACTCTCTACTTCAATCTTGCTATCTCTATTCTACTATCTTATCAATCAATAGTATTCGCTAATTCGATACAAAAATATAATACTATAATACAATTAACAAATTCCAAAACAACAAAAGATGTACAATGTATATTGTTATTCTAAACAAAAATAATATATTATTTATTGATATGAGCATATGGTTGTCGTATTTTGAAGAATCCAACACTTTCGAATGTGCAAGTTAATGAATTGTGTTTTATAACACATAATAAATTATGTAATGAATGATATGTTTTATCCTGTAGTGTAGGTAATATTGCGTTATTTAATTGAAAATTTGAGATTATGAAGGGAAATGAAAAGTTTCAATGATTAATTACAGGGTGCATCTGCAATAAAATGAGTAACGTAGTTTGGAGACACGTAGTAATATCCAAAATGTCAGCAAATGATGCTGAACCAGAATTGGTTGGGAAGCGGTTGAGTGCCACTTTTGGCACTCACAAATTGTTTCTCTTCTCCTCACTGTAGCTCTAGTTACCTCCAAGCACAGACAATCCTATTTATTAATACAGAGACTGTGTAATAACAGTGTAGTCATTGGTCCGTAACGGTGTGTTGGAGCATTTTTTATTCCCACCATACGTTTACCAAATTTATAAATTCTGATATGGGATTACGGGCAAACATGAATCAATTCACTCAGTTTTCTAACTCAATTTGTGAGAAACAACATCAAAAATAACATTTCTAACATTAAAAATAGTCTCTCTACTTTCAATATTGTTTTAAAAGCATAAAATGTTTGAAACTAAGACTGGCAAATGCAAATTGTATGTAAGAAGTGAATTAACAACATAACATTAATATTATTTTCGAATTATTCAATGCAAATCTTATATGGGAAATCTTATAAATCTTATTATGGGAATTGACAAAAGTATAGCGGATTTGCCTGAACTAATCAATCAAAAGTGTGACAGAAAATGGTCACATTGTTTGTACACAGTCTCTGTATTTAAAGCAAATCTCGTTCCCTAAATTTGTCAATTCTCATTCGATACAGACAGAGTGGCTTCACTACAGCATTCAAGAACTTTTCTAGGCTATCAAAAATTCTTCAATTTCGTCTAAAACTAACATTATGAATACTTCTCCTATCTCAAACCTCCTGAACATCAGTGTGGATTGTTGCATTGTGCTCAACAATTCGACTCAAACAAGTGCCTACCTAATTTTTCAATTCCGGCACCACATATATACATACACAGTTGAATCAATAATCGGATTGTGTTGGAAACATAGAACATGATTACTCAATTATTGATTGTCTCCCCTGAGATTGTGTTACAGTCGGACCTGCACCCCCTTCCCCTCATCAATCCCCCCCCCTCCCACCTGGAGTCAGTCAGTCAGTCAGTCAGGAGTTTGTAACAGAATAACTGTCCTGTGCCAGTTTAACTGTCAGGGGATGTTCTAGCTGCTCTCTCATTAACTGCTACAGGCGACTGCATACGTGCACACATACGGTAAATTACAGCTCACACACATGCAGGTTATTGTGGATATGTGATGTCAATTGATGGAGGAGACATTTTGGATTTAAGCCTAACACGTGTGAGTGACTGCAAGTTCAATTTTTTCCTGATTAAACGCTTCCCAATATGAGTTATTTTTCCTCAATGTGGATTATTGGTTCCCAATATGAATATCAATATCGTTCCCCAACTTCAGATTTGATTCTCGGATCGGTCAAGTATAACTAGTAAAAATATTATAATTGAAACTCGATATATCTCTTACTCTGAAATATTTTAAAATGTATCTGAAACTAATTTTTCAGAATGACTTTCAAGCATTAAAATGCTTTCAACGATTCATTAAGATATAATAGATGAAAAAGCAATAGAAAATACAATAATATGAAACGATCGATCAAGCAATTGATCAATCGACAATCGCACGAACGACATTCTATTGATTCAAACGATTGGTTATCAAGTTTCTGGCCTACTCATAAATTGGATACAACTCATAAGGTAATTCATAAAGCACAATGAGATTAATTCTATTGATTGTCACTTTACTACCGACATACAGTAAATATATTATGAGATTAATTCATGTGAAAATTAATATTTTTCTGAAAAAAAAAACCCAAATTGAAGTAACATTTAATGCTATTGTCGTCTAGTATTCGAGTTTTTATCTATAACTTCACCTCATCACTACAACACTTTTTATGAATACTGGGTTTATAACAAACTTATTACAAGATAATTCCGTGAAACGTTCCAATCAATGATGGAGTGCAATCCATGAGCTGCTAATGTGTTTTAGTGGAGTTATAATCCATGTCTGGTTTGTCTATGGTTTTAGTATTACAATGTAGCTGAACTCACTTCTAATTTACTCTGAAGAATCTTCATAGAATAAATAGTTGTAGATAAGAAATCAAACATTGTCACGAATAGCTTCTGACGTTACCATGATACTTCATGAGCTGCTAATGTGTTTTAGCGGAGATAATCCATGTCTGGTTTGTCTATGGTTTTAGTATTACAATATAACTAAACTCACTTCTAATTTACTCTGAAGATCTTCATAGAATAAATAATTACTATTCATAGAATCAACTCGGACTATTTTAATGTTCAACAACTGGTCCAAAAGAGCTAAAATTGGCCAATTTGAATTTTTGGAAACTCTCAACCGATCCCAGTTTCCAACCCGCAGAGAGTTGGAACACTTGAAACAAAGCGTTCACTGTCAAAGGCCCATTGGTGTGGGAATTTCTCGAGTTCACACTCGGCACTCACATGCGGGCTCAGTATATGCAAACTCTCTTGAGTCCATAACCAGAAAGAATTCGACTCTTTCCAGCCGTTTCCTGAATTGTTCTCTTCCAAGATAGCTATGGCTAAAATCACGTATAGTAAAATAACTTGTAAAATACTTGTACTCTACAAAATGTATCATGCATGGTTTCCAAAAAAAACTTTTCTGATTTTTCCTTAATCATTTCGAATTAATGAAAATCAGTTTGATATTGTCGAATAACAAATCATTAATCAATAATAATAAGAATTTCATGAACCAAAAAATTAAATTTTAAAGAAATCATCAACCTCATCATCAATTCGAGCACAAGAATATCATTTCGTTCCAATTCATATTATTCATCGGAATCTTATCACAAAATTTACTACTTCCATCTTTGTATTTTGACTAGGTTGAGTTTTATTTATATTTTTTTAATATGCTTGTAATCATTGAATGGAGGTTTCATTATTCAAAAAATGGATCGCTTACAATAGATAGCAGATAGTAAATCTTTGATTGGCCATTATCATTTAATTGAAATCGACTATATTATCATTTCTATTCCGGTAATTAACTGAAATCAGTTGCTTGTCTCCCTCACGGAATCAAGCAAACTAGAACCGACTAGTTGGATCAATAAGGAAGAGAATCCTCATTACGGTTTGCCCGGCCCACAATAGCAATGCTTAGTACAATATTCCAGCACTTAACCAAGTTGTTCAAGTTTGCGAGCAACATTAATGATTACTCGGAATGGAGATGAAATTCAGTTCAGAATCGCTACTGCGCTACGTTAGTTTAGTGGCAGCACTGCTTTCTGGAGGCAAGTTTCGGTTTTCAGAATGTTGCAAAGAGGAAGATTTCATGGAGTGAGAGAGAGAGACCTAAGCACGTGTCGTTTAAGGCAGTATAGCTTGCAAAAGCTCGAACATCGGGTGAATTTTTATTGCTTCAAATGAGGTAGTGTAGGAGGGGGTTTTGTGCAAAAGGGATGGTGGAAAACTCACGTGGTATGTTTTACGAGGAGGGGGGGATGGTGATAGAGGGTACCAATCAAACCAGGCACAGAGATGTCTAGAAATTTTTCTATTTCTGATTTTAGCAAGGGTATTTATCAAATGTACCTTGAGGTATCATCAATCATTGGTTTCGCTTTTCAAAAATCCGTTAAAAATGGAACAAGCTGCTTTGGAAAGCTATAGAGTAACGAAAAACCTAGAGGGTTGATTACAACATGTAGTAAATCTGATGTTTCACCCAGAGTTCAACATGTTTTACATGTTGTATCGTTAGGGATAAAATGCCTGGTTCCCCCACTTTTTCGCCCATAAACCGAGTCCCTCGTCACCCCCTCGCTTTATTAGTAATCAAGGAGTGTTTACGAAGCAATTAGTCGTCGTTCATGTCACTCTGTTACCCGGAAAAGTACTCTCATTTTTCCGTAATAATTTCTGTCATGCCCAGCCAGCGGGTGTGTTTTATGAATTACGCGACTCGCCTAATTCAGTCATAACACTCCCAGAGTTGATGACTTGTATGGAATCTGAATATTTTGTTTCTGGGCTATGTGTATTGTACACTTTTTGTATTGGACCCTTAGTTGAGTTTTATTATTTTTCAAAAGCATTTATTATTTCAATGTGTGTGTGAATCATCGAGATTTATTAATATTGCAGTCACAAACTATATTCGTAGACTATAATTATGCTGTGGAAGCTAAGTTGAATTTTATCATTTCCAAGGGTTTTTATTATTAAAATGTGAATTCTATCACTTGAATCAACGAGATTCATTGCTATTAGTATAGCCATAAATGTCATTCTCTTCTATCTAATTTACTATTGTACTTGGTTTTTTAGGCGCTATTAGTTCCTCTTGTGCTATCAAACCCTTCAACCTTGAAGGTATACCACAACCACATGAACATAATTATCAAGCCCTCCATTCCCCATATTAATTAGAGAAAAGACATAGAGTTAAACGAAATGCATTATAAATAAATAATTAAAGCCTTTATTTAGTCTCCAGTATTTTACAATAAATTCTTCAATCAATATACAATTTACAAATCTTTCACTCTTATACTTGAGTAATTTACATTATAATGGATTTTCTCCATTCAGTTCTAGTACTTCTTGAAAAATGATTAAATTAAGTATTAATCATTGAAAAAAATAAATTTCCAAAACTCAAAACATTTCTTTGAATTTTTCTTCAAATATATAAGCATCTATGCATTGGAACAGTAGTTCTATTTCTTGTTATGAACGAAATGCATTACCTTATATAAAAGCCATAGAGTTAAAAGAAGTGCATAACCTTTTATAAAAGCCATAGATGTAAACGAAATGCATTACCATACCTTATACTCCTGTGTTGAATCAGCCACAAATTTTATTGATACAAGAGCAATATCAATCACACAGAAATCATAGCATTAAATGAAATGTATTACCTTTAACTCGTGTGACGAATAACAGTTATAAGTAAATTGGAAGTTGGAGATCTCAGACGTTGCTCGTTGCTCTATTATTACGGTGGCATATTCTATTCCATTCTCCTCAGCACATTACCCAACCCATCATATTCATCTCACCACTCATTCACTCACTCACATTTACACTGTAACTCACTCCCATACTCACTCATTCACTTATACACATTGATACATTTACTCACGAAGTTACTCACTCCCAAACTCACTTACTCACACACATTCGAATATTTAATCACAAAGATACTCACACACACATCCACACCCATCCTCTTATGAGAGTTCTTGTGTATGATCTTGGCTCTGATGTTGTGTTCATCTTGTAAGATGGGACCCAAGCAAGGATGAGAGTGGTTTAGGAGAGACCTCTGTTGGCCAATTACTGTAATTGGGTGTTCTCGCAAAATTGGTTCAACCACCATCTCATATTAACTTCATATCACCCACCTATCATTCGCCCAACACCTTCAACTGGCATTGTGTTACAGGCTTGAGCAAATACCGCAGCGGATGCATTATTCAGCGTTAGTTGAGGTTCTCTTAAACGAGTTCGGTATGATCGTAAAAAACGATTATCCAGTTTGTGCTGACATTGTTTTATAGAGCTGAATAAATATGTTGGAGGATGTGTTGTTAAAACAGTTGACAGATACACAAAACAATTAAGAACTATTGAAAAATTACAAGAAATGTCTGGAAGCCTTTGAAAATAAGTTCAGGTCAAATTCAAAACTACAAGATAAAATACAAATTATAAGACATTTGTTAAGTATCATGTTAAAGTTTCGACTGTTTCTTGAGCTTTCTAGATATTTATTTTGTATCCGTTTAAAGATTCTTCAGAGAATCTTCATAATCCGAAATTATAGCTTAGGCTCTACTCTCACTTACTCAAATACTCAAATCGCGGATACTCAGCGTCTGGAATGATAAAGATGTGTTAAAAACATGTGTTTTTAAATTATGACGTTCAGACTATACGATCTCATGATCGTCTGAGCGTCATCACTTGAAAACACATGTTTGTTATCCGAGTCGCTGAGTAGCCGCTATTCAAGTTATAGCAGGATTCTTTTAACTTGTCAGAAAACAGCTGATTTAACGTTAGTAAACGAGCGTACATCAATCAGGTGTTTTCTGACAATTTAAAAGGATCCTGCTATATCAAGTGTGAGTATAGCCAAATCTAAGTAGTTTCCAAAACTCTCACATAACTCATCAGTTCTCATAGATTTTTTTCACACCAGTGTTGACCGGGCCCAGATCGGACGGAATGAGAATGTATTAGTGTAATCAGATGCTGATTTATTGTGAATATATCCATCAAGGATATCACTGGTGTGAAAAAAGCTCAACATGCATGATCTGACTATTTTAATAGTGTAACTGAACTATTTCAATACGTTCCTCAATTTTTCAAAATTGTGAATGAGCCCTGAAGTGATCAATTTGACCTTGTGATTAATGATTGTTTGGTAACAAACTCATAATCATGCAATGCAATTCTGGTTAAAGAATTTCCATTTTTTTTGCTATAAGGAACATTTTTTCTTCAAAATTCAGTTCACATTAACATCAAAAACATTTGAATCAGTTCCAGCAGGAACTCGGAGCAATCTCAACGGTAAAGATTAACGTGAACTAGGTTCTAAAGAATTAATTTAGATGAGCATTTCGGCAATGCCGACCAATTATTAGATCCTTGCTGCTCAAAAACGTCTGCTATCAATCAGCTGGCGAGAAGCGGAGAACTTCCTTCGAACAAGTGAAGAAATTGGCGGGAGAAGAAAGGCGGAGAATACGAACAAACAATACCACTCCAAACTTCACAATCTGCCATGATTGAATGGATATAATTTATGCCCTCTAATAAAACTCTTCGCCCTGGTTTTGGTTGGATTTCTTCAATCGTGCACTGTAGCTTCAAAAAGCAATTTTTCAGATCATTTTCTAATGTTAGAACATAAACTAATGCATGTATTGGTGAATCATCAAATAATATCATCTCATAGAGTCATAGGTCATAGAGGTATATTATTTTTGACAATAATCATTATACCATAATATGTTAAATATTAATCAATTCACTTATGTCAACATAGGTTCTAAGCTTGTGTACAATGTGTAGGTAATGGGGAAGTCAATGATTAGACATAATTGGACCTGCACTTTTGCATTGATATTCCATTGATATTCACTGTGTACGTTATATAATAATAACTACTGAAGCGGCTTTCGAATAAAGCTATTGTGTTTCCAGCAAGTAAATATGAATGTTTTGACATAAAAGTATTTGAAATTTTGATGAAAAATGTTCCAGGCATGAATTGCTAAGCTCCTCCCCCATCGATGTGACGTGTTACAGCTGTCAGTAGTCAGCCAATCACAGCACAGCGTCGGCCATCTTGAATAATCGTCATCTAGAGCCATTTTCCAACCAATTGTAGACAATCAATGCATATGAAGAGTAGTGAATGACATCAATACAAACGGTAGTAAATATTGTTACAAATTCCAAGTCTTAATTCCATAGCTCAAGTTACATTTTGCGAACACAATTATAGTACTTGCAAAATGATACTTCTGAAAGGCCACTCTGAAAGTATTTCCGATATTATTTCTGATAATTTAAAGTATTTCTGATCCGAAACAATGTTTTCACTAAGAAGAATCAGCAATATATGTGTTTACTACAAGGAGCTAGATAACGATGTTACATGGCATATTTTCATATAGAATTTTTCTGAAATTGCTACAAATAATAGCAAATCTGTGATTATCTAGCAATGCTAGATGTTATTTGTAGCTCTACATAAGCGCAGCTTGAGATTTTTATCACAAACAAGATACTTAAGCTCAACTCAACTCCTTCAATGCGGCTCTCAGCAAACAGCAGCTGTACAAGAAGAAATTTGCCTTAGAAATGTTCAGGCATGCATGTAGCGGGGATTTGTTGCGTGATTAGATTAGGATGGCGAATGCCCAGTTGGTTGGCTTTTTCGCGGTCGGTTTGCGATGAAAAATCGCCTGGAAATGTCACCACCGTCGAGAGAAAACTTGATTTACCGGCTACTCATGCGGGGGAAGCACGCCTTTGAGGGGTCGGAGGGAGGGGGTAAGAGAAAGAAGCAAGAAGTCATTTTACGGTTGGCAGGTGATGGTAACAACTGCAAGTTCCATGCGACATCTAGTGGCAACTAAGCGAACTGACAAGTTGTTGCAAGCACTGGAAAATGAAAATTGAAAAAAATGAAACAGAATGCAGGAATCAATCAGATTAGATGAGATTATTATACGTGTGGATTATCTATTTCTGCTTTAATTCTGGATTATGATTAAACATAATCAGAGACAACTAATCAACATGTAATCAAAAACAACTTTCTATTATTACACCCAATTGAGAATAATAATGTTTACTCGTATCTTCATGTACTTTTACGAAACTTATAACATAAACGTAAACCAAAAAAGAAGAATATCAAACTCCTATTCTCTCGTCAAGAATCACTTAAAAAATTTTTGTGGTCAATTAGAATCGTTCTAAAATCAAGCATTATTGTGAATTGCTGAAGCTACAAACTTTTCAAAAATATATTATTTGAAGAACCGAAGGACTTTGAAAGTCCAAGAGCAAAGCGAAAAACAACATGTGTAGGCTCCAGTTCTTGAGACTTCTTCTTTCATATTATATCTCAGTTCCAACAAATCTTAACATCTTTTGCACTCAGCCTACTCACAACTCACAATCCAACCTCTCTGTATCTTTGTCTTCTTGTTCTTTTTTTCCTCTTCTTCTTCTTCTTCTTCTTCTTCTTCTTCTGTTTCTTTCTCCATTTCTTTTTGTTGCAGAAGTAACTTTTCGTTCCATTTATATGACGGGGCCTGCAACTGACGACAAGAAATTGAGAATGGAAGTAAAAGAAGGAGAAATTGAGAGCTAAACTGAAATCATGGAACCGTGTAACCGTCGTCCGTTTCCCGTCCGTTACTTCCAGAGCACTGCGTCGCGGCCAAGATAAGTCAGCCACCGGCTGTAACTTTATTCGCTCGGAGCAGACCCCCTCGATCACAACAACTTATGTCGCAAGAAAAGTTTATGATTTATCAAGTCGTTGGATATTTAATTACAACTTGTGGTCTGGACTCGCCGGTCATTATCAAACCAGTAAGTATTCTATCTGTTAACTGTATCTGGAATCCAATTAAATTTAACCGCCGTAGAATGCCGTCATCAAAAAATGCAACGAAGTGCCCATTGAGTGAAATTGAGTAATCTTTCGGTTGTTGAATTTTTATTGTCTCTTGTACAATCTGACTTGTGAGTTACATGAGATAGAGATTGCATTTTTGGAAACTTGGGAAACATTCAAAACGAATACTTGGCTTACAATATTTCAGTAACAAGAACAATCCATAAGGTATTTAATTTTTTTATTGTATGGCTTTTTATCGGTGGGGAGACCCTTTCGGGTAAGTTCCACCTCGCCTTTTTTTTTGTGTCGGTCACCCATCCAAGAGCAGCCTTGGAATTGATGATATCAATTCTTTCAACTCCTCTATAAAATTGTTGTATTATTTGGAGCGAAAATCGATTCAGAATTGGAAATGTTATCCTAATTTTAAATGAGGATGAGGATCTTTTACATTCGTTTGAAATAACATTCGATTCAAAACATTGCTTCTAAAAGAAACACCCCAAAGGTTTGAATTACATTAAAACTTAAGTTAACTTCTTTATATCAAAGTTAACATAATAACTTGATTACCAGAGACAACCTGACTGTATTAGTAACCATACAGAAACGAGACTAAAACGGTGGCTAGTAGCATCGACAAACGTTTGTCTCGACTAGTGGATTAGCACATAGAGCCATCAGTACATATAGTGTCGAGGCTAACGTTTGTCGATGCAATGGTTGCCACCTGACTGTATTAGTAACCTACAATCAGTAATAGTAGTGGTTTTCCACATTAAAAAAAATATCACCTGATTATGAAATTACCTAATATAAAAAGATACCTGATTTGTCTTTGAGTTCTAGATTCAAATCATTTCCGAAAAATACCTACATGATACTTGTAAATTAATGAAAAGTTTAATTTCTCGAGTATCCCACTTACAAAGTTTCTTCAATTCCTTGCTGAGACATGGAGAGTGCCATCTAAGAATAATAGTGGCACTCAAACATTGTTCGAGC
The DNA here is from genome assembly GCA_017141395.1 of Laodelphax striatellus. NCBI lineage: Eukaryota > Metazoa > Arthropoda > Insecta > Hemiptera > Delphacidae > Laodelphax > Laodelphax striatellus. Next base: position 9,264,955 of record CM029534.1, read on the forward strand.
ACACAACATAGGCTACTGGCTGTGGCTGGCTTAGGTCGATAAGAGGGACTTCTGGCATTGATCCAATTCGACTTCTGGCGTATTTTCCAAGAAGGAAGTGCAAAAGTTTCGAGTTACACGCCAACGATTACGTTCCGCAATCTTCATTCGAGTGCCGCTGCCACTATAGCTGAATGAGCACCCTGCAAGAGTTTACAGAGCATAGCAAATGGGTAGTCTAGCTATGACTAGGATACGATTGCTTATTTAAAGATTAGGGCCTGTATGCACCGTTTAAATGTAGCCAATGTTGCAAATGTAAATGCCTGTATGCATCTTCGATTGAACTCAGTTCAACAAAACTTAGTTTGAGCTGAGTTTAAACTGTGTTTACAGTTATATGTATTTATAGTTAAAACCGAGGTCCCGGGTTAAAACCCAGGTAAGACCGTGAGATTTTAGCTCAAGCCACTCCTCGTGTTTTGGAGGACACGCTGAGCCGTCGGTCCCGGCTGCCTAAAAAACAGTCGTTAAGTCACTTCAGAGACCCTGAACTGATCAGGAGTGACCTAAAAACTCTGACATCAGACCTGAGCCAGCCAGGTTACACGGAATTATTATTATAGTTAAAAACAGTTTGAACTCTATATTTACATTTAAAACTAATTTCAAACTTATGGAGACTTTAAAATCTAGAGGTCGATTGCACGAAAAGCCTATTGAGTTTAATTTCCGTAATGTGACTTCATTTAAAACAGGCCTAAATAGGGATTTGGTTACATGTGTTCCGTTATATGAAGTTATTTTACCGAGATAAATTTTATTAGCTTCCTTCCAATTATTTATCCATTACATACATTGCTAATAAGTACTAGAATATTTCTCTAATTGTTATTCAAGCTTTGGGTCCATCAACAGAACATACTATGACGAGTTGATAGCCTGTCATGGAAATTGATAGTAACAGTAATGTTACTAATTGATGAAAATATAACATCTGGTCATTCAACCATCGATATTGATAGATGATGAATATAAAGGATAAATGGTTCATTATTAGATAAATACTGAATAAATATACAAAAATAGTAGAATAATAAATAATACAAAAATATACAAAATACTGAATAAATATATAATTACATATAAAATATATGTATAATAAATAGGTAGATAACGACTGAGTAACAGATAAGGAGATAAGGTTATGAGGAAGGGATTAACAGGCAAGCAGGTAATGTTATGGTGGGGGGAGGGTTTGTAGGTGGGTGCTAAGAGCGGGGAGGGGGTAAGTGAAGCAAACCGCTTATCAGTTCACACCCTATTTGCTACCACAGACGGTTAGACAATGAGCAGAAACAGGACTTGGGTTCCATGACACACCATCAGAGGGTACACACCACATGCAATGACTGACACCCCTCGGTTAACACTAATAGAACTCACTCCACCCTCTCTCACTCTCTCTCTCTCCCACACAAACCTCTCTCTTGTCCACCTACTCTCTTGTGTCGCCTCTAACAAATGAGGTTACAACTCTTGGATAACCTCGCAATCTCTTCACCCTAGCCTCTTATCAGTTCTACCCCCGTTATCAACCAATCGTTAATATAATCGTAATCATCACTGACATAGTAGCAGCAGCAGCAGCATCACTTTCTCCAGTCATTAAAGCTGGCTGCTGATTGGCTGTTACCCATTTAATAGTAACGTATCCGAATACTGCTGATGATGTTGATTCCAGCATATTACAACAATGGGTTATCTTCACCAAACCATAATATTCATTGAGACATGATTGGAGTACAGTAAAATTCATTGAACCGTTATTGCGCAGATAAAATTCAGACACCATTTGGAGAGTGCAGTTCATTGAATACTTGTGTAATCAATCACTTTTATTGAAAAATGCTTTTTTGTTCCTTGGTTGTACTTTTGTGGAGGTATTGTTCACCACTTCATCGATGTGTGATGGATATAAATTTAGAAAATGTTTCACACCAACTAATCCTGAATTTCAAAGAATAAATTGTTCATTTTTTGGATAGTTGATTTTGTTTCCAGTAATATAGAGCTCGAGTTGTTTGAAAGTCGATTAGAAATTGATTGAGTTTGAAGTTGATTGATCTAGTAGATTGAAAATGACGCCTGTCCTTTTTCAATGTGAGTTTTCATGCTTTTGATCTATTAGAAGAATCAAAATTAAAATTGATTCAAGTGAAAATTAATATACATATCGATATACATCTCAAATATACATCTCGATACTACTATATAAATAGTATAGCAAAACAAAATGAATCAATAATTGTAATCTTGGATTATTATTGTAAAAGTATTGGTGACAATTTGAAAAAATTTAGTAACTATAGTTATTGAGATAGATTTCTTAAATATAATTTTCGGATTCTTGTTAATTTCTACTATGAAAAAATAGTGGGAATTCTTGTAATACCCTTGAATACGAAAGTAAATCTCTGTTTTTCCTCTCACGAATACTGATACTGACTGAACTTCACCTATCTCATTTCTACTGCTTTATTTCCTGCCTCTTTCTCTTTCTCTTTCTCAATCTTGGAAGCTGATTGATCAGTTGTTGCCAATTGCCTATGTTCCTGAAAAGCACTCCACTCTTCTCTGCATTGCATTCCTACCCCAAACTTTTCTTCATTTCATCTCCTTATTGCGAATGATCAGCACCAAGTGAGGTGACTTATCCCCTTCCTACACCATTGCACTCCTTTTCTATTACCAAATCAACTCATGGTTCTTCTACTTCTTCTCGCTTTATCATTTCCTCATATCCTCTTCGTTTTCTCAATGAATTTATCGTCTTTTTCTTATTTTTCCTTTTTCAACCACTACTTCTCATTCTTCTATTCCTTCTTCGACTTCTCCCTCTCAATATCCTTCTCCGAATTCTCCTTTGTTCTGTCTTCACTTCTTCTTTATTATTTTCCCGTCTCCATACCTCTTTCCCACCTTATATTCCTATCCCTCTCTTTTTCTTCTTCTTCTTTTTTCTATTGTTTCTTTATTATATTCCACTTTCATTTCTCATTCTTAGCTTTCCTCTTCTTCTCCTTCTTCTGTTTATTCTTTTTAGAAATTTTCATCTCTGCTTTCTATTATTTCATCAACGTCAATGCTTTTTCTCCTATTTATCATCTGTAGCCTTTTTGCTTTTTCCTTCTCTGCTGTATATTCTTTTTTTTATAAAATAAAAAAACTATAACTCTACCTCCTTCTCCTCCTCTTCTTCTTCCTTTTTCCTTTCTTCTATCTTGTTTCCGATCTTCCTTTTTTCTTCTTTCTCTTCTTTTTCATTTTCATTATTTTTCTTTAACTTTTCTCTCCTTTTTCTTTTTTCTTTATCTTTTTCTCCTTTTCCCACTTTTTTTCTCTGGCGATTCGGCCTTCTTCTTCCACTTCTTTTTCCCCTTCCTCTTATTCTACTTCCGCTCATTCTTTTTCCTTATTTACTTTCTTCTTCTTCTTCTTCTCCCTCTTTCCCTTTTCCTTTTTCCTTTTCTTCTTCTTATTCTCATTCTCTTTCCTTATTTCTCATACTCTTTCGAACTCCTATTTTTTTACCGTTTTCCTTACTTCTTCCTAGATATTTTCTTTCTTTCTTTCCGCACCTTCTCCTTCCTCCTTGTTTTTATTTCTCTCCTCCTACCTTCTTTCTCTATTCCCATTTTCTTCGCCTTCCTTTAATCATTCGCCTCTGGCACCTTTTCAGCAAGGAGAGAAAAGAAGCCCAGAAACAACGTTCATTAGCAACCCTCCCCTCCTACACCGCAAGAGAACAATCCACTTGATTTCATCCCCTTTCCCTTTCCCCTCCTATTATCTGCCTCATTCGGTGACAAAGGCGTCACTGATATCACACTCCTCCCCTCCCTTCACCCCGTCCACTCTTCCTCCTCCTCCTTCTCCACAATTGGCATCAAAACAACCCTTATGCTCCCCCTACTCCTCAACTCCTACACAAAAGGTACAGCAAGGTCACCGGGCATAAATTGCCACCACTCACACTCCAACTCTCTCTCTCTTTCGCTCCTTTTCCTCTCTCTTCTCCATTCTCTCTCACTCTTTCTCTCCAAACTCTCTTTCTCTGTCTCTGTCCAACTAACTCTCTCGTACACTCTATCTCTCAGTGTCTCAAGCTCTCAAACTTTCCCACTCACTATATCCCTCATTTATCTCAATCTCTCACACTCTCTCTCACTCACTATATCTCTCAGAGTCTCATTCTCTTTCTTGTTCTCTCCTACTCCGTCTCTTTCCTTTCAATGCCCATTGTTCTCACCTACCGCTGCTATCTCCCGCTTTCCTTCCGATTGATTCTTCTCTTTAATCCCTCCTTCCTTTTTCCTCCCCCACCCCCCCGCCGCAACCCCGTGACAATGCGACAGGAAAGTAACTAACCCCAGACCTTCCTTCCCCCCCATCGACCTTCTTTCTTATACCGGAAATAAAATTGAATTAAAGCCATCACAACACACCGTCTTATGCCCCTCAATTACGCACCGGCCAATAAATAGCTCGAGATCTTTCATTTCCACAAACGACCCGTGATTATTCCTTTCGGAAATGGGGTGAAAAGAGTGGATGTCATTTCCCACCAGTCATTTGGAATAATTCATTGAATTAGTAATTTTTCTAATTATATTGAGTGGAAGGAATCAAGAGGTATCGCAATTATTCATTTCAGAATATTGTTACATTTATCTGAGTATAGTTGTAAATGAACATTGTCTGAATCCTTTACTTGATACAGCAATTTAGAAACTACTACAATTTAGAAACTCGTGTGCAGGAGCCTTAGTAGGAGTAACAGGGTTTTTTTTTTTGTAGAAAAACCCCACATTTAATTTCACTAGAACATATTTATATACATTAATAATAGTGGCGAAGCGTGGTATACTTATTTGGTCATCAAAGTAAGTATATTTGGTCACCAAATAAGTATATCACGCTTCTCCACGGATTAATAACTAGAACAGATTTCAGATAAAAGAATGTATCTTACTAGAAATACACTGTATGAACTTACCTAGTTTTTTGATATTCATATTACAATACAGATGTCATATGCTGGATTCTGATTGGTGATAATGTTCATAATAGAACCCGTGTTATAATTTCCAGCCCATACTATAATGGCCTAATTATGCAACGGCTTTGAAAAAGCATTTCGAGAAGACACCAGGTTTGTTGTGTGTGTGAAACAATACCGTTTACAATTGATGTTCAATTGTAATTGTATAAATACAATAATTGTAATTCTAGTATTGTTCATGACATCAATTCTGGAACTGAAATATTTACATTACAACCTAGTTACAAGACAGACAGTAGATAAAGTAAATTAGCGTTTACATGAAGCGTATTCGTGATACTAAGTCACAATCTAAGTCGAAGAAAAGGCATTGTTGTTGTGCACCACTGCAAAAACTGCATTCAGACGATGCTAAGCAGATTTCTGTCTTAAACAAGCAGATTTCTGTCTTAAACAATATTTCGGCACAATGGCGATTATCAAGAAGGCATAGCAAGGGTATTAAAAGCCAGTCTCGCAGCATAAGAGGATTTGGGTGACACCGAGTTGGGCTGGTGGTGGAGAGGGAGGGGTAGTTTTGAGAGGAAGAGAGGTTCTTGATTCTCTTTGCTGAGGTTAGCAGCAAACAATGTGGGCCCCACCGTTGCGCTGAGGACAATGAGACTCAGACATACTCATGTATTGGATGGATGAAATGTTACATGTACATGAGAAAGAAGGAGATTGAGAAGGAGGGGAAGCAGAAGAAGGAAGAAGAGGAAGAAGAAGAAGAAAAGAAGAAGAAAAGAATAAGAAAAAAAGTAGAAGAAACAGAAGAAGAAGGAGGAGAAGAAAAATAAAAAGGAGAAGAATAAGGAGGAGAAGAAGAAGAAGAAAAGAAGAAGAAGAAGAAGAAGAAGACGAAGCAGACGACGAAGATGAAAAAATGAAGAAACAGAACAAGCAGAAGAGGAAGAAGAAGAAAAAGAGAAGGATATATGTACTTAAAAGTAGAAATAGAAGAAGTATAATGACAACAAAAAAGGAGAAGACCATGAGGACTTGAAGAAAGAAGGAGGAGAGATAAGAAGATGGATGGTGGAAGAGAAGAATTATACAAACATTCGGAAGAGGGAGAAAAGAGGAAGAAGATGAAAAAGCACAAGGAGAAGAGAAAAATTTCAAGATAAAAGAAAAATTATTATAAAAATGAAAAGGAGGAGCAGACCTCGAAGAGATACAGGAAGAGGATGACAAAGCAATATGATGTGACAAAGCAACAATGGATGAAAAATGAGAGAATGAGAAGAGTAAGAATAATATAAAGTACAGAAAGGAGAAGGAGGAAATTACGAAGAGGTGGGGAAAAAGGAAGAATTAGGAAAAGAAGAAAAAGGGGATACAAGAAGAAGAATATGGAGGAAGGAAAAGGAGAAGGAAGAAGAAGTAGTAGGAGAAGAACAAGAGGGAGAAGAAAAAAAGAAGAGGATAACAAATGAGAAGAAGAATGAAAAGAAGAGGAAGCAAGGAAGAAAAGAGAATAAGTGAGGAAGATGAAGTAAGATAAGAAAGAATTATGAGAAAAAAGGGATGAAGATGAGTAAGAACAAAAGATTGACTTTTAGAGGTAAGAAAAAAAAAAAGAAGGAGGAGGAGGAGGAGGAGGAGGAGGAGGAGGAGGAGGAGGAGGAGGAGGAAGAGGAGGAAGATGAGGAGAAAGAAGAGGATTCAGTAAGAAACAAGGAGAGAACAACTAAATGAAAATGTTGTTTACCAAGTAGAGGACGTCCTTACTGTCAAATGCTCGGCGCTTATAAGTTTCAAGCAATGGACAAATACAATGCTGAGAGTCTAAATGGCTGACATGGATGCATACTAACTCGAGGCTTATGCGACAAGAATCGAAGAAACAATGGCTTAATCTCCACTTCCGTATTCAATATTCGAGTGACTCAAGGGGAAGTGAGGGATTGCTGGCTCAAGATGGAGAGTGATAAGTGGGATGAGAAGAAGTAGAAACAGAAAATGAAGGAGAAAGTAGATCACCGGGGATTAGAGCAGAAGGGAAGGGATAAAATACCAGGGAGGACCAAAAAGAGTTGAAAAGGCATATACGAGTAATATCACACTTTTGTATTGAAGTTTTACAACTAACAGCTCTTGGAAGAGAAACTAATTATTGGTTGTCTTGATTAAAAAGAGATCATTAAAGAAAAGCTTAAAAAGCATAAAAGAGCATAGAACTTGATCAATGAATAGAAACTTATAAGAACAGAGAATGAACCAATCTTATGAGAAACTCAAGAAACTCGTAACGGGAAAAGAACGAATTTTTTCGAGAAAAATGAAATAATAAAAAATGGTTCAATTCATACTTGAGTTGGCGCAGTATGACAATAAATAATAAGAATTGTGAAAAATAAATGCAGAGATACTTCTTTTCAATTTTTTTTAATCACTTCGTGGAATCACTTCATTGTATTTTTCCTCAAAGAGGAAGTTCAGTATAATTTAGACAGCTATTTTTATTTTCATTTCTCACATTTACAGAAAATCACACCTTGAAATATTCAAGATATGACAGAAATATTCATATTTCAGGACTCATATTCATTTTAATAAGGAAAACATTATGAATCTCGGCGACATTTTTGTTACTATGGAACATTTCATGGATTCGTATATTTTCTATGCTCTTTATTTTTTCACGTTTGTAAGTTTTTTGCTACAGATTCTCTTTTCCTCTTATTTTTTGTATGATGTGCTAATATTTTGTTTTTGGCAATGATAAATAAATTCAATTGAAATTGAAAAATATAATTAAATAACTAGGAAGTTGAATAATTAAGATTTCTTATGTGAGTGATTATTTGTTCAAACGTTTTGTGATTGAAGTTCTTGTAATCGGCCAATACTATTGATAATATCATTTCTAATGATAAACTAAAACCATTACTGAGGTCTGAGCATTTTAAAGCTTTCCAATACTAAACAAAACATACCCTAATTGAACAAGATAAACATTCAAGATATACAAGGTATACAAGATATACATGATAATATACAAGATATACAAGATATACAAGATATACAAGATATACACGATATACAAGATATACAAGATATACAAGATTACAAGATATACAATATATACTTGAATGTATATCTTCATTCAAGTATGTATATTTTTCATGCTTGAGGGTTTACTGGTATATATCAATAATAAACAATCATTTATTTCAATATACTGTATGATCAGTACATGATCATTTTTGATTCCAATCACGACTGCGGTCCACCAAAATTTCATATACAACCAACAAGGAGAACAAAATGTGATCTACGTTCTAGCACAGATAACGTAAATCTGTGCTATCAGTAAATCTAACGTAAATCAGATTTACGTTATCTGTGGTTCTAGCAACCTTGGCTCAGCTGGGTTTCGACTATCCAAATTCTGATCTCAAGCAAAACGCTACTACCGATTCTTCATTATCCATAACAAATGATTCCAGGAACTTTAATGAAGGACAACTTTTAATGAAGCCAGCTGGCCAGACATTGAGCAAGTTAGTTTCTCCTACAGTGGATAAAAACGAAAACCACATATTAGCCTATGCTTGATATGATGAGGGGATCGCAGTGCGGCGATCAGTTAGGCTGCACAATGGGAATCATCAATTAGAGGGACACCATGGGGGGAAGGCTGGAAGGGGAAGGGGGTAGAAGTCTGATTTTTCGACCAATGGCGAGAGAACGCGCCAAAAGCAGCCGCTTCCACGTGATTAATGGCTCTTTGCATGCGAAATAGATTGGTGTATGGTTGTGGTGGGATGGTAGTGAGGGGGGGGAGTTTTGGTCATGACGTCACCACATGTCCAGGATAGACGGACTACCTGTGTGTGCCCCCGATACGGGGGGGGGGTAAGGGGGTGCTAGGAACCCCTGACAAACCTGATGGTATTGACATAACGTGCAGCCTATGCCACCTATGCAACTGACACAATAGTGGGCAAACGTGTTAGTGACGGACCTTGTCAAAAACATATACACAAATCACAGGTCACCCACACTAGCATGTTAATGTAAATTTAAAATTATGCATGTTTGATAGATATGAAGTGAAAAGTTTTTGAAGAATTGATTCTTGTAATTGTCATTAGATTTAAGTTGTAAGTTCACTTGAAATTTCTACTATGAACTACATTATAGAAGTAATTCACATAAAAATAACGAAAAACTATATACTCTGTGACTCTGTGAATGTAAACAGAAACAGTGATTGTAGCACTATCATTATTCAACATTAAGCCTTGCAGCTGTCAGACTAGAGAAATGACTATAGTTTACAAAGTCAATCACATTCAAGTCATTCTATCAAAACAAACTGTCTCTAATATGGATTTTTCTTGCAAGTATTCTGTTTTGACTAAAATTGTATATTATATTTCAATATATAAATTCATTCAAAATTAAATTACTGTATTAACAAATCCATATTCACTCAAAAAAACCTCAAATATCCTAACAATTAAGGAGGGAGGGAGAAACAAAAAGGTTCAAAAAACTCAGTTCTTATCTGTTGTGATAATTTGGAAAAGAAAACAACCCTCAGACTGTTCTTAAACTAGGTTTCTAGTTTCATTGACTTCCTCCACTAGTTTACAAATATCTAGCATCACATTTCAGTTGGTAAATCATTTGCAGTGTCTCTCAAATCCTCTCCCTACGATAACAACAGAGAGTTTAGAAATTTTCCCACCTGTAAAGCTTTTAAAATATCTCCAGCGACAGCTAGATCCAGGATAACAACAGGAAGCTCAATTCTCTCCCGTGGCGAAGTTAGTACCTGGCAGCTTGTCGTAAAGTGTGCTGGGTGGAAGTCCTGTGGGATGCAAGGGATAAGATCTGGCGTCTAGTATTTTTTCTATTGGTTCCCTACTCTATGTAGACTACATCCTTGACAATGCTCTTACCATACATCGTCAACCCATCCTACTACAGTCTTGCATGAAATCCAGGTTGTATTCTTGTAACAGGGGAGATGATATGGATGCAAATCCCCATGATGACATCCATGTACTGGAATTTGTATTGACTTGTATACTTATTCTTGATTTTGCTAGATGAAAAGACATGTACTGAACTGACTCTCCAAGCAAACATATGAATTCTATACGAACATCTCTATATCCTTCCATAAATTACATTTATGTCGTTTCATAAATTTTTATATCGTTTCATAAATTACAAGCGCGAGGAACAAAAGTTTAAAGTACAAGTATCCATTTGTTTATTTTACAATTATATCATATTGTATTTCTTTATTTGACAATATATTATATTGTATTTATATTTATGATGTTTATGCATGAGAGTTCATTCATATTGGTCAAGTCCAGTATTATTATAAGAGTATTATTATAATATCCATTATTATTATTATTATTATACATTTTTCTTGATGAATTATGAGCAGTATCTTTTTATAACATATTCAAAACAAAGCAGATAAATGGAAATATTCAAATATAAAACAAGGGGATTGAAATTTATTCTATTTTCCACGAACATCACCTCATCAAACCAAATCTATGTAATATTTTTACAAATGCTCCTTCATGTAATGGCTACTGAACTGATCAGTTCAGTAGCTGAACTGATAACTGACTCTCCGAGTGGTGAAAATTCATTACAGAATATAAGCTTATAATCAGAACAGGTTTTAATTATTATAGCTATTATCAAGTTAATTTTGATTCGGTTCTTATTATTATAACTTTAATTATTAGCTACATAGCCTAGTATGAACCAATGACGTTTATACAACAATGACAAAAATATCAAAATACTCAGATGTAAGTGTGCTGACAAGATTCATAAAAGAATATGCGAGCTTACATTTTATGTTTTAAATACTATCTCTCTTTTAAATGTTATCAATATGAACATAATTTGAAAAATAGCAATGCTGTTCATAATTATGATAAGGGCGACTACCTATAGTTTTAGATGAGCTTTAAACCATTAGAGTAACTGCTGATTTCAGTAGCTCATAACTTCTTGTACAGTAAACCAGCAGCCTTTGAACCAAATTTAAATTTATCACCATACATACCGTCCCCTGATCTCTTGTAATTGATAACGGTGTGGTATCTTGCACTGTTTAACAGAGGGAGGGTTCAACCAAACCCCCCCCCCCGAACCACCAATCGACACTGCGAATATCCAGTGTAGTTTCCATTCATTGTTGATGCTCCTCTCATTTCAGTCCAAGCGCATAGTTTAAGGGCATAAATTCACTAACTGTCCGCAAGGACCAGAGCGCATCGTATTGTTGGCCGGTCATAATCGCCGGGATAATAGCGGTACGCCATTAGTTCAGTTATTCACCGCCAGTGAGCGTTCGCGTGCACCCTTCAACTAAATTCACACATTCATAACGACGTTTTCTATGACAAAGTGCTCATTCTCTCTAGTATGTGTTGGTAACAATGTATGTATGGTACAATGTGTGGTATTATTTGGTCTGATGTATTACCGATGAAAACAATGCATTGAAACAAAGTGACTGCTATTTCTGTTGTCATTGAAATTGTAAACAGTATGGTCGGTGTAAGCTTAAATACCTCCTGAGTTTATAGTAGTAACCAATGTCTATCTTTGTAACAAGATATTCCCTGAAACGATAATTAATTCATGGAGATTGAAATGATTCTTGGCTTCAAACCACTTGAACAATAGTTTCTCATGAGATTCAATGTTGATAATATTCAACATTTACAAATACATTTACTGAATGTGGAGTTGGTTCATTTCTTTTATAATGCCAGTTTGATTCGTGTCTCAAAATTTGTAAGAAGAACCACTTGAACAATATTTAATTCTGAGATTGTATGTAATAACAATTAGTTTTAGATAATCCTCACGATAGATTAGGCAAAGACACATATTGTATCTTAATGCATTTAATAATGATGCATCAATGTTCCATAATTCTCTTGTTGAAGTAACTCAATATTTGGAAGTAACCAACCGCTCCAATGATTTCCAATCCATTTTTCATCTCTACAAATCTCACTTTAAAGAACAAGACAATCTCCCTGCTCCACTATCGCAGTTCATCATTTTAGCCTTTACTTTCATGTGTGTATGTGTATTTGTGTCGGTTACTCAGTTTGTGTGTGAGTGTGTCTCACAGCACGATTTTCAGCATCCATCCATCACCTTGTCGACACCTGCCCTGAAGGCTAGCGTTCAAAAACAGTACATATTCGAACAACCCCTTCAGAAACCCGTTCGGCAACACACACAGCACTCATGCGAGCAGTTGTAGGGGCGGTAGCATCACACGTCACCTCCATCCAGTAGCCTGGCATCTCGCAGCGTACTCTAAATTGATTTAGTCAAACTGCTATCCACTTCTGCCAGTTGCCCTTTATGGAACATAACACAGCTCTTTCTCTCCTTTTTTCTCTCTTTCTCTCCTTTTTCCTCTCTTTCTCCACTCTGGGGCAGGATAAAACAGCGCTAAAATTTGTTTTGTTTTACTTTTTCTGCCCTCTCTGGGACAACACGAGCCAACAAAGCGAGTCACTCGTCATCTGGGACTCAGCATTCCACTTCACATTGTTGTACCGCTCAACCGCCATTTCTCCAGCTATTTACAAGTTTGCTCATTTAGGCTTCTGTTGTTCTGTTGTATGGCTCGATAAATCGACGCGAATACACTGTGTTGGAATCTTTGTTATTTGAAAACAGTGAACTCATACAATTTACGTCGTTTTTCGTTGATTTTGCCCGTGATCTACAATTGAGATAGAAAGTGCTATATCTGCTCATACTAGGACAAAGGAAACATTAGAGTAAAGAACATACAAAATTCACATATTAGAGCATATAGCATACACTACAGCAAAGAATGTATAGAACATACTAATGAGAACACTAGAAAATAAATAACTTTGAACATAGAGAATATACATGAACAAGTTGCATACTAGAACAAGAAAGTCCTTGAAAAACGAACGTACTAAATCATGAGACATACTATAAATTGGATAATATCAGAGCATAGAACGACTAGAACATAAAACATACAAGAGTGAAGAACATGCCAGAACAAGTGTGAACTACTGCAGTGCTAGAGCCAACTACAACAAAGAACATAATAGCCTATATGAGAACAATCCACAATATTGGAATTCTTCTGTAGATAATTGGAGTACCCTCTCAAACTGAAAACGTAAAAATTGGCATAAAACCTACCACAGTGATATTCATTCAATTTGACACTTGGCGTTAAATAGATGGATAGAGAGATATTATTTCTTTGCCATCGTACTACACGGTCATTAGCAACGTCAAGAAATAATATCTATCTATCTAATGCCAAGCGTTAAATTAAAAGAATGTCACTGTATGCCATCTATAAAATTTTGAGTCCTTCCCAATCTTCTTCTTCTTTTTCTTCGTCTCTAAAACAAACAGCATTGAATCTTTATCTATCTGAAGCACATAATCAGCATAAAAGCTACTACCTTCTAATAACATACGATACCTGATGCTTTCTGCAGCAATTTAATTCCGCTCTCTCCTTGCAACAACCGTTGCAACAGCATCATGTCAATGAACATGTTTCAGAGAATTAAGTCGCTAAGCACATTGAGTGCCAGCAAACATCGTTTGTTGTGGGTCGATTTGATAGCGGTTGTTTTTGCAATTGAGCATTCTGCCGGCTCGTAACCGTATATTTGAGCAGTGACTAGACATGCATGCGTAGAGGGGGATGAAAGCTGTAGCTTAAAGTGAATCACACGCATAGATAGGTATATTATTCCGTTTGAGGGGGGGGGAGTAACAGATTCTACCTCCGGATAGGAACGTTTCGTCGTTTATTGCATATTAAATTGTCTACAGACACCAGAAAACAACATGTAGATAGGCGGCTGTCTTCATCTGGCGTTTCGGCATTGTTTATTGTCAGACAACGTCGTTTTGTCTCGGAGTGGAAGGAGACAATACTCTTGATGTGAAAAAGGGATGCTGCAGTAACTCCCTGGAGAAGTCACTTGATGGGGAATTCTTTCCACGCATGCGTGCCATGTTAGCTGACGTGTGTTGCGTGCTGCTTGAAAACATTCAAGAGACAGATGATGAGGAAGAGTGTAGGAAGATAGAGTAAGGAGAATAATTATGTTTCTTTTTATCAAAGATTACAACCACAACTCCTTCTTCTTCTTCTTCTTCTTCTTCTTCTTCTTCTTCTTCTTCTTCTTCTTCTTCTTCTTCTTCTTCTTCTTCTTCTTCTTCTTCTTCTTCTTCTTCTTCTTCTTCTTCTTCTTCTTCTTCTTCTTCTTCTTCTTCTTCTTCTTCTTCTTCTTCTTCTTCTTCTTCTTCTGCTTATTTGGTCATCGCCGGGTATTTTCCCTATAGGCCGAATAAGTACGTATACCACGCTTCGCCACTAAATGTCATTCATAATCATGCTGGATCCTATTCAATATCAGATCCACATTAGTATAAGTGGATCAGTACAAGAGCATAGTAAAAATGGATGAGTCCCACTCCAGGGTATCTGAAATATAACAATGTACTTGGTGAATTGAAAGAAAGTATTTTTCAACATGACTGAGATAGGAAACTCATAATAAACTATTAATCTTCAACATAATTTTTATCGGATTTCGCAAAGCTCTGTTCTGGGATCGTTTGTAATGCACTTTAAATTCACATGCTTCATATGCTTGGAAGTTAGATCCGTAATTTCATCTTTTCATTCATTCACCAATGAACAATTTCAAAAAATCAAACAATACTAATATAGATACAATCTATACTCTCCAGTATTCAGGTACTTTCTCTGACTAATCTGTTCTCTGTGATACAATACACAATATAGGAATCAGTGAAATACGTTAATGATCCGCTTAAAGTTTGTGTTAAAGTTCTAATTATTCGATCTTCAAAAGCACAAGCTATTTCACTTGATGAATTGGGCCAATTCCGTTGCGTTCAATGAACCAGTGGAAGACGTATGTCCAACTTGTTAAGACATTCGGTGGTGAGTGGTCTTGTGGGATCGATTAGGAACCCTCGGGCTGGCAAAACGTGTGTCAGTAGCTAGTTGAAGCGTGTTTCCGAGACTCGAAAAAGCTTCATTATCGCAGACGAGCGATAGGATAAGAGAAGCACCACTGCCGCTGGTTTCAAGTGGCGCGTTTTAGGTGGCGCGTTTGCAAGCAAGCAAACACCGGTCTCTTAATAGATCGGCAGTCCTGCTTTACTGCCTCGTAATGGCTGGCAGGTTTACTGCATATAGCTTCTGGCCTATCGCCTGGTGTTCACGCCTTGTACTCCCTCTAGCCGCCTACCCCTTCACGTGTACTCCTTCTAGCCGCCTACCCCTGCCAGAATACACCTTCAGCTATCTACCCCTTGTGCCCCAGCAAAATCAACAAGAGTGCGCTCCTAAAATTGAATCCCCCGCCCAGTTTTAGGACCAGTTTGTAGATTTTATACTCATTTCAGGAGCACCGCTACTTTTACTGCAATCACACTGGTCGTAACCTGAAAATTTCCTGATGGTCTCAAGTGTCAATAATGGAAAGGTAATTGCTTATTTTTAGACCCGGTTTGTTAATCCTTGAAGCAAATATTTGTTCGGGGTAGTCTGGAATATTAAGTGATAGTTCCCTACCTTCAAAGCAAATTAAAAGTACTATTTACACCTATTATTCTATCCTTTAGAAGTAATATTCATTTTGAGATCTAAGTTATGAGAATACATTATCTGAAGTCCAGTTTAGAGCTTTGACATTATACAACTTCTTCGTTAGTCTTTCAATTTAAAAATCAATACAGATTAAATCTGAAATTTAATTTGAATTCATTTTTTTATTATTTTACAAGTATTTAATTCTCTTGTTCATTATAAATAGTATATGTTAATTTTGTATATTATGTTATTATATTATGTACATTTAAAGTATATGAATGATATGAATGAATGAAAGAAAAGAAAACAAATTCCAGACCAACCGTTCAAATTTATTAGTTTAATTAGTCACACACGAATCAATAACTATAGTGCCTAACTAAGCTTGCAAGCAGATCAACCAAATATCAAGACTTTCCAATGAAGCAAACATTCAATGTGACATTAAATAGGAAATTCAAATTAATATTTGTCTGCATTGTATTCAATTTCGGTGACTTTGAACAATATTTTTGTATGCAACTCATTTTTACAATCATGGAACAAGATATTTCACATTTCTAGGGAAAAAGCTCTGTTGAACATCATACTTCCATTCCACCTTTATTGAAATACTTCCACATGAATATTTTTCTATACGCTGCTGAATTCCAACACCCTTTGGTCTTTTAATAACTGCTAACTAAAAAGCGCACAGATGCATTCCAGCGTTTCTGTCGAGCTAGTTCAAGAGCGGCGTAAGAGATCATTGACAGCGAAATGTTCGTAATTAAAATCCGAAACGGATATTTCTACACGTAACTTTTCCTGGTTGTTTCATGGTTACCCATGATGCTCTTCTACAGAGATCAACCAGCTCTTTTCAACAACAAAGCGGCTTCATATTGATGTCCGATTTTAATTACGTGAATATGTCAACCATGTAGAACCCACATGGATAATGTGTGGTGGATTCCTGGTTCACCTGTGAGATGACGAGGAGGAACCGGAATCTGATATCATCGTTTAGAGACTCTTTTTGTAATCTGGAAGAGTTGTGACTGATTGCATACACAAACCTACAATTTTTATTAATTTTGCTTTGATGAAAAACATAGATTATTATTGTCACAGTAGGTCGAAATAGTACGTTTATAAACAATTTATTGTTAAAATTATTATACTATATAGGCTAGAAGGCTAGAATAGTAGACGAAGAACGATTTGAAGTAATTGAACACGTTAATGCAATAAAATCCGAAAAAATAATGGATTTTCCATTCTTTTTCTTCTTGATTGACCCTCGAAGCCTCTCAATTAAATATTGTCAAAGGTGGAGAAAAAGGAAGAGTTAGAGGATGAGAAGAAGAATAAGAAGGAAGAAGAGGATGAGGAGGAGGAGGAGGAGGAGAGGAGGAGGAGGAGGAGGAGGAGGAGGAGGAGGAGGAGGAGGAGGAGGAGGAGGAGGAGGAGGAGGAGGAGGAGGAGGAGGAGGAGGAGGAGGAGGAGGAGGAGGAGGAGGAGGAGGAGGAGGAGGAGGAGAGGAGGAGGAGGAGGAGGAGGAGGAGGAGGAAGAGAAGTTGAACGCCAAAAGAGCAGCGTGCCAAAAGCGCATTGTTTGCTTTCAATTCACATGCCGGTACTCACCCCTCCCTTCCACCCAATCTATAACACCACTCCCACCCCCACGATGGAATTGCGGGCACTGGAAGTGATTGTGCTCTCCTCCCTTTATTAATAGAAAACCAGCAGCAGCAGTATTAGCAGCATAAGCAGCAGCAATGGCAGCAGAATCAGCAGCATAAGCAGCATAAGCAGCGGCAGCAGCAGAAGCAGCATAAGCAGCAGACAGGGTTCAACACCGTTGTTCAGTTCAGAATTTGGGAGCGTTGATGCATTGCAATATTATACAAAGAGCACCGACTACATAGCAATCGATTGGTCCCTATTTTAAATACTGTAGTCAAAACAGCAAACGATATTCAAAATTTAACTACATTTTCCAGAAACAATGAATGGACTGACTACATTTCTATCTATTCGCCCCTATTGTGAAGACTGAAGTCTACCCTATTGTCAATACATCAATTCAACATAGTTTCCTGGAGAAAGCGGACGGTTCAAATGCTGACTGGATACTGTGCCCTAGTTGTTTCGAGATTATTTCTATTTTTCCAAGAGATTATTTGTATTGATGATTGGCTGAGAGTGTCTTCATTTTGTCTATAAGGTCCCCAACAGAATGTCTTTATTCTGTCTACAAGATCCCCAAAAGAATGTAGGAATAGAATATTGTACATTAAAAATGTATAAAGAATTTTAGAAGCACACAAAGGGCATGTAAGAAACTGTTTCTGGAATTGTTAATTAAATATGTATCTAATAAATGTACCTCATATATTAACTGTATCACTTATTGTGTCCTTACAATTAACAAAGACGTTGTGAATACCAAACAAAAATATTCTCTCCTAGGCTATATTCCCGAATCATGAACGTACCTTTTTCAAAGTAACACTATACCTCTCAACACGATATGTTCCATTCATTAAATTTGTTAACAATCATCTCATCAAATGAAGATCTCTCCCAAGTAGAACAATTTACATTTCACCAGTACCTCACTAGAAAAATATCGCGAAAACTTTCCAACTTTTTAAACTCCAAGACAATTGAGGAGGCGAAATTTCCTCATGTAAAACGCAATGAGCTGCAAACCGACCCAACACCCAGTTAGGCCTACCTCTCATCAGAACCGAGCGGTAGCGGCTCCAATTTGCATGTTCTGCGCCGCCAGTAATCTACAGTAGGTACCGAGGCGGTATAGTAACTGTTCTTTAAACTGACGTCATGTTCAGAAACATTAGGGTGGCAGAGGGGAGGAGGTGGGGGGGCGGCAAAGAGAAGTCAGTAGGTGCTGTAGCCGAAAGTACTCCTGGCAGGAGATTCTCGACTTATGCCCAGTCACGATCCTGGCAAATTGGATCGGCTGAGTGGCTGCGAGAAAGGCAAAGAAGAATAAGAAAACAGGAGGATAAGAAGAAAAAGATAGGAGAAATAGATGAAGGGGAAGAGCAAAAAGAAGAAGAAGGAGGAGAAAGGTGAAGACGAAGAATGGAGATGGAGAAGGAATTAAGAAGAAGAAGAAGGAAGAAGAAGAAGAAGAAGAAGAAGAAGAAGAAGAAGAAGAAGAAGAAGAAGAAGAAGAAGAAGAAGAAGAAGAAGAAGAAGAAGAAGAAGGAGAAGGGGAAGATGAACGGAGATGAAGAAGAAAAAGAAGAAGAAAAAGAACAGAGATGGAGGGAATAGACATAAAGAAGTAAAAGAAGGAGAAGGGGAGAAGAACGGAGATGGAGAAGATAGTCACAAAGAAGTAGAAGAAGAAAAAGAGCAAGAAGAACAGAAACAAGGAGACGAGGAAGAATATAGAGAGAAAGAAGAAGACGAGATGAAGAAGGAGAAGGTGAAGAGGAAGAAGACGCAGACGAAAAAGCAAAGACGAATAGAGGGAGAAGAATGGAGAAGTTCAAGGTGAAAGAAAAGAGAAAAGGAGGAAGAAAGATTGGAAAATGAAAAGAAAAGGAAGATTCCTTATTTCTCTTCAGGAGAAAATGAGGAAAACGGTTAAGAGGATGGAGAAAGAGAGAAAAATAAGAACAGAGAAGAAGAACTAAGCGAGGAGGAAGAAGATGGAAAATAAAAGAGAAGAAGGAGAAGAACAAGAAGAAGATTTTAGAGCA
Source organism: Laodelphax striatellus (assembly GCA_017141395.1). Lineage (NCBI taxonomy): Eukaryota > Metazoa > Arthropoda > Insecta > Hemiptera > Delphacidae > Laodelphax > Laodelphax striatellus. The sequence continues at coordinate 9,284,414 of CM029534.1, forward strand.
GAGGAGGTAGTAGAAGAATAGAAAGTAGAGAGAGGAAAGCACGAAGAGGAAAGAATAAAGAAGACAAAATAAGGAAGTTGTAGAAAGACGAGGAGAGAAGAAAGAGAGTAGAGGAGAGGAGGAAGTGAGTAGAGATAACGGAGAAAAGGAATGAAGAAAAATATAAAGACGAAGAAGAAGAAGAAGAAGAAGAAGAAGAAGAAGAAAAAGAAGAACAAGGAAAAGAAAAAACATGAACTTCGAGAGGAGCAAGAAGTAGAACAGGGAATAGAGGTGATGATAAAGAAAAAGAGAGAAGTAGTGGGAGAGTAATGTGCGAGAGTGAGATGAAGCGAATAGAGTCCAGGAAACGGAAGAGTCCCATGAGACTTCTGGGTTAACGTCGAACGGAAACCTCCTAACCTAACCTCAGAGAGTAGGCTGCTCTATGTTAATGGTAACCCACCCTCTCCTCCTTCTTAAACAATTACCTTTTTATTGCGGTAAGCCCTGCTCACCGATTTTATTACTCATATCTGCGGCTGTCACCCGACCAGACCTTTATTACCACTGTTGCAAGCTAATGCTCTATTTTACTGTTTTCAACAGAACAAACTTGATACTATCTTGTTCGAAAATGTTTAACATTGTTACACTTTTTACAGGTGATACTCTTGTCAGTGGGCGGATGGAAATGTATGCAAATGTATGCTTGGAGAAATGAAACAAAGATATGTCAGTTGTTTGATGGAGACTTGGGAAAAAGATTAAATGAAAAACAAAAAACATGCTGGCATCGAGATTTGAATGGGGTCTGGCGAATGTAAGATTTTTACAGCTTACACGTGGAAGAAAATTGAAAATATACTTGTAATACTGTATGCAAATGTGAGAGCTTGAAAAATTAAAAGAAAAAACTTATTTAAATTACTAATATTGCGGAAGTTAGAGATATAAAAACAAGTTTATCAAGTATAGTGATAGTAAAATTACTATCACTGAGTGGATAATGTGCATCTGAGAGGTATCAAATGGAGTAAATTAACATGTGAATGTAAAATAATGAGTCTGCGAGTATTCATGTAAACTTTTGATAAAGAAAGTGAGCACTTCTTAAAGAACAAACGTTTTGAACACATTCTCTCGTTGATGATGATTATGATTTAAGTAGAATTTTTGTTTTTCTGTAGTTGTTGCATGGAAAATGACTCATCATTAAAAATTTACATAAAAAACTAATTGAGCTAGCAGATCTTAGAAATATTTGGAATACAATAACTACTTCACGATTTTCACACTTTGGAATGAACAAATTTCCTTGTCAATATTACCGTACAGCCATTTTCTCAACGAATTCAATTGAGTGTCAAAAAAATTCAAGAAAACTTGAGAAGAGTAGTTTTGAAAAGTTCACTAAAGTACACTAAATGTTCCATTAAAATTATTATACATTTTCCATCTCAAACAAATAATGTTTCTTATCCTTCCTCCTTATCCTATCGAAGAAGGATTTCTTCTCAAACTTGCTGTGGGTCTTCACGTAGAATTGAGCATTAGAATACATTGTACATTATTATAATATGTGAAATATAGCAATATTCATCATTTATGATTTATTAGACTGAGTTCGGTTATAAATTATCGAAATTTCAATGGCACTTTTCCATCACGCTTAATGAAAAAAAAATGTTAATTGATCTGGAATCCATTACAACTCCAGTAATCTTGACAAAACTATCATTTCCACAACAAGGATTAAAAAAATTAAAAACTAGGATATTCTACCACAAAAAAGTTCATCCCTCATGATTACTGAGATTCCCTCTCGATGACCATTTTGAGAAATTTTCAACAAAAAGAGCAACGCATATTTTCGAAAATAGAGACCCCAAATAATGTCAGGTTACTCTCCCTCAGCTTCTCTCTGCCTGCAATGGACAGCATTGGATGAATTACTGGTTTCATGATAAATAAAGAACATCGTGATAAGAGGAGAGAGTGAGAAGGGACAAACATACAGAGAGATGTGTTGGTAGAGAGAAAACAATGAAGAGATAGATTGAATGGGAGGAAAAGTGTTGAGAGCCCAGAGAGAAAGAGGTAGATAGATAGAGATAGAGAAAGAGATTAGATAGATTAGATTATTTACTTTATTCATGTAGAATACAACATAATGTCAACTTAAATTCTATATCAAGATACAGTAGTTATTTCATTGATCGTTCTTTAGTGTAATAAAAGTAATTACCGTATTAATTAAGTAGAAAAGATAAGTTAAGGGAGCTTACTAATAAAATGATAATATACAATGAACGTCATTTAGGATAAAAAGTAATTACAGTATTCATAAGTACAAAGATAATTTAAGGAGCTTATTAAATAAAATTCTATTTATACTAGTAAATTTAATTTAGAGCTCACTAATAAAATGATAATATCCAGGTACATCTATTCAGTTTGGCGGACCGCGAGCAACTTCCACTCAACTGAATTTCTGTATGTACTGTATAATTATATCGAGCAAAATAACTGTTATTCGCCATCCGCCAGGCTAAACGAACACCATATATTCAATATTCGATTCAACTAAAGAAAAAAATAAACTATGAAAATTTATTCGATGATATGGATTAACAGATATGAGATTCAATATGCTAACGGTATTATGATAGTTTTGTATCTACATGAAACGGCGGAGTTTGGACAGATAAATGTCCATTCTTGGAGAAGGATGTACAAGGACATCCTTCCCATTAACACTCAACCGCAGGCCTTTATTTTTCTGATAAATTCGACTAGAACTAATATTAAGAATTTAATACTATTAAATATTATAATGTAGGTATAAGATGAATAATTAATTTTAACATAATGATGGGATGTAAAGGATAAGAGTATGAAATGTTGATGTAGTCAATATGGAATAATACTGTACACTAAATAAATGAAAATGAGAATAAAAAAAAGAAGATAATTGGAATATTAATACTGTATTTCATGATATTAAATTATTTAGAGTTGGAATATAGAAGTATTTTAGAATAGAATCATTCATATAACTAGGAAGAGGATGAATGAAGGGATGAAAGATAGGAGATGTCATGTGGTTGATTCAGGGTTGGACGGACTCAGTCAATCTATCAAAAAGATATTTTCTCAATTTTTAAAATGAAGCCCGCCTCGACTCTCAATGGATCTTATAGAATTCGGGAGTGAATTCCAAGCGCGACAGGCGCTGACAAGAAAGATTTAGTATAAAATGGTTGTTCGATGATTTGGTATTCTTAAAGTATTTTCACCTGTTCTAGTACTTGAAACATCTAGCCTCCTACCTTCAGAAACAAAGCTCCTCCTACCTCAGAAACAGAGAGAGAGACTGAGGGTGAGTGTGGAAAAGAGAGAAGAGAAAATAGAGCGAGTGAGAGAGGGTGTGAGAGACAAAGAGAGAGATTTTGGTGACAAGTAGTGTTGACCCCTCCCAGTCCTCCATTAAGTGCAGTTCTCTGCCCTCCATTGCACACTTGCATAGTGTTTGGTGGTGCAGAGGGTAGGCGAAGCCGCCTTGCTGTGCTTTCCAACTAAACGTGGTGGGATGAATGCGGAAGACACGGATTTATTGGATTAGCTGGACCCACCGCTTCAACACAACACACCCACTACACACCACTTTCAAACACTCAATCCCATTTGCAAGTGTGGGTAGTGTTTGAATTGGAGTGCAGTGTCATTCTCATTCAAGTCTAGATTGGTTCATTTAGAAATTACTAGTTTCAATCAATTTTTTTCAATCAATTCAAAGACGGTTTACACGATCAAATTTTCCAACAAATTCATTAATTTCATTTATTTACACATAATTTTCAAAAGGTACAAATAAATAATTCAAACAGTGAAACAATACAGTAGGAAACATTGGTTAGGTGACATCATTTTCAATGTTCGAAGGAGGATATGAGGGATTAAATTCTACATTATCCTGTCAACTTGTATATCACATTGATCATATCCTTTTTATATACATCCTCCATGCCAAGAATTGCGGGTATTGTACAAGTTTAAAAAAATGTATATATAACTTTTTTGTAAAACTTTCTAAACAACTGGATAAACAGTACTGAGGTCCTACACCATAAAGAAGTGAAGTACACCATTTCCGCACCATAGTGGTATTTTCGAGGTTTTTCTTTGACAATGCAACTGTAAATTTGTTTTGTTTTGAAAAAGTAGTTTCTGCCTTCTTCAAAATTACTCATCTCCATTGAAGACTTGAACACTAATCGAATGTAACAAAACACAATAATGAACAAATAATTATTCTAAAATCATATGAATATGACTGTATTATAATAAAAACATGTTGAATGCATATCGTTATTATCATTTTATAAGAATTCGCAAATTTATCCATAATTGATTAATTCATTAATAAGCTTGTAACTCCTGCCTTGCCTCTATTGTTCGACATAATACAAGCTCTCTATCTCTCTTTCTCTCTCCCGGTCTGACTGGGCGATTGTTCAAATTGTTAGCGAAATATGTAACTCTCACAATATGATAACATTCAAATCTAGAGGTACCGTATTAATTATAGCTAATTAGAGCCTAAATACGATAAAGTTGGATGAAAGCTCGAAATCTGTGTTTTACTCACGCGCTGGGTTTGTTTAAGCCGACATTGTTAATTAATTAATTAGCTTGTCAGTACCTGGAATCATCTCACTTGTTACATTGAATTTGTACTACGAAAGAGCCGGTCAGCTTAATTTCATTGATAAACTCTGTGGCAGAACAATATTTCGTATTAAACTTTCCAACTTTCGAAAGAACGCAGATTGAATAGAATATTAAAATCATGAACAAATCAGCATAAAATAGAACTGAACGGGAAAACAAGAATTCAATTCAGAAGATGTCAGATTCAGTCGTCACTATTTATTATTTTTGCTATAGATCTTTTATTTTATCATGGATTCGATTTTAACTCACAAACTGTCAAACAATGCATGACTGTAAACCTTATATTCTATTATACAATGAAAATTCATGTACGAGTGTGAAACAATATTTTATGATTACTAACTAACTGAGAAACCTGTCAGATATGATAATTATTAAGAATTGAAATACAAAATCAACATCACAACAATTTGCTTATTTGGATGCTTGTTAAACTCCTTCATGAATAACACAATATGGTCGTTAACTAAGGTTCATTAGCTAATTTCACTTTCAAAGAGCAATCTAATTTTACTAATGAGAAGCTGGTTATTTATGGTATTGCATTCATACAAAGTACACTTAAACGGATCTCCTCCATTTTCAAGAAACAATCTCATTGGCCAGCCAATACGGCACCATTTTGTTGGGTGGAGCCATTTGAACCAATGAGATGTTGTGTTATCTGTCACACATTTCTATCTATTAGATTAGCGTAAATACTTTCCAACACTATAAATACAAGATTTATCTAATATGAATATTGCTTTCTTTCAATAAGAGAATGTTTCCTTGTAAAATGGTGTTGTGTATGCGTGAATAACTCCATTAATTTCATGTTTGAAAGTAAATAACGGTAAATCGAAACAGAACTCCACTTCTAATCGATTTTACGAAATATCGATTTCATTTTTGGACGAAACTATTCCCAACTATATCATATATGCTAGTGAGCTACGTTAGTAAGGCTATTGTTATTAGCCTTACAAAGTGTCTATCATTTTTCATCACCTATTTACAAATCGAAAACCCGCATAAATTTAAAATATATATATATAAATACGTTCATCTAGCGATGAAATTCATTTTTCTCCTCTGATAGGCTATCTCCTACTATTTAAACCTACTGAACAATGAAATCAGCTATACAACCAGTATATAACAATGAAGTCACTAACTAATGGAATCAGCCAGCGACCACATAATACAAATACACTTGTACAGTATTATGTGGTCGTTGAAATCAGCTAATAGCTGAACTAGTGAAAGTATCGAACGGAGTTCTGCTGACGTAAGGCTTCAGCGAATCAGCAGGCCTAATCAGCTTAAACTCTATTAGGCTAGAAAGAGATATTCATTTTGTTGAATAAATGGAGGAAAAAGACTACTTACAATAGCTGGCAGAAAATTTCGCTCAACTGAATCTGAAATACGTCAGGATAGAAGATTAATGATGTATACTTAAGCACAAAGCTCGACAGAAAGAGATAGGACGGAGAAAAGATCAAGAAGAAAAAGAAGAAGCGAGAGAGGAGGAGGAGGAGGAAGAGAAGAGGGTAGACTGAAAGACAAGTGCTTACTTCAGACTTCAGAGAGGACTTAGGAGTGTGATCAATAGAATAGCAAGGAGACAGTGGAAAATTTATGTATTCAGAGATACGTATTTGATGAGAAGAAAGAAAAATGAACCAGGTTATTGGACAGAATTTATTTGAGTGGCTTAAGTCAAATAGGTTAATTGCTTCTGTTTATTTATTTTTTATTTAGCGTATGGCTTTTAATAGTGGGGAGACCCGAGTAGGGTTGTTCCACTTCACCAACATAACCAATTATCCCTTGATAGGGAACATGGTGTAAGTTTGTTTTCACTAAGAAAACAGACATCAGCTTCTGTGTTGGGATTTTATTCGAAAAGTGCATTATAACATGGAAATATTTTAAAAATATAATATTATAATGAATTGATATTATATTCCAAGTCTTGACATCACCATTTACTGATAACTTCAATTGCTGATTGAAGTTTATTGCTGATTATTGAAACTGTATCTATGAAAAATGTTTTCCTTTGTTAGGGCTTGCCTGATATGATGATTTTTGATAAAATGTAATGTGAATTTATGTTATACTGATGTGAACAATAAAATTTGATTTGATTTGATGTTACAATTTTTGATCAGGGATATGTGACTCCATGAATGCAGTAGGTGCAGTAGGACCACACAATCAGTCTTCAGACATACCTTTTAAACAATCTAACACTTTAATAAATTGAATAATTTTTAGAGAATTGGTTGAAGATTCAAGCTGAGATATGCTTCAATAACTTGGAATTTTTCTGAATCATTTCAACAAGGTATGAAATTTAAGAAACATCTAACAAACGTTTTCAGAAAATTTGTATTCGTACTTGAAAGCTGAACACACTTGAGGTACTTGAAGCAGCAGCGGAGGAATCCATGGAAGTCAAACATAAATTACAGTCCAGCATCTTCATTAATTCAATCTTATCTCATATTTTAGGGGAGTGCGAGAAGTGATTCTGTAGCTTTCCGGTGCATTATGAAAATTGGAATCTGTTTACGTCAGACGAGAGAATTATCTCTGGTGGAGAAATTTACGCCACATTGAATTTTTGGGAAAGTTCTAACTGGAAAATTTAATCTTCTCACGGCTGCAAGAGAAATTTAAGAAGAAAGTTTGTGAATTCACATAAATACACAAGTATGAAGTTGCAATTGATGAGATGAGAGTTGAAGTTGCTATCCAAACTTCATACAGCTCGAATTCAGTGGCTTTCCTTTTTAATGCAGATACTTGAGAGACGATCATGGAAAATTAAAACCCAACTTGAAGCTTTTTATTGAGGGAACATTATTTTAATTCTCCATTCTTTAAACATCATGAAAACTTTTAAAAAGTGATGAACTGAATAAATATTTGTAATATAATATTGTAAAATATTAACATAGATCGAACGTCTAGTAAGTACGGTGACCAAATTTTGAACCGATGCAATCTGGAGTTTTAATATTAAATATATTTCGATGCAGTGCCACTTGAAGTTCATCATAGATTGAGTTTCAATAATTGAGCAATGTCTCATTTCCCTGTTGAAAATTAATTATATTCTATAAGTTTCACTAATACGAATTATTTGAAATATCCAACATTCAATACATTCAACAATATCATACGGTACACGTCAATATTCCAATGTTTTTTTCTGGCACGAATCACAATCCGCATCACTGCAGATACAGAAATACCCAGAGGAGTATATCTGTTCCAAAACATGTTCCAAAACGTGTGGAAATTATTTTTATCAACATTCACCGCTATTCAAGAGGAAATGCAGAGGTGTTTTTATTGCGAATTCTTTTGTTAGAAACAAAAGCTGAATACTTTACTGATAAGCTGTAGGATGGGTCAGAGTGGGCTGGTGTTTGCAGATTCATATATTCCTAACTAAATATACATTTTAAATTAATCCAATTATTATTTATTAATAATTAAATTATTATTTAAAATATTATTCCAAAATGAAAAAAATCTACATAATTAAAATGCTAGATACATAGAATGGGAGGCTTTTGCATTTTTTCAATAATTAACAAATTAAAGATTAATGAAAATCAAACTAAATTGGGAAACTTCAATCAAGGTTTTATTCCACTTCATTTCCAATTCCAACAAGCAGGAAGAATTTCGGCTGTTCTTCTATTTTGTCTGCTTAAAGTATCTCCATTATTTTCCATCATAAATCTCTTTCAAATTCTTCTATTGATGCTTGCAAAATTCTCTCAAAAGTTGCTGAACTTCTAGCGATATACTGGAAATTGCTGTTTCAGCAGAACTTTGGACGTCGGTGTTTAGTTGTGTTTCTGCTCGTGTCCCATTTTCACATGTTAAACAAAAGTGCGCCTGTAAGGAGAATAACTTGATTCTTTCAACCTCAGCACTAAAATTATTCATCGTTAGTTTGAGAATTGATGTGATTTTGAGGTGCTTGATTTATCTTCTATTTTTTTCAATAAGTTCATTTTATTTATTGACACACCATTGAAAAATGTCGAATGAATTCAATACCTTGGGAGACCTTATCTTATTAGATATCCTCATCAAAATCGTGTTAATGCACTACCGTAACGTTTTTTAAATTCAACTTTTATTAGCCAATAAAATGGAGAACTTTTATCTTTTATCCCCATCCATCAACAAGCTGCACAAATGAAATTCCTACAAAAAGACGAATAAAACATATTATTACGGTTCCATACAATGAAAAGCTCACACTCACACACGTTGATACGTCACAAATAAGCGTGATGCACGCACTACAGCTCACAAACATTCATAACTCAATAGCTGAGCAGCGCTTACTATCCTATCCTTTAATGCTTTTCCTTTTTGTTGAATCATTTATCTTCGTGGACTGACATCAGAGTTGTTGTTTCCTTTTTATTGCTCTAATGCATCATACTAAGGTGATCCAGATATCCATTATGTTGCTTCTTCATCTCGCTTTTTCAATCATTCACTTTCCTGTTGAAAAATTCCACTTTATACAGTCAAGAAGCTACCTTGTTGTGATGTTCAAGATTTGTATAATGGCAAGTTTTTCAAATGTGAATAAAATAAATAATATTTACAAACCTTGGTAATTGTTGGGAGCCTTGAATGGAAAGGGTCCAAACATTGAAGCATTGCATTGTTGAAGCCTTAGGTTCCTTGATCGGAAGACTATCTACAACAAAATTTCTTATTATTCCATAGATTTTGCTGGGACCTGATTCATTTTAGAGGCCAGGAACAGGAGAAATGTATACACACACTAGATATCAATAGCACGGCTACTTTGCAATAAACTCATAAGTCTAGGTGCCTTTTTTCCTGTTCAACTCGACGTTCCATCTCTTGAACTTCCACTTCAGAAAATGAGATACCAGTATTATGGGATTAAGGAACATATTATATGTCCAAACCTCTTTTTTAGTACAGCTCTAAAAATTACGTGGGCAACAATGACCAGTTCTGAATGTTGGCTCTTGAAATTTAGCACGATGTAAAAACAAATCCAGAAACAGCTCAATCTGTAATCTCACGTTCGTGCTACTAATTTTTGCATGCTCAGCTCAGATAGCTGAGCAGCTTATAGGAGTTATACCCTCAAGACTTGGAGTCCACTCAAACCAAAGTATTAGCATCTATGCATTAGAGAGTCTGGGTTTCCCTGAAACTTTCATATCATCGCTTCTCATTTTCTACTTCACCTAGCATCTATTTTCTTTCTCTCTTCTTTCGACTATTTTCCCTTCTCTCTCTTCTTTCTTCCTTCTCCTCCCTCTCTTCTTCCAGCTATTGTTCTTCGACAATTCCAATATTGCTTTAGTTCTCCTTCCCAAACATGTTCTCTTTATCATGCGGGTTTTTTATTCTTCGTTCTCCTGCTCTGCTTCACCTACTTCCCAAACATGAAGCTAAATAAATCCATACTAAGTCATTCCGACTAGTTTTTAAGAACGAAGTATTTCATGTTTTCTTCATCAAACCTTTCCCTTTCTCTGTCTTTTTATATCCATCCACTTTTACTCATTCTCTCAGCATATCAACACAGTTTTGTGATGATTTTTTGTTTCTTTTTACTTTTCGACAATATCTAACATGAATTATAGTAATGTATTAGATCTACAGCAGAAGGTAGTAAAGTTAGGGTGTAATACTCCCTTGCATTCAATCTCTACTTGCAGTAATTGATTGATCGAAAAAGCAAATAATGTACTCTGATGAGAATAAATACTCTATTTGATAGACTAACCAAATATGGATGGAATTATGGAGAATGGATTACCTCTGCTCTATACTTCATGTGCAACAAAATGGCACCTAAATAGAGTATTGGTATCAGCCAATGGGATACGTTGTGGGAGTGTCCTTCAACGAAGTACTCGCTCGTAATTGGTTAACGACGTTGTCGTCATTTGAAGCAGTTGAATTTAAAAATGGCGTCTGCTATTCCTCCTATTCAAATTGTTTAGTGAATTAGGGAGATATCTGTGAGGCAACATATAAAATTTGTATGTCTTGGAAAACCGATAGTCAAATCACAATGTTCCCTCATTTATTAAATAACAACATTCTCATTAAACTTAATCAATTCTATGAACTTATAATAGAATATTTATAACTCATTAATATTAACTATTTAATATTAGAATGCATACTGGTGACCAAATATATACCACTGATAGAATATCGTAATATGCTGGATACAGTCTATGCTATGAATTTATATGATTTGATTCACATAAAAAACCAACTGTTAGGCTCTACTCATACTTGGAAACTCAAACCGCGTCGCTCGGCAACTGGAATAACAAAACATGTGTTTGCAAAATAATGATGACACTCAGACGATCCTGCAACCGCATTGCCTGAACGTCATCATTTGCTATGAATTTGTATGATTTGATTCACATGAAAATCAACTGTTAATAGAAACAATACGAATCCAAAAGCAAGACATGCTCGTAATTAAGATTCAAATTTGACTCATAGACTAGATCAACGCTCAAAGGGTGTGAAGTAAATTCAATTTGATTGTTGGCAGGTCTTAATTAAATACGCAGGCATTGTTGAGCAAACAGTGGAGTAAAATTGATTCTGGAGTACCTTGGTACATAGTTTTGCTAGCGCATGGATTCATATATGAACGTCAAAGTACAGTACAGACTTCTGTACACAGATATGTGAGCTTTTAGAATGTATAGCTTGCTGAACTCTGTACACACATAGGAATCCTGAATATATTTATTGATTTCGAATTACAGAGTTTTGAGTATTATGAGCGTTACAGGTGCTGGGATTCAATCACAATCAACGTTTGATTTGCAGCCTATGTAATATAAGCGGAGATAATTATTCAGTCCACAACTTCTCAGGAAGGGGTAATACGTTCTTTTAGATCTGTACAGATATTTGTAGTGCTTTCTATAGATGTGTTCTATACAGGTATTTTTAGTGTGCTGTATACCTATATATTTAGTATTTCTATTACGTTCTACAGTCTCTTTATATTGTGGCATGGCACAGGGAAACGTTGAGGAAAGTAAGTTAGCGAGTTGAAAACGTAAATTCAAATCACTTCCCTCGACAGCAGAGTGTTGTTGCCGCAGCAGCTATGGCTTTGTGAGAATGCAATTTATTGCATCAAGCAGACATGATAATAGGGCTAGGGCGTGAGTCGGGGCCCTTGGGAATGAAAGAGGGCTGTGGGTGAGGGAGGGGGGATTGGTGCTTGACTGCAGGCTTCATTCGACTTTCTCAAGTACCTAGGGTGACTCTAGACTAGACTCTCTTCAGATTCTTGCAGCTACCCCTACCCTCACAACTCTGCACCTTCTTGATCATTTTTCTTACTCTCTCTCTCTCTCACCTCCATTTTACTCTCTCTTCTCTCCTCTCTCTCTTTTCATCTTCATTCAACCATCTTCTTTTCACTCTGTCCCCTCTTCCATCCTCTTTTCACCCTTCGGTCAACCTCCTTCGGTCCACCTCCTTTTCACTCTATACCTCCTTCAACAATTTTCCTACTATGCTTCTGTCTGTACCTTTTCTACTCCTCTTATTTCTCACTTTTCCTTCAATTCTCTCTGTTTCTCTTTGTGTTAATCTTGTATTGTAATTACTATTTTTAAATGACGTTCATTGTAATAACTTTCATGACCTAATTTCGACATATTTTGAAATAAGGCAGTCATTCAATTCAATTCAATTCAATTCTATTCTATTTCTTCTCTTCTCTCCTTTCGCTTTTCTCTCTCTACCTTCTTGTCACTTTATCTACAGTGAAATACGAATGAATACAGACAAAAATCTATTTCTGCAGTACTGAGTACAGCATGTACGAAGGAATGTATATGCTTATATACATAAGATATAAATGAATATAATGGTCATGTTCAAAGTTGGAAAATGAAGATAGTTGTCTAAATGATTTGTTCTGAAATGAAATATGGTGTGAATATTTAATAATATTTTTGTCTATTTGGCTTCATCTCCAAATATTCTTGTACATTCGTCTTACAACTATTCAATTGCACATTTACTAATAATTGTACACATTATTATTAGCTTTCATTCGGCTTTCATCAGTGGAGAGGCCCGTAGGTAGTTCCAACCAATTTCCCCTTGATGCACGAAACAAGGTGAACTATATCGGTTATAGTTCGATTTCACTTTTCAGAATACTCAATCATATTGTACACAATCTTATTGCAGGACGTCGAATTGAATTTTTCTGTATAAATTGTCCATCCAAGCAAATGGTGTCTAGAAATTTCTCATTCCTTTACAGTACTTACATACGAGTAAATATCATTAATTATTGAGACTGAGGGACTGAGCAGTACATTGTTCTAGATAGATTTGGATTGAATTGCGCCAATATTCAAGCAAGACATTTTGCCCGACTGTGAGGTAGAGGTTGAGGGTGTGATGTAAGGTTAAGAGTGGGTGAGTTTGCCGGCATTTAAAGTCCTGCACATAATACGGCAATAAATTTCCGAGCAATGATACTGTTATGCCTGTCTCGTGCAGGAGTGCGGGACACAAAAGTGGCTAAGAGAGAGAGCGTGGGAGAAAAAGGGGAAGACAGCAAGAGAGTGAGAGAGAGTGAGACTTTTGGAAGTCTGGGAGGGTCGACGGGAGCTTCGGGAGTCCGGAGGGATCGAAGGGAGCTCTGTGAGGGTGGTTGCAGGATTTGCTTGCCCATTTCACCGCGAATATTTATATCCGCATTTCTTTCTCGCTCGCACACCATTGCCAAATCCATATCCTTTAGTTCCTGTCTCATTTCTCTGCATACAAAGCCTTTGTCACCATGTCTCATACCCTTCATATTATTTCCTCAAATTCTGAAACTTTTCTTGTTCTTCTGAGTTTTTGTATGTGGTTTGTTTGAGTTCAAATAAATAATTTACTAAGATTCACTGATAATATATAATGTTCAAACATCAAATCTAAGGTAATAATTCTCTGTTGGGTATTGTTCGAAATCTAAAAATTTTGAGTTCATAATTTATAAGGGACGTATATTCGATCTTGGAACCTTTGGATTATCAGACACGCGCTTATCGCCCTCGGCTACGGAGGGCTATTGTTTGTGAATTTCTATGGTACTTTCAATATTGAGAGCTGTAAATCAAAATTGCCAATTCAATTTCTCATGAAGATAAATAAATTAAATTTCTATGTTTGAAGATAAATAGAAGTGTAACTTTCGGATTTTCCTTTTTATAACTTTGTGAAAGAAGACATGAAGATATTGTGCATGCAATATTGGTTAAGATTGAAGATGGAATGTGAATTTCACAGGGATTGGATGGAATGAGAAGTAGGGTCAAATTAGAGTTCTGAACTGTGCAGACAATGATTTCTATCGGCCAACCTTATAAAGATTGAATTACATCATAATTAATTAAAAAGCTGGAAGTACTGTAGAACAGGGAAAAGACGCATGAAAACGCTTAGGTTTCGTAGCCAATTATAGAAATAAGGTAACTCATTCCCTTCCCTTCAATTTATAATAATATAAAATTATCCATACTGTATATACAATAATACGTTATAAAGTTATCTCCGGCTTTTTGCAACTTTCGACATTAAAAGAATACGATAACCTCAGCTTTCAAAGCCGATTCAAAATTACAAAACTCATTCCCGTATAACTTTGTTTAATCGAAGCGGTTTCGTTTAATCGAGCTCTCTACAAATCTAAACAAACACTTTTTATTTGTATCTTAATAGGTTCCAATGGAAGAAAATTGATCAGAGTTCGGCAGGATTTGTTTCAAAGGCAAGATGAGCGCCGCTTATTAATTCAACGAGAGAAAAAACGCTCCTTAAAAAAGTCCATAATTGGCTTTCTCCCGGCCGCGAATGTAAGGCGAGAATTGTATTTTCTCCAGAATCCCCTCCTATCAACCCCCTCCACCCACTTCTGGGGGGTGGAGTAGGGGGAAGGGGATCCGGCTGGTTTATTGTTGGTGAAATACGGTCCTATTTATTAGCATACAAATTGCGTTCCTTTTCTTTTTTCAAATTAGTGTAAAACAACAACAGCGACGACCCAGATGTTCTTTCATTCTATCGAAACTTTCCTCTTCGAAATAATAATATTGCTCATTTTATTCTGAATGTTCCAAGCGACATTGTGACGCAGTATGAACGTAAATACGAGTAAGCCTACTACTGTTTTACAATTGAACAACGGCATTGAATTAAATTACAAATGTGGAATTTGCAATTTAGTTTCATTTAGAAGTTGAATGTCTTGGATGAGAATATTGTCCTGGTTCAGAATATTTAAATTACTGTTGAAAAATATGTCACTTTCCATAAATTAATGTAGAGTTGCATACTTTGTTCTGTAGAATGTAATGGAAATCAGAAAATTCAAATTAAAATGCTTGAATTCCATAGTAGATTGTTGATTATTTTGCCGTTTCATTTCTGGTATTTCAAGTAATATGACTCAAAATGTACATAAATAAACGCTTTGACATCCTTTTTTTCATAAACAAAAAAAAAATTGTAACCGATACTAAATATAGATACGATACCTGATACCAAATTAGATTGCGATAAAATTTATATTATAGAAATACTAATTAGGCTCTATGGATATATTACATATGGATCTACTATTAAATTTATGTATTAAGTGATTGAATAAACATCAATATTTAAATCATTCTAACTGTCAGATAACCTTGTTGCAAACGGTTCTAATAAGCCACATTGAGGATTTAAAGACATTACTAATAGATCAACCTCCATATTTCCAACCAATCACAGAAAAGTACTGAAAGGCTGTCTCAAAATTCTTCACGCAATACGATTGGTCGTTCTACGCAGCCCCGCCTCTCCACTAAGCCACGCCTTCGGCCAATCATAATCGAGCAAAGTCAACTGTGATGGCTTTCACCTGATAGAATGTCTTAAGCTGAGATTAAGTTTATAGCTTACAATTCCGTTGAATAATAGCTTATAAATAAGTGAATATTGATAGAATTATAAGTAATTTTAATAATAGTAATAGAAAAATATGTATTCATTCTTACATGAAATTGAATAAAAAATTTAGAGAAATGTCAATTTGTATGATACTGATAAATTAGAAGGTTAACTATAAAATACTGATGAGAGTAATACACTAATCATTATTTAGAAGGCTACAAAACGAATTCTTCATCTTAAGTGAAATAACGTTTTTGCAAAATTCAATAACGCAGTTTTCAATTGTAGTCATCATTTGGAATATGAATCCTTTTGGAGGATATCAATCTCTCTGTCTAATTCCAAAATGTTTGTCACTTTCTTTCTCATCTACCAATATTCTTGAAGCATCTATTCTCTATCAGAGTTCATTATTTTCAAGCCAAATATACATTGTATTGGTCTTCCATCATAACTGTTTTCATTATTACTTCAATACAAAATATAACTATGATATTTTCAAGCCAAATGATTTTTGATATTCTCAAATCTATGATTTTTCTTTGATTCTTTCAATAAAACTTTCTAATTTTCTCTTTCAATGCCAGAACATTTGTCACCTCCATAATCAACAATGAATTTGTGAACGTTACGCAGGGAACCTAAATAGTTGATGAAATTGATAATAAAATTTATTAAATTTATTGATTGACTTCCATTCTCTCGAAAATCATCCCTATTTAATTAGTTAACATTTAATTGGTTCTAAGCCAGGTAATACTTTCTCAGTACTACTTTTCAGTCTTATTCGCTACTTTCACGGGCACTAATATGCACAGTATGTCTGCAGTTGAAGTCAAACAGAGATGTACTGAGTGATTGCTGTATCCCTACTTGTACCGACCCCGGAGTCTCTTAAAATACAGAGGCCCCCCTTTTTGCAACCCTTGAACTCACTCTTCCCCCTCTCTAAACCCAGCCCTTCTACCTAAATACCCTCCTCTTTCCCTCACTCCCTTCCTCCTCGAAACCTACCCTGCCCCCCTCATGGAATTGCGACCCCATAAAGGAGTGGAACTGAGCTTCTGACAGGGTATTAGTCAACGTCACTGCCAGCCCCGTTAATGTTCTCATTAGTGCACCGAGTTCTACGCTGGAAGCATCAAAACTGATCACCCGATCTGCCCAGAAACGCTGTCTGCCAAACTAAGATACCCACAGTTTTGTCTTAATCTGGCCTAATTACTGCTTAGACGATGAATAAATGCGATGAATTGAAGACTAGCTAACGGATTCTATATTCCTAGCATAGAAGCGTAGCAGTGGTCTCACAGCTTGTTTGTTTTGAGACAAGTCAAAGTATGTACCGTAGGTAACATAATACTTATGTCTTGGGAAAAAATGAAAAAAATGAATAGTTTAAGAGAACATTACACAAACTGAGCTAAAACTCTAAGGCCGATATTATACTATAGTGCGATTCACGTCAATAAGTCAGCATTGCTTAGATGGGAGTTTGCTATCCTTGTTCAGCACAAGGCAGTTGCTGATGTCTCTATCCTATTCGCACTGTGCATTGTTGTCGCACACAGTCCCAACAAACATGTTTGGTGCAGTTTTCTCTTTCTCTCTCAATGAGACTTGGCATCAATGCTCCTCATATAAACAATGCTGACTTCTTGACGTGAATCGGACTATATATTAGTTCTATGTAATCTATTATCAAATATAATATCTGTGATTAAAAATATTACAGTGTAATGGACCAACTATTATAATAGTTAAGCTATGATCATATCTATTGATAATATGTTTTCCTAGAGAGAAAAAATATTATCATACATTTGATAATAGATGTCGTATGACGAGTAAAGTATTATAGTCTAATACCGGCCCAATATAGATAAATATTCAAATATTAATCTCAGTGGATGCCACAATATTAACGGGTTTCGGTTTGTAAGACAAGATTGGCAACATTCAACATAACTTACAGTTGAATGTATAGTGAGATACGTTTTGTGAGTTATGTTGAATGGTTTACGATTGAAATGTTTTCCACTTTTTAAGTTAAATATTAATGTCACATTGAAGTATTATCTTGTCGACAGACATTAGTAAATTTGATTTCCTGATCAGCTCGATCACTTAACCATTTCCCATCTCATCCGATTCCATTATTGTTGATTAACTCAATCCTCTCAACTGAACGTGTTCCTAGAAATAACCGAATCTGAATGGAATTTGAAATGGAATTAGCGAAGTTTGCAGTGCACCAGCTTTAATGAGCTGCTAGTAGCAAGAGAAGGAGATTATTGTTGAAGTTGAACTTTCAGACAGTGCGCAATTTCCAACACAGCTTTTAATAAAAGCAGCTTACAATATTGAAATGCATGTTATAAATATGTGTGTCAAGCATTATTAGATCGCAGAGGGCAAATATAGTCCGTTAGTTACTCCGTGTTCAAACATGGGCAAGAACATTTATTTCTACATGCTGGCAGATATTAGCCAGCAATTCAACCATCAAGGAACTCTACTTTTATTTCAACGGGCTTTTAGTAATTGAGTTTGTTCAAACATTTTACGAAAGCTAACTTTAAACTTCATACTGTGCGCTTATTTAGTTTGAAAACATAGATGTGAAACAAGGGTAAAGATTTGAATTTTCATAATTGGGGGATATTTTCTAGTATAATTCTCTAAAACAATTGTTGGGATGTAAGGATTGTTGAGACATAAGTTCAAGGAGTGAAGATAAGAAAGCATTTGCAAAGCGAGACTAAGAAATCAATTACCTATATTTTATATTGCTATCAGGATTTGTTGCTATGAACTTTGAAGTGTTCATGTAACTAACCAAAATTTCAAAACCCTAAATTCTAGAGAAATCTATTGTTCAACAAACAAAATAATATTTCATTCAATTACTAGCCTAAAATATATTCATTCAATATTTAATACATTCAAATTATTTACATTCAATATCACATTTTATAAATCTCTCACTCTCTCGTCATACTCAATAAAAGGAATGGATCATTGTTTTTCTCTTAAAATGACTATTGAAGTTATCTCGAACATCATAGTCTATTTTAAAAGCTATTGGAATATTTTGGTTTGACATTTCTCAAATATAATTGGTTGGAAGACCGGAATTTTTGTATGTGAATCAATGATAACGCAGTTGCATGGGTATCTATGCTGCATCTTCTTTCGTGTGTTTTGCAGGTGTATTTCGGGCGTATTACTCCCTTTCTTTCACTTGAGCACTATTATCTTAAATCCACTATTATCACCAGATCTCGGTCCCCATAGGCACATAAAAACCATACAAAATTAATAAATATATCGAAAGCATATTGTAGGCTAGTCTATTTATCAATGAGTAATCCGTTCACAGAACTACTGTCTCTAGGAGAAGGCTCAGACAACTAGACCAATAGAGAAACAGGACTTACAAAACACAAACAAAGAACACCTTTATGAGTTATATTTATGTTATAATGAATTATACATAATAAGCCTATGCCTATATATGTGTCATTTTGTCTTATGTATGAGCCGAAATCACAAAAATCAATTGAATTCTACCCCCCTTACAATATTTATTCTATTCAGTAATGTAAAAATATAGTGGTAAGTTCAACAGGCTTACGGTCAAAACTGTGCCTTTTCCAATTTAGAAAACAGTCCGCATCTAATAAATATAATAAATAATAATGTTCTCACTCCAATATATGATAATATATTAAAGCATACCAGCCTAGCCTGGTACCAGGCTACCAGTATATTACATAATTTTAAAATGGATTGCACAGAACCACTTCTCTATCTACATGCAAAGCTAGTGGTTCAAGAAAAGTTCTTTCTGATCTCATGAAGCAGGTGATTCGACGGTGAAATAAAGGCAGCTCATTCCGTCCCTTTTCGAGTCAAAGGAATTAATTAGTCGTCGTCGGCAACCTGATTGTTGAGAAGGGAAGTTCACGACCGACTCAACTTTGATAATTCTGCTCTCATGCCAAATTCTGTATGCGATAGAGAGATGAGAGCAGGCAGCGCCAAGACTGATAGCTTCAGTCGGGAGAGAAATTGGATAAGTTTGGCCCACGTTCGAGTAACTAACCTGGTTCATCACTATTCCCCAACATTATACACATTAATTCACTCTATTTTTCGAGAAAAATTCCCAGGTCGAAGTTGTACATTATTAATTAAAAATATGAAATACACACACATTTCAATAGCCAAAACCACTTTTTTGGACTCAGAGGACATTGAATTAACTATATTCTAGTCCACGACAACATTTTTATTTTTCCTTCAACTCTTAACGCTCTTGTGAAAAAAACTAAGTTTAAAGATGGTAAAAAAATATAAATTTATACACTTATGCCAATTTCATGTCCGTGTCCCTTTTCCTGTCCCATTCCCCATTTTTCATGTCATTTCCTGTCATTCCACAAATTCCTGTCATTTGCATTCTTGTAGATGCAAAACCATGTTGCAATTAGTTTTATTTTCATGATGTTCATTTCAACATAAAATATATCATGAACTAGAACTCAAGTCGACTTCAACAATCTAGAATTAAACTTACACCTATATATTTTCATTTAAAATCTCCCTTATCATGTTTTGTTCAGTGAATCCTATACTGTAATTACTATTTTTAAATGACGTTTATTGTAACAACTATCATGACCTAGAATTTAAGCGACATACTTTGTAATCTACATGAATAAAGTGAATATTCTATTCTATTCTATTTCTATTCCCCGTCCCTTTTTCTGTCCCTATTCCTGTTTCTTTTTCTGTCCTTGTCCTTGTCCTTGCCCTTCAAATACCCAATGTTAATAACATAATTCTAATCACTTCAAGTCACTGAGAATCCCGAATTTCTTATAAATTCTGTGTGTCAATAAAAAATACTACTCACAGAAATTCGCAGTCAATGCCGAAATATTTTCTGTCCGATGGAGAGAGAATACTCCTCAACTCTGGAAAAAGTATTGGTTCAATGAAAAGCTGTTTTGAGAGAGAAACTAATGAGGCTGGTTTCGATTACCGTAGCTGAGCTTAGTACGAATACTTGGAGGCAAGAAGGCTCTTAATTATTCCAGCTCAGATTTCAAGATGTTTATAGCTTCTGCGTTTGATACCAGTGTATTCCTCTACTCCCTTGATATCTGTACCTCAGCATTTCCTTTTTTTCAAATAATAGAAGACTATTTAAACTGTTTATATGTAGAATGTGGGCTTATAATTTCTGACATGGCTTAAAGTTTATTACTCTTATTTAACTCATATAACTCTTTTAACCAAAGATTTTATAATATAAAAACCCGTAACATTTTATACAAGCTATTCAATAAAGATTTAATCAACATTTAACTCATATTTAAACTCATTTAACCAAAGATTTTATATGAAAACCCCTAACAGACTATCATCTACCCAAGTGCTTCTGCAGTGGAAGAATTTTAATTTTGAAGACAGTAATTGTCTTATTATTATTGAATGCAATATTATCTTTGAACTCATTTGAGAATAACTCGAATCAAATTTAAGATTATTTTCAATGATTAACTTGGAACACTATTCTCAAAGTTGAATGAATTATTAATTTTTTATTTGTATGTACCGTACGTTTAGTCTGAATATCAAATTAATATCGTATAAGTTACCGTACTTTCAAGATTCAAGATTGAGATCAGTGCCTGCAAAAGCTCCCAAAATATGGCACAATCTTCAGAAATTCTACTCCAATGCAGAGAGCGGACGATCAGTGTTCATAATTAAAATTCCAGCTTACAAAAAACACTCAAATCTCGATTACTTTGCGGGCTGCTGTAGTTGGCTGGCAATTCTGCAAAGCAATCCAATCCGAAGGCTGGTCTCAATCCAAGCACTTATAAATTTTCCATGCTCTAATTTCGAGAGTATTTCCTTCAATTTTTAAAAAGACCCTCTAATCCGCCTTTTCATTTTCGCCGATATTAAATTCTGACGCTAAACGACAAGTTTGGAATAGACTGCGTTTTTCTGCAAGTTTTGTCAAACGAACTTCCTTCAGGGAAACTTTTTCTATTGGTTGATTTCTTTTTTATTCTCTTCTTACAAATTCGATTATGTCGCATGATGTAATTGGAGCGATAGCGTGAGATTTCTACACAAAGATTTTCAATTAGAGATTGGTTGAGAGTTTCCTTCTAATACAATATATCACCAATTATTCACTATAGTTCTGTGGGTTATTTGCAAAACGAAGTGGGAATATTCAATATACATTCTATCAACAAGTTATCATATTCTTGCTCAAATTGTATATGAAGTTGGAATAACTCATAATATGTATATTACATTTTTTTAGTACAAGTACTACACAATTATACACAATTAGTATATTATACTAAATATTCAGGTGGAATAAATTTGATTTGATAATTTTTGGAAGGGAAAAAGAGTGAAGGAGTTAATTTTTTATTAAAATCAAATAAATTATACTGAATAGGAAACAAGAAACAACACAAAGTCAAAAACATCTCTTCTTCCTGCATTCATTAGATTGTTCCACAATTTCATTTTCATTTTCATTTCATTTATTTACACACAATTTCCAAAAAACAATACAATAATACAACATATAAATACAATACAAAATTGGAAAAAGTGGTTAGGTGACCTCATTAGTAATCGTGTTGAGGCACCATAAATGTGTATTATGATTCCAATCAGCCCTAAAATGCAAATATAAAACAAATATCTTATTTTCAATGTTGATCATCTACCTATACACTATTCAATATCATTGATTTATGTGAAGAGTAATATACTGCATTTTGAAACATTATAGTAGGCTGCTTTTCTTATTATTCCAATAATATAACTTGGAAACTCTTCTTTCACAATGTATTACAGTATATTGCCTGATCCAAGTAAAAGTTGAGCTACATATTAATAAATTCGATATTCAACTTCTTTTATAGCTTTCACAAAGTTATAGAAGTAATAAAATGTTGATATTCCAGTTCTGAATAATGTAAAAATTGAAGTAATCACATCCCCATTCTCATAAACTCCAGAAAAGTTCAATAACAGATTTATATTTTCCAAACATGCAATAAGTTTATAACTTTGTATAGGCTATAATATGCTGGTCAAAGTTGGTAATTATATAGCAAGAATATAATCTAGTAATCTAGATTGGAATAATTATTCATGTTCAGGTCTCCAACTTTGCAGCCTACCAAAGTGTTTGAAATTTATTGGTTGACCCTCAAGCGTGATTGCAATCAATAAATATGACTTTCTCAGAAGTATGAAGCCTATATCACAGAAGTAAGTACAGTAAGTTATGTGGGTTGTTTGCTAAGCGAATGGCGATGATATTTTTCCATTCATTGGTCAGGGAAAGATATACCGTACTGGAGAATAAATATTTTCAAGAAATTAATCATTTATTGACTCTTCAATATTGACAATAGAAGTGAAAATACTCATATTCCTGTCATTAAAGCAAGAACGGATAACTTACCCCATAGGAATGGAAACACTGAGTCCAATACACCTTTCCTTCCCAATTTTGATTAATAAAGACTGAAATTAATTTCCCCAATTTTCGAGTGAAGGTAATTTTCACATTTCCAATCATAAATTTTTACTCCAGAAGCTAGTACTGAACGGATTTATCAATTAAGAGAATGAAAACCATATCTTTTTGACACAAACTTTAATTATATTCATTTGATTTGTTATAACACAAATCTTAAACCCATTTATTATTTCACAACCTATATCTTTAACATTTATTTTGTATAAGCCCCAAATTTACAATACAAGTTTAACTGAACGCAGGTATCGTATTTTAAACATGAAACATCTTGGTTAAACCGTAGATCCACAATTTAAATACTATCGTTATAGGCTATTGAACACAGTTTAAAACATGAAACATGTTGTTTTAAACTGTAGATCCACAATTTAAATACTATCGTTATATTGAACACAGTAGGCCTATGAAGGGAGATTATCCATACGGGCCATAGTAGGCTATATTGCATTGAATTTTGAGATTATATTTGGGAAACAATTTTGCAACATCTCTTTTGTGAATAGAGCTAAATTTGTATACAAATAGAAAAAATCCAGTTGGTATTGATTTTTTGGACACAGTTGACAAATTTGGAATGCTCACTTCAACTACATAATTAACTGTATTATATTGCAGTTAAAATGTTATTAATAACTGTATATAATTGCAGATAATCTAAATTTTACTCAGTTTTCCTCAACTTGACTGAGTTTCAGTAGGATGCTGGTACTACTCAGCTTATCCTTATATTGAAAGTGGCCGCTTACTGCGAATTTAGGGGTTACTTTTGCAAGGTATCCAGAGAAGAGCACGATAATAAATTAACGTGAAGACCGCTGCTGCTGAGATGCGGTGTTGTTGGTCCCGTCGGGATATTTTGTTAGTTATTAGCGCATGCGCGGAGCTATTTCCCGCCCGCCACGAAATTAATAAAAACGTTGAAAATTACGAGGCAAGGCCAAGAAAAGCTGTTGGTGCTCCATTCATCCCGACAATGAATGACCAACGTCGTGCAATTTATTTAGCAATCCCCTATCGTCGCATAACATTGGAATTATGCGAAACACCTTCACCACTTACCAAGCACTTTCAACAGGGTTGATGGTTACATTCTTTGGGGATGTTAGGTACTTTCCTGGAGAGTTATTCCCTAACTAGAACAGTTTACCGTGATGAATCATCACTGAAAGTTGGAGGTTGTATAGTTCTGTTTAGAGTTAAGGGAATACTTTTAGAGACTTCCTAAATGATAAAGATGTTTTTGTTTCGTGAATTGCTAAGTTTACAGATTTCTTACTCTAGAGGTGAAGTTGAGTGAGAATTTACGAAGCTTACAGAATTTATTTAGATTTGAGAAGATTGCAGAATAGCAGTAGTGAAGAAAAATGGAGGTATATAATTGAATCAAGAAGATCAACTTTTAAACAAGTTTATGGATTTTTTATGTTTTTCAATTGTACAGACTATTTTACTGTATTTACTGCTACCAATGTATTTGTTTAGTTATGATGAATTTTTTGTTACTTTATTTTGTTTTATTCATTTGTTGTCAATTTACTTGTCAAAAATTTTAAATTTTTTATGTTATATTTTAGATCCAAGTTATAGCCAATGATAGATGTTGGCCCAAATCCACTTGAGTAATGGAGTTCCATCGAAAAAATTAAATAATTTTCAATGTGATTTCATCAAAATTCAATTACGTTTTTCAT
The DNA here is from genome assembly GCA_017141395.1 of Laodelphax striatellus. Lineage (NCBI taxonomy): Eukaryota > Metazoa > Arthropoda > Insecta > Hemiptera > Delphacidae > Laodelphax > Laodelphax striatellus. Next base: position 9,309,416 of record CM029534.1, read on the forward strand.
GAGTGATAGGCTTTGATTATAGCTCATTTGTGTCAAGCAAAAAATAATGAGCCTAAACATAAGGGTTTCATCTTTCATGGTTTCATCAGTGAACTATTTTTTTCTTTGAACTGATGATGAAATTTAATTTTCCTTTTCTTGAATAAAATGTTTCTTATTCAGTTACTTATTTTCTAACATTTTCGCCTCATCATAATGCTTGTTTCAAAACAAATTTGAAGCCAACACAAACTTTTTTGGCAGCATCAAAAATATACTGGCACAAATTTTATCTGCGGTAAACAATAAATTATTCACACACACATAAACAAACAAATTTCAATAATTCCTTCTTTTGCTTTTCCAGATTCTTTTGCCGTGGGTTGAAAAGGAGAGTTTGCGAGTTATAAGTCATTCCAAATTGGAACTGTTCAGTAAGTTTATGAAAGCAACAGACCTTGCGTGTTGGATGAATTGTTGGACGCTATATATCAGCTAAAAATATATATAATGATGTCACGTAGAGCCTATACAGTACAGGACGCTAGCCAATGCACTGAAGATGAAGAAATTGTATATTGTTCTGCATTGCGGACTAAAATCTGTGCCAAGCTACATCAATGGTTTTCATCCCGTGAGGACTGGACAATAAACATGATAATGAATCAAGCTTTGTTTTAAACACACACATTCTTATGGCCAACAATGTATTGAAATCAGTCCAGATGAGAAGTAGAAAGTATATATATTTTTTGGCGGTGGAAACACTTTTATTATTGAGATGATGAGGATTAGTATTACTGCAGTATCAGGAGACTTTTGGAACGGCCAGGCGTAGCCTATTCTACGCGAATCATGCCAGGGAATAATAATGGATAGTCAAAAGGAATAATGGATAGCTATCCAGGCCATTGCTCCTATAAGGGTGTTGCCAAAATTGCAGAGTTTGTCCCCCATATTCTCAACAAACATGTTGAAAGCTGTTTTATTTGATAATTCTAATTATTTTCACATAACTTATTCAAGGTATATCTTGAAAAAGAAAACCGTTTTCTTTTTTTATAAATTTGGCAAACTAGCGTAGCCTTGTTGGAGCGTCTCACATCCAGTCTGCTATCGCTGCACCGGTCTCAGGTTCGATTCCCGTTTCCATCTGGCATTTTTTTTCGTATAATCCTACGTCTCATTACCCACGGTCAAGTAATATACTACTTATGTGGGCATTAGCCGCAGCCAAAAAAAATTAAGTAGGTAAGTAAACTTCAGTAAGCCACGTCGAGGTTAAATGCCAATATCTACTGAGTTCTTCATTATTCTTTTACGTTGTAAAGTACTTTATTTTGTAATTGATATGATGATAAATATTCAAAATTATAACTATTCAATATTTCAAGAAAATCCTTGGAAGATTCTAATGAATTTAACATATTTATTGGTTTGCCCTCCTTATTAAAGATGTATGTACACTTGTACAGTATAATCAGATTCATTTAATTTGACGCTTGGCATTAGATAGATAGAGATATATTATTTCTTGACGTTGCTGATGACCGTAGAGTACGATGGCAAAGAAATATTATCTCTCTATCTAATGCCAAGCGTCAATTAAATGAATCTAATAGTATTTAAATAATTCATTGTCTTTGTTTGTACATTGGAATTTTTGGAAGAGAAAAAACAAGGAATAGGTGAATAAGCCTAGTTAAAATAACAATACAAATGGATGTTCAGGAAACGTTATTTATTTCCAACACTAATAAACGCATTTAAATTCGCAAAATTATTCCAAGTTATCAAATCAGTTACCGATACTGAATTAAATTAGGAAGACCAATCTTCCGACAGATGAAAGACATAATAATAGGCCCTTCTACTCAATGCCACAAAAGCCAACCATAGATGGAAAATAACCTGAATAAATCTTATACGAAACACACAAAAATTCTTATACATAATCACTGAACAACAAACGAAAGAATATAAATAATTTATAACTAACAAGATAGTGAACATAAGTAATAAAATCATCATTCAGCATAAATTAAAATAGTTTAATACTGTTTCCTCCGCTTTCAAGAACGGAATACGTTTGTTCTCCAGACAACAAATGAAAAAAATAGATAGAAATTGTTATTAATATGAACTGAATTCAAACCCACTTGGTTGATATGAAATCAACCAAGCCTAAAAACAGTCGTCATCTCTCATCATCACCCCACTCATTACCCACGCACAATCCTAGAGCTCATGTGGGCGTCACCCTCAAAAAAAATGGAATGTAATATTACTAGTCCATATCACGCAAATGTAACTATTGTGCCTTCATTGATTGAATTACTTTTAAGAATTCTTTAAAACAAAATTCAACTGTTATTAATAAGTATATCTATTTATCATGATTTCAATTGAAAAGTGGATTGAATAAGTTCACGTGATTGGTATCGATTTAAAAAGCACAAAAATATGAACCGTATTAATGAACAAATAGAATAAGAGAATATATTATTCTTAATCTATTTTGTAACAGAATAAATGTCAGACAATGATGTCAGTTTTTATGACAATATTTTAAAATAGGTTCTACTCAAGAATTTGTCCTATTGAATTCAACACAGACTATGCAAATAAAGTGCACTACTTTGAAAAGGAATTTGATAATATGACTATTAAACGACTACATTAGTTTAAAAAATATATAGGCCTATTATAGAATAGAGTTCATTGTATAGAAAATTTAGCTTTAAAAACTAAAATTCACAAAATAGATACAATATTTAAAATAGCTGAAAACATATTGATCAATAAAGTGAGTATTGTTTCAAAGTATTTTATTCACAAAATAAACAAATGTTGCATTTCATTTCTATCGTACATGATATGGTATTTCAAGCATTAAGAAATCAAAAGTTCTTTTAAAAAGCAATAGCTAAAATAAGGTCACACTAGCATTCAGAGATATAAGGCCGATTGCACGTAAGCTAATAACTTGTAAGATGACTTGTGTCATGATTGATTGCTGATTGATTGAATGGGAATGATTTTGTTGCGTGACATCATTCAAAATCGGTCAAATACAATTGGCTTTCGTTGAGTCGGACGTTAGGGTGTATTGAATCTAACTTAACATTAATGATATTATACAGTAAAAATATTAGTGAACCAGAAACCATGTGTGATAAATAAAGTTTGTACTAATTGAATAAAATATTTGAAAACCAACTAATAAATGATCCAATCCATTAAAGCACCATTTCAAATAGAAAAGGAGATCATCACCAGAAGTAACATACCACAATGTGAGTGTAGTTGAATACAAGTGCAATTTGTATCATAAATTGTAACAGGACTAAAATTTATAATCACTAAACTAACTGTATCAAATCAATTTACAATTAACAGCAATAAATACTATTGTAAATACAGAATTTTGCAACTACGGTAAATCTATCTTCAAGAGATGGCCATGAGACGCGGTGGAACACCGGTTAGTCCCATTGCGCCCCACCATTAAAAATAATACAATAATTACTATTAGCCTACTGTATTGAGTGTTTTGTATTTTGTGACACTCAAGACCAGTTGCAAGAACATTCAATTGAATTTAATCACTGTAAAATGATGTCATTATATTGACGTGAGATTCAATTATTGTTTCCATTAAATGACATCAATTTACGTTGATTAAATTCAACTGTAAACGTGGAACTGGCCGTTGAAGTTCCTGAATTACTCCAAGATCTATTACACTATTGTAATTTGTTGTCATTTCTGTCTTGAAACAAAATCTCTGTATCTTGAAAACGTTTCTCCAACTCCAAATTACTTGCGACTAGCAATGGGAATAAATTAATAAAGAAAACTATTTTCTAAATAATATTTCAATTAAGAATCACAACCTATACTTTCTCGAAATTAGATGAAGAACACCTTAAACTTTATGTTGTTTGGTGTCTAAATCAAGAATATCTACTTTTATTTACACATAGTTTGAACCTGCAAATGCCCAATACAAGGCAAGTAGCCCTTGTTTCTATGAGTTGAGAGTTGAAAAACTTTGAAATAGAACGTTTTGCCATAATGAAACCAGTTATCTATGATCAATTATTACCTAATTTCATTAGGAACAATTTAAATGTAAAATATATAAATGTTAATACAGTATTCTTATTTCATTTATTCCATTTAGCCTTCAAGGACTTGAAAGTACATTATTGAGAAGGCTCATCAGTGAAATGAAAACTAGAAAAATCATAAAAGCTTAAAAATCAACAAATCATAAAAGCTTGTACTATTTAAAAACATAATGTCCTTTTTTTTAATGATCAAATATCAGTAGCCTAGCACAAGCAGTCTTCTAAGTCATCCCTCATCAAACTTCTATTATCCCAGCATAAGACTCATATGAGAGAAAAAATACGGCTTTTCTAGAATGTGAACAAAACTCAACTCGCATTAAGATGTTTCAAAAATCACTATTAAAAAGTTAAAAATTCTAGGCCTTGACAATCCTTGAAATAGGTAAAATTCATATTTTATATGATTGTGTTAATGATAAAAATCATGCTTTTAAAACTTAATTTTAAAGTTTGGAACTTTATAAAATCGATAGCGTTTTTAAAGAATGAGTGATGAATTAAGAGGCAATTGGATAATACTCGATCACAATACCTTGAGAGTAGAACATCAATCCAGTAATCTAAACAACTCTGGCTTATGTGGCAGGCTCACCTTCACTAGCAATATTGTAAAATTAATTCACTATAAAATAATCTGTACAAATGATAAACTAGAACCATGAAAATTTACACAGTTGATTACAAATTGTGATGTAAGAACAGAGTAAGGAATTAAATTATTACAATATAACTAAAGAGAACTGAGTGTCATCCACGTGACTTCATAACACTTGGTTAGACAGTGAGCCTTTTAATGAACCTTTCATTGAAGTTAAATACCTTGTACATTGTTAAAAACTAAAAAGAAGTATTTGAAAATATTGTAAAATCATTTTTAAAATGAATAAATTGCGAGGGAATTCTTCAGACTTTTACAAAGAGATTAGTAACACGGTTTCAAATTCAATAACTTATATCAAGTACCACTAGTATTCTCTAAAATTTAGCAAACTGTTTAGCAAACGATATTCCAGTCGCAACACTTGTAGTATCACCAGTATTGTTATTCTACTCTGAAGATTCATCAAACTATTACGTGTTTTAGTGTTACAACTTAGCCATTTGCAACACATGAAGTATCACTAGTATTCTCTAAAATAATTTAGTGTTACAACTTGGCCAGTTGTAACATTTAGTATCACCAGTACTGTTATTTTACCTCAACAATATTTAGAAAATTGTTAAGCATATTAGTGTAGAACTAGCCACTTGCAACATAAACACATGAAGTATCACCATAATTCTCTAACTATATTATTAGTGTTACGACTTAGCCCGTCGCAACATTTATCACCAGTACTTTAATTTTACTTCAACGATTTATCAAACTGTTACAACTATATTAGTGTTATGACTTGGCCATTTGCAACACATGTAGAATCACAAGTATTCTCTAACTTTTTTCAAACTGTTACACGTATTAGGCCGAGCGCCCACGGAGCAACTGCTATCTGACTGTAGTCGCAAACCCAGCGTTGCCAGTTACCATTGGCTGATAGGTTAGATTGCCCGATTACCCGAAAAACAACCAATGGTACAGAGCGTGCCATCCAAATTGGCGTCTCACTGGAGCATGCGCGTTGATCACTTTCTCCCACTACAGTGCCTGCTGACTCGCGGTACAGTAAATTTCAAAAGTTCATTCAGCTGGCAAACTCAGCTTTATGAAAAAATTCATATATTCGCTTCGGTTACCTGGCAGTACTATGATGTTATTTGCTTCACTGACTGTACTAGCCTTAGCGGCTGCAGGGGAAGCGTGGTGGGAGAGATTATCCATCTCTCTCGCACAGCCTCCCCTAGACGCCAATTTGGATGGCACGCTCTGTATCTGGCAACGCTGGGTTTGCGACTGCAGTCAGATAGCAGTTGCTCCGTGGGCGCTGGGCCTTAGTGTTACAATTTTATAGTATCACCAGTATTGTTATTTACTTAACGCATATTAGTGTTACGATTTTGCCAGTCGCAAAACATGCAGTATAACCTCATCAACAGTCTGATTGTTGAGCAGTGTTTTGACAACATTATCGTCAATGACAACGGTGAAAAGCAGCTTGGCGTTCTCGCGTAGTTTGTCCGAGTAGGGCATATCGTTGAATCCGGCCGGTTCGTGTCCACACCGTTTGATGACCGACTCGAGGACATGGTCGACGGTCGCCTCGGGCCATCCGAACGCCTTCAGCGTTGTCTCATCGACCAACAACGACAGCAGTTCGGTTATCGACTGGGCCAGCGCTTCGTCCGAAAGCACGCCGGCCGGATTGTCGGGGTCTTGTTCGAAAATCTTGTCGGCGTCGGCCGCTGAAATCAGCTGCTGCTGCAGTTTCTTCCTCTCGGCATCGGCCATTATTTCTTCCAGCATTTCGCGGTGTTTGGTGCGCATGTGCCGCAGCAGGCAGTCCTGGCGAATGAACGCGCGGCCGCATTCGTCGCAAGAGCGCGGCGGCTCCTGAAAATTAATAATTATCATTAATAAGTTCTCTTGTAAATTTCGTTTGTACATTCAAGGGATTATCTCTTTATTCTTAGTTTTTTTACTTGTATTTTCTTTACCTTGTACCATGAGTAATTTTTCCTCAACTGTTATAATGATATTTCTTTTCTTTTATTTGTATTATTTTGGTTTTTGGTTAATGCTGCTTATTTTATTTGTTATTATGTAATACTCGGCCCCTGCGCTCAGGCTGTTGCCTTTGCAGGGACCTTCCTTGTTATTTATACAGTATATTAATACTATTTTATGTTATATCTATTGTATTGTATAATCAATGAGTATGGTGATCGGTGAGAGCGGTTGCTGAATAATCATGTTGTTAAGTAACAAACATTCAAGACTGCTCTTGGATGGGTGACCGACACAAAAAATTGAGCAATTAGGCGAGGTGGAACCTACCCGTAAGGGTCTCCCCACCGATAAAAAGCCATACGATAAAAAAATTAGTATGGAAATTATATAAAATATTAAAAATTCGAATAACTGTTCATAAATTGGAAGAGGAACAGTTTTGGGCATAAGCCTGTTGTACTCTCCTTTGTAAATGATAGATTGATTGACAGATTAATGTATTAACAAAATATTTGTCTGATTCACAAATAATCAACGAAAATGCATCATGCAATAAGTATTAAACCATTAATTTTTTCTCTAGAAGATAAAAAATAAGAAGACTATCGACCAGTTGCAGAAAAGCCAATCAATTAAGGCTAAACACACACCGATGAGGCATTTTTAGTGCCAAGAGGTAAAATGTAACGCTGGGCATGGGCTCATCAAAACCATTTTTGTATAAGTCGCGTTATTCTAGTGTATGATTGTGATTGTGAAAATAATTAGAATTGCTAGAAAATGAACGATTATTGCAAGCATCAAACTAGAGAACAAACATATTAAATCATCAATGTACCATCACTAAAAAACGAGAACTTATAAATCTAAAACACTCTAACACAAAAAACTTATAACATCCATCACTGTACAATTACTTGAAACATCATCATCATAAATGTTGTTTGATTGATAAATACTTAAATTTGCAACCATGTTAGCAACTAATAAAGTCCTATGAGAGACTCAAAACGCAGACTCGATAGCAAAGCAGAATGTCTATTATAGAAAAATATTATAGATTGTATTTTCATTATGATAAATCGAAGAATTGAAAATTGTATCTGAAGACAACTAACTAATAGTTTTAGGGAGCACTTACAACAAATGAAACACACAATCATATCAATTACTTTATGAAAAGCATCAATATTTTTGGAGATAATATTATTTGAAAGTTAAAACAGTAGCAAAATGCAAGCTCACCTTTGTATGTGTTAGTAGATGAATTTTCAATGATGACTTCATAGCGAAACTCTTCTCGCAGATTGGACACTTATGAGCTGCAACAAAAAATAAGCCACATCCAAAGTTAAAAACATTGAAAAGACGATTTTTTGAATTTTCAGAAAATTGGTCATTCTTGTTGATAGAATCCAAAAGTTCCTCAATCATTATTGCTACGCACAGTAGATATTAAGTAAATAGTTGGTGTAGTTGGTAAGTAGAGTTGTGAATATCTCTATTGTTTTTTAAAACATTTGGCTCAGTCTGATGATGTCCAACACCAGGACGAATTTTTAAAAAATAAACAAACCTTTAACGCCTGAATGCAATATCTGATGCCTGGCAAGATCTTCTTTGCGCACAAACGTCTTATTGCACAGATCGCATGTGAAAGGCTTAGCTCCTTCGTGAACATACTTGGTATGCAGCGTGAGACGGGAACGTCGGTTGAACGATTTATTGCAGTGGGGACACTTGAACCCATGCTCGCCTGTAAAACATCGAATCAAATATGTTTATTCTTCGCCATTGTATGTGTGTAATTTTTGAAAGAATAAAAAGTGATTGCTTGATTTTTTAATTTTGAATTGTTTTATTGCCTCAAATATAATTATGTTACAATGGAAAATATATAAATATATACTGTATATACTTATAAATTACAAATAAAAAAGTGATAATAAATAAACTTCCTCACAAATTATTACTTGATTGATTATTAACTCACACAAATAAACAAATTATCCATTCAATCTTATTAAAGTTGTGGATGCAGTGCACACTAAAATACAATAATTATTAGTCTTGTCAGTTTCATAGCTTCACATTTATCGGTTCAGAGTTCATTTACAGAACCAGCATAATTATTAGTCTTATTGCTCGGTTTAAAGTTCCCTATTCCTTGAACAATTCACTAGAGAGTATGCTTCTCTATGGTATTATTCACATACCTGAATGATGGAAAATATGCGCTCTCAACTGAGTTGCTTGTATGAATCGCTTCCCACAGAACTGGCAAATATGTGGCTTCATCCCATTGTGCGTCTTCAAGTGCCTATTGAGAGTTTCCTTCGCCGAGAATTTTGCATTACACTGCAAACAACAAAATCCAATTTCAAAACAAATACAAAACAAATAATGAAAATTAATCAATATTCAACAAAATATGACGAGTAATCATTACGAATTGAGAATTCAACTGTAACCTATCACTCTAATAATCAATCTATTGACAAACGTCAAAATAATAATGAATATTCTTGAATCACAATTTCTTGTTTTCCTAATTTACTCTTGGTTTTTACTGACAAAATTCAACTATGTGATACATCATTTATGAGAACTAGTGAAATAAAATTTACATTTCTTGACGCTCAAGCCACAATTTGCATTCGAATGCTTGACAAAATACATGATTACTTTTTGCGCTGAACAAGCCTCAAAGAACTTTCATGAACCTCAAGATTATCGAGAAAACTCATTGTATTGCCACAGAAAAGTATAATTATGTGACGGATGAATAAGCAGATATTATAGATGCGATTTTACCAAACAAGTAACTCTTGGGTATTTTCATACTAATTATCTATTCATTATAATCTTATTTTATAACTAGTAGTCCTACATCATGAAAGAGCATCTACAACATCATACTTTCATCTCTTTAAAAAAATGAAAATAATTTTTCAATTTGGGTTTACAACTAAGTTCTAACACAAGACTTCCTTGCTGATTCGAATCTTCACAACTTTTTTATTAATTTGAATTTCAATAGTATTAATTTTATTGTTATAAATGTATTATTATAAGTATATATAAATTTATAAATCTATGAATTTATATATACAATACGACAATTTACATCAAACATCAACTAACTTATATCCACAATGAGGAGAAATAAAGCAGCTTACACATACTGGACAAGCATTCAAAATAACAAATGAAACACAATACATAATTAACAGTAATCATTTTGCAACATTTATAGGGTTAAACAAGATCAATTTTAGAAAATGAATTTCAATAAACAAGACAAAATAAAAATATTAAAATTGGGTGAGTGAAACGAAATAAATTGAATAGTGCAATAAACGATAATACCAACAAATTGTTTGTTAAATGTTATACTCTCACCTTGTAAACTTCCCTGACTAGCGAGAAAATGGAGAAAATATTCAAGCATTATTAGGTAACAATTTTTCAATCTTAAATTGATTCAACATAATTATGAGAACAGCATTAGATTGACAATATTTCACATACATTATAAACTCTTAGTTCCATACCTAATATTCCCCTAATATACCTCTGTCATTTAATATTTTTCGGAAAGCTAAGACCATTGTATGGTCTAGTTGGATTTGATGAAAAATTACTCAGATCTCACTGACATAAGACTTGATCATGTTTTTCATTTTTGAATTCATAAGAATCAGATTATTTTATAGATATTACAGATGGAATTATTACATCAAGAAATTTCACAAATACATTAGATAAAAGTATTGAAATGTCTCTTCCCACAAGAAAGATCAGTGAAACGTGTATTTTATAAAAGATTTTCAAAGTAAATTGTTTTCAAATCATAAACTGATACATACTGTTTTGAAAATGAAAACTCATTATAGTTGGCCCAACCAGTAACTATAGTTCGAATAAAACTAGTTGTCCCTTGGCCTGGTGCTCAAGAACCACTCACCTGAAACTTTTTTGTCAGAAAGTCCGATGTCCGAACAGTTGACCATTTGAATCAATGTTAACATCAAATGGTCAGCGGTTCGGACATCGGACTTTCTGACAAAAACGTTTCAGTTGAGTGGTTCGTGAGCACCAGGTCAAGGGACAGCTAGTTTTATTCGAACTATAATTTCAAATGATTTTTCATCTATAATGAATCCATCAAAAAAGGAGCAGCAGGCTATCGTAAGTTAACTAATAGAACTATAAAAATATCCCAACAAATGCAAGTAACATACTTCTGTAACTGAGTTTTATTCAAATACGAGTATACCGAGTAAAATCTCGTTTAAAAGTTTATCGGATCAAAATATGTTCTAAAGGCAAGTGACCTAGCAAATATTTTGATAAGATTTAGATAACTTTACCAACCTCTTTGCATTCATAAGGTCTTTCTCCAGTAGCCTATGCTTCTTCTTCGCTCCAAATGTAAAAATCTCATCTTACAAAAGTCACTCCCCTTTCCCCCTAAAACCTACAAAGCACCCTTAATCAATGGAGGCTATCGTAAGAGAAAACTTCTAAAACTGCAGTACAACAAATGCAAGAATGCTTCTGTAACTGAGTTTCATTCAAATACACATATATTGAGTTCCTATAATATCTTGTTTAATTTTTATAGTTGGTATCTCGTCAATTTGTACCGGATCAAATGTTTGAATGACAAATCTGAGCTTATATTTGTAAAAGATTGAAATAACTTCACATACCTCATTGCATTCATAAGGTCTTTCACCAGTATGCTTACGCCTATGCTTCTTCATTGCTCCACTCGAAGGAAATCTCTTCTCACAAAGATCACACTTGTATGGCCTCTCCCCTAAAATTGAAGAGAATATTTTCAGTAAAACATAAATTTACAACTTAGGATTTTTACATCAAAGATTTATTATTTTTCTATAAGTAAGTTACACAGGAAAAATAAGAAACATTTTATTTAACTTTTAGAGGCCCATCTAATATTAGTCGCTTAGTAGCCCAAAATACTATGGATGGGACCATACTTTATTGCTTTTTGGAGAAATATACAGTATGAGTATAGGAATGAGCCCATACAGTATAGGGACCCTATCTGGGTCCCTTTCTACAAAGAAGATAATATAAGATATTATCACCAATCCAAACTCTTTTGTAACACATTTAATAGAGAAAAATCACATCAATAGTAATTTACATAAAAAATAAAGGAGCCTAACTCAATACCCAAGAACAGTATGAAATATAAAAATATATGAACACAGACCCAAACAACATCCTGAACGATCAAATAAATTTCAAATCACACAATCTATTCGACATCATACTAAAAACAGAAATTTCAAAACCATCACTGCTACAAACCTCGACTGGAAAACCCCCAGTTGATGATGGACGTGAAGTCTGAAAGAACTCCACCTCCTGAGTAGTAGTTTACAACTAATATTTACAAATTGAGTCAGCTATGTCGTTTAAAAATCGTGTTCAAAGTGAATTATTAAGTATCAGTTCGCCATGGAAAATTAAATAGAATTTAATATTTGCTTTAAAAAGGTTTTAAAAAGGAAATACTTGTTAAATCATACAATTTTTTTAAAGCAAATATTAAGTTTTTTATGATTATTTTAAAAACATACGATTCCCGTGAATGGCCCTGTATTACCGTATTTACATTTTGATTAAGAATATAATTATTCACAAATTACATGAGTATTTGGATAAATCTTCGCAAACTTACATCCACATAAACATAAGTGCTTACAACATTGGGATCTGAATAAATCATTGATGAACTTACATCCTTTATGAGTTCGCTTGTGAATGTGAAGCAATGTGGTGCCGAAGAACTCCTTATCACACAGCTCGCAAGTGTAGCTCTTCTTCCTCTTCGTTTGCCCGGCATGAGCACGAAGGTGTTCCCTTAGATTATCTTTGCGATTGAAAACTCTACCGCACACCTGAAATCAACAACTTTCAAATCTTAAACATTCCAATACCTATAGGATAATATTTATAGTAGGTATATTCACTTAATTTGGCGGATGGCGAATAACTTTCATTATGTTTACACAAAATAACATACCTGACAAGGAAATGTTGGCTGTTCGGAGCCATCACAGCCTGTCTGCATATTATGACGCACCAAATGATACTTCCGACTGAATGTTTTACGGCAAAACCGGCAGGAGTAAGGCTTGAGTCCTGCAAACATAATAAAATTCTGTAGAGAAGTATGTCAGTCATTATCTCCAAAACTTAATATTACCACAGTAGTAATAAAGCTCAAATTTCAATATTATCAGAATAGCAATCTCATTGAGATACTAATTTTACACAACGAAAAGTGCAATAAAGCTCAAAATGTAATATTATAGCCTATTACTAATCTCATTGGGAAACGATTATTGCATTACGAAAAGTGTAAGAATTTCATAAAAAAAAAAATTGTTTTACCATATTTGATAAAATACAATAATTTTACGGTCTTTTTGATTATTCATGTAAACAAACCTAGGCCAGTTGCACAGAAAGCTTATTGAACTTGAATGCCGTAAAATTTAGTCATCAAAGAAAACCAATGCAACGAGGTACCAATACGCTCCGTAAAATGACGGCATATTACGGCAGTTAACTGCATTGGATTTTTGAGCAGCTGGCTCCACATTCAATATGTTTCTATGCTAAAGGATGACTTGATTTGGAACTTAGTAGTGGGCCTATTGTTAACAAGCGCGACAATAAATTTATAGGAATCTCAATAATTTAAAAATTGTGATGGATCCAAACTCTAATATTTATATTATTCCTCATGATATGCAAAAGTGGAATCATTACAAAATGAAAATGAAACCCCTGAGAAGACTGACGGTTGTTCCGAGTTGGCCGTACTTTGAAAATTCTACTCACATGTGGATACTCAAATCGCGAAATGAATGGGATACTCAGCGGCTCGTAGACCTACCTTGTGTATCGCGGTGTCACCAAGTATCCGATACTGGAATCGCCTCGTCTGAGCTTCACCACAATATCTCAGTCACTTCGCGATTTGAGTGTCCATGTGTGAGTAGTGCTTGAATACAAATGTTGTGTCCTATGTATAAGAAGGTAAATTTTTCTACATATTCTATACATAAATATATTTGATAATTAATAATAAAAAGCATTGCTTACATCCCAAATTAAAATTACACAGCTCATTGTATGAGTCTTTTTTCCACTAATAGTCTTACAAAAAAAAATATGAAAAGCATCAATTTATAGAGCGGCTTATAAACTGGGAAAGTAGAGACGGAAAGCTACTGGCAGCCAGTAACTCACTGTCTCTACTTTCCCCGTTTATAAGCCACCCGTGGAGAGGTCAGTAAACACAACTCTGTTTTTTTTTATTTGCCACTCCACGGGTAAGTTGAAGAGGCAAGTACTGGCCACCGTACTTTCCTCCTCTACTTTCCCCGTTTATAAGCCGCTTTAGGTATCAAAATAATGTTTACCTGTGTGCGTGTACATATGACGGGCCAATGTTCCCCTATCTGGACACCTGGTTTCACATTCGGGGCACTCGAACGTCTGGCCGTCGTTGTGTTCCACGCGGCGGTGTCGTTCTAGCGATGATTTGAATTTGAAATGTTTCTTGCATTCGCTACATTCGTGTTCGCCAGTCTGAAAAAAACCCACAAAAAAATTATTTCAATATTTACTCCTTAGAATGATGCCAATATAAACTCTAGGCTGGTGTGTGGGTGAATGGAAGAACGATGATCATAGAATGGATCTTCGGATTTAGGTGGGTTCCGCACCACAGTGTATCGATTATATTTTTTGCTGAGAGTAATCTCCTTATAAGGTCTTGGCTTATCAAGAGAAATCAATGAGAGAAAATAGAAATAAATGGAACTGTTCTCGCAACTATTTTGAATTTCGCGGGATTTAGCTCAGCTGTTTTTTGCTTTTGAATATTTGAATTGCTCGGCGCATGCGCCATGAGTTCAGCCTTAAAAGAGTTAATCCTTCAATCACACAATCCAAAGTTTACAAAAGCACAACAGTTAAAATTGAAGAAACGACCATGAAATAAATAGTATTTATTGTAGAAATGTATCAATTATATTTAATGTATCAATGTAAAATGTATCAATTATTTCTATATTATAGAAATGTATCAATTGAAAATCTAACAAAAATATCGAGTTAATTAAATGCGAACGGTTAAAAATATACAAGCCAATTATTAGGCCTTCTTATTTTGCTTCTAATTTCAACAAGGCCTAAGCCAATTTAGTGATCAAAACTTCTTCCATAACTGAATCATCAATAACTAATCGTTTGAATATAATCGATTAACTTCGATAACTTTGGAGTTGTGATAACAAATTTTATAGATAAAATAAAATAATGACTGTCTATGGATTTGATTGAGTGTTAGTATCGCCCAAATGCAGGGGCTTTGCTGGAATGACAAGGACAATCGAACTAAAATGTTAGGTGAGTTCCGAACCACCAAGTAAAATACAAAGAAACACTTACAGTGTGAGCTGTAGCTAAATCTTCTCCGCAGCAGTGACATAGGCCTTCTTCCACGGCTTCAACTTCTACCTGCGTGAATTGCTTTATCTCCTTTATAATATTTTCTATATCTTTCTCGGAAGGAGTATCTTTTCTAAGACCTGAAAAATACACAAATGGAATGAAACTAAATTGAAAAGTAACTGACAATTAAAAATATTGACAAATTGTGAATAATCATTGATATGTTAAAAATCTTTGGTCCAGAAATGCATTCCTAACCTCTCCTTCATCCCTAGGACATAGATACTGTATATAGGCACTGTACTTCAATTCCCCCAGACATTAAAAACATAATTCAAATATAGAAAGGAATTGAAGAAATGGATAATGGAGATAAATGACATAGAAGAATTATTTAAAAAACTGACATGAAACTGAGACAAACCTTTTATAACTACCCGTATTGAAACTACTCCGAATGAATTGGAAATTTGAAATAAAAACTCTATTATTTACAACACAATATTTTACAGTAATAAACCCTTTGATCACACAGTCTTTAATTCAGTCAAAACTTTATTGGAGTGGCACGACGATAATTTTTGTTAAGTTTTACTTCTTTATTTACAATAAAATTTACTTCACTTCAATATAAATGATTTAAAATATTAATGTTGTGCTGGAACTCCCAAAAAGGCATGCCTCGGGAGTTACCTACTTAATTCCTTAGCAGAATTTTGTTAGTATTTTTTTGTTGATTTTTATCAAGGTTGATTTTTAGAATAGAGCTTGACATTATTTTGTTTTTGTAGTTATTATATTTAAATTCATTTTTTCTCATTTTACTTTTGTATTATTTTGTTTTGCTCTAATTTTAGGTTCGAATAATTGTAATCTTTTCTGCAGAGGAATAAATTATTCATTTATTTATTATTTATTTCTATCCAATACATAGAAAAGACCCAAAGTTTGTCATAAAGACTAGAATTTGCTTTTATTATATTAGATTTTGTATTCATTGGTTTATCTATCCATACCTGTTATCGTTACTTATATTATCATGTTATTCATTGTTTTTCATTTCACGATTTCTTCATGAAAACAAAGAACAGGCTTCGCGCCCAGAACTACTTCTTCATCAAAATTTGTATAAAACTGTATAGGCCTACAAGGATTAAGAAATTATTCACAGTTCACAGACACGTTTCATCAAACAAATAATATAAAATTATTGAGAAAACTACTATAATTTTGAGAGAACGACACATTTTTATTTTGGAAGATTAATTCTGAAATTTCATTTGAACTTTCCCAAGTTGGTTGGCAGACAAGTCTCAACTCCACCAAATTAAGATTGTTCTCATTTTTAGTTTCAAACCACTAGATAACTTTCAATTTCCAAATTTTAAATACCAAGGAGGTAAGAAGAAAAGGAGATTCAGTTACCTACGTTCCTAAGCATTTTAGGAGTAGGGCGTAATGGAGGCAATCGGCTATCTTCAGTGCCTAGTTACTCCATAAGAACAGCATTAGAAATGGGTTCTTCAGTCTACTTGAAATTTAGCTATTATTTTACCTCCATAAGAATAGCGTTAGAAAAAGACACTCAAGGTGGCGGACTTCGGTCTACTCAAAACTTAGCTTTCTGAATCTCCCCTTTTCTTCGTAACTCCATTGTAAATACAGTGCCTACAAGATTGTTCTCATACTTCTTACTTCCTAACAAAGCACCGAAGAATTCAAGTTTTCAAATAGACAATATTATTCTCACCTGATTCATTGACGTAGTCGGAGGCTGTGAAATCTTCATCGTCGTCAGTGTTGTCGAAATTATAGTCATCCGAATCGTACATTGATTCATCATAATCATCGTTCGATTCAGCTGAAATAGCCGCAGCCGTTTCGGCATTAGCAACATCTCCTGCTTCCGATGGCTTTTTGCTGGCCGATTGAGGTTTTGGCAACGTTTTACCAACTTTTTTGTTGGATTTGTCAGGGTACAAAGCTAGGTTTTTACACCATGCTGAATGTTGTCTTGCTCCCTGAAATCAGCAAGGAATTCAATTTATAGATAGGTGGACTTTATTCTTATATTTGTACAATAACAGAAATCACATTTGAAGCATGCGTTTCACTGCAAGCGGAGCGTATCTGGTATGAACTGGCAACAGTTCAACGTTGCCGTAGGAACTTTCATTGTCCTCGAGCTTACATACGCTACTACAATGGATACAATACACTCGATAAAATTATTAATCATTGTAACTGACAACAAGCTTAGTAGAGTTGTTTTTACTATGATCCTAAACTGATCTGCTATAATATTATCTTATTTTTATACTTTTCTAGTTATGGTGTAATTTATTTAGTTTTACAAGCCCAGTAATTGAATTTTTGATATGTTAGACTTGTTTCAGGGAAAATTATTATATAGTATTCAGTGTAATTTAAATTGTGTACTCTGTGTTCAAGATACAAGTTATTGTATTGCTTTGTTTTATCCTGCAATTAATTTCTATTTCTATCTGATCAGATTCGAATTCCTCGAACCTCAGAATCATTATAACCTGTTACATTAAATGTAACTGTGAATACTTTTGTGTTGGTAATGCTAATTACCGTGAGATATAACAATCTCTGTATCTCTTGTAGGAAGGTGACTAGTAACCTAGCACGAAATATGTGCAATAGTACAGTATAAGCATTACCGAGTAAGAAAAGTAAAAATGGAGTTGATAAGAGCCAAAGTGGCTTGAATAGAATGGCTAATTTAATAGCTGAATTATTATGAAGAAAATCAACAGTGTGAACATAGATGGACATTGATTAGTTTCAATCACATGATTAATTTCATTTGATGAGCTTTCACCCATTTTTCATTTTCATTGACCTCTTCCTAGTTTCAATGTAACTTATGTTAAAACACTTTGAAAATGAGAAATGCCTCAGCAACTTTTGCAACGATAAAATAGAAAATTAATCATTCAATTGACTCACTTTATCCGTTTTAAACATTCTTGGGCAAACTTCACATTGGAAATTAAGTTGTTCTGATTTCTTGATTTCTTTAGCTTTCGGTAAAGGTGTATTGTTATTAATTGAAGTTTCTTCTTCTTCCTCCTCTTGTATTGACTCCAGTTGCATCTCAGTTTCAGAAATCTCATGTTGTGAATCCTCCTTTGTTGTTGCTTTACTAGTTTTTCTTCGAGAGCGAGGTTTTGACGTGGCTGAAATAAAAATTAATACATAAATTTTCTCTGCACCTATCTCGTCAAGTAAATAAATAAAAGAATTTCTTCAAGATACTGACTGCATTGCCCTATTTTTCTATTGGATCAAATAATGGATTCTTAAAACTACAAGAAGGAATTCAAATCTTTATAAAACCTGAATTTAGATTATATATCATCAATAATATTAAGAATTAAGCCTCAGATTCAGGAGAGAGTTCTTGAAAAATCCAAGTAGCCTACATTAAACATTCTGAATTAAAAAATGTTTTCTTGTAGTATTTAACACATATAAAAATGACAAGAATTATTTTATAATTTGAAAATACTTACATTGAACTGGAGCTTCCTCCTCAGTATTTTTTGGTGCGTCACCTGCAAAAGAAAAAATAATGTAAATACCATCGTCTATATATTAATGAATTACAATGGAATCTTTCAATTTTATCTTACACGCAGTGGCGGCTCGTGGTTACAAGCATTAGGAGGGCGCTCAGGCGAATCTTGGTACGGTACCTAGAATGAAATTACCCCCCCCCCTCCAAAACAGTTTATTTGGTCTCTAGTTTGAATTTGAATAAGTTAGAGTAGATTGATACCCTTCAAATAATATTGATCTGAGTATTGAAAATATAGGCTATTTATCCTGTATTAATGATTTAATAATATGGTTATTCTGTTGTATTTTGAAAAAGTAAACTCTGTTTGGAATTTAAAATTAGCTGGCTCTGCCAGATTAAAGTGATTGCAAAGACCGATTTATTGGCTGATACCGCCATATTGAAAAATTGCATACGGTTCTACTTGAAATTAGCATCCGAATAGAATACTCTACTTGAATTTATACGTAAATGCGTTGATCACAGTACTTTCAATTACAGGATTTTTACTTTCATTATTTCACTCACTTCATGTGATACTCGTATTAATTTATAAGCTCAACACACAAACATTATCGTGATACCACCAAATTATGGTTGGGAACTTTCAAAATCCAAGAATTCTAGCCTACACAACAATTTCACGTGTTCACAGCTCACAAACTTGTTTCCCGCGGTACAGGATTCCCCTGTAGTGTTAGTAGAGTAGAGCACTCTATCGCCCAGTACCAGTACTAGTGTACGTGTATATCTATATATATCTTGGCTCGGCTGGAGTCCAAAATAGCCGTATTCTCGCCATGCAATTGCTATATATACACCGTTTCAGCTGTAGGATGACTTTAGCATTGAGGAAGATTGCCACTCTCGGGGCGCTCTGCCTAACGCCCTAGACCACTCACTGTCTAGCGCTAGCCCGCATCATTCATAATATTATGAACCCATTTCTCACAGATTTCTTCGGCTTATGAAATATGAAGAAAACTTATGAAATATATAATACAAATGATCATCCTATTCTATTTCTTCGGAAGACTTTCTATTTCTTTCAAAAATGAATTTAGTTTTGGGAGGGCTGCGTCCAAGAGTCCTTATGGACGAGCCGCCACTGCTTACACGTAATCATGTTTAAATAAAGATTTTCGCTTCAGAAGATTGCATTGCAACTTCAAGATTTCTATATCGTCATAGCCTAGAAATTTGGGAATTCATAGCAACAATAATCACCTTATAGGCTATATTAAACGAACTTTGGGTCCACTGTGTCCACACAGTGTCCCACTTTGGAAAGTTCTTGGAGAAGATTGAGTGGACCGATTTTGATGTGTTTTGCGCCAAAAGAAAGATAAAGAATCGAAGTTTTGCAGGTTCTTTTATTTTGTTTTTCAAAAATAATCATTTTAAATAGGATAATTTTGTCAAAATCCTCAAATAGTTTCCTGTGGCACTATCTGTTGGCATAAAGTTTCACTATCAGTTTGTTAAATGGCACATACAGAGCTTAGAAGCTAATAATGCTACAAGGTTTTCAGAACATTCGATTTGAATTCTTCATATAATAATGATTTCGACTAAAACATATGGCAATAATTTTCACAAACTTACTTTTGTTTTTGCATCTTGAAAATATTCATGTTCATTCTGTCAAAATTGAAAAACAAGGCAGCTCTTTTTTGACATAGCTTTATTTTTGCCTACTTTTTTATGTATTGACTGATAGATATTAGCATAGGCCTGCATACTAGCAAGAGACAATTTTTTCTTACAGCAACCTATAGTAAAAAATGAAACTAGAAAACACAATTGTCTATCAGTTCCAACAAAGGTCTTGAGTGAGATATTGCATTGTCATTGTAATTATTGATAAATGCATCTATTGACTAATACAAAAATTAAAAAATCTTTGCTATTCCAATATGGAGTTCATCTTACTGTAGGAAAGAAACAAAGCAGCGCTTTGCGCTGCACGGGATAAACTCTACTGAGGAATTACAAATGTGGCTTCAATTTTTTTTTTTAATTTTACAAACTATCATTTTTCTAGTCTATTTACTGGTCTATTCAAGTTAATCCTAATTCTAGAATTTTATTCAGAGCTAAATTCGATATAAATACAAAAGAATATAGCCGTACCTTCGATCTTGGGCTTTTTCTTGGCTGCACGAGGATACACCCTCACTTTCTTTGGTGATCTGTGGATTAAGACATCACCATCACCCGGTTCTGCAACTTCCATCACTGTAAGAAAAAATCATAATTTGTTCAAGCTCAATCAGAAATATTAAAAGGTGAGGAAAGGCCACTAAGCTAGCTGGAAACTGAATTCGGGTGAATACTACGATAGGCCTAAATTAACAAAGGGTTTATAATAATATTATTATAATTTCAATTTAAATATTCAGCCCAAAATACAACTCCGTTACAATGAGAATTTTCTGTGACTCAAAAATACTATTCATTACACAAGTTATTTTGTAATATTGATCTAAATAATTCATTGTAAATGAATACAAGGTGGTAAAATACAAGGCTTTTAAATAGAATACAAGGTGGTTTCACGAGGATAATCCGCATTCCTTATTAGCAAGCTCCATCCAGCTGATTGATTGACGTCACTTGAGATCGAGTTCGATCTTAATCCTTCACATGTCAAATTCAGCAATTTAATTTTTGTATTTTTTTTTCAAGAACTGCATGCTTTTCGAGCTCCGAAACCTCTCCTGGGCTTTATTGTATATTTATTTCCGATTCTTTGTACGAGGGTAGGCTGATAATTAATGCACACATGCTTGTTAAAGATAAACAAAACCAAATAGCAAGTTTGGGTGGAAACCAAATTAAAGTTTTTTTTTTCTGAGGATGATGCCCACATGAGCTCTAGGCTTGTGCGTGGGTAATGAGTGGGGTGATGATGAGATATGACGACTACTTTTTAAGGCAGTCGGGACCGACGGCTTAACGTCTCCTCCGAAAGACGGGAGTGGCCGTATATGTCATAAAATCCATAAAGGATGAAGGAATACTGGGCAAAGAAGAAAAAATGAATACCATTCACCACGAATCATTAAATACTTAGCGTCTTCCTCTAGGGAGTTCTATCGCCAATAATAATAATAATTGAGTATACTGAAATTACAATTGAGCCCAGGATATGTTGCAGCGGCTTGCAAAGCAATCCTTTTTTTAGAAGAATACATAATGTAATTACTGAATTTAACATGTAGACTAAAAAATAATATAATCTTATTAAGCTAGTAAGTATGCGAAGTAAGCTCTTGGATCTCCAATAGGCAAAATAATCACTTGGAACAGCTTGCTCACAGCTTTGAATAGACGGAGATGCGCGTGAACAATACCTTGTATTCTGATTTGAATACTCTATGCAATTAGGCATGCAATAATAATGTATCTTGTATTCACACCCTTATCACCTCTCTATGTGACTGGCGACTGCCCGGTCTTGACAGTTGTAAGTTAAAAGGATGACAGATGACATATGGACCTAACCTAAACAAAAATGTGTAACTTATCAGTAATCGCAATATGTAACACACTAGCCTATTATTATGACTTTCCAGATTGTTTCTTTAGCTGAAACCTACGTATTATGTGAATAATAAACCAGTTATTTGAATTTAACTAACAAATTCATGGAAACTTGCTTGTATTTTGATAGAAAGTTGAATAATCAATTGGTTAAGGCCTGTCTATTAAATCGGCCTCAAAACGTTTGAGTCGCCTAAACAAGCATACAAAAACCAAATAATGAATTTAACCTACTTCTACTTTTTCTACGAATAAATTATTTTATAATAACTAAGTTATAAGTCAGTACGAAATGGTCAGCAGTAGGTTCAAACAAGCCAAAATGTTTTCATCTAACCAAGATAATGTTTAAAGTATCAACTACAAGTAATTAAAAGCGTTGAAAGTAAAAACATAAATAATATTGGATGAGAATACTCACTTGAAATAAAAGAGAATCCAACAGAATAGGAGAGATTGTATAAATTAATGAATTACTACTCAATTCACAAGCTGTAAATTGTAGAAATACGCTTTACAACGCCCCTTCAACTGAGAACACTACCACCGTGTCATCATAACTATGATGGCGGACTACTCGAAATATTTCAGGGGCTAGCTGCTCAACCAAGGAAGTTTTCGTGTTTCGTCATCAGTCCTCGTTCCTCCTTGTGTTGAGTTCAACTTGGCACTGTCAATTTATAGGTTAGTTATGAGAATTGGATAAATGGATAATAAATGTTGCTATTTTTCTGAGAGAAGGATCTGTTGACAAACTAAGTTAGTTTCAATTTTATGGAATAATTTTGAGTCCGCTAATCAATGGTACCATAATCAGGCTAAAAATATGAATAGAAAATTATCATAATTAGTGGCCTGAATCTGATTCATCCCATCAATTTGAGTTGGAACCCAAATTTCATCTATAGATTACTCATTTATGTAATTTTGCAGCAAAGGATAATTCCTTGAGCTCACAACTTGAAGAAAGCACAGTTTCATTTTAAACAGAAGCCTTGTTCTCAACCATCCTACGTTATCTAAGATCTAACTTAACTTACGAAAAGTTGACCCAACATGAAGGACGACCTCAGCGCTCTTTTTAAAGTTGACTTTTTTATAAAAGGAAAGCAAATTATTAAAAACTTATCTTTACTGTACATTCCTATACTGGTACGGTAATAAAAATAATATTAGAAGCGCTTTCCTTTCATTTTATCTCTATTGCTCTATACAGAGTGTTTCAGAACTCCCTATCAATATTCTAGGGCATTGTTCCTGGGTAAAACCCACATCTAAATTTCATAAATTTAAATTGTCCGGAAGTCCTTAGTTACTAACACAGCTGCCATTTTGTTTTTTTTTCACTTATTATTTTTTGTCTCAATAATGGTGGAACATATGGAATTGAAACTTTGCACCAACATTTATGACAACTGGACAAAGCTACAAAAAAATTATGACAATTTTTCAAATCCATAAAACAAAATGGCAACCATTTAAAATTTTGTTTCTTGAATAACTCGGAAGCCGTTGATATTATAAAAATTTTTCAGGAATAACTTTTTTAGTAAATTTGATAAAAAATCGATTGATACCTTATTTGTTAAGATTGAACCAATATTGACTGAGATATGGCAGCTTCAGTGATAGGTGACCGCTGGTCACTAGAACTGTTCTTGTCAGAAAACGACCGATTATCTGAAATGCTAACATTGAGTCAAATGGTCAGCTGTTCGGACATCGGACTTTCTGACAAAAACGTTTCTAGTGAGTGGTTCTTGAGCACCAGGCCAAGTGACTAGTTTTATTCGAACTGTAATATTCAGTATTTAATATACGAGTAACGAGTAGGTACAATTTTTTGTTTGAAAAAGTTGCAATTTTGACTAATGGCTGGATTTCACGATTCCAGTAGACGTTCAGGTTACTGGAAGCAGGTTACCTGCCTGGAGACAGAGGCAGGTTACCTGCCTGGCAGCCTGCCTCTGCTCTAACCCGAATAAGCCAGTAACCTATTCAAGTAATTGTTCTCACGGTTCAGGTAACCTGCCTCCTGTAACCTGAACGTCTACTGGAATCGTGAAATCCAGCCATAACAGCAGTTGTGATACTTGTATGACCCACGATCACTGGTGGTAGATGTGAATGTGCTCATTCAATTCAAAAGGAGAGTAAACACTATAAAACACAAAATAATTCATGATCAAACGCATTAATAAAATATACTTGAATGATCAAACATAATGAAAATATCCTTAATCTCATAATATGCAAGTTCATCTTAATGTTGAGAGAAATTATGACATTCTAATACTACAAGTCTCCTGAATTGTTATTAGTTTACAATATTTGATTGAGGTATGATTGAATGAGATTTTAATGAGAATAAAATTTTGTTAGAATTAGATTTCAAGAAATAATTAAATTATGCTAGGAATCCAAGGAGGTAATTATGATAACGTTTACTGATAGTAAAATATTATTATAATATTTAGAACTCATGGATGGAAGGAAAGGGTTTGTATGAGGAATCTTGAGAATGAAAATTGATTGTAGAAGTTAATTGAGTATATTTTATTAAACTGGAAATTCAAAACTTTCAATTAACATCATAGTTTTTCAAAGACTGGCCTTTCTTCATTAAAAAAGCAAAGGGCAAATATGTCATTGTAGAAATCAGGATAATACTCACAAGCCCTCTGACAGTCTGGAATCCAATTGATCTCAAGCACTTTGGGCTGAATGTCTTTGTTTGATGTATAGGATAACATCATATCCATGCCATAGACAGCTCGAGACTGAGGACTGTGGGGAATTCCACATGGAACCTTCTCTGAAATTGCAGCTTGAAAGATCTCCTTAATCATGGCAAAAATCTTCTTTTCTACGCTATTCCATGTGTGTTTGTCAGCGAAACGTTCTTCAAATTTTTTAACAAATTCGTCACAGAGCATCTTTTTAAGGTTTGATTTTCCAGAATAGTTCATAACAGTGAAATGCTTCTCATAGTCATCGAAATCATTCAACTCGAACGGTTTATTGGCAAAACGAAGGAAAAAATTCTTATAAGCATACACTTGCAATGGCTCCACGGACTTCAACACAATAATGTACCTTATATCAAATTTCACTAGACCTGAGCCTTCAATTTCAGGTCTATGGAATAGAATTGGATCTTGAATGTATTTCTGAGCGATTTTAGGTCCACTGCAAGACTGTCTAATTAGAAGATTCAAATCATTCGAAATAATAGTATCCATTCCTCTGGCTAAATTCCATGGTTTGCATATCCAATGATTATCAAGTTCTTTTTCTTCCCTATTCTGATAGTAACTAATAAATTGTGGCAATTCTGTTTTGAGATTGAAAGTTTCAGGCAGCCACAGTGGAAAAATATCCAGTGTTTCAGAGTCATAAGTCTCGTGGCCCTTGGCTGTCCTTCTACAAACGACACTGAGCAAATCTTTGACAGTCAACACAAATTCATAGGGGAACTGATTGACAAACTTATGTGGGCTATCAGTACTAAAGGTTTCAAAATCGGTAAAATGGCTTGTATACCACAAAATATGAGCTTCTTCGGCATTATTGACAATTTCAAATCTTGGATCAGTCAAGTACATATTGACATACTTGTAATCTGAATAAACTTTCAAGGTACATGCAGTTCGAAGATTAGCAGGAATGCGCAACAGATCCAAAACAGGAAGGGATTCATTAAGGCGCCCACTCAAAAAATATTCGGCAGATGGTTCTACAGGAAGGAAGTTGATGTCCTTGAAATCTCTAGGAAACCAAGGCATTAATAAACACTGCCGAACTAATTCATCGGAAAATCCTTCTACATAGTCTCTTGTAACTTCTTCGTCGATAGCTACATCTTTTATTGGGAACATTATGGAGTAGGTGATTCCATCTTTAGCAAAAGCAAACGGTACAATTCGAAAATTGGGATCATCTGAATGTCGAATAGTAGAACCAAACTCATCCATTATATACCAAACTGGGAGTCTATCTTCGATGTTAGGCCCGGAAGCTATGCTGTATGTCTGATTGTATTTCCACATTTCTGAGTAAACACTTTCAGCGGCATTACCTGGTTCTGAGAGATCTACGTTCATCATTTTGCACATTCTATCTAATAATCCAGGGACGTTCAAGAGTTGCTCCTTTGCTTCATTTGGATTGTAAGTCCAAGCATGGTCGATGAGATAAATATGTCTAATGTCCATCCGGCTTATTTCACTTGTCACAACTACAATGCGCTCCAGTGATTCTGGACTGTCCTCATCATATTCTGTCTCCAAGATAGAAAAGGTTGAACCGGCATCAAAAATATTATCGTTCAATTTCATGAAAAGAGTACTCCAAAAATGTTCGGGTACACCAGATGTAACCAACTGATGTTTATGCAATTTAATAAATGAAGCAACCCTCACATCACCATTCATTTTTGAAAAGTTCACACACAGGGACTAGTACAAACGAATAATTATAAGTTTCAAGAAACAGAATATAATCTAATAACAAAAAATATAACTAATATAAATATTGATCTATTAACAATTCGACAATATTCACAATAAGAATGCAGAATGAAGCAAGGTTATAGCAGGATCCAATTAACTTGTCATAAATCAGCTGATCCACTAATAATTAAACAGTGATTTCGACACAATAATCAAAAGGCTTGAAAGTCTTAAAGACCTTTCAAGTCTTTAAAAGACCTTTTTCAAGAAGACTTTTCAAAGAATAACTTTTTAAAAGACCTTTTCAATAATCTGCGAGATTCAACATTTGTAGGTTAAGTATTGTGATCATATACTCGTCGATCATATGTTTTGTGTCAAGTTAAATGGATCCTGCTATACCAGTGTTTAAGGTTATAATAAATGACTGCAATGCATGGAGTACAAGAATAACTAGACTACTTGCGTTCACAGTTACATAAATACACTATCTCCAATTAAATTAACTTGCAAGAGACTTTTCAAACTAGAATGATATTTTGTTTTTTTTATTATTACCACGAAATTGATATGCATAATTACAAGAATAAAATCGTGCATTTTTTCAAAATGATGAATTTCAAAGGGATGGTACAAAAGTGTCCCAGCGACATTCTGGTCCACCACTCCAAGGATTCTAAACGACATTTTGTCCCATTTTCACTGACGACATTCTGTCCCACATTCCTGAGATGGACCAACATGTCGGCTGCATTCACGACATTTTGGTCCAATCTATACTCCTTCATTTTCCGACAATTTGTACCAACGACATTCTGTCCCACATTCCTGAGCTGGACCAATATGTCGGCTCCATGCACGACATTTGGTCCAATTTACTTACATTCCTTCACTTTCCGACAATGTGTACCAGCGACATTCTGTACCACGTTTCATTCCCAATATCGATTTAGGCAAAATATCGACTGTTGAACTTCTAGTCAATTAGGAGTGTAAGTATGACGTCACATATCCCAATCCGATATTACAGTCATGTTTCCAAACATTTGAACTGACATTTGTATGCAAAGTTTTCGATTAATATGCTTTTAAAATAAAAACTGGTATAATATTTTGTCTTTTTTCATAGGGTCATAATTAAGGTAGGTTTTAAAGCGATGAAAAAACAAGGTTAAGTGACTTTTGAAATTGTCAGTACAGTATTTGGATTTTTAATTTTCTGTAATACTTCTTTTTCCCCACTTTTTCCGTATGAAAAAGTAAGTTGGACTATCTTCCTTTTCAAATTCTCAATATCATGCATAACCATCTCGTACAATTCAAATTTCGAGACATAGGTTTTACATTACAACCGACCGGCTCACCGAATTACGAATTTTATACCAATATATATCGATAAGTATGAATGAATCGATGAAAATATCGATATTTACGCATTCCTGTGATGGACCAATATGTTGGCACCGCGCACGACATTTTGGTCCAATCTATCTCCTTCATTTTCCGACAATTTGTACCAACGACATTCTGTCCCATTCCTGAGCTGGACCAATATGTCGGCTCCAAGCACGACATTTTGGTCCAATTTCCTTACATTCCTTCACTTTCCGACAATGTGTACCAGCGACATTCTGTCCCACATTCCTGAGTTGGACCAATCCATGAAACGACATTCTGTCCCAAAAATGGGAAAGAATGTCGCTGGACAAACTGTCGTTGGGACAAAATGATGAATTTCAAATCCTGGGTACTCTAGCGTTTTAAAATTCCACAGCTTGAGCGAGTCCTCGTGTTTCGTCTCGTGTTGTCTTCTTCACAATATTGTGAGGTTATGAAAATCTGAACAAGATTTTATGTGGTTTTAATTTAAATAGATAGGTCAGCTCTTTAAGACTCATTTTCTATCAGGAAACGTGTGCTGATATTTTCTGAAACAAGAAGCTTATTTCAAACTAGTCTATTTTATTGATTTTGAAAAAAATGACTCTGAAAGTGAAAACCAAACAGTAAGTACCTTACAAGAAACAAGTTTTGTCCTCTCGAAAGTATACTAACTTATTCATTATTAATTTTTTGTGA
Source organism: Laodelphax striatellus (assembly GCA_017141395.1). Lineage (NCBI taxonomy): Eukaryota > Metazoa > Arthropoda > Insecta > Hemiptera > Delphacidae > Laodelphax > Laodelphax striatellus. Next base: position 9,338,309 of record CM029534.1, read on the forward strand.
AATTCATACCAACTTATTTATTCTTATTTGATTTCAAGGAGAATTATGCACATAAAGCCAGGAGAATTAATTTGTTTAGTTGTGTTGAAACAAAGTATTCTTCTCAATAAACTCTGTAGTATGTTCTAGTAGTGAAGTACTGCTTTAGCTCCTCTAGGAAGTGCGGGTTGGAATGTATCATTGACTTGAGATTTTCTGAGAGGATAGAGGATATTAAAGTAATGCGAGCCGGCGTAGATTGGGGTGCTTTTGAATTTTTTGAGCCTATGTTTTGGGAGATCAATATTTAGTTGGCATCTGGTGTTGCAATTATGTTGATCACCCTGAGGCTTTGTCTTATAGCTAGAATTATTGCTATTATGTAATAATTTAATATCCTATTATATCTAGTTACCCTATTGTAGCTCCTATTATCCTATTACAATTGTTGCTTGTTCAACATTGATGATTTAATAAGTAATTTCTGTCGGTGTACTGTACAGTAAGTTACATCTGTATCTAATACGGTGGTTCAGTGCAATGAAAAGTATTAATTCTCATGCTCGTCTTTGTTCCTGTGATCAATGTATACTACCTGACAACTCGATGTTTTTGTGCCTTGAAACTTGATTCAATTATGTTCTACCTGACAACTGGACTCAATGATATATATTATATTTTTTTAATCTTACTTACATCCCTGATTTAATATTTTTTACAGATTGACAGATAACAAGAGAAATAAGAAGATTAAGAAGAAAGACAGAGGTCGGAAAGGTGTTCCAGGGAAGAAAACTTCCTTGAAAGGAAGAAAGGTAGGGAAAAAGTTTACAAAGTTCAATAAGAAGAGGAAAGCTGGCGTAAAGCTGGGTGAAAGAGAGGAGTTGGAATCGGGTGTCGAAGATGTGAAAAAGCCTGATGAGAAAGTAAGCAAGAATAGCAAGACTGATGAAGAGATGATGGATTCAAACAACGATGCTATGGACATTGATGAAATGGCCGAGCCGGTAAAAAGGTTCGCCACTGAGGATGAGAGGGCGCGAACCATATTCGTCGGCAATTTGCCTCTCAGTGTTACGCCGAGAATTTTGAAGTACATGTTCGCCGAATACGGAGACGTCGAGTCAGCGCGAATATCATGTCCAGCGTTAACCCCTTCCAAACTGCCGCGTAAAGTAGCGCTGCAAAAACGCGAATTTCACAGTAAAGCGACAAATCTCAACGGCTATGTCAAATTCAAAAAGGCTGACAGTATTGCCTCGGCTTTGGCCGCTAATGGAAAAGTCTATGAAGAGCATACGCTTCGAGTTGATCATATGATTCAGGATGTTCCCGATTGGAAAAATGCAATATTCGTTGGAAATTTACCATTCGGTGAGTGATATGTACCCAATCAAATTTTCATACTAAAATGCAAATTTTCGCCGTATCATACTAGGACCGTTATAGGAACGACGCATGCAAGAAAGTATTGTTCACGTGTATTACTGTCTGGAAATGCCCACTACACCGGACCGGCAGTGGGCATTGGCATGCATGTTACGTGACGATAACGGTCCTAGTATGATACGGTGTAGTGGGCGGAGACCTTAATAGAAATTTAGACCTTGTAATAGTCGAGTAACAATCTTTCTAAGGCCGGCCGCACACATATTCGAACAGAACAGAACAAGACGTTTCAAGTTCTGTTCTGTCTTGTTCGATAGCGTTTTATGTTAACATTTTCTGTCGAACGCTATCGAACAAGACAACAGAAATCCAAACAGTCGTTTTCCACACCCGTGCAGTAACTTACAATCTTGCAAGTATAGTGTTGTTTTTTAGTAAAGTTTTTTATTATAGCTTCTATTGTTTTGTGTTTCAGTGGTAAAGGATGATGAACTGAGGAATGTATTCAAGTGCTGCGGTGAAATAGAGAATGTGAGGATCATAAGAGATAAGGAATATGGCATCAGTAAAGGATTCGGATATGTAAATTTCAAGGTACATTATTACTAACATTTGACTTTAAATTAAAACAATATCTTTGAAACATACCAGGTTGGTTACACTAGGTGCATCATCCAAGTACACGCAGCAGTAAATTTTTAGAGCAATATTCACATTTAGATATACATCTACGAGAGTCTTTTAAATTAGGACTAGTATTTTGTGTTGTCTGGACAATGTCAAAGGTTTATCCTCATTGAAAGTCTCTTGATGCAACAAACCTTCAAGGTGAATGCACTCCATGACAAAAGGTAATTCTTCCATATCAACTTCATAAATTTGTTGGAAATTTGAAGCAACATTTTTTATTTCTTCTGGATACATCTCAGATAAATTTGTTGGAACCGAAAATCTGTGAATCCTTGTGAACTGCCCTCTGCCGCCAGACCGCGATCGTCTGCGACTATGACGATGACAACGCGCCGTGCAAACAGATATCAAATTAGTTTCAAATTCTCCAAAATTCTGCTGCCCTGGGCATCTGCCTGCGTTGCCCGTGCGGTAAATCCGGCCCTGTGTCCTCGATGACTTCTTTCAAAATTTAAGACCTTATCAAACATCTACTCAATGACATATTTCAAATGAGACGTGAACAATCAAAATCGGTTGAGAAACCACGGAGGAGTTCTTATCACAAAAAAACATTTTCGCCTATTTTATATAAAGATTTTGATAATATTCTTGGTAGCTTTTAAATCTGTAATCTGGAGCCGAGCTTTTAAATCTGTCCGCTATAATGTAGTTGGACCTACTAGATTTTTGTGAATTTGGTATTGATAATAATATATTAGCCTAATTGTGAATTTGCTCAAAGTGAGTGATGTATTATGAGCAGTATTCAATGCTACTTAGAATAATTGATCAAATAAATTAAAACTATTTCGGCTGTTTATAAATGATTATTTATGCTGGGATATTTTAAAAATATTATTTTGTTTAGACATGAAAAATGATGGTTCATATGAATGAATGCAGCTCAGACATAAGTTTCATTAAAAACTTCATGCTACCGCATTCCTATTGCAAAAGTTTACCGTATAAAAACTACACTATTTTCTATTTACATTCTATAGGAATTTTGCAACATTCATTCACTTATTCACAAGTAAAATGGAATCAAGAAAGTACTAGAAACTAGTTTTTTGTGCAGAATTCAATCAATAAATCTTAATGGAAAAATCAATTAGAACCAATATGGCGAAGGGGATAGCTTATGAAGGGTTGCGTGTGAAGGTCTAATGAACTAACATTTGAATCTTTTGTCGGTGTGTTTTACTGTCTATTATTTACTGTGTGTTTTACTGTATGTTTTATTGACTTTTACTGTCATACTGTAATATCGTTGTTTTTCAGTCCCCAGATTCGGTTGAATTGGCACTGAGACTAGAAGGATCGAAAATAAAGGATAGAGAATTACGAATTAAGAAAGCGGCAAAGAAATTTGGAGTGAAAAAGGAGCCGATCGCTAGTGTATCATCGCTAGCTGAACCGACAAAATCAAAAATGAAGAAAGTCAAAGATAAAAAATCTAAAAAAGAAAAGGAGAGTTTGGCTTTCCAAGGTCGCACCGTTGCTGACAAAGTTATTAAAAAGGTTAGTAGTTTATTTTAAAACTTGATTCTCTAAAAATATACGTATGGGTATGAATTGAAGTACTGTATGTTCTTTCTTGTTTATGAAGAAATTCTCTGCTAAAATTATATCTTCTAAATTTTTTTGTATTCATATAAATATCTGAATAATCTAAATATATTCAGGTAATAAAATACCTAACCTAGGCCTATATCTAAATATATTTTTAAATGTATTTTCGTGTAACTGAAGTAGTGATAAAGATCCCGACCTCTGACAGACCACCTTTCATGGTTAAGTCATACGTTTGCCTTGAGTTGTTATTTGTTTGTAAACAATCATTTTCTTATATATTCGTTTCTTCTTTCTCTTATTAGATTGTAGTTAATTTTAACATTTATATCGAATAAAGACTTTTTCTATTTATGTACAGTATTAGAGCTACAATCTGAACGGCGAGATAGGAATCTGTATATAGAATCGTTAATGACAGAGCGAGGCTTAGGGCTGTAGAAAATGTACTTTTTTATAAGCGGTATAGTCTTTAAGCAGTTGTCAGGCCGTTATTCAAACGCTTAGATCAATTGAGAAACGTGTGCCCGCTGGTCCCTTTGGATGGGTGACCACTTGAGCGGCTCCGCTAAAAATCATTTATGAGCTTTAAAATCTCTTACCGGTGTTGCTGCCATTATACCGCTTTCAAAAAATTCATTCACTTAAATCTTTAATAATTTTAAATATTGTGTTGCAAACTTTTATGAATATTCCGTTACTGGTTTGTTCTATTTTGTAATCCTTTGTCCTGTGTTTGTAAACAATTAAATTTCATCCAACAAATACCTTGAAATGAAAAGATAACTTGTTCACCACACACTACACATACATCACGGTTTACTGCGTTAGAACAGTGAATGCCTAGTGTGTGGGCTACCTTACAAATCAGCTGTTCAATTCAAAGTTATTTTATTGAATGAAATTTGATTGAGTACACCCGCCTTTTCTAAAAGTATTGTAGATTGATCTTTGTCGACATTAATTTACATTTCTTTTTCAGAAAAAGAACAAACGAAAAATATTCAAGTCTCTACAAAAGAAGAAGATAATTGAAATTCTCAATAAGGATAACAAATGACAGTCAACAACCTGATTATTTCAAGCAATGTTTTCATTTGTAATGTCTACCAATCATTGTGCTTATTTGGTAACTATAACTTGCAGAAATATAATGGTTATTATTCTTGTTATTGAAATGTATTTCTTTTCTGTATTTTGTCATTCGTTGACAAAATGCTCTTCTTCAGTACCTTTTGAATGAATCTGTTTGATTCATCAATTCCTAATAAAATTCTTGTTGGATTGCACCAACTGGGATCAACTACTTTGAATCATATGATCCTATTTTATTAGTATTGTAATGATCCTGAACCAAAATTGATCTTGCTTGATGCAAACCAACATTCTTTTACTATTATTTTGTGCTCCTAGAATCGAATTAGTGCTATTAATCGAATCGAGCTACATGATTGATTATCCATCAAACCAGTAACCAATAAATTTAATATTAGAGAGCAGAGTAAAGAATTCTAAGTTGAAGTTATTCTAAATTTGTAGGTTTCTAAATGACAAACCCAATGATCTCAACTGATTTATTTGTCTTTCAGCTTGCTTAGTTTTGTTTGTACAGCTTTTGGAAAATTATCTAAGGCTTTAAGAGCGCATTGCAAGCAGTAAAGTCTGTTGTAATAGATACTACATTCGGAATTCTGGCAGACTTGCTTTGAGCATTCAATACAGTCTCCGCCTAATACTAAAATTTGGTGTTTGGAAGGTAGTGAGAAAGGATCCTTCATAATGTAGGTGTCGTATTGGAAAACAAGTTGTTTTTGAAACGGTGGCTGTTTACCTTTGTAATCAAAGTGCTCGGTTAAAGAGCACACTGAACATATGAAATCGCCACCTGGATTTTCCTCATCAGCTTTCATTGTGGATGTGGATGCTCCCTACAACAAGATAAAACTCTACTCTTATCATTGATAAAAAAATTGTGTTCAGATCAACCTATTTTGTACGTTATTCTATGTTCTAGTCTCTTAAAATTCTTACACTTCATCTAATACTGAAGATAGTTAATTTTGCTAAGGCATCTGGACTTCAGATGAAGATTTCATTCACCATTTATACTTGAGCTTCAACATAGCGCATGAATTCTTATACAATTTCTTCATTGTAAAAAGCTGTAATGAGGTATTTCATTGACAGTCCAGGTGCCTTAGCAAAGTGAACACACTGTACCTGAATTTTATATGACTATATATTCCAGATAATTTTTTTCGCGCGCCGAAATTTCTGCTCATATAGTCTGCACCGTAACGAGACCTGGGTTCGATTACGACCGAAGTTTTGTCGCGATTATTCTGCACGTATAGTATGGGCCTTACTATGATTCACGGCAGAATTTTATGAAATGGAACGTTTGCTATTTCTACTAGCCCTTTCAAAAGCATCAAGTCTAAAACAAACTACCGTACAGTATGTAGTACTAACTCCTAACTGTAGTTAACAAACTGTATTATGAAGGGTACAAGTCCAAACGTGTTTACGTTGTAATATGTGTATTATTCTCTATTATATTATTACCGTGTGCATTGTAGTAGAGTATCATAAATAATACATTTCAATACTTGGTGGTAATTAATAATGGCGACCAAACACGTTTTGGTCTACCGAAGAGGCATGTGGAACATGTTACTACATACAAACATATTACTGCACATCAATCTATTTGTTCGTATAGAGTAGACGAACATTTATGATGTGTGCACGTATACCTATTCGGTATACATGACGTGTATGGCCGGCCTAAGTTCATTCAATGATATCGAACGCTGAAATAAAACTCACACAAATAACAATCAACTTATTTATTTAGAACAAAATATTTCTGTGTAAAAATCTAGAACTCTAGAAATAACTGAACTCGTCAACTTCAAATGATAGTTAGCTGCGACTTTTACGACTAGAGGCAAGGCAGGCTAAAGAAAGAGTTGTGTCATATGCTTCAGTTATGGTTAGAAAGTGGGCAATTATTGAGTCTATTTAGATTTAATGTGATCGGCAAGCGAATGTTGATGTCTGGACTCCTTTCCTATCCAAATGTAGGTAAAAATATAATTTTGGTAATGATATACCAACGATTTTATGGCTTGTTGTACACTGAAAGGAGTGCGACGCAGTTAGTCTGTAGTTCGTATTGTTTGAAATGGAGGTTCAATTTTTGAAGATGTCGTAACGTGCCCGTCGGTCAAGAACACCATTGCAAAAGATGCAAGCTCCATTAAAACAATAAAAATCACGAAGTAGGGGGTGCCTGCAGGTAAAACGTTTAGCGTAAGCGATGCCGTTTTCAACCAGCCTAACAATTGAAACTTTTTAAAATTCAAGAAAAAGTAAACAATTTGAACTTTTTAATTAGGCCTATTGGGGGGAGAAGTGACAAGATACAAAATTTAGCTTCTTAATTATCATTCTCTAGTCGACATTTGATTCTCTTTGGATGCCTCCTGTGGCCACCAGTACGGCTTCAACGTATACCCTGTGACATCACCAACTTTCAACTTGACTCCTAAAGCATCCGAGATTCTTGTCAGCCCCAAAGCAGTATTATTTTCCACTCCCCTCAGCTTTCCTATCCTCTTCTGTTTGCCACTGCCAACAATGAATATCGGCGTATTAAATGGTATATCACAATTGTTGCCATCTAGGTAGATAGGCATCAATCTTTTACGCACGACGCCTGTGTGATGAATCCTAGCGGTGAGCTCCTGACCAATATAGCACCCTTTATGGAAACTCACACCGTGCAAATAATCACAATTAACTTCCAAGGGGAAGCATTCACTGTGCGGTAGTTCTTTCATACCTTCACCTACACCAAGCATGTACCTGAATAATTTGTAAGATAGAGTATCATCAACTTGGATGTTGTGATCTTCCATGATATTGGCCACATTGACATCATTACTAGCAATCAAACGGCGCCCAAGACTAGGTAACCTAGGATCATTACTCATAGTCAAACATTCATCACTTAGATCATTAGCTAGTTTAACATCCAATTCTAAAACTTGATCTACATTAGCTCCCTGACATGGTACAACTCTTTCTTGCCCTACATCTTTCACTACTTTTACCTCATCGTTTAGTTTCAATTCATCAAGCTGCTTTGGATCAAACACTGACCAGACTTTTAGTGAGTCTACAACATTTATATCAACCTTCCTCCTAACTTTGAACATTTTCAAGTGTTTTTCTAGTGAAGCAACACCTGCAACATCGCATTCCACATAAAACTTATCGACTACTTTGTGAATAATTGAGTCATAGAGCACACAGCCTTTCGAATTCAAGAACATTGTGAACATACTTTTTGAGCCATCGTCCAAATGACGAATATCGTTGGTGATGAGTCCTTGGAGAAATGAAGACGCGTCGGCACCTGTTACTTCGACAATTCCCCTCTCATCAAGTTTTTCTACACAGTACCTGTGCGAGTGACACACGGAACTTTTGGTCAGCTGATGCAAGGTACGATAGATTCTGTCCTCAGTAAATAGTCTTCTTGTGATGGTGATCATTTCCAATCCAGATAAATTTTATACTGGAGAAGTGATTGACGGTCCTGTAAAATAAGTAAATACTCTGTGAGATAAAATAATTATGTTATATGTAGTCAATTATAGTAGTGTCATAATATTAGTGACATAGATAGATATTTATAATCTTGAATGTATTCATTTGGTCCCATTATAATTCATGAATGATACAAATAAGCCCTTGCGCCTACTAAGCAACTGCTATCTGATTTCAGTCAGCAACCCAGCGTTGCCAGATGACTTTGGCTGATAGGTTAGATTACCCGAAAAACAGCCAAATGTCATCTGGCAACATTGGGTTGCTGACTGAAATCAGATAGCAGTTGCGAAGTGGGCGCAGGGGCTAACAGGCTGAATAGATTGCAACGGAAATTTGACTCCAGCTAGTTGGGCCAGTAAAGTGCACTTATACCCAACGACATATTGTTTTTGAAGCTCAATTATTAAAATGAAAATGCAAAATGAACTAAAATGCTTATCTACCTATTATAAAAAATCAACTAAGGTATCCTGGAAGCAACATTCAGATTAACGGTATTTATGTAAGAAACCCTTGGCGGCAACGTACTGCCTGAGTCTAAGCTTCGTGTCCCTGGGAGGAATGCAATACTTAATCGAAAACCGGGTTTTGTAGTGTATTTTATAGCACTCTTCATCTCTCCTCTTCAGCCGTCAGGGACACGGTGCTTAGACTCGGGCAATACTTCATCCGGAGGATTCAAAAGAGTATTCAGCTTATTTGGGAGCAAACATTTAAACCTGCTCCCCAGCTCCAGCAGCATAAAATCTACAGTGAACGGAAACAACTTCATAAGAAGCTTGAAGCAGTATTTGATGGACCGGCCATAATACAGTCGCCGAATTTATTGAGGAGCACGCGTTCGCATACCTCAGATAGAGATGCCTCTCTAGAGATGACCCCACTACTGCCCGGTTTTTCAGGCGCTCAATAGACAGTTTATGGATTCAATAGCACTATTGAATCAATAACCATGTGTTTTCAAATGCAAAAAAAATTATTGATTCAATAAGTTTATTGAACGACTGATAAACCCGGCATAGGCCTACCTCCTGGTAAAAAGGACGATTCCCCGGTCAACAGACTGCGGAGAAGATTAAAAAAGTAACAAGTACCGTAAGTAATCACAGTCTAACTTTACACGTGAGAATCTGAAAATACTACAGAAGATATTTTGGAAATACTGTAATAATAATTTGTAATAATACTTTAAGTAAGCCAAGTTCTGAAAGTGGCTGCAATAAACAATCAATAGCTAAGTCAAGATTCGTCTTACCTGTAATCAGATCATTGTCGAATTCAATCAATGTTAACAAATATAAGATTCTGGTATTAATTACTGAACTCGAAAGATGTAATTATATTTTCATTAGGCTATTATGTATTATATTATGCAATAACTGATAGTAGAGCAGGCATTCAAACTTCTAACCTCAATCAAAGTCAGTAAAAACCTAACCAAGAATCTAGTCACGGCCTTCTATTGCATCTACTTTGACTTTAGAAAGCATTGACTTTTGCGAGGACATAAAATTTGAAGGCGCGTCAATTTGAAATTTGAGAGACATATTTTCCTGAAATCTAACGAAATTTTAATGTGGCGGATTACTTAACTAAGGTTTCAAATGAAAAATATAAATGATATTCAATTTATTTAATCGATCTGAGCTTGTGTTTTCCAAGTACAATTCAAAATAAATCCTATCACGTGTTCCATATCTATTGTATCCATTCTCTTTTCCTTCTATTTCGTCCTTGAAATGAAAAATTTGAAAAAACATTACATATACATTGTTGCGCAGTTTCAAAATGAACATTCCTGCCAAATCTTATTGAAATCTGTCAATGCGTTTAGCCGTAAATGCGTTACCAACACACAAATCCACAAACACACAAACAGACGAAAGCCAATCGACTTGAAACAAGACTTCACTTCACTCAGACTTCGCTTCGCTCGGTCAATTACTTTGATAGTAGTGAAAATAGTAACAACCGAAAAATAGTATATAGCTGGCTAGCAATTAATTTTATGGGAGATCTGAAGAATGGTTGTTCCACTCCAAATATTGATATTTAATTTAATAAAAAGTGTGCAAGTTGACATAGGCGCAGCGTGGGCCATAAAATAATTGTGGAGGGGGGGGTGGACAAATCATAATTAGGGTGATATGAGCCAAGAAGCATACTACAAAAGGGTACTTTTATATGCTAGTCTACTCAATAAAATGCTCAGAATCATTTTGTGTAGACCTAAACAGAAGCAATTGAGTATCAACAGATATTTATTTTATTTAGCAGATCTCAGCATTTTTTTACAGAATTTAGAGGAGCACGTGCCCCGCTGTGCCCCCCCGATGCGACTCCTATGGTTTTGAAAATTGTTTGTGACATTTGAGACATGATCAGTAGTCCATATCAGACACTGAAAAACGCAATATCATGACCAAATCACAGTTTGGCAAATTGGTGTACCATACGACAGCCATAGTTCAGGATTTACCGTAAGTAGCTTCTTGTACAAGATTCCGTGATCTATTACGAACTGCGACGTTCCATCAAGTTCGTATAATGACCACTTGCATACAATATTATTTCAATTCTTATTCAAATTGTGGAATGGGGAAGTACAGTACTGGCATAATTTTCGAACAAATTACCGTAATACTGGGGGATGAACCAAACGCGTTAGCGTGCTGTAACCTGGAGTATGGTTAAAAGTGATGCTTAGAGCTCAGCGTTCGAGACGCGTTCCACTTTTATTAATCACTCAGGCGTCTCACTTTCTCATCGCAAATCCTGGACAAGTTCGCAACTGGAAGATGAACAGACAAAGTTGTTCGATAGTTGAGAACACTTTCAGAGACTATTTGATGCTACAGGCAATCAATGTTTATTAGAAAGTCTTTGAACACTTGAGTCGTCAATTATTATATTAATATGTTGATGCAAGGAACATCAAAATTGATCAGTGAGTTTTTTTTCATGAAAAATTTATTGTTAATCATTAAAATTGGTTTTTGCAAATATGTATTATTGTTCTAAGCTACCTTCTGCAAATCATTAAAGTTTCAAGATAAACACTATAAAGAATTATAATATAGTATATAACTTACATATATAGTTGTCAATGCTAATACAGTAATGAATTCAGTGTGCAAGAAATATAAGGTATTAATCAGCAACCAATTATTTCGATAATGGAGAGAAGAGGATAGTGTACTTTCAAATAGTTCTGATAATGATTAATCTCAATTTAGATTGTTAGTACACTTGGAAAATTTCAAATTCTTATCACTACGTTTCTGAATCTCGAGATCTCGAGCATTGGAACTTCATCTAAATAAAAACATTTTAATTGAAAATGAATAAATAAAACACTTCCAAAGATTTAAAAAATTAATTTTTTATGTAGAAATCATTCAGCAGTCCATTATAAATGAGTAAAATCCAAATAACTCATGTTCGAGTTCAATCACATCGAACTCGATTTGTAGTATCAAAAACTATAGTATTATAATATCACAGATAATAATAAAAAAAGAGTAATTATTTGTAAGTTTTACATTCTCATAGCAATGAGAAGAGTGGATATATTTATTTCGTCACGCCGGCTTACAATATCTAATTTGATGCTAAGAAAAATTTATCACACGACTGGCATTGAATCACTGATTACAAAACAATTTAAAAAGATATATAGGCTATTATATATACTGTAGACAATTCATTGCCAGAAGTGCTTCCAAGATTTACCTTCTCAATAGACTTCTAAGTTTTCTCATATTTCATAGAGATTCAGTTTTCAATTTCAGCACAACATATTTCGATGTAACTTGTTAAAAAAGTAGAGAATTGAGAAACTTACTTGTATGATTGATTACAACTCAACTACAGTATTTTTTATGTTTTTCGGCTTATTCAGTACAAATCGAAAATGTCGAAAATTCATCTTTCAAGTGGAGTTTTGGTTATGAATTCAAACTATCTCATGCTGAAATACAATTCAATCAATACCATGCAAACATGCAAACGAAACGAACGTTCTCAGACTGGTTTTTTCGCCTCTGCTATTCTTGACTTGGAACTTGGTGTATCCTTTTTTCAGGTCTTTGTTTTGTTTACGTTTACGCCAACAACTCCATTTTATGAGCTGGTTTTGTTTGCTTTTATAGGAATGGCAGTCTCTCAAAACGAAGGCCAAGAGAACCGCATCTGCATACTCACGGTACTCAAGCAGCATTCGTTGTAAGTAAAGTAAGTTCTTGAAACTTGTCCTACAGAAAGTTAATTCTATTGATTTTCGTGACTCCTTGAATAAACTTTATTGTGTTGTTAGGTCTTATAAGAGTCACTCTTATAAGATCCATTTAACACAATATAATTCCACAAAATAAGAAATATATAATTATATATATGTAAGAAATATCTTCACGAAGTATTTTACAATAAAGCAATGTTAAAGGATTGAAAAGGACTTATAAAAGGCTTAAAAGTACAATAAGATGTAACTTCAATAATCAAAAGCATTTATGTAGGCGGCAGTGTACAAGTTACAAGTTACTAAAATCAGTACAGATTCACATCAGTCACTATTCGATTTGCGATTTTATAATATAAATAATTATACTTATTTTAAATATTTAATTATAATTAAATATTTAAACATGAATACTGTATATTCGAGCTATTATAAACATACGGTAGTTTTCAAATTGTTATAAACAGTACACTGGCTTTCAAGCACATTAACAGTAGAGTAGAGTAGAGTTCTACAGTAGAGTAGATATTCATTCCCTGTGCTTTAATTGTAGAATTGTATAAAAAATTATCAATTCTGATGAAGAAGTTTCTCGTATCATAGAATGTATTTCCTGATCATGAGTGATATAATCTGAATACCTTAAGCAGTACTTACAAATGGCGGATTCGATTATTTTCCTATCTCCAATGTTCCTCAACTCTATCTTTATAGTTTTGATTCCTTATATAGGAAATAATAGATTGGGTTATAGATCTAGAGATGGAATCGATAAGTTATTGGGAAAAATAGACTAATTGAATACTTTCGTGATGAGTGTACTCCTTTTAACTTCAAAAGCCTTAGTGATGAAGATGTGCCAGTTGCATAACCAATTCCTTCAAATGAGGAAAACTCTGCAGTCACAGTACAACACCGATAATCCGGATTCAAATTATCCTGATAGGGAAGTTTGCTAGGGAAGTATCATTGATCTACAATATACTGGAATCTGAATGACCTTCCAGTGACCAAAGAAAAGATTAACTTATATGAATGGCTTCTGTGGTTACTGCTTTAATCCAATTAATGAATGGAAAACAGGTAGTGTCCCACTCAATTTTTTGAGAGCCGCCACTAAAAAATTGTTTGTTGCCATCGACTTTCCTTCGCGGCAGAGGCAGATCCAGGAGTGAAATTTGTACCGGAGGGGGAAGAGTTTCTTGGAGGGTGTAGAGGTGTCTGGAGGTGTAATAGAATTTGAAAGTTGTCGGTGAAATTGTATAATACATTAAATTCAGAAAACGAATACGCTGTCATGTGTTTTCGGTACGTTGTTCCATTTTTTTTTCTGTTCCGGAAGGTTTTCTTTCAAATAGTCCATTCAGCATTCAGAACAGTATTTAGAGCAGTTTGAGAGCCTTCCTTCAAGCGTTCCAAATCACAAAGGAAAGAAATCCTTTATCACCACTTTTATTAATTTCAATTTGATTATTCCTTCAAAACCCAACTTAATCTATATTGGTTTAAAAGGGGTTAGGTATTCCCATATCATAGCCTATGTGTGCCAATAATTATTTTACAATAATTTCTCACCATATTACAGCAATACTAACAGTTTCCTTCTATGTGCCACCGTCATGAACAAAAATCACTTTGTAAGCTGAAGAATTCTTCTTTTTGTCCCATTGAAAGGGGGGCCCGGAGGTTTTCCATCGGAAAATTATTTAAAAGAAACGTTAAAACTTTATTTTCATATGTTTTTAACCTATTAGTAGTTGAAAATTTGGCAACTCCTCAAAAGTCACTACACTATCTGCAGATTCTACACCATCTACATCTACACTATCCATGAGCCCCGTTTTGGGAGGGTAATTTCCCCTTCCCCCCTAGTGGATCCGCGCCTGCCTATATTAGCATTAGCCTACATTAGTTGTTAAAATATTCCATATTTTCGAGAAAATTTCACAAGCAAAACGCATTCACAGTTTGTGACTTCCAAAGTAAACAACACAACACTCGAAAACAAACGCGCGCCTCATTTCTATTTCGGCGGGCCACATTTGAATTGAAAACGATCTGCGCATGCGCAATGGAGCCCGGTTTGTTTCCCGTGATCCCATGCGAGCCAGTTCTCCCACCAAGTTGGCGCGGCAGCGGACCTTGTCTTGTGTGTTGGCCTCTTTTACCATTTACGGCATTTCAGTCGGCTCTTGCGCCGTGAGAGTTGCTCTGTTCGGTTTTCTTCAGTCGAGTTGGTGTAGTTTTCTCGTGCGGTCAACAACTCAGGCTACGCGGTAGTTTTTTCTTCCGAGAAACCTCGACATCGTGCTGTTACAAACTTCTAACTCATCAGTTTTGTGTGCTAGCGAAGCGAACTCCACGTGTTCTAAAAGTAGTGTTCATAATGTTACCGTGCGCTTGTGTGTTGGTTTTTTAGTAGGAAATTTGTGAGTTTTCTATAACAATTGTATAATTTAGTTGGTGAAGTTGCAATGCTGTCCGACGGATATCTGATTGGCGATGGCACGTGGAATCTCCGGGTGTACGTCACCAATCTACAGGTGGAGAGGTCGCTGCGCGTCAAGGGAGACCTTCACATTGGCGGCGTTATGCTGAAACTTGTGGAGGATTTAGGTGAGTTTTTGTACTCATTTATAAAAAAATAAATTACCTATATAAATATACAATAAATCATTAGATGATGAGCTCACTAATTTGAATTGATAACAAATACATGGATGAATAGACAGTCCATGAAGCATGGATAGTTCGCTCACTGATAAGAATTTAGCTGAGTTTCGTTGACTCACTAATAAAAAAGCAAATGATAATAGATAATGAACTCACTGATTCACATTGAGAAATACATAGATGCTTGGATATAAAAATGTTGATAATAAAGTCATGGTTATAAATTAACGTAGTTGAAGAGAAATTAGGGGAGTAGTAAACTCACGAATGAAAAAAAATAGAAATTGATAATGAAATCGAAATTTTAAATTGATAAGAAATTTGTGATAATGGAGTGAAGACTATAAGCTTACTGATATGGATTTTTGTTATTTCTATTATAAATTCATTATAAACGTAGCAATTTAAATTTATAACAAATACACAGATGAATAGATAATGGAGTGAAGATGATAAGCTCACTGATATGAATTGATAACGATAACGAATGGTTGAATAAATGAGAGACTTATTTAATCTGATAACGAATAGAATGCATTTTTTTTTTATAAAGAAGATGAACTGATAATAAACTCAGTAATCTAAATTGATAACTAATTAATGAGAAATGGGTAGAGTCACTAGTATTAACTGATAACAGATTTTTAGATAAATTGATTGATTGATTGATTAATCGTAGTCTTCATTGAGGGGAAGATACTCCAGCTCCAGGAGCAGCTCTCTCTCACTATTTCTCTTTCTCTCTTGCACAGAAACTTATCATTTTTCCACTGTATTTATTCTAAAAATAATGTACGTATTAAGTTACAGTATATTTATATATTGTATTGTATTTATACTAACTTGTATTCAGCTATTTCTTCTTTTTCACTAAACTTCGAAGAAGCGGTTTATTCCTTGGAAGTGTGCCTATATAGCATGGACCGTATTCTTATCCTTCTGAATAGAATGTCTTTTCTTCTGAAAACTCCAATACTACACAGGTACTGTACAAGTGAATGCACTGCTCCAACCTAATGTCATCCACCTCATTCTCGATTCTCACGTGTATTGTTGCTGTCTACAGTCCTTCTTTGGCCTCTTTGTCCACGTGTCTTCTGAGTTTTTTTTCTACGTTTTGGTTTCCTTCTATTTATCTTTGCTGTTGTCGAGTTTACCAATTTTTGCTTTTTCTTGTACGTTATTATTTTTTTCATCATGGGCCCTCTAGTATTTAATCCACTGTTAAATTTTCTTTCAATTTTTTTTGTTTAGTTTTTCATTTGGTAAATAAATTTTGAATTCAGAGATACGTGTTAAGATTAATTTTGAAATTTGCAATAAATTCTTCAATTCTTCAATTTTGAAGGCCTAGAACTGAACGCAATTAGGATCATTAAAACTGTGATCATAGTATCAAAACCTTATCAATTCACTAGACAAAATTCAAAAATAAAAACCTTATGAATTCATCAGACATAATTCAAAAATGGGTGTTTTTCACACTATCATTGTCGGTTTTTGAGATATTTTGAATTGTTATCATTATTTATAGAACTTTTTCTAAAAAATCTAATTCCACATCCCTTTCATCTTTGCAGTAACGAGTCTACTCACGTGTATGATACGGAAGTTTATGTGAATTTAAAACATACATACTTGTATTGATAGTTCATTTATCCAAAGGTTTTGGGCAATAGTATTTTGTTGAATGAAACCAAACAAAAATGAATAAAAAATATTTGCAGCCTAATATTTGGATGTCACATTTGAAGTTATTCATTTAAATTCATCCTCCAAACAAGGACCAGATCACGTTGTTGAATGATAAAATAAAAGGAAAACTTTTTGCAATTTCAAACTCTTGACAGATCATTATATGGATATGATGAATCTCTCTCCGTGTTTTTGTGCTTTATCAATTTGAAACGCACTTCGAATTAGGACCGGTTTGTGGTTTTTAAGTAGCAAGTGAGTCAGAGCTTATTTTGAGAACTTGATTCCGCTACTTCTGAATAACATCCTTCTCCTTATAAAGTTATCAGCCTGATACAGCCACAGGAAAAACAGAAATAAATCAATTTTACCAAGTAAGTACTGGTAACTTAGTCATAGTTATGTGAAGATTTTTGGACATCAAAGGTCTTGGAATGTTCAGAGAATGAAAATATAATGGTTAATTTTAATTAAAATATTCAATCATGGGCCCAATGATGCAACACTAGACATTCTATATTTTATCTAGTATTCTAGATGTATAATCACACTAGTATTCTATATTGCAGCTGCTGCATATCTCATCATAACAATGTTTTTACAGTACTGGTTTTTTGGAACATACCCTTGTGTGTTAAAATATCAGTTTCTTCTTTAATTATCTAATGTATTATTCTGTCAGCGGGTTGTAATGTTTTGACGAACCCCTCTCATTTTTCGGTTCACTTATCCCTCTTATCTTTCTGTTCCCTGCACTTTTTTTTCTCTCTTATTTCTGCACTAAAGAGCGAAGTAATGTGATATTTTCTTCCAACAAAACATCCCTTTCTTTTGAAAATGCCTCATAAATAGGAATTTAGTTTACTTCCTCATCTCTTACTTCCTTTTACCTAATTTTCCATTAATAAACGAATTTTATGCTAGGTATTTTACTGTGTAAAGCCCGCTTCCAAATTATCTTTTAAAATGCCCATGCCCAATCTATTAGGAACATTATCCCTGAAAGGATTTACTAAAAAAAAAACTGGTCGCATTGCATGCGCTTGCTTATAATAATTCATATTGAATCATCTGCGTCAGGTGTACACGATAACATACATATAGATATAGCAAGCGCTTGAAACCAGCTTTATGTTTGCATCAAAATCTCCATAAACTACTTCCATGCTTTAGAAGGGATAGATTCGGAATAGGTGATGATTTTGTAATCTCTTCTCTTGGCAATGGAAACGAGCCCATTTATTACATAAAAGAACAAATTTAATCGATTATCACTCTTATTGATAATACATTTTCCTTGTCTTATTGATAACACATTTTCCTTGAAATCTAGCTCTGGTAAGCCCACACTCAATCTCACATCCCACTTGTCTCTCACCTCGCTTCAATATGCGGTAAGTTAGGCCTTGATAAGGTAACAAGAATAACCAATGCATTGAGCAATGAATTTAATATAGTGTACCTTCGGGTGCAAGCACACTGAAAGCTGGTTACAAGCGCTTTTTACAGGTGTCTGTGAATGCTCACGCTTGATACAGTACAGTGTATGCACACCTGCATGATTCAAATTTATTAGCAAGCGTAGCCATCTTCCTTTGTGAACGCAGCCTTGAGTAAGACAAGAACATTGTCAATCTAGATTTTTCATGGTTGGAATATTACTCCAGGGTATAATCTATCATTATCCAACATAAGATTCGATTCAATATAATCTTTCTAACAATAAATTGTTTTTGATCACAATGCGTATTATTTATTACAATAGTGCCTAATTTTGCAGAATGTCCTTTAAAAATTCAAACTTTCAATTATCTTTATGCGTAGTAGCATAGACTAACTATACAGTGTTGTAACTATATAGTGTTGTCTGTGGTAGTAGGCACTAGGCATACTAGGTTTTATATTAGCAAAGGCTCTATTACAGAATAGAGAAGAATCGAATGACTCTTCTATAGACATGAATAAGAGAACTATCAGTGGAGAACTACAATATAGAAAAAGTAGGAAATACTCTTCTATAGAATGAGAAGCTCATAGTGGAGAATTTCAGTGCAGTGGTTATATCAGCCAGCTGTTGTAATTTGGGGTTTTCTGTGCGATTTGTATACCGTACGCCTTCTTATTGTGTTGTTCCTGGCAGAGAGTAGTGGAGGTGAGCTTGAACAGATGATCTCTTTGCTGTGGACTTCAGAGGCTGGATGAGAGTACTGACCTGGTCCAACAAAAGAATTGGCTGGTTGCAACCTTACCTCCTCTCCTTACCAACCTCTTTGTCTACTTACATAGTCACTCACTCAGTCTTCCGCACTCTCTCTTTAAAAAATTGAGTATATCATACATCTTTGATCTCCATCTCTCTTATGCTCTGTTTTTGTAAATTTCAGATGTCTAATAGCAGGCAAGCATGTCCTATACACCTCATACACAACTGTTTGTAATACACATTTTTCAATTTGAATAATCTTGGTAAAACTCTTTTCTTTTGTCTCACTTAATTACACTCTCATTCAATTCCTCTATCTCTCTGTCTCTCCTCATGTCTCTCTCTGACTTTGTAACCCCCTCTTAGTTTTCTTTAGAATCAAGTTTCTCCATACTTATTTTCTCTCTGAACTCGTGTAGGTGAGCCTATTTTATCAGTAGGATTAGCTGAAATATTTCCTAGACGTGCGCATATTTCTGTAAGTATTTCAAGGCTAAACACCAAAATTCATGAAAAACCTATCGAACTTTCAAACTATGGTTTCTCAGGGACCGACACAATTTTACCTGCTAGATCATTTTACAAATTCTAATACATCTATTTCTTGAATATGTAGCGTTTCGTCCGACACCCAAATTCTTGGAAATTAGTAGCGTTTCGTCCGACTGGTTTTCACGCTTCTGTGCGTATTACCAACGAGTAGCGTTTTGACCGATTTTTGAGTCTTCTACCTGACTTCAGAAACCCTTCTATCACTGGCTAATCACTGTTGTCATGATCAGTATCAAATAAAATTAAAAATCTGCTTCTTCAGATTCTATAGCTGCAATAGTTGGCTATTTGTATTGCTTCATGTGAATTATTTCTATCAAAGCCACTGATTCGAAGTCAAAGCCTATTTATTTGGATGTAATTACAAGTTTTCCTCCCTATAAAACTGTATCCAGAAGAAGCTCATATAGAAACTTATGCGAATTCATAAACATTGGCAGAAGTTGAATCAATCCAATAATGGCAATGAATTGTGGATGAGTACATTTTAAAATGGTAGCTTGGATGAAGTAATTTAATCTACTTTCGGCTTCACTTTGGGGATTCACTTTGGGTAGAACACCTCTGACATCTAGACGGCTGAATAATGAAGTTGTAACTTGAATGACCCAGTAACTGCTGCCATCTTACGACAGAATTCAGAACTAGCTGCATTGTGCATTGCCAACCAATCAGGGGAGAGAGGCGGAGCTTGGAGGCGTGTCTGTGAAAATTGAAGCTGTAAATCACCCAGTAACTGCAGCCATCTACCGGTCGAATTCAGAACTAGCTGAGTCATTCATTTCTGGCTTATCAAGAGATAGTAGGCGGAGTTTGGAGGCTACATGATTTACAAATTAGGCTACGATTCATGGAAGAATTTTAGACACAGTCAAGCATTGTTCAAGTATTTTCATTGCTGAATAAATAAATAGAAAAAATTTGCCTTGGAGAACACAATAAATGATTGAATCATCGTTTCTCAAATATGTTTGAATTGTTACACCCCATTACCCTATCTTCTATCTATCTTCTATCAGATGTTGTTGAAGTTGATGAAGTTGAATTCATGTGATTCAAAAACAAAATGGCGTATCAAAAAAATAAGACATTTTCCATGAATGTTTTTTTGGATTCACCTCAAAGTTTTTTCACATGCATGAATCCAATTCACAATTACTCAGTTCATATTATAGTGATGCAAAAATAGGCTCCCTGTTTCTTCCCTTTATCTTCCCTATGACTCAAAACTGCTGATAATACGTTTATTGTAATTGTATATAATTTTGTGGGGAAATCTCAAAACCCATAATCACATTTTAGTCCATTATAATCACATCTTCAAAGTCCTCAACTATTTTTGTATACTTGAGCTGAACTATATAGTTTATTATATATTGTGATAAGACTATTAATTTTCGAGTTGAGTTATAGTTTCTCCTTCGAAGTTCTATTATTAATTTATCAATCGTATTTTCAATCTCCATTCAATTAATAGTTTCTATTATGCATTATGCCAATGCAGACATTCTTGTTTTTGTTATTATTTGCCAAAATTTTTGTCAGACGAAACACTACTCCTTCAGGTATCCTGCCTAATCCCAAAACTACCTGAGACATTGCTGTCGGACGAATCGCTACTCGGACGAAACGCTACAGGACCCTATTTCTTTACTAAAAATCAAAACACATCACAAACAATATTATCACCTCTTATTTTTTCCCTAATTTTTACAACAATTCTTGTTTCTTATACATGATAACTCATTCCTTGTTCCTTACACGTTTTCACATGATAACACATTATTTTATTTGATGAAGAAATTCATCGAGAGTGAATCTAGGCTCCCTGTAGATTCCATACCTTCTTGACATCATTGGTATGCGATAACATATCATTAGGCTCAATTATTCCCTCTTCTTATCGTTCAAATCAGATACTGACCAATACCGGTCTGCGATTGAACATTATTTCATTGTGTGGTAGGTTATGTACGTTGCCAGTTTCAGCTTTGGATGCTGCAGCACTTAGTTGATAATGGGCGGCTGCTGGCGAAAGAATGCACACAGATCCTATCTTAACTTTGGAGCACGTTGGCCCTCTGAGAAGAACATGGTTTTTTCATATATTGAAAGTGTTATCAGGCTTTTTATCTGTTTAACCTGTGGGTTGGCATAGGGGTTGGGGGACCTTACCCTGTGTTGATTTTTCAAGTCTCCTCGCCTCGAGCATTAAGTTTGTCTCGTCGGTTTTTATCGTTGAATCTTTATCCTCGTTCACTTTTGCTTGTATGTTGTAAGTAGTCTGATAATCTTATATTACCTTTACAAGTAACTGGAATTTGTTTGCTTTTCTGTGTGAAGAGTCAAAGCTCTCGAGAAGTGATCTTGAAGGTATTCTTGTGTAGCTTCTTACCAGTATTCATAATACATGTAGTATTGTATTTTATAATAGCATAGATGTAGCATAGCATTCATGTATTCAAGTATTCATGGGGTTACTACTTTAATTGAATCTATGAGAATTTCTTTATGTATTAATGTCAAATGTACGACATACATTTGTTTTATAGGTTGGAGAATAATTTAGGCATTGACGTGTCATTTATCATTTGAGTGCAACCTAAAATTTGATGTGATGTGGCAATTGTATTTCAATAAAAAAATTGATGAATACTAGATTTTTAGGAGCAGAATTATGACGGGTAATTATTCATCCTACTTTGTAGAACTCACTCTAGCTTCACAATAAGCCCAAGTGTATCAAAACATTGCTACAAATACATGAGGAAATGATTGCATCCTTGGTGAATCTGGCTTTCAGGTCCCTTATAACTATTTAATATCTGGGTCCTTCAAACTGTGGTAATATAAAAAGATACGACGTAATATCGGGAAATTATGACAGTTCTCCCCGACAGCTGGCACTTCAATATAACACTTGAACAATGGAACCGTCCAGCTCAACTTCTACGATTATTACGGCGTGATATCTTTTGTTTATCCCTGTTTTGAGTGCGCCGACTTATAGAGCTGACAATCATTTTGAAGTGTTATTTGGAAATTGGCCGAAAACAAAGAACAATTGCAGTTATCCTCTTGCCAAGCAAAGTTCTGCTCGTCCCTTTGGCAAATGGTTTCCAAGAATCCCCCCATTTTTGACATCTGTCATCCAGCTGTACAGCCCCTATTTTCAGATGACCTACCAACCCCATCTATTTTCTATTCGTTCGGCTTTTATCAGGAATTATTAGCAGCTTCTGTACTGAATGCTATTTTCCCCCATTTGTACCGGCTGACTTGCGTTCTTTATCTGTGGGGTCGGAGTTCGATTCACCACTCCACACATGTATGAATGGGATGAAAGGTATCAACTCAGCTTCTGTTCAATATTTAATATTCAACTATATGATGGTAGTTCATTAGGCGTACTAGATCCTCATCATCATTTGATAGTTTTCTCAAATGTAAATACTTGAATTCAATAATTAATACTTGATCTCAAATGAATACTTATATAAATTATACAATACAATGAATAACGCTATTGATCTATTGTGAGGGTGATTCCCTCATGGGCCCTAGGCTTGTGCGTGAGTATTGGGAAGGGTGTTGATGAGAAATGAATGTAATGTCTAGGCAGCCGAGACCGACGGTTCGTCTCCGAAACTCGTCCTCCGAAACACGAAAGTGGATCTGGAAAAATATGTTGGAGTCACTGGGATCGAACCAGATTCATTGGTTTATCAGACCAGTGATATTCTATCACGGCTACTAACCAACTGATTTCTATTTCTAAATAGACTTTCTAAAGAACAGTCAACAGATTCACTTTTTCCGTTACAAAACAATTCTTGCATTTTTGAAAATTAAGGTCTTTTTTAATCTTGCATGTTCATTGACTCCAACGCCAGAACAAGCCGAAAATATTGAATATCATTCTCTTCAGTTCTGAAAATGAAGTTTTTCAAAATATTCTCGATATCACCGAAACATCTGAACAAACATTCCTTGGTCAGAAACAACACACCGCTTCCAAAAACCTAATAACGAGAAAAGCTTGCATGTCCCGTTCTGGAGGAACAGTCCCTATCTGAAGTTATCATTCATCACCTTGTCAGTTCTATCTTGGGGGGGGGGGGGGGTTGCAGTCCCCCTCCTCCGCCCCCAACCAAGGGTGTATTTGAAGACAGCGAGCGACTCTTCGGTGAGGAGGGGGGCGCATCCGCCCCTTTGGCTTTTCAGACATCAATCTCATCGTCGCAAACTACCCCTGGGAGTACAAGAACACACTCTCATTGAATATCTCTTCTGCTAATAATTCTTGTATTGGATTACTCTCATGTGAACCATGTCCTAACACCCTGCAATCCGATTTAATGGTCCCCAAGGATGAATTCGGTTTTTTATTACTTTATAAATAGTGTTTTCTCATCACCTTCTATAACTGTATAGTTGTTATCCAACGTATTTTATTTCATTAGCACGCGCCTTTGAGGTCAGATTCTTATTTATTTATCACAATATTATTACTGTTTTACTTCATTGACTATTTATTCTTTATTAGGCCTACATCATTACATAAGTGTTTCCCTAAAGGATTGTACATTATTTTCTATTAAATCACAGAATTTAATTTGTTTCCCTTAACACTTTCTAGGCTCTATCTATTTGATTAGCACGCATTTTATCACGCCTCTACGACTGTCAATGTCTATTATCATTCTCTGGTCTCGAGTCTATTCTCTGTCAATGTTTATTATCGTATAGTTCAATGGAACGTAGCAGTCTGTCACTCAATACTGTTACTAGAGTCAGAATAGAATTTCTGTTATCTTTTTAGGCAACAAAAAATAGACTGCTGTTGTAATAACATTTTACACGCCCCCTCACATATGTATGGATGTTATCTAAGTATTGCTGAACAAATCAAGAAAATTCAATTTGCGATTTGGTGTATAAAACCATTGACTATTAATCTAAACTTAGTAGTGTAGTATAGTGTAGATTAGTAGTCAATGATAAAACTTAGAGAAATAAAAATTTATTTATTCCATTTCTCAAAAAATTAAAGGAATATCTTCATCTAACAGGCGGATTAAAATTATTCGTTTCTATATTCTGTATCTTCACAAAGGTTACATTCGTTACTCTGTACAAAATATTTGAGGAATATTTTCATTGTTTTCATTCTTTTACCTACTTTAAGGAATGGCTTAACTTATAGGCTACAGATTTAAACCGAAATTGTCTCATGTTTGAATGGACTCCATTTTATCATTATGGAACTTAGCCAGTACAGTAGTGATTCAATCAGTTAGTAAGCCTTGAACAGTTGAAATCAATATCGGCAGTCGTTAAATCTAAAATCTAACTAACAGACTTGATCAATAAAGTTGATGCTTGATTTGCGCAATTTATTTTCCAAGGTTTTTACATTTCCTCCAATAAAATTAGCAGAATGTTTTGCTAGCTAGTTACGATCGTATCCGATCATAAAACTTGAAAACCCATCAAGTTGTAATGCTTTTCCATCTTTTCTATTACCTGGTTAATCTCTCAAGCTCGATAGATTTATTCTTATTTGATTAGCACTCATTACTTTCGAAAGGTATAAGTTGACTTTGAAACTTGAATTATTATAGAATCATGAGGAAACATTGATGAATATATATGATGTATAACAGATTTTCTGCGGAAATAAAGATAATTAACTTTTGAAAGATACTGTTTGAACAAAGTAAGCTAACCTGGATGAAAGTAAAATTGTAGAGGAAAATAATTTGAAATATTAGCAAATTTCTGTTTGCTTTCTATCAACTGATCGATTTTCTTTGTCGAAGATAGTGGATACTTGACCTCCTGAACATTGGAATTCATTCGGCAATAAATTACGCCCCACAGTTTGGTAACGCCCATCTATACAACTGATATCACCTTCCTCCCATTGGGACTAAAATTGAAATCCAATAATGCTGTTATTTCTGGATTGTTCTCATCGCTAAATAGAAAAAAATACTGAAGTACATACATTTTATGTTAATTTCATTTGAGATTCTTTTACCTAATCTATAGATAATCTATAACCTTAAAGTTCAATTCGTTCACATATTTTATGTGATAGTTTATTCCTTGCTGATTTATGAATTATATAAAATTTCAAAAATGAAGGCTCAATCAATCCAATCAATCAGGGTCCTTTGAATTTCTGGAACAGTATTAAATATAACTATGTTAAGGTGATTTTTCAATATTTATCAATCACTATCAGTAAGTTATAGTACTGTACTTCCTTTGTGATATTGAGGTAAATATGCATACCGTATCGAATAACGTTTCTCAATATTTCTTCCAAGTTAATATGTTGTGACAACTTTCAGTATTTCAATCCATAATTTATCACTCTATCTTTCGCATTATCTATCGAGATAGAAAATTCTCATAGATCATCAATTATTATTATCTTACAAAATGGCAGCCTTGCATTTCAGCTGTCTCATTTGCGTTTTTGAGTGGTTAACTGAAAAACATGTTAATTTACTCAAGAAATCTATTTTCATGGATGAAATGCATACTTCTGCATTCCACACTAAGATGAAATCCAATTTCCTCATAAACAAAAAAGCATGCTATTTAATCACATGCTGCGCTATGCAATGGCTAAATTATTCGCATTGCACTGTGGAATAACTGAATATGAGGCCACTCAATTGAAAGCTCACTCTCACATGCCACTTAGCATAAATCAAAGTGTTGAATGTCGTTGTGATGAAAGCCCTACGTAAATATGAATGCTGATTGTATTCTGTTTTCTTGATGGTAATCAAGGGAGTGGCTAGGTCGAGAATGGAAATAATTCTTCATTCTTTCCACTGCTTCAACTCATGATCTTGCTGTACCTTGATTTGGGATTTGAAATACAAAATTCAACCATTCTTACAATTTATTCTCGATAAACTCTAAATCTATTAAAATTTCTTCTGAAAATCATTTCTTGAAAGTGATAAATTATTGTAAAAAGGAATGATATTGGTTGAAGCTTAGTGAAATCACAGTCTAATAAATACAAAAAAAGTATTTATTAGACTGTGGTGAAATCATCAAATCAATGAATGAATCATTTGTGAAGTAAAACATTTCTTGGATGAATTTTACCATTTTATACAGTTGTAGTGGTAATGTGAAAAAAGAGTCGTTTACATCAAATATTTATACTTGGCTCTACAATTAAGTTGAATCATTTAAAGCACGATTTTGATAGTGAATTCAAGAATTCCTTGAATAAAATATCAACAATTATTCTCATTTTTAACATCAATAATAGATTTAATAGTTTAACTATAAAAAATAGATTAATAGTGATAGAATAAATAGAATCTATTAATAGATTAATAGTGATAGTGATTGAATATTAATAGACTAACTATTAAACTAGATTAATAGTGATAGATTTCTTTCTTATGAAGGAGGCTTTCTGTTTAATCATCCCTGTTTGAAAACGTAGATTTGCATGAAAAATCAAGAGTTTTTGAATAAATTTCAACTATTTTATTCCAGATGGTATTGTGAGAAAGGAATGATGTAAGGATCAGCAGTGTGAAATTGAATCATTATTTTCTTGAGAGATGCCTGATAGTGTCTACTGAATACACCGGCTGGAAGCTGGGAGGACTTCTTCTTCTTCATTGTTCCTTTTTCTCTTTCAAGCTTCTTCTTTTTCTTTCGGACTTTGCGGTCCGCACTTCCACTACTGTACTTGTACTTTCTCGCCTTTTTGTCTGTTCTCCAACTTCTTTCTCCTGCTATCCTTCTCTTTGGTCTCACTCTCTCTCTCTCTCTTTCGTCCTCAACGAAACCACTCGTCTTCAGCTGCTACCAGTATTACCTATTTTAAACTCCTCTATGGTCTCTGAACTGAACATGTGATTACTGCCACGTACGATATCGCTTTGAAAGCTACGTTGCCTTCGCTTGATACAGGGTTGCATGGAATTTAATCTACATTGTTAAAATTCCACAGGACATAGAATAGTAATTGAAATGGAGGAGTTCGAGATAACAATATGGATATCAATATCACATTGCTGACTTGTATTACACAGTAATGTTTCAGCAATTTTCCATGTACCGTATTATAGCAATGATGTTGGAAAAATTATAATTGTTTTTCAAATGTACAATGAGCAGCAATATAAATAAATAAATAAGTTTAAAATAATAACAAAAAAACTCAGAAACAATTGAAGGTTAACTCAACAAATTTGTTCTTGAGTTATTCTCGTTTCTTCACAAATACCTGATAATTATATAAATATAATTTTCAGTGCAGTTTCAATTTGTGTACAGTATTGGTAAAAATTTTAGAGTAACTTCAACAGCAATAACAAATCTTCACATTTTTGTCAATTCAAAAATCTATTCAGATAAGTTACCAACTTTGAACTCTTTATTGTATTATACAATCTTTCTCACACTTTTTGCAGTTCTAATAGATTTTGTCCTACTTTCTTAACTTTTCCAAATTGATTCTCTACAACCCTTCCCAAACGTTATTTATTATTTATAGTACAAACTACTTTATTACATCCGGCATCAAACTTTTGAAGTTCTTATGTTTTTCAAAATAATAAACTCCTCTGAATATCCCAACACTGATTTTTAAGTTTATGGACCTACCCTTATATTATGATCCGATCCCTGCAAACCATCAGGAGTTCTTCAATGTGTGATAGATGTATCACTAGACCACTAGAGCGTATCTCACAAGACGTGTGAGATTCCTTTTTCTAGCCCGGCGATTTTACGGTGTACTGTGTTCAGCATCCCGCGTTGACTAGCAGGCGTTCCTCTCTTGTCATCATTCTTCTTCATCCTTTACTTCTTGTCTTTTTCTATCCCTTTTCCTCTTCATCAGTCTTTCCTTTTCCTTCTACTCGTACTGTCCTTTTCTATCACTACATCTTTCTTTCCTTTTCCTTCTCGTCCTTATCTATCCCTTTTCCTCCTCGTCATTCTTTCCTTTTTCTTCTTGTTGTCATACTTCTTCACCTTCTCTTTGTCCTCTTCTATCTTTCTTCCTCTGCATCTTCCTCTCCTTATCCTTCTCGTCCCTGGCGGTCTGGGTCGCACATTCCACAGCCTAGGCCGTTGCAGGCTTGCTTCCTTTCCAGGAACTGATTGGCAGGATTGTCGTCTTCCCCAGCGCAGCATCCTAGGCCTAGCCAACGTCTGCCATCTCTGTGCGGTTTTCAGTGCTATGGTCAGCAGAGAGAATAGAAGTAAATTCTCCTTCTACACTATCTGGTGGTCAACTGAGTCTTCGTTGTAGAATCCGTAGAAATGCTGTGTTTTGCAGCCATTGAAAAAGCCCACCGTCGGCCGATGGCATGAAAGTCAATTAAATTTAACCGCCGTAGAATGGCGGTGATATTTGACGGAACCAAAGCAACGAAGTCTCTACTGAGCTCTTTCAAATGGAGTCATTTTACGGCGCTAAAATTGTAGTGACCCGCCCAATCACGAAATGAAAATTCCTACACTCTGTGAGGAGTATCTGGGAAGTATTGCAGTCAAATCGGCTTTTAAAAGTAGGAGTCCTTCACATGGTAGAGTTTAGGAGAAACATGAAAAGGAACTCATCAATTCACTGTTTTGAAAGCAATTACAGTATTATAAATTCAATTTAATTATTATAGAGTATCAGCTACTAAACCAAGATTTAACTGTAAAAAGAAATAAATGCCTCAGTATCCATTAATTTTATTTATTTAAACATTATTTCTAAAAAATACAAAAATTTGAATATGATACCATTATACCATTGTACAATAGAAAACAGTCCAACAGTGGTTAGATAATACCTCATTGAAAATCGTGTTGAGGTGCAATAATAATTATCGTTTAATTCTAAGTTCCAAGGGAAAGACATTTAAACATTTGACAGCTGGAACAAAGCAGGATAGTATATTAATTATTCAGCGTAATAAACACTCTGCTAAATATTGTACTGTCAAACCTCAAGAAACGCTAAAAATTAAATTTGTTTATAGATTGAATGATTGTTGGATGTTCAACTCTTTATGTGGCTGCCACAAAAGACAAATTAACTCTATAATCAAAACAGCGAAAATGTCTATTTCCATAAATAAAGATAATATAACGTTGATCCAAAGATTCTACTGTGTCAAACTATCGTTTTCAAAATACTCAATAACTTCAATGTTATGTTGATTTCTATTTCCACATAGACGACAATCACTTGTTGTAATCATTCAAAACTGAGAAAATCTCACTAATGGAAAGTAATAAACAAATCGAATGAACATTATCAAAAAACAACAAAAAATTACTATCTCAACATGGATAACCTTGATCTGATGTAATCGTCATCGAGGAAGCCACAAATCATCCTTATCGGAAGTAAGCAACATTATTCCATGCATATTGAACGATTGAAGTACAGTACATGAATGCATTATCGTTGTCCACAACATGACATAGATGATCGATGTTATAATGCTGCGTTGTTTTCTATTGGCTGGCGATCACGACCTTGAAGCGACCTTCGAAGCCGCCTGCTAACGGCCCACGGGCCATGTTGTACCTGTGTTACCTGCAACAATATAGATATATTTCCACCTTTTACCCACACTTCTTTTTAGACAATACGTATATAATTCACTATACATGAATATGCTCCTTTTGCTAAACATAGTGTACCTGTACTCGGCCCTATGGTCAAAATAGATATAAATTAAACATTTCAGCTTTACATATTTGTAGACAGTATAGATATATGTTGTAAACGGTTGAGTTCACGGTTGTAAACGGTCAGCAGCCCACGCAAAAAGCTGTCAAAGGTCTTTGCTATAAGATAGTATTGCTGAGAAACTGGATGGTGGTGGCATTGATGGTGGGCTCCCACTTGATTTTTGTAGGAAATGAAAGGTTTTGTTCACCTGAAAAGGACCTAAAAATAGTAATAATGTTGTAGATAAGAGGATGATGATATAATAATGTGAATGCTTTTGATTGGATTTAATTAAATGGAAATTTTTATGAAATGTCCTGTTCTCAAATATTGTTTCTCGAATATTGTAATTTGAAAATGAGGATGTCATTGCTCTAAAATATTGTAGTTTTAATTTTTTTTAAATATTATTATATTTTTGGTAATTCTCGTTATTGTGTCATTGGGTTACGGTATTTAATTTATCAGTTTGTTCTTCTACTGAATTTCTCTTAGAATAATATGATAATGATAATTATAACATTCGTATACATGATGCAATAAGTTAATGTAAATATAAATAGCTCATCGTAAATTGAAGAAACTAATCAATATTTGAATTTATAGGTCGCGATATGATACACAATATTTTCCTGTTTATACTGTTTATCTTGTAATTGCATTTGTCAATAATTGAAATAGTTTTCAATCGCTGTAGGCCTATCATCCATGCAGTGATAATATTATTAACGATGTTTATTAGTTAATTAACGATGCAAATAAACGATTGATTATTCAAATTTTCAAATACTATGCAATATTTTTACTAAAATTCTTTAAAATGAAGTACCAAAATCCATGAGTAACGTACTGAATTGAGTTTTTTTATTTTTTGTAATTCCTCCATTATATTTTTATGTTTGTTACGGTAACAGACCTGGAGAATACTGTCATAAAAGTTGCACTAAAATTATGATAAAATTTACAGCAAGAATATTATTCCACTTTTGTAGGAGCAGAAAAATTATTTTTGACGGATCGACAGGTTTTTGACATCCTATTGCTAGTTGAGTTTTATGCTGCTTTTAAAATAACTATTCTTATCAGAACATGAATTCAGTTGAAGAAAGAACATACTAATAAACCCATATTTGGAACAAACTCAAGTACTGTAGTGAAAAATCATATCACGAATTCCATCTTGAATGCTCATATCCTCTTGTTCAAATTTCCATTATTTATTGCATAATACTTGTCTTCTCAAAATATTCTACTCTGGCATTCAGATATTCCAATTAGGAGTGTTTTATTAGATCAAGTTATTTATAAACCATATATGCTTGTCTACTCTCCTAACGACGTTATTGTGAAATATGCATGTGTATGAGAGTGAGTGAGAAAACATTTTTGAAAAATGATAAAATTATGTACTACACTGTTTTGTATAGTTTGATGTGATGAGCTGAATTTTAATCTCAAAATGTTGTCGGCTTACAGAGATTTAGTTCGTGATTCCCTCTTCTCCATTGTGTTTACCTAGTGATAGGCAGCAGTTCTGTATATTGCGTTTTAGATATCACTATCAGTTATGTGCTTGATTTTAATAGTACTTCAAGCATAATAAAATGTCACAGGTGTGACTAGAGAGGCGTGAAGCTTATCTATAGTCAAGCTTGTCGGTTTCAAATTGCCAGTTGTTCAAATAAACTTGCAATCCCCGTTCAAGAAGAAAAAGCTGATAACTGTGCTCTCTTGTAACCATTTTCATAGTGACTAGTTGTTACAAAAAAATTGAATTCACTGGCATGGTTCACTCGTACCTTACAAGTTTTTAGCAAAAATAATTTCAGTCTAATGTCTAATCAAGAACTATTGTTGAAACTGACGAGTTTATTGATGCACCTGAATTGATATCAGAATAAATTAATAGTTTATGATTGATTATTTTGTTGTAATTCATGAAACAAATACTAACCAAAGTACAATTCACTCTAATTAATAATATAATCTTATAATAACATCTTTCTTTTCAGGTAAGATTGGACTCACAAGAGAATATGTTCAAGAAATTCCACTTAAAAATAATGTAAGTCCAGTTTCAATTAACTTTACTTCATTAACAGTGATTGTGCATTCAACAACTGTAGTTCACTCCGTTCTCTGTAAATTCCAGTATAAATTTGTAGTTTTTTATCAAAAATGCTAGGAGATTTGATATTTATTTAGTATTGATAGTTTGTGATTCATTCTGAGGTAATTAATGAAATAATCACTAACCAAAGCATCATTGAATGGTTTTCAAGGTGGCCAATTTCAAAAGTTTTTTATATAGTAATTCCTTGAAGTATTAATGGGGAAGAAAAAATAGAAAATAATAATGTACTACAATTTTATCAATCGATTTTTGAAAGCTACCAAATTGAAAGTAGATGTATGGAATAACCGTCACAAATCACTTGATGAATCAATAACTTTTGAGTTCTAATAATATTCAAAGTGAAATTTTCCATTGCAATATTGAGTGATGAACAAAATGCATACCTGAGATTCTGTTCTCTAGCAATAGTGATATGATTTTAATATCCTTTCACCGCAATAACCACTAAACCACTATAGAAGCAACTGCAATTTGATATGGTTATCGAATTACATCTGCAGTGTTTGTATTTATCCAGAGGCTGAGCGTGTGATTAGGAGATTCTTGGTCATCTTTTTGAACATTTTATAAGGCCTATAATGCATTACATATTCAATATTATAACTACATAATTACATAAAACACTATAATGTTATTATTAATTTATAAAAATATTTCAAATCACATTATATTCTAAATACTCAGTTCTACAATTCATTGTTGATTTATAATTTGGGCTTGGTTGAATCAATTAACAAATAACGAACACTGTAATTGAAATTATAATTGAATTTAATAATAATCAGATAAAATTTTAATTACTGAAAACGGGTTTCCAGGGAGATTAGGTTTGACTTACCTATCAACATCACATGATGAGTATTAAAATATAATATCCTTGGAATATAATCCTTCTTGTACGAGAATAATAGCTCAGCTACACTCTTCCAGCTTTTGAATACGTTGAATATATCATTTTAATTTTGTATAGGTGAAATTGATTTGGTGATAGATATCTGATACTTTTTGTTAATGATAAATTATTATTTTTATAAAGGAAAAACTTTTATTGGAATAGAAAAATGAATAAAAAATACTGTCGATTTAGTATTGATTTTTAAGAAATACAACAATTCGGAAATACTTTGATTAAAAAAGTAGTATTTTTTATTTCTAATATTTTTATTGAATGGTAGCACTAATGGCTCTCAATTTTTAATTCTTCGATCACAAATAAATGAAAAGTATGATCATTATTAATTATCATCATCATGCCCTCCATTTGCTAGTAAGAATTTTTAAAACCCATTTCCAATGAGCTATGAGTCAAAAAAATCAGCACCACTGGATCATAGCCTTGTGAATTGGACTGTTTTCTAATTTCTCTAATTTACGGTTGTGCAGCTCACGAAGAGCATCCACTATCTTAAGATCAAATCCTGTCTTCCAGGAAGTACACGATTTTATCAAGAGCAGTTTCTCTATTTTTTCACCCTATATTTACTCCTAGACTTTCTATCTCTAAAAAAACTTGCTGATGTTCTAAAATGCAGTTAGATGCGGTTCCTTAACCTGTGATAAGATCACTCTACTCTATAGTTGGCTCCTAGCGACCTTACATCATTTTTAATCTTTCAGATTTTCTTCCAGTGTATCTCGCATCCGAAATTACTCACAGAAAGTGATTATTTTTGAGATTTTTATCACCAGCACTAATAACAGGTGTACTGTCTCTCTCATCTTCGAAAGAGCTACTATCTAATTCTTAGTTTAAAATTGAATTCAGTTCATAACAAGGTCAATAAACCTTCATTGTTCATGCAGTTTTGTTCTACCTTTCTAGACTTTTTCGTCTGTAATTTACTGATATACTGTCAGTATAAACTTCTGTTTGAAATTCATGAAGTTCACAATGCAAAAAAAGGAATTTATTGCACAAAAAATATACTATATTTTAGAGCGACCATGTCCCTCTATGTATCTATTATTTTCATAAATTTATCATGCTTGCTAATTCTTCCATGAAACACTTCTATAACCTACTATTTGGTACTAAATATTGTGTTTTTATTCTAAAATTCATGATTAAGCATTGCATATTTGTATAATACTGTTGAAATTATAATAATTGTTTCCTTTGTTCAATACTAGTTTGTTAGTTTCTATAGAACTACAGAAAGTTTTTCATGAGATACAAAGTTTGATTAAGATTTGATCTGGAACTGACTAAGACTTTGGGAAATCTGATTTTAATTGTTTTAATTCATATTGTATTCATGAAATGATAGGGCGTCCCACATCTCATGTGGCTATAGTCACATCATGGCTAATACAGGGTTCATCTACTAATAATGGTCACTTTATATTAGTATAATATTATCAATTTTTAATTAATATTCCATTTTTCTATTCTAAAACTGAGTTTTGGTGTTGTAATCCACTGTCCACTGAGGGGGAGCAATATAGTTTAGTATCGCTGGTTACAGCAAATGTTAGCCTTTAATTTCTTTGGTACCCTGCCAGAAGTTAATAGCCCCGAGAATAGAATTCTCATTGAATGACCTTATAACCTCGTTTTGCAGTCTTGAATTTGTTCGATAGAGGCTGGAAAGGTTCCAGTCCAGCTCTTTTAACGACATGACGCCAACTTAGAACAAAGTTGTTAAGTTTTGTTACATAGTAGAGCTTGAATTTTGAAGTGCTCTCTAGTGCAGACACTTTATTCAAAGAAATTACATTAAAATGCATGCGTAAATCATTTGCTTGTTTTTCAATTCATGATTTTTAAACATTTATGAGTTGTTCTATATCCGCAGAATTCTTATTTTATATTTTGAAAATTACTCCAAACAATTTGTTTTGTAAGCTTTTGAGAGGGTGCCACCAAGTTCTATGTATTTTAAGATTTTTTCTCAATTTATCGCTTTAAAATATACTTTGATCTTATTTGTGCACATAATATTATAAATACTTTAAAATTTGCACAGTATTGTTACGCAATACTTCAACTAAACAAGGTTCAATATATCTCAGTTAGCACGATCTTCCAGGTTACATGAATCGTTCAAAATTAAAGTTCGTTTTTCCTAGTGGCATATAATGTAGTTGTTGATTTTCCTACTCGTATGCTATAAGAAATGTAGTCTATACAATAATATTTCAAGGTCTCCGAGTTTCGCCATTCACGTATCACTCCACATTCCAATTTGCACCATTGTTATTTTCATTTTATCGGTAACATTCCTGGGTGTGTTAGAAGGTAGAAACAGTGATAATTATTGTTGTACTAACTATCATGTCATAAATGATAATGGTATCGAATTCCATCTACAATAATAATTATTCAGTCTACATTCGATACTATGAAATGGAATAGATTCAAGTTTCAAGCCGTATCGGTACTGTATATCGGTATACGGTTACCCTTATGTGTCTACCCTTAATGCTACTTTTAGGTTTTCAATCAGGGTGCATGCAGAAAGGAAGCTGGTAACATTGTAAGCGCTTGTTAACAATTTGTAACATGTTTGTCACCTCCCACAATTTAGTTTTGGGCGTAAGTGTGTAGGCCCTTCCATTACGTATTATTTGTGTAATTTTCTGAATAAATTTTGAATTATCATTGATTCTAGAGTAAGGAACCACCTATACTTTTCAATTGATTTGATAAATAATTACAAATCTAGAACTTTGGGGGCCCACATCTCTCCTCCCCCTCTTGAATGGCGCCATTGACTGCACTTCTTCTTCCTTCTGTAGAGCAATAAACTAAATTGGTTTATTACGAGAAACTTAGGTGCACGTTATTCTCTAATCTCTATAATATTAATAGATATTAATATCAATGTAGTAAATAATAATTCAGTATACTATACATGATCTTGGTATTTCCAGGCTGTAGCATTGATTTTAGATAGAAAAAAATCTAAAATCAATAGCTGTAGTGTGTCCTTGGCTGTAGCCGTACATTTCAAACAGATAGTAAAGAATCAGGATGACCTACTTTGCAAGCACAATTGCATGGTATACTGATCACAGCACACAGCCCTCCCTATCTGTCAACAGTGACGAGCTGTTTTATGAATTAGCGAGCGCACATTGATAAAACTATCCTCTCCTTTCCTCTACTCCGCCATTGTTGGTTCGTCTGCTTCACAGGAGCGTTTCAAAAGCAGGAAATTGGAATTGGAAGCTCGCAGGACGCGCAGGAAACCGGCGCGGTTTTGGTTATTATTGCTGACGGAAGTCATTTTGAATTACAGTCACACCCAACTTTCTCTAGTCTGACAAGAAGGGTTTACATAGGCCTACCTACACACCCATTGTTGATTTGAATGATCTTTGAAGATAGTATTTGGTTGCAGTTTTAATATAGTTGTAGTGAGAATTTTTACAAAGTAAAACCATTTTTCTTATATCTCTGAAATGTTCCCATTCCTGACAGAAAGGTACACATTGTGTTCTAGGTCGACACCCATTGTTGATTTCCTTGTGAAAAATATTTGTACTCTATGATTTTTAAAGATAGTGTTCAATTTTGATATTGTAGTGGGATTTTCAACAAAGTACAAAAACTATTTTCTAAGAAATGTATTGTTTTCTTGTTAAAATATCTTGTTAGAAATAACGTGGTTTCGTAGGCATTGTTGATCGCCCATTGTTGATTTGCTTATTTAAAATAGCAAAATAGCATTTGCTTATTGAGTTTGTGTGGTATGATTTTTAAAGATACTGTAGTTGGATATAAGACAATAAAAGGTAGTTCCTGACAAGAAGGATACCATACAATGCATACATTGTTCTCTAAGCCTACACTCATTGTTGATTTATTTGTAGAAAAATGTTGGTGTGGTGTATGATGTTTGATAGAGAAGTGTAATCAAACACAATGTTTGTAAATATTGGAATATAAATACTGTTTGGAATATTAATATTCAGTAGGCCTTTGGTGTAAGCTTGTTGAAATCCAGAACTTGAAATTTAAAACGTTGTTTTTGAAGAAGTGATAACACTCGTGATTAATTGCACTACAGTGACTATCGTATCGTGTATAAAGACTATTTGGAACTTTTGTCGTGTTCGGGAATTCATAACCTTACTAAAATTATTTGATTATTTTACTAAAATTACTTTTATTTGAAAAATAGAATTAAAGTTATTCTTGTCTTTTTAAATTTTGCCAATTACAGTAGTGTAGTGAATCGATTACTTTCTGATTAGCTAGAAGTGAACAAAGCTATTACAGTGCAACTGCTCACAATTCAGCCAAGCTTTAATAAGCCTGAACTTCCAGAGTCCAGCTGTTATTACCGAAATTGGTGAAGGGACGCCTGGCCAGGTGTTGATAGTTTATTCAGGCGCTATTGCCGTAACCCCCGGGGCCTCCCAATCCGCAAATGGGCTGATTGCAATCCTGACAACAGACTAGCAAGTGAGCACGGACAGATCCCCAGTTCTCTCTCTGACTCACTAGACCTAAATAGCTTGTAGCCATCCACACCCATTCCGAGATACAGTAATTCACAAGGGTTGGTTTCAAAAGTCTGCTCATAATCCCGAATCAACCACCCCAAAGACCTAATGTTTGTCTTTTGAAAATAAGAAATGAATTGGCCTAACAAAGACCGCCTATTGGTGGCTGTGGGGAGAGCGAATGGTATCATAACAAGCAATATTCATCTCAACAAAGGTCGAGAAACCTTAAATACGGAAGATAACCCCCGGAATAGGCCTACCACAATGTGGATAACAAGGTGATTACGTGTTATTGAGGATATGGTACTCAATCTGATTCAGCATCATTAATTGTGGTGATTGGGGATTTTTAAGTGATCAATGATTGTCACATACAAATACTGTGTACTGTAATATTGAAGTCGGAGTAACATATACTGTACTTGGAGTAGAAACTTATCAGCCAACTAGTGATCACATAATTCAAATTATCAAATAATTCTAATTATAAGATCGCTGGTACTTGGTGCATGGAGTGGCTGTTCTTGAAGTTATCATACATACTGTATGCAGTATTTACTAATAGATCAAGTCAATTGAATTTCCACAATAGCTTTACAAGAAGTACGATACACTGTATTACAAAAAAATCATAATAATAGATCTTCTGTTGAAACTTACATCTCCGAATCAATAGTTATTGATTGATGTTGACATTTCCAATTCCTAATTATTCTCACAGAAATTTCCTTTCCTTTGAAATCAGTAATCGTACTGAAGAAAGTTAACAGTTGGTTGATTTTACTATTGCACATTGATTGAAAATCATCTCGAAATTACCTGATGACAATGTTCAATCTGTATACGAATTCATCCACTATATTTCTGCATCATAGTGGATGAATTTTTATACAATTTGAAAACTGTAAAAACCGTTCATATGTCATAACTGTTATTATGAGGTAATTCACTGTAAATCCAATGTTAATGCTATTATACAATGGAATGCTATTGCCAATCAATAGTAAAGTAAATCAGCTATACCAGGAGACGTATATTATGTCATAATCTATTTTTTGTTGATAGATTGAAAATTAAATATGTTGAAATTATATTCTCTCTTTTGATTCTATGTCAGTTCAACTCCACCTCATCCATTTGTATGATGAGGTAACAGCAACTTGAATAACTCCCTCAAAACGTATGACTCATTTGTCTTCATGTGCCTCATGCATTCCTTCTTCATGAGCACATGATTCAACATAAAACAGTGTATGCCTCACGATTACAAGTGCCTGAGTAATGAGACATTTTTCCACCTTTCACGTTCGCGTGTGTACTTACAGTTGGCTGTATATGTGAGTCATTGGCCTTCTCTTTTTGTCAGTCACTCATCATGTTCCTCATTTCATGTTGACTTTTGTTTTTAGCTGACGAAAAAATTAGCTCCACGTAAACGAATACCTTCCGGTTGTTTGAAATGCTTGCTCATGAGTTGGCATCTTGTTTTCAAAGCTGAGAAACCGGTCATAATTTGAAAAATTGGAGTACTGTCGAAAATAGTTATTCCATTTCCGGAATCGAGTTACTCTTGTTCAAATAATATTCGAGTCTTCTGTGTACTGTTATAGAAAGCTCGTTCAATCACTTTTTCTGCTAGAAATAGTTGGAACGAATCGATGGTCCTTGTGCAAAAAATAAAACATTTTAATCTAATAAGAAGAATTTAAAGAATTATATAGACTACCGTTGCAGTTGAATTTCAATTCATATTCAGCTGCCTTTAACCTTAAAAGACTGTGCCTTTAACTAATACTGTACAATTAAACAACCACTTGATGCAATGATTTGAGAATTATTTAAGTGGAACAAATTTATTCAATTGATTGTTTTTATCGGATACCATCTCAAGGTATCTTCAATTAACGTTTTACTCATCGCCTCGTTTGTTTTCAAACTGTAATAAGTTGAAAACTCAACTCAAAGGAAGTATACAAACTAATTACTGTAGCCTACTGTAAATAAACAATACAATTTTGTTCAGAACTCCTTTTAAGGAATAAGCTACGATCGATAAAATATTATAAACATGAATAATTGGTATTGGTCCAATCTCAAATTTAATGTTAGCCTACTATAAAGTCTCATTATCAATGGATGGAAAACATCATAATGTACGCAACATAATCAATTCTGATATGCTAGCGATTCGGGTCCATAATTTCCAAGAAGCTGTGAAAAACTAAGATAACTGATGACATTAATCGAGCAATGTTTCCTAGAACAATAAATCTGTATTATTACTATAATTATTGTATGCCTATATCATTTACTATCATTTCTGGAACGTTATCTCATGGTTTTCATTATTTTTTTCAGAATTAGTAGTAATGATTAATAGTTCACAGTTAAAGAATGCAATTACGTAATTCATTGATTAAAAACAAAACGTTACTAGATTTTTTACATATTAGTTTGATGTAACCATGTAAGTGCTGGACAGCTTCCCTATAGTAGACTGTATTAGTAAGTATTTGATACCGGTAGAGGTAGATGTAAATGTAAATATGAATTTCGATGTAATTTTTTCGATGAATTGATAGGCTAATTATAAGTAATGCATGAGAATTCGGTGAGAACGGCAGAACTATAACTACTATCACAGAGAACAGATTAGAACAGATACTAGAGAATATCGCTTCTCTATGATATTATTGTCTGAAACGAAATTAGTTATGGAAATCATGTACTGTTGATTGGAAAAGGATGCAAAATTGAAGGTTCATCTCTTATCTCTTATCAAGACCAATAACACACATTTCCTAAACATTCTAATCAAAATTTAATCATTTCCCTAAAACTCCATACAATTTATTGCACATCTAATTGTACATCATCATTTTAGATATACCAACTCCTTAGCCTAGATCGTAGATGTACGATCTCCCTAGATGTACCAACTCCTTGAAATGGAATTATCACAACTATTTTTTACATTCAAAAAATGGAAAAATTATTTAACTTGAAAATCACTCTGATGCACTCCATAATTCAACATCAGATTCTAGGAATTTGTTTCAAATTAACATCACGCACCCGAATTATCACAAACTTCTTATTCGGTGCTGGTGTTACTAATGGGTGCTATGTACCGCCGGCATTCTCCACCATTAATTCCCCCTGAAACTGACCACGACAAGTAACTTGACCTTCGAGGGCCATCTCCATTTCTGTTGTGTGATGAGACGCATGAATTCAGTTTCATCGACCACTAGATCAGATCCCCGAGGCTTGTAATTGAGACACGCTCCTCGCTAGGAAAAAAGAAAGAGAAACGACACTTTACTTATTTGTGAATCGAGAGAAGAAGAGAAGAGAGACACTGAACTTATTAGAGAAAACAGAAAAGAGAAGAAAGACACCAAACGTATTTGAAGAGTAAGTGAGAAGGAAGAAGACACAGAACTAATTAGATGAGTAAAAAAAGACACCAAACTAAGTAGAAACGTGATAAAAAGAGTACCAAACTAAATAGAACAGTAGAAAAAAGACTCGAGAATGAGTGGAGGAGTCAGCACTGGACTGGAAAATACTTGAATGCTAGAGGAGTTGGGTGACTGTTCCATTACTTTACATCGATTCTAACCCCTTCGGTTCTGTTGTATATCAAGTCTTCAGAATTGCTTCTAAAATGGCCCTCAACCCTATAATATTTATTTCATTTACAGGAATTGTTTTTATACATTTTAATAATAAGCAATAAATTAAAATAATATATTATATAGGCCTAATAAGCAATTAGGGACTACACATTCCCTACAAATTAATGCAAAAAACTTTAAATTTTCAACTACTTTCTTCAGCCAACTCTTGAATTAACAAACAATGGTCATCGTTTAAAGAAACTATAAACAGTTGAAAACTAGGAATATAAATACTGTACATACAAATTAGTTAACCATTAACAATATTACCATTTATATAATATTATATTGGAAAAATTATATTACAATTTCACATTGCCAAGAAAATTGGCTTTTAGAACAAGGTGTGGTTGTTATAAGGCCTTGAACTAGGCCTCGAATAAATTTCTTAACAGCCGGGGTGGTTAAGTAATTTGTTCTCATTATAGGTCTTGAAAGCTATATGTGGGTACTTAGATTCAATAAGTGAGCCAGCACACTAAGTTTGGTCCGCCCTTTCAGTAATAGCATAGACTAATCAAATTGAATTGAATAGGAATTTTTATTTTCAATGAACAAGGAAAAATACTTTGGGCCGGTTGCACAAAATTGAATTCAAGTTAATCTTCGATTACTTATAAGATTTGAGATTCTTTATAAATTGGAGATAACGCTTTTAACAGACATTTGTGCAACTGAGACTTTGTCATGTAAAAAATAAAAATGAAAAAATAAATGAATACTCTACTACTACTAGCTACTACTACTAGTCTATAACAATTTCTCGTGTTCATATTGTTTTGGAGAGAAATTGTTTTTGTTTGGGTCTGTTTGATTGAATGAATAAATAATAGGATACATTCTTTTCAATTAAAGTACTGAGTACTTATCTACAATACTGTAAGACATTCAGAGGTAAGAAAGGCTACAATTCTGTACATTCTTTATTCTGGATACTTGAAGCACCTTGAAAACAACCTTTTGTCTAGGGTCGGACCCAGTTGCTAATAACAGCGGAATTTATCAGAGCAGTGGGAATCCAACAATGACAATAGATAACCCGTGACGATGTAACGCCTTCTCTGTTATACGGCGTGAAAATCTCAAGGAGGGGTTGAAAGTGGTGGCAGGGGATGAAGGAGAAGAAAAGAAGGGGTGAAAAAGAATCCAGGTGTGTCACGTGTCAAGGGTAGAAGAAGACAAGGGGGACGAGAAAGATAAGAAGAAGAAAGTGAAGAAAAGTAGGAACGTGACCTTCAAAATGCTATATTGAACAATCTGTGTATTGATCAACATTTTCAGCCTCATCCCTTTCTTGAGTGATTCCAGTTTGATGGATTATTTTTAGGGGTTGTTGGACTGAAACTGGTTCCATCAAGATTGAAAGTTCCATTCAATTGAGCACGTAACTGTCCTTGTCAAATGAAATATGATTGGCAAACCTGACCTTGTCCAAAGTACTGTTTCTAGACGTTTGCTGAAATAAATTGGGAAAAATCTGATTAATTTTGATTATTGAGAATAATGTGGCACAATATTGACATGCAATGGAGTCGAAAGAGTCATCGTAATTGGTAAAAATGAATTTCCTATGATTTTATGATTCTAGATATCCATTTTTTGTAAAGAAGATTATTATTTTTGTCACATATAGTAGTAATAAAGGAAACAATATTTTATAAATGAACAGAGAAACATTATACTGTATAATTCCAGACATTTAATAGGTTTCCCTAGAAAGTTGGCATACACCCACATGAAAATTACAGTACATTCATTCATACAAAATGTGACACTACAACATTTCTAACAACTTTCTCTAATAAAATAGCATTACTCTTATGCATAATTCATTGATATTCATCCATTTGGGTTTATTCCATAGCTGTTCTGAGTTGGTGTGATGCGAGATGTTCTCTAATTGATCTGGGAGGCCTGCTCTGAGCAATTGCTGTCATGATATTTCGCAATTGCGTCATTGCCAGATGTGTTTTGAGGCTGCGTAAAATGCAAACTGCTAATTGAAAGCAGCAACTTGCTATCTGGTTGGCTATTCCAGTGCATCGGTTAGCCAATGGAGATCATATTGCGCTGGATATTTTGCAGGCTATTTAGTGTAGACGGCTTTTGCTTATCTTGAGCTATGGCAAAGTTGTAGATCTTCTCTGACCTACTTTCTGAATGTGTTTGAAATAGTTTCTTATTTTCTTTTATGTGGCCTCATGTTCCTGTTTTTTTTTATCATAGATATAGTTCATTCTTCCACTTCGAAAAAACATGTACCAATAGCCTTTTCTTAAACATAGGTGGAATTAAGTTCAAAATTTGGAGAAAGCAAATAATGGAAGTTGAAATTACCTACTGACTAATGAAAATTGATAAGAAGATAGTTTATTGTGGCCAATTCGATCTTCAAACCTTCAAAGAGCACATTCATTCAAAGTGTATCGCATATCTTTGAATGAAGGTGGAGTAATCACGAACATTATTGTCATATTGACACAAACATGAAGCGATTTATTATTTATTAAATTAGTATGATAGATTCAATTCAAATCAATTTATTCTTAAATATTCACCAGTGAGATGGACGATACATTCATAAAAATATAAGATAAGGAATCCCCCTACAAGACTATAATACATCTGCATCATATAACCAAGACAATAAATAATGTGAAAAATAAAAACGAATAATCTGCAACAATTCGCTAGTTATTACAAATTGATTTCAATAACATAATGATAGTATTATTTTTTTGCA
The DNA here is from genome assembly GCA_017141395.1 of Laodelphax striatellus. Classification (NCBI taxonomy): domain Eukaryota; kingdom Metazoa; phylum Arthropoda; class Insecta; order Hemiptera; family Delphacidae; genus Laodelphax; species Laodelphax striatellus. The sequence continues at coordinate 9,382,647 of CM029534.1, forward strand.
AAAATGTAATTTTAGTGAAAAGAGACTTGGGAATGGTAAAGTTCTATTTTACCTCATTCACTGTGAGTCCCCGGATATAGAAACAATAAAAACGTTGGACATTCAGAATAAAATTATGACCGTTGTAAAATATCACGCTTGACCGCAACGAAGCTTTGACCATTATTATGGTGGCTGTAAGGCGTTGATTCAACGAACTATAGTTAAATCAACTGTTTAACGTTGATCAACGATGCAACTGTTTTCACTCCAGCTAAACGCTAAACCAGTTATCGTCTGTTCGTTTCACGATTCACGAACTTCTGTACAAATATTCAAAACACATATTTCATGGAAAATAAACAAATATTCTTCACAAAAATCCCTTAAAAATTGAAAAGTAAAATACACACGTTAACGTTTCAACTTGTTTCTCAACTAGGAAACTCATTCATAAACAGTTTAGTTTCGTTGATGCTCGAAACGTTTACAAGCATAACCAATTGTTCAGCTTTCTGTTTCGCTGGCTGTCAGACAAAGAAATTCATCTCGTTAATCTGGCATGGTTTAGGATCGGAGTTACAGCTCACTGCTTCCAAATCGAAAAAGCCATCACTTTGAAAGAGAATTCCTTGCACGCATGTCGAGTTCTTTTGACTGAATTTAGGTCCGAGGAAAATGGAAAGCTGGAAATAGCAATATTTTTCATTTTCTGCGAAGGATTCGGTTGTTATAGATGTACAACATACACATACATAATATATGTACTTTACTTGATTACTTGTATAGGAAATCATGTTTCAGCAGAGATAATCTATTCTGGTTAGTCTATAGTTTTAGGTTTGACCCAAATATGAATGAAGTTTTGGCGAATTCAAGTGAATCATGAACAGAGAGAATGGAAGACGATCTTCTATTACTCTCTTACTTCTATTTTCTCCTATCATGAATCAACCAATTGTCAATTCGATATTGCACTAATCAGTATTTTGCCTGATTCATCACTTCCAAACGCGAACCTACATGAGTCAGTTATCAATAATTCGAGTCAATAAAACAATATTCTATAATGACTCTAGAATTGTTTCATTAAGTATTACATTAACTGTTATTTATGTATGTAACTCTATGTTGTAACTGTTCCATTAAGTATGGCTTGACAATGCAGTTGTATTGGAAATGCCTATATGAATTACCAAAATAATGCTGGAATATGCTAACTCTTCATTGTATTTGGAGTATAATTGGAATTTATTTGATCAGTATGCATTGGACCTTCCCGATTTTGGCCACATCAATAGACTTAGAAAAAGATTATGCTTGGAATTAATTCCCCTAATAATAACAATATAAAATAAATGCAAATCTAATCAGAGAGAATAGAAGTAAAAAGTAATAGAAGTATAGACTCCTCCTCTGAATCTAATTTGAAGAAAATGTATTATAAGTATTTTCAAATCTTCTTAAAAATTATTAACACTTTTTTCTAATGATAGAAGAGTGTTATATTCATTCGAGCGGTCGGTTACCTTCAAGTTGATCAATGATTGATGATGGATGATAGCTCACATCGATTGATAAAGACCCAATAAAAAAGGGTCACTGAATTCCTAATGCATTCACATTAATTTCACAGGAGTTGAGTTTCTGATATGAACCAATAATAAACAATAAAACTCCTATTATTCGATCAATTAGTGGCCTAGTTGCTTGTTTTTATCGCATTTTAACTGACAGTGATTGATAGATGTTAGCCTACTTATTAATGCACTGATAACGTAATGCGATTGTTCACTGGTTATTGAAGCCTAGTAGGTACCTCAATACAAAATAAAGTATATGAGGACTTTTGCATTGATTAAAACTTTTGTGATCACATATTTTATCAATAATATTAATCAATTTTTAACAAATTTGTAATATCATGGATCATGGCCAGATCACAGAGACATCTATGTATGTTTTTATTGTAAATTCATGATATCTTACTGAAATATTATTAAACAGTGTGAATTTAGAACTTTCTATTCACAAAACTTAGATCACTTTTATAAAAATAGTTATCACTTTTATAAAAATAGTTGATTATTTCTGGAATATAATATTGATACTATTTTCATGTACTTGAAGAACATTTCAATTTAATTCATACTGTAATTGAATTCCGCAATTATGTAAGATTTTATTGGTTAAATACAATACAAGTAACATTAACAAGTCCCAGTGGTTGACATACTGGCAAATTGTTATCAGATATCATATCAGACCTGATTGTGAAAGAAATTCCAATTTAGTTGATTTTACCATAGAGAAGGCAAGGGGCAAGGCATACTCTCTAGTAAGTCTCTCACTTTAAGTCTGTTCTCTGTGATTTTACTCAAATACTTAATTTTACTTGGATGTTATTTAAATACGATTATTCTATTCATTTATGTCAATCCAATGAAAATGAGTTTGCATTTTGAAAATAGAAAATAAATTCTTGTAATATTGTCTAGATTTCTCAATCTTTCTTTACATTCATTTCAATGTATAAAAACTGTATAAAAATCCCACATTTGATTCATGGTAACAAAATGAATCAGAAAGCAATTCAAGCTAAACCGTTCAGGAAGCACATCAAGATAAAGTAATTATTTTGAGCTATATATTATATTGTACTGTTCTCTACTGTAATGTGGTTGGGTTTGAGGAAAGTAAAGTGAGGAATAAACATGAGGTGAAACAATATAGAAATATATCAATATTCATTGATGAATTAAATAGGTTCATTGTTGAAAGATTAAAAAAACAAATCGATATCATGAATGATTACATTGAAGATTTTCACAAAAATGGTTCCATAACAATAATAGAGTTATAATGAAGAAAATATATAGTAAAACAATTTTTAATTGAAGATATGTTTTGAAATTGAATAATACGAAGTCATGACATGCCACTTGAGTATTGAAACTTCGCTTATCATTTATATGACTCGAAAAGGAAATCCATGTATTGATGTCCATTTTGGTCAGTTGCATATTTCTGAAATGTGACATTAACAAGCCCCAGTGGTTGGCATACTGGCAAATTGTTATCAGATAACAGACCAGGTTGTCAAACAAAATTCCAATTTAGTCGATTTTTCTTGCACAAAAAAGGCGTCAAAGAGAGAGTTACTTTTAGATTTTATTTTGAGTTATTACTTCCGTCTTGACTTGCTCTTAAAATTTGCATCATAAAGAGCAGACCTTGTTTCTGTGGCAGACTAAATCTGAATCAACTTCGGCTTCTAATGCAAAATTCAACTCACGTCAAAAAGTCATGCTGACCTCAAAAGTCATTGAAATATTTAAGAAAGATTTCAACAAAATTTATCAATTTAAAAAATCCCACTTAGCTACATAATTATCTAATTACATATTTTAAGAGGAACCAATATAAAAATAATAACAATGCTTCATAAAATAATAAATAATATCCTTTCAATAAATACCGTACACAATTTTATTCTAGTGAGTGATTTTGATTCATTATGTGTATTTATCATTCATTATTCATCTGATATACAATCTTTGATATTTCAGACTAGTTTTCTTGAGTATTTTCACCACGTTTGTTTTTTGCTTTTTACAGGTAAGAGATATTTGCTATTAATGAACATCAGACATCAATTTCAAGCTTGATTGGAAGTTGCAGACATGGTGAGCAAATGCAAATAAAATAAATCTACTAACGTACCCTACTGTAGAATACACCATTACTGTACATTCAATCAGTACTTTTTTCATATTTGTAGTATACACGCATCTTAATGCTTAGAATATTATACTTTTATTGTACCATGAATGACAAACGCTTGATATTTGTATCCATTATGATTGTGTTCATTGAGTGGATTTGATCGTACATAATACATGAATGCAACGCTGAAGCACTTCATTCAGAAACATCGATGTGTATTCTGTATTGGTATATGAAACGAGTTGTTGTTTCATATACCAATACAGATTTATCATGGCAATAACATTTCATTTAAGAAATAAATATCTACTGCCCAATCTAATCAATAAATAAATAGTTCATGTGAATTATTCGATTCATAATAAATGCAGTCATTATCATTGTTATTCTGAAATACTTTTTAATCAGGATTACATAAATTTTTACTATTCCTGTAGAGTAGTTATTTATATTTTATCCCTCAGCGGATAGATGGAATTTGGTGATTGAAAATTCCTCAGACTCCACATTAAGCTGTCTCTAATAGCAAGCTACAAGCTCGTCAGTCTGAGAATTCGTTCCAGCTTTCCAAACTCCACAGGGTTGATGGATTTTGTGTTCGAATGCTGCTACCAGAGTTTTAAAATAAACGAGCATTAGAGCCCGGTCTCAAGCTGTGAATGAGAGGGAGCCAAGACTCACCCATTGGGTATTAAGTCTTTCGTTAGTGTACGCGTGATAACTGTTTACATACCACGGAATCTGGTCTGGGAATGCTAAAATTGTTTATAGACGCTCACAAGATGGAAGCTGAGGCTCTGGGCTGGACGAGTCTGTTTATTTCAGTACAGTCCACCATTTTTACTATCTACTTCAAATTATTGAGTTTTTGTTGGAATCTTCAGTTTTCTACAGTCAATTCAACCCTTTGAATTGGGCTGTTCTTTAAATAACTCTATCCCTGGATTTGTTTGGCATTTTTCTAATCATAATCAGTTTTATCTCTTTTCAATCATGAATTGGATGATTAGAATTTATCTAATAAATAACCCCAATTACAGATTTGTTTGTAATTTTTGCCTCTAAATATTTCCATCTTTTGTGAATCATGCATTAGGGAATTGGAGTTTATCTTATAAATAACACCATCTCTATATTTAGGAGGCATTTAACTTCTGAATTTTTCCAATTCCCATCAATCTTTGGTCCATTAGGCCATTTTCAGTTTATCTTATAAATAGAGTCATCTTCAGATTTGTAAGGCGTTTTTGCTTTTAATATTCTATCTCTCAATTTATTTTTCAGTCTATTATGCATACTAATGTGTTCCAAAAAATTTAAGATTCATTAAACATTTCAGCTCAAACATATTTCTCTCTTTCATTTCATCTTTGTGGTTTGTGCAATCAGTCATTCTTATTAGTTCTGTTGAACTCTATTCCCAGATTTATTAGACATTTTTACTATCATGAATTTTCATCTTCTTTTTCATTTTTAGGCGATCAAGCGTTTTAATGTCTTCTATATAAACAACTCTTACCACAACTTCTTGAGACATTTCTGTGTAAATACTCATTTAGTCATTAATGCATGTAAATGTGTTCTCTAAATAACTTATTTCACTGTGTATTTCCTGTTCCTTTGAGAATTCCATTCCACATACTCTCACATCAACATAAGGATCATTGAAATCTTTATACTTCATGTCAATTTTTAAAAGTGCTATAAACATCTTTCAAACATTCTTTGGACATTTTGACTTACAATTTTGAAATCTACTCATTTAGAAAATCATTAGTTTGGCTTAATGCCAGCAAAAGTGATCTGAAAATTTCCAACTAATTAAGTTTTCAGGCATGAGGCATCCTTGTAAACAGATAGCTATCAGTGAATATTACGAAATTCTTTCTTGAAATTGAAAAATTCCATTTTAAATTATGTTTGTAATTCAATAGTCAGTAATTCAAAGATTTTAACAGTGATTTGATTTTTTTAAATATAATCTGGTTCCTAATGATAGAATAATAGCAGAATGAAAATATTACGAGAATTTGTAGATTGATTATAAAAAATATCAAAATTCTCTGTCACACACAATTTTTTCACATTTTGAGTTTTCATATACCAAATTTAACATACTCTTATCTCTTGTATGATATGCAACGACAGAGTTGTCAAGCTGATTTGTTTCAAATTTGGATCAATGAACTTCTAATTGACAGATTTTTGAAAACAGATTGTTCTTTGGTTGGGTCAAAATAGTTCATCATTTCAAGCTAACAGATAAAAAGATTGATCATGTTCGTGTGTTCGTAACATAGAAAGATGAGGTTCAAACAAGATCTCTATTCAAAAGCAAACAGTATTTTTATTTTTCAGATATAAATATAGAAGATGAATACTGTACTTCAGATACACATTTTAAAATCTTGATGTAGACTGCATACACAATACATGTATCAAGTCTAATATCTGTCAATTTCTATTGTGTCAATTCTCAGCAAGCATTTCAGATTTCAATAACCTGAATTCATCATATAATAATGATAATTTTTATGAAATTTTTGAATTCTCACACTGTACAGTATTAATATTATTCCTCTGAAATACCTAGTTATCATCGACCAACTCAGTATCATTTCCAAATGTATCACACTATCATTAATTCCAGTTTCCTGAAACATGTTACTCCCATTTAGAGTTGCACAGTGAGAAGTCAACTCTCAGTGCTCCATTTTTATGCACCAAACATGGCCTCTGTACCCACGCTAATAATAGTACCGGCATGACTACCATCGATCTAAATACATAAATATTTCTGTGATACACATAGAAGATATATATTTATCTTTTAAATACATGTATAAATTTCTATATGGGCTCTACTTGCACCCAGTGGTCATACATTTCAAAGATATAGTTATAACTAAAATATATGTATAGTTCTAAGGGGTTAACTCGCATCCAGTAGTCATTTAAAATGCACAGCCGATCACCCGTTTATAGCAATATGAGCAAGCACATTGCACAAGCTAGTGCATGTAATGAGTGGGAGATATTTGGCCGAGATACAATTCCAGTAGACAGTATATGTGCACAGAAGTTAGTAGTAAAGGCACAAAGTAGGGAATAAATTTATTCTGGATCCAGACTTTGTTGGGTTGTGAGTAGAGATATGTACTCTGGATGTGGTTGACTGTTCTTAGCATTGCACAAGATATTTGCAAGTGCGTGACCGAATTAGAGTGGGTTCAAGAGGGTGGAGAGGGATATCTCGTTTCTCATTTAGTTGGCAGAGAATGAGTACATAGAGAACCAAGTCCACTTCTATTTATTAAAAATGAAAGTCTCTCATGTCAGTGATTGGAAGGTGTTGGGAAAGTGATTCATACTATTCAATTCAATTCATTTACAGATCCAAGTACAAATCATTAATAATATGTAATTGGGAGAAAAACATCAGGCTTATTCAGAATCTATTTGTCAGAATTAAAATATATCAGTTGGAATTGACAATATTTCTGTACTTATTGTGGAGAAAAGTTCTTATTATTTCATAAATATTACGGCAATTTATATTGTAGATAAAGTAAAGGTAAACCTAATCAAATTTATTATTTATTCATACATCCAATATACAAGAGAATAATTATTGTAAATAACTAACTCTATTTTTTTTCTACAATAGTATCCTACTCTTAACATACAATAACATGATAATGTTGATTGAATTTCCATTCAACGGCATTGAAAGCGTTTCTTTGCAAGAGGTTCTGCACACAGCACACTGCACAAGAGAGAGTTTGACTGTTCAAATTCTCGCCTACAATAACAGGTAGAAGTCGAAGAGGAGAAAGAAGAAGAGAAGAAGAAGAAGAAGAAGAAGAAGAAGAAGAAGAAGAAGAAGAAGAAGAAGAAGAAGAAGAAGATGGAAGAAGATGATGATGATGATGATGATGATGATGATGATGATGATGTTGACAATGATTGAGGAAGAAACAAATTACAAAATTTGTTCAGTGTTGTACTATTACATTTTCCGGGACTGTTTCAGTGTTCGAAATGAATACAGTAGATGTAACTAGCAAAATCAAGATAGTGATATAACAAGAGGAAGATGGAAAGTGGAAAAAAACGAAGACGACGGTACAGAAATTGCGGGAAGAAGATGAGTTGGAGGATGAGGAGGAGGAGGTGCGGGAGGAGGAAAAGTGTAGTATTGTAGTTATGGGAGCCATGATGTCTTTTGTTATCATAAATGCAGAACAATACGGCAATTTGCATAACATGCTCCTACTGCGAGAGTCATGGCCTCTGTCTTTTGTCAAGAAACCGCTGCTCTCATTTTGTACCTCATTTACAAACATTGCCAGGTAGGCTGGCTGGTAGGCCTACTACAGCTGTGTTCTAGCTGTCGCCAGTTTGCTCTGAGGTCAATGTAACTTGTATCGATTTTATTCGATACGTTTCACTATCGATATCGGTTCAATTTTAATTAGCATTCTGCATACAAGTGAGACTGAATTCAAAAGTATGATATATTTCAAAAAATATCAAAAATCTTATACACAGTACAGCTCACATAACGTGGGTGAAGTTGGTTTAGAGCAAATCAAATTCCATCTTAATCAATAATATCTTAACGAGTTTACCCCATGAAGCGCAAAGTGCTTGTTTAAATGCTTGCAAACTGCATCAATTGGGAATACAGTATCATTGTACCACAATTATAATAATAAGAAATTAATATCTTATACTTATGTACAATTGTACAATTAGTTGAATATCCAAACTATATTCTTCATGGTAGCCTGATACAGTAATTCGCTCACTGCCACTCCTGTGTACATTCGCAAACTACAAAATAATTTTTACATTAATCAATTCACAGCTTTTTTACTATTCATTCAAACCATTTTCATTACTCCTTCGTTTATTGCAAATTGTTTATGATCTTCATTGATTGTTTGCCACAATTTGCTATTCCATTCTAGTCACTTAATAATCCGTTCACTGAACCCTCCTCTGTACATTGCCAAACTACAAAATCGTTCTCTCATCAATTAATTCACAGCTTCTTGTTAATCCAAACCATTTTCGTCACTCCATCATATTTTTTCATCTTGTTTACGATCTCCATTGATTGTCAATTTGCCATTCCATTCCTGGCTGTTTACAATCCCAGCCGGATTGCCCTAGTTGGTCCATAACATCCTGTACTCCTGCATTCCGAGCCGTTTAATTCGTCTCGCATCAACAGGTGTGATTCGCCTGTCGTGTGTGCGTGTGTGTGTCAAGTGGGCGCATGTGTGGGTTCCCTGTCTGCCTACTTGTTCAACTTCACTTGTTGCCTGCCCCTATTGCTTGCTTTTCTCTTCTACACCACAATATCGACAAACATGAATATTAAAATATTGCCTTCATCACACCACACCAACTTCCCACCAGTTTCGGTTATTAGCTTAGCTCACATGCACCAAATAGGCATGAACACAACTGCACTGTTGGGTGCCTAGCCTTAGCTTATTGCCTGGCAGTTTTCACGTCAATAGCTTTATTATTAAGTCAGTGAACAGTAGTTTGTCACTATTTAAGGAATTAATGTTGTATAGGTACTTCCTATCAATGGTATTTTAAAACAGAGGATAATCTTTGCAGTTTTCAACATAATCTGTCTTGAAATCTTAATTTCCATTATTCGTTACTTGTTTCTATTGAATTCCGTTGATTGCTTGGAAATCTTCATACGAACATTGGCGTAACTAGGTTCAAGTAAAGGGGGGTGGGGTTAGCTACGGAGGAGTCATGGGGGGTACACAGCAAGATGAAATCAATGTAATACTTAGGCTAGGCGTACACCGGTTAGTCAAGATAAGACGAGATTAGTCACGTTTAGTCACAGTACTTCACATAGTTGCTTATGAAGCAACACACACCGATTAGTCATTGCATCTGTGTGTGCTGCTTCATAAGCAACTATGTGAATTACTGTGACTAAACGTGACCAATCTCGTCTTGTCTTGTCTTGACTAACCGGTGTACGCCTAGCCTAATGCTGTCATACTCAATAGACATGTATTAAATCAGAGATAAGCACAACTACAAATTTAAGCATATTAGTTTTAACATTTTTTAATAATCAAAACCGATTTTCTTAAGCAAAATACAATTTTTACGCACCAATGGGAGGGGGTCACCCCCCCTGGTTACGTCCATGCATACGAAATGCATACGAATGTATGCATGGGCGTAACCCATGTATTCTGACAAAAATAATATACTATTCAAATCAGAGAGTATAGAATACGAATTTTTACGTCTATTTCTCTTATTAAATAAAAAAAAAAAATGGAGGAACTTGAATTGTAAATGGAGTTAGCCTTGTTCAGCTACGGCTATCACAGGTTTTTACGCTTTTGTTGAAAAAATTATAAACGGTTTGCAGTCATTTGAATCATCAAAAATCATTACATTTTTACATGGAAATACTATAAAGTATCAATTTTCAATATTTGTGGAATTTAAAAATTCTCAAAAAAACTATGGAATCCACAGATTGTAGACAAAATTCCAGTTGAGAAGCGCAGTATCAGCAAGTATATTCAGCTGATTAAGCTAGTTGCCGTCTGAACTATAGGGAAGCGAACAAGAGCCCAGCAAATTCTTCGAATAAATTTCGCTTCAAAAGCATAAAAACTCCAATCGTGTGTATCAGATACGTTTTCCTGTCAAGCGGAGATAAAATTTCAAATTGAAGCGGCAATTTAAATCCGAATAGAAAGTTTACACCTACAGAGTGACCCGTTAAACATGAACAAGCCCATCAATTTACAGTTAACTGATCATGTTTTGTAATTTGTGGCAAGTTTTACGATAATCTTTGTCGACTTTACTCCGGTTTCAGCTCTCCCACGCTCTATGAATCCATGCTGAATATCTATATTCATTAAAAACTTTAGAACACTCTCAGATTGGCTTAAATAAATATAGCTATTGATGCTGTAGACATTTAGTAAGATTATAGGATGCTTTTATATAGGAAAGTATATCTGTAGCTATCGATACTAGTAATCTTATATTCTGCATATATGTGAAACCTATCCAGTGTCGCCCACTATTAATTTCTCTTCTCTTCTAATTTCTCCTGTCGGATGAGGAACTTTGTGAAAAATACTGGTTTTTTGATCAGTGAACTGGTTCTTGAGATCGAACGATTATGACCAACTGTTTCTCTTAAGTTCAAATTGTTGTCTTAATAACTATAATTTTGAACTGAATTAATTATGACAGTTTTGCGTGCTGAAACACTGTAATTATTTACTTGTTTGAAAATGGTAGGATGAATTGGTTGTGTTCACATCTGTCATGTAATTTGCAGTAATTGAAATGCATGCTGAGATGTTGAGGTTTTTGAATAATTATTCAGCTAGAATGATGATTATAAAAGATGTCAAAATCTCTTTTTTAAAAATAGGTAGTCTCTAGTTGACTATATGTTCACTGCTGTCGTTTCCACTCTGATAACTAATCTGAAATCTGATGAAATATGAAAAATGAGAAGGGATACCTATTGAATGGGGTAGGAACCATCATTAACAAAAATTCATTACAAATCACTATTTGCATAGAAAATAGTCTACTGTATTGACAATTTTTGTTCTAAAACCGCTGGTTGTAGTTTATTCGGATTCAGAAGTTGCCACGTTACATAATAACTGCAATTGGCTTCTTAAGGTATCCAATGTTGATGTAATTGATAAAATCAAGTGGATGACTAAGTTCTGCGGTAAACCATGCGACTTCTGTGGCCAAGCTAAAATTTCATCTGTCTCTTATTTCAATCTCTACTTGGTCCATTTCATTGCAGAATAGAGAAGTTACAAAACTGGAATTTTAACTGTAGATGCAGCCAATAACAACATTCTACCTGAATGTCTCATTAGAATTGTTCAAATGATAAATGATTGGAAATGAAGAATATTCTTTGAATTAGATAAAATGGTGACATTCAAAATAATTGTGGTAGTTGATTATAGGAAGTACCAAAAATTTAGTAATTGTTCGGTTTTTGTCAATATATGATAGAATCTTTTTATGTAGGTTATTATTATTGTATTTTTCACACTAAATGATACTTTTAATAATGTATAAATTATTAAATTATTTTATTATTGAATTATACAGTTTGTTTGTGATATTGTAATTTGAAAATTATTGTATATTTGAAAGTTATTTTATACCATAGGTTTCAAATAGTTAATTTCTCATCCTCAAAAATGGATGATAAATTAATTAATCTTCTATTATTACTTGATGGTGATGGTCTATTGTAAACTCATCACACAAAAAATGAAAGGTAAGGCACTGCAATGGATAGACGACTACCTAACTAACCGAAAACAATGTGGTGGAATACATTTTGCTATTGAGAAAATGTTTGGAAGTTGATTAAATGGTAGCTCAAACTTGGTGTAATAGTAATATTTTTATTAATTAGAAAAATATTTGATACTTGTACAATACAGATGGCTAAAATCTATAAATGTTTCTGAAGCTTAGTTTTAGGCGGTCCATTACTCCATATTAGAAGATTTATGATGTTTGTAAATGACAAAACGTCTCCATATAAGTTTCAGAAGTGGTTTCGGGCTTCGGGGATTGAGATAGATGACTTGCTGTGGGCCTTCTGAAATTTCATAGACTGAAACCAAAATGTCAGATCTTCAACTGTTGACTGCGCAGTTGCAGCTGAAGAAATATACCTTATGGCCTGTTGATAGAACACATGTTTGAGTGGTATCTCCCTTTATGGCCAAAGCAACTTGTGCTCTGCAGTTAGTCTCCCATTCAAACCGCAGCGCGGCGGCCTTCCAACTTTCTCCACTTAATAATCCATATAAGTACGAGTCAAACAGCTCTGAGATTATTGAATGTGTAGGGAATTGGGTTTGTTAACTCTCAACAGAGAAGTGACTGAAATTATTTTCAACACTAAGGTTTTTCTATCCAGAATATTCTATTTTAGTTTGTTGGTGGGATTCGGTATGAATGGTCTTGAAAAAGACCAAGTGCCCCATATTATTTCAATCTCGGTGATGTAAAATGTTATTGTATTTCATGAGAAGTAACCTGACCTGTGAAGTTCACACTATCAATAGTTCACTAGAATTACCTAGGAGGCCATTTGGAATAGTTTGATAGTTTGTAGATTACTGCTTTGAAAGTAATATTTTAGTTCGAATTGAAGATGTTGGAAGATATATATCTGAGATACTTTTATATATTACTTTGATATATTCTGAGATACTGATTGGAAGATAATGTCTGAGATACTTTTTATGAAAGGCTAATCTCAACTCGTCCTTGGATTTCCAAATAATCTATGTTCTAATATAACACCTTCAAATCTTTGCACCAATATAAACTTTTTAGACAGGAATATGTTTCTTTATCAGTTTCTTTACTAGTGTACACTGTACATTCATTCTATTGTATTTGGATTGTACAAATCTAAATTTTAAAAGCATTACATCGAGTACCCACTCACTCATATGAACTAACGTGACTTTCCAAATGCTAGCTCCCATCTATCCAACAATTTCTGTAGAGTTTACATGGCAGCATGAAACCGTCGGCGCTTCTGATCTACCCAATCATTTTCGAATGAACATCGTACTTGTTATTGTTTTGCATGTACAGGAAATGATCTAGCGGTATCAACGCCTTGAAGCATGTTTTGTTTATAAGGAAACCAAGTTCCAGTACCCTGTGGGATGTTTGACCCCTATCATAATAAATAATTGAACTGAAATGCTAGTGGGTACATCTATTCAGATCCTTCTTCAATTACCGTCACGTTGCTCCTACCAGATGTTCGCTTCATTTCGCATGTTGAGCTTTTATGATATGACAGGAGTAGGCGGCAGATTGGAACCGTGTCTGCTGGAGCCAAATATGGACCAAGACGAATGGAGAAAGAGAAGGAGGAATAGAGAAAGAGAATGAGGAGGAGAGAAGGAGAATAGAGAGGAAGCAACAGAGAGATGAGTTGTTGAGCTTTCAGCGTGGTTTGGTTATTGGTACAGAGGCGGTGTGTTTTCAAACTGAGCTAGAAATATGAAGAGGCGAAAATGAAGATGAAGAAGAAGAAGAAGAAAGAAGAAGAAGAAGAAGAGAAGAGAAGAGAAGGAGAAGAAGAAGCAGAAGGAGAAGAAGAAGAAGAAGAAGAAGAAGAAGAGAAGAGAAGAAGAAGAAGAAGAAGAAGAAGAAGAAGAAGAAGAAGGAAGAAAGAAGAAGAAGAAGAAGAAGAAGAGAAGAAGAAGAAGAAAGAAGAAGAAGAAGAAGAAGAAGAAGAAGAAAGAAGAAGAAGAAGAAGAAGAAGAGAAGAAGAAGAAGAAGAAGAAGAAGAAGAAGGAGAAGAAGGAAGGAGGAGAAGAAGAAGAAGAAGAAGAAGAAGAAGAATAAGAAGAGAGGAGGAGGAGGAGATGAAGAAGAAGAAGAAGGAGGAGGAGGAGGAGGAGATGAAAGAAGAAGATAAATAAGAAGAGGAGATAAATAAGAAGAGAAGAAGGAGGAGGGAGGAGATGAAGAAGAAAGAATGGAGGAGGTGGACAAATGAAAAAGGAAGACGAAGAGAATGAGAACAATCTGGGCCTTATTCATGTAGCTTGTGGAATGTGGGAGGTTTCAATGTTTTTATGCTGGGATTGTTATGTTTTAAGGATATCGAACGGCTAGATGACAGCTGGATTATGTTGAGTACTTATTGTTGAATTTTTTGAGTATTCATATATTTTTTATTCTTTTTTCAAATAGCTGTGCTTTAACTCACAGTGTCTCCGTAATCTTTCTGTGTCTTCCAGTGTCTCTGAAATCCTCATGGAAATAAGAAAATGTGAAACTTTCTCTTCTTGGCACTATCTGTGTTTTTTTCAGCCTCCAACCACTATTAGCATGTTAGGCGGTTGCCGCGGTTCCTAATAATGGACATGAATACTGATGCATTCTACTGCGTTGTTCGCTAGTTGCGCAGTCATGCTCTATCAACAGTACGTGATTTCTAGGCAGATTTGTGATGAGTGTCTCTCCCCACTCCCCAATTTAGCGACAGAGCACAACCAGACAACCTTATCTCGATTTTTTGTAATGGTAGAGTAATAATAATGATGGAGGATAGTTGTACAAGCATATTTATCAATGTACGATGAACATATAGGCTAGGAATGAATTTATCTTTAGCTAAAATGGCTATTTAGACCCCAGTAGGGTTCTTCCGCTTCCTCTTATGAAAAATAAATATAAATATCATGCATACTAAAGGTCTTTTAATAGAATTTCTAAATTTCTTCAGATTTTATAGGATTACAATCAGATTTTACTTTATATAGAATTTTATAAGATCGTCATGGAATCTTTGATTAATACAGACCTACGAATGAGAAACACATCTTCAAGAAAAAACAATATGATTAGGAGGAGGACTCAGTAAGTGAAGGAGTAAGGGTGTTTTCTACAATAGAAATCTGACAATATCTTCGCATTGCTCCCTCCCATTCCAGATATTCTTAATTCCTCTAATAGACACATTCTGACTTGGGGAAATGCAAGAAAAGAATATGATTAAAAAGGACAAAGTAACTGAAGAAAATAGGGTGTACAACGAACTCCTTGTATATAATTACCACACCTTATCGACGCTATTTTTGGCGTAGAGGGTGAAGTGGACAGGAAAGAAGAAGAGAAGAAAAAACAGGATGAAGGTAAAAAATATAAAAGTGAAAGACAGAGGACTTCCTCCTATCAGGCCACCCCGGATCTGCCGTTTCGGTGTCTTGATTGAAGCATACGTCAACACGTTCAGGAGTTTTTTTATAATTCTTTATTCCTCTTCGTTCACGAAGGAGAAGAAAGAGAGAGAGAGAGAGAGAGAGGAATTAAGAAAGGGAAACAGTGTGTGAAAGAGAGAGAGTGAGAAGGCGTGAGGAGCAACCAGACATCTACTTCCGACCGGTGAACCGGAATTTTATTTTTTATTTTTTTCTACAACGGAATGATCAGTTGGTCCAACGAATTATTAGCTCTCATGGCGCCTTTCTCTCTTTGTTGTGGGAGTAATGACAGTTCTTCTTGATTGGGTGTCACCAGAAGCCGTCTTTAACATCTTCTTCATACTTGAGTTGCTCCTTTCTTTGATGCTATTGAGGAGTCGTCGAATAATGGAGAGAGATGTAAATATTTCCTCGAGCAGATGGCTGCTTCGGAAGGTTTACATTCAGGAACACACAGCCAGATGAATGATAAATTCGGGTTATTGAGTTATTTCCATCCATCTGTCGATAATTTTGGATTCCATTCTTTCATTTTACTGTAAATATTATTGGCTGCTTCTTTTAACGTCAGCGGGTTATCTCCATAGTTTATGAATTTTTAGAAATATGATTGATTTACTTTTCAACTGATATAATCAAACCTAAAAAAACAAACCTAATCTCAGTCACATACAGTATTTGTACATGTTACAGATAGCTCAACAGGAGATCGGTTTTAATTATTGTTCGGTCAAATTACGTCATTTTTCGGTAGTTAGATATGATTGCCTTTCCTTTAATGGGTATTCACTGAATCCCTCTCTCCCGAAAACCATTGGTTCAAACTTTAAACGGTACACCTGTTCTTAAACCCAACTATTGGTATTTTCTGTATTATTGTACATTTGTATTATTATTGTAATGTGATATCAAACATAGTAATTTATTTGTTGTTTGTTAACAAACATTCAGTTTGTTGTCAAATGAAAGGGAACCATCTTCCTGGTTTCAATTTCACATAGATTTTTTTATGCAATCTATCACATTGGTTTATTATTATTACTATAATATTTTATTACTTAAACTATAATAATTATTATCTATAGTATGGCTTCGTGTAAACTGTGCTATATAATACCTGTTGAATGTCAGATTACATGAAAAACACCCGCAGCCTACTAGTTTTAGAAACTTCTCTTAATTTTGTATTTTTATTGTCAACTGAATGGAAAATAATATACTTATCTCTATTTTCATCAATGTATGCAGTAGATTGTTAGCTTTATATATTTATTAATCACTCCGACAATCGTTCGGCGGTTACATGATTGAAGTAGACCTTCAATGTGCCAATTCACACTTACCTGATTCAGTTCGGTGTACACTTACAACGTGTCTGTCCAATATTCAGCGAACAATCGACCTTGATGTGTTACGTTGCCGGCTACTGACAGCCCAACCTTGACGTGATTTGTTTTTAGAGGCCGCTCCGAAATTGTGCAATGAATCATTGTGATATGCAAATTGGATGCAGCGATTGGTGTGAGGTGTCTTAATTGGATGGATGGCTCGAGGTGAAAGGAAGTGCGGCGCCAGAAGACAAGAAAATGAAGAAGAAAAAGAGGAAGCAGGGAGAGAGAGTGAGAGAGAGAGGAGATGTGGTGTGGGAGGATATAGAATAGCGGAAGAATGACGTAAAGGGTTAGCATAATAATTTGTTGAGCTCAGCTGTGGTAATAGCCATGTTGCTGGTGATACATGGGATTTTTGCACTCGCCTCACTGGGGAATTCGGGCTGTTTTTAGAGAGACAGAATAATGAAGAGGGAGTGAAGAGGATAAGATAGGAAGAGAGTTTTTAAGAGGAACATAATGAAGAGGATAAGAAAGAAGAAGAGTAAGAGAGATGATAAGAAAGAAGAAGAGTATGCTGGAGAGAGGTAGTGTGAGATGGTCGAAATAAGATGGAAGGAGGAAGGAGTGGAGAAAGGCAAGAAAAGAGTGAGAAGCTGGAGTTGAATGATGAGGTGATATTGGATAAAATGGAGTTGAAGAATAAGAAGTAGATGATTAAAGAAGGATTCTAATAAAATGAAAAGGAAAAACGAAGAAGGAGAAAGGAGGAAGAAGGAAGAAAGTGATTTTGGAGGAAATGGTGGAGTTGATGAATAAGAATTAGATAAAAATAGGTTTAAAATTGAAAAAGAAATAAGAAGAAGTGGGCAGAAGGAAGGATTTAAATTTCAAAAAACTAAGAAGAAGGGTGGAGAAGGAATGAGTAGAGTGAGAGGAGAGAGGGAGAGATGAATAGGAGGAAGAATGGAAGAAGCAAAACTGAAGGAGAAAATGAGATGATTAAGAAATTGACAAGGTGCAGGAGGAAATAAAAAGTAAAATGAAATGAAGGAGAAACCAAAAAAATAATCCGAAAAGGATAGTCACGAGCAAGGAGAGGCGAAAATAAGGAAAGAATAGTGTTGGTGACGAAGAAGAGACAGAAGAGGAAAGGGTATGAGAAAGAGAATTAGGTGGGCTGAGAAAACGTTAACAGAAAAGGAGAGAAAGAGAATAAGTATAGGAGACAAGTGGTGAAGAAGCAAGAGAAAAGTAGAAAAATGTGGATATCGAAGGGAGAAGAAGAATCACAAATTGAAGAAGAAAGGAATGAATATGAAATAGAATGTAGAGGAAAAGGAAGATGATTGAATGAAGAAGAAGATGACAAAGACGAAGGAATGGAGAGAGCCTTGCTGAAGAAGGCGAGAGCAGTAGGTTGGGTGACAAAGTACATTTTCAGCCAAAAACCTGTGCAGGGAAGTCCTCCCACAAGGTTTCTGGATCAAATCCAAATACAACTTGGGGCATGTAAACAGGCTGCACTGCACACGGTGACAAACCGCTCATCATTTCCAAAAACAACCTATGCCATACGTTCAAGAATTATTTGTATACTTTGGCTTTCACCGATAATTCAGAATATCTTATTTTTCCAGGTTTTTCTTATTATTCCTAGATTGATGGTAGTTGAACATTGTACAAACTTATTTATTATTTGATATGATTTTAATGGTGTGAAATAAAATCACCTAACATCTCACCTTCCTTCGACTATAACGGCGTACTTGGCTGCTTTGCTCACATTGAATAAGCGTTTCAAGTACTGCTTATCAGTTCTATAGATCAAGATTTACATACAGATAGAGTCAATGTTTATAAATAATGGTGCTATTCATTTGCTTAGCCGCGGGGTGGATTCGAACAAGATAAACTTCTATAATGGTGTGAGTCTGAATCGTTGCGTATTAGTTGTATTCATTCTGAGTGCTATTATATTTTAGTTGGTAACAAATCTGATGGTTAGTTTGATTCTTTGTGTATTGGTGGTATTAAAAATCGAATAGGTTGATCTAGTTCTCTAAATATTCTGTGTGTTGGTGGTATTCAACTGGGTACCAAATCAAATTGGTGGATCTAGTTGCCTGAATATTAGAATGGATTGAATTGATACAATTGTGTGGCACAAGGAGATCGCGAGCGGTGGAGAGTACTGGGCAATCCATGCACGGTTCACGCATGTGGTGGTTTAGCTTCTTTTATCTTGGTTTGGTGATCTGGCTTGGGGCTTGAGACAGGCACTACTCTACTGATGCCACTCCCTTTCATGACACCCATCTCAACACCAGACATGACAGCACGCGATGCGGGATGGAGAGGATGAATACGAAAAACGAAGAAGAAAAAAAGAAGAAGAAAAAAAGAAGAAGAAGAAGAAGAAGAAGAAGAAGAAGAAGAAGAAGAAGAAGAAGAAGAAGAAGAAGAAGAAGAAGAAGAAGAAGATGATGATGATGATGATGAAGAAGAGCAAGAAGGGGAGGAGGAGGAGGAGAAGGAGAAAGAAGGAGAAGAAGAAGAATATGATGAAGAAGGAGAAGCACAAGAAGAAGATGATGAAGAAGGAGGAGAAGAATATAAAGAAGCAAAAGAAGATGAAGAAGAGCAAGAGGAGGAGGAGAAATAAAATGAAGATGAAGATGACAAAGCAAAGAAGAAGAAGATGGCAAAGCAAAGGAGAAGAATAAGAGAGAATATTGCTCCTAATAACCAAAGGAGAGGGTGAATGGGAGAATGAGGAGGTGTTTAAGGAGAAAGTAGGGGGGAAAAAATAATAAAAAACTAAGAAGGAATAAAGAGGTAAAGTAAGAAAAAAGAAATACAAAATATGATACAACTAGGAGGCACCAAGGAGAGATAGACGATAAAGAGTGGAACGGTAAGGGATGTTGAAAAATTAAGTAATCCTATGTATCACGTGACAGAATCAAAGGAGGAATTATTATGAGTGGATAGAAGAGAGAAAATAAGTAGTGATTTGAATTAAGTTGAAAAATAATAAGCAGAGGAAAGGAAATTCAGTTGAAAGATAAGGGGAAGATTACATTTATTGCAGAAAGAGCTGTTGGAAAGAAGAGAGGAGAAATATAGAAAAAGGTGAAAAAGAAAAAGATAGGAAAAAAGAAGACGAAGAAAACTATGAAAATATTATAAGAAATACTTTATCCTGCGGCATTATCCAGTTACGTTCAGGTGGTGTCTCGTTTTGAATGCTCGATCACGATTTGTTGTGTGTTGGATGATCGATGCATTTGTGTCGGTATTCTGACTTTGAGCCGTGATGGTAATCGATCAGTCGAACAATTGGTGACCGCCTCTGAACTCACCAACAGCTGAATCCTGCCCAACTTGCTTCAAGTCGGGGTAGGACCCGTAAATGTGGTCCGAGATGTAATCGACTTCGACCTCGGGATGGATTTTTTTCAATTATGCCACTGATAAATGGCTCTTTCACGCCTGGAGGCTGTCATTACTTCGGCAAGATGAGGAATTGTTGCCGTCAAAAGTACCTGAGCTAGGCTTCCCGGTCATTTGATCAGTCATTTAGACTTGTACTGAGTTCTAGCACAGTTGGAGTTTCTAACTTTGTTCTAAGGTTCTAGATGTGTCCAAGCATGGACTTCCAAACCAAAAATGACTATTTGGAAAAAGAGATAAGAACAAAGAAACGTATTCTAGAACTGGCTATTATCTGAGAAAAGGCACCTGTAACTGAGATCTTGATTAATGACAATAAAATAATGGAGATTCGTCTGGTTGTAATAATGGAATATATGCCATGAACTTTCATGGCCTTCAAATCTCTCAAGATCAAAATTGGTTTATAATTGTTGAGGATGTAATCATTTGTGATCCACTGCATTTGATCTAATTATGTTTCTTGATTTATGATTACTTTGGGAGTGGCTCAATAATTATTCTGTGATCTACTAATGAGCTCTGTTTTGGTTGAGTGACTACCGTGCATTTGAATTTAAATTCAATTCAACCTAATTTTTCATCTTTTCTACTTGCTTTATTTGGTGGAATCCTCAAGAAAGTTGATGGAACATTAAGAATTCTCAAACACCATTTCTCTCTATTATAATCAATCATGTAATCTATCAATCAATTGAATCAACAAATTTGTATAAAGATGTTTAATGTAACGTTATTGTTTAAAAGCACTATAAAGAGTGTTTTCGTTCTCACATTATCCCAAGTTCAGTTCAACCACGAAATACTGTAGACGTTTTTCGAGTGTGAAGCTTATGTCGGGTACATTAGAAACCGGTCCTCTCACGCCTGTCCTGTTTTATCGGTGTTCAGTCTTTATGATTATTGTCACCGTGCTCTGCTCCATACTACCTCAATAGTCGAACCCATCATAGAGAGAAAACACTATAGAGGTGCCCAAGGATTGTTATAGTGTAGATATTTATAACCGAGGCAGAACTATCAAAAGAGTGAAAACACCATAGAGATTCTCAAGAATTGTTTGTTATAGAGTGTAGGTAACCGAGTCACAGCTATCAAAACGACGTGAAGAACCGAAGAACAAGCCTGTCTATGTTTCCACTTTCGCTGTTTCAATCTGTGTGGTCCGATGCTTATAGGAAAATGTGCGAAGTCCAGACAGAGAAATCAACACGTTTTGAGTCATGAAATTTGTGCTTTGTTTTCTGCAGTTGTTGTGACTGGACAATCCGTGTGGTCGATAAACTCCTCAAACATGTTTCTGTGTGACAAGGAAAGAGGTTTATGATTTATGTTTATTGTTTCAACATAAATCATATGTTTATGCTGTTGGTTGTTTTCAATGGAACGAAATAGGTTAACGAGTTACATGTCATTGCTTTACCTATGTACAATACCGTGCTTGGTTTCTAAAATAGTTGATATTGTAGTATATAATTATTATAATATCTAGATCTAGTCTAAGGGACAATTCCATCAAAGTCGATTAAAATTGATCTTCAATTACTCATAAGAATAAACTTTGTTAATTAGAGATTAAGCTAATTAAGTTAATTGGAGACCATCTTCCAACTGGGAATTTATAGAGGAGGAAGCTGGAGAATTCAAGCCTTTATTTGATATAAATTAACTTCTAGGTCCTTGATTTATTAGAAATCTTGTAGGCCTATGATGAGCAGCAAAGTTTATTTCAAAATCCATTGAAAAAGATAAATTTCTATCATATGGATAAGTGACTTGAGGTTATCTATCAGAGGTTATCTTCTTTAGTCATCTATCACGTAATATTCAACTATAAGAGATTACTACTTATATATTTATATTTATTCTATTGATATCTATTTAAATACAGAACTGCATTTTCATCTATTTTTATTTGGGTTTATGTTTTGAATTTTCAGAAATTACAGAGTTTAACCAGAACACTGAAGTACCGAAAGTACTTCACAAAAAATATCATGTTCAAATTTCAAACAACCTCATCCAAAACTCCAAACCCTTTCACTTGAAACCATTTAGAAACTTCTCACGATAGAAGTAAACACTCATCTACTTGAGAACGCACAAAAACGTCTCTCAGCTAGATTTTGCTCAATCAATCGTTGTACTCAAGTGGTTGAGAAACGTGTCTTCCATGGGAATCAGTGCCATTATGGCAATGTGTTGGTTATCTGCTTTACTTTATCTCGTCTCGACTTCGCTTGAGAAGCTGAAACTTTGCAAGGCCAGAAAATGGCGACTGCCAGACTTGCATTTTATTTGCCAGATGTTACGTGTGAAAACAGTACTGTACTTATGGTTTAAACTTGCACTGCAAAACAAACTAAACAACATTTACATAATACGAGTACATTTCAAAACGTCCATCCATCCATTTCTGCGTTGAATTATTCAGAATTCATTCCCATAGTCGTATTCGTTGCTCGTTTATGTAACAAATTTTAATGTAAATTGTATAATAGTTTTTTTATTTGTATGGAAGCGGATTTCTCTTTAATTCTTTCCTTTCTCCTCGGATTTTCTTCTTAAATCTTAGATTTTGAAAAACCGTATGATTTTGAAATCATGGCTTACAATACCCACAACCATCTAATCCATCTACCCATAACCATCATACATCTAAGACTTGTGCATGCGAGGTGGGAGATAGAACATTAAAAAGGCTTCCTGATCACAGGGAACTGATTTGAAACATATAACTGAATGTTGGATTTTGTTATTCCTCTAGAATTTTTTTTTGATCTTCAACTTTCCTCCCGATCTTGGAAATTCAGTTATGAATTTATATTTCCGATCTCTATAGTCTACTTACTACTTATATTGTCTACTATCAGTCTATACTTACTAAGTTATTCTTGAGGAACTGGAATTGGAATAGTTCCCAATGTTCCCATTCCCATAACTTGTACCATCCAGAAATATTTGTTTAATACATTACCATCTACTTAAAATTCCTTCTGTTTATTGGTTGTATACACTCATTTCCGTCTTCGTCTCCTGAAGCTATGACTTAATTTATTCTGTAGACTTCATTTTTGTGATGGTTTCTTCCAGGACGTTCTTCTGAATTAGTAGAGAGTTTCTGTAGTCTAGATAGCTCTGAGAGTTTGTACAGTCTATTAGTTGAGTGTTTTCAAAATATTTAGTGCACAGTTCATATCTGTAGTCAAAAACTTCTGTATGTAGTTCAGTCCTGAGAACGGTAACGACCCAAGGCTCTAATTGTTGGAGTGGATAGGAATATATTGAGCTGTCTGTTTGGACATGTGTTCTGTTAATGTAATTGACAGCCAAGTGAGGCTGGAGAAGAGCCACTTATCTACACTCAAATGAAAAGTAAACATGGAATAACGTGTTGAGATATTCAGTTCAGCTACTCCAGGAATTTTTTCGTTAGCACTGTCTAGACTACTCAAGAGAGTTGTGTTTTGTATCAATATTTGGTCATAGATTCCAAATGCTACCCTTAGTGACATTTGAGTAAGAAAGTTTCGTTGAAGTCAAAATTGACATTTTTATTAAGTTCAGCGTCTTCAGGAGTTATTTTTTACTACAGTACGATAGGCTTGTATACTAGAGGTTTTATCGGAAAACTATTCAGTGGAGTCTATACTTGGCTCAATCTCCATAGTGTAGAGTAGTTCTTCTGAGCTAAAAATTCCAATGTATTCAGAAACCGAACCAAATTTTCGTCTGTAGCAGTAACCAATAAAAATATTGGCCTTTACTTCCAAATTTCAAATATTTTTTGTTGCTCAAATCCCTCTTGGAATTTTACACGACATTTGAAATAAAATGATAAATATCCCAAGAAGGGTTACTCAAAATGAAATCAGTATATTTTCTCCCATCACAATTTTATTCACTTTACTCATGGATTATTTTACTTTGGATCAATTATTTGTGCTTCACGTTTTGTAAAGGGCTGGTATATTTTCGCGAATTACAATTTCATTTTTTCTCATTCTATTCGTGAATTATACTTTGAAATAGTTCATGTTTTGTGCAGGGCTAGTATATTTTCGCCCATTACAATTTCATTTTTTCTCATTCTATTCCTGAATTATACTTTGAATTACTTCACATTTTGTGTAGGACCAGCAACCGTGAAATGGGAATTTCACGATCCAGTGTTCCCTACGTCCGGTTTGGGGCAGCCCTTCATTGGCCTTTATTTTCAAAAGACGCCGCTCTCTTTTTTTGAACGCCCCAATTTGACCCTTGACCCTTTGAAACCATTATTTTAGAAGGGCAATAATACTTCCATTCTAACCATCATTAACCCCCCAGCTGCTCTCTAATATACCTGTCAGTATATGTAACAAGGTCTTGTGCAGGTGTTTTCTGTTTGGATCCTATTTGAGAGCAGTGGGTAACATAATTAGATTTCTGATCTAATAATTCCAAAAAGGTTCTTCATAGATTGTTTCAGCTTTCTGTCTTAGTTCGTGAGATATATAGCTTGAGATATCTTGAGATATATGGTCGTTGGTTGGCATTTGGCATATCAATTTGTTGACTGTATTTTGATCATATTGCGTTTTCCAGTTATTTCATTAAATACATTATTATTATTCTAATGTCTAATTCTTTTCCAAATACCACACTTTCTCTATTATTATAACAATGTCCAATGATAATCATTTATTGTAATCAATTGATTATGGTTCCAATTAGAATATTATCCTACTGAAGATAACATATGAACATCAAGCACTATGCTCTGTTGTTGAATCAGATTAAAATATTGTTCTAAAATGATCAAATACAGCTCGATAACCCGATACAACATCAACCCTTTTAAAAGCGTCAGGGAAACTTTCTGTTATTATGTTGAAATATAGGCTTAATTGTTTGTGATTGCATCCGGGGTGGGGATAATAGTGAAAAATATTAATTTTATTAAGTGAGCTACTCAATGATGATGGCTCAAGCTATACCACGAGAACTAAACTTGCTTTAACATCGTTAACCTTTTGGATAGTGGTTAACCCACCGGAACCATTATTTGTTGTTGTATTCTACTAGAAACCAGAAAAATACGCTACTTCAAAATTATAGAGAAACATTTGAAAAATTCCTCTGAAACAGTTCTGAAATGAATCCATGTTCCTAGGAAATGCTTGAATTATGATCTTGAGTTTGATTATGATCATTATAAATGCTATGAATCGTGATTATTGTGAAACAAGATATTATATTCTGCAGAATGGAAGCGATAGAATAGAATCAAAGAAGGGAATTCTCTTCCAAAGTAGCTTTGTCGTTAGTTGCCGGGGAGGGAGTGTAGGGAGGTTGTTTTCCAACATCAACCCTTTTAAAAGCGGCAGGGAAACTTTCTGTTATTATGTTGAAATATAGGCGTAATTGTTTGTGATGTCTGCATCCGGGGTGGGGATAAAAGTCGACAAAACCAAAGTCATGTGTCGAGAGGAAAATCGATTTTGGTAACTTCTTTCACTATGGTTATTTTTCTACTGTTCCCTTCACAAGCCAATACCGTAGAGAAAAATACTGTAGTAGAAAATTCTGTGTATTATACAATTATATAGAATAATGCGATTAATATGTTGTAGTTCATCATTCCAAATTTCCCTTCAAACAATTTTCTGGATTTTGTGAAATAATCAAGTTGAATTATCAAATTTATTGGTCTTTGTTATCTCGTTATTCAATAAATGAGCTCTAGCATTAAGTTAACCTCAATATCAAATTCGTGTATTTTTACAACCTTTCACCTTTCTATTCATTAAATGATATTTTCTTCCTGTTTTATTAGATTTATCATATTCTGTAGTTATATTAGATCTATTATTAGTACCTAGTGAGTTGATTCTCTTATTAGTTGAAAATTATTATTATTTTTCCGCAAAGGGTTCTCACTTCTATAAATTTCACTTCTATTGTGAAAGTAACTTGAAATACCGTTTCTGCAATATTATTGAATACGCCTCTGAAACAACAGTAAAATAATTGAATGAAACAAAAAGTAATAACTGTGTACCAAAATCACGTCAAAGAAGCAATCACATTCAGTTATCGGGTGTGACAACACTGTCAGACTGGGAACTTCCCAGTTTTTTTATTGAATACAAGGTTATTGACTTGGCCTTTCCTGTCTATACCAGCCAGGCATCTTTCTCTATCAATTATTATGTTCGTGGGTGCGGTACATGACGGTACAGCACAGATCCAACCTTCTGTTGAATCCTATACCTATATACATAAAAACAATATAAGGTTCAACTATGATGTACTCATGTACAACATTGAATCGACTCATAACTGAAAATATATACGCTGTTATTTGATAGTACTTTGTATAAAAACGTAGATGACGCAAACTAACTGAGATGACGGATTCGTGTTGCAATTAGTTATTACACAGTTTGAAAGGATGCATACCTCTGCACCTGGGTCTGGGGTCAGTTACTTCCTTCAGAAGATCCTTTTCGCAATATTTCTTTGAAAACAAACCAATATTAAACAGAGCAACACAAGTCTGTAGAAATAAAAGATTATTTTATAGTTGATAATAATTGGATTATAATATTAATAATTGGGTAATTCTTATTTAATAAATAAGAAATAATTGAACTAAATTCAATAATTTTAAAGTTTAATAATAAATGGTAAGTTTCTTCTAAAACAATATCTAGCTATATAATCGTTTACCTAATATTATTATTTATTTTCAATTTTTATAACATTGTTTCTCCTTTAATGGTTTATTAGTATCACATCTTGACAATAAACGTGTTATTGATTAAAAACTAGTTCCACTTGTACAACATTTTTAATTACCTTGAATTCCATAATTGTTTATCATTGTTTCATTAGTACCATAGACCAACTATACAGTTAGTCTATGTTCGTACACTCCTTCTATAGGTGAGCAGGGCAAGTGTAAGTAAACAGCCAATGAGAAGCTTCCATGATTTGTTAGCAGCTTCTTTCCGCCATTTTCCATCACAAACGCTCAGCCAATCAGAGACCGGCAG
This sequence comes from Laodelphax striatellus, assembly GCA_017141395.1. Lineage (NCBI taxonomy): Eukaryota > Metazoa > Arthropoda > Insecta > Hemiptera > Delphacidae > Laodelphax > Laodelphax striatellus. Next base: position 9,409,986 of record CM029534.1, read on the forward strand.
TATTTGAATGCTTCTCTTGCCGGCCATTTTGTTGTAGAGTATGCTTGGCCAATCAGAAGCTCGTATTCAGTCTTCAGTCTATCTTGTCCGTCATTTTTATTTCAATTAATCAGCCAATTGCGATTGGTCATTCGATTTTGGTTTCATTTCGGCCAAGCGTTCATATATTTCCTCTTATCAAGAGAGGACAATAATCTAAGTTTGATAGATCTATCTATGAATGGATATTAATCTAGCTTTTAATCTAGTAATCTATCAAATTTTTAGCCGTTCAAACTATAGCCATACAATTTCTCGTTGACTACTGAATTGTTTTCAGAGATATGACATTCAGACATTGTCACCTTTCTAATTGGTTAATGATGAGAGATGTTGAGAGATGAAATCCAATCCATTCAATTAAACTCTCAATGTAGAATATTTCCCCAGATGGAATCATTTCTAACAAATTCATCTCATTGCATACAACTAATGTAAAGCTGTTTATCCAAGATTTTCGTTTTAAGTTGATTGGATAGTTCTCAGTAAAAAGGTCTTGTGGGTGAGAAGGGTTCTCTTCAATTTATTCATTCACTATTTTTTCTCTTCATTTTATAATTGAATTCGCATTTGATGTATCTTACATCAAAATTAACTCCAAATGAAAATTGAATTAAAATCTGAATCAACTACAAAACCAGTGAAAAGAACTGCTACATATCCACAAAAAGAGTTATTTCTATTGTCTGACTGCATCGCAGACTTATTTCAAATTATTTCTTTTTTTTCTTGGTTGTATGCTATTTTAAGTATCAAACTTGAGAAGAATCAAGAAACAAAGTCCAAATAGTGATAAATTTTCTCATCCAATGCAAGGTTCAATAGGACACAAGTCGCCTAATAACTTAACGTGGAGCCGTCTCCTTCCCATTACTCAGACTCTGAAAATAGTCCTACCGTCTATATTTATTTGGCTGTGAATAAATTTTTGTTTGCTTTCGATTGGTGGCTTGCTGGCGCTGGATCAAAGCAAGCAAAACTGAATTCGACCCTGATTGAATTCACTCAAAAACGTGAAAAAATTCACCTTGAAGTCAACACACGATGTAATTCCCATTGAAATTAAACCCTTAATCTTGTGCTTTCTTCTCGTTAAAATTAATAGTTTAAAAAAATATTAATCTATTGATCAATCTTCTGTTACTGAAATTAATTGATTACTTCATACACTTTTAAGTAGATAATAAATTTTTAATAAATTTTCTAAATCTAATAATGTTTTCTAAATAAATTTAAAATCATTTTAAATAACATAGTGATTCGAATATATTTGATAATTGACATTTAATTATTCTTGGTGTTTTCTTGTTCAATTCTCTTCAATCTTTTTTTCTGCTACATTTACATATTAAAAGACTGCCCATCAAAAGACAGAGCCTTCGTCAATTTTTCTAATACAATAGCCCATTCTGACTGTCAAACTGTGAAACTTACTATAGTATTCCAGTTTATAGCTAAAACAACTTACGTAGGTTTTATAGAAGAAATTGTATGGACTTTACTTTAAGGACCTTTTGAGAGAAATATAGAAGGCTGTTTTTCTCTTATTATTATTATTTATTTCGTTCACGATCTGCTTGTCTCATCTCGATACCTTTTTCCTTCAAAATCCTTCGTAGGAAACTAATCTGGATCTGGAAAACGACCTAATTTGTTTAAAATGTGCAAGCATATTTTCCAAAGTTAAAATGAACATTGTTCTCGTTTATGTACAGTCCGGTGGAGACAATCTGGTACAGTCGCCCTCAGAACACCAGTAGGTAGGTTAGTAATTGCCGGTCTCCTTTTGGTCCCGGAAACGACTGTCCGGAAGACGGAAATATCATAATCCAAAAAGGAAGAAGCCGAACGGATCAGGGAGGCTGTATTTTTTTACATGCACTCTCCCCTTTGCTTACGATTTCACTTTTAGAACACGAGGTAAACACACTTCTGTCTTCAAGCCTCTCTCAGTTGAACGTCTGTTCGCTCTCAAAACGAGGACTAAGGAAGATTGAGTTCGAATAAAGAGATTAAAGGGAAGAAGAAGATAGAAGGGAGAAAGATGTTGAAATGGAAAATGAGATTGGGGGAAAAGGAGATTGAAGAAAAATAAAGGTTTGATGGAAGAAGTGAGATGGAGGAGAGGAGGATGTATAAGAAGGGGAAATGACAAATAAGAAGAATTAAAAGATTGAGAGTTACAATTTGATAATTACAAGATTATAGAATTCTGAAGACGATATAGGAGAAGAAGCGGGCAAGAGAAAAGAAAGAAGAAGATTGGGGTATAAGAAAATTAAGAGCAGAAAAATTTCGTCCAAAAAAAGCGAATAAAGTATGAGAAAGAAATGTAAGAACACTACACTAAGAGGAAAGAGAAGAGAAAGAATAAGAAGTACATCACTAAACAAACATAATACAAGAGAGAATGATAATGTGGTGGAAGAAGAAGAAAAAGAAGAAGAAAGAAGAAGAAGAAGCAGAATAAAGATAAAGAAAATGTAGGAGAATAATAATAAGAAAGAAGATGTTTGATGTGTCCATCCCCCAGTAGCCATTTGTCATGGACTTCTCACCCTATTTCCGGGCAGTGGTACATTTCATCCCTCAGCCTCCCTCCATTCGTCATCTTTCTCTTCATTCCATTTCCTCTGTTAGTTCTACATTCATCTCTTGTTCTATTCCACTAGAAGAAGCCAATGACTCATTCATAGATCCTAGAGCTAGACTTCCTAACTACACTTCTAAATCTAGCCCTAGTACAACTCTATTATCTGATCAGAACGCCTTCATCCCTCTGAAATTGATCACAGGGTGAGTATTAGATTCCATTCACACCGTTGAACTTTATGGAAGATTAGATTAGTTTGGATTATTTACTTTATTTGTATAAATCTCAAAATATTTTTGCTAAGATTCTAGATTATGAAAATTGAAATAGGTATAATATTTTATAAGTAATTCATAGGATTTGTATTGGATTCCATTCACATCATTAAACATGAAAGAGGTTAAGAATAGTTATGAATATTTACATTATTTGTTTGATTCTCAAAATAGTTTTGCTCAGATTCTAGATTATGAGAGTCAAAATAGATATAATTATTTATGAATAATTCACAAGGGATTCCATTCCCATTGTTGAACTTAATGTAGATTGAAATCTCCTCGAAAAGAAAACAGAATGAAATAGAGCAGAATGAGAAGTAGAGTAAAAAATTAAAATAATTTATGAAAAGAGAAGAAAAACACAGTAGAAGAAAAGGTAAGAGTGGGAGAAGACAGACAAAAAATTAGAATTAGAACAGAAAAAGAAGAAGAAGGAGAAAGAAATAGAAGAGAAAACTAACGAGTCATCCCTTCGAAACGTTATCACAGTCGTAGGGTACATATTGAATTCCATCCACTTGGTTGACCTTGTATGGGATTTATTGCGATTTCCTTAATGGCGAATGAATTGTTATGTCCGTGTCCAATATGAAGGAGTGAGTGACGAGTCTTTTTAGGGCTGTCGAGGGGTGATCAATTATTCTTCATTTGTTATGTGTAATTCTTCTACACCACATAACGTGCAGGGAACTTGTGGTGTTGGTAAAATTGCTTCCTCTTCATGTGAAGAACTGAATTAATGATTGTATTCTATCAAAATTGAACAGAAACCAGAATAGTTTGTGGGAAGATCACAAATCCTCTATCTGCTCTATCATATGAATACCAAGTCTGTGAATCTGACTTCCAAATTTAGACGTCTTTGGAAATGCTGAGTTTTATTTTGCCCAACTGAATAAATTGAGCTCTGATGGTCAGTTATTACTCTTCAATTTCAATATTACATTGACGAAAGTAATGGTATTAATTATTATTATTATTTTCAAAATTTTAGATTGCTATGTCGTACATAAAGAAACCAGTTTTTAATGAATTATTTACTGGTTTCCTAATACAACATAGATAATAAAAACTTTAAATTTCCAGTGAAATCAAAGTTTGTACTTTTCAAAGCATATTTACTGGACATGTCTTTGTGGAAGTTCAATAAAATCATAGGAATCTCTTCTGATCCATTCATTTCATTCCATTTCATTTCATTTATTTACTCACAATTTCCAAAAACAATACAATAATACAACATATAAATACAATACAAAATTCGAAAAAGTGGTTAGGGGACCTCATTATTCAACACATCCATTCAACATATTTACATTTGTCACTTCTGTCATATTCATAGAGGAAAGTTATACGTATTCTTTGGAACTACTGGCAACTACCAATAGCATTTACAAATACTTGACCAATCAGGAGAGAGTAGGTGGAGCTTGGAAGTGTGTCTGAAAAATATTTCATGTCACCCAGTTCCTACTGCCATCTATTGGTAGGCTTCAGAATTACGTTTCGAATAACTGTTGACCAACCAGCAGAGAGGTAGGCGGAGCTTCCAAGTTTGTCTGATACGTACAGTAGTATTGTAGGCTACACAGTAACCACTGCCATCTCACGGTTAAATTCAGAATCATAGTTTTTGTCATAGCAGCACATCGTTGACCAATCAGAAGAGATTAGGTGGACCTATACCAAATCTGATCAAATTCCTCAAACTTTCAATAATTGATCAAATTTCTTATCTATTATTAATCAAATTTTATTATTTTGTTTCGTCTACCGACAAGTCTCAAATCATACCACGTGATAACCATGCAAGCTTAGTAATGTTCTGATCGCGACTAATTTCTAACTAATGTTTCGTGTGCGAATATTCTCTGGCTTACCTCGAATTTGGCAACAGACCCAGAGTTTTAGTTGAACACAACTCAAGAAAAAGATTTACAACCTTGTACTTCCGTTGAAACTTATTCTAGGATTGTCCCATAGAGACTGATTTACATTGCGAAATTGCTGTACTTATTCTATCTTGACAAATGTTTGAAACCGTTAATTAACTATCAACATTGTCAGGAATGGAAGATAATTTTTAAACATGTCTATGTTTTTTTGTCAACAAATAATAAGTAATGCATTAATCTCAATTACTCATTGAAATTGATTATTTTTACTGTCTACCTTTGAAACGTCATTCTTTTCCTCTGAAATAGTTTTCTTCCACGTCAAAGTTAGTAGCCTATACAGTACTGGCAAAACTTTTCTTGGGTTTTATTGCTATATTTGATGGAAGATTACCTCGAATTTATATCCTTACGTAGTTTATCCTACGTATATCCTAATAATTTTTCTATTTTTAAAGAATTATTGAGATATGATTTTTTATTATTCAAATCCATCATTTAAAAGTTAAGATTTAACTCGACTTCACGATAGCATATATTTTCTAAAGATAAAAGAGAAAAACTCATTGTAATTTCAGTGCTGAATAGTGCAGTAAGAAAAGACAAGCACAACTCTATGCATGTACAGAATACAGTACTATGCATACTAATTGCATAATCTTCACTCAATTATAACTTTAATTTTAGATATATTTTGGAGTCCTAGAATTTCATTTCAATTTAAATTCATCCATTTCAAATTACTCAACCACAATCGTAGGCCTACATTTAAAAAATAAACCAGCTAAATCTTAGTAAGGAATTGAAGTGTAGGATAAGATAAACTATAGATACGGCATGAATAACAATAAGCAAATCGTAGTGTAAAATCAAAGCATAAAATAAACTAAAAATGAAGCATAAATAACTTAGATGGAGCGTAAAATAAAACATAATATAACAGTGTAGATGAAGCATGATAGTGTAAAATCAACAGCATCCCAACGCCGCAGTATTCGCTACTCAGGTACACAGCTATAAATATCGTTTCGCGTTTTTTATCGACACCCTTGAAACTTATCGCTGTCCTCCAAGGTGAGAAACGCAGTTTCTATTGTGTCACAAACACAGCGTGTGTCAAACGTTCACAATCAACATTCGCCGTTGAAGTATCAAAACAAACACAATTGCGATAGAATCAGGGTTACTTTGCCTTATTCGGTTACCGTTACGGTATTCAGTGATTCGCGATACCGCAAATTACACAATCGATGACACGCTATGAATAGTCGAAGTTTATATAGTTTCTAGGGTTGCAAAACCGCCGCCCCTACATTTTCAGGAACACAAAGAAATGTTTTTCTCGTTTTGTGGTTTCATTTGCCACCCAGCTATTTTTTGGGCGGGGGGGGAAGGCGAGTCACTTTTCGAAATGCTAGTTTTTGAAGGGAGAAGGGCTGAATGTCTCACCACTTTATTCCATCTCTTTTTTTGGGGTGGGGTTTCTTCTGTATAAACAGTCTCGGTTTACCAAAATTGATATTCTCATCGATTTGGTCTGTTTACATTAACTTTGCGTATTCAGCAAGCTATTTTTCTTATTTGAATAGAGTTGTTTATTTCCTTTTCCCCCCTTCTTCTCTCTCTTCTCCTTCTTATCCAATTTCTTTTTCTTCCTACAAATAATTCTTTCAGTGCAAGTCAACAACGATTTATTCTGTGCATACAGCCCTGAATTGCTCAATATTGTGAAGAATCTGAATAATAGAAGTCAAGTGTTTCTGAATTTTTCATTCTCTTGCAAGGACTCAATATTATTCAACATTTCAAAATCGTAATACATCTGAGCTACTATAGCTACGATTATCGATTTAGCTACGATAAATGGTAGCTCTTATTTTGAAATGGAAATCAATTTAAAAGTGAAGATCGCAAGGCCTCTTGCACACCATTGCGAATCAGTCGGGATGAAAATGTCTTCAGACTGAAATGGTTCAGACTAATGCATCTTATATAGGTGTATTCAGACGCTGCAGCTTGAATACACCCATTAAAATACACACTAATCATCCGGTATCACCGCACTCATTATTTGAACAATTATTTTCAATCAAGTAGAAGGGAAGATGTTTTGGACTGTTTGTTAGTCCCTTTTTCCTATTCAAGTGATCTGATGAATAGACCAATAAATAAACAAGTCAATAAAGTACTCTTGTAATGGCTAAACATGCTTGATAAATAATTCAAAGTCTGAGCTCGCTCTTCAAGTGAACATGATTCTACTTCAAAAAATAAGATCCTCAGAACCAAAAAATAATTTGATCAATTAGGGACTGGCAATTTGCGTATGATTTTTTTGTAGTACAGTAGTTACCATCAGCAGCCTCAGCTGCTTTGCCATCTTGTCAGTCCAGTTTTTCTACATGATAAATTCCGATCATCATACACGGTCGGATTATGTCTTGATTAATAATACCGTTGCAGCAATTTTGAATGTTTATTGCCCTTTGAGTTCAATGACCTTCAAGTTGAGAGGAAGGCACTGATTGTGCTACTATGCAGCCTCAAACAGGAGTTCAAATCTTTGAACTTTGATATTAAGTGTTGATTGCATGTTTGGGAGTACTGCATTCAGTTTTGATTAAATGGCGTAATTCATCAAAGAAAGAACTAAAAGTTTATTCACCAATCTTGTAAATTGTTGCTATTTGATTTTTTAGTTGTAATTTTCTTTTTTTCTCATCTCTTACGATTTGACATAGATCTTGAGCAGCCCTTCTTGAATGATAGCTTGTGTTATTATCGACACCAATAGATTTCAAGTTTTGGTAAACTTACACCTTGAGCTCTCTCTTCCCAAATAATACATTATGGTTCCATTCTCACCAAACGATTTGAAGCTTCGAATTCCTTAGAGCATAGGCCTACCCTACTTAAATGATACCTTGTAGCATAATCTACATTATTGATTGTTATCCTGGACCACATACAGCGTTAGAGAACAAAGACGATGCCGAACTCAACACCTATCCTTAATATCCAGATCTCCTTTGTGGCCTATCTTATTACGAATCAATGGACCATGTAAACCGTGAGAAATCCATCGGTTTTTGGAGTCCACGTGGTCCATAATTCTTTCACTTGTGTCGTTTTCTTTCCTGTTGAAACCCACCGAGCCGAGCCCACCAATTAAACCAAATGTCCATACTGGAATAATATATCACGCCCACCACTTCTTATGTGGCAACTTTATTTTTAAGCAGGTTATTATCACCCACGGAGCAGATTTCTAGAATACATGGTCGAATATTTCGAGTATCACCCACACTGTTGTTGAAGAATAGAAGAGAAAAGTGGCTGATTAATATAATAATTATGGTTATGGCTTTATTAGCAAAGTCCCTCCCGGGGTTTCTGCCTCGTTGAAAAGCAAAAGTTCCCCAAACTGATAAAAAATGAGAATAAATTTGGACTTTTTTTGAGTATAGAAAATGAGATCACAAACTCTTATCTTCGATTGTGTTCGATTGTGACTGATTATATTCTTACAGCCTAATCAATCCTCAATCAAGTATGAATCTTCTAACAACTACTGTAAAAGATTCGGGACTGTTGCTTGGAGATCTTAATTTGATTGATGTTCCTTCAAACGATCGTTAGTGTGTTAAGTAAGGATGTATTGTGAGCATAAAATTATTATTTTCATTAAATAATAATGCTTTCTTGCTCTTCACAGTATTATGGATTCATATTCACTGTCTAAATCATTATACATACAATCTTGAATACATGTTCACATACAGTTTTGTGGTCAGAAATGCGGTTCAAATACTTGGAAATTTGTTTGTACTAAAAGTTATTTTTATTCTTTACAGGTATGTCAAGACGAAAAAAGAAGCGTAAAAAGATAACTGATTTGACAGGATGTTGGGAGACCGGATATGTAAGTGATAACACGTACTTTTTAGATAAGGTAAAAAATCATCCCATATGTAGCATCTTCACAAAGAGCATTTTATACTTCATATCCAATACTCAAATTGTTTCAATATGACGATTTGTCTCAATACGGGTACTGAACTTGAATATTAACTCATCACAACAAAACAAATCATAAACACAAGTAGGCGAATATTCGTTAATTTTTATTTGAAATAACCCATTTAAAGAATTCAAGATTCTTTACAATAGTCATGTGGAAATTAAGAAATGAACGATTTATAAATAATACAGAATGAAAATTTTAACGGAGACATTTTGAAGCTTTCAATGCCGAAGACCACACAATTGGACTCCCATATGAGAAGCGAGAGGGGGTGGACCAACTGTTTTTTTTACAAAGTCTGAAATTAGTCTGGGTGGCCAGAGTCGAATCATTTCTTAATCAGAGGTTAGGTAGATTACATAGATGAGATGAAGATGACGCAGATTGTTGTAGGCCTACATTACTATGATTACAATGTGATTATTATTCAAAATTACACGGGTTTCCGTAAAATCTAATCTGAAACAGTCATATACGATACACAGTACTGATTATCATCAATTTGCTGTTTATCTTCAATACACTTCTTATATCCTTCTAGTTTTTGATCGAGTAGGCCTACTTTATTGAGGCATAAGAGTCCAAGGACATTTCATCAAAGAATTCTCACAAAAATATAATTTCGATAAGTTCGAAATGGTTCGATTAGGAGTACTTTCAACATGATTTCCGGAGTTCGAAGTTTGAGGATTCAAATTTGAAATCTTTTTCTCTTGTTCACATTCAGAGACTAGTCTGTTGGATGTAGCACGTGTTCAGAGGAGTAGCCGTCTTCTCCTGTATGACGTCACGTCTTAAAATAGTCGTGAGTGTTCGCACAGAATACAAGAACAGCTTGTTCACCTACAACCGCGTGTTTAACATAGGAAATTATTTAGGAGTAGCGTCATTGATAGAAAGAGAAATTTTCTTATATATGTTCTACTCTGTAGTGGATAAAATATTTGCAACTTAGAAAATGTGTTCGTGAATGAACCAACGTGGTACTTTTAAGTTGATTCCTGTGAATTTGTTTATTCCTGCACCTGAATAATTAGGTTTTATTAATTAATTTTAGAGAAAAAAATATGATTGATACTTTTAAGATTCAGCTATGTTCATATTTATTGATTAATAGATTATTATGATAGTTGGAGAGAAGAAATTGATTTTCTGTCCGGACCGTGATGATCCACAATGTTGTGTTATGGAAACTTGAAGGCCAGGAAAGATAGCTTAAATCCTTAATATCTTAATACAGTAGCTTAAAAATAGCTTAATCCTATGTTGTGTGATCATCTGAGTTTTACGTATTGAAATTGTTTGAGAGAGCGTGAATGCGAAATTTTTGTAGATGAATCAAGATTTCAATCTATATTTCTCCATTCAGTAACAAAACCTGAGACTTTTTTCTACTTCAGGTACTTCCATTGTAGGCCTACTGAACTAATGAATCTTCTATTTGTGATTAAGCTCGTAACTCAGTAATCTGGCATTATATTACAATTTAGATGAGTCATTCCTATAAACTTTTGAAACGTAGGTGGTCCAGCCAGTTAGTTACCTTTCTTCGTCCTCATTATCCAGTGTTCATTCAATTTCATGCTCTTCCCTTTGTTAAAAACTTTCAGCCGCTTTCCTACCTGTGGATTTATCTTTTGTATCAAAAAGCAACTATGATTTATATGTGTCATATTCATGCTTTGTATGTTTGTTGTGGGATTTGTATGGTGTCATAAATCTCAATTTAGGAATGTATGCTTTGAAGATGAATAAATCATTCATTTTTTATTCACCACTATACCACTATTATCTTTGAATTCAAAGCTTAGCATTGTTAATTGAATATGTGTTATGGATTCGATAAAACCCAATTATTTTTCGTATTGGACGTTTCACTTTGTTACGTTTTACCACAGAGAACAGGTTAGAATACTAGATACTAGAGAGTATCGCTTCTCTATGGTTTTACTTTGTACTGGGAGAGGACAGAATCATATCTAGGGTTATTAGGATACATTACAAGTTATCAACCTACAATTTTGGAAGTTGTTTCTTCAGTTGTGAGTATCACGTATACTATGTTGGTACTCACCTTGCAATTATTGAAATTATAACAGAGTTAACAGATTTACCCTATAGTCCGATTCACGTCAAGAAGTCAGCATTGTTCATATGAGGAGCATTGATGCCACGTTTCATTGAGAGAGAAAGAGAAAACTGCACCAAACGTGTTTGTTGTGCTGTGTGCGACAACAATGCACAGTGCGACAACTATGCACAGTGCGAATAGGTAGAGACCAAGATTACTAGACAAAGATTACTAGACAAGATTACTAGACTTTGTCTAGTAATCTTGGGTAGAGACATCAGCAACTGCCTTGTGCTGAACAAGGATAGCAAACTCCCATCTAAGCAATGCTGACTTCTTGACGTGAATCGCACTATAGTTGTTTTCTTTTGCACTTTAAATTCTCAACTGCTTTTTCCCAATGACCACAAATACTTTTTCTGAACACACCTCGAAAATTTCAATGCTCTCTAGTATAAATCACTACATATACTACTTATACATCCTTAGTTACGTCCATTCCATTACATACTTCTTTCTTTAGCTTTTCCTTGACTTTTATACTTTCTTTAATGACATCATTTCAACCTCCCCATAGTTTCACACCATCACTAAATCCCGACCGTTAAATATTTAAAACATTCATTTTGACTGCCTGAGCAGTTTATTCCTACTCATTGACTTTTTACTATAGTTTCTCCTTGACTTTTTCACATTACCTTCCATAATGACATCATTAGACCTCCCCATGGTCGCATAATATCACTCAATCCGGCCTGTTAAATATTCAAAACATCATTAGAAGGGTGAGAAAAGTTACGAGCTGAGGGTGTTGATAGGATATTGTTTTCTGGAAGGCGGGCGTCGTTTGTATTATCGTAGCAAGGCAAGGCTGTCCTAAAAGGTTATCGCTAAATGGTATCCTATTAGTAGACAGGACCTTCTTTGCTATTTGGGTCAACGGGATCGATCGATGCTTCTTTCATTCGAAGCGAATGATGACTGGATTTCCAACACTATCGCCACCTTTTTTGTGATTGGTTTATACGGGTAGACTAGTCTTCGTATTGAAGTAAATTCAGTATAGGCCTACCTTCAAACCTATTGGGAAGAGGTTGAAATTTGATTAGTTGGTACTTTAGTTCATTCGTTTGAATTAATTTCTGTATTTTTACGTGAGTGGTTGATACTTCAGTTCATATTTTCTTATGTTTATGTAAAAAGCTCTTATAAAATTGTGAATTGAGAAAACAATTGGAAAAAATAGTCTAAATTCAATGAAGGTTATGCATCAAGTTGAAAAAATGGAAATTAGATTTCAAGCTTCTATATTTTAACAACCGATAAAAAGTTGATCGAAAATAATTGAATGATTATGAAAATATAAAGAGAGCAAATTGACCATCTGAACATGAAGTAATATACTCGAGAATTCCTTCTCATCTTCTATATTTTTTTATTCTCTATGGCTTTTTCTACCTTCTTATATTCTATTGATTATTGGTCCTGATCAGAAGCAACAGCCTTGATTTAGTTATACAAATTTCGAAGTCGTTTAATGTCTCTCCAATCTATGTCCATCAACCAAGAGGTGTTAACATCTTGATTTGTTAACGTCCAGCTTCCATGTAGGTCTCAATACAAAAAATGTTGTTTTTTACAATAAAGCAGCTCCCGAGACGGTTAAAATATGTTTACCTTGAGGTTCCCAAATTACAGGTTGAGATAAAATCTTCTGTAGGCTATTTTCCTATTCAGATAAGATAATGATAGTGTGTTGGGAATATTTGATGACGTTAATAGTATATAACGAGCTTGATGGATTTGCATATTGCCAATCTTTCCAAATTCTTTTTGGTTCTTCGTTTCCCCCAGAAGGCTCCAACATACTTGTTATATTTTAAACATTGGTTCTGAGTCTGATAGTTATGAAAAATACTAAAATCACTGGCGCAAGACTTGATTGCGGTGATGAAAAGTTTTGTTTCTGCAGTTTTATCTCTATGGTCTACACAAAGTGACCCAATTTTGGATCCATTCCAGACTATTCTACAATGGCTATATTTATCATAGGTCGGTTGTGCAATGCGTTATTATGAATATGCCTGCAGAGTCTGGTTAGTTTCAGTTTTAGTTTGAGACAATAAATTTCATCTCTCATGAAATAAAAATGCTGAAATATTTCTGTTGGGCTCTGTTATTCTCAATGGTGAGCTCATAAATTTTTCATCGAGTGCAGGTCGTAAATTGCGGCAGAATCGTTAGAATTTGTCTGTGATTTGGGCTAATAATATAATATTATAGCTTTAAACCAGAGTCTGTTTTAAAAGAATTGATAAATTCTGTAAAACTGGAAGAGACGGACACTCACCGTACCATGAATAGGATTGCATACTATGTGATTCGTACTTCTACTGTGTATCAAGCTTTTTCCTGTATTACATTTACAACAAATGAAATAGATTTGCTGTTGATATTTTACTTTTTTTATAGAGCTCATTTAGGCATCACCATCAGAAAAAGTAATCATATCACATTATTCCTCTAATAACTTTAAATTGATTTATTTTTGCAGTTGAAAAACACCTTTTTCCTTTCAAGTTGATATGGAGTAGAACTCCAATCAGATCATGTGAACTATTTGGGACCGGACCCTGTTCGGTTGTTCAATTTAATATTTGGATGATTGAAGATTTCACAATGATGAGAATTTTAGCAGATAAAACTCTATATATAATGAGTATTACAAGCTTCAATTACAACCTTTGATTCACTTCTAAGTTACAACACCCCCCCCCCACATATTCTTTTATCTGTGGAAGCGATTCATCTGTAATCGAATAAAAGAGGATTTTCCGGAGATACCTAGGTTGTTGATGGATATTCAATTCTAGTAAATTTGAAAAGTCAGTGGAATTTAAAGTTTTGATAATAGCAATACATCAACCTTCTTGAAGATTGCACATCCAAAAAGCAGTTCTCAAGTAAAGCTTTCATCAGCCACTTCTGCTCACATGCTTTTAAGAAGCCGAATTTCCAGAATGCACCCTTGGTCAAAAATCCTAAATGTTTAATGTTGCTTCCAGATGCCCCCAGCTTCTATCTGGCTTCCGTTTGTTTGTTGCTAACAATTTTGGAGGGAAAAGAGAGGTGTCAGTCTGTATGGGGAAGAGGGGAGGGTTTTTAGCTTCTATCTCCCTTCAACCTTCAACCTTTTGCTGCTATCTTCTCCCTCTCTCCCTTCACTCGCCTTCTGTATTCTATTAATTTGTCAGTTTTCAACGAGTAGGAGGAAAAAGGAAAGGTCAAAGATAAAAACCATCCTCTGGCGCCATTATTGGTCGCCTCTTTTCGTCTACTTCCCTCTTCTTTGGTCTCTGTTCATCTTCATCCTCTCCAATTCCATTTCTTCTCCTGCTCACCCTTCGTTCTCTTTCTTTTCAGCTTTCTTTTTCACCTCTTTTCTCAATATGTGGATGTATCCATCTTCAAAATGGAATCCATGGTTGTCTAGCTGCAATTAAAAACTATTTTAATTTTCAAGGATCCAATAATTCAAGGATAAAATAGATGAATATCTTTCATCAAAAATAATTCTTTAATAAGGTGAGTAATCATCGATGCTTTACAATCTGATTCATTGATAAGCTTGAAGAATAAACTCAATCACAATCATCATTGTTGAGTCACATGAATTTTCAAACTATGTTCCACCATAGAGCAAGCATAGGAGAAGTATTGGAGAAGGATAGGAAACGTATGCTTTTTCTAAGGTTCCACGTAACCTAATTTCCTAATTGCCAATTCAAGTTCATGTATCGAATAGATGAATACGTACAATAATTCAATCTTGAATGATATGAACCACCCAATGTTACACAACCCAATTCAAACACAATCTCCCAACCCTCCAAACTCCACTTATATATTCTCCCGACTGCACATTGCACGATCACAAGTGGAACATTGCCAGCGGCGAAGAGGGTGAGTCCAAGGAGAATATAAAAGTTGATCACCATTGAATAGAACAGAACATCCCAACTATTTTTGTGGTAGGGCAGGCAGGCAGGCATCATGAGTGGAACAGAAGACCGAAAAAGATAAATTCAGAGCGCCCTGCTACTGTACTATACTGGGGAGAATAGGCAGAAGCCTACTGGTGAAGGTAGAAGGTACTCGAGTGGTAGGTCAAGTGGTGATCTGAAACAGGATGGATGGATAGAAATACCATCAACTACAAGGGAAAAACTAGAAGAAGAAGAGAAGAAGGAAAAAGAAGAATGAGGAAAAGGAGAAGCAGAAGAAGAAGAAGAAGAAGAAGAAGAAGAAGGAGAAGAAGAAGAAGAAGAAGAAGAAGAAGAAGAATAAGAAGATGTAGAAGAACAAAAAGAAGAAGAAGTAGAAAGAATGATAATATGTTGAATACGAAGAATAAGATGAAGAAAACGAAGAAGTAGATGGAAAAAGAAGAAGAGGAAAATTAAGGTGAATGAGAGGAAGAAGAAAAGCAGAAGCAGAAGAGGAAAAAGATGAAGCAGAGGAATAAGAAGATGTAGAAGAGAAAGGGGAGGAATAAGAAAGGCATGGAGAAGTTGATAGAGGTGTAAGAAATAGGAATACAATAAGGAATATGTGTAAAGAGAAGAAAGAAGAAGAAAATGTGTAAGAAGAGGCAGTAAGAATAAGAGAGAATTAGAAAAAATATTAAGATGAAGTTTAAGAATGTTGTGAAAATAAGCTTTACAATTTTTAGATTATAGAAATTCAGTATTATATGATAATGGTGATGTGTGATTACCACATAACTATCATCTGTACAAAATGATATGTATAAAATCTACAGTGTGTTATTGAGCCGAACAACCTTTTTTCTAGCGTGAAATATGAACATCGCTATCTCACAACATGAACACCGACAATGACAGAGTGGCGACTCCCCACAATCGGAATGTGAATCACAGAAACGTTAAGAATCAAATGCTCTCAATAAAATACCACTAACAAGGGTAGACGTTGAGTGAATTGAATCGAGGGGTGCCGATTCTTTCAGATGCTCTCCATGCACTGGACAGACCCGCAAGATATGGTCGGATACAAATTTCGTCTCTGTCCCAACTCCCAACTGCAACAGACAGGCTCTTTTCAATTTTCTTAGTTCGCTTCTTTTTGCTTTTGGTTTTATTTATCACTTCTTTGGGTTACTATCGAATCACAAACCACTTGAAAAATATGTTCAACTGAATATGTGGAGGATCATAGAATAGAACATGGTAATTGAGTGAGTAGAGTATTAAATAGCAGAGAAGATGTTGAACTGAATAAGGAGAGGGAAAGCTGAATAAAACATAGCAAATGAATATGTTTGTAAATTATTATGAACCACTTAATTATTCAACTGAATAATTATGTGATGAGGAAACAAATAGAACATGACAATTGAGTAAATAAAGTATTAAAAGCAGAAAATAATGTACAACTGAATAAGTACAGGGAAAGCTATATGATAAAGCATAGCATCTGAATGAGTAAAGTACTAAAATGATAAAAATGATGAAAAATGATTAAGTAGAGGAAAACCAAATAGAACACAGCAATTGAATGAGTAGAGTACTGAGAAGCAGAAGGAAGGTAAATTACAGAAACATACTAAATGAGTGGAGGGAGAAGGACATGAGGAAACGTTGAGTTGAAAAGATGTACATAAAAAGATAATTATTTGAGTTGAAAAAGTGGATATAACATTCATAAACTAATGGAGTGACAAAATATAAGGCTAGGCGTACACCGGTTAGTCAAGACAAGACAAAACGAGATTAGTCACGTTTATTCGCAGTACTTCACATAGTTACTTATGAAGCAACACACACCGATTAGTCATTGCATCGGTTTGTGCTGCTTGACTAATCTCGTCTTGTCTTGTCTTGACTAACCGGTGTACGCCTAGCCTTACAGAAAAGCCACCTACTAAATAAGTGACGGGAAAAGAAAACAAAAGACACCAACTGTGTAAGTGGAGTAAAGAGCACATCAAATAGAGCAGGAATCGGAGTAAGTGAAGGAAACTGTACAAAGGGTCCACTATTTACATTTTCGGGCGTCGTCACATTCCCCCCGGATGAGCAATTTTCCAAAGTCATCCCCTTTTGTATCAATTTCTTTCGCACTGACCTACCCCAATGACTCTTTCAACCCTCAACGCCCCCACGGATCAGTCTAATGGAAATGTGGATCCGATTATCGGGAATGGACCGGCTCTTGATTTCTGGCTTCATTTCTGAAATACCCTGACGTCATCCCTCGGTTTCTTGTGGTCTTTGAGCCTCACACAAATCTTTTTCCAAAGTTATCTTCCATTCTCTTGTGAATGTGTACGTTGTTGGCGACTCATATTATTTCTCGTTATTCCAAGTTTTCGTATTTTTTTAATTTTACTTTTGTGTATTTATAATTTACAATAATATTTCTTAAAAATTATAATAACTCTTTTCAAAATAACTTTTCGACACAATTTTGTTCTTTCAAGTTTTTCTATTTAAAAAAGTTTTTTCTGTGTGTTGTTCATCTCTATTTTAAAATCACTTACTTATTGTTATTCTTTGATGATAATTTATTCATCACCTGTGCCTTTTCCAGCTCTACAATTTATTGCTTCTCTCTTTCACACTCTTCCTTACTCTCTTCATTTGTTTCTCTCTTCTTCCTTCTCTCACCCACACACTATATCTAATTCTCTTCTAAGTACCAATAGTGCCACAGATGGTGTCCAATAATTGGACGCGCTACTGGCTCCCATGACCACTCTGCCAATCTAATCCGACCAATAATGCTGGAAGCTGGATGCTTGAGCTGCGATCTCTTCCTTTTCATCAACAGCACACGACCACAACCTGCTCAACCACACTAATCCCCCATATCTGTCACACCCATATGGTGTATTGTCCGCATCAGCAGATTAAGATATGTGGCAGAATGATAGGCGGATAAAGTTGAAGAACGAAAATATGGTGGGGATAGAGTGGTAGAGATTAGAGTAGAAGAGTTCATTGGAGGTAGTAGTAGAAGAGGTTTAGTAGCACGAGGCTGTGAAAAGAAGAACACCGTAAAAGTTTGAAGCTTTAAAAATTGATGGAAAATAAGAAAAGGTGAAAAGAAGAAGATGATAAAAGTATGAAGCATAAAATAATGGATGAATGAGCAGAGAAAGTGAAAAAAAAGAATTTATGGTGATTTTCTGTGTAGTAATGAAGGTGACATTGTGGTAGTTATCTATACTGGATAAAAAGACTTGAAGTTGTCAAAACCACATATTTATCAAAACAACGAGATACCAGTTTCGGTTGTTACACCATTATCAATCTCTGGTAATCTACAACTAAAATACAGTGCAGCAGAATTTATACTCGTGACCGAGCGCTGTGATTGGGAGTTGAACGGCCTATCAAGGTGAACGCCTGCCATTGGCTTAGATATAAGCTCCTTCCACGATGGGAGGTTTCTGCAAACATCATAGCAATGGCGGTTCAAACCGTTGCTAGCAAGTTGCTCTGTTACTTGTTTGAACCGCCATTGGTATGACGTTTGTAGAAACCGCCTATTGTGGGAGGAGCTTATATCTAGGCCAATGGCAGGCGAAAACTTTATCCAGTATTTATGATGATGATTTAAGATATTTAATATGATGATAAAGATGGAAGGCATCAACAAGAATAGACTGATTAACATTACTTAGCGAAATGTTTTATTAGTCTATATGCAACTAATTTTCTGGTGTTTTCGCGAAGTTCAACAGTAATTAAAATACTTGACAAATTTACGTGAGATGTTTACATTTGATTGAATCAAGTTCACATTTGAAAGCTTCAACTTTGGAAATGCAAATTTGGAAAGGGGATGAAATGCAATAGTTCGAATTCCAAAGCAGAGAACTACAATGTACAATGTATAAAAGCATACGTTTGTACAATGTACAAACAGATTTGGTTGATAATAGATCTTTTTCCAATTGTGATTTCGCAATAGAATCATGCAGAAAGCTAATGATTTGAATCGAGACATTTCCTGTCATACCAAACTTTGCATGAGAATTGAAGGAACGCGATGATCCAATTTATTGAACTGATGAGAACAAAGCATCATGGGAATATTCATCGTGTATCGTCACACAATCAACGATCTACAAGTCTCAGATTTGTCTAGTCGCAGGATTATTTCACAAGGCTGGATTGGAAGGAATACATGAATAAGGGATAAGGCTGCTATCCTCGGTAATCCTTGACTAATGATTCCGAAGCGTATAACGAAGCAATAAAGCAATAATCAATGTTGAGAGGAGGGTTAACACGGAAGGGGGAGTTTGAGTAAGTGTGTAAGGAGAAGAAAAAGGAAAGGAAAGAGGAGGAGGAGAAGATAGTGAGAGAAGCAGAAAATGAAGAAACAGAAAAATAAAAAAGAGAACTTGAAGAAGAAGAAGAGAGACGAAGTAACCAGAGAATAAAAGAGACGAACAAGAGAAAAGGAAGAAGAAGAAGATCAAAAAGGACAAGTGGAAGAAGAGGAGGAGGAGGAGGAACAGGAAGAAAAGTAGGTTTAAGAAGAAGAAAAAAAATAAGGCAAAGAAGAAGAGAAAACAGATGAGGTAGAAGAAGACATAAAGACAAAAGAGGTAGCAGAAGAGGAAGACAAACAAGGAAAAAAGAGGAAGGAGCGGAAGAAGAACAGTAAGAGAAAAAAGAAGACGATGGAAAGGAAGAAGTGGAAGAAAAAGAAACTTACAGAAAGGGGGAAGTACAATAAAAGAGGAACGGAAGAAGAAGAAGAAGAAAGCGCAGAAGAAAGAGCAGGAGAAGCAGAAGAAGAAGAAGCATGAGGAGGAGAAGAAGAACAAATAGGAGGACAAGAAGAAAATGAAAAAGAAGAAGATTTAGACGGAGAAGAAGATGTAGATGTAGAAGAAGACAACGCCAAAGAACAAAGAGGCGGAGGAGCATGAGCAGAAGAAGAACAAGAAGAAGAAGATGAAGAAGAAGAAGTAAAAGTGGGGATGGTCATCTGACACGAAGTCGTTATAGTTTGCTAATGAACTAAGAAGTGCATTGTGGGTAGGTATTCAAGACTTTGGTTGGTGGGGTGAGGGGGCTCGAATGGGAAATTGTTATGAAGGCGCTTAAAATTACTGTTATCAGGAAAAAGCATCGTGACTAATCTGAAAACACGACCAGCATAATAATTTTGTGATGAGGCCCTCCACTGCTTCATCTTAATTAAGTTATTCATTGTTCGCCACCTACGTTGTGATTTTTATGATGAAATTAAGGAAGTTATTTGGATATTTGAGGAGATTAATTTATCACGATGGAGCACGTTTTTCGAGTTATGACGAGTTTAGAATCATCGAAATATTCACAGTATCGAATATTATTGAAAATCATATGAAATTACAATTTGCACTGGCCTATATGTAGATAGAAAAGGTAAAAATTGAAAGCAAAATATTGAACGGATAATCACCTTGAACAAGTAGAAGAATCATTAATAAATTGAACATATTTTAAATAAAACATTAAAACACTGTACATGTTGTTCGTTATTGATGAGACTGGAATAATTCAATTGCATTGTTTTCCCAATCAATCATTGTTTTGCTATGTTAATTAATTCAGCTATTTTGTTTCATTTTAGGTGAGTTGAAGATTCAGCAAATTTTAAGTGTTTTCTACCTTGAAGAATTTGAGTGAGTAAATCTTCAATTAATATTAGCAATATTTATAATAATTTATAATTTAATTTTTGACGACCTTTGAGACTGGAATCCATTTTTATCATTTGTAATTCTGTTTGAAATATTATTAGAAAATGTTTTCATGGCATTATTTGAGAAATATCTGTCGAATTGAAACTTTTGAGAATACTTGAAACATCAAGATCCCTAGTTTTTTCCATAGCATCAATACTTCTTCACATATACATTGCATTATGTTGAAAAAACAACAATAGATCAATGGTGTCTCATCCCTTTTGCATTGGTTGGAAAAGTTCAAATTGAGCGAATCGTAATGGGGCTGGAATCTTTTATCGGTTTGAAGAGCACTACTACGAAGAGTCTTTGGCGATAAATTTTGTTTCACAGTCTTCCCCTAAGTTTCGTAAGAAAAAGGAAAAAAAGAAGAAAAGGAGAGAAGAAGAAGAAGAAGATGAAGAGAAATAAGAAGGAGCAGGAGAAGAAGAAAAAGAAGAAGATGAAGAAGAAGAAGAAGAAGAAGAAGAAGAAGAAGAAGAAGAAGAAGAAGAAGAAGATGAAGATAGAGAAAAAAGAAGAAGGAGGAGAAGCAGGAGAAGAAAAAGAAGAAAAAGAAAATGTGTACTATTCAATGGAGGTCAATGCCACTGTCTCAGTACTCAGAAGTTTATTCGTCGATCTTTTTTTCTATGTTTTTGGTGGAGGTGGTGGAAGAAAGGGGTGGAAAGTGATAGAAATGGATGGCTAACACTTGGGGGTTGTTGAGGGTGAGATATTTACTGCGACATTAAAGTTCTTTGCTGAGTTTTGTTGTTGAACAAAGAGGATGTGATTACAGGGGAGGAAAGAACAGAAAAAGTTGTAGCGGTGGAAGAAAAATATTGAGGGGATAATGGCGGGGGGAGAGAGAAAGAGGAGAGAAGTAGGCTAAGAAGTGTACTTCTACTTGCTTTTTGTTGAGAAAAAAGGAGAAAGAAGAAATATGTGAAAAAAAGAAAAGGAATTATTGATTTGTTCAATTTCTAATTTAATTCTCAATAGGGAATGATGAGGAGAAGAAGAAGAAGAAAAAGAAGAAGAAGAAGAAGAAAAAGAAGAAGAAGAAGAAGAAGAAGAAGAAAAACAACAAAACCAACAAGGAAAGAGGATTAGAGAATTAGAAGTTTAATACGATTTATTTATTTAATAACCATGTTATACGTAAAAACGTCCTGTTTTCACTTCAGAGCAGTGAGAGTGGAAGAAGAGTTTGAGAGAAGCAAGAGAGCCATGAGAGATAGAGAGGGAGAGAATGAAGATGTAAAAGAAGAAAAATGGGAGGGTGTTTGAGAGATATGTGGGTTGAGCGATTGATAGAATTGGGGGAAACTACCAGGACACCCTCGCTTACTGACTGCTAGATAACTTTATTGTTGCATTGACTCATGGGGTTTGTTCAGATGATGCGCTAACGTTTTTCAACTAGGATGAACATCAACATTTCTGTGCAACCAACCAAACGATGTGTTATTTGGGGCTGCCTTTCCACTACTGAAATTGTGATAAGTAACAGGAAAATGTATTGTGTTGATGGTGATAGAAAGTTTGATTAAATTATTTGCTATATGGCTGCTGGGCTGGCTGCTCTTGATCATAGTAAACAAGTCAGAAGGAAGTATTCTGATTATACATCATGATCTCCGAAGCTTTTCTATAGTGCGATTCACGTCAAGAAGTCAGCATTGCTTAGATGAGAGTTTGCTATCCTTGTTCACAAGGCAGTTGCTGATGTCTCTATCCTATTCGCACGGTGCATAGTTGCCGCACTGTGCATTGTTGTCGCACACAGTCTCAACAAACAGGTTTGGTGCAGTTTTCTCTTTCTCTCTCAATGAAACTCGGCATCAATGCTCCGCATATAAGCAATGCCGACTTCTTGACGTGAATCGGACTATATTGTGTATTTCTCATATTATTAATTTTTACAATATTAATATATTTCATGTACTTTCCTAGTAAATGTTGCTATGCTTCTACAGTACACTATAAAAGTTATAAATGTACACGTTATTATTATTTTTATTAGAAGGATAATAATATTACGAATATTTCCTTCTCATTTCTCTCTAAAAAGCATTCGTAATTCTTGTGATCCATACTGTTCATAAGTTACTGTACTTCCACGAACGACTCCATAATAAAAATAGTGATATAACTCAATTTCAGCGTACATTCAGCCTGAAATTTATGTGATTCCCTCAATTGAATGACAAATATTTTGCAGTTTCGTTATCAACTTGACGTACAATTCGCATGGTAGAAAAAGAGATTGATAGCCAGTGTATTCAATTATAGGACGGAAACCGAGAATGTAGACGGAAAATATTAGTCTTATCTTTTGTGTGGTCAACAAACGTGAGGCCTGTTGTGTGTTGCGTCAACAAAGGATAGAGGCGTCATTTTCAGGACAGTGATGTTTTCATTTTCTACTCTTTTATCCTTGTTGAAAGTAATGTGAAGAATTTGTCAATGCTTACTCTCATCTTCTATTTCATTCTTTCCATCACTCAATCTTTCTCTTCTTAATTTTTTCCTTCTTCGTTCTTCTTCTGTATGCCTCACTGTTCCTATGCCTCCAATAAAGAGGCATAGTAAATTTCCTATTATGGAACTTTATAAACGTTATAAACTCCAATAAAGTTCCTATGCATGAATAAAGTGATTATTATATTCTATTCCCATTCTATTCTCTATTCTATTCTATTCTATTCTATTCTATTCTATTCTATTCTATTCTATTCTATTCTATTCTATTCTATCTCTATTCTATTCTATTCTATTCTATTCTATTCTATTCTATTCTATTCTATTCTATTCTATTCTATTCTATTCTATTCTATTCTATTCTATTCTATTCTATTCTATTCTATTCTATTCTATTCTATTCTATTCTATTCTATTCTATTCTATTCTATTCTTTTCTATTTTATTATATTCTATTCCAATAGAGTAGTTTGTCATTGTCTTCACTTGAGTTTTTAGTCAGTGTTTTCCCAAATAATAAAATGACATATTTTCCTTTTTTAAGCACTCCAATCATTTCACAACTTGAATTTCTTTTGTCAAGTTTACTTGATATTTTAATTAAGCAATGCCCATCCCAATCATGAAAAGCTATTGATATCCATTTGAAGCTTCCAAAGATAATTATAATGATTCCCTAAGCTAAGGAACAATAAGTTTCACTAGTTTCAAAAATCATTTGTCAATTAGAGGATGACCATCAAGAATCAACAATAATGATGAATAGTATTTATGAAAAATTAAATTGATGAAATCCCTTGTTGTATTGTGAACTAAAGATGAGAATAATGCTTAGAGAATTTGAGTACAGCCCTGTGTAGTATTGATACGGATTGTGGTTCACATCTCCGTACAGTTTGGTTTGAAGAAACGGGTTTTCCACATTAAGTACTATTTTGACTAATTTTCTTGAACTGATGTGACATTGCTAGGGAATTGAAGTTCTACTGTATATACAAATGAATTTAATGAATGGAATTGGCTTCAACTGTAATAGTTTGTTAACTATGGTAGCCAACGTTGTTGACCAAATCTATGTGAATTCAGCGAATTCCTTCGAGAAACAAAACTATTCAGACTGGGAGAACAACAGATTTGCTCGTGGATGCCCGCGCACAGTTCACGACGTCTTCAGCAGTCAGCCAAATAAACTAAGAATTCGAACGAAGACATTTCCTTATTGGGAAAGCAAAGCAAAGAGAACAAGAATAGATGGAAGACGAATGATACCTTTAAAGGAATGGAATTTGTTGTTGATAATGCTCGGTGCCTCATTTGCCCTCAGTTGCCTGGGTGATTTCGTGTTGAAGATCAAGAAGGCATGCCGCAGTGATAGTGGAAAACATAGTGCACCACCTGTGTGCGAATAAATTTCTCAAGATCTATTCCAGATATGTCCACTTAGAAATAATGAACGTGTCCAAAGCGTTTGTCTTTCAGATTATTCGATGCGAACATTTCTTCTCGAAGGATGTAAACAGATGGTTCTGGAACGAACATGAAGGCTTGTCAGATAATTATATTCAGCACAAGCTGCCACAAAATAGGATGGTATTTGAGGATTGAATTGAATCAAAGAGTATAGAAGAAGAACTAACTACTCGTATTATTACTATTTACTTCACTCCTATTCTCTCTGATTGAAATATAAGTGTTATTGATTCTTGAGCTTACATAGTAAATTAAATATTTCAATGTTGATGACTTTTACAATATTCACCATAGAATCGTAGAGTAAATAAAAATTTCCTTTTATAAAATAAAATGTTTTATCTGTGGTTGAATGTTGTTCTAAGCACATTGCAAATTGTTCAACTACTGTAGGATAAAGTTCTCAAACGGAAGCAATGCAACAAAATCCCTATTGGTCTTAATAAAACTGGTGGAGTTTATTTATTATTTACAAAAATATCGTACAATATGTTCAATATAATACACAATATATGAACATAATTCTTTTTAAAATAGGCTTTGAATCTACAATCGTTGAAACATCTTCAAATAAATTAACCAACAAATTGAGAATTTCATTTGAATAAGATTTCAAACTAGAAATATAGAGAGACGAAGACATTAATGTTTTTTCAGTTTTTTTTTCAATTTTCTCAAACTACTGTACATCCTTTTTATCCACATTTAATCAGATGGTGATGGATTAGCCCCGATTTGGATGAAGCTGAAACGAACTCATTCTCAATTTAACTTTGATCCCATTTCTTATCCTGAATTCAAATTGAGAGACAGGCTACTGACGTCATTGCATGCATTATCCGCATCATGACAATTTTTTCAGAAGCAAATGTGTGTGGTATTTTTATACATCCAGGATGTGGTGCTGTTTGACTTTTAAAGAGAGCCGATCGGTCTTTCCCCAGTGAAAGTATATCGTGTGAAATTTCGATTTAGTTTCGTCTCACTAATGTAAGTGAGATTTATTTTGAAGGTTGAAGGCACAGGGAAAACTTATATTAGGGCCGGTTCATGAGCTCGTGATTTAGCCAAGTCCTAGACTAAAACGGGTGGCTATCGTAGCATCGACAAACTTTTGTCTCGGCAGGTTAGTGGGTTAGCAGCATAGAGAGCCCTTAGTACATAGTTTCGAGGCTAACGATTGTCGATGCTACGGTGGCCACCCGTTTTAGTCTAGGACTAAATCTAGCTAAATCCCGAGCTCATGAACCGGACCTAAGTCTTATATTGAAATGTAATTAGTATTAGGAATTGTATAGGGACAAATAAGTTGAATGCAAAGTAGCCTACAAGCTATAATTTTGGAACAAATCTATTAACTAATCATATTTAATTGCGTTTATAGACACGAATTCATGTTGTTCAAATTTGATTGAAAATATTTTTCTCCATCTCAATCAGATCTTCAATTTATAAATGATTGATTCAGATTTTTTCAAATATCAACCAATTGCACGAAAGCCAATTAAATTTACCGTAAGATGATTTCCTTTCACGTAGGGTTTTCCTTGCATTGGGGTTCCGTCGAAAAACAAAGGACGAATTTTTAAGAAAATTCGAGAGGAGACTCTAAAGACAACTTCGAGTCTTCTTGTTCAAGACTCTAAAGACTGGAAATTTAAATTGAACCAATATTACATTTAAAATCTACAAAAATAATCCAAATTCAGTTTGATAATTCAATAATTTCATTCCCAAGATATTAAAGAATGGTTGGTTACCAGGGTGCACAGTTACTCATGTAATGCAATATTTCCAATGAATGCGTTTCTTTTTCAATAGAGAAGGGCAAAGGGCTATGGAGAATTCGTAAAATAAAATATTTGCTGTTGAAGGCTGTTTGCCAATGCTTTTCTCACTAACTGTGGTTGACAGATTCTCATTACATTCACACAAACGTTGTCTGTTTTTCCGCTGTTGGACCATGACAGTTCCATCAGTCACTTCATTAAAATTTTCGTTCCAAACTTGAGTTGAAAAAACGTTCACTCTGACAATTGCCAGAGCCGTAACCAGAATTAATTGTAACTGTCAAGATGAGACTGTTATTGAAGAGTACCTGGACTTGACTTGAGGAAATTGAGTTCAAGTGACGTTTTTTTCGAGTTGAGTTTTATAAAGTTTTATTTATAAAGTTTGAATTCGCTAGACAAATCTCTAATTCTCATGTGCTTTGTATGTAGGCTACAGTATTTTTACAAAAAAATTGGACTACAATATTATTTTCTTGTTAGCTTTTATTTCTGGATCTATAATTATTTTCTTATTAATTTTTATTTCTGAATCTTCCGTCCTTTTATGTTTTATTCAAATGAAATTCCCCGTGGATCTCTGCTAGCTATCATGCTCACAGTTTGTCATGAAATTTAATTTTCACCTTCCATGCGTGCTATCCAGGAAACGATCAGTAACTCCCCGTTTTCACACATCATGCAACGATATAAGAGACTCGTGACGAGATGCTCTTCATATCAGTCTGAAATTAAAAATTCTCGGCAATAAATCCACCCGTGTTTTGTGGTTGAAAGGGCGGGGCTGAGAAGTTACCGCATTGCATGTCACAACCAAGGTTAGGCTAGGCACACATCAGTGTCGAAATTGGCCTGAAAATATTCGCACGTTAGGCTGAATTTTTTAGCAGATTTATGATTTTTCATGATAACCTAGTTTAGTTTGGTATGTACATTAGCGCGATTACTGTTTGGTTTGATAGCATGATTGAATTATGTACAGATGAAGTTCCAAGTCCCTGTTCGTAGAAGACGTTAATTATTATAATTCATCTCTCATCACAACCCTTCTTATTACCCACATATACAAGTCAAGAGCACATTTGGGCATCACTGGAATCTTGACGATTTCTGTGTATTAAAAAATAATGAATTTACAGTACTTTAATTGAGATTAAGTTTTATTTCTACGATATTGTATATGGTAAATTAGAGAAGTAATGCGCATTTTTTAATGTTGACACAACTTTTAATGGTGACTAACCAACGCAGCGGGATGAATTGATTTATTTCATTGATAGGAATCAGAAACTTCGAATGGTTATTGCCATCTATTTCCCTGAATCTTGAGCTTTTTTTAGCTATACTTCAATTGTCATAGCATTTTTTTTTTAATGGTTCAATTCAATGTTTTACAACAGCTTCTAAAACGTTGAGCAGTATCCTTGTTTTGAACTTGAAAAGGTTGAAGTCGGATTTGAGTTTTTATATTATTCGTGATCAACGACCCCTGCCGCAACATTGATTCCTCGGTAATTCAAAAGTAAAGTGATCCCATTATGTTTATTCCAGGAATAATATATTATGTTTTCCAATTGGAAGTGTGTGAACGTAAGTGTTACATACTTAATAACATACTTTCTACTTTCAAACATGCAACGCACTTCATTAGAAACCTGCTTTGTATACATTATAAGAGGCGGCTTTTTGTAATCTTCTTGAGGTTTTTATTAATGCCCTCAAGCAGCTACTGCTTCTCTACCGCTCAATTCTAGCAGCTGTATTCTGTATAACAATATTTAAAAGACCGACTCTAAAGAAGCTATCGTGTCTGTTTGGATTTTAATAATCTTCTCTTCTAATTCAGACAAACTACAGTGCATCAATTATCTCGATTAAATGAAATTCATTCGTTTTCACTGCCTAAAGGGATCGTAATGTTGTTATTACTGTTTCCCCACTAAGAATGGGGACTGCCAAGCAACTTCACAAACTACTGAGGATTAGACAAGCTGAATTACTAACTTCTCCATAAATTAACCACCCTGGAACCCGTTCTTGTATTAACTGTCTCATAAACATGTCATATTTTCTGTGCTCATGAAAGTTTCTAATTGATTGAGTTGATTTGGGTATTGTTAATCCTAATTAGGATTAGAGTGGGGGTTTGGTAAGCCCTAATAAAACGTAGACTTGGGTTTTATGTGGCTTGTAATTTTTGCGAGTTGGCAATGACCAACTGAAGTAGAAATAAAATAATTCTCGTACAGTATAATATTATAACAGGAAGATTTTTGTTTCGTTTTAAGGAATAAGTTTTAGATCAAAGTTATCAAAATATTCTCAATTCGCTGAATCCAAATGCAGTACTTATTTATCTATTGATTTATTGATAGATACAATTTGTGAGAAAAACAACAGGATTCGTCCAATTTCTTCTCCTCCGAATTTCTATAAATTAATTTACAAACTAAATTAGTTTACTTTTTCACTCAAAACACAGAAATTCCTTGTCCAAAACATTTTGGAATTACTGTATAGAGTATAGACACTATATACGACATCATTTACACTTAAAATTATATGGATTCAATATCCCAATAAAATTTATTAAAAACTTCATTCTAGAAAATACTTTATTTTCGAATATTCGTGAAGATAATTTCGAGGATCTCAATGTGATCAATGAATCCATTCAGTTCCAATGTGAATTGAAGTTTGAAGAACTATTCAACTATTCTAAACTATCAATGAATTCCGTACGAGTAGTTGAGCTAAGGAATTCTTCTCCACAATGTATATTTATGATTTGTCGTCTCTAATTCCATCTCGAATCTTGATCACATACTGGAATGCTCCTCGACTAAAAGTATGAGTGCCATCTCATATTGTCCGACTCTGCCGTCATTGAGACTCCGAATTCTGTGCATGGCATGTTAAGCATGTAGACAGAGCAGCATGCCTGACCCTAAAAGATCCATTAGCATACGTGCATTATTCAAATAATTTTCATGGTCAACTATGTTTGGCTAGAGACTCATTTCATCTTCACTATGTTCAAGAAATCTTTATTTGATAAGAGATTTGAAAATGGAAAACTGAATTGATTGAATGATCATTAGTGAGCGAACCACCTACATTTTTTCTGTTACTTTCAGTTAAATGTTTTAGTGGATTTGTGAATTTTCATGAGATAGGCTTCTGTTTTCAATTCTAATCAAGCTATATTCAACATTCCAACCATTCATTTCCTATACCTTCAATGAATATGGTCAGTTTTGGGCCCAAAACTGACCCTTTCCAAAACTGAGCATTAACGCATTAAGGGCGCCATCTTTCCTATGTAATTTTTAAAAATACTCAAGTGTTTTGGAGTCTTTCATACAAATTCTCAAATTGCAGTTATTTGCTTAGTATTTTTGTGTAAGTAAGATGAAGGTATGATTCAAATTAACTTTCTTATCACACATGCGTTCTTTATGCATCATGCGTCACCCTTTATAATTAACACAATACATAATTAACATAAAATAGTCTACATACACATAACATTATGTCAATGTACGTGACATGACATCAACTGAAAACAATGAAGAAAACTCTCAATAAACTAGAACTAGAAGGTCGGACTGATCCAATAATGACGAGAAGAACCCCACGGATTGATTGCTTAGGACGCTGCAGGAGTCTGTGTTCCATTGCACAGCAGGGCACTTCCAAATCGTTGTCATCTTGCTTCTAATAATCTCCTGTGACAAGCTGACGCTGACACCATGAATGAGAAGAATATAACATGTATTGTTCGAAGATCTCCCTTCCAATATTGGTGGAGATAACTGGAGAAATTTGAAAGTAAAAGTTTGATATACTAGCTGTCGTTCAACTCCCTTCAGAATAACTGAGTTTGAGTAACAGATAATATATAGTGAGATATTTTTATTTCTTCCTAATTTTCAGTGTTGTGAAAACCAAAAATAGAGTAAAACTTGGCATGAATCATTGGGTTGAAGATAGCAATAGATATTTGAGAGCACAATTCTAATAATATGAGTTGAGTACTATGATTAATACTGTAATAAGTATTAAGTACAATGCACACGGTCAAGTATAATGTTCACTGTGATGATCACAATGTAGTCTACACTGTGAGTACAATATTGTAGGTAAACAAGAGATAATGGGATAACAATTCGATTTGAATAATTTGTACACGCTCTAAGGTTTTAGGGCTAAGTATTATAACTTTGAAATCCTAGAAAATTTACAAAATTCAAATTTTCAATTCACATGATTCAAATACTTTTATATTAACTAAGCGAAATTAAATGAATGAGAGTGGTTCATAAAAGTAGTCATTGAGCATTTTTCTACTTTGGAAAGAGCTGACTTTCAAATTCCTGACGGCCCTGTACAATCTAAAATAGTTGAAAAGGAATATCTACAACCAGACATGCTATCATTATAGCATGGAATTATGAGAGACTAGATTTGATTTGTATAACGCTAAGCTCTGTTGTACTACTATGAACTAAAGGCTCTTTAGCTACTATAAGGTACGTTCGAACCAAATTTAAACCGCAGGTTTATAATTTAAACCAAGTTAGACTTTGTTTAAACGAAGATGGTGTATACAGGACTGAGGCTATGTTCTTTCTCTCTTCCCAAAAACATGCATTCTGTACATTTCTATGGTATGCAATCATGTATCGTATGATGATAGAATGAGGTAAAATTCTGAGTTCAATCAAGCAAGACGTGAAGTTATCGTATTATATTCTTACATTCGGGCCAAAAGGTCAGGCCAGTTGAATAATGGTGAATATATCGCATCTAAGTAAATGTGGACGGATTATCATTTGACACCGGAACTTGAAAATGATAAAGACAGCAGCTACAAAATTACAAATAGCTACAAATTGTCGGCAGAGCGGCGTTATGTAAATTTTAACCGCTACTGATAAGAAAATTGAAAACAAATAGCATGCCTTGATATTATACACATGTACGGATAGAATGCAATTGGCGTAAATTTTGAAGTAAATTATTTTTATTGCATCATTAATGAACTAGGCTGATGTGGACAAATGAACATAATTATATTAAAAGTTATTGTGCAATATTGATAACTGCTGAAATCCTTCAGGTAGAAAAAAATCACAAAATTGTATTACATTCACACTGAATTCATTCACTTTGATTAACTCTTTTATAGGCCTACTGATTCTGGATTCTAGATTCTGATTCCATAACTATGAGATGCTTTGTAACCTATATAAATTAAACTCAATAATACGTAAAAGTTTTATAAATTTATAACTAAACTTTTCAATTTACTTGAATGATTTCTAGCGATATTATATCAATCATAAAAAACTGAAATATGTAACATCTTATTGATCAACTTGAAGACCAGTAACTCTATCGGGATTGGCTAGTGAAATGGAAGCCTCTTTTCCAAAATGGTGGATCTGTATGACGTTGCAGTGCTGTGATTGGTTCTCTGCAGCCAATATTTAGCAAGGGGAGGAGCTAAGTAATAGAATTAACTAGTAAATAATTATGGAAATTGAAAATAACCGGGAATAGGCTATTATAATCAACTGAATGATATAAATTCTACATCATTACAATACTTATTTCCCATTTATTACTTATATAAAGTCATTCAACCAACACCATAAAAAACGAAAAATAATTCCATCACATTATCATCAATCGTCAATATTTAGATGAACATTCACAATATTTAATGATCAGCTACCATAAAAAATAATGACTGACTGTTTCGAGTACCATAATAACAACCCTAATAACCGTATTCAAAAACGGATTCAATCAATTCGTTTGACTCAATCAAGTCGATAGCATACTGTTGATACAGCATGGCAGTTGATAGCATAGTGGTTAACCAATGATGATTGCGGCGATGATGATGATGAAGATCGATGATTGTGATGATGATTCCAAGGCCACTAATAGCCTTCAAACAGTCGATAGCATGGCAGAAATCAGTTTAAATAAATTCGAGTGCTCTTAATAATATACGGGATCCGAGCGGAGAAGTTATGTTGAGACAAAGGACTGAATTGAATCAATTGGATGCGAACGAAACGAGTAGCTATCATTCTTTCAGCTAACAATTGGTCTTGTGGGATACATATGAGTACAATATGTATATATTGTACATGTTCACATGTATAAAAATGTATATATTGGACATGTACAATTACTTATATACGTTTCTTTGGTGGGATACCGAACAAACGTCTCGACTATGTATTAGTGAGGGAGCCGGTACTTGAGCTCCATGAAAGATGCATAAAGAATATTAAAATTGCTCTGTCTCCCCTCTGCAGACTGTCTCCTAAACAGTTTATGGACTTGACGTAAACGTTTTAATACATCAACTGCAATTGCAACAAGCATTACTTACTTGTTCCACTTATTTATGTCGTTTTATCATCTTATTGTGGGGGGTTTCTTCGTTTTTCAAGGCGGAGAATGAAGGATTTATTGTTATAAGTTCTGCTGGTTCATGAATTTTATGTGGAGTAGGGTAGTAGTTGAAAGTAGGGAGTTGCGTTTATTTTAAAGTGATTATAGAGCTCGATTGCTATTATTTTTCTCGGAGTTGAATAAATTATTGAACAAAAAAATTATTGAATAAAAATTGAACAAATTGAATTCGAATTTATCCTCGTGCACTTTGTTATTCATGTGCAGTTGAATAAAATCTAATTTGACGCCAGTTATTCAATGTTCATTCCTATAAGAGCCAACCAACTTCTTCTTCTTCTTCTTCTTCTTCTTCGTCTTCTTCTTCTTCTTCTTCTTCTTCTTCTTCTTCTTCTTCTTCTTCTTCTTCTTCTTCTTCTTCTTCTTCTTCTTCTTCTTCTTCTTCTTCTTCTTCTTCTTCTTCTTCTTCTTCTTCTTCTTCTTCTTCTTCTTCTTCTTCTTCTTCTTCTTCTTCTTCTTCTTCTTCTTTTTCTGCTTCTTCTTCTTCTTCTTCTTATCTTTTTTTGACAGCTATTGGTTGACTTTTGCTCGATTATCTTCTGATTCTGAACCACTTCGTTTGTTCGATATCAATCTGTCATAACTGTTATTAAATTTTGATGGTGTTCAATTTTAAAATTCGAGCTGTCAAGTTTTGTTTGTTGAAAAACTATTTGAGCTTGTTAAAAATGTGTTCATTCACCCTAGGCTGTGGAATCGTTGATGAAGTATGATTGATCGTGATCTTAGCCCCGTCCAGTAGTTCACTACCCGCATAAATGCAATCAGAATGAATCAACTCTTTTTCTTTTATAATGATTTTGTTGAAATTGATTCATGTAACGATATTCCCAATATTCTTCTCCAATGAATCACTAATTCAGAGGGCCTAGGAAACCTTTCGAGAATAATAATAATCAACACGAGATATGACAGCTATGAATAACTTGATACATTACAAACTGTTAATTCTTTGCATACTAGTAGGGGCTGAAGTTAATGACGAGAGACTGATGTTTGTATATATTATTTCCATTATTAAATTTGTTTTACAAACAAAATAAATCATACTAAACTCTTAAACCTTTGAAATAAACTCAATATAGTAAATTGCTACTTCATAATGCTAATTAAACTCATAAATTGCTACTTCACCCAATCCTACAACTAGATTTTTATCTTATTAAACCACTCGTTTATTACTTTTCAAATGAATTTTTAATTGTTTTTAAAAGCACTTGAAAATCTACACAATCAGTATAACTTACACAATTTATCCCGCCAGAGGGAACTTAGAAAAACAAGGCTGTCCATGTTTTAATGCAAAAAACAAACAAAATAAGTAGGCTGTACGCTATACTTCAACTTTTTTCTGTCAGACTTTTTCTTTTTTGTTCAAGTCTACTTTCAGGTTTGCAAAACGGATTTCAAACAATGAGCTTTGAGACCATTCAGTTTTTTTCAAGTAGTATTAAACATGTTTGAAAATCGGATTTCAAACAATGAGCCATTCGAAGTTGAGCAAAGAGCTTCAAAATGAGGCTCACTCTGCTTTTCTACTCTACTTTAGAGGATCAGTGCTCCTGTTCTGAAGCACATGTTTGCTGGATATATTCTAAACAAAGAGTTTTAAAACGTAGTTGAGAGTTGAGCAAAGTACTTGAGCATTATTAGTTGATTAAAATTCCATGGAGTGATCAAGTAAATCCATCGAATTTACCTCCGTTATATGACGTCATTGCATTAACGTCATATACATTCATTGGTTTCCGATCTGTTATATGACATAATTTTACGGCGGTAAGATTTAATAGGATTTTCGTGCAACTGGCAGTTAGCATTATCAGTAGATTAATATTCTGTGGAAGGTTATCAAGGAAACGTGATGATACAAATACGCAAATTCTTAACGAATATTTTTAGGGATCAATCTCCTTCATGTACTGTATTACTAAAAAATGTTTATCCTTTTTTCCTTTATTATTTGGAGGTTCCTCATCACCCCATGAATTACCGACTAAAAGAGTTTTT
This sequence comes from Laodelphax striatellus, assembly GCA_017141395.1. Classification (NCBI taxonomy): domain Eukaryota; kingdom Metazoa; phylum Arthropoda; class Insecta; order Hemiptera; family Delphacidae; genus Laodelphax; species Laodelphax striatellus. The sequence goes on from CM029534.1 coordinate 9,444,889, forward strand.
AAACCTTCCGAAGTTATGAGCTAAGCAAAAGGCTTTAAAGCATTATCAATAGATAAAAATCCTATGGAACGTCATCAAGGAAACGTAATGATACAGTACTGAGCTGCTGGAGGCAACCAAATTCTTGACGAATATTCAGGGGCTGATCACCTCCATGTATCAACATTTCATCCTTCTTTGCGTTATTACTTGGAAGTTTTCCCCCTTGAATTACCAGCTCAATTACTCAAAACCATATGGTGTAGAGGTCCACATCTATAGTCTTCTGTTAATAAAACGAGAGAGGCCTGTAATAAACATTGGTTTCTTACTGGTGGACGTAGAGTAGTAGGCTTCATAAATTCGGTGGTATTTTTGGGGTACGATAATGATTTCGTTCGAAGGCTGGAATGGAATTGGCTCGTGGACAACGTAGTTGTTAAAGTTGTTTTGTTTTAAGATTTAAGGTTCTGTACAATTATGAAGTCGTGTTTGGGTGTTGAGGGGGGGGGGGAGATTGAATGGGATGTGGAATTGGCTTGTGGAGGCCTAGGTGGTTTTGTTTTGAAGAGTTTTTGTTTTTGTAAGTTGGTATGCACATTCGAATTCCCGGATCGGCGGCGGGACACGGAGTTGTTGCGGTTATTTATAGACTTTTGGGTCCAGGATCCCTTCTTGCAGGTCTACAGGACTGCAGCAGCTGTCTTCCAATGGCACGTGTGGCCAGATATATGAAGACTGTTGAAAGACCAAATACTTTCAGTAGTTACACTACTTATTTGTTAAATCATTGACCTTTTTTTAAATATTCTCATTCTTCCCTCTCTTCTTCTTATTCTTCTTCTTCTTCTTCTTCTTCTTCTTCTTCTTCTTCTTCTTCTTCTTCTTCTTCTTCTTCTTCTTCTTCTTCTTCTTCTTCTTCTTCTTCTTCTTCTTCTTCTTCTTCTTCTTCTTCTTCTCTTCTTCTTCTTCTTCTTCTTCTTCTTCTTCTTCTTCTTCTTCTTCTTCTTCTTCTTCTTCTTCTTCTTCTTCCTCTCCTCCTTTTTCTTCTCTTCACTCTTGTTTTTCTTCTACTTATTGTTCTTCTTCTTCTCTCGTTTTCGTCTTATTTTCTCATTATTCGCACATTCTCCCAATTCTCTTTCTTTTATTCTCCTCTTTCTTGTTCTTCTCCATCATGTCCTTTTTTCTACTATTCCTTGTTCATCTCTTTCTTCTTTCCTTCTTCTTTCTCTTTTCTTCCTTCTACTTCTTCTTTTATCTTTTCTCTTCCTTCTCTTTTTTCTTCTTCTTCTTCTTCTTCTTCTTCTTCTTCTTCTTCTTCTTCTTCTTCTTCTTCTTCTTCTTCTTCTTCTTCTTCTTCTTCTTCTTCTTCTTCTTCCTTCTTATATTACTTCTTCCTCCTATTCTTCTTCTTCTCCTTCTTCTTCCTTTTTTCTTCCCTCTTATATTACTTCTTTCTTCTATTCTTTTTTCTCTCTTTTCCTTCTTCTTTTTCTCCTCCCCCTCCTTCTTCTTCTACTTTTCCACCCGCTCCTCCCTCGTCATCTTCTCCTCCTATCCCATTCCTTGTGATATGTTGTCGCGTACCAATCGCACATGTTGATAATAAGCATATGCATCCGGCCTTCTCCATCTGATAAACATCCCACTCGCTAGTAAACGCCTGATTATCTTGTAAAATCTTGTCCTATTCTATACTAGTGTTTTCTTTCACGTTTCTTGCATAATATTATCAGCCACGGTTACGGAACTGAGAGTCACCGCTATTTTAAGATAATTGGATTCATCAGTTACGTAGTGTTATCAGTGGAACCTTCGAGGCTAACTAAAATACTATAATTATTAAGAAAAATTGAGAATTAATTCGAAAAATTTATTCATACTCGTTTAGTATATTGCTGTAAATAGTTGAAGAGAATAAATGATACAGTTGTTGAAAAAACTAACTAAATAAAATAAAAAGAGAGAATATTTAACTTGACATTTATTACTAACAACCAACTGGGAAGCTCAGGTCTACTGAATAATCAACCTTGTTGAAATTATAATTATATTTGAACCCATCTTTCATTACTTTCATCATTTCAACATTGTAGGAAGATTCAATTGAATTCAATCAATTTCATCTCAATCAATTCATATCATCATTATTAAACCAAACTAAATTTTGTAAAAAGTAATAATGGCTAAAATTTGTTAAAAGGTTTCCCAATTACCAAACGTAATTCAAAACCAAATAAATAACCAACTCAACTCAATTACAAAAAATTGTAAAATGCTCACCTCATTCAATAAGCTTTACTTTCATTACTCTCATAAAACATTTTACTGTCGTTTTTATTTCGCTTTGCATGACAGCTAGAGTACTTGAAGCTAAGTCGACCTCATTTCGCATTTGCCAACACTTTCATCATCGCTTCCTCAATAAAAAAAGAATTGACATTAAACGGACGGACAATGAGCGATGAGTCCTAACCAATAATTAGCGGGACAAGATTAATTACTGCTTTGACAAATACCGACCACATTCAGGCCAACTATTGTCATTGTTGGGCGTGCTTTTAGGGCAAATAATTGGCCTGAAATTGGCGTTGGTCTCATTGAATTTGTTGGTGGGATGATCAGTGTCAGGTTTCAGTTCTCAAGTCAAGGATGGCCGCGATTGTTGTGAAACCCACTCGATGACTGTTGAGCCTAGGTAATAAACAGATTATCCCACACTGCGTGTGGCATGATGATGATACCAATAAACATTTGGTTGTCTTTGTAATAATTACTAAATTACCTTCGAAATTATTAGTACGCCACACTAATTATTACAGAAGTGCGTGGAGTACTAATTATTTTGAAAGTTTGATAGATTTAAACATATACAAAATGAGGATATAAAATCGAAATAAGAAGAAATAAAAAGTATTCAAAATCGTACACAATTTTTCTGTGTTTCTGTGACTGATGTTTGGCGTGAAATCGCGTGATGGGATACAGTACTATAATACTAGCTAATATAATACTAGTACTAATATACTAGTAGGCTAGTAGGCTACTATAATTTATAGCTGACATTTGCCTGTCTTTCTACTAGATTATTGTCGTGGACTGAATTCTACAGAAGTTTGATTGAACTTGTACAGCAGTGATTTCTAAACTGGGGGCGAAATGTGTTTCCTTAACGTATTTTATAAATAATGAATAATTTGAAAAATATTTTTTCGTAAACTAAAATGTATTTATAACTAACATGTGGAAAAATTTTGATTACAATTGAATTCTTTTTCATCAAGATCAAGCCGTGCCCAACTATTGTTGAAAATACATTGAACAATGACCATTCAACAATCAAATGAATTAATATGTCAGTAATGCTAATAATTAATGCCAGAACTGGTTTCAACTCTTGTTAATGCGAAAAAGCATTGTCTTGTCATTTGTGCATGTGCATGAGACAATGCATTCTTCTAATTATTGTAATTGTAATTTTTATGACCTGAGTGAGACTGCATTGTGGGTTGCTTCTTTTGTTTTATGATTTTCTTGTTAAGTCACTCAAACATTCATTGCAAACTTGATGAAATAGTACTGAAAATAATTTTCTTCTGTAGTGTAATAGCACTCACGATACTAGAGATAAACAGTATACTCTGTGGTTATTGTAAAATATGTTTTCTATAATATTGAACACAATATTACTGTATACAATACAATATTGATCTGTTAGTGTGTATCACTATATTGTGATTTTTTCAGGTAGTACAAATAACAAGGTAATTGGTGAATGAACTTGAATTTTCGAATTATACTTGTTCTCTTTATTGATGATGATGATTGTAAAATAGATAGTAAGTAAAATGTGATTTCTATTTACATTTGAAGTGGAATAAATTAGTAATGAATCAATTTATTGTTTGTTGCAGGTAATTGAATGATCAAACCGCCAACTTGAGTCATTTCAGTGATGATTCCTCAAAATAAGGTTGGATGATTTCAATTTCTCAATCCAAATCCTGAAAACGTAGCAATAATCATTCATTGTAGTCATCGTTATGCATGTTATATCGTTAGTGGTTGAATTAATTTCTGAGTGATATTTGTGTGTCTGAGTTCCATTAATAATTCACATCTGATCCCCCCATATTTTTATAAGAAGACTAACGTTGATACGAATTCTCAAACATACAACAACCATATCAAATTTGAATCTAAAACAGCACCTTGGAAGCCCTTCAATTTTAACCTTTCTCATTCACCTTTTTGATAATTTCACAATTTTCACGATTTCTCCGAAACTCATTCACATAAATAAGCTCCTGATAATTCCACAATTTGTAAGAGTTTCTACAACTCATTCATTCAAATCAGTCCTAAATAATTCCATAATTTGTAAGAGCTTCTACCCATTCATTCAAATCAGTACTAGATAGTTCCACAATTTGTACGATCTCTCCTCAATTATTTTTCTCAATGAAACCCGCCAGACAACTAAAATATGGGCCATACATGTCTAGTTAGCTCCTACAGCCAAACAACATGTTTGTACTAGAATCGAACCCGAAGTTGCGTGGATGTGTGGAATAGGTGTGCCACCGGCTTATGTGGGCGAATATTTCATCCGGATTAAGGGAGTTTGAGGGGTAGGGGACGTTTGTGGAGTCAGTGGGGGGAGGAGGAGAGGGGGATTTTTAACTGTTGGGCACCTTTGGTTTCAAATTCGGAGGCCTTCGGTCTTCCACTTCTCGCCCACGGTCCAATAGTGATGGTCCGTTGACGTTTTTTTAACGTCAACATCAACGAAAAGAAACTGTTTTAAGAATGTTAATCAACTGGTTAGTAAACCAGTCGAAACTTCAACGTGTTTCCATCGAGTTTACTAATGTGTAAACGCGTTTATTGAATGAAGAATTGAATTAGATCATTCATACACTCCTTGATCCTGAGGATTTCTGGAATTCTTCATCTTTTCCTAAATTGATCAAGAAATATGCCAGCAAAGATTCAGGCAACTGTTTTTATTTTAGTTCTCAGAAAAACTGTTGTGGAAAACCTGTTGCTTCACAAGTGGACGACAGAAAAGTTGACAAGTTTAGTAGAAAATAGCAACAAATTATTGTAAATTTTGGAGAAACTAGTGGAAAACTTTGGTGTTAACGCAGCTTATGCTGGGAAAATGATCAACTCTTTTCAAATGGACCAGTAGTCCAGTACTCTCTCACTCATTCCAGTTCCACCAAAATATAAATTTTGTTAGTAATGTTAGTGTGTGAAATGAAAACACAATTTACAGTGCGTTTACTAAGTCACCTGAACTGACAACGGTTTACCTCATTACAGCTTTTTACAAGAATTCATCCACTGTTATGCGCTGCCATATTAATAATGTAATTTTAATAAAATCTGTAAGGAGTTGTAATCTCAATAATTCATTTCCAGTCCAGTAACCAGGTCAAAGTGAAAGAGCAGTAATTTATATAATATATTATTTTTCGTAAAATATTTTTGATCGTTCACTGGCTTGGCTAGGAGAGAAAACAGTTAACTCGCTAATCAAAAAACCGTTTATTCAACTAGTTGCGTTGAACCCCGTTGATTCAACACCCACGATTTTTGTGGTGATTCCTTCTCATACCCACCTGACCACACGTTTTGGTTCAGTTCGGCTTCCTTTCTCTTTTCTGGTCTTTGCTTTGAATGTGTTTGTTCGCTCTTCTATAGAACGCCCACTGCTGTTCTTGGAATCGGCTTGTATAAATAGATACAGATACCGATATAGAAATAAGTTCCAGTGTATTTGGGATAGCATCTGGAACCACATATAAGTGACGTAGAAGTTATTTATCTTTTCTGGTGTCCCATGTCATTTGCTTTTGCCGATGTAATGAACGAGACCGCCATTAAATCACTTGTCGATCGGTACCTTTCTCTGTTTCTCTCTCCTTCTTTACCTCTTTCTTCTTCCTCTTTCACCTACTTCTTTCGCATCTCCTCCTACTCCTTCTTCCCGCTCTTTCTTTCTCTTTACTCTTTATCTTTCCTGTTATTCATGAGCAGGGTGTTGATGATAACTAGAATAGGCGGTAAATGGTAGAGTGGCTTTTTCAACCCACATGCACTTTCACTATTCAAATGTCTAGGCCTAGGCAGGCATTTGGTCCTTTGTCATCCTGAATGCTGTAGTTGAAACGTTCAGGAAATAGTTATTGAAAAGTGGGAATGTTCTTAGCAGTAGGTTGCTTGTTAATTGTTAGTTGATGAATTTGTTATATTGTTACAAGCTGGTGACCTGAGGAATTCACGAGGTTTAGAATTCAAAAATGTTACATTGGTTTTTGAACCTAGTGAGAATATTTTAATGATATTTATAAGATAACGTCTTGAAGATTCCAGTTACAGAAATAATACAGTAGGTATACATTTTCTGTGACATAAGACAAGTCAGTGTTAGGATGAAATCTAATCAATCAATATGACTCATAAGAAATAATATAAATTGAATATGATTTAATTGAAAAAATAAAATATAAATACGCAAATGAACGAAATTAGACAATCTAGCTAAGAAGGACGAAAAGGATGAGACATGAAGGAACACTGAACTGATTTTTCATGTATAAATGAACGTGAATGAATTCACTGAACTTATGAATAAATTATTCATAAAAACTTCAGTGAAGCATACTTTTTAGCGTCTCAGCGACAATAGCGACATGATTCTGAACGTATTATTGGTGTACTCATTCCATTTTAACTACAGTATAGGCTACTTTGCAAGTTAACTACCATAAATGGCACAAATGCAACGGCCTCATAATTCAAATTTGAATTATGAATGCACTTCAAGCCAGGACTTGCACTCCACAATAATTAAACAAACTCCATCGTAAGTATAATATCAGATGCTCGAAATACGTTTAATACAACTGCATTCCTTACAAGTTCATCCAACACTTGGCCCACATTCCACTAACCGGCACCTTTGATGTTAATAAATCCACTTGTCCAATCTGCAACTCAGAATGCAGATATGCGGGCAAGCAAGGTTATAAGGCATCTAATCAGTGGAGTGCAGCTGGAGATCCCATCCGGTGCATTGGCTGCACTGAAATGCATTTCAACTGAGCAGTTGGCTACAAGATTCTTGAGTCTGGCTTTTACTCGAGTCTGATTTAGCTTGTTCTCGAGTCTGACTAACTTCTTCTGGAGTCTGACTAGTTTCTTTGAGACTGTCTAGATTCACTATTGTTTTAACACTAGAATTGACGACATGCAATCAAATTTTACTGTGAATAACATAAATGTTACTCACTGGACTGAAGTGCTTTCAAGTTCCTTTGAACTCTTTTTCAACTCTTGTCTAGATTCTTCCCGAGTCTGACTATAGTCAAGTATCCACTCTTTTTCTCGAGTCTGATGCTTAGTGCCAGTCGACTTGAGCTAGTCAACTCCTATTGATTGCTATTTCTATGTATGGGAATGGGAACGCTCATTTATTCTTAAAAATAGTATTATAAAGCGACATTAGAGTGGTAGGCCTATGGTATTTTATAATGTTAATTTTTATCATAAAATTATTGATAAATTTGAATAAATAAGTCGACCGACCATTGTCTCTATTTCTTTACTTATAAAATGTTGCATGTTTACATGTTCCAGTCGCCTAGTTTCAGTTTTAATCTCTAGGTATGGGAACAATTATTTCTTTTTGAAAACAATATTGTAAGTGACAAAGTGACATGAAAATATTATTGTACAGTATTTGTATTCAAAATGGCATTGATATTCTTAATTATTGATAAAGTCTTCTAACTAGTAAATTCCGAATAATAGCAGACGGTTGCCAGTAGACTCATTTAAAAGAGATTATGCATCATTCTTTATTCACGAGAATAAATGCTATTATACTTCAATACTCTTTTTTCAAACATTAATCTTGGTGCCACTTATAATACCATTTATGAGAATACTTGAGCGTTCCTGCCCCTAAAATTTTAGAAATTACTAAATAACTACTGACAAGTTTCGTTGGCATATGGCAAAGGCAAAGAAGTAAAGGCATAATATAATTTTTCTGGAACCCCACTACAACTTTTTCTCGTCTGACTCTGTCTTCCTCTCTAGTCTGACTCTGTTTCTTCTAGATTCTGAATCTAGCTTGTTCTCGACTCTCGAGTCTGACTCTAGACAGTTGACTAGCTTTCGGAGCCCGTGTTGTGACCTTGTCAGGACCGTTGCAAACTCCACATATGGTAGCAACGTTCGCAACCAGTTGACCTCAGACACAACATTATCCGCAAAGAAGACCTCTTTCTTTTCTTATCTACTTCCTCTCGTTGTTCCCTCTCTATCCACTTCCTTCACTCCTGATTTACTTTCCCCACTTCTTTATCATGTCTCTTACCCCTTCAGCCATCATGTCTACCTCAATTCTCTTCTCATTGCTCTCAATTCTGATAGATTGATTGTGATCATGATCAGTATTTATGTCCATGCATTTTGTCCACAGTCATTAATGAATTTATTTCATTTATTTCTAAATATAGCTCCTTATTTATAATCATGAAGTGCATTCTATATTTGCTAGTACAGGTATTATTGTAACTTAGAACTTATTGTTATCAAACATTAAGCTTTGTGCAAATGATGAAATGCAAACAAAATAACGAATCAATGTTCACAAAATGTGAATGGGGCCTTGAAAATATCATATTCCTTATTGGTTTTGCAACTTGAAGTATTAATGTACAGTATTAATAATATTAAATACAATATTGAGTGTATAATTATATAATTATACATAATGTACCTATATTGGAAAAAATAGAATCAGTTGAAAATAATTATGAACATATTCGATTAGAAAACTGTTGATGTTTTGAAATAAGTTTCATACTATATCTCCTACTATTATAGGTTATGATGTTAGTTCTAGACAAGGACTTTTGATTTTTTTTTCTCTGATATCCTGGGTAATTGGATATAATAGACTCTAAAGAAACAAAATAACGAATCAATGTTCACAAAATGTGAATGGGGCCTTGAAAATATCATATTCCTTATTGGTTTTGCACCTTGAAGTATTCTCCAATACCTATCATACACTCTAAAAAAGATTGCTGTGTGCTGTGCATTCTATTTGAAAATGTATTCTAAATACAGTACAGACTACTCGTACCTCGTACACTCTCTAGAATCTAGAATATTACTGTACTTTTTACTGTATGATGTGATCTATATAATAGACTATTGTTTGTATTTGTGGCAGCTTTACCTTTTTCCCATCACATAGCATTTAAGGACTGTCCTTGCGAACTGATAAAAAAATTGCAGCATCAAAGTTCGTGACTTGGTTTGCCAAATTTTAAAACAATAGCACATTACGCACCTACAACCTACCCGCTAAGGTAGTTCGGGATGAAAAAGTTGTTTATTGATGGAAAAAATTGCGAAGAATTCGATCACCCTCTGCTTGTGACCTGGGCTTCGTTATCGGATTCCAGGTTGGAAAAAATCGCTGGGAATTTGTTGGAGAAGGTATCTTGTGAAAAGAATATACAGTATAGCGTAGAATAAAGAAAATAGAAACTTTATTGTGTTCAATCAAAGCATATTCTTAGGTATTTCAAATCAAAATTCCAAAAATGCCGAGACTAGTATTTCTAAGAAAAGAATACACTGTAATTGACTTTTTAATGTTCAACTAGGCCTTAAAATTAGAATTATAACTGTCACTATGCTAACAGTCAACAGAGACAGAGATGAAATGTAAGCAGAAGGAATAGGATGCTGAAAATAAAAAGTGTGTAATTGAAAAAATAAAGAACATGTGTGTGCTTATGTAGCCTACTTGATGAGTTAAAAGAGAGTTAAATGTGTGTGCACATCAGCACATGTACTTGATAAGTTGAACAAGAATAAAAAAAGAGGTTTCTTTCTTATTTGAGTTGAGCCAACTGTGATGGTTATGTATGTACAAAGGGAATGAGATGACAAGATGCAAACTACTCAACATTGGGCATAATTTCGATTCTCTTTTTCTCTCTCTTTCTCTTGTCTGTCTCTCTCTTCTTTCTCTTGGTACATCACTTGAAAAGCGTCGACTGTTTAAATTCTCTGCATCCTTATTAGCTTCTCGGCCAACTGCAGTCCATTTCACTTGAGTCATGTTGATAGTCGCATTTGAATGACGTTGATTGGACAGCGTGTTATTAACAGCATCAAAATAAACTGATGTGTAATGTAGAACTGCAATTTTCGAATGGAATGAGATGACGAGATGTAAAATGATGCTAATTCCTCAACATGCATGAATGTTTAAAACAAACTACAATTTCAACAAACAATTTCTAGAATATAAAATAGTAGAACAAATTATAATCTCAGAATAAGGATTCCAGAGGCTTCAATGCATCCCGGACAGAAATGACAGACAAAAAATGATGAATTAACTAGTTATTTATACTTATTTATATGTTTATATATTGCATGATAATAAGTACGCTTTTATTACTGTATTAGCTAGTTTACTAAATAGGCTATTCACATTATCGATTCATTGATTGTATCATGAATTATATTACACTACGTTTGATAGAAGATATTTTTGAGATTGTGTAATCGAATTACGCACAAATCAATCAGGTAGATTTGAATTAGGTCGGCAGATTGGGTAGATATAAAAATTTCAAAACAAGTGGTTGTAAACCGTATCATTTATATAAAACCCATAAATTGATTATTAATGAATTCAAGATTAAAAAGAGTAAATCTTTCAAGATAATACCTTGAATACTCCAATGACTTCTCAATTTTGGCTTACTCAAACCCCTTGAAAAATTTTCGTATTAATTATGACAATGATTTTACTTATTCTTTATCTTATCAATAGGCTACATCCTCTCAATTGTTCAACTTTCAACTCAAATTCTGTTATGCCTCTTCAATACTATTCTTTCTACTTTTTCTATTAGTTTTCTTTTCAGTTCCACCTATAACTCAATTCCACCTAGTAGTTTCTTTCTACTGACCTTCCACTATTCGTATCCCATGAAGTGATTTACAACTTTTGAATTCTCTGATGACCCCCAGATTCCCCAAACCTTTCAGTCCGACCAGTAGCATAAGCCTTCAGTTGTTTGATCCAATCAAACGTTGGAACTGGGTGTGGGCGATGCGATATGGATATTAACCAGCAGGTGACGTGAAGAATAACAGTCGAGAAAGAATAATAGAACAAGAATGAGAATAAAGAATGATAGTTAAGTTTGGGTGGCTGCTTACTCGATCAAGGTCATCTGCGGGGGTGGGGTGGGAGACAAATTGGCCATAAATGTAAACATGCGGGCTTGGGGCTGGTAGCTAGAAACACTATACAGATATAATTCGAGTGAATTTGGTAGCTGAAACCGCCGAAAATACAGATATACAGAGTGGTTGCTAGTAGGTGGTGTCAATGAGATGCTATGTTCGACACGAAGGCTTCCATTCCTACTAATTGATGACTTGAAAGAAGAAACGCGCTTGCATGCAACGCTTTTTCTCGGTTTGACGTCCCAAGTCTTATTTGTTTTCTTCTTCTCCTTCATCCTCCTCTTCTTCGTCTTATTTTCCTTCTTTCCCTCCTCTCTCCTCTCTCTTCCTCTCCCCTCACTCCCTTTTCTATCCCTCCTTCCACTCCTCTTTCATTTTCTTCTCTTCCTTTTTTCACCCCTTCTCCTTCTCACAATTCTGCTTCTTTTTCTGCTCCGCTCTCTCCTTCCTTTTCTACTTTCAATCCATCTTCTCCTTTTTCTCCTTCTTTCCATCCCTTTTCTCCTTCTCTACATCCTTCTCCTCTCTCTTTTTTCTCCTTCTTCTTCTATATCTGCCTTTTCCCCTTCTTTCTCTCTTACTCCTTCTCCTCGTCCTCCCTCTTTTTTCTCCTTCTCTATCTCTCTCTCTCTTACCTTCTCCTTCCTCCTCCTTCCCTCTTCTTCTTCTCCTTTTTTTCACTCCTTCTCTCCTCCTCCTCCTCCTCACTCTTCTTCTTCTTCTTCTTCTTCACCTTCTTCTTCTTCTTCTTCTCCTTCTTCTTATCTTTTCTTCTTTTTTTCTTCTCTTCTTCTCTCTTCTATTTCTCCTTCTCCTCTTTCTTCTCTTCTTCTCCTCCCAATATTCTTGTCGTCTTTCTATTAATTCTCTCTCCTTATTTCTCTCATCTTCTCTCATCTTCTTCTCCTCCGCTTATCTTCTGTCTTCTCCTTTTTTTCCTTTTCCTATTCCAACCACATTTCTACCAGTCATGGTTGTCGATACAGCCCTTGCCCCCCCGGATGACACCCCTTCATTGTACAGTAATATAAACTCGCTGTCTCATTCACCCCCCACTGCGTCAGCCATCACTCTTTCTCTTTTCTTGCAACTGACGTTTGAACTTGGACTGAAAAAGTCACCTCTTTTCTTTCTTTCTTTCCCAGCTGCATCAACCTTGGCTGGGATTCTCTCAGATCCTCCTGAAAAAACAACATTAATCTCTGATCTCGTTAGTGAGTAATGAAGTTCTGAAATGTAATAATACACTAAACTTCATATCCAGAAGTTCACTATTTTAGATACTCTGATTATTACATACAATTCGATTATTTATTTGTTCATTTACAAGATTACAAGTGGCATAAGCCCGAACGTTTTCTCCCTCAAGTCTGAATCCAGGTTATATGTTATATTGAATTGCTATATCGCTAATTTTCACTTCGAAAATAAAAGCCGCACATATTTTTCATTTTGAAATTACTTCCAAAGGCAAAATCAATACAGAAAAACTCAACATAACTTTCCTAAATCTAATTAAATTACTAATGAACAAAAATCTACATTTACAAGATTTATGAGTGTAGTAGCCTACACCATGGAGTGACATTTTACTAATTTCGATTCATTCACTTTTTAAACAGCTGCAATAATACAACGACCAGCACAAAACTTACAATGTTGTGAAACTGTTGAATCCAGGAAACACTCTGCCTTCGTTCATTGTGATTTGAACAAAGTAATGAATGGTTTTTAATGATCCAATCAATGATATTGTGTCACTCCAGGTGTGCAATGGGCAGCTGACCGGAATCAATTTGATCGGAAATCGAGGGTTGCTTCAACAATCACCCTCTTTACGGAATTTACCTTGTCCTGGGTTCGGTTTCCACTCAATAGATCGACATTGGTCATCTTGACATTCTCATACCGTAACATGAATGATACTGTATAATCATGAATGATACATATAATGAATCATACTGTATCGTGAATTTTACTGTATCATAGTTACATATAGATCACTTTTAACAAAGTTTTTAACTATTGTAATAACCTATATTCTACATGTTACAAAAATCTACTCACAATAATATTCATTCATAAAATATTGTGAAAAAATACCTGAGTTTGAAAACTCTCATCTACTCCGGTCACATCTCACATGACAGTCGTTTAATTTATCTTTCATCATCATCCCTCTCATTTACCCCGCACCCACCCTCAATAAAATCGTGATGTGAATTTTACAATGTTTTCTATTTTTCAACGACGCTACAGTCCAACATACAGACCAACACAACTGATTACATGTGGATTAACTTATTATAACGTGTTACATAAACAGGAAATTAGTTGTAATATGATTGGTTGAAAATTTCGTTTTCTAGATTACTGTAATCCAAGTAATAATACGTAATGTAGTAATTTAGAAATGATCTACTACTGTATAATCAAACTGCAAACAGGATTATACAGTACAGTACAATAATAAAGTAGATCATAAAATGTGCGAGTTTTGAAAAAAGCCCTATTTCTTTCGTTGGAATTAAGTGTACTTGGGACTATGCATGAGGAAATAATAATGGACTAAATACGTGTTACTGACAAAAACAAGTTTTATTTACATTAAAAGTATGTTTGCATCACTGATGTGGGTCAAGTTCATAACGATAACGACCGCTTTGAAGAGGATTCCTAAAAAGGAAGCAGAAGGCTGCTTAGTATGATAAGTTGAGCCAAAACAATTCCTAAGAGCTCTAGCTTCACCTGCTTGACTCTGAATATCAAGTGGAAATTCATCAAGTTTTCAATAATAATCTCTTGTTCAGTTTCCTTTTTTACTCACTTCACTCTTTCTGAAAGCTTATTTTACCTCTCTTCTTGATTCCATCTACAAAATCTAATCAAAATATTGACATTAATCAGCCCTCTAGTAACTAATTGAATTGAATTAAATTATTCAATTGAATTCAATTATTAAATTATTACTCTAGTAACTAATGAATATATCAATGGTTTTCTCACAATCGAAACGTGAATTAATCCAAAGTTGGTTTGAGGAGGTTATAAAATTAGAGATTTAAGACTTGTAAATGAAAACTTATATTTAAATTATAGAGGACTTGAATGAAAAGCCTGAATTGGTAGCGTATGTGTTGAAATATCAATGAGTTCTTTTACAATATACTTTTTTAGATAGGAAAATGGTAGCCCATCATAATATTGTTCTAAATTGAAATTACATTGTGATTAATGTTTTTGCTATCTGAGCCTTAAAAATTGGAAAGAGAAAAAATATTGTCTTTCAAAACGTCAATTTTCCAATTTCTATCATCAAAATTTCAAAAACACCACAATTTCTATCGATTTGGATTGTATTGATCGCAGTATTAAGATTCTTCAATGAACACGAGACTGAATAACTCAATATTATTGCCAAAAAATATTTGAGAACATAAAACTATTCATTATTACATCCTGTACTCATTCTCTCTTGAATAGAAACGTTATATTATTGAAGTTTCACTTATGACACATCAGATAAGCATTCAGAGCAGTGGACTTTTGTATTATTTCCATTTCGATTTAAATTCAATTCACGATTGTATCCAACAATAATTGTCAAGGTATGTATTTAATTTGCAGAGTACTCGTGGAATTGTAGATGCAGTGTGACGCATTGCAACTGGTTATAATGATGTCGAGATCGATCAGTGGAATTATCTTTGACGTTTCCTTGTTTGGTAGTGATTGACTTTCAAGTGACCGGCCAGTTGGGCAATCCAATCAGCAATCAGTATGATGCGTGTATGCTGTCAATCTCACTTTGATATGTGTCTATTGTTGAACAGTTTTTTGTTATCAATCAGGTAGTGGCTTGAATGGCACATTTTTTAAAATGCGTACCACAATCAGTGGAACTATCGATTGAAACTTTACTTTACAACTTTTTTTGGTATTAGCACAGAGAATATGATTGTAGAGCACTGCGAATTATCTGTGAGTTGAGTTTGAGTTGAGTATATGTTTTAGTTGAGTTTGGCTACATAAATTTTTCCATCGAAGGAAGCTAGCTGCATTGCACTTGCTAACAATTGAATCAGCTGTGCATAGAACGTACTGTATCAAGTGTCAGTGTTCACAGTCACAGACAGCTCTAGCAAGGGCCTGCATCTCTCTTTGTGTTTGCAAGTTGCAACCCAACATCAAAGTATCTAATTATTTGGAAAAGCCTTTGTTGATTACAGAATTATAATGGTACTTTCAAATTTTAAACACTTATCAATTCCCTTGATACTTTCATATAATTATTTCAAATAATTGATGAAACAGAATTGTAATATTTCTCTCAGAAAGATTTTTTCAATCCCTATTCATAGAAAAGATAGATTCTATTAATAGAATGGAATATTCTACTTATTTGTAAGAAGATCTCATGATAAGCCAAATAAATTTGAATTGACTTTGCATCAAGTATGTTTGTTAGTGTACTCGTAAGTATGGTTATTTGTTACTGTATTATTGCATTTGGTACATGAATTGGATTAAAATTTTCTTAGTATTGATGTATTTCCAAAATATAGATGGTATTATTCCTCATTTACAAATCGCAGTACATGTACTCATTTCATTCAATTTCATAATATGAATTTATAAGAGAAACGAAACACAATCTCAGTATCATTACAGGACACGTGTCACTATCCATACCTCTATACAGACACTCGGATCAATTAGAATAAAGTGTTATAACCAAGGTGTCAACCGGGGAACAACAGAAATTGATGTAAGTGGTCGTAATTTTCTGCTCTCGCTATTCGCAAAGGGTCTTGGTGCCGCCAGTGAAGGGGGACCTTGCAGACCTTTTAAATGTTCAAACTCAATGTCATTTCAAGAGCGAAATCACTGAACACCAGAGAGGAAGTGAGGAGAAGACGTGGGAAGGGAAATATGGGCACGGGGAAGAATGATTGTGAAGAGGGGAATAAGGGGGTGAATCGCAAAACTCGCATCAATGCGCGCCCCCCTGTTAATAAAACTTTATTGTTATGACTGTTATCGTACGGATTATTGCTATTCCAAGACACAACAGCTGAAGGAGAGTGCTTGCTGCCACAGCCAAGAAACGAATACATTATCAATCCAACAAAAGCCTCGAGAAGATATCGCACTTTTATGGCGATTTCTCGTTTCTTAAGTACCGAACTTGACGACTTTTTAAGTTGCAAATTTTTATTACAAACGGACGTGCTTAGAAGTGAGCGCTAAGTTTTGTTCAATGTAATCCCTACAAATAAAAAAGAATAACAATATTTTCAATTATTTATTGTTGTACAAATTTACAAACTTTACAAAAACCTAATTTTTCTATCACAAGGCTTCTTATACCTTTTATACCTCTGATTAGCACTGTAATATACTTCTTGGAAATAAGTGGTATTGAAATACTATGATACTGAGTTTCTTCAGAAAGCTACGAACAATAACAAAATGCTGCTTCAATCACAGAAGGTTTCTACTACATTTTTATCGTCGTTTCTCTGTGAAGTTTTTCTGTATATCTATGATCCTATTTCAGGTCGATTCCCACATAAGTTCAGTTCATATAGTGCGATTCACGTCAAGAAGTCAGCATTGCTTAGATGAGAATTTGCTATCCTTGTTCAGCACAAGGCAGTTGCTTCCTATTCGCACTGTGCGTAGTTGCCGCACTGTGCATTGTTGTCGCACACAGTCCCAACAAACACGTTTGGTGCAGTTTTCTTTTTCTCTCTCAATGAAACTTGGCATCAATGCTCCTCATATAAACAATGCTGACTTCTTGACGTGAATCGGACTATAACAGTTCAGTCTCAAGTTTCCAGTTACCAAGTTTAACACTATCTTTGATTAGATTTACCTGATTCACAATAAACGAGTTTTTTGATTACTAGGCCTAATTCACTGTTCATTGCTTGTCGATTTTCAAGTTCCACCGTATTTTTCCTTCGATTTATGTCATTTTTGATTGACATTCCATTACTCTTTCCTTTGCAGACATCGCGATGGACTGGTCAGACCATGCTCTATGGTGGCCGGCTAAAAATCGATGGCTGTCGCGGACGCGGTCCACCCTGGACCAGTACGGAGTACAGGCGGATGCGGCCCTCGAATTCACCCCCATGCACAAAACACTGCGGGTCCAGTTACCCGATCTGCGCTACCTCGACTGCCGGGTTGACTTCTCTATCAAAACGTTCAATGCTGTCATACAGCTGTGTAAGGAGTTGGGTGAGTTTGATTTGCCTATTACTTTGAATTAAATTTATTATTATCATTATTTTTTACGGTTGGTAAGCCGATATTAATACCTCCCTTATGTTGAACACTGTATCAGAATGATTGTAAAATTGTCTTTCTGGAAACATGAAACTAAAACTTTGAAGCAATAAATTGTACACAATTGTGAGGAAGAAACCGTAATCTCAAACAGTGTCATCTAAGGCTAGGCGTACACCGGTTAGTCAAGACAAGACAAGATTAGTCACGTTTGGTCACAGTACACCGATTAGTCATTGCATCGATGTGTGCTGCTTCATACAACGACTAATCTACTAACCATCCCTATCTTACGCTTTACAGTGGATTGAGGATTTACAACTCTCTACCGGCTGGACTTGGGATAATCGGTTGCTTAAAACAGTTCAGGAGAAGATTGAAAGAAACATTAATGCTGTACCCTGGAGGAGTGTTTTTGTTTTTTACCTGTGAATAGATGATTCAGCTTTATTTTCATGGACTAAATTTTATCTTATGAAACACTATTTAACCTGGATGTTTAATTCAAGTTTTTGACATGTCACATACTACTAAGCAATGCTTATTTATGTAGTGTTTTATGTGATGAAATAAATTCAAATTCGCTTCAATTAATTCAATACAACAATTGGCTACTAACTAATTAACACTTTCGAAATCACTTATTTGCTACCATAAATTGAAAACTATCGTATAAAGTATTTTGTTATAATGGAGCTCTACATAAAAACCAAAAATTTTCAACATTTTTATAGCACTCCCTGTGTGTTATTTAGGTACTAATGTACAGAAAAAATAAGTGCATGGAAATCTTATTTAATTTATCAAAAGCACAATAATTGAATGAAATGTGATGAAAATTATGATTTCAGAAAAGGTATATTATTGATTCAATACTTCCGTTTTATTCTTTACTTATTATTCTACTTTCTTGTGAACAACTTTGCAACTATCTTTTATGAAAATTAATCGATTGTCAATGAGTTTTGTCAGTTATATTGTACAAATTGGCCTCTGAAAATCATTGAATTATGAATGGAGTGTGAGATCTAAAAGATGAAGTAGTTATTCAACGTTGAAGTCTTCTTCTGCTTTAATACAGATGAGGTGGCAAATATAACTTCAATTACCAAATTATTTTGTGTTTTTAATTTTTAAACTGGGTAATGTAGGCGAGTTCTGAATTGATCATTGCTTGTGCCAAAGTCAATTGTTATTTATTTCGTCATATTTTCATTTTTCACTCATAAATTTCTTGCACTCTTGATTTCAGGAATCCGACATCCAGAAGAGCTGTCATTCTGTAAGCCGCTGGAACCGTGTCACTTGAAATGCAACTTCAAAGACATGCAGTCGAACAAAAAGCACAAAGAAATGAACGGATCGAAACCGGCCGACACGAACACATTTATCGGCAACCACAGCCCGGCCGGATCCAATCATTCGCTGGACAAGACTCCTCCGTTCATGTGCGCTCCCATATCACCGCGACATGCCACCTCTACTCCTATCAGTTCGCCTTTGGGGATGGTGAGAGAAATATAGAGATTTAAAAAATAATTATTGAATAGTTATTATAAAATAAATAATTAAATAAATTTATTTCCTTCAAAAACAAAATAATAAAAAAATACATCCATAAAATATTGAGTACAAAATTTAAGAAAGCAAATCCAACCAATTTTTATGCTAGAAAACGCTTGTTATACGAGTATTTCCAACAGATTTGAGTGTTATAAAACTTCAATAGAATTTTTAATTCATTAAATTTGAATGGAATGCATTGCATTCAATTTCAATGCATTCTATTCCATTCAATGCAATGTCACACATAGTAGAAATATATATACTATATTTATTTATAGATTAATCTTTTTATCTTACCTTAATCTTCTATTCTCTCATACTTCTTTTTTATGTAGCATTTCAAAGCATAGAATTGTTTTGTTACGGTACATTTCATTGCTTTAAAACTTTACAATGTATTGTTTTAAGTAATTTATCTTGGATGTATTATCTGTTAGGGAATTTATCTTGCAGCATTGAACCAATTTCGATTCCAATATTAACAATTTATAGAAAATTGAATATCCCATCACTTTTCATTTCCTGATATTCCTTCTAAATTGATATCTTTTTCAATTCTTTATTGCAATGAAAATAATGAAAATACTGAAAACCAAATAATTATTCTAAGATAAAACATTAATTGTCATATTTAAGTCACTTGATAGAATTGGATTATTAAATTTTTAATTAGAACAGAAAATATTGAAGCTTTAAATTATATGACTGAATTGAAGCTTATTTTCAAATTAACATGAATATCTTTTGAACTTAGAGACAGAAGTGCTTGTTGTCTGAATATCAAATTACACATCTTATGGAAAATTTCTGTGAAATCTTGTGTAAATCTCAATACCTATCAAAAGATAGGCCTTTTAATTTTTTAGATTTTAGTAATGTTATGCTAATGTGTAGAACATCATATTCTACATATCATTAAATAATAATCTATCGTAGCCTACCATACTGTGAAGCTATTCTATTTTAATTAAAAAAAATGATTTTAAAAACTTTATGTTTCTGCTCAGAAGGGAACCTGGAAACGCAACCAGTCGGATTTGAACGGCTCCTATCTTTCCAACGGTCATGTGATGTCAATTGAAAGCCTGAATGGCAGTTTGTACCAGTCACTGGTCCAGAGCCCCAGCACCCCCAGTCAGGAAGCCAAGAGTCACTCGCTGAGACCGAAATCGCTGGTCGAAAAAGCTCGACTCAACGTTGCGTAAGTTGAAACATTTTTCACCAACATTTATTCATAACGAAATTGATAGCTTCTAATGAATGCTTCTAATTTCGTGGATGCACCACATGATTTTCTATTCTAATCAGGCTACTATTGTGTATGATTTTATCATTGTTGTTCATGAATTTTATTAATATTTGTTGACAATTGAGATCTTTGCTATACAACTCATAATATTATTGTATGGATTTTATTAGTAGAGAAACTTGTGAGAAGTTTCTACTACTCAATTATAATCGTTTAAAAAAGTGCTTCTTTCAATTTCCCAGCTTTTAATGATTGATGTTATAAATGAGTGCGTGTTCCATTCACTTTAGTTTTAAAACTGAAACCAGATACAAATTAATTTCATTTATTTCAAACATGTTTTGAAGTTTTAAAATTTTTAGACATGCTATACCGACGAGTGATCAAAAGTACCTTCGCAGTGATACATACAATGAAACACTCTAATGCTTCAATTCGTCTAATCATGTTTGCACAATATAACATTTCCTCTGTCACCATGCAGCTACTGCGTAGAGACTTGATGAACAGTCTATATTTTGTAATGAAACAGAAACTGACTAACCTACTCCACTATGACAAGCCATGCACCAGACCAGAGTAGGTCTCTTCAAACTATAGAAT
The DNA here is from genome assembly GCA_017141395.1 of Laodelphax striatellus. NCBI lineage: Eukaryota > Metazoa > Arthropoda > Insecta > Hemiptera > Delphacidae > Laodelphax > Laodelphax striatellus. The sequence continues at coordinate 9,465,890 of CM029534.1, forward strand.
TTTTACTGAAACGATTTGTGATTTTGTGAGTAATCCAGTAAGATTAGTTCTGTGGTGAATATTTCTTATAACTATCAGTTTATTTTGAACGTTGTCTCCCCGTTTTACAACTAATGTTCAATTTTGCAGCTGGCTAGACTCGTCTCTATCAATAATGGAACAGGGTATCAACGAATTCGATACACTGCGACTGAGGTTCAAGTTTTTCTCCTTCTACGATTTGAACCCGAAAGTGGACGGCGTCAGAATTAATCAGATCTATGAGCAGGCCAAGTGGATGCTGCTCAATGAGGAACTTGATTGCACTGAGGAGGAAGCTCTCATGTTTGCTGCCTTACAGGTAAAACATTGAACTAAAGCGAATTATTTCTGAAACGGGTAATTGGCGGTATGACATTTAATTACAGAATTACGTTCATTATAAACATTGTAATGACATATTGAGTAGGCCTTCATTGATTAGACATTTTCAATACATCATATTCATTATAAGATTGATGGATAGAAATCTAATAGACGATTATTGCAAATAAAAAATAAAAATTAAGTAAATCATCACTGAAAGCGTAAGGCAGCTAAGGCGTCAGACTGATAAGTTATCAGCAGTCAGGTAAAATGGACTGAATTCGAGCCTGGTTGACGGAAGGATTTTATGACAAATACATGGTCTTTCAGGAGTCAATCGGTCTGCCTGAACAGTACTGTATTATCATTATCAATACTGAATTGGATGAAAATAACAGAACATTACTTACTATATAAAAAATACTAAGTTAATGAATAGAAAGAATAAACGGATGTAAGTTATAAAAATAAACATGTTATTGGATTATTAAAGTCTAATTTTAGACTAGATTATTATATAAAATTAAGATTAGAAATTAGATTATTAGACTAGATTATTAAGTCTCTAATAATCCAAAGTCTATAATAATAATGTAGGTGATTGCTTTCATGTGCTTTATTTCTTAGATGAAGATTTACTCTAAAGCAACTTCATGTTTCAATTTGTATTGAAACATGATGACAAATTTAATGTGAAAATGAAACTTGATAGATTTTGCTAGTTCCGCTCTGCTCTCTGGAACATTAGTAAGCTGATTTTCTTTTATCAATGTTTGATGTTGATTCATCATCCACTGGAAAAGATAGTTAGTTATTCACTATTAATCAAAGATGTTGAAATGGATGAGTCATTTTGATACAACAATCAACTTCACTATTACTGTAATTGAAATTCAAGTACAGTCGCCAAGTAATGCTTTATACATTCAAGAAATGCTTGTCGCTCGGCAGTTTTCTTTTTCAAATATATTATTTTAAAGCGAACGTGCATTCTATCATCATTTCAAATCATTCATTTATATTCAATTTAAATTAAAAAATGTGATTGAATCCCTTTCCTATTTTCATGATTTTGATCTATTCATGTTTTCATAATAGAAATAACTTCGATGATCGTATGTTAGGAGTGATGCTTCGTCTTGTTTTGTCGAGTAACTACAAACAGTGATTCAATTCCTGCAAAGACAATTTCACTACTTAGAATTCTATAGATTGAATTGTCTTTGTTTCCAGGTACAAGTCAACCTACAAGCTGGTGTGCCTCAACCCACCACGGAGAACCATTCGAATTCGTTTGCTGATGATGACATCGATGCTGCCTTGACAGACCTGCAAGTGACTCTGGAGGGCTCTCACATCAGCTCCACCAATGATATCACACAAGTGCCAGAATTGTACGATTATCTACGCTTCTTGAAGTGAGTAATATAATCTTCTTCTTCGATGGCCCTACAGCTCAAATCGAGCCCTGGCCTCCTAAATCCTGCCTCTCCAACCATCTAGATCCCTTGCCTCCGCCCTCCAATTTCTCACATGAAGTATATCTCTTGCATCCTTTGAGACTCCATCCATCCATCTCAGCCTTGTTTTTCCCGAGTAATATAATATTGAGGTTTTCATTCAAATTCGTATTATTATCATGAATTCTCAGATAATTTTGTTTATAATATATGTTAAATTTTCCACCTTTTGTTAAAAGTTATGAAATAGTAGACTTCTTTTTTGAATAGATTGTTATTACCGTTTCTAAAATTTATGAATAATCAGTTTGATTCCATCCTTGTAACAAGAATTAAAGGCTACATAAGGTTAAGTAACAAACACTTGCAACTCTCGGATGAGTGACAAAGACTTAATCAATTCATCGACTTTTCAACTTCATTTCAGATCTCGCACCAATAAAAGCCATGAGCTTGTAGAATACCACTTGTTCACAATTCAAGCTATAACTTAATCAATTCATCGGCTTCTTCAACCTTTATTACAGTATGTAGGCTATAAATAACACTAGATTGTATCTCTGTTTATATTTCTCACTAAATTGATATGCCAAAGATATTGCCAGACCACTCACAACACAGGCTTCAGCCATCCCTGGAAATCTCACAAGTATTAAAAGTATAAGGTCTACATATTTATATGAATTCTAAGACATAAAATTATGTGAATTACATAATTATGTTATAGGAGATAAGTTAAAAGGTTTGAATATTGAGTATTGTAGTATAATTATATACATATGGTATAATGTATTGTTGAAATTGTGAGAAATAAAAAATTTGATTTGATTTGAGATTGTTCACAATTCTAAGAATATACTCGTTGAACCTTCATGACAGTATGTAGGCTATCATCGGCTACAGTATCTCTGTTTTATTTTACAATATCTGAGTTGAAAATATTAATCTTTTTTGAAATTCCCATCCCTGAAACCATAGTCTATAATCAAATCACTGGTTGATACTTCAAATTTGAAATTTATTAATTCATCAAATGCAGCATTTTGTTTCAATATCTGCATCTCGGTATATCTACATAGGTACTATATCTATGTCTCTGTATAGGGTACAGTGTACACAGTGATCATATAGCCTCTCCGCAGTATCCTATCTACCTGCTGATTACCATTGCCACCATTCACATGGTATATTTTTCGGACTTTATAAAATCAAAAAATACTTTTTTTAAATGCTGATGTCTGTTTTCTAAATGAAAACAAACTTTCACCATGTTCCCTATCAAGGGATAACTGGTTATGTTGGTGAGAAGAGTGGAACAATCTACTCGGTCTCCCCACTATTAAAACCATACGCTAAATAAATAAAATATCGACTCAAGTATTTTATGATACACGACTCAAAACTATCAATCTCTTGTACGATTGCAGGCCAAAACGGTTCACACTGAAGGCTTTCAAAAGGTACTGGTTCACGTGTCGCGAGCTGAGGCTGCGTTTGTACAAGAACCGGGAAGACGTGGCGGCGGGCATCGCGCCCATTCACGAGATGAACCTGCGCGGCTGCGAAGTCACGCCTGAAGTCAATCTGGCGCAGAACAAGTATTCCATCAAACTCGAAGTGGCTGGACCTGATGGCATGTCCGAATCTTACATCAGATGTGACAGTGTGAGTAACATATTCATTATAACAAAGTCACATATTGATAAAGTAGTTACTGTATCATTTAACAATGGTTTAACTGTTGAGTTTTGAAGGATTTGAGATGTGCCACCTACAGCAACATGAAAAGGATGGCGGATTATAGAGAAGCGTGGAGAGTTGCCCAACGGCTGTTTACTTAAGAAGAAGAAGAAGAAGAAGAAGAAGAAGAAGAAGAAGAAGAAGAAGAAGAAGAAGAAGAAAAGAAGAAGAAGAAGAAAGAAGAAGAAGAAAAGAAGAAGAAGAAGAAGAAGAAGAAGAAGAAGAAGAAGAAGAAGAAAGAAGAAGAAGAAGAAGAAGAAGAAGAAGAAAAGAGAAGAAGAAGAAGAAAGAAGAAGAAGAAGAAGAAGAAGAAGAAGAAGAAGAAGAAGAAGAAGAAGAAGAAGAACTGTTGAGTAGCCTAATCTGAATTTGTCCGAATCTTACATTACATGGGCAGTGTGAGTAATATTGATTACAACAATGTCTCATTCCAGTGAAGTACGGTAGTTATAACATTTTACAATTATTGAGAAGTTATTGATGTCAGGTAATCTGAATTTGCATTATAAGCTTCACTAAACTCGTTTAGAGATGTATCTGCGTTATTAATATTTTATTGGAGCAAATCTAGTCGAAATTGGTAAGATCATTTTCGGAAACGTTTCTTCTGTGCCCAATATGTCTTCATTCTCTCGGATCTCTGAAGTCTCTGCTCATCATGTTGTAATTTCTCTGTTTTGGAGTTTTGACTTTTAATTGAGTTGTCTCATTAATCATCAGCGTTATTAATGTGGTGAATTTTATTGATTTATTTATGGGGGACCCCTGAAATAAATCGTAATCAAACACTCTATAAATAGTGGAATGAATTCTATAAACAAATTTGAAAAGTTTTCTATCCATATTAATCAATTGAATTTTTGGTTTCTGAAATCCTTTGGAATATAACACATATCTATCTAGCAGCTACTGTACTTGTAGATCAAGCAGTTTACAATAGTATTAGACCAAATAATTATGCTTTTCTTGCATTATTAGGTCTACTGTGTACATTAGTCAAGGAAAGTATTGCTTTTCAATAAGAGTTTGATATCCATATTTTAAAATCAAATTTTGAATAATTTTAAATAGTATTTGCTATTTTTATGGCTAAACTCGGCTATTTCCAATAATAGTTTTAGGCTATTAAAATAATTTCAATACTGTATTAGCATAGTGTATAAACTTGAATAAAATTGCTTCATATCGATAGAACAATTTATAAATAATTGATTAAAGTTAGAAATTATTAGCAAAAAGTCGTTTAATATTATTTTATTAATAAATTCAAGAAATTCTAAATCATAATTATCTTTTTGTTTGAAAATTTTTCAATTTTTGTGTTACTCAATTTATGCGTATATGAATAATTACAATGACAGTGCTAATAAAATATCTAACTCATTCTTACATTTTTCTAGAAGTCTTTTAATATAGATGACAGTGTAGTCTCAACTGTTCCACCAATTCCACCAATAAATAAAAAATTAGAATATCCTTCACACATTAAGCTTTTTTATTATGATCTAATGTACTTACAGTGTTGGTTTACCTGTTGGTCTACCAGTCTACCTAGTAGTTGTTACTACTACCTAGTAGTAGTAGTCTACCTATATTCGACTCTGTATTCGATCTTGGAACCTTTGGATTATCAGACAGGCGCTTATCGCCCTCGGCTACGGACCTACTAGTAGTTGGACTAGATTTTCATCCAATAATAATTTTAATTCATTAAAGTTCCCTTCAATTATCGATTACTCGTATGATTAATTTATGAGTTATTTTCTATACAAATGCGTTGTTTTCTTCGATTTCAGGAAGAGCAATACGCGAAGTGGATGGCCGCATGTCGGCTGGCGTCGAAAGGCCGTTCGCTGGCTGACAGCTCTTACGACGCAGAAGTGGCCTCCATTCTGGCCTTTCTGCGCATGCAGCACCCCGCCCCCACCCCCGCCATCAACCCCGCCTCCCTCGACATCGTGCCCGAAGACTACATTGCGCCCAGGCTACAGCGCAAACTCAAGGGAAAAGTAAGTAAACTCCATCAAGTCACTTCCAAGAATGAAAAACTGTTTTTCAAGTATCTAAAAACTCTTATAACAATTGAAAAATTTATACTAGCTGATATATGAATAAAATACTTTTGAAACTTATTTATATACTTATAGACTATTATTTATTCACTCTATACTATAGTTTCTAACATATTTGTGATGACGTCTTATAAAATAATAATATAATGATGCTATAATGTAATGATAATGATACGAAAATCATGTAACAATTCATGTTTTTTTGTTTGAATCTGGTGAACCTTTTCTATCAGCTCTATCAATACCCAAGAATTGGAATATTATCAGTGTATTTCGAATAGAATAAAATTTTGCAAATGCGCTTCATTATTTATATAATTGAAACGGTACGTTTAATGTTCAAAATCAAAAACAAATTTATTGTCATCATTTTTTTACAAACAATTGAAACAAAAACATTCTGAACATTATGAACATTCAAAAACACTATGAACTAATTTGATCATTATGTAGAATTAAAAAACATAATCAAAGAAAGTTTTATATTATTTTAATATTAAAGTAATGGGCTCTCCCAGGAAAGCAAATGCTTTTGCTCTGGAAGAGAGTTCAAAATAATGTAGAAGGTAATTCGTAGGGATGTATATAGGACAATTTAATCAGTAATGTTGAGGGTGTCCTGTTTCTGGCCTGTTCGTGTTTAACGTCAATACGTCTATAGCTTCAACAAAAATACTGTAAGTCTATTTTTGTTCCATAATTTTTTCGTTTTAATCTTATATTATTCCATAAAATAATGTTTTGGAGAGTTTAAAAAGCCTAGAAGCTTTTATAACCGATCAAGTTTTCCATCAAACCCTGTTCAATAAGACGACTCTTAAATTTGTATGGTACACTTACATTGAACATGCTTATCATGGTATTCGCTGCGCTAACAGTGCAATCTAGTGACTGATTTCAAAAGTCAGCTGTTCAATCACAACTTCGTTTTATTGGATGGAATTTGATGAAAAAATGTTAAAATAATAATCGAATAGTATTGCTATCAAGACAACGAAGACATAAACTGGAAAAAGATTCAGGACAGATTGTTTATTAATCTGTTCGCTATTTGTTTATAGGTTTAACAAACCAATTTATTATTTGTTTTCAAAACATATATTTCATTATATTGTATAAACACCTTCATTTATTCATCTCTTTATTATTTCAATTTATTCAGACTTAAAATGTTAAAAAAATAATCGAATAATATTGCTATCAAGACAACGAAGACATAAACTGAAAAAAGATTCAAGACAGTTTTTTTTAATCTGTTTGCTATTTGTTTATCGGTTTAACAAACCAATTTATTATTTGTTCTCAAAACATATATTTCATATTCTGTATAAATTCAATATCAAATTATTGTTGTTTTTCAGCTGGTGCAGAGAATTCTGGAAGCTCACGCCAATGTCAAAGAGCTGCCGCTGATAGAGGCCAAAATGAGCTACATAAAGGCTTGGCAGTCTCTGCCCGATTTCGGCATTTCACTGTTCGTTGTCAAGTTCAGAGGCCACAAAAAGGAAGAACTGCTCGGCATTGCTTTCAACAGGCTTATGCGAATGGAAATCAACAGCGGTGATCATCTGAAGACATGGAGGTACAACACTATGAAGGTATGTCTTTTTCAACTTTTCTTTGTTATTCAGTCCTATTGTCCATAACATTGAAATATCATTAAGAATCCAATTCCGCTTTTTCACGGTTTAATTAACTCGAAGACATTAGTGAAACACGCTAGTTTTGAATCTAGTTTAAATCAATTATATTCTAATAACTTAATATTGCGAAAACATTCTATCAGTTATAAGTGATGTCTTTTGTATGAGTAGTATGTGTAGAATAAGGAAAATACCTCTGCTGACGTTTGTTCATTCGTATGCTTTAACTTACGTTCATTATTATTTTTTTACTTGAGAATATAAATTTATCATGTATTGGATAAATCAAGTTAAATAACATACACGATATGTGTAAATGCAATCTAATTACCTTGGGATAAATTGTTGTTTAATCAGTTACCTAATAAATTTCAAAGACAAAACAAAGAATGATCGTAAACCACTCATGAAAATATTCTTGTAGACTCTGTCATATGCTATCTCTGTTTGAAATGAAATAGTTACATGGCATCATGCATTTCTCACAGGGAACGAGTAAAAAGTAATGAGCAAAATAATATTGATTGATCCATTATATCAATTTGACTTATGCCCTGGTGAGATGTTGTGATATCTAATAACATAATGAAACCACTAATATATTATAGTCAAATATCGCAGCTTTTACTCAACGAGTTCACAGAATAAAGTTATAAAATAAAATTTTGTTAAACAATAGAAGTAATATTTGACTAGTGTTTTCATCCTGTGATATCTTTTATTCAACAAACATTTCTATCATTACACTATTCTAGAAAACTCAAAATTGGTTCTATGTGACTCCCAACCCACTTGCTATAATCTATAATCATTGCATTATTTTTTGTAGGCATGGAACGTCAACTGGGAAATAAAGCACATGCTGGTCCAGTTCGAGGAAGAGGACATTGAGTTCGCCTGTCATTCGGCCGACTGCAAAGTGATCCATGAATTTATCGGCGGATACATTTTCTTGTCGATGCGATCGAAAGAAGCCAATCAGAGCCTCAATGAGGACATGTTCCATAAACTAACTGGCGGCTGGTGAAGATCAGCGTATTATGGTTGGTATTATTCACCTCTCATTTTAATAATTATCACACTCCTGTTCTCCAACCATCTCTTCGAGATATCAAATTTTTAATTGTTTAATTACCTTGAATCTATTGTGTTTTGTAAATTTCCAATCTCATATCATTGATTATAATACGGTACGTTGTATTCACATTGCCCAACTCCTCCATTGGGAGCCTGGCTAATCGTTAGTAAAAGTAGTCGATCACTCCCTATATTTGGAGGCATATTAAATTGTTGCATTGCACTATATAAATGCTTAACCAGCAGTTATCCATGCTATCCAGCAGTGCTTTGTTCCCATCACTGGGTTGCGAAGACTAGCTTATGGTTGAGATGTCAATGTGCTAATCACACGTTACATCTTTTCTGGTTAATGATCATTCACCTCTGCTGACTCAGTCAAGTGGATGTGAAACTGGGAACCAGCTGGTAGGCCTAAGCCCACATAGGGCTGTTGAGCCATTGACAAAATGTTGTATTTAATGGCTGATATTTTATCTTTTCTTCTTCCCCCTCAAGCTCTTTATTGATACGATAATATTCTTCTTACCTGGAGTATAAAAAGTCACAATAATGATTTTTTTTAATATTCAAAACAATTTCTCCATTGTGACCAATGACTTACGAACGGTTTTTGGGCGGTTGTGGCTACAATTGTTTCCAAGTGTGGGAGAGAGACAAGATTATGCCAGCTGTTTTTGTGTCTCTCCCACACATGGTACCGCTGGGAACCGCTGGTAGCCGCAACCGCCCAAAAACCGTTCTGTAAACCCGCTCTTACTGTCGATGCGGATCGGACTATTAGGTGTTGGGAATAGCATAGGTCTAGTGCATGGAGAATATAGAGCAAAGAGAGCACATATTTCTTAGGTAGTTGTTTGACAAGGCTATAGAAACAAGGATAATTGATCAATCATTCAATCAATTCTATCCTCCCTTGTGCTATGCTATCCCAAGGTGTATAGAATGATATCCACCTTCATTCTAAACATATTGATATTATTGATGCCACACAGACAAACATTTAGTGTTCATATACTAAAAAAATTCGTACTATTCATAATTATGATGATAATATTTCATTTCATTAATATAAAACGTTTCTATTCTTTCCAGATCAGTCAAGAACGTGTACATAATGGAAGTCTTCCAAAAATTTCGAGATACTCGTGGCTATACTCATTTTATTCTTGAAAAGGACAGTAGAAGTTCAAACACTATGGATGTCCACATTCGCTTGATTGAAATCGTAATATTTATTCGTAATAAAATGGAGAAATTAATACTCAAATTATTATTGATGCAGAATCAAAATGGCTGGTTCATGATTTGTCCATTAATAATGAAAATATAATTAGTTGATCCAGGATATTAACAGTGGTAAAATATTACTGATACGTGTAATTAGTTATTAATAGAAATATATGTGTGCATAGTTGAATACTGTTATTGTATTTTATTTTGCTATAAGTGCCTTCAGGGGTTTTCAATAGAACCCGATCAATATAGAATACTTTAATCTTTTACTGTAGTGGTTTCTCAAATACAGTACTACCAAATCATATCTACATTTCTATATAGATAGAGATTTAAAAATTTTAAAGATCCAATCAATTCTAGAGACATCATTTACTGAAGTATTATAATTCCTGTACATAATGTACCAATTTTATACTATAAATCTTTTTGAAAACTTTCACTCTAAACTCTCTTTTTCGATGTAAATTTTCTCTCTTCCCTATGCCTTTATTCCTACTGCAGATAGGATAATAAATGACAAGCCTTTAAAACACTTTTTGACTATTAATAATAGCTACCTAAGGTGATATTTATTGATAACACGGGCAAACAAAACCTATAAATTTATATTATTAGAATAAAAAATATTCTGGATATTTCGAATTCTATCAAATAATAATAATAATACTGTATACATAATATGAGATAATATGAAAAGAAAATATCCGATCTATACAAGATTCTTGATACTCGAAGGCTTCCTTGATGACATGACTCATTCAATTTACCTGCATTAAAATAATATATTCGCATGGAAATGTTAAAGTGCCTTACTTCACTTTGTACATTCTACTTTTTCCAATAATAGCTTTAAGTTGAAACAATTTTTCGATGAATCATTCTAGAGATGACAATCAGTGTATTTCTAATTCTACTTAATCAAACCTTTGACGAGATGGTGCTCAAAACTGGATTACGTTCTTGAAGTAATTTCTATTACTTGAAAAATGTGATTGGGCCGTATTTTTTCTATGACAAAAAATTTTGGTATGCCTATTTTTGTAAATGTAGATTGTACACTGTTCGCCATCATTCATTCGTAGATGAATTTCATGAACTTTCTTGAAAGTCGAAAGCTTTTGTAAATCTATTCTTCAAAATTTGAATTGAATATTAACACAGTGATCATTATTTCCGAATGATGTCTCCAATTTTTAATAGGCTATTTCTTACAATAGTGAACAACAATTTCAGAAATGTTTTTGAATGATACTCTTAAACCATTCTTTATATTGTAATTGAACATGAGTTTAAACCAATGGCTTTAATTGGATTTATTTCAACATGGTATAAATTTAATATAACTGATATTTCTATTCAAATGAAAATATTATTATTGTTGTTAATTTTTGTTGTAATGTTGTTGTATATTGTTATTTAGAAGATATTCTATGTAAAATATTTATTTCTTTCCTGTACTTTCTTATTAATGAATAAATTATGAATGTCTTGAAATCTAGTGCATTGGTATTGCACATTTCAAAGTTCACACTTATTAAACTGGATTGTGTTACGATCGTTAGTGCTATTCTAACAAAACTAGAGAAGATTAAAAATTTTCAATTTTTTGAAACTAATTGAAGAGTCTATTGAACATAATCTGTACAAGTTAGAGACCATGAAACAAATTGTATTGATGAACTTTTTTTAATAGGATAGAAATTTATTGATCCTGTTGAATGACTTGAAAATGTGTTTCGCTGATAGCACAAACATAATATTATATATTGAAGGTAAGGTGCAGTATTTAATTAGAAATTGATACCATAAATGGTTTCAACTTGAAACTTCTAGAGAGCTTATATTTTTACCTTATTCATGTACGAGTGACAAAATAATCTTAATTTTTAATGAACAACATACTGTACTTACAACTTTATTGCCATTACATAGTTTAATAAGTATAACATTGTATGTAGAAATGTTTTAAGCAATACTCGTGAAGATTGTTGTGTATTAAAAGTTCGCCAACGCAACTTTTTAATGTGCTTTTGATGTAGAAATAATGTACAGCAATTTGTTTGTAAATAGAGTGTATGCTTCTAGATATATTATTTTTATGTCAAAAGAGCTCTTAATAGGATTTTAAACTATTGATTCTCTCAAACTGATTTTGAAAATGAATTTATAAATTAATTTATTCTATATCTGAAAACGTTTATTAATGTGTTATTTTACTCACATTTTTTATTGTTAATAAATCAGTTCTAACAAGTCATTTGTTGATCAATTTTATTTCTTTTTCAAGCAGCACTCATGTTGCATCCTTAAACATCACTAATTTTTTAAATAGTAATTTTATTTGATTGAAACATAGTTTAGGAAACTAGGAATTCATCTTAAAATGAATATTATACTTAATGTAGTATACTCGAGTTAGTATACTTATCCTATAGCACAATTTCCCTCCTAGGAGCCGTATTATACAATGCGGCATTGACTTGGCGTCAATTTTTCTGTGCATGAGTCAATGACGCCGGACCAATTATACAGATATGCGTAGAAAAATTGACGTCGCATCAATGCTGCGTCACATAATATAGGTGGTCAAATAGGTGGAAAAAAAATTTTGACAGCTGATGACTGTAAGGACAGTAAATAGACTATTTTATCTGTTTACACAGATAATTTAAAACGTGTATTTGGATTTTATCAATCGGGTTTCAGAAAAAATCAATTGATTTGTGATTATTGTGGTGGAACCTAAAAATTCTCATCTATTATTTTTATATTCAATTTTTACTAGCCAACTATGACTATAGTTTCAATCAATGTATACTATCAAAAATCTCATTAAGCTTGTTCAGTTGTAACCTCAACCAACCAGGTTACCGGAAATTTCAAAAATGTCCATGGAAATTGACAGAGATGATACAGACACAACTGAAGAGGATAATGTAAAGGATGAACAAATTATTTCAGATATTTCATCGTCATTAGATAGTCCTAGTCCCTCGGCGTTGCGTTTAGATAGAATTCCTTCTCAAACTCTTTACAAATGCTCGTTTCTTGAAGCTAAGTCCTTCCTTTCTAAATGTGAAGGATCTGCAAATGATTCCATGTGAGTAGCCCATATAGACTATTTTTCTGTAGACTCTAAAATAGTATACAATTTGTGACTAATATTTTTTAATACAGTAATGGTCTAGTAGTTTAAGATTCAATTTTCCATTAAAACATTAGATCAAAATGAAACTTTACTGTATAGCTTACGCAAGAGCGAGTCTACCTGTTGATAGCCCGAAAAAGGTTTCAGTCTGTCGAAAATACTTTTTTGAGTCATGCCAGTAAATGGGAGTATTTGTATGTGAGTCCAGTTGTCTTGTATGAGATAAACTTTAATTGCTTAGTAAACACTCATAAATTATTATGAATACCGTATAAGGAATCAGAAAGAATAAATTTGAAACATAGATATAATTCCAAAAATGACTACTGAGGTCGTGAGGTGGTAACAAGAGACTACATCTATCCAAGCGATAGAGCGAAAGTCATATCGACTTATTGTCTCCTTGGTCAATTGCACGAAAGTCAATCAAATTTATCTGCCATAAAATGATTTCATTTTACGGAATTTTATAGAAATCTCGTTGCATTGGCAATGTTGGATGACGTCATTTTACAACAGTTATATCCAATTTGTTTTTCGTGCAACTAGACGTGCTTTTGGGGTTTTCTCTCCTTCTTCATAAGCTACTTAGTCACTAACCACTGCTTTGTGTCGTTAAAAATAATAGGAAAAAACTTTTGAGTTGATAGGTACCTATAGAAGTTTTTCCTTACTTTCCTTACAAATGATTTACTTACTTGAAAATAAGTAAGGATTTTTCTCACAAAATGTTGAACAAAAATATAATTTTCAGATGGAATCATCTGAGCGAACTCATCACAAAAATATTAGAGGAAAGACCTGTCAATATAATTGATTACCTCGAAGAGTACAGTGCTCGAGTGAAGAGAGAAAGATTCGAGATTGCCAACAATCATATACAGAAAGTTTTTGTTCCTACAACCGATCTTGATTATGCTAAAAGAAATATCGAGTTGATAAAGGTAACTGGAAAGTATTTATCGAATTAATATTTACCTGAAATCCTTATTTATTTATTCATTTTATCCACAACTCATTTTCAGTTTTAGTGGCCACAAAATACATTCAAAAATAGATAGTTTTATTTCATTCACAAAATACAACAAAACCTCAGGATTTTGATGACGAACATTCTTTTTAGTGATTAAGTTGTGTATCCATACTATTTTCTACTGGTAAATAACAATAACACTTCTAAGTAGAAATTACTTGATTTTCACTTACATGGTGATGATCGTTTCATCCTGGCGTAGGACATCATCAGACTCTTTTTAGTGTTAATTTTATTCGTTTATTGCACTAACACTGATTGGGTCTAACACAAGAATTGCTCAATAGTCTTTCAAATGGGCATTTCATTTATTATTATTTTCATAATTTTTACACTCGTCGGATGAATAAAATTGGATTCTACTGTTCAATCTTTAGTAAAATGAAATAAGTAAAATTTGACTTCTAAAATTTTAGCAAGAGCCTAATACTGTAGTAGAATTTGACAACTCCTATTTATTTCATCTCATTATGGAATAAAAGTTCTATCATATTTACAAATCAGAGGCCTGTTTTAAGAAACTAATAGTCCTGTAATACAGGAAAAACAAGGGTGTAGTCTACATACTAGACGTAGGTTTATTATAACTATAAATGAAAGTTCATAACCATTGTGTATCCCTTTTTTTTCTCTGTTAGGTCTACATTTTTATAAACGTGCCCTTGGTGTAAAAATTCTTATTCAATATTCAATTCATCTAAGTCTGACAATTCAATTCATTTATTGATACAATTACAAATCGTTTAAATTTGATTCTGAGAGAAACAACAGGCTTAACCCAAAACTGTCCAATATTTCAACAAAATGTAAAATTCATGATTCATTAATCAATTCTCATTCACTATTTTATTTTATATATATTCTCTACTTTTTGAGGCCGCTGAAATGCCGCCAACCTCTGAAATAACCGAAGAAGTAAATGAGGAAGAAAGTGAAGTGGATGGAGCCACCACCTCAAATAAGAAGATGGGATTTTTACAATTTATGGACAATTTTCGACAGGCTGGGGTTGGCCTGTCTAAAGATGAATCCTACCTCATCAATTTGTCTCTCATTAAATTGCAGAAGACTAAACCAGCAGTGCAGAAGTTCAAGTATGAGAACGTTTGTAAAACTACTATATTAGATTTTGCAATGTATTTAAGTTTCAAACATCTTATGAGTGTAGTTCAACGATTCTTCTCATTTATCATGAATCGTCAACTTGTTTTTTCTGCTGGAATCTCTCATACATTTACAGTAAAAATTTAATTGATATATTTATCGATAATATAAATCCATATAAAAACATGTCCTTTGTTAAATGAATAATGAAGCACATATTGAATCTCCTTGAAATTTATCAGAACATTTTTTGACATTTTTACTATGCTTATTATTTTTTGTCAGAATGTAAAAAGTTACTCGAATAAATTAATCTTGAATAATCATCCGCACACAAGTAATTTTTTTTAATGACCGTCTGCTCGAATCCATTACTCTTGAAAATTCATGTTTGAATTTTCACATCATGCAATCGATGGTACTGTAATTACATTTTTTGTCCTTTTCCAGGTTCTGGGGGAAAATTTTTGGATTGAAAAAAGATTATTTAATAGCCGAGTGTGATTTAACCAAAGAAGAAATTGAGAGAAGAGAAGAGGTATGTAATTAAGTATTCAATTTAACATTACATTGTAACTCATGAAGATCTAGAAAGGAAAAATGCTCACATTCTTTTAAGCTTCAGTATTCTTCAGCCACAGTATTCCTATTAAATACACAGTTTTAAATACACTATATAATAATTAATACACTATATTAGATTTTAAATTCACTATTAAAGAAACAAATTTTGTTTCCATCTCTGTTGTTCAGGAAGAACAAGAACGAATTGCAAAAGAAAAGGAACTGGAAGAAAAATTGGAAGAAGAACAGAAACAGAGGGAGGAAGAAGAACAAAAACAGAGGGAGGAAGAAGAACAGAAACAGAAGGAGGAAGAAGAAAAATTGCAGAATGAGCAGATGGAACAGAAACCTAGTGAAGATAAAAGTGATGAAAACAAGGAAAGAGCCTCAGAAGATAAAGAAAAAGAAATTCCTGTTGTACCATTGAGGGAACAGTACAAACGACCGAAAACACCGCAAGTCATAGAAGAGATCAAACCTGAAATAGAGTCTGAACCCCTTGGGGAAGGAATTAATAAGAAGGTTTGTGCTATGACTTTGAAATTTTTATTACAATTTAAAAAAAATAGGTCATAACAATAACCATAACTATTTGAAGGTCATAATCAATAACAATGGCGAAATAATGATCTTGGTATATTTGAATTCAATGACTGAATTTCATTATTTTATTTCTATTGAACTAATTTGAATAAAGTAATGGGATGATTATGTATTCAATGGTGTAAATTTCAAAATTCTTGGAATATTAATAGTTTAATGATGGAAAAAAGTGTGTTTTCCATTTTTATAAGTTGATTCTTATCTAATATATATAAATTTTTTATTTTATTGAACTACAATGATAAAAAACTGCAAAAATTATAATTATTATTGAAATGAACAGATGAATTCGATTTTCACTCTTGGTTTCAACAGGTGCTTCCTACATCTATATTCAATAAATGATAGCTCCTATTTTCTCGAGATAATCATTTTTGAAATTCTAAATTAAACTTACAGTAAGGCATTTTTCAGTTTTCGTTCTACTAACACCAGAATATAACAAAATCTAAATCATAAACACCCTATAACATTGAACATCATCATTATATGATGAAACATCATCATAACATTTTGAAATAATCATCATTGAATAAGATTATTTATTTTTATCTTTATATAATATTATCTGTTTTTTGAAATGTACAACCCCATAATTTTCCAGGTATATTTCGTGTGCAATGAGCCAGGAGATGACTGGATTGAATTACCTACTGTGACACCAAAGCAGATTCAAATTGCGCGGAAAATCAAACGCTATTTCACTGGGGATCTTGAAGCTGAGGTAATATCAATTGCATTTGAACACCAAATATAATAAAAGCAATACGACAATATTTAGTACTTGATGATATTACTATTACTGGAATATTTTATTTGATTTGATCATTGATGCATTTCCTAAAAGGAAAAGGCTGAATAATTAACACTAATCTGTGAGTACATTTAACTTTTTAAGTAGGTACGGTACAGTAATTTTTCAAGTATAGTATAATTTTGAACAAGTGAAAAAAGGAGATAGATCCACATCAAGTAACTGACTAATTAATTTCCTTTATGATGCTGACTCATATCCAAATTAACAAAGGGAATAATTCAATTTCTTAATATTACAGATCAATACGTACCCCATATTCCCTGGCAATGAGAAGAATTATCTAAGGGCACAGATTGCTAGGATTTCATCTTCCACCCATATTTCACCTCTTGGCTATTACACTTTCAGTGATGATTTAGAAGAGGAAGAGGAGGAAGAGGATAATGTTGAGGAAGAAGAAGACGGTATTTTTTTATTTTCCAATGTTGTTATGAAAATTTATCGAGACTGCCTAACATTTTTAGTGGAATGTAGCCTCATGTTTTTAGTTCAGTATTTACCGTACCGTATTCATATTTTGTTAAAAGGTCGTTAACTATTCTCCTTAAGCTGATACTTTGTTCCTGTATTATAAGATTGAATTTTCGTAACACATTACCGTACAAACCAGAGTTGTTTAACAATTAATTCGTGAAACCACATTCAAATATAGTTGTCTTGAAATCAATTCCTACAACATTTTTCTGAGAGTTTCAACAGTTCAATGTAGGCCTAAAAGTTTTATATTTCTCTCAAGTTTCAGTCTCAAATAGATATCACACTAAATAAATGAATAAAAATAATGGAGAATGGATCAATTTTACTGTTGAGAAGAAGTTTGCCATCTACTGTTGGTCTGCTTGGAATTTTTTATTTTTTCTCATCTCTAACTCTATTAAGTCAAATAAATATACACTTGGTTTCCTCAAACAGAAACAGAACTTGGAATTGACAAAATCAAGTTCATTCGAAATTCTAGGACAATGATTATGGATTTTTCAGTACATCAAAATGATATTTTGATATTTCAGGGAAGAAGATAAGCTTCGTGTCAAACTCTCAGTACGAACCTTCATCGATAGAAGAGCTGACAGATCCCTCAATGTCATTCTGGGTGCACCATGCCTTTCACCTGTTGAAACAAGGGCGAGCCACATTTTGGAAGCCAAAACCAATCAAAGATGAAGAAGTATTTATTTTTATCATTCATTCATATATGTACACTAAAAAAATGTTTCTAAGGCACAAATTTTAAAAGGCGCAAGCTTGTTAAAACCAAACTCGTCAATTCAACGCAAACAATAGAGAAATGGAATGAAAATCTTATTTATGAAGACGGAAAATTGATGAGAAAAACTTGAAATATAAAATATAATAACTTTTCTATAAAGTAAGTGTTTTAATGTGAAATCCTTCCTACTGAGAATCTACACATTTTCTAACAAACCGTATCAGTTTTCCTTAATCCATCTTCATATTTCTTGAATCATGTAGAGAAAAATTTGTGAAAAATCACAAAGATTTTCAATCTTATATAGGAGAAAAGAATTGGAAATATTTCTAAAAAAACTCATAAAATATTTCATGTACTCCAAATTGAATTTGAAATTGAATTTAATTTAATTGAAGTAATAATCCTGACACTGTTTTTATCAACTTCCTCACAATCATTTTGTATTATTATAGTTATCTAAATTATTATTCTTTTCAATTTGTAGTTAGTTATATATTTATCTATCTTAATTTTTTTAGAACTAACATAATGTAAAACATTCATTGTCATCACAGTATAATACTTTTGAAAGCAAATACAATTTCATCGAAATTTTATTTTTTTCAAATTCCTTCTACCCAAATGTAAAACAATGCGAAGACTAGCTTATGGTTGAGATGTCAATGTGCTAACCACACGTTACATCTTTTCTGGTTAATGATCATTCACCTCTGCTGATCCAGTCAACTGGATGTGAAACTGGGCAACCAGCTGGTAGGCCTGAGCCCACATAGGGCTGTTCAGCCATTGGCAAACAAAAATGTAAAACAACAGTAATTTTTGCATCCTTTCCATTTTCACACTCTTGTTTTTTCCCCTGAATGCCTTCCTAATACATGGGAAACCGTATAGTTGGAAGAGCTTTCATCCCCCTCCTTCTTTGCATCACTTATCCCCGTTTAGCTTCCTGTTTTTATTAACGTTTGTGTATTGTTTAATCTCAACTTTGTACTTTTTTGCTTGTGTTTTTGTAATTGTGTGTGTGAATAAATAAATTTAAATTGAATAAAATTGCAGGAAGAGGAAGCCGAAGAAGAACAAGAAGAAGAGGAGGATGAAGAAGCAGAAGGCGGAGAAGTTGCTGAAGAAGCTCAGCCTCTATTGACACCGCTCTCTGGGGACACATGTCTGGAAACTAGAGCTATGTGGACTGTGCAGAAGACCTCAATTTATGCAAAAGAGAACGCGGTTGCATTTGTGGCCTCAAATCTATGGCCTGGCGCTTATGCGTTTGCTTCTGGCAGGTATGCTAATAGTTTATTAAATTGTTAATTAATAATAATTGTTGTTGTGGATATCCATACTTCGTGTACTGCAGAGATTAATAGAATAAAATATTACTTCTTGCTATACAGTACTTACACTATTTTGAGTCGCGGACGCGTTTCGAACAATGATGTTCATCCTCAGCGCTTCGAGTTACTGAGTCGTAGCTCAAAGCGCCGAGGATGAACATCATTGTTCGAAACGCGTCCGCGACTCAAAATAGTGTGAGTACTGTATAGCAAGAAGTAATCTTTTATTCTATTAATAAATTGTTTCTATAAATTATTTCTGCGGTCAGAGAGTATCCCTGATTCCTATCTGTTTTATCCCTGTTTTCATGTCATATCCATAATTTAGTAAAAATTGAAATATCTCATTTCAAAAAAGGTTTTTATCAACCCTTGATGTTGATAGAAATAAATTGTGCCAATTCGTGTTAAGGCAGTGAGAGACCACACACATTTCCATATTGGATTCGATAGATTCCATATTGGATAGCGCTCATCTTGAAATATGTAATATTACAATTCTTTATATTTTCTGACACCTGTTTTATTAATCTTATAACTATGAAGAACTCAACTGTACGAGCGAAGCCTATAATATGAGAATATTTTATTGGTGATTTTTCTGTAATTTAAAACAAAGAAGTTTTGTAATAAAACAGGTTTTTTTCTTATTCAAGCTCAGTAGTTTTCCAATTATTCATGTTCTTTAATAAATATATAGTTGTTTATTTTATTCATTACGGTGTTTTCGATATTCATTGTTCTTTTTCGTTATTTTTCAGGAGCTACGGAAACATTTACATTGGATGGGGCCACAAATACCTGGCTCGTGGTTATTCGCCGGTTGCGCTGCCTCACCCCGAAGAAGAGTACGAGATCGGACCGGAAGTCATGGAAATGACCGATCCCACCCCGGAAATGGAAGAAGAGTGGAGAGAGAAGCAGAGGAAGAAAGAGGAGAAGGCCGAAACAGAGGGAGAAGAGGGGGAGGAGGAAGAGGATGAGGAGGAGGGTGATGAAGATGAAGACGATGAAGATTAATTTTTTCTACTTTTGAAGCTTCTGGTTTTGAATTTTCTATTCCAGAAGAAAAAGGAAATAGAGGAATTAGCTGAACGGAGAAAGAAAAGACAAAGAAGGCAGAAGATAGGTGTTGATGATTAATCATATTTCATATTGTCATTGATTTTCATTAAAGTTATTGATGATTGATTGTTTTCAAAATAAGTCTAATTCGTAGAACATGCCTGAAAAGTTGCTCAACCTTTAGTTTATTGTATTTATACGTTATTTTTTTATATTTGAACATTTTATAGAATATAACTGTTATTATTCCATGCATGGGTCATCGCAGCCTGTGAGCAGAAATAATAATAATTACATCGTCACGTCACCACTTATTTGTGTCTAAATAAGGAAGAAAAGTTCAAAGAAATTATAAATATAGTTGTACGCTACCATTAAGTAAAACTTAAAAAATGAACAAAAAATTTCAGTTTTTCTTCGCGTCTTGGAAGGCAATTGAGACTTCAATTATTAACTTTCTACCATCTATAAATAAGCTTACCATTATCGATATTATGCTAGCTTTTATAAAAGAAAAGAATGATTGTGCATTATTTCTATACTATCCAATTTAGTTGAACAGCATTTCAAAATATTCTATTCTTTTTTCAGGATTCTGTTGATAATAAACTGTATACAGTATAATTATGATGATCAAGATTCATGTAAAATAACTATGCATGTCAAGGAGATTCAAAAGAGAAATTACAAGATTTCATCAGACAAGTTTATTTCAAATACATAAAAATATAGAGAAGATATATTTCATAAATATACAGTTATTAAGAAGTAGCAAATGCAGTTTTCAACAACAAATACACGAAAAAAATAGAAAATACTGAGGATGATCACAATATTACAGTTGGGAATGGATAACACATATCGTATCTATGAAATTAATATTATTCTAATACTGAAAAATATTGCATCAACGTATAAATTCAATTGAATCTTTGATTCATAATAATCGAGGGCGTAGAATAATAATTAAAATGCGATAAGTAGTATATAAAATCAATTAAAACTAGAAGTAAAAGTATAAAATCTCATAAATTCAATAATTTAATCACGTATGATACTGATATACAGTACTACTTCGTTGTTATTAATATAATAGTAGGCTATAACAGGTTTGAAATATAAGTTCAAATTATTGGAAGATTCAGTCTATTAGAAAAATATTACTTATGGCCACTTCCTCCTATAGGCCTACACTTCAAATGTTGATAATAATAGTAACTGATTAGATTGAAAGCTTAATATCTTTGAATGTAGCCTTAATAATCAAACGTTCTTCAGGAATGGTTGGACAGTATAAAAATACCAATAACGATCAGATTAAAAAGCTTTTCACAAGATCATAATTATTACACTATTGATACTATTAATGAAAAACATTAATAGTAATCGATTATGCTGTAAGTTTTTAAATCTTCAAAATGCAATAATTAATACTTTAAAAGTTTGAATACAAACAGTTTTAAATGTATCTTATGTTTATAAATAATACTGTAGGTTATAAGAATAACAATCATGTCGGGAAGAAAAAATCCTGAATATTTTCAGTCATGTAGTGTTGCTTGATTATCTTTGTCATTATTGTCTGTCTTGGGAGTTCTCATTTTTTTCACTAGCTAACTTTAGGCCTTATGCTGTTGTGCAATGTGTACCATGGCCAAAACAAGCAGAGGCCACCAATGCAATAAGTAGCTGATGAACCGATGGACCAATAAGCTGAAAAATAAGTACGATCATTAAATAATTTCTCAACAATATTTGGAATCTTCAATGGAGAAGAAACAATAATAGGTTCAAATTATGTAAGATAGAAAACTTCACATAATTGAGAGACACACTTAGAAAGTAAAAAATAAAAATAAATAGTAATTTACTGTTTCGGATATCTTCAATCTGATATATTAGGCTAAATTCTCACAGAACAGACGTCAAGCGTGGACGTGGCGGGGCGTGGGACATATTATGGTCGTGTACTCTACACAAACAAATAGACCAATGCACACTGGTCTATGTGCATTGGTCTATTTGTTTGTGTAGAGTAGAAGATCATACGTTTCATGTCTGCGCTACGTCCGTTCTGTGGGAATTTGGCCTGATAGATCTAATTAAAAATATAATATGTATCAAAATAATCATGCACTATGTAATATTGTTCAATTATTTGATAGAGTTTGTCGCACACATCAATACCGATCGACAAACTGTTATGCCGCCCAATGGCTTTAGCCCATACCTAAAAAATCTTACATAAAAATTCAATTACCACTTTCGTTATCACCTGTCAATATTTTGAACCATCATGAATTGTAATATTTTCAATAGAAAAAACTATTAATAATCTATAAATAATATTTTCAATGGAAATCCAGCCGATGCCACAAACTCACCAATGGATGCCACAATTGGTCCAAGCGCCCTAGCCAGAGCACCCAGAGATCGAAAAATTCCCATCACTGTCCCCTTATGAGCCGAGGAACCAAACTGCGAGGCCAGCGTCATAAAGCATGGAACAACCATTGCTGTAGCTGAAATATCAAAATTATCATTATATACATGCACTTTATAGATGTTTCCATTGTTATAGAGTGAATTCATAATTGATAGGAAGCTTTTTTACATTAGTGCATTAGAATGAGGCAGGCTTAGGCTACTGAATAATATTATCCATATAATTATAGTATTTATTTATAATCATTTTCAAATATTATTATTTTCATATAAATTTTGAAACTATTTTACATGATTTTCTATCATTGTAAAATACAATAAGGTGGAAAAAATGAATGTACTAAAAATACTGACAAATCATTGATCAATAAGGGATAATTCAATGGAAAAATTCTTCAAATCGGTTTCTTCCTGAAAACTGAAACAGTCTCTGGCAGTTGGCTTCTAATGATAAATCAAGAAAGTAGGGATAGGTTTCTCATAGAGAGTAACGATGTCATTATAGAGAGAAGATAACATACTTATGAAGTATGGCTTCTTTGTATACATGGATTAATGAATAAAGAGCATCGAACTTTTGCCAAAATAATTGAAATTCACGTCGTAACGTGCTATTAATAGAATAAATAGCATATTGACTTACAGACTGCAAACAGGAAAAGTCCAAAGTAGAGTAACGTGGTGGTTGGAGCAAATCCCACACATAGGAATGATGGGATAATGATTAGTAGCCCCTGAAAAAATAGAAATGATAGATTATTAGTAAATTTGGCTCAAAACTTGAGTAAAGTAAGCAAATATCACGAGCATGCCTCCTGGGAAATCGTACAAATAATCTCAACGTATTGTGTGATTATTTCATCATGGAATTCACTAAAAACCCTTAGTGGTGGTTTTCCTAGACGCCTCAAAAGAAATCCTTGAAATTAACTCAAAGTTTTGTTTGGTTACATCATGGAATTCATTAACTAACCTTGGTGGCGGTTTTCCTAGCCGCCTCAATAGGGATACGTCGCACCCAGGAGCCTTGAAGTATGGCCATGGTGAGACCAATACAGAAGAACATCCAGCCCTGTTGCATGGACGTGAACTGGAAGGCACTGTGTGTGAGGAAGGTCAGAGTGAATTCTAGACCCGAATACAGGAACAGGTAGACAAAATAGACAAGTCCGAGGAGTTGTAGTTCTTTTACATCTGAAACAACAAATTACATTTCTCAAAACATTATCACTGACATAAGTATCACACCAGACATACGTAGAGAAAATGGAATGAAAATATTCTTCATGAGGCGGTAGAGAATCCTCTATAACATTCACAATCAAATTTATAAATACCTCAAGTATACAAGTATGTATATACAGTACTTGTACTAGTAATACCCTAACATTCAAGTATGTAAAGTTAAGTTTTTCTGCTGAAAGATGCTTAATTTTACAATTTTCATCCTTCTCCAAAGTGGGTACCAAACAAGACTTGGAGAAACCTAGTTTTTCAAGTTCGATGCTTACATACAGTACGTAGATCCAGATCCGGTCTTTACAATAAATGAACGGGATAGAAGACTAAAAATACCATGATCCAAACCAAGGTTATTAGAGAGGAGGTCGAACATTCGCTGCTGTAAGGCACAAAGTGGAGGGGGAAGTCTAATTTCTTGATTCATGTAACGTCATACTCGGGGTCCGCCAATTATCAGTCAATTATCAACAGCTGATATTATCAAAATAAATTATCAAAATGACGTCAGCCGAATCAATCCCTCACTCCAACAGCTTGTGGATTCAAAAAGCATTAGCAATGGCTCAACTTTCTTTCTAATAACCTTGAATCCAAACTATTAAGGCTCAGTAGTATGCATGTATATTATGCAACGTTTATTTGCACCTTAAGGCTAAGGTCACATTACAAGTAGCTTTGCTTGGTGCTAAGAGCCAAGTGACTCACAAAGTGACTGATCCTAGTGAACAAACGCATCAGTCACTATGCGAGTCAATTACAGAAGAAACAACATTTTTTCAAGAATTAATAAGTGATAACGTATCTTACCTTTGCTTGGCAAATTCTGAACGGCTGAAAATTTGAAAAGAGCTGGAATGCTTATGTAAGAGCAGGCTTGGCTTAAACTTCCCACAACTGATGATGCTCTCTTCTCCTGTAATGAGAAAGACTTTATGATTATTCAACTATAATTATGTAATGTATCATTTGATGAGTAATAAATTATTAAGCATTTGATAAAAGGATGGTATTATTATTATATAAGTAGATTACTCCTGTTATAAATCACTTTTAGATTACTTCACAACAGGTAAATAACGAATAGTACTGAAATACTGAATGAGAGTAAAAGATAAAAATAAATTATTACAATTGGTACTATTGACTTATTTGGTGTTGAGAATAATAGTATAGCTAGAATTTTTAGTAGTTTTAAAACGGAGACCCAACTGTAGTTGAATTGGATTTATTTTCAAATTAAAATATTTTCTACTTAAAATATAATATTCACTCTTCTAATACATTCAACAACAAAAATAATCATTACACCTCACAAAAACATAGTGTTTATTGATTCCACTAGCTCAGATTCCTTTTTGTAAAGTAACCGGAAAGTGATTAACAGGAGTTATACCTATGGCAGGAATAATAAAAGCAAGAACTAATCACTCAGTCATTATAACATGACTTAATGCGAAAAAGATTGTCAAGACATAGATAAACATTCTCAATTCATGTGAAATTGAGAAAATCCAAAAATCCTTGCTGACCCAAAAAATGAGTCAACAAAGTTAAAACGACAGCACATCAATGACATAGTATTTCAAAACTTGATTTATTGCATAAAATTAATAAGCTTATATAATAAATATTTGATTTTAGATGTAAGTTAGCTTGTATAACATGGCACTTACCTTTGGCAGTGTTTCTTTGAAACAGAATATAATGAAGACCAAATCGGCAACACCGAGTGCCAGAGCGAATAGCGCCGGAATGACAAACCACTGCGAGTGACCCGCCTGACTTTGCGCCCATCTGGCGAACATGGCTCCAATTACTGGACCCACTATGAAGCCAACAGAGAACGCTATGCCAATGAATGCCTGCAAGACAAAATGAAAATGAATTTTGGGCTAGGGCCTAAATAAGATTGATTTAAAGAATGAATTGGAAAAATACAATGCAATTTCAACAATAATTAATGATATTGAGGTATGTATATTGATTGTATTACATATTTTCGATAATTTTCTCTAAATAATAATAATTCCGTGTAAACTGGCTGGCTCAGGTCTGGTGTCAGAGTTTTCAGGTCACTCCTGATCAGTTCAGGGTCTCTGACGTGACTTAACGACTGTTTTTTATTCTCGGTTTATTAATCTGTGAAGAATTCCCAAGTCTAATAGAAACGGATATATTGTTTAAAGAATTTGTTTTAAAAAATTTCAACATGGTGGAAAAATCCTAGTTAATGGAAAACCACATCATCAATATAATGGTATTATTATTATTATTCAGAATATATTTTTATTTGTTTCTATACCTCAAATGTGATATCCATGTTTCATCTGAAACATTATTGAGTTAGATAAATCATTATGAGAAATTCCAGGAGGGCAAAATGAACGATAACCAGGATTGATAGAGAATATTCTGTAAGGAATCGAATATTATGTATTTTGAAAGTTTGTAAAAAGAACAAATTCGCTCTTTGATTCAACTAAATGAAAATAACCTAGAAAACACATCTTAAAAAGAATGGTATTTTTGTGATCAAGATGCTGTAGATAGATGAAGCTGTTGAAATCTGTACGAAAATGTAAGGTGTGGACTAATTTAGAGGAAAAAGGGCAAAGGAAAGAGTTAAAAATGGATTTTAAATTTATAAGATTAATAGAACATAGGAATTTTACGATAAAGGTATATCATAATTTGAGTAATATTGGAATAGCAAGGAATATTTGGTATAGGCCTACATTTGGGGAATTGAAGTCATCCATTATATTTTCTTCCATGTTAAAATTCTATAGGCGATATTCTTTGTAGATTAAAGGCTAGTCAAGTACCAAAATTATCGGCTAACTTCAACAAAGTATCAAGTTATCGTGCTTTCAAAACCAATTTGAATAGATAAGAACATTTTAAAGCGGCACCCATTCTGGTAAATTTCGAAATAATGAATAGCCAATTAGCAGATAAGTGTAGTGCGTTGCCCCAAGTCGAACACTACCTACATATTGTTGAATGAAATTGATTGAATATATTGAAGCTTGCTTCAATTTATTAAAAACAATAAGCTGCTGTTCATGAACATTTTTTCTAATTCCAGGAGTTGAATTATCATTATCAAGGCAGAAATAGCATATTGTACTCATATATAGGCTATTGTTATTGAATGTGAGAATTAATTATCGATCTATTATATTAAAAGAGTTTGGTGCCGTAGTAGATTTTGGAAAGTTAGTGGAGAAGTTTGAGTGGACCGATTTTGATGCAGTTTGCGCTAAAAGAAAGATAAAATTTTTTGCAGGATCTATTTGTTTTTGAAAAATAATCACTTTTAATGGAAGAAAAATGGAAACCAAAAACCATCTGTTGACATTAAAATGTACTAAATTATCTACATAGATAGAGCTTCAAAGTTTTACTAACTTACTTAAACGTTTTTCTAAGAGTAGTACAGTGACTATAAATAGTCTCACGGTACAAGGTAGGATTTCATAGGCATAACTGAGCTGCTGTCAGCAGCAGATAGTCAAAACAACATCTATTAAACTAAGAATTATAGAAAATTTTCTCGCTCGGTTAGAGCGGTTGCTATGTAATCATGTGGTTAAGTAACAAACATTCAAGACTGCTCTTGGATGAGTGATCGACACAAAAAATTGTGCAATTAGGCGAGGTAGAACCTACCCGTAAGGGTCTCCCCACCGATAAGAAGCCATACGATAAAAAAAATAGAAAATTCAAGTGAGCGGCGCTTTGCGCTGCACGGGGTGAACTCGTTAATATATTAATAATGCATAAAACAGTCATTATATATATATTTTTAAGTTATTAAGAATATGAAAAAAGATAGTTTACTGTACAGAGACTGCTTATAGTCTCTGTAGTTTATTGTGTTGGGACTTACCATAGCAACTCCCCTAGTTTCAGGAGATGATACATCTGTCATAATAGCCATCGACAAATTCACATTTCCCTTACTAATGCCGCCCAATATGCGGGCTAACACAAAGGTGGAAAATGATTTAGAAAATGCCCACAACAAGTAGGAGCTTGCAATACCAATCTGAAAAAGAAAAAAATATTATTAGGTAGATCTATTGAGATATAGGCCTATGTTAGAGACAGCCTTTACGCCGTGAACTTATACTTTGATATATTATTACTATCAATTTTTTTGAGGGTGATGCCTACATGAGCTCTAGGCTTGTGCGTGAGTAATGAGAGGGGTGATGATGAGAGATGACGACTGTTTTTAGGCAGTCGGGACCGACGGCTTTTCGTCTCCTCCGAAAGACGGGAGTGGCCGTTTCTGTCAAAATCCGTTCTGGCAACTGTATTCGATCTTGGAACCTTTGGATTATCAGACAGGCGCTTATCGCCCTCAGCTACTGACTACTCCGTAGATCAATATAAATTTATTCAATTTTTTATATACAATTCAATTTATATGATTTTTTGTGTTATGAGAGCAATAATGGGGTCTTCCTAGTACGAGCTCATACTGTACTTTTCAATAAATAAAAAAATTAAAAAAATGTATATTGTTCTTCGAGTATGGAAATTTGAATTAACATAGTCCTACTAGAGTGTATTCAACGAATAAGGGATTTACGAAATAAAAATCAATCTTACCGGTGTTGATAATCTATTCAAATAATAGTTTCAACTTATTCAACTCAACAGGTTTCCTTACCAAGCATATGATCATAACTGGTTTCCTTCCATAAGCATCTGACAGACCTCCGACCAGTGGCGAAGCAACAAATTGCAAAAACGAAAACAAGGATCCAAGAAAGCCTGCAGGAAAAAATATTATTTTAGTCTTAATGTTATAAATCATAACTTATCAAGAAACGTAGAAAATGAACCAATTATTAGATCTTAATTCTTTGCCAAGAGTAGAATAAATACAGTATTGCCGCCACGTATAATATGGGCCTTACTAGTTTTCTCCAAACTCAAATTCTAGGAGTATTAAGTTACTTTTCCTGTCCATTTATTTGTAGTCAAACTTACACTTCAGTTAACGCAAGCACTAGGTAGTTACAAACAGCAAACAAATTGGAAATAATTTTTAATCACTGCTTTTATAAAGCTGGAGCCGGCATTCTCGAAGTGTTTATTGGAAACTTGAAACAAAGACAAAAAAAATGTTCCATCCAACCTGGAAGTGACCCTAGACTTGTAAATTTTCATGCTGACTCAAAACCCCTTGGCACTCCCAGCAATTGGAAATGAACCATGATATTCTTATAATGAATCAATATTTGTATATAAACGAGTCAGAACTAGTAGTTCAAACCAGTGAATGATAACATCTTCATAGGAATTTGAATGATACTCACCCCCAAAAAGTACAGAATTGAATCTGTTTGGCACTCCTAGCATTACTTGAAAAGAGTTTATACTTTTTAACAGCCACGAATAAAGTCCATCAGGACCATCATTTTTTTGATAATGATCCAACAATGATGGCAGTAAGGGCAAAATCATTGTAAATGCTAATAAATCCAGAAGAAGCGAACAAAACACTATGTAAACAGTGGGGTGCGTCTTCTTCCCCGGTTTATCCATTTTCCAATAAAAAGTTATAAGTTCAACAGTACTTTTCAAACAGTCTTGATAATCATGCTTGATCTACTAATTTGAGAAACTTCCTCAATATGCTCTGCTAAAAGAGAAAGTTAGTGAAAGTATTCATCGTAGTCGGCACCTACAAATTTTGAGGTTAAGGATAATAAGTTCACTTCATTTTTTGGGATAATTTCATAAACAACAGCACTTTTCTTAAATGATTCTGAGAGAATGATCACGAGAAATATTGAATAGTGTTTCAGAATTATAAATCAACTGGTAATATTTTGAAAAATGCAAAAAACAGTAAATACTAGAAAATACAAAAAATAGTGTTTATTATGTTATGTTTGTTTTGATTTTTGGACAAGTGTGAGAACTGAGGTGTGCCAACACAAAAGTCCCATTGAATGTCAAATTTAATTTCATTCAAGTGATAATAAAACAAGATGAAAAATTGCAGATGAGATTAAATAATCTTTAAGATTTATAATTTATCATCCATTAGAAATAAAAAATATAATTACATTTCGTGTCATTTTTTTACTAATGTGGCAGGCTGGCTGACAAATTGTGAATATCAATATTTCTGATCAGCTGATCTCGGAGTTCGAGTTCGAGTTTGACTGATAACTGGAACGGGCCTGAAAAGGAAATTTTTATTGTAATCTTGTTATTCCAAATTATTGTTACTATTTGTCAAAGTTATTTCCATTATCATCTTTTGTGTAAAATGAGAAATTGAAGGTACGGTAATTACTATTTCTTGTATCTTTATTGTTCAACTTATACTTCAAAAGTTGCCGATTTGTCAGAATGTTATTCTGTCGGCATCTCTAGGTTGCAGGTTACTATTGACAGGTATTATGACCTCTGTCTATTATTATTTCAAAAGTTCACCTTCATACCCGAAAACTCATTATTTATTATTGACACTTGAATTTACCATGTAATCGCTGGTTTCACTTTTTTTGAGTTTCACATATTCCGCCACTTTATGCTTGGCTAATTTTTCTCAAGTAAGGTTACCGTTCTCAACAAGATTCTGTCAGTAGATTTGCTTCTATATTTGGGGTGATTCCGAATTATATAAAATTTTAATTGACACTCAAGATGACAATCGTCAATATGGCTATTACTGCATTGAATTTCATAACTAACTAGCTAGTCTAATGGTTTGAAATTTAGTCTTTCGGATAAAATGTAGGCTATTATATTTTTGACTAGATTGTAAATGGGGTGCTATCAAATTGGCCCACAATTCTATAACTTATTGATTTCATTTTATGAAACAGCCCATTTAAATAGATTTACATTATTTTCAAATATTATGTGGTCATATTTAAAAGTGGTATAGGCCTAATGGTTTAGTGTTTGCACTCTCGGTTTATGGATGTACGGGTTTTTACCGTACATGTAGATAGATAATTACAAAAAAAAAGTCTACTAAGTTAGGTGGTATTTGAAATAACGCCTTGAAGATAAAAAAATAGAAATCACCCTTTTTACATTAGTTTAGACATATAACCTGAGCTATTGACTTTTAGGATACTGCTTTTGTTGTGAGAAATTAAACAGTGACAAAATTAATTAATTAAAATTGAAAGTATCATTGAAGGAGGTATCGATTATCAAGATGGAACAGCCTGTTTTTTTATCTCAACTTCTAGTAGATCGTAGACAAATGAATAGATTTTAACTAACCAATTTATAATGGTCAATTAGATATAATTGGTTTATCAAATTTTTTTCCAGCATCTAGCGCCCAAAATGAATGAAGTACAGCGGTGGGATTTTGACGCCCCACTATGGGATCAGTGTACTTTTATAGGACGAGTCAAGTACTACGCATGGATCACAGATCCCAGACTGAACTTTGTCAGCACATCCTGCTTCCATCAGGCGAAGCATCTGCGCACACTTTACCTGTAAGTATCACATATTTAGGCCCGCCGCAAATTAATCCTCGAACGTGGAAGTAGCCACGGCCTAAGGCCGTGAGCCCACGGAGCAACTGCTATCTGACTTCAGTCAGCAACCCATTGTTGCCAGATAACATTTGGCGAAAAACAGCCAAATGTTATCTGGCAACACTGGGTTGCTGACTGGAGTCAGATAGTAGTTGCTCCGTGGGCTCACGGCCTTAGGCCGTGGCTACATCCACGGCGTGGCTACTTCCACGTTCGTGGATTACTTTGCGGTGGGCCTTATTCATTTTTACATCTATCGAATCCAATTTTTGTATAAACAACAGAATTACCGCATTGGAAAAACTGTGGATTGCAACAATTAACAACTTATTTTATATAGTGAAGAAAATCATCATAGTAGCTTGTTTGATCACCATTATTGTCCTTAATATGAAGATGGGACTGTAAAATTAAGAGCGGAGTTGAAAGTAATTTTTTAAGCTGTAGATTAAGATCTGTATTCTATTCTATTTGTGTACTTCATCCTGTCTATTCTATTATAACTCATATGAAGTGTTCAATTCACATGAATAAAAAATCTAACGTGAACAATAATACTATTTATCAAAGTTTGATCACATAAACGTTTTCAGTCTCGTTTATTTAAAAGTATGTACGATAATTCATTCAAACAATTGAGCTGTCAGGATTGAATGAAAGTAAAACTCAGGAGATGATTTGTACTCTGGCCAGAATGGGAAATGTTAGTGCTGCACCTGTCACTGCTCGATTTAGAACTAGACATTGCTCTCAATGTAAGCAACATATTGAAACACAACCATGTAACAATCATTCTCCAACCTCAAGATAACTTAAAATCCTATGCACATTTATTAGGTGGTCATAATCTAATTATATTTTAAGGAAGTATCAATTATTTGATGTAGAGAATGAAAGAAACTATGATTCTATAATCTTGATGAAATAACATGAAGTAAAATGCATAACAGATTACATATTATGTTGATATTTTTAAAACTAGAGAAATGTATTTCATTTATTCGATAAAGCGATAAAGTACAGTAACAAGACGATAGTTTGAATTCGATTTAAGGTTTTCATCAGTAGATCTCTCTTAGTTTAGGAATGGAGCCGGCTGAAACAAATAAACAGCATTTGTTGTTTGCGAAACGCCTCTACGAAAATGCCTATCACCCTGACAACAACGAATATACAAACAAGTTGGGTCGTATGTCGTTCATGGCTATTGGCAATGCTTTAACGTTGGGTCCCATGATGACTTACTACAGGTGAACCATTTTCTTGTGTTGTAAATTAAGTTGTTTTTAGTAAATTTAGTTTTTTTTTGTAAATTTGTAGAGAAGGAAAGCCGCCAGCCGATGTAACTGCCGAGAAGTTTTACTTCTCAAAGCAGCTCTTTGAGAGTGCGTTTCATCCGGATTCTGGAGACCTGATGAATGTCTTTGGCCGTATGTCGTTCCAAATGCCTGGAGGCATGCTTATTACCGGGGCTATGCTCACCTGGTACAAGTAAGTGTCGAAACTGCTCGCTCTCGACCTAACCCTATTCGTTTTCCCTTCAGAAATCTTCATTTTTAATCCCTTATTCATGTTTATCAATTATCACTTCATTTTTTGTACCTAATTGTTCCTCGGCTTCTCCCCATAAATTCCCATTTAGCTTATTTATCTAGTATAACTGTATTTTTTGTACCTACCTGTTCCAGGTTCTACCTCCACTCATTCCACCTCCTTCACCTTATTTATAATAAATTACTACATTTTTGTACCTACCTGTCCCAGGTTCTACCTCCACTCTATAAATCTCCATACAGTTTCCATTCCCAGTTCCTATCTGCTCCATAAATCTCCAATCACCTCATTTATCAAGTATTACTGCACTTCATAACATAAGTGCATACTGGTTTTGAGTTTTAATCCCAGAATTAACCTTTTCCAACCGTACTTATCGGAGTTAACTCGTGCTGCTTCTTTACAAGTTTGAGTGGTAGAGTGAATATAACTGTCCAAACAACCTCACGTCAGAAAAATAAAGAAGTCATCCTATTCTATACTTTCCAAATACACTCCTCGTTTGCATTTAGTCTTCTTTTCAAGTCATTCCTCTCTCATTCTTTCTTTTGAACTGCACTTTCTTATTCCAATATTCCAAGTTTTCTCCATGCATCCTACCTTAACTATAAAATATTTTCGCCCTCTTACATATCATTATTACGTACTTGGTGAGTACTATTTGTCTCCTCTCACTTTTATGAATATTTTGTTCTCTTCGTCCATGTTCCATTCACTTGAATCTTCTACCCCGCATTGAATTTAATAGAATTTCAACAAGTTTTATAGGATATAAGTTTATATATATGTAATTTGTAGGAGATAATCTTCAGCTAAATTTGTCGTGTCTGTTCATTAAAAGCAACTTGAGATCAAGTTTGGAGATATGGAGTTTTTTTTCTACATTCCTCATTCAATTTTCAATATTATTTCTATTATATATTCTTTTACAGCATAACTATTAAAATTATGTTTAAGTTCCAATGAAATACAGGTAGAGTCATCAGTTGATGACTCCATTCTATTCATTTATTTCTTTGATTATAATTTGCAGTTCAGTTCAACCTTAGCTGTGGTTTACATTCATCTATTCCCTCTTATTAATCATTTCACAAATTCATTTTGCAATTAACTACCTACATCTATTACTCGATTATACTAACCTTTTTTCTATTCAATTTGCAATCCAATTCTACCAAGGCTGTGAATATATATTACTCTATTACACTCACCGATTTTCCTATTTCGATTTGCAAATCAGACAAGATCATTGGTACTCATGCTACTCATTAACCTATTACACTATTTTAATCAATTATTTTTCTATTTCAATTTGAAATCCAATTCAACCAAGGCTGTAGTAATCATTAATCTTTCACTTTTGCTTTTACTTTTCTTATGCTATTACCGATTACTGGTTTCCTATATTTCTTTTTCAATTTGCAATCCAATTCAACCAAGGCTGTGATATTCAAATTTAAAAATTAATTTATTTCGCACAACAAAATAAATACAATACATTGTAAACAAGCTGGTTATCTCAATAAATACAAGAAATTCTTACTTGAAACTATTTCCACAACCATTTTTAATATTCCTCGATTTAAAAGGCAATCAACAGGCACAATAAAACAGGCAAATTAATGCAAAATAAAGATGAGCACCCCTAGACATAAGCCCGATTGGAATATACTTCTAATAAAATAAAATTAATCCTAAACTCGGAGTAGTGGGACCGCCCCGCTCTATACATGAACTTTAATAATAAATAATTCATTATTCATACAAAGAATATTAGTTGAAGGAGCTTATTATTCGGTGACAGATTTCAATGTTCTCTAACTCTGTAGAACTCTGTAGACTTGATAACGTTTATACGTTAATTTAATTTTATTGTAAAACTTTTGCTTTGTTTTTATGACTACTGTATACGTATACTGTTGAAATAAAATCACCTATCAATTGGGAGTATTCCCAAAAAAAGATGTAAATAAATAAATAAAATCATTATTAACCATGAATTATTAATTCACTTAATTAATATTCATTAATCCATCAATCAATGACTATATTATACTCACCGATTTCTATATTTGCAATCCAGATCAACAGCGGCTGTAGTATTCTGGCAGTGGGCTAATCAGTCTTTCAACGCATTCGTCAACTACACCAATCGCAACGCCAACTCGCCGCTAACTGAGAAACAGATGGCCATCGCCTATGTATCAGCCACGGCGGCTGCTTGCGTAACCGCCATTGGCTTCAAGAATTTTCTGGGCAAACGGGCCTCACCTTTGATACAGGTATTGTTCTAATCCTTGAAACTTGGTTAAATTTTTAATAAAATTCCATCCAATGAATTAAATACAACAGCTGACTAAGGTTCCCATACATTGGACATCTTAAGTGTCTGGGCACTGGTTGCCTTAAGCCCGGTCTAGACGCAACGATAAGCTTGTCAAACTTTTTGTTCAAACTTATCAGGATTATTTTAAATTGTCATAAAACAGCTGATTTAACGTCAGTAAACAAGCTTACATCAATCAGCTGTTTTCTGACAATTTAAAATAATCCTGCTATTTAGCAGGATCCATTTAACTTGTCAGAAAACAGCTGATTAATGTAAGCTTGTTTACTGACGTTAAATCAGCTGTTTTATGACAATTTAAAATAATCTTTTTAGCAGGATCCATTTAACTTGTCAGAAAACAGCTGATTAATGTAAGCTTGTTTACTGACGTTAAATCAGCTGTTTTATGACAATTTAAAATAATCCTGATAAGTTTGAACAAAAAGTTTGACAAACTTATCGTTGCGTCTAGACCGGGCTTTAGACATTGGGTTCAAGAAGTAGCTGGACAATCAGGCCTCGCCTTTAATACAGGTAACGTTTTAATCCTTCAAACAAGAACTCTCTATGCAATGTTGAAATTAAATCTATACCCCTTCTTTTAGACTTTTATAATGAAACATTTAGGAAAACATCCACAAATAACAAATTCCAATACTAATTCGTTATTTTCTCTTGGTTGTAGAGATACGTACCGTTTGCTGCTGTAGCGGCAGCCAACTGTGTGAATATCCCTCTCATGCGTCAGAACGAGTTTTTGGGTGGAATCGACGTATTCAGTGACGACGGATCAAAAGTAGGAACATCAAAGGTAAGTGTAGTGAACGAATCTATCAAATAAGCAAATAATAAATGATTATAATAGTACATTTTCTTTAATAACAGTTTTCAATTGTTTGACAAAATGAGGGAGTGGCTGAAAATGTTAAGAAGTAAAGTATAATAATTAAAAACTATTAATAGTAATTAATAGAGTGAGTGTAATCAAAATGAGGGAGTGGCTAAAAATGTCAAGAAGTATAATAATTAAAAATTATTAATAGTAATTGATAAAACTTGTTGATACTACTTTATTGAACACTAATTGATTCACAGGACTATGGTTTCATGTTACACGTCAGCTGTACTGTTCCACAAATTTTATTATCAAGTTATTCAATGAAAAAGTTTTCTATTGAAACGTTATCGATACGAATGGAAAGGAGTTTTAAAAAACAATAGTTCGGAATTCATACTTTCTTAGGATCTACATAACCTAGTTTTGGACTGTAGGCCTATTTAAATTGGAAAATGTTCAGTTTTGGACGTGGGGCTGTCGAACCTTCCATTAAGTATTATTTATACATTATTGAATAAGTAAATCAATAGTCGTATAGTTGATTTGTTATGGATTCTGTGTCCATTTATTCTAGACTTCTCGAAAACAACATCGGGTTTTCAATTTCCACTGTTTAATAGTGAATATTTTTATTGAGGTGTAATGGGATAGTTGATGTAGACTCAATAAAACAAAATTTTTTCTTTTTTTTAGCTAGCAGCAGTGAAAGGAATAAGCGAGGTTATACTATCCAGAATTATTATGTGCGCCCCAGGAATGAGTGAGTATTACCAGTATTGAAATATTTGACTGTGAAATCATAATTCTCTTTTAGACTACATTATCAATCAAAATTAGGGAGAGAAATAGTAAAGGCTGAGACTGTTTTTCTCCCCCAAATTAATGTGATTTTCGTGTTTATATCAATGAATAAAAAATAGAAAAAGAATATTATTTTTGTTATTAAGTTGAAAGTTGAAGTTACTTAAGGTAACCATTCGGTTTACCATGTTACACTGTTAAGGTAATATTGGGTGGAAGAACTGATGGGTATCTACCAATAATAGCCATAAGATAATGATGATGATAATAATAATATCATTTTTACTGAGTTGTCCTGCACATTCAAGTATTAGTTGTACAAATGTCTATCCAGCTAAATCGCTAATTAATAATGTAAGCTCTTATAAGTAATAAGAGATTAATTCCACGGTATATAGAAGAAGACGTTATTGGTCACGAATAGGATGCGCAGTGGCAAACCGGTCCTCTGACGTCATCCCTACCCAAACTTTCAGCTGGTTAAAGTATAGAGTACAGCTGCAAGTACTGGCAGCAAGTATGGCTCTGACGTCATCCCTACCCAAACTTGCAGCTGTACTCGAAGCCACATGCGCGTGACTCTTACCGTTCAATGCACAACGAAACAGCATTGAACTATTGGTTTGTATAATAGAGTAGACAATCATATGATCCATATGTTGCTAGTTGCCTATTGCTTATTGCTCCGGTGTACGACCGAGGTTACCGTCTTCTTTTATACCGTGATTAATTCCAATCCAATTTTATGCAACTGGTCCTTAAATTTCAGTTAGCTTCCAAGTTACATTTGTTTTATTGTCGAGCTTAATTCCTAGAATCTAGTGATATTCAGTAAACGAAGTTAATGAAAGTTCTTAAGATGTACTTCGACAGTCTCAATTTGGAATAACTTGATTTCAGACTTCTAGAAATGATAGCCTGTTTTTTAAAAGCCTCAATAATTTTAGCCTTTTTTAATATTTCACCAATGTTCTAAATCGAAAACTCTCTCTTTTCAGACATAATGCCTCTAATTATGAAGAGGATGGAATCTCGTTGCTGGTTTAGGAAAAACACATGGTTCCATGCACCATTCCAAACACTCATGGTTGGAGGATTGTGAGTACACATTTTATTTAATTTGTTAATTCACAGTATTATAGAAATGCCCAGTTGAAGAACTGAAGTA
The DNA here is from genome assembly GCA_017141395.1 of Laodelphax striatellus. NCBI lineage: Eukaryota > Metazoa > Arthropoda > Insecta > Hemiptera > Delphacidae > Laodelphax > Laodelphax striatellus. The sequence goes on from CM029534.1 coordinate 9,504,256, forward strand.
TATTCCAACATTGACTGATCATCAGATTCGTATCATTATGCAAGTCGTGTGACCGATAAACCGGATGGGTTTTTGGAAGTTGTCGAATTGCAAATCTTGTGACTTATGTTCACACGCTACTACTGGTTGAATCTGAAATGATGACCCCTGAAGTCTGAAGGGGAGAGAAGAAAGAATGTTGGTATTCAATGTTGCTCTTATCGGTATTGCGCAACTTCTGTTTACTCAACAAATTCCTTCCAGGGGTTATGATTTCAGATTTAAGTGTTTTTTGAGCCAGCGAGTAGTAGCGCCGACAAAAAGCAGCAGCTACTAATAGCTACGCTACTAGTAGCAATGTGTGACTGAGGCTTATGTGGTAACAACCAATAAGATGAGGATTGAATTTTTTTCACGAGCAGTGTGCTATTCAAAAAATATTGGCGGAACCCAGCTTGTTCAATCAGTGGTATCTCCAGTTAGATATTCAGCTCAGGGTTATAAACTAGCATATTTATCTTGGTTTGTGAGTCGCGTAAAGTCAGCTGATAAATTTCAATGTTATTTTACGAGTATTTAATGAGATTTGATAATGTACTCCTTGAAAACACTTTCATATATGGCAACATTTAAATCAATTTATTTCTTAACAAAATTATGATGGAAATCGGAAATAATACTGCCAGAAAGGCAATCCTGTAATCTTAAGCAATCGCGTATATTTTTGAAAGTCAGTAGTTGATAGCTCTTATCATTAAAATTTAATGATAAGAGCTACCCTCTATATATTTAATGTATCATCTTTTGACTTCTTCAATGTTTCAAAACCCTTCTTAATTCATTACTTGGAACTTTCAAACTGGACATTTTGAATCCAGTAGTTTATTATCGATTAGTAAATGCTCAGTTCATTGTTCGATTTTATTGGTCTTGTATCAGTAATCCTTATTTTGTATGGTTATACAGTACTACAAATTGATGTGTGTTTTTTTAAACTCAGTTCAAATTTCAATTAGTTTTCAAGGAATTAAAGATTTGTTTTGTTTCTTTTTGCAGCTTAACAGTAATGGTTCCCATAGCGTGTGGTATATTCCCGCAAAAGTGGTAAGCATCATCACGGTTATAATTTTCAATTTTTATATTGGATTTTTCTCAAATATCCTGATTGTCCTGTTTATGTGAAGCCAATTATGTAATTTCCTATCTCATGAATAATTCATCAGGTGTTGCTGAACAAATTTCTCTAAACCTCGTAAAAATTACAGAAATTTAATTGCATGTCGTCATGTTTTTGAGGATTAATAAAATTTTTTGTAGCAATTCTTAATTAAATCAGTTGAGAAACCAAAATACGGTGATGAAATATACTATCTTTGATGAGTGATTTATTAATAACTAAATAATAATTAATAGGTAGTTATTCAAGCTATGAATTAGTTATTCAGTTCTTGTAGTGCAATAGATACTTTATATACTTGTTCAATAGATACTTTTATATACTATTTCAATAGATTTTGGTTGGAGGACAGAGTTCTCTCTTACTCTTCAGAGACATTCTCTTCTCTCAGAGACAGAGGCTCTGTCTTACATTCAACCCTCCTGTCCTGAGTTGAAACATTTTTCAAGTTCTAAAATAATACAAAGAAAATTTATGAGTTTCTATTGTGATTTACTGTTGAAATTCGATATCAGATGTTGATTTCATTATTAAATTTTCTCACCAATGTTCAGTAGATAGTAAAATTTCTTAATTTTTCAGTGGTATAAGTACGTCGATGATAGAACGATGGGAGCCGGAAGAATACGAAAAACTGAAGAAATTCTGCAAAGGCAAAGTGCCTGAGACAGTCTACTTCAACAAAGGTCTATAAGCGGGGAGAGAGGCTCAGTGTAGCATCCAATAGCAGATAACAAAACAAGTATTATGTTTGATTATTGTGTAGAGATGTCTTGTGTAGAGAAGTGAGAGACTTGAGTAGGTCGGCTCAGTTCAGTATTTCTGATCTCTTTACTTCAAGCCCTCATATCGTAAAGATGCATTTTTAAAATCCAGTATTTAAAATTCATAAATGTCAAAAACAACTCAAAACATAACCTCAATGTTGTAATAATTATTGTATTTGGAAGACGATCTGATTCGAAAATCAATCTAGTCATTTTGGGAACGAAAAATTGTGTTTTTGGAGCAATAATTATTTTTATGTATACAGTAATCCTCTGTGTTTTCATTTGAGCAATAATTATTTGCATACAGTCTAAATTTGCTGTAGATACATTAACAGTATGGTTGCATGATGTTTGTGCAATAATTAACCTGAAATTTAGTAATTGGTGAAGGTAATTGTTGTATGATTGTTCACCGACCCGTAATTACTAAGCAATAGACAATAATAATTCGTTGTTATCGTACATTTGAAATGTAATATTTTTCAAACGAAAAAATTATGCTATTACATGAGATATTGAGTTATTCGGTGTATTTTTCCTATCTCAACTTCCTTTGATACATTCTCTTCCTTTGAGCAGGATTCTTTTAACTTGTCAGAAAACAGCTGATTTAACGTTAGTAAACGAACGTACATCAATCAGCTGTTTTCTGACAATTTAAAAGAATCCTGCTATACTTCCTGGTTTACCTTGAATGTCGTTTGAAGTTGGTGAAGTTTATGGTGGTACCACCTGGTGAAGGATTTGAAGTAGTTGCACGATAGCCAAAAGAATTTAGCCGAGAAGTAAACAATTTTAACAAGAAGTAATGTCAGATTCATTTATTTTGGTTGATGGCGTTAGTTAGATAGATAGATATTATTTCTTGACGTTTCTGATGACCGTAGAGTTCGGTGGCAAAAAAATAATATCTATCTAATGCCATCCTCCAAATTAAATGTCATCAACGGTCATCTAACGGAGCTCGAGGTGATTCATTGCATTAGCTTCGTAAAATTATGTAATCTTTCAGTGGTTAAATTTAACTGACTCGTGCAACTGGCCATTGATCTGTTTTAACTCGTTACTTGGTGGAATTTTATATTTGCTATTCTTGGTAGTAATCGGTACGGATGGTTTCAGAATAGTGGATGAATGATAGTTCAAGGGCCGGTTCATGAGCTCGGGATTTAGCCAAGTCCTAGACTAAAACGGGTGGCTACCGTAGCATCGACAAACGTTTGTCTCGACAAGGTAGTGGGTTAGCAGCATAGAGAGCCCTTAGTACATAGTGTCGAGGCTAACGTTTGTCGATGCTACGGTAGCCACCCGTTTTAGTCTAGGACTTTGCTAAATCCCGAGCTCATGAACCGGCCCTTAGAATTCTTTCAAGCATGACGCACAGTCTGGGGCCTCTTTCATAAAAATTTAGAAGTCTGTAATACAGAAATAAAGGGTACTTACACTCGACTAATGAATTTATTGCACACCGTCAACCGTCTCCGTGTATTGTACGCCGTGCTGTGCATGTCTAGTGTAAGTTCGTCTTTTTCCTGATTTACACGACTTATAAAATGTTTTGATACAGGCCCGTGGGATTAAACCCAAGTTTAAACTCTTGCAGTCTGCCTTCACCAGCAAAATAGTGAATAGTGAGCTACATAATTTGAGGTAAGAAAGATTTCTCTTATATGTGATGGTTATTGAGTACAATGATCACTAGCTTTCCCCAAAACGTTTATCCAAGATAATCAGAATTATAATATTCTATAAATACATTGCTATATTGCGATGTAAGCAGAATTTAGATAACGAAATCAAAATTTTAAGTACATGTTTTAATCATCAACTTATACCAACAGAACTCAAACTATTTTTTATCACTTGAAATGTGTCAATTGATGAAGTTGTCAAGATTTTAGGCCTATATGTGTTCCAGATTTTTCCTAGTTTTTTGACGGTTTTTTGTGATGTGCAATGTATTGAATCTGGGCCTTCGTTAGCTCGTTTTCTTTTTCCAGTAATTTTTTCTTCAGTTGAGATGTCAGTAATTTCAGGGCAAATACCTGAAAGATAACCAGAAAATCAACAAGAGTTCAAAGTAGTATATCGTCAATAAGAATTATAAAATTCTGTTAAAGTAACGACTTGTATTTCACTGTAAATAATTAATGCTATTACTTACATTATTGAACTTGATTGGAATGCATCTCACTCCTGATGAGGAGCTTCATGCTGATTGCTGATGAAGCTCCTCATCAGGAGTGAAATGCATTCCAATTGTGTCCAATAATGTAAGTAATAGCATTAATTATTTACAGTGAAATACAAGTCGTTACTTCAACAGAATTTTCTACGAGTATTTCGTCAAACTCACACCAGATAAAACGAAACAAAAGTTTTTCCTTGACTCAAACATAGAACGTATTCCAACCCGACTGAAACAGTGCGGTGTTACGACAATATTTTTGTCTTATGCGGTGTGCTTTGGTCTCATCAACTTCAATGTTAAACCTGTCCCACTTGTTTGAAGTAAACATTTCGTTGTTTTTATTTGGTGTGTATTGGACCTAAAAGAATCCATCTATTTGAACAATAATTACCCAATTGCACTTACCTTTCTGTCGTACTCATCAATCTCGTCCTCTGCCGCCAAAATGTTTCCCAGGGTAAAACTGACTTTGAGGGCTGATTCTCTGGAATAGTTTTTGACATTCATCAGCTCGTTGGCTTTCAGTCTCTCATACTCGGCTAGCGCTAGCTCGGCCGAGTTTCGCCTCGATTTGGCTCCCTCTTCAGCCTTTCTTGTTGATTCAACCACTTGGTTTAGTTCTTCGAGAACGGACTGAAGTTCTTTTTGTTTTTTCAGTACCAGAGAACTAGATTTGTCAGCTTCCTTCAAAGTGAAATGATGAATTATTGTTCAAAGTAAATTAGGTAAGTTCATCATTCTAATTTTATTTATTTGAAAAGGTTTTTGTTTTCAACTTATTGAACTAATCAAATCAAATAATTCTTCCTATAAAAAAATAAAAAAAAAACATTACATAAAATATACATTACCGATATAAAAATTTTAATAGAAATATTATGAAGATACAAAGTAATAGAACGAAATAATTCACTTCTATATTTTATCAGATAAATAATATTATCAGAATTGGATATTGCTTGCTGAATTGCGAGTACAATTTGTTTGTAAGCAGGAGCAATATATTTTAAAAAAAGTTTAATGCTAACATTCCGGTAATTTCAAACATTTTTAATGCTAACTACAAGCAGGGTTCATGAATATTCTCTTAGATTGAGGAGATCCTATATAAAGGGCCTACAAGTAATTGACATGATTAATGAAGCAAGCGTTGAAGATTTCTCAATATTTTGTAAAAGAAGAATTCGCTATTAAAACAAAACCAACCAAACTTTGTGCAACTGGGCCATAGTTGAATTACTCCAATGTGATCAACTTACCGTTTCATCATTCTTTAATGCTGAGGACTGTGCTGTATCAAAAATTAGAAGAATCACAGAAAATATAGTGATGGTTTTAACCACTATAACCATTTTATTGATTGCATTAAAATACTGAAATCCTATGTTTTCTATAAAGTTTACTTATAAAATAACGTAGCACTGCTATTTGAACATCCCGGCTCTCGCTGAAGATTTTACTTACGGTCCGAATTCTTATTTTATTCACTTTCTGAGAGAATTTTATGTCATTTTTAATTATTTTTATAACTTTCATTTATTTGCAAAGCAGCTGTAGAAGCTACTGTTAGAAGTCTGCTTGACATGTTTAGCCCAATGTGGTACAGAGTGCAGTAGAGTACAGTGACTTAAGTCATGATGACTTCATAGAGTCACTGTACAGTAGAGTATAATAAAAATAGTGTTGATTATTCATTATACAATTTAAAAAATATCATTCTGTCAATTTGGTTTTGAGATATTTTTTGTTTTTAAATACAAACACTTGAAGTCAATCAATATGATAATAATAGTTTTGGTATCAAGGGACTGATTGACATTGACTTAATTGATGAAATAGATTGATTGTAGATTCTTGGGAAATTATTATAACGCTAATATTCTGTTTTAAAATATTTTTTTAGGGGAATTTCGCGATTTTATCTAGATTTAAATCCTTTCAAATATTGGCGAATTTTGATTATGTATCACTTTGTACAATTGAACTGTTTTCCTGGAATGATCGATCCACATTAATAATTACTTCTAAAGTAATGAGAGCAGATAACTTTTTGAATTCATTTTTTCCCATGTTGTAGGGATGTGATGTACCCAAAAAATTAATCATAATTTGAAAATGCATGTAGCTCTCTTTTATTTAGTAGTGGAAAATCATCGTCAATCAATTTTTAATAAAATCTACATCTGTGGGATCAAAGTTTCAAAATAAGAAGAAAATGTCTAATAGGCCTTCAAGCAGTACAAGACACTCAGGTGTTACTCAGAGCTACATACAAACCCAGTTCTACAAATCATCTAAAATTTTAGTAAAGGTAACTCATATTTAATCTGTTTTCTTAGTTTGATTCAGTAATACTTACACTAGTTGTATTTTCTTAAATGTATCATGTTTATTTTCTATATTGTAGACCTCATGGCGTTGTTATACAGTACCGGTATCATTCAGGTTATTAAAGCATATTGGTATGTAAACTGTTAATATTGTTCTTGTATTGACAATAGAGATCATATCTTTGAAATCTGTTTATAATTATATTTTTACTATTGTACCTACTGTACCTTAATAGATATGTGGATGAAAAAGTTGAAGAAACTCAGTTTTATTGCCTAAAAAAATAAATAAAAATAATAATTTTGGAAGGTGAATTAATGCCAATATTATTATTCAGTACTCTACATTGATCAGGTAAATCACAACACCTGAAATAAGGTATTCAAAATATTTTTAATAATCTAAATAATGGACATAATATTTCAATAAATCATTTATCTCTTTGTAAAGGCTTACTAATGAAAGCTTAATTTATTTGCTGCATTATAGGATTTCTGATTCAACTTCTAAAGCTTTAGATAGTGTTCAATAACTCAGAGGTACTGATGAAGAAATATATTTGATAAATGAATAAAATAAAGATAAATGCCTCTATCTAATAAACTTTTTTTTTGAATTAATCAATCAATATTTTTTTAACTCAATACCCAAAATATGCGCGATTAAAAAAAAATTAAAATAAATCCAAAACACAATCAATTATTGTCTGCTTTGTGATCGAACTTTTTTCTTCAATTTTAATATCTTGGAAATAATTTGTTCTCCCATAAATCATTTATTAATAACCTTTCCAATTCATTTTCAGGACTCCCCAATCACTCTCAAACCATACATATCCAGGAATATTATACATTTAACACAAATTAATTCGGCTTGAGAGAAAAGACCATTTTTCTTGAAGATGTCTACTTCTGAAATACCTGCAGTGAGTATATATAGCATATTATCAAGTATTTTGATGTAGAATTTTGCATTATGTTTTGAGAATAATTTTACTGTACTTACCTTTCATTTCAAAGCCAAATGTAGAGAAACATTTGTAATGGAATCACTCTTATTTGAATTTTTTCCTAGAATCAGGTATGCAATATAGCCTAATAGGAAAATTTTATATTTTAGGCATAGGTGGATTTAGTGGGGGGCTGAGTCCTCTCAAATTATTGTAGTTAATGTTATAAATGTAGTTACATAATAGTTTGTAGCAAAAAAATTATGGTCATAAATAATAAACACAAAATTGACTTAAAAAGCAAGATACTCACAAATAATGTGTTTATGTACATTTCGCGGTGCTGCGGTATTTGTGAGTATCTTGCTTTTTAAGTCAATTTTGTGTTTACAATTTACTCAAGTGAGAAAAGAATGGATCCACAACAACCGGTCATAAATACTTTTTAAAGGATAAAGGATGTCAGAAGCCCCCCAGGAAATAACCTCCAACTCCGCCCATGATTTTATGACAGTATATTTTTTTGCAACCATGCTCTCGTTTCCAAAGCATATAGGCCTATATGTCACTGCACCGTTCAAAAAACTAATTACTTTTGCGCATGATTCAAATTGTCACTTAATAATTCACATTGAATATAGGCTACATTGACCTAAATATTTTCATAATATGAATATTACACTAATATGTCTATTACAGTATAAACATTATTTTGATATAACATATTTTGAAATTTGAAACATCTTGATATTATTATTCTAATTTCCAAAGAATTAAAATTCTTATACAGTCAATACCCCGTTTAAAATCGCCCTCATTTTCTCAATCAATCGGGAGAGAAAAATAACTATTTGTAAGTATAGTTTCAAATGTTTATATTTATGGATGAACTATTGTTTGAAATACTTATTTTTCTTGTTTTATCAGGAAGCACCAGAAAATCAAGGTGAAACAGAAAATGTGGAACCAACCAATGATGATCAAAGTGAGTTTTTCATGTCTATCTTATCATTATTTGAACAATACTGATCTAATACTCGTTGTAATGATGTATAACAGAGAGTTCTATTATGCTTTGTTTCTTTCATTAAATACACATTTGTGAAGTTGCTATTCTCTTTGAATCACGCTGTATATTCATAGAGTTTAAAAAACACTGTAACCGTTATATTAGGCCAATTTAGATGCGATTTGCGCAAAGAAGAAGGTCAGCAGTCCTTGATGTGCAGGTATTATTTGTATTTAGGAAAAAATGCGTTTAATGGGTGAAAAAATGCAGGTAGGTTCCACATTGCCTTATTTTTTGTGTCGGTCACCCATCCAAGAGCAGTCTTGAATGTTTGTTCCTTATAACCACATGATTACTTAGCAACCGCTCTCACCGAGTGACCAGTATGAGAGATTATATTCAGGCACTGGTGAAAATATTATACTTTTTTTTCAGAAGAAGAAGCTGAACCTGATCCTATTCCAAATGGTATGTTGTTTTTGAATCTAACGTATAATTTGGCATCATCATTTACATTAGATGTTATCATATCACTATCAGTGAATGGAATACTTAGTCTATTGAATTTTTTATATTTTATGACCAGTTTTAAACCTACTAAGAGAATAATAATTATAAGCTACAGCGATAAATGGAATACCGAGTTTATAATTTCACTAATTTTTGTTCAAGATTAGTTAAATGTATTTGGTTTTAGAAGATGTTCATGAATCATTCAAAAACTATCTGAATACTTTTCCATTTTCAATGCGTTTTATCTTAATTTTACAACCGGTTTTAAAAGTCTGAATGATTTCCAAGAACTCTAATATTGCTGAAAAAATCAATATAGTTTTTGTCATCATAAAAAAATAGGAATAAATTCTCAATATAATATTATCAGCATAAACTGAAAACTCATTTTTACAGCTCCTGTTGATAATGTGATTGAGCCAGTACTAAACGAAGTACTGCCGAAAGATTCAACACCCAAGAAACCTGTATCAAAAGAACCAATGATGAAACAAAAGGTAATAATATATACTGATATTCATAAGAAGTAACTTGAACTAAAATTGAAATATTGGATTCTATATTATAAAATATAATTTAATTATCAAATATTGGATTGATGGGTTCTAATATAAATTGAATCCAATAAACAAGTTTAACTGAGAAAATTATTCAATAATAAATGATTAATCATGCGTTCAATCTAATTATCAACATTAATACAATCGAAGAGCAAAGAAAATACAAGTTTTGAAAAAATATATTGAATACAAGTATTTGAAAGTATCATATGAACAGTATCTAATATGAAAACCATGAAGTAAAATTACGTTTTCAAAAAAAAAGGCTTTCTCATTTTGAGGGCAATCACCCACAATACCTTGGTATCACCTAATACCTAGGTATTCTACTAGGTAATTAGATACTTTAATATTATTAAAACCCATAATCTTAATATTTTTCTTTTGACAGTCTCCAACAGAACAAGATCGAAGATCTACTCTGAGTAATTTCCCTCTGACAGAATCCGAAATAATATCTGAACTCAAAAAAGCCGATGAGAGTGCTCGTACGACAATGGGTTTGATTAATGAATTGAGAAATGACATTCAACAATTTCAGCAGGTAAATTTCACATTTTCCCTCGAATTATATTATGCCTTAGGAGCTTTCTAACTAAAAACACTATTTGAAAAGTGTTTTTGTGTAATAGAAGTGTCTTTCCTTAGTATTCGCCGGTACTGTATGTTTGCTTATCAGTAACTTAACTATCATATCAATCATATTCGCCAAGGTAAAGACTAGAACTCATCAATGCTAAAATCGGATACTCACTAGTATGGAATGAATTTGTATGGAATACTCACTAGTATGGAATGAATTAGTATGGAATGGCAATGGCGATCATCACTTAATTGGTATTTTTAAACTCAAATTGCTTCATAATGACGTCATGATAATTATTATAATGCAGGATTTTCCTATCGAGTTTTGTTGGATGACTTCATTCTACGGAAGTCACTTTCATTGCTTTTCGTGCTATCCCCGTTCATTTTTGTTATTTCTAGGAAATTGGTTTGTAACTAGTAATTTGAATTTATTACACGGTAAACATTTTAGTTACTTTATAAATGTATTTTTTTCAGAAAGATGATATGACCGAAGACGACGTGAAGACTTTACAAGGACTGCATGCAGATTTGATGCAAAAACTGAGTGATTTCGATGCTCTCGCGATGCATATTCAGAAACTTCTAGGATTAACTGCTAAGAGCTCAGGAGAATTGGGGTCTCTACAACACGACTACCCAGAGCAGCTAGTGGAGGGTCAGCCATCGTCAAATCGTTCATCAAAAGTAAGGAATTGTCATCTATTTGAAGAATCCTGTACAAACATGATAGAGAGTGGATAAATAATACAGAGGTTTTAACAAACAGTAGTATCTCAGATAGTCGAATATTTTATCAGACATAAGACGAATATAGATCAAATATCTAATCATAATCAAATAAATACTTCATCGACCAAAACAGGTAGGTGATTAAAAAACTTAGGACCTAGAAAGTAGGAACACAAACGATGAATAGATGAACCCAAAGATATAGATAGATGAATGAATAAAGAGTGATAGGTTCATTCAATTACTTGTGAAATGAATACTAGGAAAAGACATTTGAAGTAAGAGTATTCTAATTTCTAATGGACCTGACAAAATCTTATCTGACCCGACAAAATCCAATTTGTGACAACCCGACCAGACATAACACACTTTAGTATTAAGTTAACATCTTTTAGTATTCACGAAAAACTATTTGATTTGATCTCGATTGTTGACTTTTTCAGGAAGAAAGTATCAGCCAGAACAAGAAAATACTTCACGATCTGCAAAAAAATCTTCCCAGAGTCGTGGTGTGTGGACGAAGACATGAAGATGATGTGCCCAAAATAATAATCTGTGACGGACAACCCAAGAAGGAGGAATTATCGGTACTTATGAGACTGCCCTGATTATTGATAATATTCATCTATTTAAATGCACAAAAAATATAATAAAAAATCACTATAAATAGTTCAAGAGGTAGGCCTATTATTTTGGCATAGTTATACCACAAATTATGTACAGTATAACTTAGTGGTACATGTATAACTTATTTCTTATATTGTCTGCGGTTATACTAATCAGAATAATTTTTTTTAGCCTTCAACGCGAGACGTCCCAGAAAAGGATGGCTCTAAAACCAAGAAGGAAGACTATTTGGTAATTGTTTTCTGACATTTTTTATCATTATCATTTGTTATCATTTTACATCACAAATGCTACCGTGATTTAAATATTATACAATTGAATGGGTACACGTGCTACTCTGTAAATGATAATAGGTACTCAATCGTTAGATATTAAAATCTTCAATCCAACATTATAATCTATTGTAGAAGTGTATAGAGTAGTTTTGGACTATTTCTTAAGGCGCGGATACAGATTACATAGTATGCAACGTATGTTTTCACCTTTATTCCTTGATTGTATATAGTAGCTGATTAATAAATAAATATATAAATAATAGTGATTTCCATATTTTGAAATCAGCTCAATAATTGGCAAATAGGAATATTAGACCTTGGGCCTGTTCCATAGAACTTTAGATAGTCCTTTATTACACAGGGAAAAAGCGTTACACGAAACATTATTACACTGCTGTACTACGCGTAATAAATTCATGAGTCTAGAGCTGTGTCCACCTCTTTTGTGTGATGCAGAACTTTAATTTTTTTTAAACAGGAAAACAGGCTCCTTTTAATGATTCATAAATTCGAATAAAAATAATAATGATTAATTATGATTCATTAATTGGAATAAAAATAATAATGATGGAATTTATTGTATTTCAGAATTCATCCCAGCCCTATTCTGTAGGTGACGGTTCAAAACCTGGAATTGATCCGACGAATTTGGCACAATGTAATTTGATGGACCTCTGTAACTTGTTGAAACAGGCGTCTTTGAAGTAAGAATTCTATATCTTTGTATAATTAGGCTCTCTATTATAATTTGATTCATTAATCTGAGGATGTTCTTAATATTTATTGAATGGTCTGAAAGTTCTAAATATTATCGGTTTCCTTCCTTCGCTCTTTTAGATTTTTGCCCGAATCCAATTGTATAGTTTTAAAGAGTTAATGTAGGTAAATCATGATCAAGATTGATTGAAAATATGCTGAAGGTAGTATTTAATTTTTCATGAATTTTTATTGGAGTGGAAATTGTCAACCCTCAAGAACATTCATGTCAGGACGTAAAGCAGTACACATTACTGCTGAATCTTATAAAATTTTATCAGTTTTATAAGTTATAAAGTATTATAAATCTTATTAATATTGTATCTTATATTATCTTACGTATTTCATTATTACCACTTATTGTTTTTGTGGATTATTGGTTCGGGTCTTATAACGTGTTATACATTTTCAAACTACTTGATGATTATTAATTCCATCCGGAACTTTCTCAGCTCTAATCCCTCACCATTTGTATTTTTCTGTAATTTTTACAATTTTCATTCTGAAACTCTTCAATGTTCTTAGTTGTGGACAACTTCCATGTGGACAACCTCAAAGCAATGAATCAATGGAAGCTTTGCAGTCACAAATAAATGATCTAAAGCACAAAATGTCATTAATGTCAAAAGAAAATGCCAAACTCCAGAGAAAGCTTCAAACTACACAAGTAAGCAGAATAATCGATCTGGAATCAGGAATTGATCTTCTAGCAATAAATCAGAAGTTTAATAGATTGAATTATAATCTCGCCAATAAATTGGTATCACTTCACTTTAATAATTGGTGAATTCACTTCAAGTCATCTAAAGACGTTCATAGATGAAAATTTTGACAATTCCCTGCATCTTGAAAAATTCGATTTTTTTCGACCAAGATCATGTACCTCGAGGTGCTAGATAATGAGATAACTCCTGTTATTTACCTGTACTCTATTCTCAAAGTGTAAGTAATTTATTCGTGTACGGTAGCTCCTGTAATTCAAATGAAAATGTTTTGTATGCTTTGTTTAAAGCAATGAAGTTTGTTTCATTATCAAACTGATGAGAATTAATGCTGCAGGCTATAAGTAGAATATGCATATTGCGATTCATGTTTTGAATTTATGGAATCTTACAATGAGAGGTCTTATTGTATTCAGATAGTAACTCTCATAAGTTAAATATCTGAAGTATTATATTTCTGAATGGATTTTTATATCACTTGGTATTCCTATTTCAGTCTCGTCCAGTCATTTGCAAGAAAAAATTGTGTCAAAAAATATCAGGAGCCATTTCCGAATCTGAAACATGTTCACTTCCAGCTGCAAACGGCGATGTCGCTCCAGACAAAGAGCTAGTAAGTTCATATTTTGAACAAATTTTCAGAAGATTGAGCAGCACATCCATTGAAAAAAGAAACTGGTCTTAGTTGAGGCTCAGACCAGAGATAAATACTAGAAATACGGTAGTCTACCTAGTCTTTGGTTGAGGGCTCAATGAATTAAATCGTATTATTGAAATCTCTCGAAATATCTAGATCCACTTGAAAATTCATCTTAATTTCATATACATTGTATTATACCGTACCTGATTTGAATGTGAATTGTATCTTTGGTAGAAATATATAAACTAGATAGACAAATAATATAGGCTAGAGCTCAACCCTCTAAAGGAATCTAATTGTATTTCAGAATTGCAGGAGATGGTTATAAAATGAGACAAAAATAGAATAAACCCTTTTCAAGAAATCGTGATTATTTCGAAGTTTGAAATGTTACTTTTATATTAGGCCCACATTATAATACTGTAACTGAGAAGTATGTTCTCTCTAGGAGAATATATTACATAGATATGATAATTGTTCAACTATTATAATAGTTGTTCCATTACACTGTAGGTATTCTCAATACCGGCCTTGTCAATGTACTGAAGTCTGTGCAAACCTAAGAGAATGCAGTAAGGAACCTTATTTCAATGCTATTCCTCTTACAATTTCTTTTTTAAATATAAATTTATAAATATTTTGATTAGATTGATCCAATTCAACTTGATGATAAAAATTAATAAAAAATATAATCAGAATATACAGTACCAGTATGTAAAGTATGAAGAATATACAGTATGTGGTATGACTGAGATAAGGAGATTGGGAGCACAGCGTATATTGAATACCAATTTGTGTGTTGAAGTAATATTTTTAGACCAAGATTTTCTAATCACTAAAAAATTTCAGGAAAAACAAATCGAGGTGATGGAAAGTGTGGTAGCCAACATCAAAAACGAAGTGAGCAATGTGCAGAATCAGCGAAAAAATTTGAAAAGTCAGCAGCAATTGCTTCAGTGTGCCTTTGCCCATCAGCCGCCTCGACAAAAAGAAGTGTGTGTGAACGAAATTTGTTAAAAAACATAGTTTTATTTCATTTATTTCTTACTAATTTGTAGAAACACTAATTTCTCCCAAGACGTTCAGTTCGCATGATTGAAAATAATTTTCAAAACTGTATAAAATAATATTATTATTATAAATTCGTATTTCAAACTATCAAAATTTTGTTCTAACCAACGTTAAATCCTATAACTTATGTTTACTACAATTTTTGGAAACTTTCTAGGACTCTTGTTAGTGATTCTACTCTTTTCTGCTACCTACTTTCTCACTTTACTACTTTCTATTCATTCAACTATTTTCTAACTCTGAGTTCAGTGATTCAATCTTGAGAAACTCCATTTATTGAGTTTTAATTAATCTGTTTGGTTGTTTTATTATTATGCCTTATAATGTTGCTGATAATTTTTCTTGGAGCATTGTGTATGACAAGTCTTTAGTAGGCTTATTGAAGAATGAATTAATTCATTACAGGACTTTTAATTTCAATGAAACAGGGCTCAGGTTGTTCAATGTTCATTCAAGATAGTTTGATTGGCTTCGGTGGTATCTCAAAATGTTCCTTTATTGATATTATTTTTTTCAATACCGTAATCAAAACATTACTTAATCTATGTTCAGTTATTTTGTTTTTATTCAGTTATGAAGATTCTTCATCATAGAGGTATACACATAAGGTATACAGTATAATGATCAATTTACTATGTAATTATTACATAACGGCTGAAACCAGACAAATTGAATTTGAAATAAGCCGAGCTGGAATCCAACTTAATTCATTTTTTAAAAATCTAATCAAGTTTTTTCTCTTTTTATAGTTGGCCATCCAACACCAGCAAGCAGGATTTGAATCGAATCCCTGTACTAAACAGCTAGAAGGTCAGCTGAGAGACCTGAACGAACAGTACTGTCGATTAGACTGTGAATTCAAGGACAAAGTGAGAGAAACTGCTCATCTCAGAACTGAAGTGCAGGCCAGAGACAAAATTATCGAGCAGATCACTGAACGGTGCTACTTGGCGGAGGCTAGAGTTGAGGATTTGGTGGAGAGATTGAACATGTTCGATGCTGAACGAAGACAGGTGAAATAATTTACTTATAGAATTTTTAAATCATTGTTTTTAATCTGTATTAGTATTTGAGTATTTTTATTGTGTAGTTGTAAGATGTATAATGTATCAGTAGGTACTAGCTAACAGAATTCAATATTCCTATTTCCTATTCAAAAAAAGTCTTCAAGCTTGAAAGAAAATTATTTGGGAATAGTTTCCCTAATGATTTGGAACAACTACGATAACTTAAGCAAACTTTCATGTACTATTTCTATACAATAATAAGTAAATGTAAGAAGAATGCAAGTCATGAAGTAAGTTCTATACAATAGACTACTCGCTCCTACTCCTGCTTGCAAACAAATAGAAATGTAATTTAGCAAGCAGTAGCCTATCTTATTTTGTAATATATTAGTTATCTTATAGAAGAAAGTGCATAATTTTGTTCTATATTTTGTTTTTTATAATGTTTCTATAAGGCTAGGCCTCATAGTTCTATAAGCAACTATGAGAATTACTGTGACTAAACGTGGCTAATCTCGTCTTGTCTTGGCTAACCGGTGTACGCCTAGCATATGTCTTAAATCTATATTTCTTACTTGTAATATTGTTTTCCAAAATAAAAAATTATTTGATTTGATTTGAAGTGGAATCTATAGATACTCACTGTGTTCTATTTTCTTCTGTTTCAAGGAAATGGCTGACCAAGCAAAATATTCAGATATGAAACACCAGTCGGAATTGGCCGTACAAAATTGGAAGGAGGTTCAGCAAGAACTCGAAGCCCTGCAGATATTTGTCGAAGATCGAGATAATGAGATTGAAAGCTACAGGAATAAGGTGGTTTGAAACTTTATATTAATTTATTTTCTCATGAGTAATTGAGTGAAAATTTTAATAGCTCGATCAACAATTGTGGCTGGGGTAATGCTAGAGTTGAAGAATTGCGGATCAAGCATTCTACGTATCAAAGTAACTTTAATACAACTAAATTAATTCTTCACTGCAAGTAAAATAATCACATGTATAGAGACAAATCGTTTAGCAACTTTCTTATTGAATCCATATTTTGTGAGCTCTCTTTATAGTTTCCATTTTTTAGTCGATTTTTTTTTTAAATTTAAACTCAGTTACCATAAAAACAATTTTATTTGTTGTTTACAACATTATAAGACATCAGTATAATTTTTTCTCAGAATAGTAGGGGCTATAATTCGTTTTGAACTATATAGAGTGATCAAAAAGTCCCTCCGCAGTGAAATATACAATGAATCACTACTACACGAATCACACGAAAATAAGTCATTCATTAAACAACAAGTTATAAAAATTCACAGGAAGATTTATTACAGTAAATGTTGGAAGTGCCTTTTTTTATTAAGTAGCTACTACACAATTCAATTTGAGTACCTTCTCTAACCAGAACACCATATACCACCACGCAACTACTGTGAAGAGACTTTATGATCACTCTATATGAAAATTTCAATTAATAAACTACACTAATCAAATTTCTATGTGCCGTAATCTTATACAATGTATGTAATCTTAATAATTTCCAGTACTTGAAAGCCCAACAAGATATGGAAGAACAGAAGAGATATGTTGAGAAACTTCATGTACAGAGCTGTGAGGTCAAGGAGCAATTGTTAACTGAAGTACAACAATACAAGGTGAATATAAATTATAATTTGAATACAATTAGTATTAGATAACATGAGAGGCCATCTGTATTTACTCTGAAATAAACCAAGAACCTTAAACCAAAGTATAGCTTCGTTCAATTTTTTTTGGTTGCTTCTTTTATTTATAGATCATCTATAGATAGGCCATCTGTATTTACTCTGAAATAAACCAAGAACCTTAAACCAAAGTATAGATTCGTTCAATTTTTTTTGGTTGCTTCTTTTATTTATAGATTCACATCTAGCAATATGTTCGTCACTATCATCATCTTGAGTACAACTGAACTAAATTTTTACTTTGTATATGAAAACAGCATTCACGAAACCAAAACGTAGTTTAATAAGTTTCAGTTGTTGATCAGGTTATAGAGCATAATGAAGAAGCTTTATAATATTATTTGCTTTATTTAATATTATTGTTCTACATTCATTGCTAGTGATAGTGTCTATTGAACAATGTTCAATCTTTAATAATATAACGTGTTCAAAGAACTGATTCAATGTCTACAAGTTCAGCGCTCATTTTGTTAGATAATATGTCTTTTATTAGTCTTTACTATTATATTCTAATTAAAGTTAAATGGTGCTCAGTCGTTTTTATATTGTTGCAACCTCAAACCACAGAGGAGAGAGTATTTTCCTCGGTATTCTCTGTGCCCAAACTCATTTTCCAACTCACTCTCTTATATTTTGCACTTCTCAATCAATCCTGATCCTGTGTAGCACTCATAATCAATTCAATCTTGAAAATTTTGTAACCTGTGTTGTTGATATATGTTTGTTTCAATGATCTGTTTTAGAGTCAAATTCAAGAAAAAATTGCTGAGCTGTTGCCGTTGCCTGACAAATTGAGGAACGCAGAGCTGAAAATGACATTATACCAACAGAACATTGAAGAATTGACTAAGGAATTGATTGAAGCCCGTGAAATAGTAAGTACAGTTGATGAAAAATTGACTGAATTTTTGAAATTTAATAAGGGTACGGTGAGACTTATGGGATATCCGACTGTATTTCAAAGACATCCATTAGAGGAACAATGTTATGTATATTGTAAAATATTATCGTCAATGAAAAATCCATACATTAAAAACTAATCTTTCCTATATAGACCCATATTCTATAATCTTCTATTATACTGTCTTTCAGTACAACACTTTTTCCCATTTTCTAATAATTATCGTTCTCAGAATATAAAACTTAGCTTTGTTGGTTTTCAAATGATTTCTCACAAACATCAAAATGATTTGCTATAATATATCTGATGATACATTTCTATGATATTTAAAAATAATTTTCAAATGTCTTTTTCCTCCTGTACTGTAGAGTTATGTTCATACAAAATTAGTTCAAACTTGAAATAAATGGATTCGTTCGTTGAAACTCTTGAATCAAGTTTTAATTTATTTTGGAACAGATATAACATTATCTTTGAGATTCATTTTAGCTCGGTACATCTATCTAAAATTTGTAATTTCTTCCTAGATCGCCTCTCTAAACGCTACACCCTCTCTATCAAAAGATGAAAGAGATTTGCTAATGGAAGAGTTGGCGAAGAAAGAAGCAAGAGTTCTGGAGCTACAAAATGAGAATCTGGAATACAAGTGAGTATGAAAATAGAGTTGAAGAATGGTTTTTAATAGCACTATAATAGAGAATCAAGCTTTTATTCTTTGTTATCTTTATTGTTACATTCATCTTAATCACCGTGTGCGAAGAATTAAATAAAAAAAGAGCATCGATTTCATAATTTGTAATCTTTATTGTTAAATTAATCTTGATCGCCGTCTACCATGAATTTGTAAAAAATATAAATAATTGTTTCAAAGTACTGAGTTTTTATTGTTTTTGTGCAGGGCCGTTCTTTTGCGGTTTGAAGAATTGACACAGCAAAACGAGTGGCTATACGAGGAAAAAGTCCATGAAGTAACGCAACTATCAGCTCAGCTGACTACTTTGAGGGAGGAGTCGGCTAGGATCGGCGCCAATCTGAAAGAGCACCACGAGATTTCAAAGCAAAGATTTCTGGAGCGTATTTCAGCTCTGGAGAAAGAACTTGCCTCCAGTAGAGCTGTAGCGAGTGCAGCGTCGAAAGAAAGAGATGCGGTAATTTATTTTTAATAATTACAAATAATATTATTATTTGCATAGTTTATATATTATTTAAACAAATATATAATTTCTAGATTCCTTGAACGTATTACAACTTTGGAGAAAGAACTCGATATCAGTAGAGCTTTAGCAAGTGCAGCATTGAAATAAAAAAATGCAAACATTAATTTATCATTTTCCGATTATTCGTACACACATATCATCACTACACGTATATCATAATGAATGTTCCATACAATTTTTAGTCTCTGATGAAATATAATGAAAAAATATTTGTTGCAGGTACAAAACCAAATGGAGAAGCAAATGAACAACTTGAATGAAAACTTCAGTCAAGCTCAATCAACAATAAAAACATTAAAAGATCAGATCAGTTTTCTTAAAGCATCTACTTGAAAACAATAAAACTAATTCCAGCGTGGATTGATCCATTTTTATTCTGATTTCTTAACAGTTATTCAGAAAAATTTAGTGGGATATCAAAAGGATTTACCGTTTTATAAGGAATGTTTTTTTCAGTTCCACAATTAGTAGGCCCTATAATGGAGTAAGTTATCGATTATAGATTTTAAAGTCTAGATTGAACTAAACATCTTGAATATTATTTTAATAACTGAAGCGTATTTATTGAATTTTAATCATGTTAGTGACAGTTATAAACAGAACAATTATTTAGGATTCATGCATTGAATATGGAATGGAATTGCTTTCAGCTCAAATTTTGCCGGGGTTGTACGCCAGAGCCCCATGCGGGAATTTTAACAACTACTTGAAGCAAACGCAAACAAGAGATAAGAACGAGAGTAGGGTTATGTTTGATTGCTTGTAAAAGTAAATCTGTCAAATGCATGGAATTATTGGTTTTATCAAGCCTCAAATTCAATTTGGAGCCATACCAGCAGTGTTATTTCCCCTAAAAAGAGTTAAAGGGTATGTAAAGCTTTGAAATATGAAGATTTATAGCTTGCTTTTATAATATTTTAGGATATAGGAAGACTAAAATTGAGTCTTTCCTTGTTTTCTTTTTCTAAAATAATCAATAGCAGAGACAAAATCAATGAATATTGACAGTTCATGAATTTTTTTGTCGCCTGATAGATAAGTTATCGTCATTGAAGTAAAATATGGTCTTTCATAATCTTTGAATAGCATACTGGTATTAAGTTTTTCTCGGCACTACAGTCATACTGGTATTCAAAAGTGTTTCTCAGCACTACAGTCATTAGATTCATTACTAAGTAATTAGTAATTAGAAATGTTATCAGAAACCTTTTGTGGCTCGTTAGTAGGTTTGATGCCCATTCTGTTTGGAATAATTTATGCCCTCCACTCACATGTATGTATAGAAGTGGGTATCCTCAGCAGCAAGTCTTGGAGAGGACTCAACAACAGAATAGGTGGTTGACCAAGAAATTTAGGTGACCAATGTTCAACATGAGAGAAAGGAGAGGATCTACCTTTAGTATGGGTGGAGTTGAAATTCCATGTCCTAGACACCAAATTCCCTTTCACACCTCTAGTTCTAAACCCTTTCAAGAAAGAGTGAAAGAGCGAGAAGGTTACAAGAAGCGCTTGAATAAAACTTAAACAATAAAAACAATAAAACTTCAGTAATTTTGCTATAAAAATTCATCATAGAAAATTAATTCATTACCGGTATATCAATTGGTTATTCTACCATTTCGTGAAAGAGTTCATATTATCATTCAGTCTGAAGATAAAACTCAAGTTTCAATTCAATTCATCAATCGTTGACCAGCTTTCGTGCTGGATAGACTCGTCAAAATTAAAAACATATTATATCTTATAGCCTAGTATGGAGGATAAATCATACAAAATATTGTACAGTATAATCTTATAAATTGTCTTATTTCATTTGGTTTCAGAGCGTTACTCCAATTGCTCCAACGTTGCTCTACAACATCTAATAGTTTTCAAAATGCAGCCAATCAGCTGAAAAATTCCAGCAGTCGTGTTCTGGTACTGACTGGTGCAGGACTCAGTACAGCCAGTGGAATTCCTGATTTTCGCTCACCGGGCTCGGGTCTCTATGACAACTTGGAAAAGTACAATCTACCTTACCCGGAGGCGATTTTCGACTTGTCCTACTTTCATCAGAACCCCAAACCTTTCTTAACACTCGCTCAAGAGTTATACCCCGGTAGTAAGTATGTACCCAATATCGGTCATTATTTTGTTAGGTTGTTGGAAAATAAAAAGAAACTCCTCAGAGTTTTCACTCAGAATATTGACGGCTTGGAACGATTGGCAGGCGTGAGTGACGAGTTGCTAGTTGAAGCTCACGGTTCATTTGTGACTGCATCTTGCATTAAATGCAAACGTCAAGCCGATGGGGAACTTGTTAAACAACAAATCCTAACAAACAAAATTCCAGAATGTGAAATTTGTAAAAATCTAGTCAAACCCGACATTGTGTTTTTCGGTGAACAATTACCCGAACGCTACATTGAACTAAGTATGAACGATCCGTTTCTAGCTGATTTTCTCATTGTGATTGGAACGTCGCTTCAAGTCTATCCTTTTGCGGGCTTGGCTGACATGGTGCCTTCAAATGTGACACGAATGCTGATCAATCGTGAAACGGTTGGATCATTTGGTATGCGCGATAATGATGTTGTTTTGAATGGTGATATAACAAGTAATATAGAGCTTTTAGCCAAAGAGCTTGGTTGGTGGGACGATTTGGTTGCTCTTGAAAAAGATTTTGTTTCGTAGCATGACTAAAACACAATTTTACATTAGACCATTTTATTAATTTCCCAGTCTTCATAAATGTACAGTTATGTCCTGGAGGGATCGCGTCAGAAAACACTTATACTTTTAGTTGTGATTTTTCTTCTTCATAATTCAAAGAATAAAAATCGTAGTTTACCTTATCAATAGATTCAAAAAGTAAAATGAAAACCTTAATCTCATAATTTGCTGAACATTTTTATAAGTACACCAGAGCTGAAATTGTTTTTATGGTGCCTATGTATGCCAAATTGCCAAGCAATTAAGTGTGTTAATATCTATTTCCTCCTGATGCCATACAGTTCGAATAATATCTATTCCCTGCAAAGTACAACTTTTTCTTGTCTGGCTCAAATAAAAAGTGCAGTAAATTGAATTGTAAATCTTTTTTCCAAAAGAGTTTGATTTCCTGTTTACATACTCTCCAAATAAGCTAACTTATATAATAGTCTTTGATATATTTTCCAATTTGTTGAAGTTATCCAATCACCAACTGGATCTACTTATCATTGTAGCCTCAATTTAACTGCATTGGAGTATATTATAATAGAATATGGTAAGAAAAGTTAGGAAATAATTATCATTTGGATTGAAAGGAATTTGAAGAATCAAACCGAAGTTATAGCTTTTTAGAAATTTAACACAATGACTGTATGATATTGAGCTATTAATAAATCATATTTTGAAAAAAAAAACAAAAAAATAATAAATGAGGTCCAGTTCTATGAGGGCCTGGTCACTTAGTGTGGGGTTTGATTAAGTTCACTTCACTTAGGGCCTGACCATACTCCTCCTTTGCTTGACTTCACTTCATTTCACTTACTCGCATAGTATATCTATGAGTAAGTGAAGTCAAGCATAGGAGGAGTGTGGCAAGGCCCTAAGTGAAGAAGTGGCGGCTTCAAGGGGGGGAGGGCATGGCCCCCCGAGAAGTAAAACATCTAATGGTTTTATGTCTACCATTTCTAATATTTTGAACTTACAATGTTACAGTATATCCACCAAAATACTTTACACATGTTGAGTTACAATTGTCAAAAATCAACAGTTTTAACATGAATGTCATTAAATATTTCTGCTCAAACAAAATTTAAAATTCAAATTTTAAACCTTATTTTTTTGTGTTACTTAGGGTGATAGTACTGAAGAGAGGGGAGGGTTACGTACTTCCAACCCCCTCCAAGAGGGGTCAATGCCCCCCCCCTAAAGTGAACTAAATCAAACCCACCACGTATGTGACCAGGCCCTAGTACGTTTTTAATTATTTTTAAATTTGGCCGCCAAACCATTGAAATAGTACCAACCTTAAAAATGACTACAAGTAATTTGTATTTAAAATCGTGCTGTCCCTTCATTATTATAATACTCAAATATTTTTATTATCATTAGTTCAATTTTTTGCATCCATTAATTTATCATTTCAAGTTTTCAAAAATTATTTTTCTGGTCACCATAATGTACCGCAAAATAAACTAAGTTTTTAGGTTATGTTATGTTGATCTTCGCTACGTTGTTGAGAAGGATAGCCGATTATCGTGTTTTCTACTCGGATCATTTTCAGTATTTTTGTATTATCGGGTGATTTATAAATTAGATATGGACGATAAAGTGCTGTATGATTTATTTGAAGAAAGGGTGAATGTTACATCCGAATCAATCGACGATAATAGAATTTATAGTGCTTCTTATGCCGAAAGTCTACTGATCAATGATCACATTGAAACTGGTTCCGAAGCGAATGATTTACTTAAAAACGGAATTCTTATTGAAACAAGAGAAGGGTGAGTTAAAACACTTGTTTTTAACATGAAATTAGCAATTTTAAATCTGTAATATGTTATAAATCGCCTAGATTATGTAAGGTATGACTGAATTCTCATATTGGTCAACTCACAAAGAAGCATGGCAGATACGGTATTTAGATAAATAAATGATTTTTGCATAACTTATTGTCGATATTAGAGTATTGGTGATTTGATAATTAATTTCAGTTTGAGATTAATTCTCCCATTATTCATCTTCAATAGCATTATTCGGTTGTATACAAATGAACAATTTTCAATTATTTTTATTATCAGAGCACTGTTTTACTTGATGATATGGTATTAGATACAGTAGGCTATAACACAGGTAAAGTATTCAATATTAATTTACCTGTGGTAATTCATGGTGTTATCTCAAGGCGATTGTTTGATAACGAGCAAAGAGTTGGTATCTATGCAACATAGGCGTTTTTAATTATGAATTCTGATTGTTAGGAGAACCTCTAAATCTCTAAACTAATTTTTTCAGAGGATGAACGTCTAATATGATCGATTTTAAATAATTTTGATAACTGTTGGTCCTTCTCTTTCAAATTTTACCTCAGAGGGTTTCCATTACATTCATTTTTTAAATGTTTACTTCTGAATTAAATGGAAGGACCACGTAAGTGGTTCCCTGTTTAACTTTCAATCTAGTGTTCTTATCCTATGTTTTACATGCTTCCATTACTAATTGGGGTGTAAATTTTATTTGGTGTCTTACATATCTTTGTCATATCTAACATACCAGCTGGTAGGCCTAAGCCCACATAGGGCTGTTGAGCCATTGACAAACAAACAAACATATCTTTGTCAGGGGGTTTTCTCACTACAGTATTTACTATTTGTTGTTTTTATTTCATTTATTTAATTGTTTTTCAGGGTGAAACTGCTATCGTTGACTGACGCTCTATCGAGTGGTTTAAATCTGTCAGTTGAAGATATTCATAACGTAGCCACTCAGTTGCTTAGTAATCAACCAAGTGGACTGCTTGATGTTCAACCGGTAAGCTATGATAGACTTGGAAGAATTCAATAAAAATTAGTAGTATATTGCAGCATTGCAGGTTGTCTTCCAAAACGTGTTATTCGGCAAAAAATTCAATATATAACATTAGTCCCATAACTCATTTTATAATATTTTCTCAGAAAATTTCTCTCAATATATTATGTCATTATATTTGATAAAATCTAAATGAAAGTTATAATTAAAAAATCTTGAGAAGAGTATGCAATATGTGAGTCATGCTTAAAACATTTTAAGGAATGTTTTGTTTTATTTTTAGGATGCATAATTATGTAACCTAAAATTTTAAGAATGTATTAACTCAAACATGTAAGGACTACTTTTATAATATTTTTCAGTAAGATTCATACACGTTTTGGTATAACGAAACATTCTGCATATAAATAAGAACCATTCAGGCAATTTCTATGTACTGAATTTTTTTTAGGATGAATTAAAACCTGTAGTACTTTGACCACAGATTCTTTGGCTGTGCATCATCTCCAATAATCATTAAGAAAAACTGTAGAAAAAAAATGTTTTACAACAGTTCTAATATCAATTCAATGAGCTTTATCTCCATTTTATTTATCTACATCCATCCATCTATCATCATCTATCTACTTTACTCATGTATCTATTTTTTTCCCCTCCTTTTTTTGAGTTTTGTTTAATTCACCTCTGAATAATATACAATAATAGCTACTAATCTTAAAATACATCTTGTTAAATACAGTTACTAATAATTAATAATATGTTTCTATTAATTTTGTTTCAGAAGCCACTAGAAAGCATTTCAGAAGTGGTCGATGAAATCGTATCTCATCCTATCCTTTTGGAAGATTTCGGACACCATTTTCTCGTGAATGATGGAATTAGAAAGAATGTGACTGATTTGAAAAAGAAGACACGAAACGTTTCAAGTACTATTACATCTGGCGACTCGGTCACTCAAGCCTCATCGCCTCTAGCTGAAGCATTCAAAAATGCATTCTGCGATGATGCTGGGTTGAAACAGGAAGTCAAAAATGAGGTAGGCCTCAAATTGATTTTATCCCTCTCATCATTATGTATGTAATGTAAATAGTGCCGTATTTATATATTGGCTATTGATATTAGATTATTTATTGATACAGTATAGGTATTCAGACCTTTGCAGTCCTAGTTGCTAATGTCTGTGTGGCAATTGGCTGTCACACTTTTGTTTGGTTAGCTGTTAGCATGGCCTTTGATAGCAAGTGATCATTGTTCGCCCTGTTATTATTCCAGTCTCTGTACTTTCTAATAACTGGATTGAAAATCCCTTACAGTGTATCACAGTTTCTAAATTAGTGATTGTCTTTCTACTGTTTTCAGGCTAGTCGTAGTAGAATCGTCAATATCCCCTACTCACCTGAGGCCTATGTTGACGTTATTCTTAACGAAAATGTCAACAATGAAAACCAACAAAACTATGCAGTTGACAAGTTCTCAGAGAATCCAACTCTGAATATTCTGACGCCTGAAGAAAGTGTATCGGAAAGCTCTTCTGCAATAGTAGGGGTATCCGAAAGTGCTAATAGCGATTCATCCGTCCAGTCTTGTCATGATAAGGTAAGAAAAATTGAATTTATTCTTCTATTTTATTTATTTATTCATTGATAGCCTACTAAAAAAAAACATAATATTATGGCCTAGAAGAGAAAATCCTGTGCTATTTGTCTTTAGAATTTTGATGAATAACTCTTTAAATAACCAATAAATTTGATACGGTCAATCTGAATTCCATTTGTTTGATGAAAAATGACTTGTTTATTGCAAATTGGAACTGTTGAACCGATTATAATATATTAAAAAGACTGCAATCTGTAGGCTATATATTTTTAAATTTTCGTAGGGAAATGCTACCAAGTCTTTACATCTTGGTGAAATACGATAGTAGGCGCCTATATTATAGGATAACAAGTTATAATAATTTTTCAATTCATAAGTTGGATCAGATTACGATTATTTCATTTTTCCAGGTAAGACGAAAAGGTGGATGGCCGAAGGGTCGCAAAAGAAAACCGGAATTGTATGAAAACAGACCCCCAAAAGCTCCTGCCACCGGCTATGTATTCTATTTGAACGAGAAGAGAAAATTACACAAAAATGTGCCCTTCCCAGAGGTACAATCATATTATTCTTTTCTATTTTATTTTCTCTAGTTGAATTCGTTCTTGTACGATCTAAAAATGAAATAAAATTTAGTTTCAAAACATGTGTCAATCCCTAACAAACTCACTCTGAATACTTGTTATTTCATAGACAGTTGTTTTTCCATCATGTTTCTATTACTTGTTTCTACTGTTTTTCTTATGGAATTTGTCATGAACCTTAGTATCTGTTTCAATACTTCCAAGTAACACTCATATCCTTACTCTAAACATTTTTCATGTAAATTTTGTAACAAACGTTTTGGGCTAACGCATGTTTTTCTCTTTTCCTAATAATGTATTATTGATAACATTTTTGAGTACGGTATGAGTGTATCTACGATTGCACTGTATTTGCATATTTTGTTCTGTTATTTCACTTTGTGCATTCACATTCTTGTTTCTCTAAGTTATAGTTACGATATTTATGTGTGTTGTTTTGTAGGTAACGAAACTATTGGGCAACGAATGGAGCAATTTAAGTTTGGAAGAGAAGAGAGCCTATCTGGAATGTGCCGAAGTCGATAAACGACGTTATCGAGAAGAACTGAGAGCATATCGAAAATCAGAGGCCTACCAGTCGTACCTTCGCCGTAAGAGGCTTAAAAGTAAGCAATTAAGTTTACTGTTTCAATTTTATTAGCGTTTGAATATTTATCATCATTTCTTCCCTGTCATTGTATTGCACAACTCCCTCAGCCTACACTTATTCATTACTTATTCATTCACTTATTAATTTTTTTTTTGGGTGATGCCCACATGAGCTCTAGGCTTGTGTGTGGACCACTCATTACTTATTCATTCACTTATTCATTAGAACAAAATTCATTGGGACAAAAATGCAGTAGCTACCATCATGGATTGATTGCTACAAGTCCTTTGAGTTGAAAAATTTATACTTTTCATTTCAACAGTCATCCAAATACTCGTAGTTAACTCCTTTCTTTTTTTATTTTTTGTTTAAAAATATTTCCAATGATGCTTCAAATCGATGCCCTAGTACAGTATTCAAATTAAAATATAGCCACTCGCTGTTGTTATTATCTAATGGATTTCCCACTAAGCAAAATGGATTTTGATGCTTCAAACAGTCATTTTCCTTTAGTTATTTCAAATCTTGTTACGAATATGAGGTAGAGACTTGAAAAGTCGTTCCGAGGGCTGCCTAATTAGTATCCTTGCCACATATATTCTTTAAACATAATTGAAATCATTTCTAGTAAAGTAACTTCTAAATTCTAAATTTTTTAAATAGAAACTGGCATCCTCTCTATTTTTAGATTTCTTGTTGAATTTTAACTTTCTTTTCACAGGCTTACAAGCTAACGGTACTGAAGAGTCAGATGTGGAGTTAACCGATGTACGTACTTTGTAATTTATAATTTGCAAAATCTTTTCTCTTTTTGAACTTGAAATCTTGAACTTGGTCCTTTGACTTCGCCCTACATTATTACTTTGATTTACATTAGTACCTGAGAATACGGTTGAAATGTTCCTGACATTATTATAAGATTCTGTAATGATAACCCTACAGTTGGATTCGTCTTAATCTCTGAACTTATGAATGATTATTCACCGTAACAATCAACAATGACAAGTTCATGTATTAAAACTGGTTCATTCTGCTCAGGTCCCTGGTGTAACCATGAATTACCTCATTGCAACTTTTTATTATGTTTGAAGTGTATGAGACAATATTTGTACAGTGAGTGTTTCTAGAATTTTCAAAGTGTATGTGAGACAATATTTGTGCAGTACATGAGTGTACTGTACAATACATTGCTGGGTCATAATGGATGAATGAATTCTCATACATTTAAACAATAGCAAAAAATTGTGGAGTAAAAAGAGTTTCACAGTCGTCCAGTAAACAGTTGACTGAATTTATCAGACATCCAGTTAACAGTGCACTACATTTCTTAGTTCTCCAATTTATAGTTTACTGAGCTTTTCAGTAATCCAGTAAACAATTAAACTGAACCACTAAGATACCGGGTACAGTAAAAGTCTTTATTGATTATTCTAATTCTTTTTTCTATTAGGAAGAGGACAATGAAGAGCTTTATTGTAGAGTGTGCGACCAGTGGTTTGTAACCTTACACAATAAGAAGGAGCATCTTCATGGTCGTCAACATTTTCAAGTGAGTAATTCAGTCTAATAAGTAAGTGAGTAATTTTTGTCTAATGTATTGAATTATAGTTGATAGTTATTCAGTCATTATCATTATAGTTGTATAATCCGCCAGAGCGCAACACCGTAGATGCTCACAGCGATACGTTGAATAGTTTACAAGGTTAAGCATAAGCCTGGATCACACGATAGGTACACTGATTTATTCGAAACTTTAAACGTAGTTTAGTTACTAGCTGTAATAACCTTTTCACGCAGAACTAATTTTTGCGTTTTTCACATGCAGCTACATTGAATCTGTGAGTAACTTGATAGAAGTGATCCGGGCTTGAAGCTTCATTGTTGAAAATTAATAACTGAAACTGAAAGATAATATAATATCTAGCTAGATAATATAATATTACACTGTGATTTGATTTTTAAAAGTTCTTGATTTCATTCATAATATTATAAGAGTATAACTGAAAGAATATTGAACAATAAGGGGATCCATGCAAAGCCGCTAGCGTTGTTCAAAAGATTAAGAATTGGGCTGTTGATGAAGGAAATTGAAGCAATAGTATAAATTCGTAATGTTTGCTTTTCAGAACATCTCCCAATTCCAGGCTAATTGCCGAGACGGGCGCGTTTCCTCCTTGGACGAGTCGAGTCTAGATGGTTCACCTGTTGACAAATCGTGGAAAGCCTCTTCCAGTAATGAGGCTAGCACAATGTCTGATGCTATTGTTACAGTTTTTCAATTGCAAGCTGGTGAGTTTTTTCAAATGAGTTCGATTCCATTCATAAATAGAAACACTAAACGATACTACTCTAATTTCTTGTTTACATGTTGTCAATCGACTAATACTAGTCCACTAGTTTTCATGCCGCGATTAGACATTGTAAGTTGACGATCGCTAAACTTTGGTGATTAGTTTCACTAAAAATTTCTGAAATGTCATATATGGGAAATTCTTTGAAATTAATCAACTGGAATATGCTAATCGACTGGCAACCAACAATTCGATTAATATATTGAAGAAAATTGTAAACCAATTTATAAGAAATAAATAAATACTAAATATATTGTAACATATCAAAATGAACTTATATTACAATTTACAATATGAATTATACAAGACCTTCATCTGTTTCAGTTTCATTCTCTTGATATTGTTGTATTTATATCATTATTCCAGTCCAATTGAATAGAATTATACAACTCTTTTATCTTTTTCTTAATTTCAACCTCTATTTGCTCCAAGATGTTTTCAACTTCTTGTGTCACCCAGAAGGGTGTAGGCCAAACACTTTCCATTGATAGTTGAAAATAGCTTTCTCAGTAGTCAGTACAGTATCAATTAAATGATGATATTCTTGTCATTTGTAACAATATTTTAGTCCAGTTCAATCAATACTATTAGTACAATTTAATATGATAGTCCAATTTAACATTTTAGTCCAATATAATAGAATCATACTTTAATTTTCGATTTTTGTCAGTTTCCTGCTTTTTGCTCTACATTGCATTCTCTGCTTCTCAGAAGGGTGAAGGTCAATCTCATATTATTGATAGTAGAACATAGCTTTCTCAGTAAGAATCAAATGATGATGTTCTAGTTATTTATAACAATATTCTAGTCCTATTCAATAATATTATAGAATACCCTCCATCCTTTCTGAGTTATATACTCTCTATGCTCATTCGAGTGTTTCCTAATCAATTTTTGATCATATTTATTTCTACTAATCATTTTCCTTTTCAGACCGAGAAAAAGAAATACAGTATCTCAAGCAGCGGTTGAAAAACCAGGTGAATCAGTACTTAAACTTCAACAGAATTATAAAGCAATTGGAATTGGAGGAACATAGGCTGAATAGGGAATTAGATAAGCAAAAAAGATTTAAACAAGAGACTGAAAGGAAAATTAGTAAATTGTGGGAAGTGCTGAATGTATGATTTTAGCTTCACGTATAGCGGGATCCATTTAACTTGTCAGAAATCAGCTGATTTGGTAATAATTAAACAGTGACTTCGACACAATAATCAAAAGACTTAAAAGTCTTAGAGATATTTAAAGTCTTTAAAATACCTTTTTAAAGAATACCTTTCAAAGAATAACTTTTAAAAATACCTTTTCAATAATCTGCGAGATTCAGCTTTTGTAGGTTAAGTATTGTGATCATATGCTCGTCGATCAGCTGATTTATGACAAGTTAATTGGATCCCGCTATATGTAAAGGTGTGCTTTAGTAAAAATTCAGTTTCATTTGGACTGGAACATTTTCAGTAGAAACCAGTTTAATTGAGTGACCTAGTTTCTGAATCAACTCTTTGGTGAGTCGTTCACTAGAAAATGATTATGTTTACATAATTAATAACTGTGGATAATGAAGAATTCAATTTCCAATGTTTTCTATTTACATTATATTTTATTTCACATTATTCAAATTGGGAATTTTATGGTATTTTCACAATTTTAATTTAATTACTGGAATAATTTTACATGCTCTGCACATAATATTATGTTCTGTTCTATTCTATTTAATGGCGGAAAAATATGAATTTGAAATGTATTTGATCTGAATGTTGTAAAAGTGCATGAGATATGAGTATTTCGAACTCTTAGTATGTCGGATATTTGAACACTCCCATAAGAAAACATGGTTATGTTTTCAGTCCAATACAACAGAATCCTTACCAAAGCTCACCTTGAAGGTAACCTAAAATACAAAGCTCACCTTGAAGGTGAAATATAATTTTTTGTAAGGTGCTTTACTTAGATGGATTGTTTAAAGTCTCATAAGAGTAATGTTGAATTGAGTGTATCATAGAAGGGTGTAATCCTGTATTTTCAACGATATTTTCATCATAAGAATAATTTTTTGTCGTTTTTTAATGTGAAATTGTTGGATTAATGAAAGAACACTTTTGTTAATCACACATTACTATTTATTAACCATTCTTCACACTTATTAATTATAAGTAAATGAATACAAAAGTTCATTGCGTTCACTACAATACACAACGGTCGCCATTTCGATCATCAACTATCGATAAGAGTACTCGATAATAAAGAGATTGATATAAATGTAGTATCGATACTCGATATTCAACACACCTCCTTACATTTATATCAAGAAAAACACAAATTACAGTATAATAAAAAGCAATACAAATACAATAATATGTTTATCCTAATCAATCAATATTTCTGATAAAATCATCAAAACATTCATACCATGCCCTTGGGCTCTCACGTAAACCATACAATGATTTTTCCAATTTACAAACCTTATTGGTTCCATCTTCATAACCTACAGGCTGATGTACATAAATTTCAGACAAAACTTTACCATTAAGAAATGCGGTTTCAACATCCATTTGTTTTATCAATAATCCTTTTTTGCAACAATATGATAATAATACTTTTAAAGATAACATTTTTGCTACTGGAGAGTATATATCATCCACTATTTCTTTTTGTTGAAATCCTTTAACAACTAATCTAGCTTTGAAAATATTATCTGGTTTTTTAGTGTACACCCATTTTACATCTAGAATTTTCTTTGTCGCTGGTTTTTCAACCATTACCCAAGTTTTATTTTCATTTAATGATTGCATCTCTCTATCCATTGCTTTAATCCAACTTTGTGATTCAGCTGACTCTATGGCCTCCTTGTAACATTCAGGATTTCCAATACTACAAAAATTTACATCTAAAGAATTATTATATACATAGTAGTCATTTAGTTTGATTGGAGGTTTCCTAATTCTCTGAGTTTTGTTTTCTACAACTGAGGTAGATTCTGAAACACTATCATCACCTGTATTATCATTATCCACACATTTGTTTTCATATTCTTCAGCTTCATCATTCAAATCAATACATTTTTTATCTTTCTCTACAACATCGACATGCCTAGCAACTATGATTTTATTATTCAATAAAACTCTATATCCTACATCACTATAGCCTAACAGAATACCTAACTCAGCTTTCTTATCCCACTTTGAAATGCGCTTAACTTCTGGAATTCTTACAAATACTCTACTCCCATACATTCTCAAATATTGAATACTAGGCTTCTTACCAAATACTATTTCATATGGAGTCTTATTTTCAACTGTATTTGTCAAGGTCCTATTCTTGAGATACGCAGCAGTACAAATTATTTCAGGCCAAAAACGTTTATGTACTTTTGCTTCTGATAACAAACATCTTGCCATATCCATGATTGATCTATTATACCTTTCAGCTGTCCCATTCAATTCATGTACATATGGAGGACAGGCATTTATTACAATACCTTTCTCTCTAGCCAAGTCATGTATTTTAGAATTTACATATTCTGTTCCATTGTCACATCTAAGTTTCTTAATTTTTCTCCCAGTTAAGTTTTCAATTTCATTAATGTAGCTTACAAAACAATTATATACTTCACTTTTAGACTTAATTGTATACACTCTACCTAGCTTGCTATAATCATCAATAAAAGTGAGAAAATATTTTGCACCACAATATCCAGTAGTATTGTGTGGTCCATTTAAATCAGTATGTACTATTTCCAATATTTCTTTAGCTCTAGTTCTGTTATTATTGAATGACAAATTGTGCATTTTATTTTCAATACAGATCCTACATTTCATATAATCATTGCCTAACTCTTTGGGTAAACCGTCTAGCATTTGATTTTTACACATAGTATTCAAATAATTAAAATTTACATGTCCTAATATCCGATGAAGTTTCTCTTTCAAATTAGTTTCTTTGTTTTTATCACCTACTTCTGAAACATTTACTTTGCTGTATTCTTCGCAATTAATAAAGCTTGTCATCTTGTACAAATTATCAACTTTCCAGGCAATAGCTATTAGGTTGTTTTCTTGATTATATATTTTTGAATTGTTACCAGATGAAATGATTTTATGTTCATTTGTAATCTTGGAATAGCTAATTAGATTTCTATTCATATCTTTCACATAGTATACATTTTTCATTTGAATCTTTTCTTGTTTATTAAAAACTTTGAAATGGCTAATTACAGTACCTACTTTTGTAGCCTTTAAAATTCTCCCATTGCCTACTTTCACATCTATTGGATTTTCCAAAGTAATACTTTTACTGAAATATTTATCTTCATTAATAACATGATCAGTACAGCCACTATCAAGAAGCCACTCTATTTTAACCTTACCTTGCATATTGGGCCTATTCACCTGTTTATATTTTTCAACATTCTGTATTTCAACATTGAAATTGTTCATTCCTGTCTTGTGTACTTTCTGGTAGGATGAGCGAGCATTATTTCTTGGTTGCCAGTTATTGTTCCTCCTTTGACGACAATCCCTCTTCAGATGTCCTTGTTTTCCACAAATGAAACACGATCTCGTCTCCTTTTTTCCTTTGTATGGCTTGGAATGTCCTTCAACTGAATAAGCGTTCGAATTTGGTTGAGAGTTGTTACTGTCTTTGATTTTAGTGTCCATCATTTGTATCTTATTTTTTATATAATCCACTGTTTGGTCTTCTTCTTTTAATACGTCTATTAAATCACCAATATAACTGTATGATTCGGGAAGCATTCTAAGCATGTAGTTCAGTTTTTCTTTTTCTGTTACCTTTGCACCTGCACTTTTGAGTTTGTTCACCGTTTTTTCAAAGTCACTGAAAAATTCCGAGACATCACTATATATCACTATATATAATCTTTCAGTCTGATTCTTTCAAGTTTGTTCCTGCAGACTATTTGAAGAGCAGTTGATTCTTTTAAGTACATTTGATCAAACTTTTTAATGATATCGTAAGCCGTTTCTAAATCACTTATAAAGTCTAATTGTCTATTCGTAATTCCACTGTATATATAATTGATAGCTTTTACATCCATTGTTGACCAGTCCATGTCAGAGTCTGTCTTGGGTCGAGTTACAACAAGATCACACTTCTTCATTTTCAGAAACATAATGAGTCGTTTTTTCCAAGAGGAATATTCTTGTCCATCAAAAATAGGAATATTTACGTTATTTTCCGCCATGACTGAGAATTCAATCTTACTTTGTACGCGTTGATGAGTGACCACGCTAACAATTAACCTTAACACCGGTTTTCATAGCTCCTGCAACTCACTGCGATAACCAACGGCCTGCTACCATGTTGGATTAATGAAAGAACACTTTTGTTAATCACACATTACTATTTATTAACCATTCTTCACACTTATTAATTATAAGTAAATGAATACAAAAGTTCATTGCGTTCACTACAATCAGCGACCACATAATACAAATAGACGGAGCATTCCTAATACTTCAACATTACGGGTGATGAAGCCAATTCTGGCGCCTAGACCTAAGTAAGATGGCGGCGGTTTACATGAGTGGGAGAGAGACAAGATTATGCCAGCTGTTTTTCTGTCTCTCTCCCACTCATGTAAATCGCCGCCATCTTACTTAGGTCTAGGCGCCAGAATTGGCTTCAATACTCAGTCTGAGTGCTCCGTCTATTTGTATTATGTGGTCGCTGACTACAATACACAACGGTCGCCATTTCGATCATCAACTATCGATAAGAGTACTCGATAATAAAGAGATTGATATAAATGTAGTATCGATACTCGATATTCAACAGAAATACAACATTCGTTGTGTATGCGCAGGATATACGGTATAAATCATTCATTTTATTCACTGAATGATTTATTTATCATTCTTCAGTCTTCTATCAGTCTTCAGTTTCGTGCTAGACTTGGCTGATAGTGGCTGATGAGCCGGGCGCCATCTTAGCGGCGCCCTTGGCGGCTCCACCCGCGCCACCCCCACTCGCCGCTCCCGTACAGCCCCTTGCCTGGGGGCGGCGGTCGCTTGGAAACCAGACACCGCGCCTTGTCCAGTAGACTGCGTACCTGGATTGGTGATGTCGGTTTTAGTTTCTCGCAAGCGGACATCACAGGCGAATAGCCGAGATGGTACATGAATCCAAACATATCCTTTCGGATGCGTTCTTTCTCACATCGGCGTTCCTATCTTCCAGATTGGCATAAGGTACCGCCAGACAAACAAGCAGCTCTTCTTTGGGCACTGTTTTCAAAGTGGGCAGCTTGGTGCTCAACCAAGACCAGACCTCGGCTCTGAGCGCAGGCGATCCTCCTTTTAGAGCGTTGTTAAATCGATTCCTGTTATAAACGATCATTAAATCATAAGTTGAAATGTGAAAATTTTCTACTTGTCCCTATGTTGAAGCAATGGCAAAGATTGAAACTTTGATCGTTCATTCCTTATGTCCACTCAGTGAGATCTTTCAAATGAGAACAAAACGAAAAATCAGTTGAGAAACCAAGAAAGAGTTCTTATTACAAGAAAACATGTTTGCCTATTTTATATAAAGAAGATAAAATTAATAACTCACCATGGTTGCTGCTGATTCGACAATCCGGAACATATTTGGTACCTTTTATGTGGCCAGAACAGAATGTCATTCACAAATGTATAAATGAAAATAGTCTTTAAAACGACAAAAGTCTCAAATGATTTTAAAACTTGTAGCTTTTCTTCTGCTTCATAATCTGTTTCAAATAGTTAGGAAACGCAAAGCTAACATTACTCTTATGGGAATTGAATAATTGAATCTGGCTGATTACAACAGTCATGACCTCTGGTCCGTCCAACCTCTTGTATACTTTCAATTGTATAGTAATTTAAAGTTTAGACTTTAAATATTGTTGTTATGAATATTGAATAGGACAATAGTTTTTTTTTACTTATTTGTAGAATTCTTGTTGATGTTGTGGAACTCCATGATATAAGAAAACACTATATATATGATATTGTCAATTCCACTACTTTATTGTTTCTATAGTTTTTCTAATAGTTCTTTCCTATCGCACCCCAATGGTTTAATCGTTAGAGTAAATTATATACTTGTATTCGAAGGCGTATATTGCAGAATTTTGATTGGTCTTATGCTTATCATATAAATATAATAATAATTGTTACAATTTTGTAATATTTTGCGAGTTTTTATTACCTTGGGGTCCAGGAGGAGGACAGTTTAACAAATTTGTATGCTACCGAACGGCCATAGCTCAAACCATACCTCAGATGAATTTTTATGATTGATATTGGAAGATTGGTGTACAATATTCACATCGAACTACCAAAACTATCATAATAGTGTTGTAGTAAGCTTTATATTAACCATAATCCATTGAACTGCTTCGGCAGAAATAGGTCGTACTAGGCAAGGTAAAAAAGTAATTGCTGTACCCAAAAACTCTTCTAATTCCTTTTTTTAAAAGTAACTAAAATAAGTAATTATTATTCTTTTAGAAGAATTATTTGTTACCTAGGCCTATATTATCAATCACAGTTTAAAAGTCGTTCAACTTAAACTACCTTTGGCTCTTGATATACGACCTGAATTAATTTTCCTGCGCATGAGTTAATGACACTTGACCAATCACATATGATCACAGTGCTCTGTGATTGGTCCGACGTTATTGAAGCATGTGCAGAAAAATTAATGTCGCTCGTATATCAAGAGCCGAAACTAGTTAAGTTGAACGTCTTAAACTGTGATTGATAATACGGGCTAGAAGAATAGCTGATCAGTTTTGTAGTTCTGAAGATCCCGGTAAATTCCAAAAACCACATGGCAGCACTCAGCTTTAAATTTAGCAGTTCGGCCTTTCCACCCCATGCTGACAAGTTATATGAATCATACTTTAGTAATGTTATATTCCACTCACAATTTCTGGTTCTAGTCAGTGTTGATATATTACTTAGCTATGATGTATTTTTTATAACCTCATTATTAATTGGACGGTCTCTGGGTAAAAGGGAATAAGTCAATTTTTCCATTTTTTTTAATTTATCGAAAATCAACTTCTTTGACAGCTTTATCTTTGGGTATAAGGCAATAAGTCCATACTCTACTATAACAGCTGTAATTACCCATGTGAATATTGTAATAATAAGTATTTAGTAGATAACTTTGTGTGGGTAAAAGGTAATGACTCTATTGTTGACGTATTCCCTCTTACCCGGAGACCGTCCGAATTATCCAATAAGTTTGATATGGAATATTCGTTATATTTCAGTTGTTTTGTAACATTTTTGGAATAATTGTATAGAGTTTCAATTATTTATGTACTAATTATTTAAAATATAGTAACATTTAATCAGTGTTTCATCTAGAGACTGAATGATGAAACATTATTATTGGATGTCTGTGTTTCCTAATGATCTTCAAAGTATGTGAAGATTCATGTTTGACTTCTAAAGTACTATTTACGCTTTTGTTGAAGTTGGGCCCTATGAGATTAATAATATCGAAATAATTCTAAAATAAAATAAATTGAGTGAAAGGGATTGTCAGAATCTTATCCTTGACTATACTTAAAAGCTTTCCCTATGTGAAAACGTTTTAAATTGATTATTCCACTTTTTACTTGAATTTTTACCTTTAGATATTTAAACTTTCAATTACCGCTGGATTTTGCTTATTTACAGTTGAAGAGCTCTATTTTTCATGTTCATACATATTTCCTTAACTGATATGTTATACCATGATTTGTAACGTTCATGATTCCAATTTTAGAGGACTAAAACACCACCTTTTCTCAAAACTATATTGTCGGTCGTAGTGTTACCTAGCGATATTGTTGAATTTCATTCTTAGCTGAAGTTTTCAATAGAAAAATACTCTTATTATAAATTGATGTTTATATTTATTTGTATCCATTCCTTACTATTCATTCAATATATAGATGACAATTTTTGCCTTTTTAAATCTCATTTGTTGAACGTGCTTCAATCGAAATTAGAAATATAATTCTTATAATGAAGAAGGATAGTTTTCAGAAGTGTGATAATTGTTTAATCACTATTTACCTCTATTTCTGATTGATAAAAAATCATCCTAGAATATGTTGTTATATTACTGATTTTCAATCGAAGATCAAAATATTGTACATTATTTTTGAATTATAATATTATTATGTTATGGAATATCTGTTTATATGTTTTTTAAAGACACTATAGTAAAGTTATTATCTAATCAAAATTGTATTTCATTCCAAATTCACTGCAATCAATAACTGTTCCCCAATTTCGTTATTAATTTTACTTGAATATTGTTGATATATTTATACTTGACAAAGTTGATGGATTCTTTGGATCCTCCCTAATTATTTGTTATAGATTATTTTCTTTTTACCAGTCTTCTCACAGCAACATAATTTCTTGAATTATGTTGTCTCTTTACACTTTACTAATAAACTTCCAAACTAGGCAGTTATGAACATTAAGTCAAGTTTTGTATACGAACCATACATACTTATTAAATGAAAACCTTACCTAGAATTGGTTTCTTGCTGTGATTAGTTTAGGAACAAAGATTCCTCATTTAATCTACTCAAATTCCCAGACACGCATGTTATTTCTATTTTTAGGGTGTCCCAGACATTTCTTTCTGTCAGGTTTGTGCTCTCTGTATTTTGATGTCCCTTCAAGCTCCAGACTCCCTATTTTATTTTTGAATTCTATTTTGGTCCTTATAATCCTGTTTGGCAGTATAATGAGCTAGACAGTTTCTTCCAGACATCCGCTCCAGTAGTTGGAAGGTTGCCTAGCGATTGAAACTTTTACTCTTCCACGGCTTAAATTAGTGTGTTCCAAATTTAAGTTTATAGTAACACTAATGATGTCAGGTCGCTGTGACCCCTCTTCGTGACAAGGTTTTGTCTCCAGTAGAGTTTCTAAAGATTCATTTCAAGCTATAACTGCATTTTTCTCATTTTTTTTGTAACACATGAATATTTTACCTTGATAAGTTTCCATTGGCATTTTTTGTAACACTTGAATATTTCATCTTGACTACTCTCATCTTGTTATTTAGTTTTATTTATTTAAATTATGCAGATTTAGATAATCATTAATCACTTTCAAATTGAAATTAATTTCCTATTTTCTTCTTTATTATTATTTTTCAAATCTATTTCAACTACAGGATGTACTGAATTTATGAAATGTAATGGAAAACAGAAATGATTTACCATTAAAAGTTGAGGTTGGTTATTTTAGAATATAGAAAGCTTGCACAATGGAACTTCAATTCAGTTTTACAGTGTTCTAAAAGAATTCTGTAATATTTGAATAACATGGATGCGGTTGAAAATGAATCAATTGTTGAATTTCTTGTCATCACTAAAATATCAGAAAATAGATTTATGAAAACAGATTCAATCAGTATCAGAACCATCGAAAAGGACCTGGAATTATGATGATAATTAGTGAAATAAAAATCCAAAGTAAGCTTTATCGAGCTCTGAAGACATCTGCAACAGCAAACATTGACAACAGAACGAAATAGCGAGAGATTCGATAGATACATTCAATTAAATTAATTTTTGATTCCATAAATAATTCATCGAATAGAAGATTCAATAAATGCCACTGTTCAAAAAGTTTGTTCTGTTGTCAATGTTTGCTATAGCAGAGGTCTTTAGAACGCCATGTAGCTTTCATTGGATTTTCGATTTACTAGTTCATAGTATATTCCTCATATTTATTCGTAGTATATGATTTATATGCTTTTTATCCATATATTGGATATGTATTCATAGTATAATAGTATTCATTTAATTTGGCGGATGGCATTAGATATTATTTTTTGCCATCAGACTACGGTCATCAGCAACATCAAAAAATAATAACTATATAATGCCACCGCCAAATTAAATGAATACTATTATAGTTGATTAGTTGTAACGTCCAATAAATTCCGACTAAGCTGGAATTACATCTAATTTTAAAATGAAACAAGCATATTCAATCATGTAAACAAATTTTTATTGTCATTCTCTTGCATTAACGGCCTCTCATGTCTGGTTGGAGACCTTGCAAACAATCCATCATCGCAGTTCAGTACTCTTCGGCACCCTCGCCCTCATCCACAGACTCCATGCCAACCTCCTCGTAGTCCTTCTCCAGAGCGGCCAAGTCCTCCCTAGCCTCGCTGAACTCTCCCTCCTCCATGCCCTCACCGACATACCAGTGCACGAAAGCACGCTTGGCGAACATCAGGTCGAACTTATGGTCCAACCTCGCCCAGGCCTCAGCGATAGCTGTAGTGTTGGACAACATACAAACAGCACGCTGTACTTTGGCCAAATCACCGCCTGGCACAACGGTAGGTGGCTGGTAGTTGATACCAACCTTGAAACCAGTGGGACACCAATCCACAAACTGGATTGTCCTCTTTGTTTTGATTGTGGCGATAGCCGCGTTCACATCTTTGGGAACAACATCTCCACGGTACAACATGCAACAAGCCATGTATTTTCCGTGACGTGGGTCACACTTCACCATCTGGTTGGCGGGCTCAAAACAAGCGTTGGTGATCTCAGCAACGGACAGCTGTTCGTGGTATGCTTTCTCGGAGGAAATCACCGGTGCGTAAGTGACCAATGGGTAGTGAATCCTGGGGTATTGCACCAAGTTGGTTTGGAATTCGGTGAGATCTACGTTGAGGGCACCGTCGAATCTCAATGAGGCCGTGATTGAGGATACTATCTGACCAATGAGACGGGTGAGGTTGGTGTAGGTGGGGGGTTAGATTTCAAGGATGCGTCTAGAGAGGTCGGAGATGGCTTCGTTGTCGACCATGAAAGCGCAGTCCGAGTGTTCCAGGGCGGTGTGGGTGGTCAGGATCGAGTTGTATGGTTCGACGACGGCTGTGGATACCTGTAATCAATCGAAAGAAAAAGACGTTGAAAAGAAATGGCTACTAAGAATAAACCTGTTCCTAAACCAATTTATAAAAAAGTTATCTTAAAAATAAAAAATAATCTATTGACTTATTGGCAAATTAACTAAATTGCCAACCCCAAATTTAGAATCATGTAAAGATTCTCAGATTCTTAGATCTTATAAAGATCAGTCACAGCAAAAAATAAGTGTTAGTTTTTATCCATTATATTGATAAGTTTCCCTACATTTCTCCTACAAAAATTGTTATTTTCAATTAAATGTCAGATGAATAAATTCATCTGAATACCGTATGGCTAATTGTCAACACACAATCCAGACTCAAGTAAGAATCAGTATCAGATGAAAATGAGTCTTATTATTTATTCATTATAATGTTATTATTCATCTAAAATCGGCTGATGCCAACACACAATCCAGACTCATGAATCAATCTCTGCTGAAAATAAGTCTCATTATTCATCTATTATAATTATTTTTAAGCTATTATCGGCTAATTGCCACGCACAGTTTGGACACTTATTAGCATTAATCTACACAGAGAATGAAGATGAAGTTTATTTCTCATTCATTATTACATGGTTTGGTTGTTATTTATTG
The DNA here is from genome assembly GCA_017141395.1 of Laodelphax striatellus. NCBI lineage: Eukaryota > Metazoa > Arthropoda > Insecta > Hemiptera > Delphacidae > Laodelphax > Laodelphax striatellus. Next base: position 9,547,138 of record CM029534.1, read on the forward strand.
AAGTTTTCTCAGTTTATCAATTTGACACCTTATGAGACTGGAAACTCTTCAATGATGTTTCTTTTGAATACAAGACAACTTTTATCGATTTTCAACTATTCATTTGCAATTGACACCAACCTGAGGTGCGGGGTAGATGGCGAATTCCAGTTTGCTCTTCTTTCCATAGTCGACTGACAGTCTCTCCATCAACAGTGAGGTGAATCCCGATCCAGTGCCGCCTCCAAACGAGTGGAAGATGAGGAATCCCTGCAGTCCGGTGCATTGGTCGGCCAGTTTCCTGATGCGGTCCAGTACCAGGTCGACGATCTCCTTTCCGATGGTGTAGTGTCCGCGGGCGTAGTTGTTGGCTGCGTCCTCCTTGCCAGTGATCAGCTGTTCAGGGTGGAACAGCTGACGGTAGGTGCCGGTGCGTACTTCGTCTGTGGAGGACAACAACAATTATTGTAAACTGTTGTGGAATTATTGTAGGATGCATGGTGACAGTGCATTTCCAAGATCGCATTTTCTATGAGCACTCAATTATAGATCAAGGGAATAGAACATGGTCAATAAAAAATGAACCAGTTGAACAATATAGCCTGATTGATTTCAAAATACAGCTGAAATAAGCATGTCAACAGAAAATTATTGAGGAGTTTTGAAATTCCACACTTTATAAGCTTAGTTAGTTGACTATTATCACAGAAACTCTGAATTATCTCTGTTATTGTTCACTCTGAAAAATATTTTTCAAGAGATTATTATTATTTATTTTTTTTATTACCTATATTATTATATTATAATAATATAACATTTTCAATATTATAATAAATACTTGGCATTTTATATTTAATTTGATTTATAATATTAATTTTAAAGTAGAAATAGACAAGATTTGGTGTTATTATTTTAATATTCATCTTGTTTGCTAACTATAGTTCGAATAAAACTAGTTGTCCCTTGGCCTGGTGCTCAAGAACCACTCACTAGAAACGTTTTGTCAGAAAGTCCGATGTCCGAACAGCTGACCATTTGATTCAATGATGCTAACATTGAATCAAATGGTCAGCTGTTCGGACATCGGACTTTCTGACAAAAACGTTTCTAGTGAGTGGTTCTTGAGCACCAGACCAAGGGACAACTAGTTTATTCTAACCATTTGATTCAATGACGCTAACATTGAATCACATGGTCAGCTGTTCGGACATCGGACTTTCTGACAAAAACGTTTCTAGTGAGTGGTTCTTGAGCACCAGGCCAAGGGACAACTAGTTTTATTCGAACTATAGGCTATTGATTTTCGGAAAGAATATTTTTGGGCATAATCCTTACTCCATTGTAAATGATTGAATAATATTTCACGGCTATTGATTTTCGGTAAGAATATTTTTGGGCATAATCCTTACTCCCTTGTAAATGATTGACTGATATTTCTCAGGTATTTTTCAACAAATTTGATTAGAACCAACAAGTCCTGACTCACCGACAACAGTAGGCTCCAAGTCGACGAAGACAGCGCGTGGTACGTGTTTGCCGGATCCAGTTTCGCTGAAGAAGGTGTTGAAGCTGTCGTCGCCCCCTCCGATCGTCTTGTCTGACGGCATCTGACCGTCAGGCTGGATGCCATGCTCCAGGCAGTACAGCTCCCAGCAGGCATTACCGATCTGAACTCCGGCCTGTCCTACGTGCACTGAGATACATTCGCGCTGCAAAATAATTCAATTCGTTAGTGAGTAGCCTAATAAATAAGCCTGTAATAAATTATAAATGAATTTCCTCCAGACGGCTCTATGCCATAGAGAAAATATGCCGACAATACTATGTATATATTGATTTCATTACTGTTGTTTATTTAATGTAATAAAGGCCATTATTAATTTATTTATTTTTTTATAAATGAATTGATGTGTAAATGATTGAAAAAAATTGTAACGTGATATAAATTTCTTTGGCTCTGAAAGTACAATTGAAATAGATATGTTTCGATAAATAAATGTGTAAGTTATAAATAAATAATTAATGTGTAATTTTGGACAATTGCAAATGTGATAGAAAATTTCTGGCTTTAAATATACAAATGAAATTGATCATTTCCAAACTTGGCTTATTTGTTTGGTGTTGTGGTTTGATTTTATGATTTAAAAAAAATGAGAAAAACGGATTGAAAATAATTTAAAAATTTGTTACTTATCGTTGAATTGAGAAGTAGTCAAAATATATTGTATTCTGAAAACTGCGGATTATCAAAATTAATTCTCATCAACTAAAAAGGAAGTTTTATAAGCGTAGTTTGATAGGCCTAACAGGACTCTGTAATAAACTTTGAAAAATGAAAAAAATTCACATCTTGGGCAATGTAGGATAGATAAGGCTGAAAATTTATTGGTTTCTGCGAGTTCTGTTCCATTGTGATTATTCTTGTAATTTGGGATCTAATTTGCATACCAAGTGAAAGTTGGAAATTTATATAGAAATTAATTTCTATGGAACTCAGTTTTTGCATCTATTCATAATATCCATTTTTATTTTTTTTCAATCATACTAAATTGAACAAAACTCTTATCATAGTCATCACAGAATTTACTATTGCATGAATAGGATATATTACTAACCACTAAAAAAAATAACCAATGAAGGTGATAAATTAATTACTATTGATAATAATATATGCTTATTCTATTGATAAAAGCATATTGAATGTTTATTATGTATATCTATCTATCTGCATTACGTGAAACGTTATAATTGACCGAAAATAATATATAGAGTTTAAGGCATGAAGCAGCCCGAAACTTCAATACTAGAATAACAATAACCCACTAAAATATTTTAATTCGAATAAGAATAGCCTACTTCAGAATGCCTACAAGGTTGAGTGGTAGAAGATGACTCGTCTTGAATCCACTTAATGAAGGAGTTTCCTTTTAAATTTCATGACATAGACCTAATTGGTTAACGGTGATTTGAATAAACGGTTTTCACATACACAATTGAATTCGGTATACTTCAACGATCAAGAAGACTTTAATTCAGTCAAGACCTTAATTTCCGCTGTTGGGAAGATTCAAACAACTTCCGGTTTGTCTATGGCGGGGGAAAGGGAGGGGGTAACCCATAAAATCATAACTACATCCTAAGTGGAGAGAAAGCATGCAAAACTTATGAAGCATGAAGGCCAAAATGTACGGTACTGTGGGAGCAAGCCACGACGGCTTATTCTCTCTTTGACCTCGAAGTGCGCTCAAGATTAAGTCGTGAGTTAAAGGGAACTTGAAAGAGATTTCTCTTCCATTTGAACCTATCAATTTTCCAAGTTTCTCTAGCGATGAAGAATTCCTAGTAACAAATATATTGTTAACAAAAATCCGAGTAGTAAAAGTGCTCAGGAGAATAAAAAATTAAATTCATTCATTTACATTTGAATTTAATTTGATCTACTTCAATTAAATTTAAATTCAAATTTGAATACATTCAATTTGAAATTAAATTGAAATCAATAAGAATAAAATTTTTAAAAAATTACAAAAAATTGGAATATGGTATTAGTGTTTAATGATAATGATTGCTATAGCATTTCATAAATTCTTTGTAAAAACTAAATTGTTTAAAAAAGAAAAACATGATACATTTTTGCTTAATTTTCCATATACAGATCCGTGTTTTTAAGAGGAGTTTCTAGTAAAGAGGTTCCCTTACCCCCTGAAAAAACTCTTTTTTATAATTTATATATTTTTATCAAATCCAAGATTTTTCTCGATTTTTATCATTAATGAAAATATTATTAATAATAAACAAAATATTAATAATTTGATTTAATGATCGATAATGTGATGCATTAAAAAATTATATTTCTCAAATGAAATACAGTAGAATCTACTGTACACTGTTCTACTATCAAATACTGTATTCTGTTGCATTATGATAATTTACAAAGTGCATTTCATGCTTATTTGTAAAATTGCATTGAGAAATAAGTAATAGGCCCTACATAACAAATTTGACATTATTAAACCTGCTGTCATCAATAATTATAATTATTAACTACCAATTTTACTTTGCTGATAATCTTTTCCTTTTTAGCGAATGTCAAACTTAATCTTCAATTAATTTACAAGAAAACTAACAAATGACTAAAATACTTAAAATATATCCAAGAAAAATCGTACTCACCATTTTGATTGATGTGAAGATTTAACTGTTACACTAAAATAAATAAATTAAAAAAGAACTGATCAAGTCCCTTTGTTGGTAATCGAAGGAAGACGATAGCCAAGGCAGGTCCAAGGATCTGAGTAACTGGATTCCCTGGAAGCTTGGTTTTATTCATGCCGCTTCTCAGAGAAGCCTCTTGTGATACACAGCGTGGGCGCATTGTTGCTTGTCCTTTGATACGTTTCAGATTTTCAAAGATACATCAGGTTTGATTTGATACTTGATTCCTTATTCCATAAATTGAATACAGATGCCTATAAATTGAAAAGGAAAAGTTATTCTTTGAAAGGTCTTCTTTAAAAAGGTATTTTAAAGACTTTAAAGGTTCTTTAGACTTTCAAGCCTTTTGATTATTGTGTCGAAATCACTGTTTAATTATTACTGGATCAGCTGACTTATGACAAGTTAATTGGCTCCTGCTATAACTAACTTATCTCACATTATTCAAACAATAATGTTTATTAACACTAGTGTGCTTCTCACTACAAAACAATAATATATGCAGTACTTTTATTGAAACTGTGAATTTCATCCGTTAATTCATTGATGCAGTAATTCTAAAAGCTAGTTTAGAGAGAAACAACATATTTAAAACCTCATTACATTCATATTTTTCCGTATGCAATGAAGTCATAAATTGGAAAAAGGATGGAGTTGTTTTCCAATTATTATAATTGATAAATAATCACCTATATTAATAGTAGACTACTACTGTAACTGTTAATGGAAACTGTTAAAAGTGATCAAAAACTTGGGTGAAAGGAGAAAGTAGGCCTAACAATTTTTCACCTTCGAAACTTCTAGCGAGTGAAGTTCTGTGCGTACAAGTACATAATTATTCTTTATAGCTTTGAAAAAGAGATACCACTTGACCATGAAAAATGTTCTCTTTTAATATTCTGTGCAATTCAATACAGGCATTCAAATTCATCTCAGCTTCTCATCTTGATAATGAAACGCTAGTTCAATCAATAGAGAAGGAAATCTGAATTGAAATAAAATTAAAATTCAACTTAATTATCAACTTTGAAGAGGATTTGTTGTGATCCGATTTTGAATGAATATAATTGTTGCGGCTCTTACAGTAGATTATTAATTTCTCATTTACATCAAGAATCAATAATAATTGTTAATTTGCCGTAAAACTTAACGAAAAGCAATGGGCTTAGAAAAAGGACTTGCATAGAAAAACCACCCTTTTTATTATTATGGCTGGTTCAAATTCTAATAGAAATTACAATGTATTCATAATTAATATTGAAGTTCGAGCTTCACTCTCATGCATTCAAAGTTCACATTATAAAATTCATATATACAGTAGCTTCTTGTAATCATCATAAGTATTCTCCATTCTATTTAAAATCTCGTATTGCCTAGATTACTGAGTCTTAGAAAGCCTATTAAGTGGCATAAAAAGTTGTAAAAGTTCAAGACAAACAAATTAAGAGAATTATTAGATACAGTATTAGGCGGCAGGTATATGAGTTACATGTTTATAAATGATTTATTTTAATCCACTTCAAAACATTTTCCAGACAAATTTATTCTTAAAAATTTGCATCTTATCAAAGACAATATTATTATCCCAATAACAATATATGTTGCAATGCCAATATTTTTGTATCAAACGTATCAACCTGCAGCAACAGATTGAAGAAGTGTTTCCTTTCTCCAAACAATTCTTGAACAAGATTTTTCTATGCGTCACCGACCCACGGCTTATTTCTCATGATGATTGTACTTGAAAAGTCTGTCTTTTGGCCTACGTGGGATTGGTTTCCTGTTTTGGAGACTGGACTATACGCCTTCGAAATTCAATCGAATGAAAATATCGGTTTCATGAATCTGCTCATGTTTTATTGAAATTGAATACTTGCCGCTGTTGAAATTATTTTAATTCACAAATCACAATACTGTACAGTCGTTAGTATTAATGAGAATTGCGATTCATAATGCAGCAGACGTTTACTGGCAGAAGGTAATCATAGATGTGACTCATGAGTTATGTCACAGAAGAAATAAACAGAATCGGTAGTGGCGTGAAGTTTTGTCTGATTATAGGTATGACGGCTCCAACGTTTTTAACGCTTCAAAGACATGCATTTTTTTGTTGTTGTGATGCCCACATAAGCTCTCAGCTTGTGCGTGGGTAATGGGAAGGATGATGAGAGATGATATTGTGGACTTGTAGCTTTAGATGGGTACCGAACCACCGGGAAGGAATTTTTATTCTCATGAATGAATGACATGCAGCGGAAAAAGGACTCAACTGAAACTTAATGACTAAACTATATGAATGTCATGAGTATTAAATTGATTGCTTCGAGGAATTTCACTACCAATTGGATTTTAAACGCCTTGATTCGAAAGTTGAACATGATCAATATTTCAGTTTGGAGGGATTTGTTAAAATTAAATTTGAATAATTTTTTTGGCCTTTTTTCCAATGTATATTTTCGAAGAAAAAATATACAGAAACTTAACCATTTTTTTCACCAACATTGAACTTTCAAAAATCGTAATAATTACAGGAAAAACTATCGAGAAACTACAGTAATTTTAGTTTTTATAAGTGTTCAAAGTAAACAGTTCTACTTTATGAATAAAAATTTATTCAATTCAACAAAATTACATTAATTGACATGGTTTTGCTTATTAAATGAATTGAATTAAACAGTTCGTTCTGAGAATTTTCTGTTTTAAAAAATTGTAGTACAAATTATCAAATGATGTAGAATAATTATATTTTATTGACCAATGGCAGAAGACATGAAACTATTAAAACCATCTATTTCAAATTCAAATAATCTTTATTCCTTCTCATATTTTTTACATTAAATCAGAATTCAAATTAATTACATTACACGGAATTCCTCCACAAAGACCAGTTGTCTGCGTGCGGAGGAGAACTGTATTTTCAATTATTTGGGCATTCACAATCATACTGAACATAGCTTGTCTATAAAATGTGAAAAACTGATGTAAATTTTCTAAAATCATTATTTTTATAATTACTGTATGTTCTGCAGCTACGGTACCACTAATCAACGCTAGATTGAGTTTAGTTTCAATTTTTCTAGAGTAATAATATTCATAAGAGGATTTTTCTGTTTCATATTATAATTTTTCCATATTTATGTTTGTTTTTTATTCTTCTATAATGTTTATGTTTGTTTATAATATTTATGTTTGTTTTTTATTCTTCTATAATGTTTTTTTTTTTAAATCATAAGAGTTTTCTTGAACATAGAGAGAGCAATGTATATGAGCGTAACTTAATGATGAGTAAAGAGGGTGGGGTTTTTTACTTGAGGATAATTATAAAATATAGCGAAATTTTGGTTCTATATTTTTGAGACAAATTTTTTATTACAAAGTTGCTGCTACAAACGAAGCACACACTAATAAAATCTACGAGCCGACCTAATGAACTTTGAATTAATTGGTACAGATGGCCCAAATCGAGCCTCCATCATTAATGATTGAGAATTTCTCGACACCCACGGAAGGATATGCAGTACAAAAGGAAGAAATAAGAGAAGCGCTATACATGGTTGAAAATTTAAATAGAGCGGATAGCTTGAAAAGAGAAAGCATTGACTGAAAAAGAGTTGGAAGCAACCGGTTTGATAGGAAAGGACACAGCTAGCGCAGAGCCAGGGCTTAGTCATGCGTCTTGCCATATTTGGTTGTAAACGTTGACTGTGGTGCCCCACTCAGCTCAGTTCATTATTGTAAACGTAGTAGGGTAGAGGGTACTACTTGTGTAAACACTTGAGTAACATTCGAATTTCGAATCAACAATCAAGTTTGGATTGAATATTTCCAAGTACAGTAACTGTATGCAGAGAAGAATAACTAGATTGGATGCAATACTAGTTATAAGCATGGAAAGTTATATCAAAGACGATAGGAAACTATTAGTATTCTATTAGAAACTATAAGTATTCTAATTGTCTTTGGTTATATGAAGCCAGAATTAGTGCAGTTGGTTCATTTTGCTACAGCACCTGGTTTAACAATGAATTATCTCAGTAAATTACCCCAGTAAAACGTTTTAAATGTCCAAAGTTTTTAATAATTATTATTATACACTATGAAGAATTAATCCACTATGACTTAGCCACATGACAATTGCCAAAATTATATGGGATATATTGAATACTTAATTGAGTAATTAATTATTCATCCTATATAAACATTATTATAATTTTGGCAATTGTAATAATAATAATTATTGAATAATAATTATTCATCTCATATAAATTTGGCAATTGTCATGTGGCTGAGTCATAGTGGATGAATTTTATACAAATTGAATGTTTTAATGAGGTACGATAATAATTCATTGTCAAACCAGGTGCAACCGCAAAATAGGCTATTAATTCATCATATCCATTGTTCAATTGGCTATACACGTTTGAACCCCACCATTTTCTATTAGTAAAAGTTACCTTTGCACAAAAAACTAGCGTTATACAGGCTAGAAAAGAATTAGTTTTAATCAGAGAACATTAGATTCAATTAAGTTATCCATTGAATAAATAGGAATTAGTTGTTTGCTGCACAAGAAAAAACTCCAGTTTGTACATTGTAGGCTTATTTTATTGTATTGTTTAATTGTGCTCTTTTGAATGAGTAAATGAATAAATAAATGAGAACTCTATAGCTGCCGTAATTTACTATTACCGTATTCGTTTATAATATTTTACTAGTCTATTTTTAATATGATAATCTGTTAATCAATTTCTGTCATAAAAATCTAATTTAGTTCACGGTACATTCAAAATTCAACAGCACTATAACTTATAACTTTGAAATTTTCTGTCATTTGGAAATTGAACATTTCTGTCATTCTATCTATTTTGTCATTGATTTATCATCATTCTCAATAATGAATCAATTACATGCAACAGCGCTACAAAAGAGCGAATTCCGATTGCATAAGAGTCCATGAATAAAACATTTCATCTTCTATCATTCTGTTTCCAAGAAAATTACCATTTGACTAGCTGCATTATTTGTCATTTCAAATTCGAGCGTATTTTGCGCCAGTATCAATCATATACTGATGTTCAATTGGTAGGAGGTCAGAATGACACAATAACTCCTTAGCTGGGTTCTCATATACTGCATGTGAATCCTTATCACTTTTCCAAGGTTCTTTTATTGAAGTATTCCATGATCTAATGACAAACAACTGCAATGATGTGTTTTTATAACAAACAAAATTAATTTTTCTAATGACACGCATTGTAAAATAGAATGGCGAGACTCAAATACAAAAATTTGAAAAAATTACAATTTTTCATGTTTGAAGTCAACAGAGCCCCCTTTAACTAATTGATGATGTATAAAATTGAACAATAATTCACAGGAGAATTTGTGAGCTTCATTTTGAGCTTCAAGTTTTGATATCGAACAAGGATGGATGAATGTTTTTGTTGGACAATAATATGTGACATAACTTCATGACATAAATTATTAATTTTATCCCATTTTTTACAGTTTGAACTGAATTTTAGTAATGAATGTATTCTGAAAAGTTGTGTTTATCTTTTAAAGCTCTGTGTACATTAGAATATTTTGCTGTATGGTATAATATTTTTGTATTAAATATTTCAACATGTTCATATACGTCTCAATTGTTTGAACGTTGAGTTGTGGAGTGCAAACCCACATGCTAGGACATCAAGGTTGAAATCCACTTCTCAATAGGGCTGTAAGATGAATTTGAATAGAGCCTGTGCAATTTCATAGGTGAGTAGGTGGCTGTGTGATTAAAGTAGATAACTGCTGTTCATTCTGATTTGAAAAACATTGTCAAGCACTACAATAATGATAGGGAGTGAGAGAGTATGATAGAGTGAGATGGTAGATAGTATATAAGAGAGTAAGAGAGACAAAGAGAGAGCGAAAGAGAGAAAGAGAGAGAGGTAGTAGGAAATTGGTTTGGTAGTGGGAAATGAAAAGAGGCCAAGCAATTTGTTTTGTCTGCTATGAAGATCAATTTTTGCCCGCAATAGCCTATTAAAATGTGGGAGTATTCAACAATGTAAATGTAGGGATTCTGAGAAAAATATACAAGAATTAGGTTTTGGCCAGGAACTATTTCCTACCATAAAAGGTATTATATATTTCATATTTTTTAATAATGACGAGAAAAATAAAAAGAAGCTAAATGTTTCAGTTATTATTAAAAGAATTAAAATGAAAATATATGAAACATGAATTATACATGTTTTTTTTATTAAAATATCTATTTGTACATAGACTGTAAGTTATGTTATCAACGTTAGTTTCATTTTATTTTTGGACCAATTTTCTAAATTGGACTACAACTGCATTAAGCCTGAACTGTTTAAATTGACTATATTGAAAAATTCTCTATATTGAACTATTCAGCAAAAATTATACTAAATCAGTACTACTATGATGTGTGTGCTACTCTAAATTTGTGCTTATGATGATTCAAATATGATTTGGGGAGCTGTTATTTTATTTTGCTGAATTATAAAAATGTATAATAATTATACTGCAGTAGTAAATTGTGTTATGAATTAGAAATTCAAAATTGAGTGTAGGGCCTAATTCATATTTTATGATTTTTTCTGGTATCATGAGGATGATACATTCTATAGCATTCTAATGTAGGATCTGAACCTAAAAGAAGACAGACAAAAATATTTTCATTTCAAAACTTTGCTCACATGGAAACTAATTGAGTTTCATGTCAACCTGACAATCTTGAATCAAGCTGAAACGTTACAGTTTCAATACACTATCCCAATCAAATCAATGTTGACTGGACATTTGACAAATGCACATTAAAAAAATGATAATTTTCAGTCATTTTTAATACATTGGGAAACACATATTCTACAATTATTCATAAAACGTGAGCGTTTAAACTTGAATTTATGAAATTACATTCTCTAAAAATGTCCTCTATAAGCTATAAGCGAAATCAGTGAAAAAATTAGATCAACGACTTAGAAATAAATTCAATCAATTAAACTGGATTTACATAATTAATAAATTTATTTTTAATCTCTTACATTGTACAAAATGTTGCATTGAGGCCAAAATGTTATACAAAAGGCCAAAGCATTGATGTTCAAATGTACCTCATACTTAATTAAATATAGTATTAATGTCTAACTAATGTGACATGCTTCAATCTTTTTATTTTATCCTACTATTTGACTTCAACAATTGACTCAAAACGCAGATAAAGGATAGTCTTTTACTCTTTTACATGTGCTCAATCCTTTCAATATTCTATTCCTTTTCTAGACACTGCCTACCTACAAACATAACGCCAACATGTTTGGTCGACGTCACCACATTTTATAGTTTCTGCCCTCGCAGAAACACTTCTTTCAAGAAGTAAAGAAGAAAAAGCAGAAGATGAAGAAGAAAAGACAGAAGATGAAGAAGAAAAAGAAGAGAGGTCAATGTATATACGGAGGCGTATAAAGTATGGGCGTTAAGAGAGGCAGAATTATTTGAACAAGAAGGAAAAAAGTAGGATCAAACTTTTGTGAGACAGAGATATCAAACGTCTTTTCGATCACTTGACTATTCTACTGAGATTAGTGTGGGCTTAGTTTCAAGGAAGTATCAATCTAGTAAAATGAACTATGCTTTATTACTTCAATGAGCGAAGGTTTCTTCCTAATATTTATAAAAATCTTCCTGATTTTCGTGTATAAAAAAAAATCTGGAGGGGTGAGCAGCAATAAGGGCGCGAGTGAAATCTAAGTTCTGAGTGAAATAGCTGAACCTCATCTTGTCATACGCTCGATTGCATGAAGCGAATTTTATTTAACCGTCGTAAAATGACGTCATCCTATAGAATCAATGCATAGTAAAACATTAATATTGAGCTAATAATGTCGTCATTCTTCGGTGTTTGAATGGCTTATGTGCAACCGGCGGTTTCAAGTTTCAACATTTTTATTGACAAGTAGACTCTATCAAATCATATTTATTGCATTGAAAATCACCAAAATGGAGAAAATATCAGTTTCTATCAATTTAAAAAAAGAACAGTGGACCAATGCAGTAGGCTTAATAGTATCGAAGCATTAAAAATGTTTTGGAATTGAACTTAAATAATTACGCAAAAAATAATTCTAAACTTGAAATGTTCAATGGGAAAAAATGAATGGAGATCGTATCCATTAGAAGCAGTATTAGAAGACGGAATTTTTTTAAGAGTGTGATGTCCACATGAGCTTTTGGTGCCTTTGTGTGAGTAATGAGAGGGGTGATGATGGGAGATGAAGTAAATTTGAGGAATGACTATTCATTAGGCAGCCGGGACCTACGGCTTAAGGTCTCCTCCAAAGACGGTATTTGCGATATGTAGAATTATTTGGAGACTCAAGTTAATTCTTATTTGGAAAAGTTTTACTCATAAAAATAATCAATTCTTATTCACTTCACATTTACAGTTTGTGCAATAATTATTCACTGACGTAAATCCCAAACCCAAGGACCACATAAACTACTAAGCTTCAATCTACACTAAAAGACATGCGCTTAAGTTGTCATTGACTCATCTTATCAACTGTTAGCTCATGTAATGTAAAAAATATAATGTAAAGATTGAAGGTGTTCTAAAATCTTGGCAAAGACACAGTGTATAGTGGAGTTATAGTAGAATGTAGCATAACATTTTGTGGAATTAGACTTGCATTGGACTGCTTAAAAAAAACGTCTGACATCATCAAACGTTTCACAACAAATCAAATCACAGTACCAGTAACTTTTGTTCTCCACATGCAAAAATAAACGAAAATTTCAAAAAATTACCAATTTCCATCAAGGTTTTTCATAACCCACTTGATTAATGTTCCTATTAAAAACTTGTGCCTATTTCATGAAAAATCTAGATATCCTGTAAAAGAAACTCACTATTAATAGACATAGCAAGGCATATTTCGCGATAAACTTAAAAGTCTAGTCCCAGTGTAAGCCTTTATTAGAGAACTTCTAGATTTTCATAAAACAGGCCCATAAAAAAGTACTTGAGTGAAAATGTTTAAACATCTTATTTGGCTCTCATCTTTATACAATTGAGACACGGTATTATTACAAATGACGATATTTTAATTTTGTTATCCACACATGCAAGTGTGAGTAGAATATATAGTTCCTGTAAAGAAAAGAAGGAAAATCCGTTCACTGTAGGAAAATTGGCATTTCTCAGAGGAAAAATATTATATAGTTTTGTATGCAGGAAAAAGCATTGTACACGCATTGAGGGTTTTAATCCCAAGACTTAACTGTGAAACACTCTGTATATGGCTGGGGTATGATTGAAACAAGTCTAGTAATAGAAGTCTCCAACTTGTTCCACTATTTAAAAAAAGCATGATAATTATTGTGGAAATTCATGAGATCACCCAACAATCTAAGCACATTCAAGCCTTTTTTGTAATGGTCATACTGTTGGAGATTCTTAATAACTTATTTGAAATGGAATCTGCTGTTGCCAGTACTAAATTTTAGAAACTAGTTGCGGCAGTTTTCGCAGTCTCGCTATTATCAGTTTGAAAGTAAAATAACTTTTCTTGTAGCCTAATTACAAATAATTAGCATATAGAAATAAAATGTAATTAACTCAATTTTTATGCAATTTCTTAGAAATGGGTCATTGCATCTCAATTCCTTGAGAAAGAGCTTCATCAGTAAGTTGAATTTTCTTTTAGATGAGGTAGTGAAATAATAATTGGAGTGGAAATATGGGTTATGATTGAAAAGCAATTAGATATAATTATGAACATTTAAAATTTATTTGAACAGTTAAAAAGATCAGTTTCCTTGACCACCTTGTCTCAAAGCTTGTCTTTCAAAATATCTTTTGACGGCTGCATCAAAAACATCACCAACAGTTCTTTTCTGCCAAACGTTTATTTTCGGTTTCACCTCCTTTACTTTCTTGGGTTCAATGGAAGTTTTCTCTTCTTTCGTTGACTTATCCTTTTTCTTTGCGTTTTCCTTATCACTTTGATCACTCTGAGTTTTCTCTTCATCCCTGGTCGACTTTTCCTTTTTCTTTGCACTTTGATCAGTAGACGAGACCGTGACTGGTTTTTCTTTCTCTTTTTCCTTTGGTTTTGAATTTTTCACAACTTCGGCGTCCAATTTTTGTTTTTTCACCTTTGTTTCGCTGTCGCTGTGCTCTTTTGTGTCTTTTTCGACTCTTGATTTGTGGCGGTGGGATCTTTTGCTGGAGGCTGATGAAGCAGAAGAAGAGGAAGAATAATCAGTGTCGGAGTCGAGACGTTCGCCCTCCTCTGCTGAGCTCGGTTCAGGGGAAGTCCTCCTTTTCCGATATTGCCGTTGTTTAGCTGAGGCTGAATTTTCGACCTTTGATTTACTTTTCTCACCTTCAGCATCCTTCTTGACGTCTTCTTCTTCATCACTTTTGGTGTCTTCCTTCGTCGCATCACTTTTGTTATCTTCCTTTTTCACATCAACAGTTTGTCGATATAAATGTCTGTAGAATCCACCCAAATCTCGTTGTTTGGAAACATCGCAGATATCTTCCAGCATATCCTGCCTTCTTTCCTCTTCATCCAGCTTCTGAAATTCTTCCAGTTTCTTCTTATAGGCCGATGTAACAAATGTTTCCTTATCTTTGAACTCTTCACCTTCTTCCTCACGTTCCTTCTGTACCTGACGTTCGATTCTTCTCTCGTTCTCAATTTTTCTAGCTTCCGCTTTCTTCAGTAGACTCTGGATGTAGCGAGGCTTTTTCTTTTCTTCTTTCTTCGTCTGACTCTGTTCTTCTTTCTTCTTCTCCATTTCGTCGTATATTTCGTCATACTGATAGACGGTTGAATCCTGTTCAAGGGCTCGTTGTCTGTCGATAAGAGTTTGTCTGCTGACTCCACTGGCGTTGGCTGCAACTTGTTTACGATAAGCTTTCTTTATCCAATCCGTCGTTCCTGGGTCCGATGCATCAGAATCACTATCAGCATTGAATACTGCAGCTCGTTTGATTTCTGCTGTTGTCTTTTTCTTGGATAGAATCAAACCGTACTGTTTTTCTTCTTTTTCTTTTGTTGTCATGTTCAACTAAAATTTTTGCAATGTCACAAACAATATCAATATTATATGAGCAAGAACTTACCAGTAGGTGCGATTATAAACGGAATTAGTCAAGAGAACTAAATAAAAACATCAATGTCTCTACTTGGTTGAAGATAGGTTACCTGCGGTTTGTCCCAAAAAATATCTGAAGCGAGATATAGAATCAATTGGATAAATCACTTTCATGAAATTATTGCACTAAGTTCCTTCAGCCCTTCTACTGCTAAACTTCCACCACAGAATAATTCACTTATTGTAAAAATTAGAAAAGTTTGCAAATTTGAGGTTAGAGTTATGATTTCGTTTCGATTTGTTGGAAGTTGACACGGCTATCGATCTGTAGTGAAACATCGATATCTATCGATATTTAATCAGATTTAAACAGTTTCACAAAGAATTAAGATGTAATTGATTTAATTTTAAAAATGAAATTGAGATACACAAATTAATTTTTCAATGTTTAAATATTAATTCGCCTTAAATCTAAATTTGCTTGGTTGAGTGAAATACAAAATTAGAGAAGCTGCTGCACATCGAACAGATGAGCAGCTCCTTATATCTTGTCGTCTTTGGAAATTAACCTAACCTCACTTCCAAATCAGTCTTCTTTTCTGCTTTCTGTCATAATATTTGTTCCATGTGCTTTGTTTGAAGAAAATAATATAAAAACTATTTATTTTTCCAATATGAGTATTTCAGATGAACTTGTGAGTAAGCTTTAAATAGTTTTGTATCTTTTTTCTTGACTGACTTCACCATATATTTATTCATAGCGCCAGTATCGAAAGTTTTGTTTGTCCATTTCCCTCATTTTGTAGGTTATGAATATGTTGAGATAAATTATTTTTTACTTTAATTGAACGTTAATTTATTATAATTCACAATTTAATCCCTAGTGGTGTGTGTTTTCCTTCAGTTCCAGATGTAGCCTACTAAACTTATCACTCTAATGTTTGATGTAAATTATTACTCGGACTTTCTATAAGTATAACTTACTTTTCTTGAATTATCCAGCCACAATATTTATTGAATTTTATTGTAGATAAGTTAGAAACAATATTATGATTGAAACAATCATTATTATTGGTCAAAAATAATGGTACCGCTTCTTAGTTGGGGAGACCCTTGCGGGCTGCTTCAACCAAGACCTCCATTCCAATGGAGGTCTTGTTCCAACTTGCAGTTTATACCGTGCTATGCGCTATTTAAAACGTATAGATAACAAATCAATGGTACAGGAAGTTCCCTCCATCCAATTCATGTCTTAAGTTCGAGATTTAATCTCATGTTTAGTTAGAAACCCATTTCCCCTTCAAATTAGAATAAGTACGATAGCCTAGTGTACGGATTTTTGATGCTTTTAGTGTAACAGATCCTTTACTATTAATTGATGTTTCTGATCCAAGCTATTCTTTAGTAAGGTTGAAAATTGTTCTCAACTAATAAAAACTGTTTTTTTTTTCTATTTCAGGGTGCAAGTGAATTAATAGCTGGGGGTTCTGTACTGTCCAGACCAGCTGAGGAATTTGAAAATGACGTGAGTTGATGTAATTATAAGGTTTCATATTGTCGAGAAACACAAATATTAATCAATGCTTTTTGGGCTGGTTGTAGATTCGAGTACAAAAATGCCAATCCAAAAGCGCCAATTACGAAAGTGCCAGAATTATTAAATGCCAAACTTATAAAATTCCAAAGTTCAAATGTCCAAAATTGTTCTAATAGTTTTTGTATAAACAGTTTTCCGACTTTGGTCCGGTTGAAGTTTCTGATAAAATTTCTAATAAAACATTTCTTGTATTATGGCGGAACTTGTATTAAAAGGAAAAACTTTGTATTTGTGTTATAAAGGGTATATTTATATCAAACATTCATCTTCTGCTGCATAACAGGCTTCAGTTGCTAATGGGAAAGAAACATCCAAGTCTCTATGCTTTCATAGTGGAAATATAAGTTTCAGTTTCAAATATTATAATGCTATAATATTATTATGTTGTAACTACTGTATGTTATGACTATGGTATATTGTATGACTAAAAAATTACTATAATTATTATGTACAATGTTATAATTATATATGTATGACTATAGCTAAGCTAATTGTCGTTGTCTATAACTGTAACCTATGTTGAATGACAATAAAATTCTATTTATTTATTTAATACAACGAGAACAGGGAGATACTGAAACAATTTTAAGCCAAATCTCCTTGGGCCAGCATGTACGAAGAATGCCAACTAGCCATTACCAAGAAGTTGATCGTAGAATTTTTAATATGGTATCAAATTACGAAGTTTGTAAAGAAGATGGCACTGTCCTTGAATATTTGAAAAATTTGAGTTACCATCTCCACGTTTATACGTAAAAATTGATATAAAATAAAATAGACATATAATTTTGGCATATTTTATTATTGGCATTTTATTTGAGTGGCATTTAAGGCTTTTGGCACTTTTGTATCCCATTAGTCAACGATCTATGTACATACTATGAGTGTGCCCTGCAAACTTAGGACATACTGTGAGTGTGCAAAGCCCACAGCTGCCCTGACCAGAATCCGTATTTATTTTAATTCCCATATCGTGTACAAATATTATTTGAACTGGACATACAATGTTTGTACGGTTGGAAAGAGCTGATCTCCACCTTTACAGTGATACCAATAACTCATTTTTGACCTAAAATGGACATAAAATGCTTTTAACCGTCGATTTCATCTTATCATATAAATTTCCTTCCACAAAGAACTATTCTAATTCTAGTTTTTCAATTTCAGCAAACAGTTGAAGCTATGTGGGCGATGAAAGCGTTTGAGCATGCAGAAGTCTATTTCAATGTAAGTTACAACATCTGTATGTTACTTACAAATCATTTCCATATAAACCATCTTCCGCATTCAATGAATTGGCTTATTTCCTTCCAACTGTTCCTTCATTTATATAAAATGAATAACAAAAAATAATTTGAATCATTATTATCCAGTAGATTGATTAATTATTCATGTAGGCCTACCTCCGATCAATTCGAGTTGAAGCGGCTCCTTGTATAAAACATGGTCCATTGAAATCCTTGTTTTCCCTGAAACTTTTTTCAAATTAAAAATATTATTCAATTTGAATGTCGATCATTAAGCAATATTTGTAATTTGCGCAAAAATCATGTGAATGGATTTTTTGACGGGGTACCCTCCCGTGTTTTTCCAAAACTTTTTACATTTTAAAATAATTTTCCATTTATTATAATTTTTAGCAATCCTTGACAAATTTTTGAAATGTTTTTGCCACAATTATTCCATTTCAATACAATTACAAAATTATAATAATTATGATCTGGCATAGAAAAACTAAGAAGTAGGCTGAGCCTGTACTACTTCTCTTCCGAGTTTTGATGAGTAATGCAGTCCAAAAGTTGCGAAGACTAGCTTATGGTTGAAATGTCAATGTGCTAACCACACGTTACATCTTTTCTGGTTAATTATCATTCACCTCTGCTGATTGAGTCAAGTGGATGTGAAACTGGCAACCAGCTGGTAGGCCTAAGCCCACATAGGGCTGTTGAGCCATTGACAAACAAACAAAATGCAGTCCAAAACAAGGTTAGGCCTATGCATTTTCACACACATTTCTCACAAGAATTTCTGGTTCAGGAATACTGTAAAATAAAAATTTTGTATTTAGAAAAGTTAATTTGAAAGTCGTAGAAGTAGAAACACTAAACAGTTCGCTGTAATTTCAATAATTTTGAAATTAATTTGATAATTTTGAGCCGATTGAAGTTTATGTGTTAGTAGGCTACTGTTTTTCATCTATAAGGTACTTTAAAATAATGTAACATGTTTTGATTCACTAGTGAAATAGCTACTTATGGTTTTTAGTACTTCATAAACGTCGTACTTTACTTTTACATCATCGTTCATGCATTTTCTAATATTATATTTGCATTATACTTTTTGTCGGGTTCAATCTCTTCCAGTGTATTTATAATCATACGACGAGTTTATATATGACTTCAAAATCCACCCATTATGTTCCTCACAAGAAGTCTTCATTTTTTGGCACCCTGAAATTACTGTATATTGAATTTTTTCATTGGTATTTTAAAAATCGACTTTATCTCTTAATAGATATTGATATAAAATTGATTGCTGAAAATACTGTTTTTCAACTTAATTGCATTTTAATTGAAATAATTTTATTTTTGCAGATACTATGTTCAGTTGATCCGAAAATACTACGCTTAACACCACATGATGATTCAATTTATAAAACGTTCAGAGAACAATTTCCTGAGCTAAAAATTGAAAATATCGATGAGGATGAAATGAAAAGTAAAGAGGGAAAAGATGTAAGTTGAAGAGCGGATTTCTCTATTTATGTGATTGCACGTTCCCTGTTCTTCACAAATTTGTTTTGATGTTTCCGTTTCAAGTTTGCGGACTGGTAAACTATTTTATTGTATTTCAACAAACTTTTAGCGCCGGTTCATGAGCTCGGGATTCAGCCAAGTCCTAGACTAAAACGGATGGCCACCGTAGCATCGACAAACGTTAGCTTCGACACTATGAACTAAACTTCTCTATGCTGCTAACCCACTAACCAGTCGAGATAAACGTTTGTTGATGCTACGGTAGCCACCCGTTTCAGTCTAGGACTTGGCTAAATCTCGAGCTCATGAACCGGCCCTTAAACTATTTCAATTCGACAAAAAATAATATTCTTGTTTTAGGTCAATTACTTAATTCTTAATTCGAACTTTTATCTCTAGTGCATGAACATATTCAAGTTGATTCAAGTCGACTTGAAGAGCTTACTTTCAATACCTGATGTTACCCGTACACTAGACATGCACTTAATTGTTTGCTGTGTTATGTTATAGTAGTGCATGTCGATCGAGTGTGTGGATACCTTACAAGTCACCTGTTAAAATGAAAGCTTATACTGTTGAATGGAATTCGATGAAAAAAATTTATTCAAATTCCCTAATAGGCTAATAGCGATGTTTTTATTTATCTCACACATCAAAATGATATGCTTTTACCTTAACCATTACAATGATACTTTTACCAATTGCATTTTACAGTATTTTTCAAAAGGTTTCATTCATTTTTCGCAAATTTCATAATAGTAGTTCATGTAATGGTTGTATTATGAGAGCCTTTAAACGAGTGAGATACCGAGTTTAAAATACGAGCGGAAACGCCGCGAGCTATTTTAAGGTATCTCACAAGTCGTTTAAAAGCTAAAATACAACCATTGCATACACCAACAAAAAACAATAATATCTACATTATCAATCTTAGGCTAGGCGTTCACCGGTTAGTCAAGACAAGACAAGACGAGATTAGTCACAGTTAGTGATGTGGGCTGGGCAAATGCCCAGTGGGCAGGACATTTATAAAAGGGCATTTGCCTGGGCATTTGCCCGAAGCAGTTTTAAGCGCCCAAAATCTGGGCATTTATGAAAAAGTGTGTTTTACTACTATTTTTTATTGTTACTAGAGCTTCTAAAACATAATATAAACTATTAATTAAACGTAAATTTTGTGGATGAAATAAAAATGTCTTAATTTGCAGTTGTTCTGAGGGCATTTAAAATTAAGTGCTTAGATAAAATAATTTTAAAAGCAAAGGGTACTTTAATTTTTATGAATATGCCTTAATTTGTTTATTTGTTGATGTGTAGGCCTATA
This sequence comes from Laodelphax striatellus, assembly GCA_017141395.1. Taxonomy (NCBI): domain Eukaryota; kingdom Metazoa; phylum Arthropoda; class Insecta; order Hemiptera; family Delphacidae; genus Laodelphax; species Laodelphax striatellus. The sequence goes on from CM029534.1 coordinate 9,568,127, forward strand.
ATATGTTTAATAAAAAAAATGTTTAAAAAACAATACCTAAGTATTGTTAATAATAATTTAATTATCCTGTGCAATTGTCAATAACACTTAATGGCAATGGTGTATATCTAGTTTGAATAAAACATTTGAAGTATTGAGTTAGGACTGCAGACTGCAGTAGGAGTTTGATATGGTGTGAACAGTGGGTATTGAGTGGATTCAGAAGAAAGTGATTAAGACATCCAAAAGCACAATACAGCCATTTATTATTTAATTCCGTATTTAAATATATGTAACCTAATTTGTTACTCAGTTAATGTAATAGCGTACATTATGTATTCAGTTTCAGTATTAGCCTACTTATCTTTCAGTAAAATATAAAACTCATTTAAGAATTTAAAAAATGTGTTAATTTTCCCCTAATTTTACAATCAACTTTCATGTGCATATGCATAATTATTATTATGTAGGTATAAAATACAGTTGAGTTGAGACGAAATAGAAATAAAAATATTAGGCCTAGGCCTACCTCCTACTTCAATATTCAACAATTTTCTATATTAAATTTATATACACACACACACACTATATATACCTGTATAGGCCTACATAATTATCTATTTGTAACATATATATAAAAATATATAAAAATCACAAAAGTCACGATCAGTCAATAATAACACAAATAAATACAGTAAAATATAGTAAACACTAAGAAACTTACATTTTGTGAGCTGGAATATTTCCTTTGTCAAAAACTGTGATCCTATGAAACTGTGAAACCAAACTGTGAAAGCTGTTTCCAGCTCACAAAATGTAAGTTTCTTAGTGTTTTTCAATCTATATTTTACTGTTTTTATTTGTGTTATTATATATAAATATCTATGTACATACAATGGCTAAAACATTATTAATTTGTCTTTAAAAGAGATAAATGCGCAAAATGGCATTTATGGGTTTTAGATATCAGGCATTTGCCTCGACTTATAAATGCCCAGGCATTTTACATCACTAGTCACAGTACTTCACATAGTTGCTTATGAAGCAACACACACCGATTAGTCATTGCATCAGTGTGTGCTGCTTCATAAGCAACTATGTGAATTACTAACCTTGATTAGTAACCCCATAAAAAAATCGCATATGCTTAAATCGGGTGAGCTTGCCGGCCACCTCAAGTCCCCCCTTAGTGAGATAAGCCGCCCTGGGAACATTTGTCTCAACTTATTCATTGAAATGCGCGCTGTGTGGGCTGTAGCTTCATCCTGCTGAAACCATATTTCCCCCAAGTCATGTTCCTTAGCAAATTCTTCCAATTTGGGAGGCAGAACGTTTGTTACATTGTCACAAATAATGCTGGGGGTGACAGTATCACCGTCACTGTGAAAGAAGTATGGCCAGCAAGCTCACCCAATTCTAGCATATGCGATTTTTATAGGGTTACCTCAAAAATAAAGCTTTCAAACATCGCCCACACACCTTGGAAGAACTAAAGAGCGAATCAGAGAAGAGATCGAGGCCTTACCAATCGCAGTGTGCCAAAATGCGTTTTAAAACTTCAAAAATACGCTACATCAGTGTATTGCTGCTGATGGCCGCCATTTAACTGATATTATTTTCAAAAATTAACAATAAAAACTTTATTTCAACTGAATTGAACCCATTAAAGAAAATTTTTCCAAGTTGAACGGTTCATTACTTATAACCCTTCCATACTCTTCAATCGGCTCTGCCCCACTCTGTATATGTATATACTGAAATTTATTGAATTAATTGAACTTTTGGCATTCATCCACAGAAATGGAGGCCGTTCTGCGAGCAGTTCAAAGACGTTGTTGAAGACTATAGTTTCGGCACTCTACTCAGAATCGACTCAACAGGAGATTACTCGGAAAAGAACTCGACTCTGGTTCCTAGAATACAGTTCTACGCAATAGAGCTGGCCAGAAACAGGGAAGGATATAATGATGTGGTCAGGTCGAAATACAAACCGTCGAAAGCCTCTTCATAGCGGCAATCAAACCATATTTTAATGTATCAAATTTCCTATTAAATTGTATTCATAAACTAAAATGTTGAAAGTTTTTCATTTTTCATGTATTGCAGTTACTTTTTGATCAGGGGCTGTATTTCATAAAACTAAAAGTTCAAAAATACAGGTGGAATGGCGAACTAACACTAAACTTTTTGAATTTTGATTTTTTTGAATTTGAATTTTATTCTCAATACAAAAATACTCACATATACATGTCAAAAAAACTTCAGAAGTTGGAATATATGTCCAACACACGATAAATTCAATGTAGATTATCGATTTTAAATCTTGAATGGTTGAAAGACAAATAGAATTCACAATAAAATTTGTAAATATCCAAAAATATTGAGTATTGCTTGAAAAATGTTTCCACTTGTATTTCTCAACTTCTCAGTTCTATGGAACAGGGCCTTGGTTACAGTTGAATTTATTTTATCTTTTTTTAGTAATGCCAAACATTTAGCCCAGTCATGGGGCATAGCTTGCAACATGGAAAATAAACGAAAGCGAATTGTAAAACGCTTCTTCGATGAGTTATGTATGGATCACAGGATTGACGACCCTTTCAAATCATTTGAAGTGAAAGTTTTCAATGCAGCGCTAGATACTATCTGTCACGACAATAGATTTTGTAACGACTTGAAAGGTACAACCAATATTAGCAAGAATGAAAAGTATTTTTGATAGTTGAAACTCAATTTATTGTCAACATATTTGAACATAAAAATTCATGAAACAACTGAATAACATCAATGTTATCAACATCCAATGAAAATTGAAATATGTATAATCACAAATATTAAAGGATGATAAGGTGATTTACATGTGAAAGGATTATTATCTCTTCTCTATATTTCTATATTTACTTCTCAGTTTCCCGTGAAGGGCTGAACAAGAATATGTCGTGGGATTGACGAAGTTCACTCCCGTTCAGGTGATAGAACCATTATGAAATTTGAGATTTTTCTTCTCAAGAATCTCAAGAACCTTCTCTAGAAACTTAGACCTCACTACGGCCGGTTAATAAGAGTTAAATCTAGAGTATTTTACTTAGTATTTTGAATAACAATTAGTTTTATAATTATCTCATAAAGATTATACGTTTTTCAATGAAAATTTATCATCGCAATAGATTCCGTTATCAATATTATTGTTGCTCCCAAATAATTATGAAATATATATGCGAGAGATGAATCATATTCTATAAAGAGAGAAAGCAATCAGTTATTATTTACTACACAAATACTGAAAAATATCTTCTTATAATATAATATTCAAACGTCCGGCTCAATTTTTTAGTAATTTCGACTTTTCTAGCTTTTCCATCGCGTATCAACGTTAGAAAAAGATGACTTCACATGGAACTCAAGCTGAGGAATCGAATAAGACTGGTTTCAAGTATCTACTTGCAGTAGTTTATCAATAAAATCAATTTTAATACCAAAAACTGATGTAATTTTAGGTCTTTTGGGGATTACTTGGAAAATCTTACACTTACATTCTTGAAACATTTTTTATACGATTCTTCAGAGAATTTCACGTGATATCAGTACATTTTCCAATGTTAAATACCTCAAATAACTCTACAAAAAAATAAAATATAATTCATTTTTTGCATTTTTGACAGCCTGTAACTCAATAACGAAGGGTTTCCGGGTATGTGTTTATCAGATGTTCCTATCCTAGAATTCGATGATTCATAATTTACCCAAAGGATATTGTGATTCATGGAGGTTGAAATCTTTTTTTAGTTTTTATTAATTTTTTCAATGACCTCAATATAAAAGGACTCAAAACTAGCTTCATTCGATTCTGAACATTTTAAATTTGGAATAAAAAAATTATAATTTGTATAATTTTTATAAGATTATGTATTCATTTTCACATAGGGGAATATCACTATGTCTCTCAACTTCAACTCAAAATTGTCCGGTGTAATCAAAGTATCTCTTGATGTACTCGTAAGTAATTCAAGAGATCAAGTAACTCTTTAAAAAATAAGTAATTTTCCCTAGTCCTTTCAAAGCACTCCAAATTACTACTTACCTCTAAAATAATGTATCGGTGCAGTTAAATCCCTTAAAGCTGTGTAAAAAAGCTTTAAAGTTATGTTTTCGTAACCAATTAGTTGGTTTCAGTTTAGCTAAAGTCAAGTATCATCATTTTTTGTAGAAAACAAATTGATGTATTTCAACGTATTTTGTTAGAAATGACTAATTTTTTATTGATTTTTAGATTAGAATAACCCTTAAATGTAATGTTAAAAAAGATCTAGTTATTCGACTTGGACTATTTGACCTAAGAACAAGCAATCCTAATTTATATTGTAACTTTTGTAAATTCATCTACAGTATCTTACAGATCCAATATTAAACAAATTAAATACATTCTAAGTGCAATTTCGTACCTTCATGATTGCATATCGGAAATACAAATTGATATATTTGTTTTTGTTCAATGAGGTTCTAGTGTGCCGTATTTCAATAATTATATTAGTAATTTAGGCCCGTATGCACTATCTTTGTGTAAACTGTGGTTTTAAAGTTGAAATCAAGTTTAAACTAATCCATCACGGTCCTCAATAGATGTTGAAAAGTATCAGATACTTGAATGTCATTATCAAAGTGGTTTAATATTTTTGGTCTTTTGTAGAAGAGCTCAGCTATTAAAACACCTTACCTGAATATTTTATAATATTACAACTGACTATTATATTCCAGAGGTCTTTTACCAGTTGGGCTATTCCTGAAGTTTTATTTATGTTGTTGAAAATTTAAGCTGTGATTTAAGCTTATAGGTTATTTTTAGTATGTTAGTACAGTACTGATAATTTTGCAAAGTTATGGAGTTATTGATTGAGAATTGTAGTTTTCTACATTAAAATTGTATGAAATGTGTGTGAAACTTTATTTCTTGTCTTCATTTCATGTTCCAAAATATTGATTTTAAGAGACTCAGGTAATGAAATATGTCTTGAAGATAGAAATGTGAGCTTATTAACAGTTAATCAGAATCCAGAACCTTCTCTAAAAAATTTAGAATAAAAAACCCCAGCCAAAATATTGGTCTCTGTTTTTGGTTGTAGACAAACGCAACTGGTAAGTTAAATTGATATTATGGCATTAGGAGATGAGATTCTGTTGAGATAAACAAGAAAAAATTGGCGAAAGTTTAAATAGCTGCCAAACGGAAAGAAATAAAAATCTGGAACAGAAAAATAAAAGAAACCGCAATCGCTGAAACATCTGTTCATACGCGAACATTTGAATTTTTGGCGGCAACCGGCATCAGCTGGAAATTAGTCAGCTGTTGGGCAGACCGCGAAACAAGAAACTATTTTCTGTCAAATGGTTTGGTCGGTGAATTGGTGAGGCTTTGTATCTCTTCGACGCTCCTGGTTGCCTGGTAGAATTTTCGTGTACAGAACTATTAGCCCGGGACACAGCTTTTATTTTTTAGACTGATTTGCTCGAGACCAAGGATTAAAAATCGAAGTTAAAGTCGATAATCGAAAAATTTTATCCAAACGTGTATTGTTAGTTGCCTATACCCGAGTAAATGAAGGCGCTCACCGATTTATTCACGAAATTGAAGAAGTTGTTATATGGCTGGTACACTTGTTACCATACCCCAAATATCAAGCAAATCTGAGAGATTTTAATTTTTGGCTAAAAAAACGCATGATGTATAATAAATAAATCATGATTTTTTGCAAAAAATGAAAAATTCTCAGAATCGCTCAAAATAACGTATAAGATAGTATTTGAAGAGCTGAACAAGAATCTGTCAACAAAATGGAAAAAATTCGCTCCTGTTCGGGAGATAAGAGCATTTGAAAGTCGGAATTTTCCTCTCTCAGCTTAACCTTGCGAGCAGAGAGAGGTGTAATATTCGCAGCTAAATATCTCTGCTTGTATAGTAGAGAAAAGTCTCATATTATGTGTGAATACTTGTTAGGTCATGCTCTATCCATAGCCCAAATACCAAGCAAATCTGAGAGATTTTCATTTTTTGGATAAAAAAACATCATGATTTTTTGCAAAAAATGAAAAATTCTCAAAATCGCTCAAAATAACATATAAGATAGTACTTAAAGAGCAGAACAAGAATCTGTCAACAAAATGAAAAACTTCGCTCCTGTTCGGGAGATAAGAGCATTTGAAAGTCGGAATTTTCCTCTCTCAGCTTTTATTGAGAGCAGAGAGAGGTGTAATATTCTCAGCTAAATATCTCTGCCTGTATAGTAGAGAAAAGTCTCATAATTATTATGTGTGCACACTTGTTAGGCCATGCTCTATCCATAGCCCAAATATCAAGCAAATCTGAGAAATTTTAATTTTTTGGCTAAAAAACGCATCATGATTTTTTGCAAAAAATGAAAAATTCTCAAAATCGTTCAAAATAACATATAAGATAGTACTTGAAGAGCTGAACAAGAATCTGTCAACAAAATGAAAAAATTCGCTCCCGTTCAGGAGATATGAGCATTTGAAAGTCGGAATTCTCCTCTCTCAGCTTTCATTGAGAGCAGAGAGAGGTGTAATATTCGCAGCTAAATATCTCTGCTTGCATAGTAGAGAAAAGTCTCATATTAAGTGTGTACACTTGTGACTCTTGTTAGGTCATGCTCTATCCATAGCCCAAATATCAAGCAAATCTGAGAGATTTTCATTTTTTGTGTATTAAAGATGGATAAAACATTATTTCCAATTACATGAAAGCTGAATATGGAATATTAAAGCTGGGTATGGCATAATAATATTGTAACTTTTTAATACTAAAGGTCTCCGCCCACTACACCGTATCATACTAGGACCGTTATAGGAACGGCACATGCAAGAAAGTATTGTTCACGTGTATTAATGTCTGGCAATGCCCACTACACCCTTAATAATTTAACTTGTCGGAAAACAGCTGTTTATTCGGAAATCAGTAAACAGTGATTTTACGCAGCTGTTTTCCGACAAGTTAAATTATCCTGCCGGTAACGTTCCTATAACGGTCCTAGTATGATATGGTGTAGTGGGCAGAGACCTTTTACTTTCCAACGTTTAGCTAAAGAGAAGGGACACAAAAATCTGAAATAATACAACAAGAGCACTTTTTAAGCAAATTTAATGTAAGAGCATCATACAAATAAAAAAAGAGAACCTCCTCTCTTGAGAGGAATAAACCTGGAGCTGTGAGTGGCACCAATTCCGGGCCTTCCGTGTCTTACAGGCTTGTGTACGTGACGCTGAATTCACTCAGGTACGTAATAGTCAATCATTTCAGGCTGAAAATAAACAAAAGCACACGAGTTTTCAACAATATTCGTAACAGAACTAACTAGAAAATCAAGTTATCAACAATTTTCGTAACTAACCGAGGCATATTAGTGCAAAAAAGGGGTCTAGCTCCCAAAAATTGCTCGAGAGCTGGAAATCGCTTTAGCCCCTTGAAGGGATCATGAATAACATGTAGGCCTATAATTATGAGTTTGCGACGTTCATAATTTTATTTTCAGTTCATAATCTTGCCTATTCTGCCTATTTGGATGTTTATTTCAATATCAATAGCTTATTTCACATGTTTTGCCTCTACTAACTACCTATTACTACCTACACTGTACTATTATTATTAACTATTTTGTAATTTGAAATACATAAAAAAGGATTAGATAACTGGAAAAAAATCGAGCGTGCAAGAATTTGTTCATGAAAATATGTCTATGATTTGTAACAACAATCTGACCAAGACGGGTGGGCAGAAACAAGAAATTGTTTTGCTTCTGCAAGCTGTTGCTTCTGGATGAATTGCTGTAGGGGCGTGGCCTATGTGTCAGCCGAAAGAGTAGGAGATTCCTCAAATAATCCACCTGTTGAATGCCGAAAATTCGCGAAGGGGGCGTGGCCAGAGACCAGAAACTGTTTTTGCTTCTGCAAGCTGTTGCTTCTGAATGAATTGCTGTGGGGGCGTGGCCTATGTGTCAGCCAATAGAGTAGGAGATTCCTCAAATATTCCACCTGTTGAATGTCGAAAATTCGCGAAGGGGGCGTGGCCAGAGACCAGAAACTGTTTTTGCTTCTGCAAGCTGTTGCTTCTGAATGAATTGCTGTGGGGAGTGGCCTATGTGTCAATAGAGTAGGAGATTCCTCAAATAATCCACCTGTTGAATGCCGAAAATTCGCGAAGGGGCGTGGCCAGAGACCAGAAACTGTTTTGCTTCTGCAAGCTGTTGCTTCTGAATGAATTGCTGTGGGGGAGTGGCCTATGTGTCAGCCAATAGAGTAGGAGATTCCTCAAATAATCCACCTGTTGAATGCCGAAATTTCGAGAAGGGGGCGTGGCCAGAGACCAGAAACTGTTTTTGCTTCTGCAAGCTGTTGCTTCTGAATGAATTGCTGTGGGGGCGTGGCCTATGTGTCAGCCAATAGAGTAGGAGATTCCTCAAATATTCCACCAGTTGAGTGGCGAAAATTTGAGAAGGGGGCGTGACCAGAGACCAGAAACTGTTTTTGCTTCTGCAAGCTGTTGCTTCTGAATGAATTGCTGTGGGGGCGTGGCCTATGTGTCAGTCAATAGAGTAGGAGATTCCTCAAATATTCCACCTGTTGAATGTCGAAAATTCGCGAAGAGGGCGTGGCCAGAGACAAGGAACTGTTTTTGCTTCTGCAAGCTGTTGCTTCTGAATTAATTGTTGTGGGGGCGTGGCCTATGTGTCAGCCAATAGAGTAGGAGATTCCTCAAATAATCCACCTGTTGAAAGCCAGAAATTCGCGAAGGGGGCGTGGCCAGAGACAAGAAACTGTTTTTGCTTCTGCAAGCTGTTGCTTCTGAATGAATTGCTGTGGGGGCGTGGCCTATGTGTCAGCCAATAGAGTAGGAGATTCCTCAAATATTCCACCTGTTGAATGTCGAAAATTCGAGAAGGGGGCGTGGCCAGAGACCAGAAACTGTTTTTGCTTCTGCAAGCTGTTGCTTCTGAATGAATTGCTGTGGGGGCGTGGCCTATGTGTCAGCCAATAGAGTAGGAGATTCCTCAAATAATCCACCTGTTGAATGCCGAAAATTCGCGAAGGGGGCGTGGCCAGAGACCAGAAACTGTTTTTGCTTCTGCAAGCTGTTGCTTCTGAATGAATTGCTGTGGGGGCGTGGCCTATGTGTCAGTCAATAGAGTAGGAGATTCCTCAAATATTCCACCTGTTGAATGTCGAAAATTCGCGAAGGGGGCGTGGCCAGAGACCAGGAACTGTTTTTGCTTCTGCAAGCTGTTGCTTCTGAATGAATTGCTGTGGGGGCGTGGCCTATGTGTCAGCCAATAGAGTAGGAAATTCCTCAAATAATCCACCTGTTGAATGCCGGAAATTCGCGAAGGGGGCGTGGCCAGAGACAAGAAACTGTTTTTGCTTCTGCAAGCTGTTGCTTCTGAATGAATTGCTGTGGGGGCGTGGCCTATGTGTCAGCCAATAGAGTAGGAGATTCCTCAAATATTCCACCTGTTGAATGTCGAAAATTCGCGAAGGGGGCGTGGCCAGAGACAAGAAACTGTTTTTGCTTCTGCAAGCTGTTGCTTCTGAATGAATTGCTGTATAGGCGTGGCCTATGTGTCAGCCAAAAGAGTAGGAGATTCATCAAATATTCCACTTATTGAATGTCGAAAATTCGCGAAGGGGGCGTGGCCAGAGACAAGAAACTATTTTTGCTTCTGCAGGCTGGTGCTTCTGAATGAATTGCTGTGGGGGCGTGGCCTATGTGTCAGCCAATAGAGAAGAGATTCCTCAAATATTCCACCTGTTGAATGTCGAAAATTCGCGAAGGGGGCGTGGCCAGAGACCAGAAACTGTTTTTGCTTCTTCCACTTGTTGCTTCTGAATGAATTGCTGTGGGGGCGTGGCCTATGTGTCAGCCAATAGAGTATGAGATTCCTCAAATATTCCACCTGTTGAATGTCGAAAATTCGCAAAGGGGGCGTGGCCAGAGACAAGAAACTGTTTTTGCTTCTGCAAGCTGTTGCTTCTGAATGAATTGCTGTGGGGGCGTGGCCTATGAGTCAGCCAATAGAGTAGTTGTTTTATTAAATAAGTGGTTTTGACAAGTTCAAGTCTTCTTATTCAGTACTAATAATATAAGTTGAGTAATATAAGGGAAGTTTTAATATACTGTTGTATAATAATATAATAAGGGATGTTGATGAATGGGCAAATTTATCCAAAATCTATACAGACGAGTGGGAAGTGAGCGGGTTTTTTTGGGAGGGGGGGATCGGGAGGCTAAGTTGAAGCGCGCATTGCTCAACTGGTGCTTGCTTGGTGCTTTGCGCTTAGTCAGTCGGCTCTCTCTCCCGGTGAAGCTCACAGTCTAGCGCTATCAAAGTTTAAAAAATATGAGGAATCAGATGCTCTTCCCTCTCTCATGAATTTTATTTCAATATTTTTGGCCGTATGATATAACGGTCGTCAAAATTTATGGGGATATGAGAGAAGGAATTATGAGGATATAAGAATGGATTTATGGGATATGAGAGAAGGAATTATGGGGATATGAGAGAAGGGAAAGAGATGAATTATGGATATGAGAGAAGGATATTTTACCCTAACATATTTGAATTTTTGTTACTTTTCCAGTGTCTGTAGCAACTGGAGAGAGGAGTTTCAGAGAATTGAAGCTCATAAAACCTATTTGAGGAATGCTATGCAACAGAAAATACTCACAAAACTGATTATCTCAATTGAACACGAAAGGGTTTCAATGATTTCTTTTGATAGCATAATTCAGAAATTTGCGGCAAGAAAGTTTAGATTAGATTATTCTTTATTTGTAAATAATATCCTTGAAATCAACACTAACTAATCATAGATATTGTGTACCACAAACTGAAAATTATAAGAAAGTTGAGACCTTGAATGAGGTGTAAAAATATTAGAGGGATAGTGATTATGATTTATTAAAAATTGACGAAATTATAATTTATAATTATAATTATTGATTAAAAATTATAAGACTGTGGATGAATTATTAAAATGACAAAAATTATGTTTACAATTGACGGGATTAATTTACAGTGGTAAAGGTTACGAATTTTATTGGGAGGAATTATTAGATGTGGCAGTCCAACTGATATGAATGCATGAATTATTCCATAGAATCGTATATTACATAGCTTTTTTGGATTTTTGTTTCTCTAATAATAATAATATTATGATGTTTATTACTAAGATTTTATTTTATTCAAGCTATTTGTTTTATGATCAATGAAACAGGACAAGGGATATTTTGAAATCAGATAATTTTTCACTCTATCTTACCTAATTTTCAATATTTATTTTGTATTTAAATATTTAATTTTGTAAAATGTTCTTTTTTTGGCAAATATTAATATTGATGTACAGTTTATAGGGAATTATAGCTGTTTATAATTTATAGTTTATATAATATATATGTACTGGGAAGTATGCTCATAGGATACGTAAATCTACGAAGTCAACCTACATGAGATTAATAATGATAGATATCGTTTGGAATTGGGCTCTCCTTCTGCTAGGAAACTGGCTTCTTTGTGCTTCTATGATCTGGCTCTCTGTAACTCAGTTCTTAATTGTAATGATCGTATTCTGGGCCTAGTATTTTCTAATGTTGATATCAGGGTTGAGCAAAGTGATTGTTCCCTGGTTCCTGAGGACGCTCATTATCCTTCTCTTGTTGTCACAGTACAGGTATGGTCCACTGATAATTCTCAGTTGAATTGCGTTGAACTGTTTGACTTTAGGAGGGCTGACTATCTCCTGCTTTATTATCAGTTGAGAGCCTATCGCTGGGGGCTTATGGATAATTTAAGTAAAGTAGATGAGGCTGTTATACCTTCATTTATGAGTGCTTTGACAATTGTATTCCGAAGAGGATGGTCAGGCCTGGGGGTACTAAGTATCAACCATGGTTCAATGCTGAAATAATTCGGCTGTTGAAGAGGATGGACAGATGCGCTATGAAGCAGCACTTCTCTATATCACAATGAGCAATTCAGATTGCGAAGTCAGGTTAAGCAATTTATTGCTCATGAATATCATAATTATTTAGATAGGGTTGAGACTAATATTAAGAGCGATGCTAAGAGCTTCTGGGGATTTGTCAATGCAAGAAGAGCTAACAGTTCTACACAGGAGGTTATGCATTGGGGTGATCAGATCTTTGGACTTCATGATTTGCCTAATGGTTTTGCTCAGTATTTTTCTTCAGTATTTTCTGATGAGTCGCAGTTGGATGTTGACAATGAGGTGAACCTAGACAGTAGACTGAATGTACCTTCTCTCTCAATCAGTTTTGTTGATTTGAGAGCCATAATTGCAGCAATAGGTGATTTGAGACTTTGTACTGGTTGTGGACCAGATAATATTTCTTCAAGTAAGTAAAATTTTGGGTCTCTCCATGAAATCATTTTTGATCTGTCCTTGTCCAGATGGAAAATTGGCAGGGTTACTCCTATATTCAAATCTGGTAGGAGAAATGACATATCCAACCTCCGCCCAATATGGGACTAACTCAATTGTCACCTTTTAGTAGTAGTAATATTCGACCTTTTGTATCATAATTATATTAGAATTGTGTTATCCTCCTTCAGTTAACTCCTAGCCTTCCACCTCCGGGATAGGGTTATCATACGTCAGGATTCTGATGCTACGTTAGATAAATATTTAACAACTATATTTGAAAAACTATGATCGATACAACCAAAAATACTCCATGCAGATTTTTCAAACAAGTGTAAAATCTATTGAAATCTTGTGGAATCTTTAATGAGACTTAATAAGTCTTCAAAAGTATTTTCAAATTGCTTTGAATTCTTCAAATTAGAGATAAAAGATAAGTAATGTTTTTAAATATTGTACAAGATTTGAGGCTTATAAAAATAAAACTTACCTGTTTTCTTACCATCCAGTTTCAATTCAACTAGATAGCTGTAGGCTACCATATTTGTTTTGTAAAATACAAATTTTTACTCGCGCTTTGCGGCGCTCGCAGGTGATTACACCCTCCGCACCCCCGTTGGGTCCGTACAATGGTTAGAAAATGGTAAATTTGAAAATGTTGCATGTTTTTAGTGCTGTTTGTGCTGTAGTGCTGTTTTAAAATAATTGAATAGCTGTTGAGCTTTGCTCCTACAGGCTTAACAACAGGTATCACATGGAAGACTTGGAAGCTGTGATTATTGTTTGAAAATTTTCAATTTGTCTATAAATTATTTAAATTCGACAAATGCAGAAAATTTAATGAGATATGTGGCATAATGAGAATAATGAGAATGATTTGTGGCATTTGTTTGTATTCAAAATCGGATGAACCTACTATCAAGTTGGATAGTTGAGAGTACAGCAATGGCTAGCATTATTAGGGCCGGTTTCTCCAACGTCGATTGAACCAATTTTTAGTTTGAACTTGGGGTTTTACCACTCACTAAAAACGTTTTTGTCAGAAAGTTCGATGTCCGAACAGCTGACCATTTGAGGCTAACATTAATCATAGGATAGTTGTATGGTGTATGATTATATATTCTTTAGATAAATAATTATTTATTTTCCAATAAAACCTATAACTATTACAACTATATTTGGTGTATCCAACATTAAAAAGTGTGACGCTTGCTTTAGCTAGTGAGTCCCATTTTAAGATTTTACCATGTTTTACAGGCTTTTGATCATTGAATTTTCCTAATTTCAAGCCTTTTTTAACATTGTTTCCTCTAGTGACTTAGGGTGCTATATTTATAATATACCGTACCCAGAAAACAGTTCTTGGCTTTCTTTTGCATCTTCATAACGAGTAAATCACTGCTCACCTCATCCCTTCAGAAAAGTCGAAATTTGCATCAAACAATAAAGTTTATTTTACACTGTGCCCTAGACTTTCATGAAAATAGATTTTCAACCCTAACTCTTTTCGCGTGATTTTAAAGAATTAAATCAAACAGTTTTCAACACAGTTTTTGGAGCCGTATCCGATGCAAAATTCATTTTCGAAAATATCAATATTTTGATTTACCCCTATCAAACCCCTCTAGATTCCGCCATTTTGAACCGAGAAACGTGATTTTTCATAATCTAATTCAAATGTAGTTAACTTTCACCTAAAAGTGATAAAGTACAAAAGACTTTCAAAAAAATTTAATCAATAATTTATATAGAAGAGGCCTTTTTCCAATATGGCGGCTCAAATTTTCATCCGAAAACTTTTCCCACATACCATCTATAATGAATTTTCTAAATATTCGAATTTTTGGAAAAAGAATTTTCCAAAAATTCGAATATTTAAAAAGTCGATTTTCACCCTAGACGCACTTACCCTAATCACCCGAAAAGTTCAAGTTTCAAAAACGTCATCTACTCACTTTCTTTTACCATTTCCGGTCGAGAAAACCGAAATTTTCCTTTAGACTCAGATTCTCAATAATTGACCACTATTTCTATTCAAAATAGAGAAGAGTTCAAAACGAAAAAATCTCCTTGAAAAACTGAATCGATTGGCATTTGAAATTCAAATATCGCAAAGAATAGAAAGTTCATTTTTACCTTCCCCTGTACCTGAAAATCAAAATAAAACAACAATGCAAACCTGTAAAGAATCTTCAATTTTAAGCAATAAAATAAAATTTGATATTTCACAAAAATAAGGGGTTCAAATTTCGAAACGTCAGATTTTTCCTGACGGTTTCAGCCAAAATCGAATCAATCCCACGAAACCCCATTATCAAAATCTTCAATATCGGTCTCTAGGTCTTCAAAGTTATAAAGCATATTAGACAGACACGGGCACTGGACCTGGACGCTAGGAGTTATGAGATTGTCAACTTGGCAACAGCGAGGCGCTGTTGCCAGTTCTGACCATTGACACACAATTATTCTCTCTGGAATTCAAATGAGCCAATCACAGCTCATCTCCCCATATGGACCATTTTCTTCTCTTTGAAGAGATAAAACTGCTTTCAGCGCAGCCCTGGCGGTTTATAACACTTGAGGATATTTTTCGATTTCGATAAAAATGAGTTTATTATACTTCCAGAAGCAAATAGATTCCAGCTATAAAACGGCTACGTCCATATGAGGACATCCCCATAGGGACATATAGCCCCACCACCCTACTTAACCCACGGTACTTCGCGATACCCTGTGGCCCACGTGACTTGTCCACGTGTTATTTCGAATGAGCAATAGAGCGCTGTAACATCATAGTAACAGGACTCGGTACTGTGATTAAAAATTATTTTATTAAACCCAACTATTCAATCATTTTTACATTTAGCATCAAATGTAAATACTACAAAAAAATTATAATTTCAATCACTCCAACATTGAATATAGAATTTAGATACTGAACGTAATTTACAATTATTATTACGAATAAAAACATTTTCACAAAACTATTCAAGATATAAAACGAAAAATTGAAAATAGGAGTTCAGAGTATCAGTACAACATTCAAGAACACATACGAAACATTTTGTCACTAATGAAACTGGAAAAATGTAAAAGTAGATTACGTGAATAGATTGTACAGGTAGGGCAGTTTACATATAAATTATTCTTTCAAATTATACTTGAAGACTTGCTCACCCAGAATTGAGAATGGTACAATATCTTCGATAATAGCTATCAGGAGAGATGATCAATGTCTATTGAAACTAAATTTGGACAACATGAGGTGATAATTCAATTTGGTTGATTCAAGAACAATGCAAGATCTATAATATTGATGTATCAATAGCTAAGCTATTGATCATATCCATACATGATTGAAAGATGGGTAAAGATATTTCAAGAAGCTTACTATTTGAGATAGCACATAGCATTCTTAATGCTGAAGCAACTACTATCTTTTGCTGCTGAGACAGGAAACATTTCAATAGTTGATTGTGAAATATTTTGTACTGCATATACTCGATTACTTACCGTTTTCAGTTTTATACATTTATTAACTAGAATGGGAATGCAGCTGGACTAAAAACAATTATATTATTTTACCGTACTGTTAGAAGTTTTTACTGTAGAGAGGTCCAGCTCTCTACACCTGACTCTTTTGTATGCTATTTTGTGTTTCAATCAGTTATTCAATATTTGTTTATGCGTGGACTCTTGTAAAGGTCTTTTGACAAAATATAACATCACTCACATTTTAAAAATATTAATTTACGGAAATATCTTAATAATTATTATATGATTGCATTTTGCTGATATTGCTGCAAGAATCTGCGCGTAAGGTTGGCTGAACAAGTCTAACCATACCTAGTAAAAGTAAAATACTACTCGAAAAATCATAAATTCAATAACAGCAAATGAAACACACAACCATGAATCTCAATTATTAAAAAATTCACAAAATAGAAAACTGGTACATAAAAAGTGAAAAAACTACTTGGTTTTGCTCTCAGTATTTTGTTCGTACGATAAATTCAAAGTAGCATAATAATTTAGACGGTAAACGGCTGAGGACAGCTTAGTTCTTTTGTCTCCCTCCCTCTCTCTCTTTCTCTCTCACGCTCTCTCTCTCTTTCTCACAGCCCCAAGAGTCCTCCGCCCTAATTAAAGAATATATTAAGCGCTACGCTTTTAATCTTGAGCCAGTTTTTTTAATATGCCGGAAAAAAGGAATATTCCGGTGACGCTCCCTGGGGACTGATAATTTTATCAACTCATTATTCCTTCTACACGGCGAGGATAATGAAAAAGTGAAATCATTTCACTGACTGTAATTAATCATTGTAGCGGCCCACTCTTTCTTATTGCCTAAAGATAATTATATGAGTTACAGCTCGTTCGAGTATAATAATACCTGTACGATTTTTGCTTTTTTAAATTATTATTGTCTTGTGTGCCGTGTGATTTAAATTCTTTTTCCTAAACAATATAGAGTCAATCAATATACGCTATCAGTTTGAAGAAGTTCCTCAGGCACAGACTGTGGGTAAAGAATAATTTCTTATCATGTATAAAATATCACAACTTAAGAAATAATTGAAAACAAAGTAGATCCTGCATATAATACAAAACTGTGTAGTAATGAGTAATAATTACTAGATAAGATTCTGGCTTTGGAAATCACCACTCATCTTGTATATTCACCCTCAAAAAAATATATTTTCAAGGTCATTACTTAACCTTTTAGACGATCGACGTCCAAAGGACTTCAAAGGTTATTTCATTTTTTTATGGTGTACATTCGGCTTTAGAGCTGTATGGTGCCCACGTTTTCTAATGCGCGTTCGATATAGGTTTCTTCTAATTCACAGCCATATACATGAAATTTAAATTTCCCGTTTGAAGAACGGAAACACAACACTTCACTCAGGTGAAGTCCTTCTCTCATTTTGAGACAATAAAGATACAGAATCCAGAGCTTCAAGAGTATAAAAAGCGATGAAAAGCTCTCACATCGACGAAAATCTTGTTCAGTCTTGTTTCACATTGGGAATGGGTGAAGGCAGAAGATTTTTATTGGTGAAGTGTGATTGACAACACAGCTTGGTGAGACCAGTCACTCGTTTCAAGATAGATTTCAACCGCGTTATCTCATCACTCTGAGTACAAGTTGGACCCCTATTGCTACGACTATATGAGATGATTTTTATTCTTGGCGGGCGTTGATAGGTATGGGCGGGTGGAAGAGGGGGAGGGGGTTAAGGGTAGTTTTCTAACTGGGAATGGGGTGACCGGTGCGGAGAATGATAAAAGTGGGAAATTTTTGAGGGGTTGATTTTTACCGGGACGTACCCGCGGGATTTCACGCGCGCTTCCACTATTTTCCTCTTCTTCTTTTTTCTATTTCTTCTTCTTCTACTTCTACCCTCATGTGCTCAACTCTTCTTTTCTATTCTTTGTTCCCTTCCGTGTGTCTGTCCACCACTGATGAAAAGCTCCTAGCGCCTTTCTCATTCACAACCACCGAATTTCTAGACTAACTCTCATTTGACATTCCGTATTCTTTACATAATTCTATTCTCTAATAATTCACATCTAATTATTCTTTTTTAATCTTATTTTTCTCCAACTTTTCCATAGCTTTACTCATCTCATCTATTATTTTTCATGTCTGTCTCTACTACGTTCTATTCTTCTTGTTCTTCTTTTTAATTATCCTCTCATTTTAAACCTCATCATCTTTTTTCACTTTAACTTTTCTCGCTTCTTTTTGTAATTGCTCTTTGAACTTCACTCCTATTTCCTCTCTAACTTGTTACTGTCTTTAATCTTCTTGTTCAGCATTTTCCTCTTAGTCTCCTTCTATATAACTTGTTCTCTCTGTCTTTTTTACTTTATCTTTGCATTATTCTTTTCCATTCATTCTACTTTATCCATTACTCCTCTAATTTCTCTCAGTGAATTGACAGAAGTTAACCGCCCTAACGGAAAGTTGCACGGAAGAGATCAACAACCACTGTGAAATGACGACATTGCATTGACGAGAGATGAATTGAATGATATAATTTCACGGCGGTGTCGTGTGATATTTTGCTCTTATGAAACTGATATTTGCTCCTGTGAAACATGACAGCGGTTAAGTTCAATTGAATTTTCATACAACTAGATGTGATACTTCAATTTTTTCCTCACTTTTAGGCCTTCTGTACTTCTGGCCTTTTATCTTCATCTCTGGCCTTCTTCTGGTCTTCTGTCTTCTCCATATATCTCCATGTTTTTTCTTGGAATTCTTCTTTCAATCCTATTCCTCGTTCTTCTTCTTTTTCTTCTTCTTCTTCTTCTTCTTCTTCTTCTTCTTCTTCTTCTTCTTCTTCTTCTTCTTCTTCTTCTTCTTCTTCTTCTTCTTCTTCTTCTTCTTCTTGTTCTTCTTCTTCATCATCATCATCCTCACTATCGCATTCTTTTACTTTCTCATCTGCATCTCGTTTCCACTCTCCTTATATCGTTTTATATAGTTTTATACCCCAATCCTTTCCTTCTTCAACTTCTTCACAACTCTTTCCTCTTTCCATTCACTTCTTCTTGCCCTGCCTCCCTTCTTCTCTCCTTCTTACTTCCTTCCTCGTCTTCTTTTCTCTCCCTGTTTCTTGGAGCACCCTCCCTCGCATACACCACCGCCCCTGCTGCTATGATGTGTGTTGGTGTGTGCGCGTGTGTGATGTACCACTCCAGCCGGCCGATGGCACACTCATAACTTCATCCAGTCCGATCATGGCACACCAGGGACCCAAATGACAAATGTATCCTTCCGCTAACTTCAAATTAGTTCCCCCCATCCCACCCCATCGCGCTACTCTTTGCTTGTGTGAGTACTTATTCCTCATCCCTTCATATCACACAACTTCATCTCTTTCTCCTTCAAATTCCTTCTTCCTCTTTGTATTCTTCTTCATAATTTCCTCCTTCTCCAAGTTCTTTACCACTCCTTTTCCCCAGCCTCATTCTCCTCCTTCCTTTTCTTCCACTTCCTCCTCGTCATCTTCTCCTTCATAATCTGATGCTTCTTCTTCCTCTTCTCCTTCATGATCTGTTTCTTCAGCTTCTTCATCTTCTTCTTCTTTTTCTCCTCCTTCTTCTTCTTCTTCTTCTTCTTCTTCTTCTTCTTCTTCTTCTTCTTCTTCTTTTTTTGCTCTTTCGTCTTTTTTATGATCCTCACCTTCTATTTCTCTAATCATTTTTCTTCCTATTCCCTTCCTTTTCTCTCTCTCTGTTTCTTGTTCTTCATCCTCTATTCCCTCCAATATTTCTTCAACCTTTCTTCTTTCCTTTGCTTCTCTATTTCCTTCTTCCACCACCCTCGTTTTTCTTCTCGTCCTTCACACTAACGGTTTTTGCTCAACTATCGTCTTGATTTTATTCTTTTGCCTCCTTTTCGTTCTAACTTTTCTCTCTTCTCTTCCTCTTTTTTATTTTCTCTCTGTTTTCTCCATCTCCCTCCTGCTTCATCTTCACCTTACTTCTTCTTTCTCCCGCTACTTCTGTTCGTTACTTTCCGTCCTAGTAGAATTTTCTTAATTATTGTTCTTAATTCTTCTCGTTTCACCCATCCTGCTACTCACTCCCTCCTCTTCTATCTTCTTTCCCTCTTTCTTTTTTCATCTTTTCCTCCGTTTTATTCATATTTTCCTTTCAATATTATTTTTTCTTCCTGATAGTTTCCAAGCTTTCTGCTTCTCTTATTTCTCCAAAATTTTTCTTCTCCTTTCTCAATTTTCCAATTTTTACTACTTCTTCTTTTTCTTTTTCTTATTCTTCTTCTCCTTCTTCTTATCCTCCTCCTTTTCATGCTGCTCTACGTCATGCTATACCTCCTCCTTTTCCTGTCCTTTTCATCAACATCCTTCTTATCCAGCCACAACATATCTCATCTTCTTCTTCTTATTCTTCTTCTTCTCCTTCTTCTTCTTCTTCTTCTTCTTCTTCTTCTTCTTCTTCTTCTTCCTGCTCTTCCGTCTGCTCCAAACTTATTCTCCAGTACAAGGTAGCCGACAGAAGTCTCAACTTATGCCTTCCCCACTCCATGTTCTCCTCATCAGAACCCCTACCACTCTCAGAGAAACATACACAATCATAACCGGACAATAATAAGCAAACTATGTAATAGTATAATATACTGTGTAGTTGAACACTCTCCTACTCTGCTTTCAACAACGTCTTGTTCTCAACAACAAACCCCTCCCCCCTTATATAACCCAACAAACCCTGACAACCCCCTCCGATGTATGCCATCCCCTTGCGAATCAAGTTGGGCCGAAAACTTGGGATATATTACCGAGTTTACAGGTCCCTTAATGTGAATCCCGGCACCCTTAATTAACAAATGCCGCGCGCCGCATACACTTTCTGGACTTTGCTGGGCGGCGACTGTCTATGAGAAACTTGTTAATATGAGGAGCGGGTTCGCAACTCTCACGTTAAAAATCGTACAATTAACAGGTCATGAGAAACTTGTGTGTTTGTAACTTACTGTAGTATGTTGAGCAGTGATTCATTTCGCTCTATTACTTATATCAGAGATAACTTAGAGTCATCCTCTCTTTTTCTGTGCTTAAACATTCGGTTATCTAGTTTTGATAATAAATTAAAACAAATGCCCTGATCAAAACAAATCAAATGAACTGCAAACAGACAACAGCAAACCCTAGAAACGAAATTATCGCGGTCATCGAAACCAAACAATCTTGTCAACAGAGTTTGATTCAACTGAGATTGACTGTGGCAATGGCAATGAATTCGAAGGCTACTTTGCTGTGATTAGATTGATCGTTCACGGTAAGCAAGCAAAGGACCACAATGCCTTGTGGGGAGGCGGCTGTTTGGTCAAGCTCATAACTGAGATCATAGGTGAGCGCGGCAAATATAGAGCAAGCAATACGGCGCTTATGATGGCATGAATGACTTGATCTCTGTGTGTTTGGGTTTGCCCTGCTCACTGCTCGTATTTGCTCCAGCTCTGTTTACTGCTACGCCGGCGGTGAACTCCGTTTGCTCGCAATAATGCCGATTCCTTCCACTTGACCCACACGCAATTCAATCTGCTGCCATGTGATTTGGATTGAATTAAGACCAGCCGACCAAAGCTGAAGACCGATTCACGACAAGTAAACAAGTGCGTTTGATCGAATCACTGCTGCTTACCACAGAAAAACGAAACTATCAGAATTATTTTGAATGTAATCGGAATATACTCAACTCTTGTACTGGTTGACGTAAATATTGACGTTCGATTACAAGAAAACAAAGTTAATTTGAACTTCTATCGAATTAAGTCATGACACAACCAATGCAATGAGTGTCGTCAAATGACGTGTTAGTTCAAAGCGTTCGAATTTAATTGCCTTTCGTGCAATTGCATAATATACATTATTCCATAATATACAAATTTAACAATTCAAGTTGAGAAAAACACTCTTTTCAAGTTTTTGGTACACGTCGGCAAAGTGAATTTGAAAGTGATATTAGGTTGATGACTTTTTGTTTATCGTATTTATATTAAAATAAAGTATTATTTTCAAGATAATGTTGATATTTGGTTATATCTCACTCAAGTGATCAATATCAAGTGTATCAAGCAAACTTTCAAAAAGAGATGGCAGATCAAATTTTCCCAATGTTATAATTACGAAAGTAGATTGATTCTCAATAAGGAAAACAGAGAGTGGATTTTGATTGTACATTTCGTATACTGTACTGTTTTGAAATTACAGTAATATCAATTCGCAAAATTCCAAATTGATAGACTTGATTTGAGCACGCATTTCTTAACTTTCTACTAGTTTGCTATCCAATGTCATTTAAAATACCTACTTATTAAGTTTCCAGTTCACTCGAAAAGCTATTGATTATTGTTTGGAAAGTTTCAAACAAAAATGAAGGTCAATACGCTGTTAAGAAAATCTCTTACCAGCTATCAATTAGAAGGCTCATAATTTCATGAGTTTTTTTAGACTGATGGAGTTTATTGTCTACTTATTATAAATTCAAATGATAGGTTTGATCAATAGTCTTTACTATGCTATGAGTCCAAATGAATCAATACAACAGCCGTCCGAATGACCTAATTTATTGCGATGTTCTTGTCTATCTCTTCATTGCTTTCAATCATTATTGCTAGGCTATCGCTGAAAGAATTAATTTTTTATCATTATCAGATATTTGTTATTCCAAAATAATAATCTATATTCTCATCGATGTTTTCTTTATGAATTTGAACACGTCATTAATTAAAAATGTAAAATGTGAGATATTTGTGAGAATTGTGAGCCAATAAAAAGCTGATACGTTACTGCTCTCATTTGCTTTATTGAAATTTACAAATCTCTAATTATCTACTCGTGCTCAATTTTAAATTAAGTTTCGACTTAATTCAATTTTAATCACAGTAAAAATCAATTTCTTCGAGAAAATCAATTTTCTTTCTCATATTCTTCTTCACAAATCGAAATTGGTGTGTTACTCACCTCAGGTTTGATAAGTTTTGCAACAGTAAAGGACCATAATATCCTTCATATGGTCTCTCTTTAGTCAAAAATAAATATTAGCAATACTCAATTTGTTAAAATACCTCTTTTAATAGCTAGGCTACTGTCTATCGAATCAAATGTTGAAATTGTATAGGAATTTCCAAATTCTCAATCGATAGGATCACTCCGAATGATGGTACTTGGTACTACATTTCAAGACTTTGCGTAATTATGTATACTAATAACAAAATTGATATTATCAGAGAATTCCAATTCAATGATACCTTTTTGCTACCTACATATTCCTCATCGAAATAAGTTGAATACAGTATAATTCAATCAGAAGAAGTAATGAGATTAATAATTCTTCAGAGCAATAATGTGGACCACATTCAAAGTTTTGGAGGTCAAGTTTTCGCTTGCTCCATTCGATTTATTCTATTATTACTATTACAAATTCATTTATTTAATTCTGTTCTCAATAACTAGGTTATCATTGAGACAAACTGCAATTCAACCACTTCTCGAATAATCTGAATGGAAATCGACATTCAAGCATTATCTCAAGCATAGGCCTATAATTCTTTATTCATACCTAGTTGAATAACTCACATTTGGTAAGAGAAATAAGCCATTTCATGCTCATACTTTGCAAATCATCTAAATTACTGATAGCAATCATTGTTTATCTAGGTCGCGGTTTCGTCGATCTCAAGATCTATACAGTGAGCTTTGATCGATGTTAGGTTCAATGATTCAATGTCGACTATCTTCAATACATACACATATAGACTACATTACATTGATCTCTATCTACAATATATCTGTAGATATTTCTGTTCGTTAGATAGGTGACAATTTATTCTTGTCATGCGTTGTTTAATTAAACGTTCTTTGTCTAATAGAACTCATTAACTTCGTTTTCTATTGTCGACAAAAATATTTTCATTATTTCTCTTTATCAACAATGAAGATCAAGTATTGCTGTGTCGAGAGAGTAGATATAAGAACGGGATGTGCTATTGACAATGAAACAATAGATTTTGAGGTCACTGTTACTTGGCGGTTTTAGTGTCGTGAAAGTGCTTTCGTATATAACTTAGGCTAAGCGTACTCCAGTTAGCCAAGACAAGACAAGACGAGATTGGTCACGTTTAGTCACAATAATTCACATAGTTGCTTATGAAGCAGCACACACCGATGCAATGACGAATGATCAGTGATGTGTTGATTCGCACACACCGCAGCAATGACGAATGATCAGTGTGTGTTGCTTCAGAAGCAACTATGTGAATTATTGTGACTAAACGTGACCAATCTCGTCTTGTCTTGCTAACCGGTGTATGCCTAGCCTAAGATAGGAACTACTGTAGAAACTTATAGGCTGAACGCACACCGGTGAGGCATTTTTAGCCCTGTGAGGCGAGATGAAGGAAATGCTGGGCCAAAATAAAATGTTGCTGCTCTCGTTCTTAGAACATCAAACCGATTGTAGAAATCGCGTTTTGCATAGTTGCACTAAAATCCTTCATCGGTGTGCGTTCGTTGTGCGGTGTGGAACACACGAAACTTTATTACTTGATGTTGAAAGTTGAAACATCTATTGCATTATCTAAATACTAATACCTGAGAGGATCTATTGCATTTCCGTGATTATTCAGTATTGATATATGAATTTGAACACATGTAGATAACGATTGAAATTTCAAAGTGTACATTACTCCTTCAAGCTATTATTGTGCAATTCACTTTAAATTTCAAGTTTCACACCAAGTGTTGAATGAGTGGAGGAATGTGAATCCCCGAAAAGAGTCATTTGGATTTGTTCAGTAGAAACATGGTGGCTGATTTGTTTGATTCAGGCGACATTCAACCGCCATGCATAGAAGAAACTCTCTACTGTAATGGGAAAATGGTAGATTCATGGGGTGATTCTATAGGTATGTAGGTTGGATTTCACAAGAAAAAGGTGGTATATAGGAGATAAACGTAGTTAAACGCTATCGAGAGCATCACTGTAATGATAATATCCAAATTCAAATCTGAATTGAGCAATAGTAAATTGTAAATAGTAAATTCAGTAGAATGTAGTAGATGAAAGTAATTGAGCAATATTGAATTTGAATATCATGTGAATTTCAGAAATTCATCATTCTAATATTCAAACATAATTTTTTGAATATTTGTCTAAATTAGAAAACTGAAAATTTCGAATATGAGAATGATGCATTGCTAATTCTTGTACAGAAATTTGAACATAAATTTTCTATCATTCTTCTAAATTGAAAGAACAGGAAAAATTGAAAACAAGTATGATGAATTTCTAACTCTAATAAAGAAATTCGAACATAACTTTTTGAATATTCTTCCGAAATTAAAAGAACAGAAAACTGGAAACGGTGACAGTTGCCGGGGTTGCTAGGCGGGCGGGGAGCAGGGAGCAAGTAGGGTAAAATGTTAATTTGAAACTCAGATTATTATGACAACGCCGTTGAAGATATGCAGATTATGCATTATATAAACAGTATTCTGTAGTACTACAACAGCTTATATGAATGTTAAAATAAGCTCGGAATTGTCACGCCGGCTTCCTATTCCCGGAGGGATATGTGGGAGGGGGGGGGAAATGTGGAGGGGGTTTTCAGAGGTATCCGAGAGGAGGGTCTCGTGCAGAAATTGACTGCAGAGGGTCGAATTGGGAATACCCAGAGATGCGAGAAAAGAAGAAGGAGAAGAAGTTGATGGAGAAAAACAAGAAGAAGAGGGAGAGAAGTAGTGAGCAAAAGCTGAAAGGAATATGTAAGAGAATAAGGGAATTATATTGCTCCCGTGGAGGAGATCTCTAGAATTTCTTTATCCGACGACCTGAAGTGCTGTATAAAACTTAACGAGAGCTCGGTAAAATTTTCCAAGAAGATTATTATTCCGACTTGAATCTTTTTTATCGAGGCAAATCCCAACTCGAATTGATATCATGATTCTATTATGCTTGTCGAATGAACTGGCCACCCCATTTAGAACGGCTCTAATTTGATTATTGTGATGGGTTTTATGGTGTTCTTAGTAGAAAATTGTCTTTTTATTTTCAAAGAAGAAGGTTCTTTAAAGTTTGAGGTGATTCACTCCAGAATAATTATTTGACGCTCTACAATGCAACTGTAAGCTGATCTCCAATGTAAACTGGATCCTGATTCAAAGAATTAGGCAGTGTAGAAATATCGAAAGAATCAGTTTCAATATTTTCTAACACTTTTCGATTATTATTACCATAATTATCCCTTTTATGTAAAGTTCTCTGTGCAATAAGTACAATACGAAATAGCTACTGGCACACTACACGTGAGTACCTTACCATTTCAATGCAACTATTTCAGTCAGTTGAGGTGCAGAGTGGAGTGATCTGTATAATATTTATGCTTAATTTATTGTTTCGTTCAGGCTTATCCAATATCCATAGCATCATTTTGTTCTATTTCCAGCTCCAATCATGGATTCATAAAAAATGAAACTAGGAAACTGGGTGAATTGGAGGTTGAATTGGAAGATAATTGGAATCCATGCAATTATTATTAACGAATGAATTCGAAAAAGCATTTTCTACTCAAAGTAGTTACTTTACTCATACGTTTTCTATCGTAGAGATGTGAAGGCTACGAGAATACCTTCAACGCTTTCATGTTTGATTTGATGTATCCAATTTATGAAATTGAAAATATTTTCTGAAGGTTCCACTGTGATAATGAGTGCTCTTATAAACAAAAATTTCATCATTTTCACTCTTGACCTAAACATTCTGAATCTAGGAAGATCAAGTGACCCAATTTATGCAAATACTCTTCAAATTAGTTACTAATCGAGACCAGACTGTTAACTATTGACATCAAATAAAGAAATAGCTCTCAAGGTTTCTGTAGTTAAACGCAGTCAAACCATTCAAGAATATAAAATTTTCGATGAACCACTTTTTTGGTGAACTTGTAATTTTCGTCCACTAACAGCAAAAGACCGAATTCAGACTTTTTAATGAAAAAGTGGAGATGCAAGTTTTTCATCTGATGTGGCAGACACTTCAAAAAGTTCAAGGTATAATACATTACACTAATTCTGTTTCGGTAAGATATGTTTTGAATAAATGTAGCTTTCACGCTGACTGTAGTCTGACCGGTTTTATTCAAGTAGCCAGTAGCTATTACATTACATCATTTAGCACCACACGCACACCTTTCAGATGGCTTATTTTTCGGCTGTCAGTGCAATCATTACCATTATTTTTCAAACTGGAGATAAGACGTCTTTAGTAGACATCTTGTGCAGTACCTGTACAATGTACCTGTACCTGCAGTCCTGTATATCTTGTACATCTCCTTTACAAGTATTTATAATGTTATTATTTTTTTGTCCAGCAAGACGTCAAGTGTAGAATGGAAACAAGCTAGAGGAGAGATTTAGTCTGGTTGGAAATAATCAATACAAATCAATGATCAATCAATGCAAATCAAATGATCAATGTTGAATTAGAACGGCGCTAATGTCGAATTGACTAGGATTTTTTACTCAAAGAAACAGGTCAGAAATGAAATAATCTTAATATAGTTTATATACTTAACCTTTATTGTAAAGGATATTTTCATTTCATATCTATTCATCTTGAGTAGCCGGCCTATTCTTCAAGAAATTGAGATTGACTTTTTTTCTCGATTTGGCTTCCAAAAGACTTGAATTGGAATAATAATTTTTCTCAAAAAACAAAATATACATTTGAAAGAAATGAGAGAATGGATGAATATACTCCCCACCTAGAACGAGTCTGTGTGTGAGGGGGGTCGTATACTATGAATAAAATTGTAATATTTTATAAATTGTAATATTTTTACAAACATAAATTTTCCTTGATAAATGGAGAAGAGAAAAATAATATAAAATACATTTAATAGATGATACTCAGGACTATTCAACACTCTTGAAAATTATTTTGTTTCATGTTGTTACACAAATATTGATATTAAGGAAAACAAAGAAAATGTAAAGAAGATGATAAATTTTGAGATGACAAACTACTTGAGTCCACCAAACTCCAATATTGGAGCAGATAAAGGAACAGTGACTATATGAGTCTCATTAATATAGTCACTGTAGATAAAGTAAGCCAAAGCTCAAAGTGCGGTGCATAGGATATCAGATGGCCCGTCATCTGTTAGAAAACATAAAATATTTCATGAGCTGCTGACATCTCACAGCCCTTCACTATATGACGTCACGCGGGTGTGTCACGGCCGTGAAAACGTTACACTATGTCACGTC
Organism: Laodelphax striatellus; assembly: GCA_017141395.1. Taxonomy (NCBI): domain Eukaryota; kingdom Metazoa; phylum Arthropoda; class Insecta; order Hemiptera; family Delphacidae; genus Laodelphax; species Laodelphax striatellus. The sequence continues at coordinate 9,596,350 of CM029534.1, forward strand.
ACGCGTATCACACGTTCTTCATCACCTGCCGAAAGATAAAAATGCTTATTAATTAAGGAGAAAAGTTCGGATTAAAGTAAGTTAGAAACGAAACCCAAATGAAAATATCCCATTAATTAGTTCTAATGGAATGGTAACTGAAATTCATCCAAGCGCGGGGTACTTTTGATACGTTTTTGGTTAGGTATTTTTACGTGGAGATTATTCATCAGTTTTTACGACTCTAGAATGTTTTTAGATCCACAGGTTGCAGGGAAAGCTTGAATAAAAAAGCTGGCTTTCATAAGGATAGTTGGTTTATTCCCCAAAACTTGGCATTATTTTCATTATAAGCAGAAATAATTTCTATAGGCTAATTAATGATTTCCATGTAGTGATTTGTAATTTTTATTTTTTTTAAGTATGTAGATAGTTTAACATGTAGCGGTTGGATTTTTTATTCCAACATGTTCAAAACAGTAACAAAGAACCATCAACCTTATCTTGTTTATCAAAGTTGCAAATGAAATTAATTGAGTACATGAGCCCTAAGATTATTTAAAGGCCTTGAAAATGTTTCAAAGATCAGGCTATAATGTTACGAAAGGAAGAACACCAGAACAATAACTAATATTCAGGTTCAATGTTCTCAGTTTAAAGCGCCTATCGTGCTAATAATCTCTGACAAAAAATTCAACAGCCTGAACAAACTGTTATTACAAAATCAGCATCTGTGTCTTATATAATTAAACGTGATATGTTTTCCAAGTTCGCGTTCAGACCAGATAATTTATCTTTCAAAGTCTTGAAAATCTCGCTATTTGCAAAGAGTGTTTCTGAAGATAATAGTGCTATTATCCAATTAGCTCAGAAATTTTAATTTAGACAAGACATTGAACCCATCCTACTTGTAGACAGGTCAAGTTATGGAATGAACCGGTAATAATGAGTTGATTCCTATACTTCATGAGGAAAAATTAAGGTTTTCCGGGGGAAGACCTCCGTACCCCCTTTCCGTGGGGGTATTCCATACCCCCAGGTGAAATGACGTCCCTGGAAGGAAGTATAGCACCAGTAGTGTTATTGTAGATTGTAGAAGGTAATTGCCTGTATAAGGATTTCCTGGAAGGAAATCTATGGAGTTCTTTCAATTCCCAGTTGCTTTGGATCAGATTTGATTATTTACTTCATTGTTCGTTCATTTTTGTAGATTTTTGATTATGTTAGCTGTAAAATACTGTATGTAGAATAAACGTCTAATGTCTATGTCCATTGAATTTCATGAACTTGAGGAATTATTCAACGATATGAAGATTTGATACAATCAACGAGGAAAAAATTTTAGAATTCATCAGTCATTTGAATATCAACAACATTTGAACCCGAATGTGATGAGTACTGCTTATGTAGATTATTTAAAAAAATAACAATATGATTGAAAGAAGCAATACAAAAGCTATTAGCTTCTAGAGGTGATTGGAATTTCTAATTAGATAATGAAGTACGTTATTGATAAGTGAGAAAATCAATAGCTTGCGGTTGACGTAGGTGTCAGACCTTGACAATGATGCTGTAAGATAATTAGTGAGATTTCCTTGTCGACCTAGTTACTGCTCCCGGTTAATGACCGCCATTTTCCTCCTCGCATACCTGAGCTATTATATAGCTAGTAAGTTCCCTTTGTAACTTAATAGCTATTTATAAATCAGCTTGGTAAGTTAATTAAATTCAAGTTGGTGTAAACAATATCAGTTACTGTCTAAATGTATAGAAATTGGATGAAAAGTCGCTGGAAACCTACCGTTTCCTGATTATTTTGGAAGGAAAGCGCGGGAGTTACAAAAAATTTGTAATTTTTAACCTCAAAAAACACGTTTTAATTTTTTCTGTAATGTAAATTTTCCTTTTCGGTATTAGCTGAAACATTATGTTAATGTTTTACGTTTCAGTTTTGTCAAGGTTTTTGTCTTTATGGCAACATTGTGGGCAACATAAAATCGGCTCGCGGGCCGTAGGTTGGGCAGCCCTGCTATAGAGTATAGAGTAAGCATACGTCAAGTAGATGAATCATTAGATAGGGACGGGTGATTACATTTTTACTGTACGGCGAAGATAGTACGTGTCAGGCGAGTTCAGAGGTCTCGCCGATCGCCCACTTGATTAACACAGCAAGTTCTTGAAGTACCGAGAAGTACCCAGAGATATCGCCACCATCACGTCGTTTTCCGTTGTTCACCGTTTAACATGGTGACAAATCATCTACTTGGCGTATGTTTTTTCTATGGCTGTAATAATTATTGAAATGCTGCAGCTTGCTGTCATCAGAGACAATTAGAATACTTTAATACAATTAATACTAATAGTTTCCTATCGTCTTTGCTGTCTTGGTTCCGACGCTGCAACCTGTCTACGCTATTCAAGTAACCTCATATTCAGGTTTATCATGTAATTTGCTTCCATGTAAACAACACTATTCTCCTTACCATCTTATCATAGCAGTACAAGACGTTGTCAAGCCTATTTTTCTCTTCAAATAGCTCTAGCATAATCATTTCAAGGTACACTAAAAGAAATGCAAACACAGACAATTAACACTCAAGTTATAAAGTTTTAATTGGAGGTTATTCTCGGTAGCTAAGAGTTATATGGGATAGAGACATATATATTATATTATGGGATAATAATATATTATGGGATAGAGACAAGAAAGTTCATTAATAGACTGATTCATCGTAGCTTTCCATGTTCTTTTTCGGAGAAGGAAATAAATCTGACTTCTGTTGTGTTTTGTTCAAGGTTTCAACACAATCTTTTATTAGTACTATTAATTATAGTTATGTGTTTACATTTCACAAGTCTTCTAATGATGGAAATTGAATGGATACTTTTAGATCCTTACTGTTGTCATAGACTATGATTTATATACTTTTCATTGTGTTTTGCGTGTTTTTTATTAAATATCCTATTAAATAGGCTGTTGGATGTTTTTGGATCAATCATTATTATTCTTTTTTCGGAGGATGCACACAAAAGTTATGTATGACTTTTTGTGCGCGGGCAATGAGGTGACGGATGATAAGGTAAAAAATTCCAGACGGAACGGGAATCGAACCGTGACCGGTGCAGCAATAGCAGACAGAAGGTCTGGCCCTCATGCTGCCTACTAGGCTATGCCGGCTCGCCAATGAATACAAAGAATCGTATCGGGGAGCTTCTTAATTCAGTTTTACTGTCTAATACAGTATCAATAATTTAAAATTGACTCTTATAGCTAAAATTATGAGTCTTCATGATCCACTACAAGCTAATGTTCTGTTCGTTTTTCCTTCAGTATTGAAGGAAATATGAATAGGGAAATGAAAATGATAGTTCTGTAATAAATAGTTGATTGGTATTGGTTTAAATCTCAAAAGTAGTTGACTTCTTCAACTATGTCTCTGTACATAATTTCGTACTTCAGAATAGATAGTAGATACCTTCTCAATGTGTCTTTTTTTCGTCACCTGAACTTGCTCACCTGATCCAGGAAGGTTATTTTTTCAACGTTATCTCCAAAGAAATGTCCAGGGTCAGTTAACCTGAAACCTGAAATTTGCATCTACAAACCTGAAAATTCATCTTCAGCTAAGAACCTGGTTGGGTGCTCTTAGCATATCGTTTATGCTACAACAAATAAAACGAGTTTTTCTAGTTGTGACGAGTCGAGTGCTCCACTGCAGAAATATCCAGGAAGCTGTTTATTCAAATAGTAACCGCGTAACATTTTAAATAATTCTGAAAATCTTGTTATCTGTTTTAAAGTACACGTGCCAACGTGCTATACCACGAAAGGGAATGAAATATTTATTCAATACAGAAATGCGAATATGCTGCGACAAAATTGTCGAGTTGTAATAAGTTATGACATTACCACTAGGTATTTCAAGTGACAGATAGGATGAGAACTGTTTTCATCCAGGGACAAAACGAGTTTACTCCTTTGGATGTTATTTTCCAACCGATAATCATGAAAATGGTAACAAATTGTTCAGAAAGGCCTGTAGAATTGTTGTATAACCTTGAAAACTCGATTTTCAATTTTAAAATAGTGGTATGAGTCGATGAGCAAATTTTATCGACTTGTAATAAATTAAGATCGACAACTGGTCTATCAATAGATCTTTCTGGATTATCAATAGACTCGTTTCTCAATACATTTTGTTGAAGCTCTGTCTTCACAAACGCTATGTTACCTTCATTCAACAGGTAGGCCTAAGTGGTACGAAAATAATTTGTAACCAAAACTTCAAGTGAAACAAAGTTAATGGCTTGATTTCAATCACTTTTCCTCATCCTATCAACAATTAATGATCCCGTGTGAACGATTCTCGACGAAAAATGACGCGGAAATGACGGCTCACTGATTCAGCTATCCTCGATGAGGATAAGACTGCTAGACAAGCATGGGCCACGATAATAAAACTGACAGAATAGCCATAAAAGCGCACCAGCATTGAGGAGTCCAGTTAAAATGATTATTTCGCCTTAAACATAATTGCCTAAATTTTAATTTACGTGTTGCTGAAATTATGAACCTGGAAATATTTGGTAACATTGACCCAGTTGCAATTATTTTCATTATCACCAGATATCAGGAGCTTCAGACGAATTATTATTTGGAAGTGATTTTTGTTCACGCCATGCAGTAAGCTTATATCTAAAGCGGAAACACGTTATTAGGAGTCTGATAGTATCAGAATAAATTACTAAAATTGGATCTACAGGAATGAAGGTTGTGTTAAACAAGATCATTGATGAATTGGTGGGTTTGATTTCGGATGAGAGAATTAGATCTCATTTCATAGTTGTTATCTGTGAATAACTTCCCAAATATGATGGTAAAGGATTGCAAGATTTAGGGGTAGGGATTACAAGTTATGGGTTATTGCATAATGATCACATTTGTTCACGGTTGTTTCCTCTAGTCCAATGATTTTTTTGAAGCATAGCCTGCAGGTTAAGAAAGTCGATTGAGCTGTATGTAGACTGTAGAGTAGTGTTCGACTGTTATTTGGATTCTTGTTTCAAGGTAAAACAAATCCTGAGAAATTGGTGCAAGATAATAATAGTTACAAGAGTTCAGTTAATCTTAAATTGAGTAACTAATTTCAATAATCTTACGTAAATAATAATAATCATTGTTATAAGTATTATACATATCTTTCTAATCTTCGGAAAATTAATGAATTTATCTAGAATATTTGTACTTTTCCAAAAGTATTATTTTTCCTACCTGGAATTATTCACACAATAGAAACATATTCTCTTGAACATTAAACTTCCAAATCATTTTGGAAAGAACACTTATATTTATCTTACTAAACATCAGAAAATATGTGTGAGTTTTTTCAAATTAATGAAATCTCCTGTCTCTTCCTCTTACAACAACATTGAAATTTAGCTTTGTGTGATCAATTATTCTCATACCCCTCCTTCTATTCTATTTATATTCACATATTATATTGTTCAATTTATTTAGTAAAACAAGTGTAATTTATTCTTATATGAGCATTAAGTTCACCATCTTGTTATTGGTCTTTTTTCGAAGAAGAAATAATTCGAATGAAAACTGAAAAATTTGAATAATGTTTACCTGATATTTATCTTTCTATATTCATCTCACATTAAATTTGAATTTACATTTGTGGTAGAGGAATGCTCGTTAATTTTAATCCATCGAAACCTTTATTGTTCAGTAATTGCCTACTGCCAACCTTTAAGCTATACAGTAATAATTAAGTCAAAACGCTTCAAAAATTCCACCAATTAATCGCATTCAATGTAGCGTGAAACATTTACCATTGACCTTGTCAGATCACCTTCATTAACTCCTGATTTATGTATTGATAACAAACGCTTACTGCCCTTCCAGAGTTTTTCCAGACTCGATACCATCAAACTTCAAATTGCTTAGGAAAGTTTTGAACAGACCCTCCTCAACTTCCCTAGCGTTTTTCTCATGCCAGCATTCAACTGAAACTTAATCCAATAGTTGTATGACAATTATATGAAACAACTCTTATTTGAGGAGCAATCACAAATTCTTGTTGAAATATTTCAATAAGTACATGTTGAATATTCCATTGAATAATGAATATTACATTATTCAATGAATAATTGAATTTCCATTTGGTGCACTAAATGAGCTAATTCTGAAAAGTTCGAAACGCGTTCGCAAGTCGACTATGTTCTGCATAGCGTAGGGCAACTAAAAATATATTTTTGACTTCGTCGCCCAAGTCAAGATTTTAGCTTTGATGAAGTATTCACGAGAGCAGTACTGAAAATGAATAAAACTGAAAAGATTCGCATTCATTGAAAATCATCGGTTTTTGAATAAGGAAAAGTTCTCAAACGGCAAAAAGGATCTACTGTTCAAACATAAAATCTAGAGAAACAAAGCAAAAAGGTTCAAAAACTGGAATTTGCTGAAGACGAACAAAGGTGGCTGGCCATGAAATCGTATAAAATTACAAAATAAAACATCTCAAATCGATTCGTTCTGAACCTCAAGATTAATAGCTGTGAGAACTTGGTGGACATCTGTATTCAAGCGATGGAAACTTCTATTTTCTTTTTTAATTCATCCCATCTTTTATTTTATTGGACAAAGCATTCTTCTGGATCTCAAATTATCCTGCAATTGATGCAGGACGCTATAAAAATGCAGAGGAGCATCAATTTTGCTAAGAGTTATTTTTTTGCGGTAAACACCTGTAATTGAATCCAGCATTTCAAGTTACCAACAAATAAGAGATGGAAAGGAGACGGATTTGTAAGAAAATACAGCATTTGAAGATTTGGAAAAAGAAGTTATTGAACTTTTCATTGACTATAAAAATACTTTCTTCTCTTATTTTTGTCTCATACCACTCTTGGCCAGAAAATGAGGAGATGATTCGATGCAATAAATACCAGGCGGAATGAGAGTTGCACCCTAGACCAAGCTTGAGATTTGATGAAAGTTCAAGTTTGTACTTTTACAAATTTGTAATGGAAACGGGCCTATTCTTCTACGGAACTTCTGTCTTCTGAAGGGTGAGTTTGCTGCAGAATTTAGCTATTTCAAACATTATAATTATTATAAGGAATGAATAAAATACAAAAATTTGCCTATTGATGGCAAAATTCTCTTGAAATAAAATATAAGTTAAGTTGATGCTGATACGACGTATCCAAAAAGTTTTACCATACTGATATTGATTGTTTTAAATAATAATTGTGCGTACTGGTACTGCAAACTTCCATTAGTATCTCATCAAACACTGGTGATGAGAGTATTAATTGGAATATCATCAACATTTATAATTTAAATTGTTCTTATTTTGAGATTGAAATCAGTGAAAAAGTGGAGATTGTAACACAACCTCTAATGGACATTTTTTTTCGAAATTACTGTTGAGTTGAGTTTTGGACTATTTGACTACTTACTATTCCTTGATAGTCTATGTTATGATTAATGATTGAATATTCTAGTTCCAGCGACCACAACTCAAATGTATTCAACAAGCTTCGGAAAATGGTCAAAATACACAGTTTTGTTATTTTTAGTGGTATGACTAAAAATAATCCTAATTTCTAAGTTTTGAGTGAATTTTAGACTATTGATAAATTGGAAATTTCATTACTGTTGAAAAATAATTATTATTTATGAGCTGGATAATAAAGTTAGGCTCACATCTTTTGAGCTTGAGCATTATTGTTTTTGAGCATGATGCTACCAAATATCTCAATAACTATATAGCAAAAAATTATCCACTAATTAGTCATTGGTTGCAATAACATGATCAGGTCACCTTCCAGACTTCACGGACAAGTAACCTGGTTGAATGAAACCTGTATAATTATAATGTGCGGTTTATCACAATTTAGCATTCCAGATCTTGGACTTATCGGCTGACTGGTTCTAGAAATTTCAAGATCATTTTATTGAAGCCACTGCCAATATATTGGCGGACCGGATTGAATGCTAATAATCGATCAGTACAGTGAAGGAGAAAAAAGAAAACTGAAAATAAAATGGAATTGGTTGCGATGAAGTAAACAGAATAACATGGAAAAACAGGACAATATGAAAAAGGAAAATTAGAATAAAATAGAATTTTAAATTTGATAATTAAAACAAATAGGAGAAAAGGACGAAGAAGAAGAATGGGGAGAAGAAGAAGACGACGAAGAAGAAGGAGAAAAAGAGGAAGAGAAAAACAAGAAGAATTTGTAGAAGAAGAAAGTGAAAACTAAGAAGAGAAGAAGGGAAAGAAGGAGAAGAAGATGAAGAAAAAGGAGAAGAGAAGAAAGAAAAAAAGGAAAAGAAGAGAAAGAGGAGAAATATGAAAGAAAATGGAGTAGAAGAAGAAGATGATGAAGAAGAAGAAGAAGAAGAAGAAGAAGAAGAAGAAGAAGAAGAAGAAGGGGGAAGACAACAGGATAAGATGATAAAGTAGAATAATATAGGATGAAATGAATAAATAATGGAAAAAGATTGGATGAGGAGAAGTGAAACAAAAGAAGAGAGGATAAAAAAGAATCAACAAAAGAAAACTGGAGAAGGTGGAGAAGAAGTATGAAAAGTCGAAACAAGGAGAAGCTGAAGAAAACGAAAACAGTGGAGAAGCAGGGTCTTGTCTCTTGAACCAATCATTCTCACACCACTTACTCACTCTATCACTCACACTCTCTCTCTCTCCTACTTCGAGTCCTTTTTCACTCTCTCTACCACTCTCCTCTGATCTTCGGCGGTATTCTAACACTTGTTGATTCCTCCAGCTGTTTTGACTTCAGTCTTTTGGCGGCTCTTCCAAGTTCAACACTGATTGGCTCTGTTGAATACTAAGAGGGCGCTTCATGAACGATTCTTTAGTCACGTGTTAACTGCAAACTGCATTGGCTGCAAATGATATTGAATTTTAAAATGTTGTGATTCTGACAAATTTAAAAACTTTTCGGTTACTGAACATTTTCTACGCTTTTCTATTGGATACGCGTTATCTTGGGAATGGTGTACTATGGAAATTTAGGTGGTGTCTTTTGGTAAGATAAAGTTCTTTACTTTTGATTATTATTTTAAAATATCTTCTTTGTTTCCAAAGTTAATAACAATTTAATTTTTAGGAGTATAGAATGGAATCAATATAATAAAGTTTTAATAAAACTATTATTAATAACTGAAATAAAATAAATATTAATAAATGAAATAAAACCGAGATGAATATAATTGGAGTGAGAGGTACATTGCAATCAAATATTGTTAATCTACTGTGAAATAAAAATAATATTTCAAACAAGATTGTTTATTTAAACAAAATTGTGAAAGCCCAGCGAATTATAATAGTTATTCACTTATTCAGGTAAATAAGTTGAAAAAATTGAGTTGATGAAAATAAGACCATTTAACTCTCCAACTATGATTGAAAATTAACGAATTTTTCTCTTCTATATTATGATTGAGAGAGATAGCCAATTTACTTCCTCTATGAATTCATCAATTGAGAATTGATAATTTCTATTTCTTTGTTTTCCATATTTGAAAATTAATTGGGATAAACGTTTTCCATTGTCAAGTTATTCAAAATGTATTATGATATTTTAAACATACATGATGATGTTTTTCATCTATGATCACTAATAATTTAATCACCATAATATTGTTCATGTAATTTAGATACTATAATTTGAATATCGATGTACCTGGTGTATTCGAGTATTCAACTAATTCTTCCCTCCTAGAGATCGAATTGATAGAGATAGCCAATTTTCAATTCTTAATTGTCTTGAATCTATGATTAGACTGTTTATTCAAATACAGTTGTTTTATGCTCTTAGCTTATGAGTGGCCTACATCTTTAGTTGGGTTTTTAGGTTGCATATCTTTCATGTTTCCTATTGAGTAGAATGTAACCAATTAAAAAAAATAAATAAATACTCCTAATACTTCCATAACTAATTCCAATTCACCCTTACAACTCAATAATACGTTTACCGTTCATCTATTCTCTATAATTATATTAAATTTTAATAAAAAAAAACTTAATTCAAATTTATTCTCATACCATTTCTAGAAATAGAGGAATAATAATACAAAATATAGATAAAATGGAAAATGGGACATTAGATAGGTAGCCTCATTCAAAACCCATGTTGTCGCACCACCACCCTAAAAAGCAAGAGTTTACCGGCTAAAAATATGAAATAATCCTAGAATAAATTTATTAGGAAGTATGGAAAAATAAGAGCACTAATATTAAGAGAACATAAAATAATTTCTTATCTAAACAAAATTAGACATCATTTACAAAATTTTTAAAAAACATAAATTTTGGGCTCTAAAGTTTTAGTTCAAAATTCAATATTTGCTTGTATATTTCGTGTTTTTGGGTTGTGCTTTGTGCTTGTATTTTATGAACTTTTGGACTTTTATGTATCAAGAACAACTTTTTTCAAAATTTGAAATCATTCTGAAAAATGGATAAAATTTAAGTGGAATTAGGTTAAACACGGCGAGGTGGAACAATCTTCGGGTCTCCCTACCGACTAAAGCCATACGGTACGCTAAATAAATAATAAAAAATAGACATCATTTAGCAAAGAACAACCACGCTTTCAATTGAAATTGCCAATTGATCACCCTTTAAAAACCTAGAGAGAGATAATGTTGGCTTCCACTATCACACTAACATTGAATCTCGGTGAAGGTTGATTTGATTCAATGAAGTATGAAATATTTCGTTTTCATATTATAACAACAGAAAAATTAATTTTTCTTGGTAGGAATCCATACCAGGACTTCATGATTGAATTGGTTTTATTCTCTGCATGTTCATAGCTAGGTATATTTTAGGCAGCTCGTACACCGAAGCAATAAGCAATTAGCAACATTTGGATCATATGATCGTCTAGTCTATAGAAACAAATAGTCCAATGCACACCTAAAGCAGCTGTTTCAGAGTCGTCATAATCAATAATGATCAACTTCACTAGATAACTAAACTACAGTAGTGTTGGGTTGCACCAAGCAAGATAATTTTGATCCAGGATCAGTACAATGCTAATCAAATGAGATCAGCTGATTGAAAATACTTGATCCCGGTTGGTGCAACCCAACAAAGGGCTCTTCATGGAAATCTCTTAAGCCCCATTCACATCTCGACAGACACGCTACGTTCCAGACAGAGACAGAAATTTTATTCTTCAATTCAGTTTGTATAGTATAGCATATTTACATCTGCCAGCAATGGACCACGCAGATTTGAAACAGCAATGGTCATGCAAATCACATCAGGCCTTGGATGCGAGTTACTAGGTGCTCGACTCTAGACACACATTCATATATATTAAAAAAATATCACAATACATTATGAATAACTTGAATGTGGAAAGTTTTAAATTTATTTAATCATATTATGGTTTCCAGCATTATGAAACTGTTTGGCTCTACTCACACTTTGAAACTCAAATCACAAAAACTAAGCGACTCGGATAACAAATATGTGTTTTCAAATGATGACGCTCAGATGATCCTGCAACCGTACTGTCTGAACGTTACCATTTGAAAACACATTTTTGTTATCCGAGTCGCTCAGTTTCCGCGATTTGTGTTTCCAAGTGTGAGAAGAGCCTCCGCCTAGCGTTTTTCTTCGAAAGTCGTACCAAATCGCATCCAGTGTTGATTGCAACCCTGGCCATGAAGATTGCAATTCATTTATGTGTGCCACGTTGAATTAATGTCTTCCGATGTTTTCAAGTGTAAATGAGATTCAACAAGATATAGTAGGTATAATAGTCCTGAACAATCATCTTATACTGAATATTTGTAGTCTAAAAAGGAATAACAATGATGAATTATCCAACACAATAGAATTAAAAAAAATCGTCACCCTATAGTTTCTTCAGTATCAGACGACACTGAGCTGAACCATGATAAGCTAATAATAATTATTAGTGGCGGAGCGCCTAAGGAGCCGTGACCTTAAATGGAATCGGTCAGCCGTAATGTGTTATTGGATATTTGTAATTCTTATGCAGAGGACAACAAACAGCTCTGATAGTATGCATAAATTATTTCGCGGCAAGAGTACATTCACTTTTCAATTGGCAGCCGACTAATCAGAATTCAGTTTCGGAGTTTCGTAATAGACGCGCGTAATTGTGCTCTGCTACATTTACGGCGTCTCAATGAGTTCAATCAAAATTTTCTGGTTTTTCAAGGTTTTAAAATAATTATTGTAAAGTAGTGTTTTGGAATAAATTAGTCATGTGAGGAGGACGTTGATAAGGAACAGTAGTGAGTAATATATTAAGGTAGATCAAGGCACATAACAGACAGGATGAAGATGAAATTGAAGTCCTTGGAAGTCCTTGTGAGCAATTTTTTGGTTCATTAATTTTGCAAGATAGGATATTGAGAATAGTATTATTTCTAATTGTGAGACATATTAGGAATCAGGAGAAAGCAGCAGCAAAAGTTTCAGACACATGGAAAATAATTAAGAATAATTATTAGATTTAGATTAAGATTTGGAATATCGAATCATTTAAACAAAATGATCTTAGAAAATGTATTATTGTAAGGTATTAATGATTTATTTACAGTGAAAATCGGGAGAAAGCAACGGGCCCAATGGAAGATATTGATAAGCTCTATTTTCAAGATATGTGTATAGTTAATAATACGTACTTAACTGCACGGAGTGCATAGTGATTCACTGTTACTTCTTGCACCAATTCATAACTTCATTTTTTTTTGCAAATTATTGGTTAAGAAATCATCGCTAACTGACCTGAACTGAATACCACAGAGGAGAGAGTATGCTCTTAATACTCTCTTAATAGAGAGAATGCTCTCTCCTCTGTGCTAATACCCATACTATTAATAATATTTTATTAAATATATTAAAATCTATTAATCAGTAGATTCAGCTTCAGTTGAAGTTTACTGTGTCATGGTCATTTTTCGAAATACGTTTTTGTATCATATAATCAACACCAATATATTTTCATAATATCTCTTTTACACTATTAAGAGTGTGATAGTGACCTCTAAGATTATGAAAGCTCGTAGAGTTTGATTGAGTTTTGTAGCCCTATAAAAGTAATGAGATTATACTGCAGTCTTTGAAATTAATTAAATTTAATCTTCAATCTTTGAAAGTTTTGCAAACTTGTTCTCTAGTATTCGCAAGTCTTTCAGCCATGAACACTGCCGTGAAAGAAAAGAATTATAGCATTTGGTTTGTAAGAAATAAGCTTGAACTCAGCCTACTAACTTTATTAATCAATTTAGGCTGTCTACATTTGGTAAGTGGGGAACAATTTATGAGTTCCTTATTAAAATAGATTCAAGTGACTTGGGAAAAAGAAGCTTAATATAAGTTAGTAGGCCTACCAAATTCAATTTCAAATTAATTTTATCTATCACAAGACATCAATGTGAAAGATGATTGGTACACAGAAACCAACGGGTTTAATTTAAAATATACATAGATTTTTCATGGAAAATTACGAGCTTGAAAATAATATTTTGTTTATAAATTTAAAATGAAAGTGTTCCAATCGTCGAAAATTAATTTAACATCGTATAAATCTATCTTTAATCTTTACTGTGGATTGAGACATTTTATCATCAATCAAAAAATCAAAATTTCGACTACCTACTCTCTAAGTCCTATCATTATTCATTTTCAATGAATATTCAAAATTGCATTCATTGATCATGTTTGAAACACTTTTCATCACAAAGTTTGATTGATTTCCCCAATCCTATTGCAGCAGAGCCTGAACTCATCTTCATTCTAATATCTGAAGTAGTTGATCCTTGAGCTATTTTGAAAATTAATGATATTCCTTGTAAACATGTTCATGATGGAACTCTTTGCCGATTATACGGGTAATAGGCCATTCATACAAAAATATTTCAGCAGCTATTAGCGTAGCGTACGCAAAAATGATCGATGTAACAGTAGTAGCATTTCATGAAAGTTTCAGGACATGTAAATTACCATACTCTGTTAAGTGATTAACATCCTTTTTGTAACTTTGGTCAAAGTTATTACGTAATACTCACTCTCTTTCACGCTCTCTCTCACTCTCTTTCACTATTATATACATTTCTATTTTTTCTATATAGGAGAAAGAATGTTTGAATGTTTTGTAAATAGAATTACCAATAGTGTGATGTTGTGGTATGGTGAGATGTTCACTACACGTAGACCAACTTTGAAATACGATTTGTTTGTTCTGAAAGATCTTTATTTTATACCGATAACGAACCCGAAACTAGTTCCCGCTTAAACTGGTTTGAATGCTGCGGGAGAGTGTTGAAAAATTGGAGGTCCTTGATGAAGTGATTACATGAGCTTGTTTGAGGATTTAGATAACTGAGTATTTTGATAATGTGACATATGTATTTGACACCAAGTATTAAAGATGTTACCTATCATTTTGATTTATTCCTTGCGTTATAATATTATCAAGCAACCAGCATAGATCTTTCCCACTAAATTCCAATATTATTTTTTTACTGTGTTGTTCTAGAAGATTTTTTTATTTTTAAACGGAGTAATAATAGTTAAGCTCTAGAAGAAGAGTTTTGAACTTAAAAGGAATAAAATCTTATGGCTTTTATGTTCCTTCCATATAGAGATATACTATGATTGAACAATCACAATCAAGGATTTCATACCAATAGAAATAACCAACTAATTTTATTAGCTCATGAATTTCATAATAGAATATAATTCATGATAATATCTGACAATCAATGATCATGCTAATTAATTTCAATTTATTAAATAAATTTAATAGATCCTAAGTAATTAAACAAGTCGCTATTGTAAATTCAAGTTCTAGAAGAGTTTTTGACTAACTTGAGAATAAAATCTTATGGTTTTTATATTCGTTCCTTGTAGAGGTATTGTAGTAATTGAGCAATCACAATCGAATGTCTCATACCAATACAAATAACCAACTAATTTTATTAGCTCATCAATTATCTTGAATATTATTATTAATCAATTCTAAAATCTTTATTAGTCATTCAATAATTACAACATAAAATCCACTACAAATTTCAACGACCATAAATTTCACAAGAAATTTTAATGGACTTCACATTCCAGTTCACAGCTCAGTGATTTGGATGTGATGCAACTACCATTAATAAAAATCTCATCACACCATTTGAACACTCTATTAATATTCAATAGTATTTTCAACGTGAGAAATGAGGTTTATTGAAAGCTTTGAAAACACTTTCAGATCTTCGATAATGTCAAGATTATCAAGATTGATTCTAATCATGTTAAAACAGTAGGCCTAAACAACAAGTAAATGCAATAAATCTGACAAATCAGATGAAACCGATTAAGTTAGTATAATAGCATGGAATCGTTATTTAAAGTAATAGGAGACTTTCTGTAAAGCTTTGTTAGAAAGTCTAGAAAGACCATTCAGTATTCCTAACTTGTATGATTGAACCGTGTCTAATCATGCTGGAGAGAGAAATAAAACATAAATGCAGTAACTGTAGCAAGTAAGTTGGAAATCCTGAAATGTTAATAGTATAGAATTGTTATCCAAAGTCTTGGTTTCTTCTTTGAGAATCGATCACCTTTGAAAACCAATCCTCAACTTTTTAGATTTATTTGTATCACGCTTGAGCAACAATAATACAGAAATGCAGTTACAGTAGCAAATAATTTGAAAACCGTGAAATGTGAGTAGCATGAAGGAATCATCATTCAAAGTGCAGTACTTGAAGGTTATTGATCATTTTGTGGTTTGAATGCTATGTGATCAAACACATTAGAAAGTACCTACTCATTGGCAAGAATTCATTGTCTTTTTCTGCTGAGAATTAAAGTTTTACCTCTTGATGTGATAATGTGAAACGCATGTACAGTTCTAAAAGGTACCGGCCTTAATTTTCTAACAAAAGCTTAAGGATGTTACCACATTGAAAATAACAATAATTAACTTGAACTTTTGTTACTAGGTTGTTAAAAAACCTACAAGAAGTGGTTTTACTCAATAGAGTTTATTACACGTGAGATATTTTTATGGTATTATGAGTTTGTGCATTTGCACTTACAGGTGCATAATGCAGTTGGATTAACAGGAACATAATCATAAACTCATCAGAATGTGTTGGAAGAAATGAAATTTTTCTAGTTTTTACTTACTTTGTAGTGGCTTTATAGTAAATGCCTATAGCAATTTGCTCAACTAATCTGTTTGAGGAGTTTGTTCAAGATTTATAATGGTCCAACAACCCATTTAGATCAGATTATCTTTTGGGATACTTATGGAATAAGTATAACATGGAATAATTATGTTATATCCATGACAAAATTGAATAAGTCGTATTTCTAGATCTCAGCTCTCAAAGTATTGTTGTAGGATGAATAAATTTTCATGGAAAGCTTCATTTGAATATAATTTAGCTCTACCAGAGTCAACATCAATAACTGAGTTGTTAAAAATGAAAAGTATTGAATACATTACAGTGTTTGAATAATTATGAATACTAAGTATTGATTAATCAAGTCTTGATACAATGATTTATTTAATTATCTATTAATACACAATGATTGTTAATTCTTGTTCGCTTTTCTACGCTCCATAATCCAGGAACATTATAGACGTTTGATTTTATAGAAGTTTATTCCAATAAATAAATTCAAAATAAGAGTAATCAAAATCAATAATTTATACAATCAATCTATGGCAATGATATATGTACTGATTTGTGAATAAATTCTACTTTAATTCTTCAAAAAACTTGGATTTGACTATTGGATTGGTATTTTTCTGAGTCCATTGGATTGTATACCGATATCGGTTCACAATTTTGTCTGTGCAAATTATTGATCGACTACAAAAATATAATTACTGAATACAAGAATTGTACAGTAGTACTCCTTGAACTGGTTTATTTTTACGGCCACCTTCCAATTTCAAAAGAGAGAACTTACTGGCGAGTTGTGTGGGAGGGTTTATTGATTTAGTTCCAGCTTTTCCCGTTAGATGTCGCAGCCTCACGCTTCACTTCGATTGCGAACCACGTTTTCCACTTGTAGTGACAAACGCGGCCTCTCACAATTCTGGAAGACTTTTCCGCTCACGATTTTCTTTACAAGTCGCGTTACATTTTCCGTTTGAATCGTACGGATTTACAACACTTTTCACGTGATGTATTCATTGGAAACGGTGAGTCGAACTAAAGATTGAATCAAACTTTTCAATTCAGAAATTATGAGCTTGGTAAATTCTGGAATCGCTTCCCACGCATTGCAGGTCTACTCATGTTTCAAATTAAGCGTTTAATTGATTGTCCAGACATCTTAGATGATTTGTCAAATGATATTTAATACGTTAGATTGAAGAAATTGAAATATGAATTGGATGGTTCATCCTGATGAAGAATTAGTGTTCAAATTTCAATATTAGTCTGAAATCTATGCATTTGAATAAATTTTTGCTTCAATATGCTCTGTTAACTTAAGGCACCATCCATATTAGCCTATATAACAATAATAAATTATGAGATATTCAATTCGATTTACAGTTTTGTACAATTTTCTTCAATAACTTTGGATAAAATGTACTACATTCAAGATATAGTAGGTAATAGGCCTATACAATATATAACTGAATCAGGATATATTATTATTTTCACGGGCTGTCTTTTATCTCTTCACAAACTTCAACCAATGTTTACTACTTCTCGGTGAAAGTGATCGATGTTGAATATCTATCATTCTATTCTATTCTTACTTGAAAATTTTCTGATTCATATCTTTCCTGCATCTGACAAACTTTGTAGTTTTCTCATTGACAATTAACTCCACCTACTGTACACAAATTAAACTTTCATTAAGTCAACTCACCAAGTCACTGATGAGTTCCTGATGAACTTATGAACTTTTATGAAGTTATGCTGTTATTGTATGGATCCGTTTATTCGATGCTAAAGCTGCAAACATGAATCAACTTTCATCAATTCATTGAATGCTGTAGCGGGCCTTCAGTCAATTTACGTAATACTGCTATGGATTATCTCAGTAACGGTTCTAGACTTGTGAAACCGAGTGGCAAAGACAAATAAAGTCTGAAGTACCAAATTATGGGAGAGGACACTTAGCCTACTTGGGATTTTGTAAGTCAGTACTGACTGAATAGGCCTTTAATAGAAGTATTTTTTCAGTACTTTATTATATTAGCTTATAATAATCTTTTGAATAACATTTATTAATGTAAATATACATTGCTACACAGCAAAGCAAAAGGAAAACATAGCTCTCATGAAAACATTGTGGGAGGGGGCAGCTGCCTACCCAGCCCATGGTTAGAAACGCCACAGGCTTTGTTCATTCTCATGGAATTTAATGATCAATATTCATTTATTTATTATTTATAATGAATTCTATTGTTAAGGAATCATTCTTTCCTCTCTCAAATCAGAATGGAAATATAGTTACAAAAATGTCATCACAAACTAATTACGGTCTTCTCCAGGTGTAAAATCAGATTTTTTTAGGAATAGGCTAATGCAATTTGAAAACGAAATTTTTAAATTCACTTATTTCAAACGAAAAACTTGTATTTACAAATTACTCAAAAATAGTGAGTTTCCAAAATTATCGCCTCAAAATTATTAATTTCATTGCTATATTGAACAATTCTGGTTGTTCATCATGAATAAAAATGATGAAATAAACAGTATTGGAAAATATTCATATATCAGAGCTCTAGTTCACCTGGATAGAATACCTGAGGTAAGCGATTCTCATGTTTAGCCTTGATATTATCTTTGTTGTTAGAGTTATTCATAGTAACAAATTAATACTCAATGCGAATTTAGTCATTAGGAGATGATGATCTAGAAATTTTCAATTTTTTCAACCAAGGAGAAAATTTACTTAATTTTTCCTTTGCCTAGTGGACGAGAATCTAATAAACAAAATACAGTATTACATTTTTTCAAACGACAATGCTTCACAACTCTCATTAATCTCATGCTATCATCACCAAGTTAAATTTCCCCCACTTATTTACTTCATTATTTACAATGCTGTAGAATGCACTTGCTTTTTAGACGAGTAATTCTCAGATAATCTCATTTCTGACGATCACTTATGCAAATTTGTCCTGAAAATAAATTAATGCATTTGTAAAAAAAACGTATTGCTTGGTATTATCAAAGACAATTAGAATACTTATAGTTTCCTATCGTCTTCACCCTCTTTGGTATTATCAAGATGAACCAATGATTTTATTCAATCGTATATACTCAATCTATTCTATCTAGCTGTAAGTGAATTGAAATAAATTTCAACTCTCAGATGAACCCTGAATATCAGTCAAATCCAGGGAGAATGCAAGTAAAATTTCTTGTATACTCTGGTCAAATCCTGTTCCCACCTATCGACATTCCATTCCAATTACTGTACTTCAAAATAGATTGATTTTTATATCGATTGATTGATTTTCAAATAGACGGGGATTCCTTCCCGCTATGAAGGAATAAGGATATCAAAACTGTTACCTTGATTGAGTACAAAATTTACTGACCATTCATTTGACTTAGGCATACTGACAATAACTAAATTTGGAACATTCAACATTCAATAGCGAAAAATTGCTCGATACAGCATTTCCATGATTTTTCTCCAACTTTTAAGTATAATTAAAATTCATGAACGATTAATTCCAAACACAAGATTTCATCACAATAATCTGTAATCTATACGAAAAACATGTTTTAACTATTTTCATATCCTTTCAAAGATTTAATCACAATCTTTTGATCAATGAAACTTGTTGCGCTGTATTGATATTGTGGAATCTTTCCATGATTGAAGCAGAACAGAAGTTGTCAAATATTACTGTATTGATCCACAGAACCATGATTTCGTCTTTTACCAACTCAAGGCTATACTGGAAAAGCTGCTTGAGGGGAATCCTACTTCTTCAGTTAGTTCAGTGTAGCCAAATATACTTAAGCTCAGAATTCTTTGAATTATATACGTCAAGTTCAGTGAGTTATATTCTATATAAGTTCAGCTTATATACTTCAAGTTCAGTACAGCCAATGATGACTTTGCATTGCAGTATAGCTAAATATTTTCACTATCTTTATTATCTTGTACTCTATCTTACTCTTGATTGAACATAATTTATTGATAAATCAACTGAAGTTCAAGGGATGAATCAGATCAACTCTAAGGTGGATATTAGGTAAATACTGTAAACTTTACAGTATTATAATATTGTATGGATCAAAATTAGTGGTTGAAAGTTACATGAACATTTGAAGGATAAATCAACATTATTTGTTGTAGAATACAAAGCTATTCATCATATCAGTGAAGTTTAGCTCGGTGAAGGCTCTGGCCACAGCTTACTCGTCCCACTATTCCATGCACTGCAATTTAATTAACAAATTTCCGCGCGTGTTTGTGTGTATGTGTGCGTGCGTGGGCGTTTTTAACGCGCGCTTACGTTTCGCCTACTGGCGAGTAGGCTGGTCGCAGCATGCTTAACACATGCGCAGTCTTTGTCTCGAATTAGCGAAGACCTGCGCATTTCTGATGTGTAATTCTTGCGCACAGATTTTCAGCGTGAAAATTTCGTCTATTTTTCGCGTCAGGTGGGAAAACCCCCTCCCCCCGCGTGAGAGAGGAAGGTTGAGTTCTGTGCTAATGCGAATGCTATGACCTCTTTGGGGAGAATGGATTAGGCGAGGAGGTTAGTGGGTGGGTTGGGAGGAGGAAAACTCTCAAAGCTCTGAAAACGAAAAGGGCTCCGGTGAATTTACATGTCATTAAATAAAATTTCATCCCTTTTCATCGGGGCATTGGCAAGTGAGTTATGTCGAGGTGAAAGAGATTAAATATTTAGATTTGACCTTATTCTGGTGTTTCACCCCGGTAAGCATTATGCTTTATCAGGCTGACGTGAAATTAAGTTACTGAGGTTTGACCTTGTTCAGTGAGTTTTTTGGAATGGAGAATTAATGTTGGATCTCCAAATCGAAAATTATGAAACGTTTGTGGAATACCACGGTGTCCATTCTACAGAAGTTCAAATCATATCAAAGCGGTTTGTGAAATATCTCACAAATTTTCGAACTGAATGTTTGAAAAAATCATTGCAGCTTCAAATAACATCATGTTGAGAACCGTTAAAACCTGAGTTTCCAAGTTCAATGTTTCCCACGATATTTTTGTAATGTGAGGAAAGGTTTGAATTGAAAGTAATTTATTGCTAGATTGGTAATCTTATCACATATTTCACCGATTACCAATTCTAATAGCATTTATCTGGAATCATTATTCACTCATTAAATATTACTCTTAAAAATTGTAGAATTTTCTGCATGTTCATAACAAATTGGATAACAACTCCTCAATTCTCTCTGAACAATATTTCGCAACTCCCACCAGCAGTTTTAACTTTCAATATCAATAAAGGAATTTGAATTCGGTACTTTTGCAAGTTAGTATTCTCAAAAACTTTCTGAATAATTGAATATAATTTGAAAATGATATAAGTTAAAATTGTTTAAAAAAATCCAAATGACAAATGTTGGTGCCAAATAATGATTTTTCCAGTCTCTTGATAGAAAAGTGAGCAGTGAAGCATGAGAAGTGGACGTATGAGAAATAAGAGAGTGAAGTCAATGCCATCTATTGGCAAACTTTGGAACCAGCTAGACAAAGTGCTACTGCTTGCTTGTGATTGGCTGGAGGCGTGGCTAAAAATGGAGGCTAGGCTTAGAGTGCAACGACCAATCGTATTGCGAGTTGAGTTTTGAGTTGCTTGACTGTTTACTCTCAACTTTCCTCTTATCTGATTAGCTGAAGTTTTAAAGGCTGATTTGATTCAGTACTTCTATGGATGCTGGAATTGCTCAGGCTGAATAAGTTAAGAGGAAACGAATGGAGTTTATTATCATTATCAATAAACTTTACAGATTATCAGTTTTTTTTTAAATATATTTTTTTTATCGTATGGCTTTTTATCGGTGGGGAGACCATCACGGGTAGTTTCCACCTCGCCTAATTGCACATTTTTTTGTGTCAGATTATCAGTAAATATATATTCACATGATTTTATCAAATTATCTTTCATGAACGCCTTTCATTGAACTGAAATATGTGACTGAAAAATAGTTGTTCGGAATGATGTATGCCTATAAAATTATCAATTTATCATATAATTTATTACATCATTCAATTCAACCAATTAACGCATTTTTTCGGAATGTTCCTCATTCCTTGATAATAAGCGTGAAATACATACATAGCCTTGATAGGATAACAATAGTTATGATCCAAACAACGAGGCATTTGGTAATAATTGAAAATCAAAACAAGTCTTGCTAGAATAAAGATGTAAACTTCAGGATGACAATAAATCAGGATATAATTCAAATTATAATAATAGTAATATTTTTCCAACTAAAATATTTCGCAATAGAATGACATTATCAACAACGATTGATACTAATAATATAATAATTGTAATAATTCATAATTATGAATCAATCGCTATGTGTAAGATTCTTAATATGATAAAAACTCCGCGTCTTTATAATTTCTACTGGCTACTACAGAAGCATTATCATATTAGAATTTATTATTGTTCCCTCATCATTAATAATCACAATTCGTATTTGAAATGCTGCTTAGATTGTTCAAGCAAACGACCTTCTTGATCTTCACGGAGATATCCTTGATCTTCAAGAGAATCTTGCAGTCTCATACATATCTATTCTTTCTCTTGAAGATGAAATATTTATTTATGCAAGTGATAACATGTTCACCATGCTTTGCGGAGATTTGATGAGTTTCATTGACACTAAAAAAGGCTCCCAATACTTATTTAGTTAAAATTACGAAAATTGTTTTTAATTGAAATAAATTCTATACCTTTCAATGGCATGAACCATGAAGAGAGTTCTGTTACCTTTTTTGGCTGAGCCTTCGGCAGTGCCAGTGCAATTTATTTGATTCTGATCTAAGATACTCAATATAGTATTTCAAAAGTATTTCTTCGTATAGGTGGTTTGGTCTTGAAACTTCCAAGTGTGTACTTGAAATACAGTCTGATACTCTTCGAAGTTCATGAGTCATTTGCATGGTTAATAAAAAATCAATGGAATGATAAGTTATTCAATAAAGCTACTCACAGCTACAAGTAACAACTTTATACAGTTGAATGAAAGAGATATTAAAATAATGGGCCTTCACCTGAATATTCGACTTTTGTTAACAGTAGATACTTGAGAAATGCATAGTGAGTAATTATTTTTCAAGAATTATTACACTTGGAGGAGCTCTTAACATCTCGCTATTTTCACAATCTCATAACATACATGATGAATGAAGTACTAACCTTACTAATGAAACTTATAAAAAATGTATGAATCAAATCGTTAATTTTCAATATTATTCCTTTTCTTTCAGAATATGCAAGTTTTAGCTTTGTGTTGCACATGTATTTTATGTGTCAATTACTTCCGTATACATTCAACGTTATTCTGAAGTTTTATTGTAGGAGCAAAATGAAAACCGTATTGCCAATAATACAAGGCCCTTGTTATTAGAAGTTTTAATCTCGTATTCATATCTGACAATGACAAGCTTTTTTAAGAAGAATAGATCTGCGCATCAATATATCGTACAGATAGATGATATTCAAAAATGCATTCCCGTTTATGTATAAGGAGTATGAATAATTTATTCATGCATCTGAAATTTATTATTGATTGAAAAATTCAAGGTCGCATTCATTACCTAATCAGTTAGTATTGGATATCATGCTTTATTTTTCATGGAAAGTTTTGAGACTGGATATAATTTCGTTTTGATTGAAAACATGTTTTTCATAGAAAACAGGTAACATTTCCACTAACATTGTGTCAGACATCAGTTGATGGTTGGTTAATAAGGCCGCTTGGTAAAATATTATAAGCTGTCACATTGGATGCGAGTTAGCACTCTTACGAGTAGAGTTTCACTCGATCCTACTAGTAAATATGATGGAATATATGGCATTATTGAAACAATATCTATAAAATTTATCAGGCTAGTTTCATTGCATGCATGTCAACAGATCTGCAATTATTTCATACGCTCACACATAATTAATTAAACAATACGCGTGTATAGTAGCCTGTACATTTTCGAAAGTGAACACAATTGGTTTATCGATAGAAGATTTTACTATTCATCTCTCGATCGGAGTTTGATAGTATTCGTTGGATTACAAATATCTCATTTTCTACTCATGTTAGCTTCAATAATAAGTAAGTACTCAGCAATCTTAGCATTAATATTTGAGAAAAGGAAAACCGTATAGCCAATGAGTATTGCCAAGGCCATTATTATTAAAAGTTTTAATCTCAATAACTTATCAGGCTTAATAACTTGACTTATCTCAATAACTACTCATGACGATTAGATAGTTTTGCAGCATTTTGAATCTGCGAGGCAAAAAACTGGTTGGATCCATATTTTATGTTATATTATGTTTTACTCTGTCTCTCTTCAACATCACGGTAGACTTCGAAAACAATTCGAAATATTCTCTAGTCTTATACAGTATAGTGATATCTAGTAGGATCTAAGTTGTAAAGTTGTTCATGACCTATTATAAATTCAGTTATATGTTGATTGTTATCTAAAATCATTTTTATTGTTCGTTAAGGTATGTTCAAATCAATTTTTTTTTTGAGTTACTAAATCATTGAATCATTGATGGTGAATAAGTAATAAATTTTAGTGATTGGATGCTGATATTACAGTTACTATTATTACTATTACTATTCGATCTACTACTTTACTTATGAATGAATCAATTACTAAGGTGAGAGTCACTAAAATGAAAGTCATAATGAGATACTTTTGCTGCCTGATTCAGTTTGTCGTCGATCCCACTATGTTGCTGTCCTCGATTTAACGCCCGGTTAAATTTAATAGACGTACGAACAACCAGGCATTTATCTGTAATGAGAGATGAATTTGAAAGTAGCCGGCAATCGTTCATCAAGTATTACAAGATCCTTGCACTTCAAAACACGAAAAAGACACAACACTACTTTCTTACCGCAACTCTAGAGTGGTTCAAGGTCATTTAACTGTTGTTTGTGCCAGTATCACTCTTATTATCACTCGAACAGCTGATCCACAAGTTCAAAAATATGCTAATAGCTTCCCATTACGATTAGATGGTTGTGCAGCATTTACCTGCGAGGCAGAAAACTGGTTGGATCCATTTTTTAAGTGAATGGGGTTTTATTGTATTATGCAACTGTTTTATAACACCATAACGCGTTTTCTTCCGATATAAATTTCGGACGAACCATTCACCTTTTCTGTTTCTTCTTCCGCTTCTTTCTTCTTCTTCTTCTTCTTCTTCTTCTGCTCCTTCTTCTTCGTCTTCTTCTTCCTCTTCTTCGTAACCTGCTTCAAAAAATCGTTAGCATATATACTCGCACACTGACCGCCCGGTCTACAACTTTTGCTTCCCACTTTCTCTCAAAATATTTACGATCCATTTGTCGGAAATTAATTGATAAATGTCCGTTGAAGAGAGAGGAGAATCTGTTACCATTGAGTGGGCGTTAGCTATCGTATGAGAGTTGTAATTTTCTTGTCACATGTTGGTTGTTTACTTCCTTTACAATAATATTTTTGCAATATCCTAGCTGAATGTGTTTCAGTTTTAAAGTTATTGGAAACGGGAATGATTACATCTGGGGTCTGAAAGATATACAAGAAAAAGGCGGACTTACATTTGTTTATAAGTTTATTGTCTAGTATACGCTGTGATATTTTTACCCGCCTTTTTCTTGTTTGTCTGGATTTCTAAATTTTTATGAAACAGATAATGTTCTTATTGTTTGATCATATCAGATAAATCTCTAAACTAAAGCTTGAGTCTCACGTCCAGTTGGAGTTAAATATATTTTTGTAGAGAGATGAACAGTTTTCAATTGAAATTGAAAATTCATTCGGCTGATTAAACTAAATCCAATAAATATAACCGCTGTAAAATTATGTAATTTGAAGGAGATCAATAGAGATTTTTTCTTCTATTTTTTTCTTTCTTTCGATGTTGTATCACGGCGGTTAAATGAAATTGGCATTTATGCAATCACCAATTGGACAATTACAAGATTTGAACAATTCCATCGTAGAATGTCAAAGAGATTTTGAAACTTTGTGCAATTCTCACATATCAAATGAAAAATGTTCACTCCAATTATTTCTCAAAATGAACAACTCTTCTGTCTTGTATATATGGTATTTTTAATCTCCAGTTTATGAAGACATTATAATCATGAAACAACAACCATGTTATTCATTTCTTCATTGTATTATCTAGAAGGGTAGGTTTTCGCTACCGAAGCTTTGCAGCCGACTCCGGCTGCAGTTAGTCAAAATAGCAACTTTTTAAACAAAACACTGTACCTTCTCGTATATTAAATACTGAATATTAATAAATTCAGTGAATAAACAATATTCATAGTAAATTGTTCCTATTTTTGCATGGTTATTCTTGTATGTTTTCACTTCAAGTTTAAATTAGTTGCTATATTGACTAGCTGCAGCCGGAGTCGGCTGTGAAGCCGCAGAAGCGAAAACCTACCTTTAGATGTATGAATGAATATCACTACATTTTTATTTGTACTTGATTCATTTTCACATCAAACAGCTCTAACTCTCTTCTCTTTATTCAAATCACTCTTATCAGTCTTCAAGTGAGCTCTCATATTCTCATTTATCAACACTTTTCTCTTTCTTTGTTTCAGAGCAATGACCTCACCTCCATCACTATCAAGCGACCGGTAGCAGAAAAACTTCAAGATGCGACTCAGCTTGCGATTGGCTGTTTGGGCGTGCCTGCTAGTGACTGGTATGCCCGAGCCCACCACTCTCCTCGAAGCCGTTGTCAGATTCTACAAGAAAATCGGGCTCCAATTCCGCGAGGACAGATTCCTGGGCAACAAACCCATCCTGAACGAGTATGACTTTATCGTGGTTGGAGCAGGACCTGCCGGATCAGCAATTACAAACCGCCTGACAGAAGTTCCTTTCTGGAATGTACTCCTTTTAGAAGCTGGAGCAGATGACAACTTCTACACAGACATCCCACTTTTGAGCACATATTTGTGGTTTTCTGAATACAACTGGAACTACAAGACTGAACCCACCAGAAACGCTTGTTTAGGTTTGAAAGACCAAATCTGCCCTTGGCCTGCTGGGAAAGGAGTGGGAGGTGGAACAATCATCAATGCTATGATCTACACTCGAGGAAACAAACGGGACTATGATGGTTGGGCGGCCATGGGAAATGACGGTTGGAGCTATGATGATGTTTTGCCCTACTTCAAGAAATCAGAACGTGTGACAATACCAGAATTACTAACTTCCCCCTACCATGGAAAAGAAGGTCCATTGAATGTTGAATACCCAAGATTTGAGACCCCACTTTTGGGGGCTTTCCTTGAAGCTGGTAAAGAACTAGGATATAAATGGAATGACTACAACAACCCTTTCACTCATATTGGGTTCTCAAAGATTCAAGCCACTGTGAAGGACGGAAAACGTGTTGGTGCTTCCACAGCTTTCTTGAAACCTATCAGGAAGAGAAAAAACTTCCACATAAGTCAGAAAAGTCAAGTAACTAGGATCCTAATTGATCCTGAAACAAAGACTGCGTTTGGTGTGGAGTACTTCAAGAAAGGTAGAAAAAGGATTGTGTTGGCTAGAAAAGAAGTGATCATCAGTGCTGGTGCTTTCAACTCTCCTCAATTATTGATGCTTTCTGGAATCGGCCACAAGTCTCATCTGGAATCCTTAGGCATTCCTGTTCTACAAGATCTTCCTGTTGGAGACAATCTACAAGAACATCTAGCTATGGCCGGTTTGGCGTTTTTGGTGAACAGTACATCAGCAACTGTAGCGAGAAGAATCATGTCCAAACTACCATACCACATAGCACAGTACCTCAAGAGTGGTAATGGACCGTTCACAACTCTGGGTTGCGAGGGTTTGGGGTATGTGAGAACTAAATATGCAAACTTGACAGGTGAAGATTACCCTGATATTGAGTATATTTTTGTGCCAATCGGGCTGAATTCAGATGGTGGGAGTTCATTGAGAAAAACTATGGGTGTGACAGATTATTTGTATGAGAGTGTGTACTCTGAGATAAATCACAAAGATGTGTGGAGTATTTGGCCCATGCAGTTGTATCCTTACAGTCGTGGCAGAGTGAGATTGGGTAGTAGGGATCCTTTTAGACAGCCTGTGATTGTTGGAGGATTTCTTGATGATAGGAGAGATGTCGATACAATAGTTGAAGGATTGAAACTGGTTGTGGAACTTTCGGAAACTAGTGCTTTCAAAAGATTCGGCTCTCAACTACATCGCAAACCTTTGCCACAGTGCGCCGATCTTGGGTTTGGTTCTGACGAGTACTGGGCTTGCAGTGTGCGTCACATCACCACACAACTGCATCACCAATGCGGGACGTGTAAGATGGGGCCTCCGGGAGATCCTACTGCTGTGGTGAATCCTCGACTTCAGGTGTATGGCATTAACAATCTCAGGGTGGCTGATACCTCGATAATGCCCACTGTTCCTGGGGCTCACACTCAGGCTGGAGCGTACATGATTGGTGAGAAGGCTGCCGATTACATCAAAGAGACCTGGTTGAGTCAATTCCCTGGAAAAATCTACTGAAAACACTATTTTCAAAACTATTCAATGCAACAAAACGATTCAATGCAATAAAGTGGATGTTGAACAGCTTATTTATGTGATACACATATGACGTGAATGAATGACACAGGATAGAATAGGATAGTGCAATAGGGTAACTGGATTAATGCGAAGTAATACAGTGTTCAATTATGGATAATGGATTCATTCATATTCAAATAACAATATTGTGGTTAGAATAGATGTTGTTCAATTCTTTTATAGAGAAATTGAACTTCTGTTGATGCAATCGGTTAATTCCGATTCATGGAAGTATTGAACATTATACTGTGTGAGCTTTTTTTAAGTTGGATTCATTAATGAAGAGAAAATTTAAGAATGAATACTGTTCAATTTTTCTATTGGTGTGAAGTGATGATTTTTTATGTTATTGATGTGAAGTAATGCTTTCTACTAAATATGAACTTGAATTTTTGGACCAAAGAGCATGTGCATGTAGTATGATTATAGTGATTGTAGTATTTTATATGCATTTTACGTTAGTTTTATTGGAGTGCTCAATTAAAGACTTAATTTTTCGTGCAGGCAACTTTTTCATTGAGTAGATGACTATGCATACAATGAATAACATTAGAGAATCATGATCATAAAAAGATCAATTTCATGTAAGTTTCCTTTGCATTCAACTCTTAGTACTTCATTTATGATTTTATGAGATTGATTAGGCCTATTATGGTGCGCGGTTGATTTTGTCTCTTCTTACAATGAAGAATTCATTGATCACATTAATTATATTTTGAAAAAATATTTTCCAGATCATTTA
Source organism: Laodelphax striatellus (assembly GCA_017141395.1). Classification (NCBI taxonomy): domain Eukaryota; kingdom Metazoa; phylum Arthropoda; class Insecta; order Hemiptera; family Delphacidae; genus Laodelphax; species Laodelphax striatellus. The sequence goes on from CM029534.1 coordinate 9,625,921, forward strand.
ATTGTTTCAATCAAGGAAATCTTTATCTAGAATCTAAATCGATTTACAATACGGAATACGGTACATGACCGCATAGTAGTCTATACTTTTGTGCACTGTAAAATAATTTTGTTCATAAAAATCAAAGTACTATCAGCTTGAAAATATCATCTAAAACTCGATTCCAGTTCCTCAATTGGAAATAATAGATAGTTGCATAATAATTCAGAATAGAAACGAAAATAAAACACTATAACGTCATCCAATAACTGCCTACCTGTCAGTTTTGATTGAATTCAATTGCCAGGTAGACAGTTGTATCGTCATTGTGCGTATTTATTAATTAGGACAGACCAGTTGGATATTGGAATCGGAATACAATGTGTTTCTCTAAACAAGTTCAACAGATCAGTGAATTCAATTTTTTGGAATGACAATTCAGTGATGTTTGGATTTCATTTTTACAAAATTTTGGAGAAATATTCAGATAAGAATCAAGGTGAGTTGAATAATTCCTTTTTTATTATACAATATTAATTCATTCAGGTAGATTGGAATACTAAATTGATTCAATCTAATCAGATTTATTTGAATGAGTAGAATATGTCTCACATGAATGAGATACAGTATTTTATTCTGCAATGTATAGTATACATATTAAATTTAAAAACTTACATTAATGTAGGATGAATAATCCTACAGTAGGTATCAGATTTGAACATTTTTCCTGAATGATACTGGTATTATGTTTAATCGACAATAACAAAAAGTGTGCTTATTCTATACTATTAACTGTACTCAATACTAAATGAGAGTACAGTATTGAGGTAGACATGATCTCTGAGTTCACCAACAGCCTAACATTCCATATAGGTTCACTTCATGTTAAATTCATGCTTTTGAAACTAGAAAAAATGATCACTTACTGTGTTCTGTTTGAATATGATTTTAAAATTTCAATTCCATGAAATTGAAAGTGAAAGTGTTTCTTTTTTATTCCATGTGATTTTTATTGGAAACAATGAACAAAATTGTTTCCTAGTCTTTTAATGCATAACGGTTTCCTTTAATTTTTCCTAAAAGAAAAACTTGGATACTAGGCACTGAGTGGGGGTCGAGAACTTGAATTATCATTTTTCTTTAAAAAAGAGAAAGACAGAAGACAGAAGTTAAACCTAATGAAAATTTAATTTATAAATTGCAAAATATTTCTTTATAAAACTTCTAGACCTATTATTTCTTTAAAGTTGCAGATGATGTTGCAGTGTTGCAGTTGATGGAATGTATAAAAAATATCTACTTTTTCTATGATGAGATGTAGCCTAATCTATTATAACTATGCTTTTTTTGATTTATTATTACATACTGTATTGTCACGTTATTGCATAAAAACAAATTAATAATTACTGCATTTAATATTTTTTGTTTAATTTATCGGGAAAAGAATTTAAAATGAATTTTCATTGCTAAATTTTTCCATGCTCAATTGAATAAGATATCGAAATAGATTGATTCAATTTAATTCATTCCTCTCATTTATTAGTAAACTCATGAAAGTAATCAGTATGACTTCTTTCTCTTGAAAAGTATTCCAAAATCAATGGAAAAATGGTTTAATGAGACATTTATAAAATCTGTAATCCATTAATTTTTATCCTGATAATTTTTAAATTCCACCTTTTTGGATAGCAGACAGGAATAAAATAATTATACTGATCCGACAATTATTTTCGGGATCATATTAAATTAAACTGACAATGAAAAATATTTATTATTCCGTGACATTGACATGTCATGTACTATAATAATCATTGAACTATTGCCGAAGCCTTGAAAGCTGTACTGGAGGTGTACAAATCCAGATATATGTTTTGAACATTTAAAAAACCAAAACATAAATATTCAAAACAATACAGGTGTTCAAATCCAGGTATATGTTTTGGAACATTAACAAAGTAGAACACACCGTATATATTTAAATCAATACAAAATAATGACCATAGAGTAACTATAGATATATATTCCTAGTCTGTGATATGACGTACTAATTTTAATTTATTACCGTGTGGAATAATTTTTAAATTATTGTGAAAAGTATTAAATCTTTTTTTTTATTCGTCAGTAATTGTTGTAGGAAATTTGTTGCTACCTTTTTGTCAAGGTATTTTCTTAAAACCTGTGATAAAAAAGTATTAGGTATTAAGTGACATGATTTGGATACTATTAAGCTATCAAAATGAAATAAATTTTACTCGAAGAATTTTCTTTTTTGTTCACTAGTTTGTGAGATATGGGCACCTAAAGTTACAATTTTTGGGGTAATTGATCTCAAAATTGGTTGCAAATAGAATCATGGAATTTCGAGCATACATGTTTGAAGGTATTGTTCATGATTTGAAATACTAAATTTCTCAAAATATCTAATTTTGAAGAAGTTGATTTTTAAAATAATTTTTATGGAATAACTATTTAGTATATTAAAATGAAAAATATCTCAATTCAATGTGTTATGTCTCATCTTGTTATTGAGAAAATATAGAAGCTTCAAATCATTTCACTTCATATCATGGACTCAATATAGATTTGCCGAGTCTGGGTGAGATGCTACTAACACACACACACAACCGTTCCACGAGCTCTCATACGCAATTCGACGTACACTCAAGCAGTGTTGTCTGATTGACTCTATGCGAGTGGAAACAATGACAAGGTCATCGAACGTTCTCTTTCTCTCAGCCACCTTCTCATTATAGACTTAGCTCTGTTGAATGACAACAGAATAGAACAAAACGAAAAGCAAAAACAATTTCCGCTCCTCTCACTATACTATTCTAGCTTATCTTCATACTATCTTTCATCCTCTCACCTTTCCTCTCCTTCTGATGGAAAGGTAATATTCAAACCATAAAAGTTTTATTCATGAATGGGAACACAGATTACTATTAACACAAATAGAGGCAAATAACCAGTTTTATTAAGTCATTTATTTTTATTTATAAATGAAATAACTTTATCAATTTCACTTCTTCCAGGATACTATTTCACTACTATGTAGTGTCATTGTGCAAGCTATATTTAATTAGAGAAAGATTATTCAAAGAAATAATATAATTTATTATGTACATTAATTTTAAAGTTAATTTATTTGAAAAATTATTATTCGTTACTAAACTTTTTCATGAACAACATACATACAATCATTAATTAATGTACTTTTAGTATGATAAAAATAGACTACTTCTTACTTTACTTTCATATTTATTCAGTATAGGGCACTGAATAAATAAATAAATATATATATATATATATAAGCGAAATATTATATATATATTAAGTTTATATATATATATATATATATATATATATATATATATATATATATATATATATATATAACGTCTAGTCCAACTGAACATGCTTGGATATTTATTAATATTATTATAATAACCATTATTGATAATAACAATACTAACAAACTGGGAGACGAAATCACTGCTGGATGTGAGGATTCCACCGCGCATTCCAATGAGGGTGTTGGGTGTGTTTTGTGTTTGTTATGTTGAATGAGCTTTGTATGAAATAACAGTGACCTGCACGTGACAAATCGCTGTGACCTTGTATCATTTCTGCAGAGGGTGAGAAAAATATTTAAATATAGTGTAAGATTAGATCACCAGATTATGTAGAAAACAAAAATGTCTGCTTGAATTCTAGTCGAATAATTGTGATTATAATTGTGATTATGTACATGAAACGGCGATAAACATATACCTGAATGTCTTATCAAATTAAATAGTAATACAGTAATAGAAAAATTAATTTTCAATAATACATCATGAAACAAATAATGATTATATATATAATTATATTCAAATCGAATCAAATTTATTCTCAATCCATTACAATTACAAAGAAAATAAATAAACATACAGTATTAATTAATCTAACAAACGTAATACTGTAAGGACATATAATTGATAAGTTTCAATTCAATAATATAATTTGTATTTATGTATCCAAGTTTTTCCTTATTACTCTGGACTATATTCAAGTTCATTGAGGCGTCAACATTCTATGAGAAAATAATTCATTGCAAACTTATTTTGCCGCTATCTAAGAATACAGTATTAGATAGAGTTGAGGCAGACCTTTCTTCATTCATATAGGAGAACGAACTAGTCCGAACTACAAACAATTCATGTACGTCATCTCACCAGAACGCATAGTAATAATGAGAGAGGAGAGAGAGGATTGGCAACGTTGGAACGCTGCTGATTCCAGAAGTCTGTCGCCAGAGAGCCACAATGTACGGGCACTCAAACTCGACTCGAATCACACATTCACCGTTCCAGTCTTGACTCCCGCCAATACTCGAGTCTTTTGGCATGACGCACGGCCTTAATCTGTGAGAACATGTCAACAACTAGTCATCACGTATAGAACAATCTAGTCCTAACTGCGTATAATATAGGATTCGCAACAATTTCTGCGGTTGTGTTTGATCGCTCGGTGAGAGCTGAGTTGTTGGCTGATCATGAGGTTAAGTCACGAACACTCAAGACTGCTCTTGGATGGGTGATCGACACAGAAATAAGGAACTTGAGCGTAAAGTGTTGAGGCATCACTGCTGGCTGGTTACCTGGATGGGAGATGGTTTATCTATAGCGAAATACAACATCCATAACATGTGGAAAATGATCACTGCCTACTTGATAAACCGTGCCAACCACCATCCATCACCATCCGTGGCGAAGCGTGGTATGCTTATTTCCTATAGGAAATATACCCGGCGATGACCAAATAAGCATACCACGCTTCGCCACTAATCACCATCTACCCACCTGCAGTGCTGCAGTACGGCTCACGGTTACGGGTCTCCTAAACGATAAAAAGCCATACAAATATTGAAATACAAGATATACATAAATGTACAAAAATTTCTGGAACAGTCAATTTCAATTTCCCAATTCAAAGAAAACAGTTCTCATGTTTGATGAATATACGATTTCATAATAGATGAAATAATTCTGAAACAGAAATGTTCAATTTTCCAATTTACAGATGCAACCCACCATACTCCTAGCTCTAACTCTCACACTCCTGAAACCAACTCTCAGCCAGGACAACTCCAACATGCTTTTGGAACGCCTCACCACCGAGTTCCTCAACGGCTCACTTCCGGCCTACAACGAGTACCCGGAAGTGAACGTCAACGGACGCGTGTTCGACTTTATTGTAGTCGGAGCCGGACCGGCGGGATGTGCCATAGCGTCCCGTTTATCCGAGATGTCCAGCATGAACGTGCTGTTACTAGAGGCTGGAGAAGAGGAGTCTCCAGTCGGCGAGGTTCCCTTCCTCAATGAAGGGATGATACTGACCTCTTACAACTGGGGCTACAAGATGGAGAAGGAAGAAGGGGTGTGCAGGGGTGGGGTGGATGGACGGTGCATTTGGCCGGCGGGGAGGGGGCTGGGAGGCGGCAGTCTTATCAATGCCATGCTGTGGACTAGGGGTGATCCCAGTGATTTCGATGGATGGGCTGCTAAAGGTTAGTGATAACAGAGACAATATACTGGAGCTTCCAACGATAATCTGAATTTTAAAGATATTGAACGATTAATATTATTCAATTAATTAATAAGATTAGAGAACAAAGCCTCATGTGTTTGACACATGATAGTACAGGAGTAAAATAATACTGTACATGAGTATGAAAGTACAATGATAAAGGCCTATTTATGTATAGATTAACTCACTCTATTTTATTGAATTTTTTCGAATGTAAAGTTGATTACAAAATTATTCATCATCAACCATGTGAGATCAATTTTTATTATTTCTTCAGCAAAATATTCATGTCATTCGTAAAACATCTTGAAACAAAAACTCATCAAATTACACAAATCAAGTATTACTCATCAACTCAAGACAAATTACACACTTTCAAGTATATAACAAACATTTTGATAAAAAAAAATACCAGTACCGGTATTCTTTCTATGGCTTGTAGTTTAGATTGATGATAAACTTACTCTAAATCTAGTTATTTGTTTATCCATGAAGAACTGCGATCTGGATAGTTGATCCAATTGATTCATTTACATTGCATACAAAATTATGAGTTGAATGAAAGATGCTTGTGATTGAAAATAGCACTTTTTATTATGGAATTAATGCTTCATCTAAGAATTTTTTATCCTTACATTATCATAAAATATCGGGGTACCGAGCTCTGCTCGGGGGTAGGCCTACAAAGGCACAGGAATGGAAATTTTAAAGGAAAAAAGGAATGAAATTGAACAATTTTTTAAAGTACAGCCATCAGTCTTATGCACTGATTCATCATTGCACTATAAAAAAAGTAATCTGAGCTTTCGAAATATTATGAATAATCGAGTTTGAATGCATATCATTTGAAAAATCGCACATGTGGTAAAATTTTGCTTCATATAGTAGTAGTAGTAGTAGTAATAATACTTCATTATTTTCATTAAAAAATATTTTACTACTATTATTATTTCTATATGCTTCATAATTATTTCTATATTATAGAAATAATAATATGGGTTAACTATTTTTAGGTCAGCTGTTTAGATGAACTCTTGACGATTTTTTTTCAAATAAATAAAAACAGATCACATGGCTAACTTCATGCCTCAAATTTTAAAATAACAATACAATATGGAATATTTTCAAAATATCAAATTCCTTTTAATTTTCTATAGATAAATTAAAATCAGAAAAAAAGGGGAATAGGAGCAGCTTATGTGTTTCGATATTTTTTTCAATTCTAGTAATGGAACCGCTGGTTTTACCAACAACATCAAGAACCGACGGAAAATTGTTTCTTCCTGTCAGCTGATTCTCTGTCACTGTCTCAGCAGCTGAAATAATAATCTTGTCTCACTCACACACTCACTCGCTCTCACTCTTTCTCATCATTTACAGCCGACGGAAATTTCTTTCTCCTGTCAGCTGATTCTTAAAGGATCAATTTCTCCTTTTTAGGTCCTTTAGCGAGTTATCCCAGGGATGAGACCCGGCGCAAACTAATTTTTGTATCACAAACCTCCTATATTCCAAATTCCATCAAAATCGTTAGAGCCGTTTTCGAGATCCGTTGGACATACAAACATATATATAAACATATGAACATATAAACATACAGAAATTGCTCGCTTAATATAATAGGATTTGTTATTCTTAAATCAGTGTGGATGGTAAATTTTAGTGAGGAAGATGATGGAAAATATTGAAAACAATTAGCCCTTCAGCCATCACAACTGAATGTCCATTTAAATGTTGAAAAAGTCATAGCTCTCAGATAATGTATTAGGATGAACCTTATTTTCGATTTATCCCTGAAACAGCTTCCACCATAAGTTAGTTAGGTAGTTTCAACTGTGAAACAGCTTTTATTCCATTGAACTAGTGAGTTCAACTGGAGCCTTAATAATAATAAATAATTATTAATTGTCGATGAAATACCAATTTAAGAAGTAATAAATTGAGTTGTATGAAATTCATCTATTATAACTGAAAAGAAGTCTTATTGATTGGATATTGGGATTTAATCAATAATTTGAGAATATTATTGATTCTTGTTTAATCGTATATTGAGATTTCATTGTACCGTATCCCTACATCTTGTTTCTTAGGTAATATTTTTTTCATAGGACAATATCAATATTGTCTCTGAATCCGTTAGAAGAATTGAATAATACTGGATAATGTGAAATTTATTTATAAAAAAAATTTATTATTTATCAATATTGTCTCTGAATTCGCTAGAAGAATTGAATATAACTGGATAATGTGAAATTTACAATTTCGAATTTGAAAAGTTCAAGACTATAAAAGCGTAGAATTGTTATTTATCAACTAATTTTTTCTATAAAGTATAGTTGATTTGCAAATTTGATTGTTCAAAGCAGTTTAGTGTAAACCATATGTGGAACAATATAGGCTACATCACTCAACTTATTGTCATCTTTTCACAGGAAACGACGACTGGAGCTATTCAAAAGTCCTACCATATTTCACCAAATCTGAAGACATGGATATCCAGTCCCTGAAGTTCTCACGCTATCACGGTATTGGTGGACCAGTCCACATCAACAATCCAGGCTACGAAACAGATCTGATGAGAGCTTTCTTGGAAGCTGGGAAGGAGAAAAACTACAGAGAAGTAGACTACAACGATCCAAATCAAAGGATAGGCTTTTCCAAGATGCAGGCTTCCTTAAGGAAGGGACGACGGTGGTCTGCTGCTAAGTCCTACTTGAAGTCGGCTCAGTCAAGGAAGAACTTAGTTATCAGTAAAATGTCGTTTGCTACAAAGATTCTGATCAGGAACAAACATGCATATGGTGTTGAGTTTTTAGCGGGAAAACAGTTGAAACAAAAGTTTGTAGCTTTTGCCAGGGAGGAGGTCATTGTATCAGCTGGAGCATTCAACAGTCCCAAATTGTTGATGCTCTCAGGGGTAGGTCCAAGGGAGCATCTGGAAAGACACTCCATCCCAGTTATACAAGATCTTCCAGTAGGGAACAACCTCATGGAACACATCTCCACATCTGCATTAACATTTCTTGTAAATGACACCAATGCTGGTTTAAAATGGGGACAACCTCTGGTGGAAGCCGCAACAGACTTCACAGAATGGTTGGTCAAGGGAAAAGGTCCCCTAACATTGTTAGGTTGTGAGGGGTTTGGGTATGTGAAAACAAAGTATGCCACAACTAAAGCCCCTGATATTGAATACATTTTTGTCCCCGCTTCCCTAGCTTATGACTGTGGAGTAATCTACAGTAAAGCTATGGGATTATCTGATAAGTTTTTCCGGGAAGAGTTTGGGGATATTTGTTTTAAGACGGCGTGGACAATTTGGCCCATGTTGTTGTATCCAAAAAGCAGGGGAACTGTGCGGTTGAGGAGTAGGGACCCCATGGATCCACCTAAAATACACGGGAACTTTTTGTCAGATGAGAATGATTTGAAAGTACTGGTTGAAGCGTTAAAATTGGTGATAGAACTTAGCAAAACAAACGCTTTTCAGAAGTATGCTTCTGAACTTTATACAAAACCTATTGAAGGTTGTTCTCAATACAAATTTGCTTCAGATGAGTATTTAGGGTGCGCAGTAAGACATGTTACAACTCAACTTCATCATCAGAGTGGTACATGCAAAATGGGTCCTGACAAAGACGTCGATGCAGTTGTCGATCAAAGATTGTGCGTGCGTGGTATAACAGGACTCAGAGTTGCTGACACATCAATTTTGCCAAGTCTGGTTGGTGGACATACCATGGCTGTGGCTTACATGATTGGTGAAAAGGCTGCAGCTATGATTAAGGATGATTTGCTGGCAAAATATGGTCTCTAAATTGTATGATATCCACCATACTATAGGTATGAGCTTGAGTGAATAATAGTTTCAATAAAATATCTATTCAAATTGAAGTGTCAACTGAAATTTAATTTAAATTATTTATTCATAGAAAAGTGAGTTTTTGATATTTCTAGCATGTGAATTATTGTGTATTGAATTTCGATTCCAAAACCACACAAACTGATACTCATGAACCATAAAGGTACTTAATATCTCTCCTTAAGAGCGTAATGTGAAAACGAAATTTTGATATTATGCTTGTAATTACAAATACTGGATAAGAGGTGGAATAATATCAAGTTGCATTTATATTTTTGTATTAAAAAAGGTTTATCTGAGATTCTTAAATTTTCTTTCAAGACCATTCAATTGCCATGTTTCAACAAATTTAAGTTATTGAATTTGTTTAATATAATTGAGAAATACTCTAAGAGAATTCATGGATGCTTATCACAAATGGAGATATCAACTCTGAAAACTGACTATTAATACTATAGGCCTATACGAACTTTTGCATTACACGTATTATTCAGAAAATTTATTATAATTACTGAAAATTGTTCTGAATTTTTAATTTGATGGATTCATAAATAGCAGTGAGGATCTCTCCTGGAATAAATTGTAAGATAAAACTGATTATAGTTATTAGACTAGTAGAAAAATTCGGCAAATAAGAAGTAAGAGGATAGGAAAGGATTACTCTTGTTCGAACATATTGGGAAGAATCGCTACATGTTTGGGGAGATCGGAAAATCACAGTAGGTACTTGTAATGTTCAACGTGACAACGTATTTCTGCTACTTCTAGCTCTTTATTATCAGAATTGTATTTTAACATTTCAGAAGCGTATGAATTTTACTTATCATTCAGGAGATCGATTGCATATTGCATATTTGCTCTGCATGGAAGTTTCTCAATAATATTATCTCTCAATGAAAACTAAATTTTGTTCAACAGTAAAATCTTCTCAGGAAAACTTAACGTTATTTACAACAGTTGGATACTTCAACGTTCATTCAAGCTGAAAATTCAATTCAATTTATTCTCCTTCACCTCTTTATCATACATTAACAAAATACCGTACATGAAGCGCAGAGATTAAATATTGTACTTCAATTCAATTTTCAAATTCAATTCATGCTGTTCCTGAACGCTATCTTAGAGCATCGCTGAAATTTGTATGTGTGGGAATGTAGTATATGTTGAATGTTTATTTCATTTTCAATCTAGAAGATTCAATTCAAACACCTTTCATATGCCCTAAAGCACCGGTGAACTTTGGTCTCAACGCAATGTGTCTCAAAATTCCCATTGCGGGTCTTGACGGGTTAACCGAGATACAGAGTCGTGAGTAAGAGAAGAGAAGGGGCGGCACACAAAATCACCTCCAATAAATTTCTCCAGAGACGTCGCGACGCGGCGTGTTTCAGAGACGCATGTTGCGGAGACATGTTGACAGATCAAGCTCGCGTCCCCGAAGGACTTGACGCCGAGGACTTAATGGCGAGAAGGACTTTGTGCTTGACGCGCGTTTGATAAATCGCAACATTAATACCGCAGATTAATATTAAGTGCTAAGCCGCGGTGCGGAAGTGGATGATGTGTTGAACTGTGTTGAGGCGGAGACTTTAATGTCCCCTGACACCTGTGACGTCACGCCTCTGATGATTTCGAAAAAAAAAATTGTGAGGTTTGGTTCAAAAATTCTTTTTTGTTAGTAGGTCGAGTGAGTCAAAGAAGAAATGAAATGAAAAAAATAAAAATAAAATGAAAATATTCTTTCTTAGGCGGAGTTAGGGCTGGAGAGTGATCTCTACTGCTCAACCTTTCAAAGATGCAATGGGTTGCAAATTCAAATCTATTCAAGATGAAATAAGACACTTTGAATTTGGTCTGTTATCCAATAGTCAAATGCGTTATTTTGAGTTACACAACTTCTCTTGAACACCTACAATGGAATTAAATTAAATTATTCCCTTCGATGAAGTATGTTTTACATGTTATTAGTAACTAGAAGTTCTCAAATACCAATAATGTTTTTGACAGTATGAGGAAGAATGCAATATGTATGGAATTTTATCAATAAACAATATTTAACTATTAGTAGTGAGGAATCATTTTCATTACTATTGTTGGAGTGTTGTCTATGGAAAATGATTGAAAGAATGTATACGAAATTGATCTATCATTTATTAATGATATGACTATCGAAGATTAGTAAAATGATTTTTCATTAATAGAATCAAAACTGTCTGATTTTAGAAAAAAATAGAGAGAAGAAAGGAAAAAGGAACAAAACAAACAATTATTTACAGAGAATTAATTTGCAGTAATAATGATAACATGATACCTTTGGAATGAATGGTTTCAATTTATTAAAATCTATATTATTAATTTTTAATTATTCTTTATTCAATGAGAACTATAGAAAATGTTTCATTTTGATTCGAAAAATCTGAATCAATACTAAAATGAATAAAATACCGTAATGATTCATTTACTAATAAATTTATTGGAATATAGCTTAAAAAGCACAGTGAGATTACTGAATTAATGAAATCAATAATATTATTGAAATCAGTGATTACAATGATGATCTTTTTTTTACAACCAGTGATATTGACGAAACAAACTCATCATATTATTATTAATAATTATCATACTATCACATAATAGCATTATAAGATACACAATAATCACTCATACCATATCGCACATGAAATAGGATTTTGTTTCTGCTTCAGTTATTGAGCATCGATGTATGTGAATGATCAATTTTTCATGCAGTAATGTACACATTGTACAGGCTCAATTTTATTTGAGGTTTTATTATTACTTTTTTTATTCAAGGTTTAGAGGCAATACCCTAACAATTTGTTTGATATACCTAAATTAAAGGATTCTACTAATATGTTGAAAAAAGCCAGTCGCTATGTAATTTCAATCACTCTATTAATAGGCAACTAATCATTTACTTATAATTTTACTCATGTAAATAGATTGTTCCGTAACCATTTAAGAATACTTCTAGGTGTACTCAACAGAAAACAAAACAAAGAGAAAACAACCTACAAACTGTTCCGCATAATATGCTTTGCTGCCCAGATGAAAATGATAGAACAGAACCTGAAAGTATTCTCAGACATGTGCGGAAAACTCTGTATATATATTTTTGTAACTGGCAAATGCATAACAGTTCAGCTATTGACAACAATAATAAAGATCTGTATACAGTGAATGGTTGACGGTGAAATAAAACCAATTCTTCTATGCAATGAGTTCCATTGAAGTATAAAGGTGATTGTACTATCTGGTAGAATATGCTAGAGCCATAGGAAAATACAGCTAACGTCAATAAAATGTTTTCCAATACTGTTGGAAGAGCCACGAGTCATGCAAAAACGATGTTTTGATTCCTAAAGCATTCAAGCAAACCCTTGTTTACAATCACTTTTATATTTCTACAACATTATCACCTAAAATAATCAGTACCGTACCTCTTAAGCAGTTAGTTCGCTTGCATCCAAACAGTCATTTACAAGCAACGATGTTATGACATTGAACTTCTTAAACTTTTTCTGTTAGCTCTCTAGTTGTTGAAAGGTGCACAAATCAGAAAAGGTAAGAGCACATTCATCTATCACAATATTATTAAGTTTTTGATTTTATTATAGTTGACAAATGCAATAAAATTCAGCATGGAAATTCAATAGTATATCATATTCACTTATATTTTGTAATCATTACAAAAAAAGTGAAATTTGTGGGCAAATTAATTTGAAGAGAAAATATATATTTGAAAATAATAAACTTAATTAGAAAGAATGAAGCTCTAGAATACTGTCATCTATCACATTATTATTTATGTGTAGATACAAATATCCTTCAGTAAGACCTCAGCACAAGACACTGTGTCAGAAGTTAATTAGTAAGCTCGACTGATAATTTATTTTATTATAGTAATTGAATGATTAAAAGACTTACGAATTTATCAATAAGATGGTTTTACAAGCATTATTAGGAACATATTTATGGTTGCTTATAAAATCGAATTCCATTGTAGAAATTTAGTTAGGTAAACAAACCAAATATAGGTAAAGATATATTTATCAGATATTGATAAATTTAGTTAATTGAGAATAAAAGTAGTTTTTTATTGATTGAATTATTTATTGAGCTCTTGATTGGTGTAATATAAAATTGTGAGTTGTGAGATAACATTATATTCAAATAATAAATTATGCCTTTTGCCAGGTTATGAAGTATATTACAGAATTTATCCCAAATATGTGGAATAATTTGATTGATATTAGAATATTAAAATATACCATAAAATGGGGAGATTTGATACAATTCGTAGTACTTCATTTAATATGCCTTCGATTGTAAAATTTGAAATACACCGGTAATAAATTTGTCTTTTAGTGTCCAATGGTGAAATCGTATTTCACAAGAATACTCTTTTATTCCAGATTTCAATTAAAAACTCAATCCTAAAGACCTCAAAGAATTATGATCATTGAAACATTAACTTCTCTTCATGGTAAATTTATTTCTATCAATAAAAATAATATTCAATTCTCAATTATTACAGATTGACTCACAATGATTACATTTTTTAAAATTATCAGGCCTTAACTAAAGCAGAATAATCTATGATTGAAAACTCTCTAATAAAGTTAAAATATTTTCTATGAAATATATTAATAAAATAATATTGAAGGGTATAATGATTCATTAATTATTACACAAATCTTATTAGAAATAATAAAATAATACAGATAATTTTTATCAGATGAGGATAATTTTAACCCCCTCAAACCTTCATGAAAAAAATTTAAGAGGAGATTGTCTCTACAAAACCGTGCAGCCTACGACTGCTAAAAAATCTCAATCTAACATCTAATATCCAATTAATTATGAGATTTATTATTAAACAGCAATAATTTCATACCAAGTATTATTAAAGTTTTTTGATAGACTAATATGATATAGAAAAAATATGATATTTTGATAGAAAAAATTAAAAGGATCCAACATTTTCATTTTTATATTCAATACTTATTTAATACTGAATCATTATCAAATTATATTAACTTATTAAATCTATTCAGCACCGAAATTTGCATAAAAATACCGTAATTCGAAATAAATTGAGCAAAACATTTCTCTTATTGGATTGATGTTTTGAGCCAATTTTTTCCCAAATGTCATAAGGTAGAATGATCCAAGATATTATTGCAGCCTCATTTTGTTTTTTTTTTTGCATAAATAGTGTGGTATTTCAATTTTCAAAAAATAATATTATGGAACCTATTTATTATTTATGAATTAACATTATGTCATGCTGAATTTGCTTCAAACAATTATTGTAAAAGAGCCTTTCCAATGATAAAAATTACTGAAAATCGAAATGATTGATGTTATTATCATTATCAATATTTAACTAAACTAATCCAAAATTATAAATTGATTTATTTGGGCCCAAAACTGTTTCATTCGAATTTGAATATCTTTAAATATTAGGTTTAATTCCTACTGAATTTCAAATAACCAACTATTTCGATGACCAAATAACTAGATCTTTCATTTTTATTTGAAATAAAACTACCAGAGGATGTATGTATGATAAGCTAAACTGTGGGAAAATAGTAGATTAGAATACTGATTCACTCGTGAATAGAACATTCTCAAAATCTCAGCTTGGCACTGGGAATAGCAAGCATAAATTATAAAAATTCTCTATCCTCTACTAGTCTACAATATTATTCTCCCTAACTCACTCAACTGAATAAAGTAATTTGCAGATTTCAAATTGAGCTCACAATAATAGATTAAATTTTAATTTTAATTTTTTTATTTTCAATTTATCCATTGTAAATTTATTTATCAGTTGGCTTCTATTTTACTGCTCTATTTAATTCATTTTCTAACGAAGGTACCTTACAACCACATTGATCTTCTAACTTATTTGTCTAATCTAGGTACCTTCTAATTTTTTTAAACTTCTAATCCACCTTATTGCTCACATTATTCTTGCAACCAACCAAACATTTTCTAATTTTTTTCTTTAATTTTCAAGATGGCCCATAACAACATCCTGCTGTTCAATATCTTGCTTCCACTGTTCTTACCATCACTGGTCGACTGTCAAGCCAACAAAATTCTGGACACCGTGGCTGACCTAATCGCCAACCGCCTCTTGCCTCCTGATCACAAATTTCCACAATCTAACGGCATAAACGGCAGAACTTTCGACTTCATAATTGTGGGGGCTGGACCGGCCGGATGTACCATTGCATCTCGACTATCAGAAAACTCGAATTTTTCAGTTTTACTTCTGGAAGCCGGTCCTGAAGAATCGTATATTGGGGCAATGCCTTTGATAAACGAGGCTATGATCACTTCGCCCACATACAACTGGGGGTACAAGATGGAGCGCGAGGAGGGAGTGTGCAGGAAAGGGGTGGGGGGAAGGTGTGATTGGCCCAGTGGAAAAGGGGTGGGAGGGGGCACTCTTATCAATGCCATGGTTTGGACGAGGGGTGATGCCAGTGATTATGATAGATGGGCTGCTTTGGGTTAGTAGAGATTTTGTAAATATTGATCATTATTAATTTTGCAATAATACGACTGTGTATTTGATTTGAAAATTCTAAACATTCTTATAATCAACCTAAATATTAAATAGAATATTACACAAACTTTTTTACTGTTTTAATTCTTTTAGTAAAAACATGCTCAGCTTATCAATCATGATAAAAAGCATTATCATGCTTGTCAAGTCAAGCACATCATTGATAATCTAAATTATCTTTGACAAAAAAGTATACATGCTGAGCAAATAATAATAGCACAGATAAGGTATAATCTTATCTGTGATAATAGTAACTGTGTTTATGATAAATATAAAGTTCAATAACAATCCATGAATGCTTTAAACTGTATTCTTGTGAATGTAGGAACTCATAATGAAACAGAAATCAATAATATTGATAGGCCTACTATAGCTAATACTATCTATGAAATTATTATTTTTTGTCTTATGAGATGATGAGAATCAAGAACGGGAATATAGACCTACATTATATGAATACATGTAGGCTATATCGGAAAAATACTGTATGAGTGAACATTTATTATGAATAGCTCATAAAATTTAATTCAATACTCCTGTGATGCTGTAATTGTAATCACAATGAATATTTAATAATTTAGGAAAAGGTATTATTATCTTGTGAATTATTAATGAGAATAATCATTTTCCATGCTAAAATGCTAAAAGGTATAGTATCCTAGTCCATGAATTGTGTTGTGAAAAATGTCTTCTCAGTTTAATAATAATTATGAATCTTTATAGGATGAAATGAAATTTTTATCCAATATTAATGAAGTCATACCAGCTATCGAATAATCCAGGAGCCTGTTTCATTTTTCTTACATTTTTTGAACGATTTATCTCATTGGTACCAGTACTACAGTAAATTGTATTGTATCTTTTTTCTAAGATGCATTAATGTAACCATAGGTCTTGAAAATTGACTGCAATTATAATACATTGATATGATCTATATTTGTTGAAAAATTTTACTTCCTCGATTGAAGATGTTTCCAAAACAATTTTTGAGATTTTTAAATACACACCTTTAATACTGTGCTAGTCTCACAAAATGTAACTGATTCTTAGCTAAATTATTAGCTAATTTGTAATTTTTCTTTCTAATCTTATCAGAGATATACTCATGTTATGAGAACTCTATCGATGGAGTCTGTACTTTTAATAATACCTAGGCTACTCAAGTGAAAAATTAGATTTCTATCATAATCATTTTTAATGAATTTTTAAAATCTCAATTCATACCAAGCACTCCACTTCTACTATTTTGTCTTATTTTTATTAGATTTATCAAACCTGAATTTAACCTAAGCCCTCCATTTGAACCATTTTGTAAAACTACCTCCCCTGATATAAACATAAATAATATTTCCACATTACTAATTTTCCTGAAGTTGAAATTCCCTACAGATGATTGATATAAATATTATAATCAACTATATCGTTATAGAATAGAATATTAATAGTTAAAAGAGGCTTCCAAGTAACAATTATTTTATAGGCCTAAAGGTAATGCATTCATCAACAACTGAGTATTCCTGAAATAACAATAGTTATCATTTTAATTTTATCAGAAATAATGTTGATTCTTATGCATACCTGTATAGAAACAATGTTTTATATTTATTGATTACCTATTTATTTATTTCTAGGGAACACTGGATGGAGCTACAAAGACATGCTTCCATACTTCATCAAATCAGAAACTATGGACATACCAAGCCTACGCAACTCACCTTACCACGGGACGAGTGGACCTGTGCATCTCAACTACCCAAGCTACGAGCACGACCTATCGCGTGGGTTTCAAAGAGCACTAAGGGAACTCGGACTCAACTACACTGATTACAACAATCCCAACGAACGAATCGGCGTTTCTAGAATCCAGGCATCACTTTACAAAGGAAGACGAATGAGTGCTGCCAAAGCATACCTTTGGCCAGTCAGGTCAAGAAGGAATCTGATAGTTCAGAAATACGCTTTTGTTACAAAGATTCTCATCAAGAACAGACGCGCATTTGGGGTGAATGTGATACTGGGTAAATCATTAGAACAGAAAACAACAGTTTTTGCACGTCGGGAAGTGATAGTAACTGCTGGTGGTTTTAACAGTGCAAAATTGTTGATGCTTTCTGGAATTGGCCCAAAACAACATCTTGAAAGTCTTGGTATTCCTGTAATTCAGAATCTATCCGTTGGCTACAACCTCCAGGAGCACATATCAACTGCATCCTTAGCATTTTTGGTAGATGTTCCCAGTTCAGGATTGCAATGGGATTTGCCACTGATACCAACTATCAAGAACGCTGAAAAAGTAGTGTTATTTGGGCAAGGTAGATACTCAATTCTAGGGTGTGAAAGTTTTGGTTATGTTCAAACAAAATACGCAACTGGTAGAGTGCCTGATATTGAACTGGTTTTCGTCACAGGTTCTCTAGCTGTTGATTGTGGTAGAATTCAACTGAAGTCAAGGTATTTGGACAAAGATTTCTATCAGAGACAGTATTCAGAGATCTGCTACAAAACTGCGTGGAATATTTGGCCAATGATTTTGTACCCTAAAAGTAGGGGAAGGTGCAAATTAAGGAGTAGGAACCCTTTTGATGCTCCCATAATTCATGGGAATTTTTTGTCCAATGAACATGATTTGAAAGTTCTGATTGATGCTTTGAAAATAGTGCTTAGAATCAGCAAAACTGAGGCATTACAGAGATATGGAACAAAACTATACTCAAAGCCCATGGAAGGTTGTTCACAGTATGTTTTTGAGTCAGATGAGTATCTGGGATGCCTTGTACGTCAGATTACCAATTTGTTCCACCATCAATGTGGAACTTGTAAGATGGGGCCTGATAGTGATACTGAAGCAGTAGTTGATGTTCGGCTTAGAGTGCGTGGTGTGGAAGGCCTCAGAGTTGCTGACACTTCAATAATACCTGAAATTATTGGTGGCCATACCATGGCTGTCGCCTATGCTATTGGTGAAAAAGCTGCTGATTTGATCAAGGAGGATAATTTTCGCTGATCAATTATATAAAATGCATGCCACAAGAAAAATAAAAAAATGAATAAAAAATTTAAATATAATTAAATTATCAAAAATATTTTGTCTGAATGAGATTGAGAAACCCAATAAAGTGTCATTGATTGATAATCAGAATATGAAGCATATATTAGATGATAGAAATATTATAAAATTTTAATCAAAACTATTATAATATTGAATATGAGAATAAACTAATCATGTACCAAGTATGTGACAAATAATATAATATAGGCTCATTATACAGTTCATTCATTAAATGGTGTACATCAAAATTTTTAAATTGATGTATTTCATTTTGTATTATCTATTTTTTATTGCTATAACTCTTATGAAAATTTATACTTGTTAAATAATATATAGAATTATTCCCAAAATTTCTATTTCTTATTATATATATTCAAAATGGCTGCCTTGTTCATTAATACAGGCATGAATTCGTTTTACCACGTTTGTTGATACTTTGTGAGGTACACCTACATTAACATTGGTAATACTTTTCAACTTCACATAGTCACCATTCAGTATAAATATTCCATTGTATAAAGCCTTACTCACAATATTGAGGTTCAATTCTGTTGTTCATGTCACCAGTGATGTTATTTTTTGGTAGGCACTAGAACTGATATAGTCTCAGTAGCACAGATAAAATAATAATTAGGTAAGTCTATTCTATTGTATAAGTAGTATTGTTAAGCTGTGATTCAAGTACAATAAACCTATCCAATTTAGCAAGCCATGAATAATATTATAATTATAATTTTACCTACGATTTTTATGTTTCTTATTGAGTTATATAATTTATTCCAGATTTACATTATCTATTTCCATTTTCTTCCCCATTCATCTATTTATGAGTCAAAACTGATTGTACATACCCTTAGCATAAATTATTGTAATATATTCTAAGTTATTTGAATGATATTTTATTCTATTAGTTTCTACTATTCCTTATCTATGGATTTGTTGTTATGAGATTGTTTTATCTTTGAATATATAAGCATTATTAGTGATAATTTTGATATTTTCTCTTTGGTGATTACAGTTTTAATTCATGCCAAGTACCTAATGTATGCTTCAAATCAAACATTCTGGGTACTTAAGATTAATTAATATGATTAAAATTTTAATTAGAAATTTATTTTCAGGTGTAGACTATGAGTTTTAATACAAAAATTTGTTCACTGTGAACAATGAACATAATTATGATATTATATTATATGATACAATATTACTATTTGCATTATGCTAGTGTACAGTTCTATTTTAAAATATTCATCCATACTTCCAGTAGAGAATATTCGCTTAAAATTCAATGAATGTAATAATTTAAAACTGTAAAATAATTATTTTGAATGATATAAAAGAGAATGCTTTCGACTTTTGTTGGAATCATTATCAACTCATGAGAAGATTCATCATAGGAAATTTCAATACTGATCGTTCTCTATACAGTAGTTAGATTGAACTTTGTTAAGTCAGTTGAATTCATTCAATCCTTTCTCTATTCATTTTTTATTTATTTTCATAAAATTGATCAAAACTTCTTGAATGCTAATAAATGATAGATCAAATAACTCAGCACTACTTAACTATGCATAATACTCATTATTAGAGGCAGGATGTTCAGGTACTTATAATACTTGAAATGAGCAGGCAAAAAGGCAGTATAAAACACAAAAAAAGGCACTTTAAAATCGAAAAAGGCACAAGAAAAATTTATTTTTATAAAAAATTGTAAAAGAAAATTGGAAAACTTTTATTCTACTGGTTGCACATGAGTAATAATTTAGGCTATGCGTTTCTTAACTATTTTATGCTATACTATTTTAATTTTGTCTTCTTTCTGAAAGAATATAATTATTTCAGTATGAATAAAGACTTTTCTACATCAACTGATGTTACTGTTGCATATTATCTGAAGCACACTATTGTATTCGAATCCAAGCTATAAAAAAAAAAAAATAGTCCGTGCAAACCTTAGTTTGCAGTAAGCGTTTAAATGGCAATGCTATTTGTTATGGGGATAAGGAAGCGCTTATTCATTACTCCTCACTCACAGCTGTTCGCTCTCTCTCTTGTTTTGTTCACATTTCTTATTCTATCAAAACTACATGAATGAGAAAAAATTAGCACACTAATTACCTATTTATATGTTTTTACTATTATAATATGAATAACTTTTAAAAGGACATTAGGTCATGAGTTAGATTCTACATGAGTAGATCCGGCAACACTGCGCCCCATAAACGTAATACTGCAAACTAAGGTTTGCACGGACTATAGATTTAATAGTAGTGTTACCTTCAAACAATATTGAATATTAAATTTTTTACAAAACCTCTGCTTGAAAAGACTTATTATAATATGAATAATCAATGGACTGAAATAAAAATTATTTATCCATTTATATTATTTGTTCTATTAGCTTATAGCATACTCGTGCAAAGCTTTATCTGTTTATAAATATGTCTAGGCGACCAATGAAAACATCATGCTTTATTTTAGGACTAAAGGATACGTGTAGCCTGCATCAGGGAATTCAATATTTAATGATATTCTCTAGGTATCATAGACATTATTTTCATGTAGCCTACATACTCTAACACGCACGCCCGATTTCCTTCCTCCATTCATTTAATACTTTTTTCAATATTTGTAATTGAAAAGTAGGTAATAATATAGGCATAACACATAAAAAAGGATAAATAGGCATTTTTGATTTTGAAATAGGCACGAACACCCAAAAAAGGCAAAATTAAGGCATTCTCCCTAACATCCGGTCTCTCCTCATTTTTAATTCAGTATTAATTTAATTCTCAATATCTCAAACCAAGCTCAAACTCATAAAACAATCTCATTAATCTCATTATGAACCATTTTTCTATTATTTCAATATTTTGCTAGTCAAAGCTCAGCATTATGATGAAATGACAAGGCAGCACCAAAAAAATATTTACTTCTTTCAATAAAATTTATTTTCATATTCATAATATCTTTCAATATATTTATTATAATATTTATCATTCTTATTCCAATACAAGCAAATTCAATTAATCAGTTCAAGGTCATAGAAATTGACCTGACTTATAACCTGGAATTCATAAGGCCTACAACCTGATACTAATCAACTAATATTTATATTGTTATTTATATTTTATTGATATTACATATTATTACTAATATTTATATTGTTATTTATATTGAAAAAGTTTATTACAGAATTCCAATATTTAATCCAGTTAGTTCAAGCTCAACAATAACAATGATATGTATAAATATACGTAGAATAAATGAAATGTAAAATTCGCAAACAACATTGCATCGCTCGCATAAGTTTAGATTGATTTGTAAATCAACATTACAGCGGGATGCTGCCAAAGTTGACAGCGCCTATTATAAAAATGCATCGCTCCGCCACCCTATTTGGTTTGACAACAACGTATCGCAACAATTCCGACCAAACTAAACCAATGATGCTAATTAGCCCACCGACACTCATCCGAAAACAACATGGCCGACAAGTAAACACGGCTCCCGTAATTAATAGGGAAATTATAATTAGTGTTAATAATGTCGCGGCTAGGATTAGTTGGGGCGCGTGAGCAATTTTCGATTCGCAGCGTCTGTCAAATTTATGTTTATTGTATGCGCGCGCATGATTTGTTGGTACGACTGCCTCTGAATTATTAAACCATGGTCACCTCACCGTGTAGTGTGAATGACGACCAGTGATCCAATAATATTTCTTAAATTGTGTCCCCCACAGAGCGCGCCATTAGCGCCAATAAAATCTGTCGATTCAGCACTATTCCCTAGGTTCTACGTCACTTGACGCGATCCTAATTACCAGCGTGTCATCTGAATAATTCAGGTTCCGATCTCATTGCTCATTGCTGCACACTCGATACTAACTGACACAATTGTTTGTAGAGCCAGGTGTTTGACAATTTAACATTGTTGGTTGAAGATTTCAATACTTTTGTTCACTATTGTTTTAAAGTTTTTATAGATTTTTTAATTGTTTATTTATTTTACTCTGATTATTACTAGGCCTACTATTGTACGGATACAGTTGGATTCATATTAGCCTACTCGTCGAGGTTTACGTTTACTTGATAATTTTTTTCTGAATTATCACTGTATATTTTATGGACACTACATTATTCATATTAGTCTACTATATTCACTCTATCATCTATTTGATCAATATGAAGATAAGAAAAAAAGTAAAAACGATAATTATAGTGGTTTCTGGTATGGGCCCTATTAATTAATTAATATACTATCACTATCTCTTGATCTATGCTTTCTAATTACATGGTATATAGAATTAGGATGTTTTATCATTCATTCATTGATTTACTGTTTTTCAATTCATTCCTTCCATAAATGTATGTACAATAAACATCCTTGAATTACACAAATACAATAAATAAAACCCATAATTTGAAATGAAGAATCGAGATAAATGTCAAATGAGGCTAGGCGCACAGAAACAGAAATTAAGGACTTGCAGCCATTTTTGTCTACAAAGTTTGCAAGCTAATAATATCAAAGACAATATAATTTGAAATGATACTGTCTCTACATAATTATATAAAATTCAATGTCTACAAGTTTGCAATTCATCTGCAATATCTGCAAGTTAACAAATTAATATAATATCTGCAGGCCGTCATTAAAAGTGTTGAAGTCTAATAATTATAACATCGGAATTCCTGAAGAATCTAAAAATTTGAGACTCCATCTACATGAAAACCCTTTTTGTCCTTCAAAACAGACTAATTTTCGAAACAGAATAGTTTCTTGAGATTAGGATTCAAAATTCATGGTCACTATCCAACTTAATTGTATTGCACTATATAGCTAATTCCCCATGGAATTGAACCATACATTATTGGAACATATCTATATCTGCAAGATTGCATCATACTATCGAGATGATCTTCAATAATCCGGCATACAGCATGCTAATCTAACTAAGTGTACGGATTCCATCAATAAATAATGAGGACCGACCGTCGAAATTGGAGCCGGTAATCAGCCAGAGTTGATCGGATTGGTTGCAGCTACATGTGCCTCGACATGATTGAATGCAACATAATTCATTAACGCCTATTGTAGTTGTATCGTATATTGATGTCGAATAGCTGTGAGTCTCATGATTTCTCAGAAAATGCAATTTTAATAATAACAATATTGTCAACTCTCATTTGAACTACTGATATAGCCTGTAGTCATTCCTTATGTCCACACTTGGTCAATTTCGTGTGCGACTGAAGTAGGCTGTATGCATTTATGCTTAAGCCGCAAGCATAATTATGCTTGGGCCGCAAGCTGTGCAGCTCACAAAAAATCGATCAAGAGCCGTGGCGAAGCGTGGTATACTTATTTGGTCATCGCCGGGTATATTTCATATAGGAAATATACCCGGCGATGACCAAATAAGTATACCACGCTTCGCCACTAATCAAGAGCTTAATCGATCAAGGCCTAATGATGAATAATAATAATTTCTCTGGTCGTGGGTACAGCACCACCAGAGGAGTTTATTCAAATTCTCAACAATATACATCAAATACATAAATACAAAGTCTTCTAAATCATCATTTCGCACTGTCAAAGTAATACGGCCACAACTTGAAAAATCAAATTTTTCAGGAGAGCGTTTTTAAGTTTCAAACATCATTTTTCATATCAAATATCTGGATTATAGACCCTATTTTAGTATGCGAAGTTTATTCATATTTCTTTAATCACTTTCAGTTGAAATTAGTGATGACATTCATCAAATAAGCCCAATAATAAGCAATCAGAGTCATATTGTCGGTTGAGAATTTGAACCCAGTTTATAAAAAAAAATTCATTTTTCTATAAGAAATAGTTCAACACCTACAGCGATTTGTCTCATAAATTTGATTGAATATTTGAACTCATTTAATGAATTTCATAATAAAAAAATTGGAAATGTGATAAAAAATTAACTATTTTTGGCATTCAACTTCTATTGGAGCATGATTATTGAACATAATTTTAAACATCCTTGTCTAAGGAAAACTTGAATTAATGAACAGTAATAATTACAGATCTGCTATGGCTTCTCTGAGTGTAAAACTAAAAGATTTGATTTTAGAATCAAGCCTATGATACGAGAGTGATTGCATTGGCAATCACTAATGAAGAGTTCATTAGGGAAAAGGAAGTACTGTAGGTGGAATTGTGGAGGTGGTGTATTTTTGTGCAATGGAATAATGGAAACCTCAAGAAAGATGCAGTTGAGAAATAGAAAATTTATTTACATTAAATATTTATTAAGAACGTTATCAATTTCAATTTCCCTGAAAATGAGGCAAACTTTTGAAATAATGGTGGTGTTGCTCAGGAATAGCAAACGAATCACACATGCTGAGTAAATCGTCGTACTTAGCTCGACTAATCTTCGGGCATGATGCGTATGCTCTTGTCAAATTTAGACCGTTATCACTCTGCTCATTTCTATTCGAGCATTTCCTCTTGCTTTTCAGAGTAGCTGGAGGGTTTTTTATGTTCACTACATCGAAGTGTTCCTGGGTGTAAGATGTTTTGTAGAAAAACCTTCCAGGATCCGATCTCCTCACCTCCAAAGTACTCAATTTCTTCCAATTTACTTTTTCACCTTCCTCATTGATGGTAAAATTTCCACCAAAACTATCAGAAAGCTTCTTGAAATCGCTGATGTCTCCACTTGAAACTTCCTTTACTCTGTAAGGAGATCCTGTCTTTTTCGCTGTAGCTATCACTGGAGCCCACTGTGCTGGAGTGTAGATTGGTCCTGATCTCAATGCCCTCTTTTTGTTTTTCTCTATCGTAGAGTGCATAGAGTCACCCTCATTTTGAGTGTGACCAACTACAAGATATTTATGCGTGATTTTCTCAATATTCAGTTTCCGTATTGCATAGAGGTACAGACTCAAAATTACTTTATTTTTGTTCTGACCAGAAGCATTGTCGGAGTAGAATATCACATTTTTCCCCAAACATTGATCCTCCAAGAACATGTAGACAAAGGATGCAACTTCATTCGCACCCCTATTTGCTATTGCCTCGTTCCAGAAGAAGCAATAACCTTCTTTTTCAACAATATTATAAATGGTAAAATTAAAACAATTCAACTTCCGCTTATAATAAAATACAGAGACATCTCCGCATGGTGCTTGTAGAACTGCTTGCAAATCATAGCAAGCTACAATTGCATTATTAGCGCCTGCATTTTCAACATCAGTTTCCTTCTCTTTCCTTGATAAATTTTTATTTGTCATGTGATGTGAAAATGTCTCACACAAATCCTCTTTCTCCTTATCATTTCCATTCTTGTAGTGCTCACACAAAGAGCACTGGTCTTTCTTTGGAGTGAAAAATGACAAATTGAATTCGGAATTGAATATTTGTCTATAAACTTCTTCTTTTATTGGTGGTATAAAGTGTGGATCTTGTTTTTCTTCTTGTTGCTCTTTAACATACAACCTGAACATCTCCTTCAGGCTGAGACCTCCATCTAAGAATTCTCTCTTTGTCTGATTTCTCAGATAATGCGATTCAATCCTAGGAAATTTCTTAATGTGCTCCCTTACTGAATTCTTATCTTCTTCACTTGAAGCATGCTTTCTGTGAAGACCTTGTTTTGATTTTTTCAACGTGCCTGTCTCATCATCTAATCTCTTATAACAATTTCTCACAACCTTTTCAGATAGATCCAAAGTTTTAAGAAAAAAATCTTTGCAGACTTTTATCTTATCTGGTGTTAAGTAGTAAGCAATATTGAAAGCTCTTGGTTTCTTTGCATTAACTAGCCTTGTTTTAACTTCCATTTTCTGTGTGTAGCAAATGATGAAATTGTGCTGCAGATGTCTTTCACCCAATTCCCAATATGATTTATTAATATCCTCCTGTTTAATAGTAGAGATTTTGTCTGAACACTTGAGACGACATTTTTGACTGCAAGTGCCTCTCACAGAGCGAGCTTTCACAATTTTGTTGCTGCTGGTTGTGTATTGCTGCCCACTGTTCACTTTTGATTTTTTAATAACAGCTTTCCATCCCTGCCTATTACAGGCTCTTTTCCTTGACTTTTTAGGACTCTCACCTGGCTCCTCCAGTGTAGTTCCAACAGTTTGAATAAAAGACAATTCCGAAGTAGTGTTGAATTCATCAGGTGTACAATCCAAATTTGTGCTATCATCTTGATTGTCTGAGCTTGAAGATGAATTATCCTGATAGTTGTTCTGCTCCTCATTCTCTGGAAGATAATCAGGGTCATAGTCTGCCCCAGTTTGGTATTGTTCACCCTACAACAAGTACAAAAAATCGAAGTTGAATACATGAAGCTAGAGTTATTAGAGCTCACAATATCCAAGTTCAAATTATTCAGTCATTACTAACTACTCTAGACTTACCAAGTCAGTGTTCACAATAAAAATGATATACATACACAAAATCATTAAAACCAATTTAAATAAAATATTGTTGGAATACAAATAATTATTTGTATGTGGTGTTGACAGTGAGAAAAAAACGATATAGTTTTCAATCATAGCCTACATGCAAGAATATTGCCTGACACTACCAAATTTATTACAGCTATGTAACTCAGAATTAGTTTCGAATGAGTCAATTGTGCAAGCTGCAAATTGTAAATCATTTACAATAATGAAGAGGATACTGTATTAATGTTTTTCTCATCATCAATTAAAATATATTGATTAAACGTCCTATGCCTATAATGCTGTGAAATAATGAAAGCACAGATGCAACTTACTTGAGGTGAAACATCTTCTTGGTCATCAACGTCTTGCATCAATCTGCTTTCATCAATATCAGACTCAACTCCATTATCATTCACATTTTTTGGACATGGTTGGATAGTTTGATCGCAGTTTGTCTCCTAGAAAAACATAAATAAGATAATTCATAATTCATGAGAAATTTAATTTTTCAACTTTTATTAGGAGTGGAAACTATTCCTATTCAATTTCAAATTATCAATTTCCTGTAGCTCTCAGTATGACTTTTATGGTGTATATCTGAATGAATTTATACAAATTCAATATAAAATGAATTAAGAAATGAATAAGAAAATATTCAATCAGAAACTGTATTGGATACCTGATAACTATGATTTTTTTCATGAATGTTATTAAAACTAGTCTCAGAGACTAACCATTAACTTCCAGTTCACTTCTTATCTACAGTAAACTAAAAAAAGATGTTTAATTTCTTGATCTTTGAAGAGCTGCTATGTGTAACATTTACTGGGATTAATCACCAACAGTCACTTATTTTTACAGAGAGAAAACTTCAATGAGTCAATTCATACAGTTTTGTCTCTGTAAAAATAATTGACTGCATGTCGGTGATTCCCAGTGAAACTAAAAAATAGAAAAGTATCAATATAAATATAGGTACCTGAACTTCTTGAGCAGGAACATCCGCGACTAATGGACTGTTATCTATGGCAAACTCAACTCCATTATCATTTTCCACATCATCTGGGTATGTCAACAAATCTTGGTTGCAGTTTGTCACCTGGAGATTAAAAACCATATCATATAACTTGAACACAAAAATAAAGTAGTAGCCTAATAATGGATGGAGTCAATTGATGGAAAAAATCAAATTCAACTATATGGGTGACTTGTTGGGGGAAGTAATAATGCTCCAGTCTGGTAAACAACAGGACCCAAGTTCGATTCTTGACGGGGAACAATTCTTTGACCAAAGCACAATCACATAGATACGTCCACCCTGTCTTTCAGAGCAGACGGTAAGCCGTCGGTCCCGACTTCCTAGAAAGTACGAGTTATCTCTTATCACACAACCCCTTTCATTACCCACGCACAGGCCTAGGAGCCCATCTAAGCATCAACCTCGGAAAAATATTGGGAAGTGGATTCATGAAGATTACGACAAGAGTTAATAACATAAATTCTTAGTTAACTTATTTCTATTTGAATGAAAAGCAAGTAGATTTAATATCTGCCTGAAAAATAGAGTAGCCTACTAAATATCACAGACTAATTACCTGTATTTCAACATTTTCCATTATTGTGTAGGTTTCTCCATCAAGCAGCATTAAATCATCACCTATAACTTCTAATTGTGAATCAACTGCAATCGGCCTGTTATCAATTTCTTGTTCGGTTGGGACCTGAAATAAAAGTAATGATGAAACTTGAATGATGACAGTATTTGACAGTAATGATGAAAAATAACAGAAATAGAACTAATGAAAAGACTTGAATGATGACAGTATTTGAATACCGGCAGCTAAAGATCAATAAATTAGGCTGTACTCTACTCAAGCTATGAACAATGAGCATTTAAATTCACTTCAGCTTTGCACATACAGTAGCGTTAACTTAGTTGGTATCCATAATTATTCAGCAATCAATAAGAATATTATTTAATTTGAGAATCTTCAGGAGCTCAACAAACAAAGATCTGAAGCATCCTATGTTTGTGAGATAGCCTAATTATTTCATCAATAAAACAACATAACAACATTGATGGAAAAATTATTACTGTCAGATCACGGCCGTGTCAATAATTTATAAAAAATATATTTAAAATTTCAAGCACATTCATTATTAAACATTTGATGCAATAGAAATATTATTGCATTTTGAATTTCATCTAGAATTATCACTCACTACTGAGATTGAAATTTTATAGAATGTAGAGTTAGTATAGAATACGGTAATAATTTATTATTGGCTTACCACTCCATTTTGATGTAGCAAACTCCTTATTAAATCCGCTCTTGATAAAAATATGGAGGCCTCTTCTTCCTCAGACATTTTAAAACTTGTTGGAGATACAAATCAAATAGATAATATTCGAATTTTATCAATATTATTATCAAAAACGTGGTCGATTCTTTGTAACAAATTGGTTACTATGGATTGTAGGTTAGGATACCACGTTACCACGAGTTACGCCAAACAAAATAGCTTCACTGCCTTCTAGTGTGGTCGAAAGAAGCCATGACTCAAGTTGTGTCGATGCTAAGAATAAGAAAGTTGGGAGTAATAAAGCCATGTCTATACTTGTGGCAGTTATACGCTCTCTATATTGTGAACTGTTCTGTGTTATAAGGTATTCAGAGAACTTGTGTCTGACTCATGGAAAAATTTGTCACTTCATGGATTTGAAAAGCCATATCTTGACTTGAGACTGTATTATAGTTATAGCATTGGTCATTTTCAGACTTACGTCAACTAAACCATATGATTTTAACGATTATTATTCCACACAGAGTTATGGCCTTATTACTGTGAGAAAGAGCAAGAAATTCTGATTCCAACGATACCCATAACTCAATTTCGACTTTTTTTGACTTGTGGCCGTATTACTTTGACAGTGCGATTTTATTGGAAGTATTACATCTGAATTTTAAAATTTTGCCTAATTGAATTTTGTGGCCCCCACTATATAAAATATGTGTCGGGATGCCACTACTCTAAATCATGCTAAATTTATTAGTTACAAATATAATGCTACTACTTTACTTGAATATTAAATTTTAATTTTTAAAGAAAAAAAAACATGCATTTTTAATAATGGAGAGCTAAAATATATGGAAGGAAAATTAAAATGATAAGAATTTGAAAATGTATGATATAATATAATAATAGGAGGGTACTATTTTTAGAACTCTCAATTCAAACTAGTCTACTGATTGAAAATTGAAACAATTGATAATTGAAATATTATAAAAAGAGAAAAAAATGAAAGTATAAAATTAACAAATTAAAATCATCATATACATAAACCTGAACAATGATGGAATAAATAATAGTGAAAAATATAATTGTTTCCAATTCAAGAAATCAAACGTTCACTGTGACTTATTTGATTATCAATCAACCAGGTTTTCGTTTTTGCTTTGAATGTATGAACAACTGGAACTACTTCTTTTATTGCTATTGGCAGTCTATTGAATATTTTTGGTCCTAAATACATGACTGATCTCTGTGCAGCTGAAGTTGTCATCCTCGGAATTGCCAAATCCATGTTCCTCCTGCGTGTTCCATGTGGGTGATTCAGGTTGAGAAAAAGTTGAGAATGCACATGATTATTTCTTTTCTATATATTATTTTTTGTATGAAATGTAACATGAAGTGAATAAAGTATTCGATTTGAAGTGTTTGAATAAGTGGATATAGGGATTATTTTAACTGAAATAGAACTGTTTCATTGTAAAGAAAGTTTAGTGATGTCAAATTGCTGATCATGACAGTGACTTTTATGACTTTACGAATTGCGATACTGTCGATTTCAATTCGAGCTCCGAGCTACTGACGTTCTGTCATTATATTCTCTCCGAATTTGTGTTTCAGTCACAAGATATAATACGTAAAATAATAAATAAAAAATAATATTAGGAATTCAGGGTGTACAGAACGTATACTACTGTCAAGTAAGTCAAGTTTCAGGAGCAAACTCTTCTACAAGCTTATATGGTCTGAAGCTTGATTTCTGAATTATTGACTAAAGAATGATGATTTTTCAAGAAGTCTAAAAAATAAGATAATTTGAAAAAATTGTACAAATTGAACGTTTCAATACTGTGCATTGTCAAATTAAACAGTTATTTGACATTGGTTGAGTTGAATTCGATTCAACTCAACTCGATGTATTGATGTATGATTGTATTGATGTATAACTCAATGTATTGATAAATATGAGACTACGACAGCTTCTACTCTTTCCATTCGATATTAATAACTACATCTGCAATAAATATCACCTTCTACTAAAAAATTGTATTGTTTACTTCATATTATATTAATCGCGTTGATCCCATACTTCACTAAAAACATCCACTGAAAACTACTGAAACTCTGGATAGTAGAGTGAATTATTATTCCAATATTGAATACAGAAATTGTGCAATTGTCATGCTGATGAACACATCGAATGAAGTCAATTTCAAGGTCATAATATTAGATACAACTGTACAGTTATCAATATTTTGTTTATGTTACTGTATTGTGTTATACAACACAACTGCAACAATGCAGTTCCATTACTAGCCAATGGATGGATATTGACCATTATGAGTTATAAATATCGGATATTGAACGTTATAAGTTATAAACGAATAGTGTTCCACTGTTATCAGCAGTGTGGGTGCACTAGTACCGTGGACACTCGACTCTATAGTGATATGCTTTTCTAGTCAAGAATGATAAGGCTAGCTATCAATAGGTGAGATAGCGACATTCCCCAGGGTCCTTTGTTTAATAACATGGGGTTCCCCTCACCCCATTTAAGGGAGGGTTACCCCTTCGAACGATAATTTAAAAGCCAGAGGACGTTAAGCGATTTTTCCGGTGACTCCCCTCTATCGATGTGGGATCAATGGCTATTGCCACATAAAAATGAAAGTGAACAAATTATTTTTTCAGATTCAATTTTTCCCCATTCATCTGTGAAATGTGGAGCGTTTAGTCAAGTTATGTTTTTGCCCGTGAATTGACTCTAAAATTGATTGTTCCCATAATTTGAAAAAATAAAGAGGCCTAAAACATTAGTAGTCGTTTGTCTTTGAATTTGGAATGTCATTGACTCATTGAACAGTTCACAGTTATGTATCATCTAATAGTGTATACTTAAAATTGTAGAAAAATTTCATCACAATATCTAATTTCATACGAATTTTTCAGCAATTAATCAGCTTTTTAATGTACATTTGAAATTGTAGACAAATTTGTAATTTTATTACTATATTCAATTACATTCGAATATCCTTTTTGAATAAGTTAAGTAATCTACAAGACTTCTCTTCCACTTCACTTGGAATATGAATAATAAACTAATGAAACTTGATAAATTTCACGCCTTATAAGAGATTAAAAAGCATAATGTCTTCTATTCACGAGAAGAAAGGCATTCGCCTGTATTCATGGGGCGAATATAATCAGAGCACATTGATTTGGAATGTTGCTCTAAAAATTATCTGCTTACTAAAAACTCAATTATTAATCTATGAGAGAACGATTGAAAATTTTAAGATAAGTTTCCACTAATTTTGAACAATAAGTTTCAATATCAGCCATTCAAATTCAAATAAGTTCCAAAATGAGACATTCAAATACGATGAGTCGATCCAGTGAAAACGAGGCTCACTCTGTATGACTTTGAATCGTGGTTTAATTAGCAGGGACTCGAATAGAAGAGACAGCAATCATAGAGCAGTTAACATTGAATAAGGCGGGCGAAGTAGAGGATCGATAGTCCATTATAGTCGCGAGTAAGATGCAATTAAGATGACCGCATCTGAGCCAGAATTTCGACGGATCTGACTATTTTGTCATGGCACGGTCCGGTAACTTCGAGAAACCATTAGCCCTCGGGTGATGCACTAAAACCAACCAAATATATATATCTTTGTCTTCATAGCTTACTTGCGGTATAAGGCCCGTCCATTCTAAAACAAATCTATAGATATATTCACAATAGATATATCTTTGTACTCATATCTTGCCTAAGGTCCGTCCATTCTGTTTAGTTAACATACAATTCGTCATTGGATCTCAAGTTATCCGTCACCAGCAGACGGGTCACAGTAGTCTCTGAGGAGACGGGATTTCCCTACTTAAATCCCTTGAACCATAGAAAACCGACCAAGCCTGAGGAAGCTGGATAACATCCCTTGGATCGGGCTGGACCTAATAGCCTGAACATACAAAGCCGCAGGAAAGTACAGTCGATTTAGGAGACTCGTCTTGCATTGAGCGCAAACTATCATTTGATTTGAGTGGTTTGGAAATTGGAGTATGGTGTACATTCTGAGGCTTTGAGTTCATGGTTCATGTATTTGTTGAGGGTCCGAGTGGATGATTTTATTTCATGAGTTTGATAAATTTAATATGCTTTTAATTGTGAGATTTCCAATATTATTTGACCTTGTTGCTATTATTTTATGTCAGACCAACATAAATTTAAAATTCTATTTGACTTTTTCTTGCCTTGAAGCGACTCATACACTTACGAACATTGCCATGCTTGCACGCTGTGCCATTTTTATATTGGTTTTTATATCTGTATAGAATGGACAGGCATGCTATATAGATGTAATAGAAAATTGGAAAGACGTTCAAGTTCAAGCACGGTGTGCGATGCTGGTGTTTGAGTTGCATATGAGTTGCGGTGACAGGTTTCTAGTTCTTTTCAATCGTTTGCTTGACTAGATTCCAAACCTTCCAAATCTAATTTCAATTTGAAGTACGAATTGATTATTCTGCATTTATAATTATTGATTATTCTGTAATTTATCAGCATTGTGATAATATATGTCTTTTTATTATTAGATTGTTCAATTGTTAGTTTGAAAAAATATCTGCAATTACAGTACATAAATAATATCAGTTTCATCAATAAAACAACCTCCAAGCTCAGACATAATTTAATTTGAAATAAGTTCCAAAAAATGTTTCATTAATAAATTTATCAATGAGTTGATCCAGTGGAAAATCTGAAAAATCCACTGAAAATTCTGAGGGGAGAATGTGCTGATTTCAGTCAAGATAACTTAAAGATAGTTAAACACGCATGTGGATATCTGTTGATGAATAAAAGTTTGTGAATAAGTGATGTAAAAACCTGAAAGGATGAATAATTGTTTCGATGCAAAAATAATGGAGGAGAAAAAATGTTTTTGTAAGAGTGTGAGTTGCTGCAAGACTAAGTAAAGAGATGAGTAGATGAGTGATTGAATAAGTGAGCACATCAGAGAGTGAGTGAGGAATTAGCGAGTGAGTGAGTTGACAAAATGGATGAAGGCAGGATGAGTGAGGGGTTGATGGATGACAGGCTTGTCACCGAAGTTGTAGTCTTTTACTAATTGTTCGTAATTAACAACCTTGTGACTTTAACTTAGTTAAGTTTGCCTGCTTGACAAAGTCCTGACAGTCCCAAGGCGCGCCAAAACTTCATCCCCCACCCCTCAACCTTCCAGTAAGTCATCTCCCCCTCCTCACCCTCTCGAAATTTCTTGACACCTTCCGAGTTTCTCCCCGTATTTTTTCCTCGGCGGTTAACTCGCTTTAAGAAATTACCGTATTTAATAGAGCGCAACGAGGGGCTGTAATGATTTTCTTCTCAATTAGTCGCGCCACTGAAATATTCTTCGGTTTAATCTGATGTCATGTTCAATTTTCGTTAACTCGATGCATATTTTAAAATGAGAAGATAATTATGAAGTTGGAGTATAAGATGTAAGAAGTAAAGGTATGAGTAGTGAGACTAAAGTAAAAGGATTAGGTTCAAGAATAGTTATAATGAGGTAAGGGATGGTACTTAACAGCTGATAACAGTTATAAATAATTTCATTGGAGTAATCACGTACAATTGGTTTCGAAATTGGATTCATATTTGGAAATTGATATATTTGATAATCTTATAATTGATATATTTGATAATCTTATAATTGATATATTTGATAATTGAAAATTGATATATTATAATTGGGGATTGATATATTGGATTACAGAAAATTAAATAAGATCAGTAAAGAAAATTACTATTGTCAATTAATACAGTTCCTCACAGTAAATACATTGAAACCACGTTAAAAATTGACTCAAAATACTACTATGATTCTTTTAGATTATTCGATTCAATTCAATTAATTTGCTGCAATTTTCTACAGAAAATAGAAATTATTATTATCTGTAGAAAATATTAATTGTTAAATAAAATATAACATACATTCATGAATATTTCATGAAGTGTCTAGTGTTAGATTTGTTCATCCATTCAAAAAAATGGAGTCTTTAGACCAACCAATGGAATGCTTAGCCGCCATTACTTGTCTGTGATTGGATGACGATGTTTCAAGAGGATTCAGTTGCCGTTGGAAATCGTATCCACCAATAGGATTGCAGGAGGCCTGCCATGATGGGGCTTCCAATACGGTGCATGAATTCAGTTGATTCTTCGTCACTTGTTGACTTTTTGTTTATGATGAATTAAAAATCGTGATTTAATGTTTATTTACCACATTGAATTGATTAATTTAGTTTTCCAAATCACCGATTAAAATAAAACTAGCTTCGTAGCTCGATTTCAATTTTGTTTACAATTTATTACCCTACCCAATTAATAATGATAATCGATCAATCATCCTCCAAAACTATCAATCAAAAGTGTAAAGTAATTGAGAATTAACAATAATCATCAATGAATTCATAACTTTTCAATGTCAGATCATTAGTGAATTATTATCGTATTCAATAGAATTTCATCATATTATACATTTGAGATTGATAAATAACTATTGATGATATCAATGAATATCATCTCATTCATCATAGTATGAATGTTTTTCCTTGATTAAAATTATATCAGTATCCATGGATGATGATGAGCTTTCTAATTATTCCACTTATCTTTCAAATAATAATTCTATGTCTGGTTATTCCATCTTGATAATCAGAGATCATCCTTGGGTTGAAGTCCGATTTAGAAACTTGAATGATGGTTCTATCCATTATAGAAGTGGATGTGAAAAATGAACTTAAAATAAGTTCTACATAACATGTAGAATGATATACGACCGGAGTTCAATTACATACGCGAAAAAATTGAAACAAAGATGACATCCCCCCAAGGGAGGTGTTATTAAAAACCTATCCAGATAAAAAGTTAATCCATTAATACGGGGAAAAGAATATTGTTACTTGTGTTTCAATTAATTAGTAGGCGCAATTTTACAAGGGTCAACTGTAATAACGGGGCTATTGTGTAAGGACAATTCCACCAGAAAAAAGGGCTGACCTGTGTTATTAAGAGATTCGAAATTGGATGGATCACTTGCGCCAAAAACACGGGTTATTTTTGAGTGTGGAGACTAGTGCTGTGAAAAAAACTACAAGAGTTTTTAATGTTGCATGTGGATCACGTCACGAGAGGCTCTACTATAGTGTTAGCCCTAATTAATTATCCACCTGTCAAGATAATAGTTAAAAATGTAGATAAGAGATGGAAAGGCACACACCCTTTCAGAAAAAAACTAATGGTTGTCGTTTTAAAAAATTGGAAATTGAATAATTAATGTGAGGGGACTACCCTGAGGCTGCTGTACAAGCTTGTAGTGTTGTTCTAGGTCAGGAAGATATGCAAATATTGCTGGGCATGAGTGTCATCGTAAACAAGTTTTAATTAGTTTGAACAATGCATGAGCCACACCCCGTTGCAATTAGCTGTTATCGGAGCAACCCTAACTGACAACTTTGCCAAGGAGTGAGGCGTGAAGATCGTACAGACTTCAAGTTCACTTCCAGAGTTGGGATTTGTTGGAGATTGTGTAACAAACTTCAAATTTTACAGCTATTCAACTGCTGCATCAACCAACAAATTATGTTGAATTTAAAGTTGACTGCAGTGCAGAGCATCTAAGCTTGAGTATATATTCCACGTCGAAAACTTACATTCAATGGTTAGAATACAAAAAAGTAGAACCAAAATGAATAATAATTATTATAATATTAAGTATGTTGGATTTTAAGTAATGACTAATGGTCATTTGGTTACAGATTCATGATATTCTAGAGAACGTATAATAAACATAATAAATATATTATTGTATCACTATTCAACATCTATGTTATCAAGAAAAAGAATTATAAAAATATAAAATCGTCTCATATAGGTATAGTAAAATATACAGAGTTGAGGGGAGTTATAAAAGAGTATAATCGTAGAACATGCTTTTCAACTTCTGGAAAAAATTGCACCCTTGAACCTCTGAAACATTGAACCCTTGAAAATTTCAATCCCTATACCCAAAAGAGTTACTAAGTTCTAGTCCTTTATATTTTTATTCACAAAAATTTGAGATAAAAGCTAACTTTGAATCATTGATAATAGTCAATTACACAATCCTACACACTCTAGTACCGTACATCAATTTGTTTGTATCAAAAGAACAAGACAAAACCTCCCCTAATGGCATTGAACAATCACCATTGCCGAAGATAATCAATTTACGGCAACTGAATCGAGGTAGCCGGACAATCTTGATGTTAATAATTGCCCCCGTTTTCAACAGTCCCCCAACAAATGTTTCATGCAGTCCTCGACTAACAAGACATTCGTGGGGTTCGAAATTCGCGCCATAAATCACGAACACGAAAAATGGAGACATTGACATGTTTGGTAGCGTTTACATGTCTCGATCGTCGACTAATTCGTTTAGTTTCAGCTTCGTGTAAGTCCCAGACGAGAATTGTCCCCAAAATTCTGGCATCGATCAAGTTGTTTCGGCGACTTTTTTTATTATTAACACACCTTTCCCCCGACGGCTTGAAGTCACATCTGCAAGCGCCTGTTACAAAATAGGGTCCAGCTACAGCATTCATCACTACTTTAACTCTTCCTGTTTTTTCTCTCTTTCTTTTTCACATACTCCCTCCTTTTTTCTCTCTTTTCAACAATCTCTTTTTAATTTCCTCGCTCTCCCATCCACACGATGCTTGTCTCGTTCTGCGAGATTTTTTAATCAGATTTGTTGCTGTACGTATCTCCCTCTCGACTCCAGGAATATTGGGACGCCGACCTGGGATCCCCCCATCAAGAGTATCGAACTGATTGTTGGATAACAGAATAACGTTGTTAGTTGTTAGATGTTATGGTTGGGTGAAGGAAGGTTTGACAATTTTGATAAACAATGAAGGAGTTTCATCATCCAAAAAATCAATATCTAGAGAAGTTGGGTTACCACGGTAACCTTAGTAGGATTATACTTTATTATAATAATTATATTAGAATACTTTTTTTTAAATGCTAGTGTCTGTTTTTCAAATTGAAACAAACTTACATCATGTTCCCTATCAAGGGATAATTGGTTATGTTGGTGACGTGGAACAACGCTACTCGGGTCTCCCCACTATTAAAAGCCATACGCTTAATAATAATAATCATCCCACAAATTCAAGGAAATAGGGATTACTTTACCAAAATATTATAGAATTTAAAAATAACAGGAGTTATTGTCATAAAACAGATAACAGATTTTCACATGACTGAGAAAAATATTGAAATAATAATTTAATGGTCAGATATTCAAGGGAGTAGCGGTTATGAACTTTATCAATGTGTACTTGAAAATTAATGCTCACGACTCAGAATAATCACAGAAAAATCAGAGTAAGTAAAAGCAGTAAATCGAAGTCTCAAATCAGAATCCCATTACTTTTTTGACCATGAAGTTATAATGATGATAGAAATATTCTGTATTCAAATAGTGACTAAGTGATGATCTTATTAAAATATATATATACATATATAACAGAATATTGATTGAGTATTATTGTTGATTATCAATCAATTGAAAATTCTTAAAGAGAATCAATTGTTATTCATTAATTGTAATTATTAATTAAAGTGATTAGTAATTAAATACAGACTAGGATTGAAAATATAGAAATGAAGCTAATATTATCATTATTCATAGCAGTTCAAAAATCTATGTACAGGAATTCATGATTCAGGTATGTAATAATGATTTTCAATTCAGCGTTAACAGAAAGTCAACAGAAATAACAAAGCATTAACCAAATTCGAGCTGTGTATTGGAAGTCACCCCTTAGCAGACGATGGAATGCTTATTCAAATTCTATTGGTGGATACAATTTCAAACCGCAACTGCTTCCTAACACGTCAAATCAGAGTCAACCAATCAGAGACATGTAATGGCGGCTAGGACACTCCCCACCACCAGCCATCTCATTTGTTGGTGGAATAACACCAATCCGCCATTTTGTTCAATGAATAAACGAATCAACAAGTCGGAAAACGTTTTCTACAATGTAAAGTTAATTGAGAGAATCTTCCTTGAGAGCTAACTTGTCTTCATTTCATAGTTTAATTTTTTCCAGCTCTCTAGCCTTCTTCTAAAATTTATAGTCATTATTAATAATCATTCGTATTCTAGTAACATACGACTCCGAAACCAATTTAATCTATTATCTACCACTGGAAAACTTGCAACTCTCCTCTAGTTTACGAACGCGATCATTCTAATAAGGGCGTCCTAAACTTGGAGTAATTCAACTCGGAGACCTTCATCCCTTCCTGGAAGGGCGCCCCGAAAACGATTCGCGACAACGATATTTGCAAAACATAAACTCAGCTGAGGTGTCAAGGTGCAAGTGAACCCTTACAAATTTTACGAGCCCTTGAATGAGCCCTGCGCTGTCTTAAATATTGCCCTTTGCCGGGCTTCCTCCTTCCGCCCCCTCCCCACTTTCCAAACTGTCTTCCAAAAACTCGAGATCAGAACGCAGTAAATTCCTTCACCTTAGTGAGAGACCGTGCTGTAACATCTTGCTTGTTTCACCCCTATCTAGACTCGCACCCTAAATAAACCAACATCTTCTAAAGAAAACCGCTTGTTCTGTTTTGCTATTGTGCCTTGAAAATAAAACTCCAACCCCTACTTCGGAAAATTCAACCACACATACACAAACTGAGAAAAATGTACCGCTTTCCCAACGTTCTATCGA
Source organism: Laodelphax striatellus (assembly GCA_017141395.1). Taxonomy (NCBI): domain Eukaryota; kingdom Metazoa; phylum Arthropoda; class Insecta; order Hemiptera; family Delphacidae; genus Laodelphax; species Laodelphax striatellus. The sequence continues at coordinate 9,666,498 of CM029534.1, forward strand.
AAAATGTATGTCTGGAACCCCTCCCATGTATGCTCAAAGGTAGCTGCTACCACTAGAAACTATGTGTTTTCTTTCTTTTCTCCACAAGTAACAATCCAAACTGAATTGTTTCTCAAGGTTTATTTAGTGTAAGGGCTGGTGTGTTTCCTAGTTTTAATTTTTAAAACAAATAAAGGTTGGAAGGATATTTGGTTTCAGAAATCATAATTTCGTTTGATGTTGATCCATCTTCTTTTCACTGGTACATTAAGTTGAAAGAAATATACACTTGAATTATTCATAACATATTCCCACTTCTTGAACTAAAACCCAGAAAAAGAAAGCCTGGTTTATGTTTTGATATGCTCTCCACTGTAAGCAAAAATATTAGCGTAACACTTGAGTCAGAGATATTGTAGAATTTCTTAGTAGTAGGTAAAAGGATGTAAAGTATAAAGAATGATTTGAGTTTAGGCTCAACTCAACTCTGAAGATGATGCCAAGTATTTTTTTAAATATATCTAATTGTTTCCATTCATTCGCCTAACTTATTCAAAGTTACAGTTACGAAAGTTACGGCTAGTTGCACAGAAATCCATTTAAATTCAACTAGCGTTATTTACGTACTTGCATTAAAGTTTTCGTTCATTGGGTCTTGTTGTATTGGTTCCATTGAAATAATTTTTGAGTAAATTCAATTGGATTTCCGTTCAACTGGCAGTTGAAAATTTTTACGAGGAAATTTATAAGAACACTGAAATTCAGCTTTTCAAAATTCCAGCTTTCAACTATGAATATTTCTGTTTCAAATTTATCAATGTCAAAATTTAAATTTTCGAAGAACTTATATTATTGATAATTTGGCTATTTTCGGTTAGAAACTTTCATGTAATCTTCTACAATATTCAAAATTTCTCAAGTGATTGCTTTTGGAGTGAAAATTTGTGACAGTGAAAGATATGCAACATAAACTACAGGGTGATCGGAAATTAGGGACGAATTTTAAACTGCTGTAGCAGTTTAAAAAATTCTTCCCTAGTCCTATAGATTTGGACTGTATTCTAAATTGGAAAAGGGACAGTTCTGGGCTTTAGCCTGTTTAACCTTAAATTTTAGTATTATTTTTAAATTACTGAATGAATAAATAAATATAGAGAACATTTACAGAGTACATTTTATAGGGAACATTTATAGATGAGAGAGCATTTACGAAGACATTGCAATTCAGTTTTTACAGAAACTATAAGTATATTATGGATGGGTGTTGAATACAATTAACTCAACAGATACATTCAAAGAGAACGTTTTTGCTGACACAGCAATTGAGAAGCGAAAAGAGCCTCTCGTTGATCGAGATGTGGCCGTCAGTTAAGTGGAGTGAGGAGTGTAGAGGGGCATTGAAAGAAACCGTTGAATATTTCAGAGTGCTTGAGTTTACTGGCTGCAGAGGTGTCCCTAACTGAGTAGTATAGTGCGGGATCTCCACCCGAATTGAGCCTCTCGAATCGAGCTTACAAGTAATTTAAAATTACCCGCAAGAGCGCGACACACGACCTCGGTAAGGGCTAACTCGATAAGGGCAAGGGAGAAGGGAGGTCGGCCCTTGGTCGCTCATGAAACTTGTACAAACGCCAAATTGCAGGGCTGTCCTACGAAAGGCTATACTCGAATTATGATGCCGCCCGCTCCCTTCAAGGTGTAGGAGGCTATGGGGCACTCAAGTCTGACCAAAGATCCGAGGTTGGATCAAATGGATCGTTGTCAAATTTCATAACTACTGGTAAGCAACAAGCGATAGAGTAGTGTAACGGCAAAGCAAGGACGCCACTGGTATTAGCCTACGCAATAAGTTAGTCGATTGATTACAGAATGATTTACGTGAGTTATGGGAAAGTCTAAGAATAATAGGAAAAGGATAGTTAATTTTCAAATCTTGAAAATTATAATTGGGATGCAATTGTTGTGGTGACAGAGATATTTTCTTTTTTTAATTTTGAAATTGAATTCATTTCTTCATAAAAATACATTACAATACCCCATTACATATATTGCCACATTGGCAGTCCTCTAAAGTGATGGAAAGTGGTTTGAACTTTGAAACTGTAACTGGTGAGAAAACGTTATCCTGAAATAAAGAAAAATAGGAGTAGGAGGAGGAGGGAGGAAGAAGAAGAAGAAGAAGAAGAAGAAGAAGAAGAAGAAGAAGAAGAAGAAGAAGAAGAAGAAGAAGAAGAAGAAGAAGAAGAAAGAAGAAGAAGAAGAAGAAGAAGAAGAAGAAGAAGAAGATTGCAACAGAATTGAATCAATTCCAACATCTATAAAATAACGTCATTTCCTAGGAGCTTCTTTCCATTGCTTTCGTATAAAAATTTGAGTATAAAAATTATTGCTTTCGCATACAAAATAAATTAAATAGGATTACCATAGAATATCCATCATGTTTCAGATTAACGCAATGGTAAAATTCGAACAATTAAGAATGTGATTCAGCATGATAGTAGTAGGACAATACTGAATTATTGGAGCCACGAATTATGAGACTGAGTGACAGGTCGCAAATAGCATCGAGAGTAGCATCTCATCAATTAATGGCAAGCATCGATTATTAATCAGTGCAATGGATATAGGGACAATTATTGGACAGTAGGACACTCCACACTAATAATATTGATTCCATCAGTCTATGCACTAGCAATCCTACTCTATCGATTTAGCAGAATGCGATTTAAAACAAACCAAACTTATTCATCAAATTCCATGTATAACCCTGAATAAACTTGAATTGAACGGTTGATTTGTAAAGTAATTTCACATGAGATTATGCATTAAATAAATTCCAGCGCTGTAACAGTACATGTCTAGTATATGGATACATTAGTGGATCGCAATACAAAAAAAGTGTAGAATCGAATATTATCAAATATAGTATACTCTAATCAGTATCAAAATTTAAGAGAACTTACTTTTCATTCTTACTAATGTTTCAATGTGATTAAAATCCCATGAGCGGATCTCTTTGAATTATTATCAACTAGCTGTCCCGGCGAACTTCGTATCACTCAATGCTGAAAGTTGCCACCGTGGTCGTCTTGGGAAGACCTATATTGTAGCATCTTCAACTACACATTGATTTCAAAGGAGCATTATTGTTTGGACTGGATCAAAATGGATGTCGTGTTTGATAGGTTAGGTCATTAATTTACTAATTATTTATTAATTATAAAGAGATTTTCATATATTTTAATACATATTATGTTAACCAGTGCTTTATGTCTAAGATCAGTTGAAAGTTGAAAGCAGAGTCTTCATATTATTCGAAAATAACCAAAGAGCATCCTATAATAACATACGAAGGGTATGATCGAAACTGGGCACTCAACATTTCTAGAAATAATAAAATTCTAGAACTATTTTCTTTCATTAGGCCTATAATTGAATATTTGATTGTATATTTTTTTTGCAAAAAAGAAATCCATGCTATCTATCGTATTTATTCCGATTCGTCTTTCTTCCATTCTCAATGTGAGCTTCGAACAACCGTGACGTACATAATCTAAATCTCCATAACAAAACTCGGGTGAAAAAATTCCATTTTCAAACGAATTTTGTATTAACAATGCCCGCAACGCATTGCCAATAGTGTTTTAACCGGACAAAACCGTCGATACTTTCACCGGTGTACATTGTAGTCATTCAATTTATAGCAATAGACCAGCTGTAATAATCATAATCGCGATAACACTGCGGTAAAGTGGAGGCTAGTTGTTTTGTTCGTGTGCTCTACTCCATACCGTTCAGTAGATCCCGCTGAGAGTATTTCTATAAATTTTGTTGTTAATGGGCCATAGAGGAGTGGCGCATATAGGGCTCATGAGGCCTAGGCTTCGCACGTGAAATACTGCCAAATTTGTATTAGAGCTGGTGCCCGAACAAAAATTGATCAATTGATGTGTGAGATACGAGCTGGCTGTATCTCATCTTTATTGCAATTTCGGTGCAGTTGGGAGTTCACTTGGATATTAAATCAAAACCGAATCTGCATCGCCCTGTCTCCAATTCTCTCTTTTGCCCTTCCATACAAATTCATTCACTTGCTCTATCTCATGAACTAAATACCTCTCGCAACGAAGAACACTCTATTCATCTCATACAGACTCTGTCACAAATACCTCATGTTCTAATTCTAATATATTGAAATATCAGTATTTTTCCTTATAATATTTATTCAGTATTGTTTTTCATGTAATTTATAATTTGACTGTATTAGTATTATTATTGAATACATTGGGCCTCCTCCACTCCATTTAGTTTCCAGGTGGCTCAGTTATTTTAAAAATTTTCTTAATGATACGCCTATTTTCTTTCCCAGACTCTCCCTATTTTCTTCCTCAATTATTGTTTTGTTACACACAATGTGTTCCTCTTTTCAGCTTAATCCTCACTACTTTATCGGTATAGACTTTGAAAATTTGTTACAAAAACGTTTATAAACAAATCACACAACACGACAATTCAACAAAAAGATGTGAAAAGCTTCTTTTGTTTTGTGCTTTGCAATTCATCTGATTAACCTATTGATAATTTCAACACAATCTAGATATTTTAGTAAATATATTTTTGTAATCTAGATGACTAAGGTACCGTGGCGAAGCGTGGTATACTTAACCGGTCATCGCTGGGTATATGTCCTATAGGAAATATACGCGGCGATGACCGGTTAAGTATACCACGCTTCGCCACAGCTAAGGTAAATAGTTAATTACATCAATCTCACTCTCTATTTCAACTATCATAATATTTGTATCATCTCATCTTGAATTTTGTAATCCACATGAATGAAGTAAATAATATAATCTAATCATTCTCTCCTCAATCTCTTCCTCTCACACATATTTCGAATATCGAAATGTTGTCATCTTTCCCTCTCAACGATGCAACAGTATAATGACCAGAATGCATATGGTCATTCTGATCCCCCTTGGTTTACGATTCATGTATTACTGTTTTCCCTCATAATTACTTTCCCACTCATCCTCTCATTTCTTGTTCTACTCTTTCACTCCCCTCTACTACCCTCTCCCCTCTTCTCCACCCATTCTCTCTCACTCCCACTCTTCCACTGATTTCAACCCTCTCTCTCTTTCCTTCCATCCTTTTCCCCTCTTCATTAAACTCACTCACTTTCTCTTTTTGTACTTGTTTTTGATAGGCGACTCCCCTGGGCTCACTTGGGTCAACGTCATTATCAAAAATGTCATATGAATTGCAGCCTGTTGTCCATGAATCGATGTGACAGCTATCGAAGTTATTAACAATCGATCACCCTGATTTATACCGCAGATTCTACAGTCGATTATCGAGTGCGAATTGATCGCCACAAATCAAAAAAGTTGCTGTTATAAAGATGGAAATTATGAAATTATAGGACTCAAACTGACCATTACGAATAAATCGCCCATAAAACGTAAGATTTATAACGGTGAGAATTATGGAACTATGTAAATGTTCAGTTTTAATTGATCACCGTGAACTGAGAGATGGGAATTATAAGAAAATATACAAATCATTGAAGAATGATTTTGACAAATCTGAAATGAAGTTAATTAACTTTTCTTTGAACGGTCAATTCAATTATTATAAGTAAAAACATCAATAAATTACTCAATTTAGAAAAAAATTAATTACAAAGAGGTCCCACTAAACCTGAGACGGTTTTTCAACAGGTGCCTATTCTACAATGAAACACAATTAATTTTTAAATAGATTGAAAAGCTGTAGACTATGAATAGAACACTTTACAGTAGTATTTAATACTTCATGCTTAAATTAATGGATCAGTAAAATTAATTCTGTTCACAAGCTTATAGTTTTTATCAACATAAACACGACTAAAACCTGTAATAAAAATGAGCTTCGTTATTGAGTAATCTAACGAGCTCTCCTCTTCGCCGTATAGTCATGTCAAATTATTTCATGCTCTTTAACAGACTATTTGAACGTAAAGTTCTGTCACTTTTGACACACACTGTTCACCAATCCAACAGATAATGACGCTAAGTAACAACCTATCCAGTATTCACTTTGTACAGACTTCCACAATAGCACAGCATTCAAGCAGCTTTTTCCTCTCGGAAAATATTCATGCGAACGCTTAAGCGCTGTTGTTTAAATATTCATCTTGACACAGTTTATTAGTATGCTCTTATTTTGTTTTGTCGTTCAAAATAAGAAGTAACATGCTCTGCTCCGTATTCCCAAAGCTATTTGCCATGGCACACAGCATAACCGGTATCCACTATCTTTTCGGAATAACTGAAAGAAATTCATAGATTATTCAGACGGAACCATCCCCGTACTTCTTCTCGTGTTTGTTTTTCATTGGAAAGTGTCTTGTTTGTTTTTATACACTTGAAAGGATGTGGATCGTTGGTTGTTTCCAGTGAGACAGACTTGAGTAAGTTAGTAAAGTAAGACAAGTCTCTTGTGCTCTTTAACTGACTATTGAAACGTGAATTCTATCATTTTTGTTGTACAATGCAGGGAAACATTTAGGAAGGGTAACAGTTTCAGACCTTCATAACAAATTTGGTCCTTAACCAATGTATAGCCTTAACCAACTTTGACCTGCTCAACAGTATCATTGTCTGAAAAAATTATTTTCAGTATGGTGGTTAACTTGATCAAAGATTTCTTTATCACTTATTAATGCATTTTTAATCGATAAAATATGTCATCAAACTTGATCTAATAAAATAGAATTGGATACCAACTTGTATGGTGCGTACACACTGAACGTGAGCATGCATATGAGCATGAATATATTATAATATTATGAATATATTATGTATAGTGTGGGTAACTGCAATCAGCTATCAAATTTTAGTTTGTTTCATTGGATGGAATATTATTGTGACGCCTTTATTGGGTAATATTGAAACGTATTTGCCACTAATACGCCACTTATTTGCCAATAATTTTGCCAATCATTAAGAATTGAGATAGAACTTTCCAGTACAACTTGCAACTATTCGGCATTTATGAAATTCAAACTTGATTTTCTGAGATTTTGGAACTTCTCCGTAGTAAAATAACTATCAAGTAGTATTTATTGTAAGTAGTATAAACCTTTTAACAATAGCTTTTAACTATTCAACTTTTCAATGTTCAACTTTTAACAAACGAACTTCTATTAATTCAACTATCCAGCTTCTATTAATTCAACTATCCAACTTCCTACTATTAAATTTTGAACTATTTTACTTACTAATATTAAACTGGATTAATTACTCATTTAACTTAGTTGTAACAAAAATCAATCAGATTTGATAATCTTCTAGGTAGTTTTGGGATGTAATAGTAAGAACATTGAAAAACAAGAGATTCAACAGCAAATGAGCCACACTTCTCGACAATTTGTGTGACCAGACTCCCGCAATATCATACACCAAGTGTTACGATTAAAACTAACACGTCAGCAATTCCACTTACACAGCATCAGCGTGACGGCTCGAATTGTATTGAACAAGTTTCAAGCCTATTTGCTTTGTGGGTTTTGTGCTCGTTGTTGAAGGGCGTTTCGATTTGAGGGGGTTGGTCAAGTATGAGGGGAAGAGAGAGTACGTGTGTCGCATATCAAGTGATATGAGAAAGAGAGAGAGATAGAGTGAGGAGTTTGAGAGTGATTGAGACAGAGGGTAACGAGTGATCGGACATTGGGCCCAATTATCACAAGCCGCGTTCAATCATCCGACGACCCTTGCCGAAACCGATTTGTACCCCTCTCCCCTTTCACCTCAAAACCCCCCTTCACCCTCAACACCCCAGAATCACCTGCCCCCTTCAACTACTGCCTGACCATGTCATGTCGATAGCCGGTGGGTTAGAACATTGGAAGTGAAGGAACCAGTGTTAGGATTAAATTGAGCATCAAAACCGCATTCTCGAAAGGTTGGCTATTTTTTTAGACTGTGAACTATTATACGACAGCAGAGACGTCCTGATATTACGTACTATTAATCACACATGTATGAGTTTCACGAAAGATGGCTGACTTAGGAGGTATAAATATTTCCAGTTGTCGAGTCTAGAGCGTACTTTTAATAACAGAACCGACTTCCTCTCAAAGTAGAATAAAATAATGTTTTCAATTTTTTCAGTTATTATTGGAGAAATAAGTTTTTCTCACCTTTCAGAGAGTTATCTTGTAGGATAACACCAGTTAAGAATGCATAATTTATCGTCATCATTATTATCAACAATTATTCAATTTCTCAATTCGCCATAGTTTCAAACTCGCCTAACAATAAATTAAAGGTCACACTAATTGAATTCTATATCAGTTGGATATACCAACATGGAACTTACTTACTTTCCGTGTCCATGATCACCAGTCTTCTATTTTTCTAAATATTTCGCTCCCAAAATTTAGCCACCCGAAGGGCTTACCAACATGGAAAACTATCATATTTTGTTCAGGCACCACCAGCAAGAGAAGTAGGCCTAAGACCCACCTGAAAGATAACAAGAGTTATCGTGAGCTAGGAAAGGCCTAAGTTGAAAACTTTCAGAGTATTTTCCGATTATAAAATAAAAAATTTCAAAATTTAAAACTACACTCAATAGTAGACTACAGTCTATGCACTGTGCAAAATTTTAACTGGGGTCTCTCATCACTTTTCTGTGTAGATTCCAACATCAGACAGCATCATCATCATCATGATTCACATCAGATCAGTAGCAACAGCACTATCATCATCACTCACCGTCAGATTAGCGACAGCAGCGGCATCATCATGATTTGCAGCAACAGTAGCAGCAGCAGCAGCAAAACAGAAGAGTGACCGACTCAACTATGCAGAATGGCTTTAGCACAAAGCACAATGAAGCGAAGGATTAGCGCCGCGTGGAACGGCCAAAGTTTTCCAGCTAAAAATTTCTGCCGGCGCCGTGTAATAAAGAATGCATACTTAATCTACCCTTAACTGCATTACAGCTGCTGAATAAACCAAGGTCACAGGGGGCCTCACAGGGGGGGGGGAAGCAAACTGTCGTCGTACCGTTGCGAAAGACACATCTGTTTGAATATTTCACACGACCAGGCCACAGTGCAAGGGTTGTTATGACGTGTCAGCATCAACTCAGAGGTAGAAGAGAGGGGTTTTTGGGGGATTGGGGTTGAGGGGGCAAATAGTTGTTGAGAAAGGGGGGGGGGAGACTTTCGAGTAGTAGTTGGTGTCAGTTAACAGGCTCATCCAATTTTGGCACCACGTTCTATAGGAGAACGAAGTCTAGGCTACTAAGAGAACGTTTCAGGTTGTTTCAGGGTTTCTCCGTTGGAAGGCTTTGGTCGATATCGGTTGAAATTAGAATTCTCTCTAAAATAGTAAGTAATACTACTAAGGAATAGTAGTAGTAAAAAACCAGTGATCCGCTAACAGCACCATAAGGACATGGAATTAAAGAAGAATAATTACTGATATCTATAGTGGATTACTTGAATAGCCTACAAGAAGAAGTCATAAATGGATTTACAAAATGTTTTGATAGGTTAGCGGCAGAGTCAACAAAGAGGTTATACAAAAATTGATGGTGTGCCTTCTGAAATGCATTTATAGTGATGGTGATTAAGTAAGGTAAATGAGTAAAAAGCTTTTCAGTGATGTATTAGTGAGGAATAGCCTATTTATGTTTTAAACTTGAAAAATTTTGGGAAAGTTATTTTGCGTTTAAAATAAATACGTTGAAAAACTCCGAAGACCGTGTGCAGGAAAATATAAGGTGACATCATTGATATAGCTCAATAGGAATCTCGTTGCGTTGTTTCCGTTGGATTAAATTTAACTGTGGTTAAATTAAATATTGGATTTTCGATCAACTGGCCGGAAAACTGATAATGAGAATCGTCTCCGGGATTCGATTATTTTTCACAAACAAAATCACGTACATCCTACTCATTAAACACAGTCCACAAACACAAACCATAAGGGGCCACTAATTAATAACTCACACTTCGAGAGCATGTGATGCCACCACATTGCATCACAGTACACACTGGAGGGTGACTACAATTATAACTGAAGATTTAGAGCCGTCACTGACATTGGACAATAGATCATGGAAGTCGGTTTCGAGACGCTCCCTGACTCAGTTCGAGGTTGAGTCGAGTGCACCCTAGGCGCGAGTAAACCGGGGCCTTGGGGCGCTGTTAACTCCAAACCACTGTCACCACCAACCTGGTGATTGCTCCTACTGCATTGCAACCGTCATCATCACCTTCATTATCATCGTCATCGTCATCATCACCGTCATTATCATCGTAATCGTAATCATCATCACATGATCATATCATTATCATCGTGTCATTATCATTATGATTATTGTGTTCAATAGAATAAACATAATCATCATCATTATAATATTAACATCGTCATGATCATGATTATCATCTTCAACCACATCGTCATCGCCATCATATCGTTATTTGTTTTCGTATTTTTTGTATTGATTTTAGAATTTGCAGTGAAAATCAGAAATTTTGTGGTATGTTAGAAATAAGTTAGATTATTTTGACTATTTTCATAAGTTAGAAGAGTGAACAGCGAAAGCCTGTTGTACCTTTCCGAAGTAGTATGGATTGTACGAATTGCTAAACAGATTAAATAATTACCATATTATCTTTTATTATTATGAGCATTATTATATTGGATAGAATTGATTAAAACATCATTAACATTATAATAATAACTTATGATCAACATGTTTAACATCTTCAAGGAATTAACAGGTCCAACAAATTAAAAGGTCTCAACACGATTGAAAAGAATAGATTGATTCTGCAAATCAATTACTCTTTCTTTACTATGTCCACAAACTCCTGTGACGATCATTGAATTCATCATCATAATGACCTAATGAATCACCCAACATAATTATTACGACATATTTTCTATTGAAAAATTTTTTTTCCAAGTGAATACAATAGACAATTTCAGATTCACTTTTTCACCATAAGCATTCTTCTACCCTCCTTCCAACTTGTATAGAGATTAGATTAGATGGAGAAATAATATTATTCAGATGAATAAAATAATAATTTCACTTAAAAAAATTGTGGATGTGAACGCAGTCTTCATTTGAAATACTTTTCAAAATCCTATTATATTAAGCGAGCAATTTCTGTATGTTTATAATTATGTTTATATATATGTTTATATGTTTGTATGTCCAACGGATCTCGAAAACGGCTCTAACGATTTTGACGAAATTTGGAATATAGGAGGTTTGTGATACAAAAATTAGTTTGCGCCGGCTCTCATCCCTGGGATAACTCGCTGAAGGACCTTAAAAAGGAAAAACCGATCCTTTAGGAATCAGCTGACAGCAGAAACAAAATTTCCGTCGGCTGTGAATGATGAGAAATAGTGAAAGTGGTGATTGTGGGAGTGAGACAAGATTATTTCAGCTGCTGAGACAATGCATTTCAATCACATGATCACTCATGAAATACACAACTACACTAACGTTTTTGGTAAAACCAGCTGTTTGATTACTAGAATTGAGAAAAATATCGAAACACATAAGCTGCTCCTATTCCCCTTTTTATTTCTTATTTTTATTTATCTATAGAAAATTAAAAGGAATTAGAAATTTTGAAAATATTCCATATTGTACGGTATTGTTATTTTTAAATTTGAGGCATGAAGTTAGCCATGTGATCTGTTTTTATTTATTTGAGAATTTGAGTTTATCAAAACAGCTGAGCTAAAAATTGTTGTGGCAGGAAATAATTTAAATTGTCAGAAAACAGCTGATTGATGTACGCTCGTTTACTGACGTTAAATCAGTTGTTTTCTGACAAGTTAAAGTGATATATCAACCCATATTATTATTTCTATGAAGCAAAATTTTATAAGTGCGATTTTTCAAATGATATGCATTCAAATTATTCGATTATTCATAATATTTCGAAAGCTGAGATTGATTTTTTTATAGTGCAATGATGATTCAGTGCATAAGACTGATGGCTGTACTTAAAAAATTGTTTCATTTCATTCCTTTTTTCCTTTTAAACTTTCATTGCTGTGCCTTTGTAGGCCTATCCCCGAGCAGAGCTCGGTACCCCGATATTTAAATTAATGAGAGAACACAGTTTGGACTTCGTCTGTCTTCCATTCCTCCAAGTTGATTGTACTCGTTTGGATGAATGAAATGAACAAATATATGTACATTAATTTATATTTATTGTAAATATATTTTTACTGATATTGAATGTAACTGTAAAGGGAGGATATTAAAAAAAATGTCCGCTTTCTCCATATCCACTACTATTCTGAACTCTTCCTCCATCAAATCCCTTTCACGTTTACCAAGAAACGATTCAATATTTTCCCATACATAAGGCGGTCGGCCTCACAATATTTTCGCAGAATGTTTGCTGATCTGATGATGAATGTGTGAGGAAGCATCTCAAGGGTTTTCAGGAATGAATGTTGTTCAGCCAGCTAACAATACGACTCGTTAATTCCGCTGTGTGCTGCGCTGGTTTGCCGCGACATTTTGACACACATGTCAACAAACATGACTAATGATGGAAAAAGAGGATATAGCAGTGCAGGATGAGAAGAAGAGAAGGAAAGAGAAAAACAAGGAAGACGAGAAAAAGAAGAGAAAGAATGCGGGGTGAAAGGAGAAGGCGGTAACTGAGAAGCAGTAGAAGAAGTTGAACAGGATGAAAAAGGGGCAAGAAGGAAAAGGGAGGAAGAAGGAAGAGAAAAAACTTTTGGAATAGAATAAGGAGAATAAGTAGAAGGAGGTGACGGGGAGAACGGAGTAAAAGAGCATGAGAAGAAGAAAAAAGAGGAGAATATATGGAATAATACATGTAGAGGATGATAATGAGGGATAAGGTGAAGGGAAGAAGAAAATAGATCAGAATATCGTCAAGTAGAACAAGAAGAGAATTTGAAAGAAGGAAAAATAAGAAGGAGATGAAGAACAAGGCGTAGGAGGAGAAAAAGATCATGAAAGAGAAGTGGAAGCAGATTGGGAAGAAAGAAAAACAGATTATGATGAAGATCAATTATGAGAATGAGGAGAAGAATGAGAAGTGGTTGGGGAAGAAGTGAGGGGAGAAAAGATTGAGGTGAGAATGAGGAGAAGAATGAGAGGTGGTTGGAGAAGAAGTGAGGGGAGAAGAGAATAAGAAGGGAAACAAGAGTAAGGAAAAGAAGTAGGAGAAAGAAGAAGAAGAAGAAGAAGAAGAAGAAGAAGAAGAAGAAGAAGAAGAAGAAGAAGAAGAAGAAGAAGAGACAAGAAGAAGAAGAAGAAGAAGAAGAAGAAGAAGAAGAAGAAGAAGAAGAAGAAGAAGAAAAAGAAAATGAAGATGGAAACATTGAGAAAAAAGAAGAAGAAGAAGGAAATAGGAAGAATAAAAAATCAGGGGCGTGAACCGAAGACTAATGGTCTGTTGCTGTGTAGAAGCTGCAAAAATATTGATGGAAGACAGAGGGACGACATAAATATAACTGGATGTCACCGGGCGGTCAACACAACGCACGGATACAAGGCGCGAGTTTGTATTCACAGAGAGCGCTCACCAGCCGACGGACGGACTTGCCTCCCTCCTTATTCTCCGGAGACTTTGATTTGTGGCCAAAGTCCAGTCGACGCAGCCGAAACAAAGCACCTTTTCAACCCCCCCCCCTATCACGCCCCCCCACTTCACGTCACCATCCATTTCTGCGTTGAAAAATGCAAACGCCGAAATATGTCTGCAGTTCACCTGCCACCCTTTCTCTGAAAAGTAACGGTTGTTGGGTTGGGGGAGATTCGAAGTTGGTGCATTTGTTTTCAGAGATGTGGATTTTCAGAATTGGGTTTGAATTTATCTGACATTCAGAGAATCAGGGCAGATTTCTGAGTTAATCAAAGTTAATAAACTTTCGTAGAATGACGTTCTAATATTGTACAATAGCTTTTTGAATTCAACCGTCATAATTATACGCGTATAATGACGCCATTTGACGAAGCTCCAGTGCATCAGCATGTACAAAAGCCTATTAGATTTAACCGTCATAGAATTTGACGGAGCAAGAACATTGTTCTCCTATTAGCTCCTGTGCATGAAAACATTTCACGGCGGTTGAATTTAATTAGCTTATCGGCTTTCGTACAGTGGGTCGTTATCTGGTTGATCAATTCTACAACCTTCTTGGATCATAGAATGTTTCAAATATCAAGATGTTCAGATTTTATTAGTTCTCGTGTTATCTGGCATTAACACAATGTTGATAACTCAATAAAAAAGGCTCAAGGCTCTAGCCTTTCTTTCCCAGACTGGTTTTAATCTGTTGAAAAGGCAAAAATATTGTACTTCTGAAACTCGAAAAGGCTATAAAATACCGTAACCACAACCTCGACAGAAACGTTCAGTGAAAGAATATATTACTTTAAGCTCATATTATCACATAAGTTGTGAGTGAACGTGGTTCTATGATCGTAGACATTTTATCTGCATATAAATATAAAGGAACATTAAATAATGAATTAGAATGTAACTTAAGGTCAATCTAGCTTGAACTAAAATGCGCGATTTGACGATGAAATAAATGTGAATGACTGCTTCCCAGATACAGAAAGGTTACACCGCAGTACAACTTAATATCCTCACTAACAATCCTTCAATAAATTGAAAACGCAATGTAGTCCGCTGAGATATACTTGTAGGCTATGTGGAAAGATACGGTAGTCTGATGTAATGGATGTTTTGGCCCCTGAAAACACTGAACGAGATGGACATTTTAATTGAGTCATTGTGAGAATGGAGTTGATAGAATGTGAGCGGTAGGCGGGAAGAGAAGAAAAAAGAGTCACTGTGAAGAGAGGAGAGGTAGAGGAGAAAAATATGAAGGAGAAGTGGGAGAAGAGGTGGAGAAAAAGGAGGAAGGAGTGGGAGAAAAATGATGAGTAGAAAGAGAATAATGAGGAAAAGGAGATGAATATAGGATTAGAATAAGGACTAGGGGAACAAAGGAATGATAAGAGAAGAAAGAGAAAAAGAAAGAGAAAACATAGCAGATTATAAAGAGAAGAAGAAGAAGAGGAAAATTGAGAGTGATAGGGAAAATTGAGAGAAGGAAAAAAGAAAGGGAAGTTAGAGGAAAGTAGAAGGAAAAGGAGGTTAAGGTGTGAAGAACAGAAGAAAGAAGGAGAAGTAGAATAATAAGGATGAGAGGAAAAGGATGATGTTTTTCAGAGAATAAGTAAGGTAAATGTGATTCAGATGGAAAAGTATAGAAAAAAACAAATAAATAGGATGGATACATAAGAAAAAGGAAATATTTGGATAAGAAAATAAGAATGAGCGATGAAGAATGTTGGTGTGAATGGAATAGAGTAGAAAAAATGAGGAGAAACGAGAACGATGATGAAGAGATGAAGAATAAAGAAGAAAGAGAAAAAAACCACGGAGAAAAAGGAAAAGGAGAAGTGATGAGGAGAAAAATGAAGAGGAGAATGGGAAAATATATAGGGAAAATAGAGAGTGAGAATAAAAAGAAAGAAAAAAGGGGAAGAAAAAGAATAAGAAAAAGAAGAATGAGCATAAAAGAGCATAAAGAGACTACTGACAGAATGAAGAAAAAAATGCAAAGTAGAAAAAAGAGGAAAAGAACAATAGAAAGATGATGAGAAAGAGATGTAAAAGGAGAAAACTAGGAAGAAGTAGATAGTGAAAAGAGAGATCAGTAAGATCAGTTGGTTCCAGTGTAGTGGAGCTGTTGGTCTAGACACGAGTCATGGCACCCCGAGGACCTGATGATCGCCCAGCTACCAGCCTGCTCTACTGGCAAGTTAGTCTGCAGCAGCGTTTTCTATATCTTCTGACTTCGGAAGCGGCGGCGCGGCAGCAGCCGAATTTCCCCTGGAGAATGCGCCCAAAAACCGGCTGGCGTATTTTATAATGGCAGCAGCAGCAGCAGCAAAGTAGAAGCAGAAGAAGAAGAAGAAGAAGAAGAAGAAGAAGAAGAAGAAGAAGAAGAAGAAGAAGAAGAAGAAGAAGAAGAAGAAGAAGAAGAAGAAGAAGAAGAAGAAGAAGAAGAAGAAGGAGAAGAAGAAGAAGAAGAAGAAGAAGGAGAAGAAGAAGAAGAAGAAGAAGAAGAAGAAGAAGAAGAAGAAGAAGAAGAAGAAGAAGAAGAAGAAGAAGAAGAAGAAGAAGAAGAAGAAGAAGAAGAAGAAGGAGGTGATGAAGAAGAAAGAGGAGAAGAAGAAGATGAAGAAAAAAGAGGAGAAGAAGAAGATGAAGAAGAAGAAGAAGAAGAAGAAGCAAGTCGGCGAGCAGCCACTTCATTTGCTCCAGACGCGTCTTGCTCAGACCGCGAGGGGATTCATCCGATTTGCGGACTCCATAAACACCTCTCTTTCACAGAGATTAACGACTGCTTTGCTCCCTTATGTTTCACTGACTTAAATTACAGCGTGCGTTCGATTCTCGACTTAAATTTCGTGTTCGATTTCGCTTTTCTTGCAATTCACGTCGGCCGCTCTTTAGTTATGGGCCCCCCAGCTCACATGTTGCCAGTTCCCACACGTAGTCTCTTTTCCCTCCTGATCGGGCTGTCTTCCTTGATTTAGATTGAAGCTGATAGCACAGATAAAGCTCACATTTAGTTGTCTTCAGAGTGTGTTTCTTGGATTATAATCAAAGGTACACAGTAGCATCACACCATAGCACATTTACTATGTTGTCTTTCAGATGTATCACTTGGTTTAAAAACTGTTGATAATCATGCTGTTAATCTTGGACATGTCGAATTCATGGACATTTAAATTACTCTTTAAAAAAATGTTAATAATTGTGCGTTGATAATCATAAAGTTACCTCTAGATAACTAGAGATGAAGCTTATTTTGTCTGGTGTGATGGTGATGAGATAGGAGTGATCTGTATATTTATGAAATTTATTTAGTTTGAATGCTTGAAGATGTGGGTTTATTCGAATATAAGGGTACATATTCGGATAATAGGATAACGCATCGTTTCTGAAACTCGTCCGCTGTTCAAAAAAGCACTCATTTGCTTCAATGTATGAAGAAATGGCAAATTTTAATCTTCCGTATGAAAATGCATGCTTGATGGTCCCTGAGATTTAATCTACTGAACTTATTACTAGCTAATAATAATAATTGTGCGTTGATTATTATATAGACTAGATGTATAATACATGTTGTAAGTCTGCCGTCTGTCTGAAAGCGAATTCATGAGAATTTAAATTACCCATTAAACTCAGTCAGTGATTGTATTACAATAA
This sequence comes from Laodelphax striatellus, assembly GCA_017141395.1. Lineage (NCBI taxonomy): Eukaryota > Metazoa > Arthropoda > Insecta > Hemiptera > Delphacidae > Laodelphax > Laodelphax striatellus. The sequence goes on from CM029534.1 coordinate 9,683,782, forward strand.
TTATTCTTCACATGTTGATTTCGAATTTCAAACCCATTTTTCTTTTCCCCACCATAACAAAGAGTGACATATTTGAATTGGAAAAATACAGAAAATGACTTCTACCTTTTCAGTGGTCACTCCACTTTGAATAAGAACTTCTTGACAACTTCAATAAGAGTTGAGTGAACGCAGTAAAATTGGAAGACGTGTATGAAGCGCTCTTGTCATTTCTCATTCGACTTTATAAGTTGAGGAACAAACTGTGGACAGAACAGGGTGGAGGATATGAATAAGATACAGAAAAAGAAAAAGTTGAACAAATAGAGAAGGAAAAACAGGAAAAGAAAAAACTAGAAGACACACAGCTAAAGTTTTGTGTTGGTGGCAGCGGCCCAAGAGGAATGAGATCTCAAGAAGAAAAAAGGATGCTGGTGGCAGACGTAGAATGGAACAGAGAAGGAAGAGGAAAAAGGAGGACGAGGAGGAAGAAGAAGAAGAAAATGAAGAAGGAGAAGAAGGAGAGAAAAAGAAAGAAGATCAGCAAAGTGATAATAATTCATCTCGTGTTTGAAGAATCCACAGGAGATGCTGCTACCGGAAAAAGAAATGGCCGAACGTCCGACGATGATTTATGGAAAATATTACAACTGCAAGACGTGAAGTAACAATTTCTTGTGCTCCAGAGTGTCCCCTGAGCCAGGGTCAAGCTTTTGCCCCCCCTCCCTTCACCAAGCTGAAGTCCCCCTCCCTCCCTGGCCACAGCCCTTACATACACATCAGAAAACCACAATGTCATTAGGGAATTGGTTTCTTGAAAAAGTTGCCACCTCTATGCCTTGCCTTGGCTGCCGTATGCTCTGGCCAACACTTTTCCAGACAGCTTTTACTTCTTATTCTTCTCTTACTTTTATTCTCATTTTTCTCATCCCTTTCTCAGTCTTTCTTCTCGAATTCACTTCTCTCTTTCATCCTCGAAATATTCCAATTACTTCATTTCTACTACTGTTTCTCTTTTCTTGTAGTTTTCCCCAATCTCCCATTTGTATGTTATGGAAGAAACATCATAGAACCTTCTGTTCATCAATCCAAAACCTCCTTCAAACTTGTTCCACACTATCTGTAGCATGTAAAGCGTAACAGTTTGGATGGCTGCTGTTATTTCTTGTTTCAAATCATCAATGGTGGATGGATATTGATGATTTGAAACAAGAAATAACATCAGCTTATCAAACTGTTACGCCTGATATGCTACAGTGAGTGGAAAGAGTTTGAGGGAGGTGGACATCTCTGAACTTCTTTGTGAATGTAAAAAAACTTCTTCAATTACTCTTTGAAATGATGTATAACAGGAGGTTCTATTATATTTCTTTCATTAAAAACAAAGTTTTAAAGTTGTGGTATTCTTTTTGAATCACTCTGTATTTATCTCCTTATCTCAACACATTAAGATTCATTGCAATCTAATAGTCTTCTTCTTCTTTTCTGTTTCTTCCACATGTTGGGTTGCACCAAGGAAGATCAATTTTGATCCAGTACAATCAGGGGTGTCATTTGAGGGCAAGGGGCCTGGTTTTTATATCATTTATTATTTTCTAATGCATTGCAATAATATTGACGTCTTTATTATTAGATAATGTAATTCCATGTTCCTCTACTTCTTCACTTGCCTTGGAATTGTGTAAGAGAATGAACAAGTGAAGGGAGGTGAGTGGCGAGCTGAAGGTTTAGTGGTGTAGTTGGTGGTCGCTATTAGGTAAATGGAATAAAATGAAACATTGATAGCAGCACGTAGCACTCGGTGATGGAGAAGGAGAAGAAACAGGAGACGAAGAACAAGAATAAGGAGAAGAAAGAATTTCCAGTCGTCCAGAATGGTCGACAAGGGGCCAAGCAACCACTTTTGTGGCTACAGAATGGATGGTGGTGGAGGTGAAAGAGGTGAAGGGGTAGGAGGAGGAGGAGAAGGAGGAGGGGGAGAAGGAGGAGGAGAGGAGGAGGAGGAGGAGGAGGAGGAGTAGGAGTCGAAGGAGGAGGAAGAGGAGAAGGAGGAAAAGTGGTGGAAAGAGGAGTAGAAATATTAAGAAGTGTATGAGTAAGCACTCAAGTGTGGTAGAATGAATGAATGGATTTATTTTTCAGATATGGGTAAAGTTGAAAAGCTTTTTCTCACCAATATCCACTGGAAATCATACATGTTTACTTTACTATATGGAGCAATAAATTATATTTAGAAGATTAGGAGATTATTATTAGAAGATATACACTTAGAGAGGGCGAGAGTGAAACAAGAAGAGGATAGAATGGAGAATAAGGGAGAAAAGGTAAACTTAAACAGAAATTGAATGGGAAATTGATGAGGGAAAGGGTTGGAAAAAATGAAACTGACAAAGAAAGGTCTTCAGCTTCATTCAACCTATCCAGCTTGAACTGAGCTTGAATCAAGCATGAATCCATCTTGAATCAAGAGAAAAGGATATCCAATAGAAGAAAACGAAGCCTATTTGAAGAAATTCCTTACAACAGTCATGCCGACAAGGATGAAGACGATTACAAGTGAGGAAAATTGAAGAAGAAAGAGGAAAACGAAGGGAAAAGAAGAAAATGTGGAAGAGGGTGACTGTAGGAGAGTGATAAATGATACGATGTCGAAAATGCAATATTAATACATAACACGATTGGTTCTCGCGTATATGGGGCCGCCGCGGTAAATTGGATACGTCGTTTTGCTGCATCGAGTCCTTTCACTCTCTCTCTCCCCCTCTCACCACCTTTATCCAGTTCTCTTTCTATCAAAACACGTGATCCTATCGTCCTTTTTATCGGTTTGTGTTTTCGATTAAGTGAACGCGTCTCACACATACTTTTTCTCATCGGAAAAACGTTTTCAGGGGCGTTTTTATGGCTTCGCAAGGATTAATACTGGATAAATAGGCTGTTTATTCAAATTTGGGTGCCTCTTGAGGTGACTCTTTTATCGTTGTCATCTTAACGTTCAACGGTAAGGTATAGAATGAAATTTACTATATCTACGTATATTATGTTGAGGTAATTCAGATGTTAGTTTTTAAATTTCTCAATGTTTTTGTCATTTCCTTTGGTTCTCTAGAGAATGCCTTCAAACTATAAATAAAATTAACAAATCCTATAAATAAAAAGGAATAAATCATTTTCAGAATTGACATTCTATCGGGCTCCAAATTTGTTGTGATATCTCACTTTTTTTCTCTGAAAGCGAAGTACTCGATCAAAGATCAAATTTTTCAGCAAACTGGATATGATTGAAGTGAATCACTAACCTGTAAGATAAGGAGCTTGTAGCATTGGCAGTTCAATGTGTTGTTATGGCCCTTGGGCTGCGAAGTTGCGAACGATCCTTAGTATCGATCATTCTTGTATCCTTGCACACTTGCATCCTTAGTATATACTTGCATTCAACACTAGAATGTGTGTCTTGTGAAATATGATTTGTGAATCATCACCCAACAAGTCATCTCCTTCAGGTGGCATAAATTAATTCATTACAGACCACAGAAACGTGAATTGGAGTGCTTGATGTGCAACAACAAGTAATACCAATTGTGAATTCAAGTAATCTTCTCGAATCTGACAAATTACAGCACAAAGACATTAATAATTTTGAATTTCTATTCAAATATATTTTTCCGTTGTTTTTGGCACAAAATATGGGGAAAGTTTCTCACATTTTATATGTTTCTTACAGAAAAGACGCTCACTGCTACGCAATTGGAGAAACCAAGTGAACTGAAATTATTGTATCTTTGTAGTTTTGTATTGTACTTTTGTATCTCACATCATCTATTCTGTATCTTAAGTTGAGGACTGTTTATATCACCTGTATGTTCAACTTTGTACTGTTTGCAAAGAATTTCGTTGGCAATAAAATCCAATATCAATTTCAAAATTCTGTACAGATTGTTTATGAATGTAGACTCTCTGTGGAAATTCGAACACACATCCTTCTGTTGTTTTTATTTCCGGCAACAAATCCCCCAACTAATTCCCTCGCACTTGAATATTCAGACATGATGTGGCTGCGAAGCGCATTCGGCCGCCTCAGAGATCGACACTTTCAGCCAACAAACGCCGACACTCAATCTTATTCACACCTGAAAAACAAGAAGTGTTGAGTGTAAGAAGAAGGTGTCGGAGGTGGTCAGAAGGGGAAGGGGGGAGAGAATAAGAGGAAAGGGAAAGAGAAGAAGGAGGTGAAGGGACGAGAAAGGGGGAAAATTAGAAGAAGAAGGGATAGAAGAAGAAGGAGGAAGAGAAAAAGAAGGAGGAAGAGAATAAGAAGGAGGGAGAAGAAGAAGAAGGGGGAGTAGGAGGAGGAGAAAGAGAAAGAAAAGAATAAAGGGAAAGGAGAGGAAATGAGGGAACAGACAAAAAGAGGGGAGAACAAGATGAAAGAAAGAAGGGGAGGACGGACACGAAAAGGAAGAAGTGCAAGGAAAGAAGAAGGACAGGGGAGGAAAGAGAGAGTTGAAGAAGAAAAAGAGAAAGGTGAAAAAGAGAAAGAGGAAGAGCGAGAAAAATCATGAGAATAAGAGGAAGGCGAAAGAAATTCAAATAATTCAAGGGAAATGCCAAAGTGGAAAGAGATGGAAGGTAGAAATAGAACATTTTTGTTTAACAAGAATGAAGTTTGAAGGATCAATGAGAAGTTGAGATTAGACAGATTCAAGAAGTATCTGAAAATAGGAATAGAAGGAAGAAAATGTGAGGAGAATAGAATACATAAAGTAAGGAACTAGTCGGAAAAAAGGAATGGTGCGGAATGGGAAAAATAGATGTATGTGAGAATAGAAACAAGTCGTAAAGTGATGAGAAGGAAAGCAATGATAAATAGAAAATGATGATGACTGAATGCAAAAGGAGAATTTGTAGAAGAAGAAGAGAAAGAGAAATGTGGAAGAATTAACTGGAAGAAATGAGACAAAGGAAACAAATTGGAAAAATAATCAAATAATTGCATATAGAGTGAATTATTAGCAGAAGAATGACAAAAGAAGGTAGAATGAAGGAGCTGAAGGAAACGGCAACAAGAAGAAAGAAGAGGAAAATGGAATGAAGGAGCTGAAAGAAACGTCAAAGAAGAAAAAGAAGAGGAAAATTGAATAAAGAAGTCAACATTCAATCTTCTTCACATCAATGCATGGAGAAAAAAGGTGTTGAGAAGAACAAGAAGAAGAAGAAGAAAGAAGAAGAAGAAGAAGAAGAAGAAGAAGAAGAAGAAGAAGAAGAAGAAGAAGAAGAAGAAGAAGAAGAAGAAGAAGAAGAAGAAGAAGAAGAAGAAGAAGAAGAAAAAGAAAAAGAAAAATCGAAAGAGACGAAGTGAAGTGAGAACAGTGGCAAGAAGTCGACTGCTGATGGAATCATGCATTTTGTATGGGGGAAACACTTGAGTGGATTTCCCATGTTCAACATACAGGTTTTTAAAGTGTTGGCACACAGTCATTTGCGGCCACCTGCAATTGTTGATTAATATTAATCCGACTCACAACTCAGCGCCCGCCGTCAATCTCGCCTCTTATCTGCTCTCGCCCGAACAAAAATTCAATTCTTGCTTCCTCAGCAAATTCAAAGCTTTCATGGTCCAGTTTCTGTTTCTTGTTGCTCTGTTAGGTTACGTTGGTTGTTTTTATTACTGTACACTACACCGTTCTCTATTTCATTGGGACCAAGACACTACTGTATAAAGTAGCTTCAGATTACATGATTAAAATCCACGTATCAATAGTAGAATTCTATCATTATTTTATCAATTGAATAGCATTGATGAAAATGCTTCTTACAATAAATCATTCAATTTTTTGAACCAAAGTTGTGGCCAACTTTGTTCAAGACTGGAATCCGTATTTATGAAAGTTCCCAACTTGATAAAACATGAATGAGTGACTTACTCAAGAAAATATCGATTTCTAACCAAAAATAACCTGGTCATGGAATAGTATAATATCTTCATTCTTGTAAATACTTTATTAATTTATAAATAATGATATATTTATAAAATGTAATATTTTAAGTTTAAAAATAGTTCTTGTACTTGATTGTAGCTTTTACTATCATGATTTTGTTTGTAAAAATAACAATCATTCAACATCTAACATTATTTCAAATTTCTCCCGTTTTCTACAATTGGATGAATTTCGAATACTGAATTCTTATATAGAATTGTAAATCTATGTTGTAGTATCCATCTTATAATTTACTTTCAATCTCTGAAGATTCTTATATTCGAATGTCATTTAGTTCCAAATAAAAAATGAAGGTTTATGTTACAAAATAGAATACTCTTGATAAGACAAGATGATTGCTAGCAGGAATAGATTTTTCTTGCCAGCAATAAATTCATCAGAGCCGCATGCTTTTTGATTCACTCCAATCAACAAATTATTATCCTTTGGGGATAAACTTGTTAGTTTCATCGGCCCTGGACGCTGACAACAAAACCAACAAACGAGGACAATACAGCTGAAGAACAAGAGACAGGTAACAGAGGCTGAATCTCTCCGCGTAAAAGCTAGCCTAGAGTAGGCTGAGGGGGAGAAAAAGATGGAAAAATCTGCATGTCCACTGGGATTCGGAATCAAGGTGGACGAACGGCTTCACAGAATTGTATTGTGGAGGGAATGCTTGTTTGCGACACACTCTGTATGGTGTAGGCATATGGATTGGAGCCTACTGCTTGAAGGGAAAAAACGAATCAGATGGGTAGTTCGGTGTGAGCTGATAAGAGAAAAAAACAGAAGATTGGGAGAGAAGAAGATGAAGGAAAAGAGAAGAAGAAAGGGAAAGATAATAAAAGATAATGAGAAGGAGGAGGAGGAGATGGCGTAGAACGAGTAGAAGGGAACTGAAGAAGAACATGAACGTGATGGAGAAATAGAGAAAAATTTGTTTCAACCCGTATGGAATTAGAACAGAATGGGAACAGGGAGCAAAAATCAGGAGAAAATGCGAAAACGATAATGAGAGAAGCAAACAGAAGGTCGAAGAAGAAGAAGAAGAGAAAGGGGAAGAAGGAGGAAGAGGAGAAGGAAAAGAGAAAAAGAAGAAGAGGGAAGAGAAGAAGTAGAAGGAGAAGAAGAAGAAGAAGAAGAAGAGGAAGAAGAAGATTAAGAAGAAAGCAAGATGAGGATAAGAGAACAAGAATGAGGAGTAGAAGGAGGAGGAGGAGACATATTGTTATCATACAGAGGAGTGGGAGGCGGAGGAGGAGGAGGAGGAGATGGCGGAGAATGAGTTGAATAGAAATGGAGAAGAACATGACAAATGGAGTGTTGAAGAAGTGGGGGGGGATATTTTTCAACAGAATGGAATAAGAACAAAATGAAAACAGAGAGAAAGAATTGGGAAAAATGCGAAAAAGATAAATACATATTAAAAATATAAATGAATAAATAATAGTAACACAAAGGAAAGGAATGGGAGTAGATACCGCAGGAGACAGCAAGAATGAAGGAGAGATGGGAAACCAAAAAGAGGATGTTTTCCATAGATGAGCAGAAAAACTAGAAGGAATAGTAGCTAAGAAGAGAAGAGGAGGATCAATTTGTCAATGAAGTGGTATACAAAGGATGAAAGTTCCTGAAAGTATGATATGGGGTAACAATCGAAGAGGAGATGAACAACAAGGTAGAAACAGCAAAAGAAAGAAGATGAAAATTTTGAAGAGGAAAAGGACGAATATGATGAAGAAAAACACGAGAAGAAGAGGTATAAAGAAAATTCAAAGAATGGGTGATAGGAAAAAGATTACGGAAGTTAATGTAGATTGGAGATTAACACACAGAAGAAGACGTAATCACAGATAATTTGGAAACAGAAAAATTTGTATTGCTTCCTCTCTGACTTATGGCAGAAGGCAAAAAGGACAATCAAAAATAGAAAGGAAGAAGCTGTAGATAGAGAGCAGGAAGAACAACTGTGATAGAAGTTCGTGTAGGAAGAGTGGTAGGGGTCAATTTGCTAGCAAGCCAGAGCTGAATATGTTTATCGGAAAGGTTACTTGTGTATTGCAAACGTGACAAAGCCTGGACGACTGAATCGTGTGATTTGATTTTCAACCCTCCAGGAAATTCTGTTCAGAATTCTCTCTTTTGGCGAAATCCCTTTCACAACATCCTCTCTTTCCGTTTTGTCTCCCAGAAGAATCAGAATTTGCTTGTACCTTGATTGACCAGCGTATGCAATTAGGAGTTTTGTGATTTGTTGGAAGCATGGGAATTCAATTTTTTTAAATGATTGTTTTTGAAATTGTTCCATTGCGTCATCTCAACTTTCTTATTATTAAGTTACTGAATGCAACTCTATGCTCTTTTATTCCTCAACACTTCTCCTTGTAAAAAGGTATTCCTCTTATTAATAGATCAAGTATAACTCTGAATTTTTATAACTAATCTATTCATTTCTTTAATCTATTCGCTGTGGGCTATTTCCAATAAAATATTCAATCTTCAACTACATTTCTACATTTACAATTCCCTTTATTAATTACTCCTGTTACACCTAAAAAGTATTTTTTGATCATTCAGATTTTAATTCCTACTCTCCATCAATAAAATAATTATATTATTTCTATAGCTATGGGCTTGACCGTATAATATTCCCGGCACTACAGAAGAGCTGGACAATTGATATTTGGAAACTAGCAAGTGGCAATTAGTTCAAATATACAACGGAATTGGTATTATCTGCAACCCAGTGGAACTAATCAAAGTCTGTCTAACCCATGATTAAATCTCAGAGACGCTCTGGACTCTCAGAATCCATTTCCTCAGGACGTCACATGTTTGGACAAGACTTTGACTCTATTGACTCAGCGTCAACTTAGACAAGAATTATTCAAGCATAGCAATGTTAGCCGAGTCCATCACCATGTGCAAACAGCCAGTCAGGAGTCCCGTGGACAAATACAAGGAGGTCATCTCAGTTTGGTGGCGGATCGTTGACGGAACGAAACTGTTTTGAATAAGATCAACTAGTTGATGGCCAAGTTGAAACATAAACGGTTAGTTGCACGAGAATCACTTTGAAATTGAGAGCGTTGATATTATGCGATAGCGTTGAGTGATGAGCGTTGAGAGCGTATGAATAAAATAAATAAAATAGAATCCTCGATGCTCTCAAACCACGAATTTATTGAAATATCGAAATAATCGATTGTTACACTATTATCAATTTCTGGTAACCAAGTAGAGTTTAAAAGATTTTCAGAGATCCAACTTAACGTGTCTGCTAATTTCAATGTATTTGGTTGGGTAGACTGGCCTTTCTGCTTCTTTATTTTCTATAGATTGATGTACATTGATAACAGAGTGCAAGTAATAGGTATAAGAAATCTAGTATACCAATATTTGTAATGCCCTTGGCTTGTGCGTGGGTAATGGAAAGGATGATGATGAGAAATGAATGGACCTACAGCTTCAGGTGGGTTCCGAATCACCGGAGAACGAATTCGATTTTCATTTCATTCAGCTCTACATTCAGCGGAAAAAGGCCACAAACTTAAAGTGGTCACCCATACAGTGGGTGTAACAGGTCTCTTATCTAATCTAACCTAATTGTTTAGAATGAAAATTTCTCCAATTAAAGAACCGAAACTCTAGATCTGATTTCACTTGAATCAAACGAAACATATCATCTCGAGTTCATGTCAAAATGAAATTTTTTCAATCTATTTGAAACTACAATTATTGTTTTTGTTTAATACGCAAAACTTGAATTGAACAAAACGTTTTTTTCCTGAGGCTGTCAGAATGCAATTCTTCGATGTAGTTGAAACGTCAACCGGTTTTGCTGGAAAAGTAATATGAAATAACAGATTCACTCTTGTTAGCCAGTAAACTGTTAACAAGTTCGTTGAATCAACTCGTTCGCTGGACAAGTTTCACTCCCGTGTGACCCGTGTGCCTCTACTTAAAGCGCCATCCCCAGGAGTCACCAGAAGCTCTTCATTTAAAGTCGCCGGCAAAGGGTAGAGCAAACAGTGGCCTGCTTAGTGCAAAGATCAAGAAGCTACTTTGAAGTTAAACGACATTGTTGGAAGCGAAATCTCGGTTAGCTGCTTCTAGAGACGGCATGTGTAACTCGTGCTTGTAATTCATGAGGGGAAAGCTCTCTTACTACAGGAATTTGTACTTTGTAATCACAGGTTTTAAAACTTACTCTGCTTCTCTAAACTGATTACTGATCCATTACTATTATTTATTTATCACAGCACACACATATATTATACTGTAGATCCTTGTATCTAGGCTGTTCGCAGATAGACTAGTTTAGTTGGCCCATTCCGTTATCAACTTTATCGGAGTAAACTAGTGCCCGGTTTCTTGGACAATCATTAGTGGCTAATAGACTAGTAAAGTCAATGCTACATTAATCAATGAAATCATATAATTTTATCAATTAATTCTATGTTTACACTTGGACTTAGATAATCTTATAGAACGGCATTGAGTCCAGAATAACGTATATAATGAAGATTATCTCTATATCTTGATTACCTTATATCTATAGATTATTTCGACCTTTTCTTAGCAGCGCGCAGCAGTAATCTGAGGATGACTGTTTAATTTGAATGTATCTATTAAAGTAGTAATCAGTTCTCATACATGGATAAAAATGTCATACGGGACGGTAAAACTGCTGAGAAGAAGAGAAAAGATAATGGACAATGAGGAACATACATGGAGTAAGCGGAAACGAATGTGGAAAGAATGGAGAATAAGGTAGCAGAAGAACAGGGGAGGTGGAGTTCTGATAGTAGTGAGAGAAAGACGAAGAATAGTAAAGATAATCGAAGAAGGATGAATAAGTAGAAAATAGAAAACGATGAGTTAGAATGATGAGACATTCAACACAAGAACAAAAACTGCAGGAGAAGGAAGAAGAAACAGTTGATGAAAGAAAGAGAAAACTAAGAAGAGGAGAGAAAGCAGTACAATGAAGAAAGAGAAGTGTGAGAGAACGATAACGAGCAAATGTGATAGGTACTTTCAAACGGAACGGCGGCATTTCTTCTGAACTGAAGCTCTCAGTGACATTTCTTGCATGTGTCAAGCAATCCCTAAGGAAAGGTATGCGCTGCGCCGCCTGCAAAGGTGAAATAATCCGACCGATCCAAACTTCGCGCGTCAAACTCCGCGAAAAATTATTAAACTTGAGCCTGAGCCGGTGTCTCACAACTTGCCTTTTCAAATCAAATTGCTCAGAAGAGCAACTGACGCTTATGTCACAGACACTTCCAAAAATAAGAAGAAGACGAAGAAGAAGAAGAAGACGAAGAAGAAGAAGAAGAAGAAGAAGAAGAAGAAGAAGAAGAAGAAGAAGAAGAAGAAGAAGAAGAAGAAGAAGAAGAAGAAGAAGAAGAAGAAGAAGAAGAAGAAGAAGAAAGAAAGAAGAAGAAGATGAAGAAGAAGAAGAAGAAGAAGAAGAAGAAGAAGAAGAAGAAGAAGAGGAGAAGAAGAAGGAAGAAGAAGGAGAAGAAGAAGAAGAAGAAAATGATGATGAAGAAGAAAAAGAAGAAGAAGAAGAAGAAGAAGTTGAGTGAGATAACTTCCTTCCACCCACAACTGAATCGTCTCGTTGCGTTTTTTATGCTTGTCGTAAAAATGACTATCATTCGACCAGGTTTTCGCTTGCACTACGTTTTAACCTGCTCAAGAAATGACACAACGATTTGTATCTTATTACCACCACCAGGTCTGTCTGTCGGATGTGGAAATCGCTTTAGCAGAGTTTTTTCAACTTCTCATCTTCTTTTTCATGTCCTTCTTCTCCACCGTCATACTCCTCATCTTATTCGTACCATCTGTCAGTTCCCGTTCGGTATTACTTTTTTATTCTACGTTTTTTTCACTTCAAGTACATTGCTTAGCACTGCTGGTTCTACTGCTCATGACATTATTAATGATTCCGTATCAGTGTCTTTTCCCCGTTCAGAAGAGCTGAAATTGATATTGTCGTACAAATAAATAAATACCTACCTTACAAACAATTATAGTCGAGTAATGAGTTATCTTATCGTAATTAGTTACCTATGTAGATACAACTCGTCGTTTGTTTAATTTTGATAGAAAGTATTTTTTTATTGCTTTGGAAGTGTCAATTTGTGATTAATAGTGAATGAAAACAAAACCTTCATTTGAAATTATAACCAAAATTAGAAAAAGGAGACTTTTTGGAAATTGTGTCTGTGTTTCCATCTTATGAGTTGATTGTACTCTCTTCAATAAATAGATGAATGAATAGTGATCACGCTTCTTCAGGTGGATTCCTAACCACCAGATGAACAATGAAACAACCAATTGATTAGAGGTTATATAGTAATAGAAACGAGAATCCAAAGAAGGTATTCCACCCAAAGCTGCAATGTCTGATAATTTCTTCCATGATTAGAAGTTATTGCATCTCAGCAATCAATCTAGTCGAGCGTTAATGATTTATCTTGATCTAGTATACCAAATCCAGATCTAGGCTTCGAAATTCAAGTTGCGCGAAACCAAATTAGAATGGCCAATCTATGCAGTGGGTTTGGAGGATCCCTAGACTCCTAGGGGTTGAGGGGGTTTTGGGGGTGCTCAGCCCCCCTTCAGCACGAGACAAGACTCCCCGTCGTTTTCATCAAGCCTGTTGAATTTTTGATAGGCCAAGGAGGAGGTTAGACTTCAGGCATGCTCAAGTAGATGAAGCGCCGCTGTATAAACGGCTTATCACATCGTTCATGATCCTCTCTCGTCTCGTTCATGATGTGATCCTCTTGTCAAGCTGATATTCTGTTTCGGTACTCCGACCCACAAACCAACTCCTTCATCTTCTTCATGTACATCATGGCATTTTCATTGTTCTTATTCTACTTGTTGTTGTTCTTTATAACGCGTTCACAAGCGAAAATATTCCAAGATATTTACTCTACGATTTCGTGTAGTGAATCTTTTGGAAAATTTTTGTTTGAGAAAAACTACCATTTCTCCAATGATTATTCAGTAACCACTAATTACATAGAACCAAAGATAATAATCCCTCCGTAGTCTATATTAATAAAAGAGAGTTGGTGTCTGTACGCTCGCTTATAACTCGAGAACGGCTGAACCGATTTAGATGATTTTGGATTCGTTCGAATTTTTACAGCACTGGTTAACATAATATGTATTAAAATATAAGAAAATCCCTTTATAATTAATAAATAGTTATTACATTAATGACATAACCTATCAAATATTTCACAGAGTTCAAACTTTGCTTACGTTCAAACTTGCCGGCACGAACGTGTACCCACAACGGAAGATGATCGCAATTCAAGATTAGATGAATTAGCTAGAATATTCTAAGTCCCCGTGGCTCAGTGCAAGAGTCTCTGCTTGATATCCTAGAGGTTGCGGGTTCAAACCCCGCTCTGGACCAATTTTTTGCTCTAGGTTTTCTACTCTTAATTATTTTTACGCTACAATCATCAATTAAGAATGAGTTATCGTTCGTATCATGGCTGTTTTATTGTTTCTAATAATACAAAATTGAAGAACGGAAATAAAATTAAAAATAAAATAAAATAAATAAAAAAAAAAAAAAAAAATTAAAGAAATAAATATGAAAAAATCTTTTAATTAGACTAGGACTGATAAAAAATTGAAGAACGGAAATAAAATAAAACTTAAAAAAAAAGAAAAAATAAAATCAATTAAAATGAAAAAAATTAATAAATATGAAAAAAAATTCTTTTAATTAGAATAGGAATGATAAAAAATAGAAGAACGGGAATAAAATTAAAAAAATATAGGCTAAATTAAAAAAATTGAAAAGAAAGAATTAAATAAATAAATAAATATAAAAAATAATTGAGGGAGGAGGGTGACATTTGATGGGAAAGAGGGGTTGACATGAAGAGGGATATGTGGGGTGACATTTGGGGGGAATGGAGGGGGGCATTTGTGGGATGCCATTTTTTTGGGGGTGGCATGAAGGGGGGACATTTGTGGGGAGAAGAGGGGGGACATTTGGGGGGGGGGGGGAAGAGTGCGATACGAAGTTCGCCGGGACAGCTTGTTTATGATAAAACTCTGAATTTTGCAGCCGTCATCTTGATTTTTCGATAATGAAAACGTTTTTAGAGCTAATAACTATAAATATTCTTCTTGTTCTAGTATTCCAATCTAAACATGAGCAGAACTAATAATTAACAATGAAGTGTAACAACTTTTACAAGAAACCAAACTTACAATCATTTACAAAGGATAGTACAGCAGGCTTATGCTTAAAACTGTTTCTAATCCAATTTACACAAACAATCCAAATTCGAGTTAAGTCATACCATCTTACACAATCACTAATTTCCTCTTCGAAAACAAAAACAGGTAAACTATGATATTGAACAAAAACTTGGATACTGAGGAAACTGATTACCACCTAAGATAAAAATACAGTGATAAAAATCGAATAGCAGCTCCCCACCAGATTAACCTGTGAAAAAACTTTGAAAGCTACTAACAAACAAAGTTGTGGCTTTGTCGAGTATTAACGGCGCTTGAAAAGTGCTTTTGACCCACATCAAGTCCCTCTCTGCCCTCTCTTTCTCTTCTTCTTTCCCTGTTCTCCTCTCCTTCACCCACACATTCCTCATCTTCTTCCCACCCCTTCCGTAACTCCCGTCCGCAAAAAGCTTATTAATCGCGGAGGCACACTCCTTGGGGACTCGGAAAGAAAAATGAAGCCGGAAGATTTTTTCACTCCCTTTCCTCTCGAACTTCCCTCTCTTTTGTTCTTACTCACACGTTTATTCCCCCTCTCTTTCTCTCTTGTTCACTTGATCTTCCTCCTCCATCAACCACGCGCGCACCCTTCCCTATTATTTTTTCACTTTTCTATTTAAGAGAAATTGACAAACTCAATTCGGACCCCTGTTTTATGCACCCTTAGACTAGCGGGGCAGAGCACCCTCCCTTATCTTGGCTATACAATCTTTTTATAATCACTACTTACATATGCACTGGCTCGCCCGTAAAACACTCCGTCAAGAAAAAGTAATTGGGTAGAGGCTTTTCCTGCATCCTTCTTCCTATTCTTCTTCTTCTTCTTCTACTACTTCTACTTCATCTTCTACTTCTTCTTCTTCTTCTTCTTCTTCTTATTTCTACTTCTACGGTTTATTCTTTTTCTTCTTCGCCTTATTCTTCTTTTCTTCTACTCCATCATCCTCATTTCCTTGAGGTTTGCTTCCATTGCTCTTTCTAAGGCTATGTAGAGTTTTCCAGGCTCCTCCTAGGGTGTATGTAAAGGAGACGCATATGAAAAGTCATGTGTGTGAGAGGGGTTATTCAAATCACTGTTTGAACAAGATGCAGGTAGAAATTTATCATAATACACCCTTGAGAATAATATGTAATCATCGGATCATTTACTTGCTTATTTGAGATCATAAGATGGAAACGAAAGTAGAGGTAGTGTGTTGTTGTAGGTTTACTCTAAAAAAGGTTGCTTCAAGTTATTCTTTGTAATGTATTCATAATCAATCGATTAATCCACGAGTATCATGATCATGATATCAATTAGATAATATCAATGATCAATGAGGTTGTCTAGTAGAATTGTGTTTAATGTTCGAGACTAGAAGCAATGGGAGAAGACATGGATTCTCAGAACGGTGATGGATAATAGAAGATCAACTAATCAACTCAATAGGTTGGTAGGTTTTGAAAGAAAAGAAGTAATTGTCAGAATCAAAAGATGTGCATCAAGAAAAATATTATCTGTGCAACATCCATCTAAAGTTCCTAAACTGAATATACTTTTGTTCAAGAATAAGGAACAACAATCAGGCTAATCCTTTCACATCTTAAATCAAGGAGTTCAATAATTCATCAATACTTCTCAAGCTCAATGAGAGGTTTAGGTTTACAAAAACTAGAACACATCTCCAGTGTATTAGAGATTAAACTTCCGAAATGCTGGAGCACATAACAACGTTGAAGAGCTACTGTTAATTAAGTCGTGAATTGCTTATCAGCCGAGATAATCCCCATCTCACCAAACACTCATTCAAAATAACAAGATTGGTTTCGCCGTCATGAAACGATGTTTTCATTATTCAATAAACCTCCTGTAGGGGTGCTGGCTGTCTCTTTCACCTGTTCGCTGTACTTTAACGCACGTCAAGTTTTAGCAATCAGTCAAGGTGAGGTTTCTTGACGGATGACGTCATATTCAAGCGCGAACCTATTTCGTAGACGCAAGCAATTTCTTCAGTTTTAGAAGGATGTGTGGTGAAGGAAAAGGAATAATATAAGAGAGATGGAGTGAGGAGATAAGAGGAGAGGACCAGCTTTGGTCTCTATTCATGAACTTTCTATAGGTAGGGCGTATTTATCAACTTCCCTCACTCAATAATACTTGAATTGGTTTCTAACTCAATTACAGAGCGAAAAAGAAAGCGTATTGGACTTTGATTTCATTTCAAACATAAATTAAGGTACAATTCGAAAGACATTTCAAATAATGATACTTTCACAAAAGTTGTCATGTGTAAACCAATATTTACAAGAATCCAGATATCAGTGATCACCAGTATCTGTTGTTTAGGGCCTAGCTACTACTTGAGGTTAGAAACCGACATTCCGTTTCTTGATTTAGTTGCTTAGTCTTCATTAATAAACGTTCATAAGTATTGTTCAAACTGATGTGATTTTCAGAAGGAGTAGGGAATCTCAATTTATCAAAATTTGTATATTATATTACAAAGAAAATACAAAATATGAATAGTTGAACATTTATTGAACTGGAAACGACGCAATCTATTTACAACTTCTGCACAATTCACGCTCACAACGTACCATACGTCTCGAAAAATTCCCCCAAACCGATGAACCCCAGTCTCTCACGCTGTAGGTTGCTGCGCATTTTTGCATTCGATTTAGATTGGGGTGAACTACAAGCCACCCTTCCAATTCCATTCCACGACTTGGCAATTTCCCAGTGTTTTGAAAGGAGGCAGGATGGACAGAACGAGAGTCAGCCGGTCAGAAATCGACATTACTAATGTATCGACGATAGAAGTAGTCGACAATCGAGATCGAGGGGGTCTATTCGAATGATGTCATATTCTGACATTGAAGGGGCCGGTCCGTGACGTCGGCTCATGCATTCCTTATGGCGGCTACGTCATAAAACGCGTCTGATTAGCAACGCGAGACAGGCCACTTTGGGCGAGCGAAGCGAGTTCCCCGGGGACGTCAGACGCCCTTCTGAACTTATCATGAGTGGACCGAGCAGAGCTGAGCAGAGCAGACCTTCGTTTCTGACATCTGCATCGATGTTTAGGCAACAATAACTCGATTTCTACCTGTGCCTCTCCAATGACAAGGATAACCCGATCAGTGTTCACCCCCCAAGAGAACCACTGTTAAATCTTCATTAGGCACCGCTCGACTCCGTACGTATTGAGAGCCAGTAAGGGTCCTCAATCAACGAGGACACCCACTTGATTTACTTACGATCTTCAACTATGTATATAGTTCAAATACATGCACAATGTACAAGCTATATGTTATAACCATAAACTAACCAAATGTGACCATATTTTATGTCTTACCTGTGGTTATAACATGTAATTTTGTTACAATTGTTGTATCCTTGTATCATAATATTATGTACAGTAGAGCTATGTGTATTTACGGTGTTTGTTGGTCTGATGACAATCGCATTATACTGACATGAGAAAACGAAACAAGAATTGAAATATTAAAAATTATACTCGAGCAATTTCCAATAAGAAATTAAGCAGGAGTCAATACAAAATTAAAAATGTAGTGTAGCAAACCTCTAATAGGAGTTTCTCTAGCAGAAAAAAGAATGAGAAGCAAAAGTCCCTTTTACTTCAATGATTCAAAATTGATTTTAATTCTAATTTAATTTTTTTGTTTCCATGACCACTTATTGTGGGAACAATACCAGTTTGTTAAGCAGAAGTTTCTCGTTAGGTGGATGAATGTGATGTGATGGAATTGATTTGTGAAAATGAAATTAGAAGCATCAATGGAACAATCGTCCAGAAATTTCATAGAAATGCACGGCTTCCATGAAACCATCACCTTATAGCTATACTGTAGGACTACACTGTAGACTTCAATTCAGAATATTACACTCGCAAAATCCTACAACTCACTCAATTTCACGAAATCACCCAATGAATAAGCGTTCTAAGTGAGGCGTATGATTTGGGGCGAGTAAGTTGTGTTGCCTTACTACACCTGTAGTAACTTCTGTAAAGACCTTTTGATCGCCATCTTAATTGGATCGAGCGAGACAGAGATACAAGTTTAGGTGGGTGGGAGTGAGAGGAGGCTACCCGGTACCTGACTTACAACGTAGTAAGAGTTGCCATTATGGTTTAAGGTGATATTTTATTTGGAGTTGCTTGCTTCGGCTCCATGAAAAGCCCGTGTGATGGATTTGACGACTCCGTGGGGTGCTTTCAAAAACTCTTTTCCTCTCGATGTTGCTCTGCAGCTCTGCTCGGCTCTGAGCGCTGAAATTCAGTTACAAGACGCGGAGCGGTGCTGTTTCCATCTTCCCGCGATGAGGGGGAACAGGAGACCATGAGAAGGGGGGGGGAGAGGACCTGGCGACGTCGGACACTGCCTCATAATTTTTAAGATCCCTTCTTCAAATTCATCCCCCTCCATCTTCCGTTTTCAAATTCCTACTCTTCCTGCCATTTGATGTAGTATGGTACCCTCATCCATTACGGGAAACCTTGTGTATAGGATCGGTCTCATGTCATGCAGATTTCTTACTTCTCGTAGGATCTTCATCATTCTCTCTTTTGTTTTTGTCTCAACTTTGTCTTTGTCTTCAGATATGGAATCTTCAAATCTTTCTCATCCCCATCTACTTTGCACTGCCACAAATTAAGAGTAATAAGGGATGATTTTGACTGCTTCACATACTTGTATGACATTGCTAGAGAATATTATAAATTTGAAGAGAGACCTTGAATTGTATAGAAGGTAGTCCGTTTCAGAAGTACTGTTTAACAATGAAGAAGAAAATACTTCTCTTGGTAAATCTTCAATTACGTTTTTACGCAATTGAATACTCCATAAAATTCCATCAAACAAAATAGCTTGGAATAGAGCAGCTGACTTGTATATAAGTACAAAATGCTGTGTAAGGATACATATTAGACATGAGCAGTTACAACGCAGTGAACTGTGATATGGATGTCTAGATTGTCTAGTGTCTGGGAGCCTATTAATTACCAAGTCAAGTATTGTATTGTCCCACGCTGAGGTTGAGTTAGAGCCGGCAACCAGAACGGACGTATTTTTCGAAGCTCTGTTATCTTATCGGTTTTCTGTGCGAAGTGTAGCCTACAGTGAATTTCGGCAATCGGTTTCCTGAATAAATATTCGAACTCTGTTAAATATCGTAGATTTGGAACACCAAATAGTGCAGTGATTTCTTCAACGAATGCAGAAAGATATAAAAAGCTACTGTTCACCTTCAGGTTCTGGGAAGCGTGTGCGGTCAAAAAGTTCACCAGAAGCGCTTAAACAGGACTTTAAAAAACAGACAGTAGACCAAATAGTCATGGACGGTGCGGAAATTAAAAAATTTTTCACGGAATTCGAAAAGAAATTAACAAAAATGGAGGATAAACTTTCGAGTGTCGCAAAAAAGAGTGATATTGCCTCCCTTAGTGCATCGATAAGTGTAGTAATAGAGGACAGTAAAACAGTAAAAGAAAATATGAAAGCTCTGAAAGATCAAAACAAAGTTCTATTGAATCGTGTGATCGGTCTAGAGGATCGGAGTAGACGGAATAATTTGATTTTTAAAGGGCTTCAGTATGATTCGAGAGCCGCTAATAATTGGGTTAATCTTGTCAGAAGTTTTTGTGTGGAATACTTGGGATGTAGGGCCGACATATATGTTAATAGAGCACATCCCCTGGGATCTGTTAAGAGTGGAGGTCCAATTATCGCGCACATACCTATGGACAGTGATATACAGTGCATTTTAGCCAACACAAAAAAGTTGAAGGGCACGAACTACTTTGTCCATAAAGACTATTCTTTCGAAACCAGAAATGCTAGAGCTAAACTTCTTAAAGTTAAGCGAGAAATAATTAAAATCACACCGGCTGAACGCGTGTATTTGATACATGATAGACTCATTGTGAAAGAACTAGCGTTCAAATGGGATAAGGAAGAAGGACTGCAGTGCAGCGGTAAGCCTGGCAGGGATAAGCTGCGAGGGATCGTCGGGGACCGAGTGGACGACATACTGAAGAGCTTGCAGGAGCCGGATGGAGAGCAGCGGAGTGGAGACGCAAACGACGAGTGAGGTGTATCCGTCAGCCGGACTGTACAAAAATACTGTGAGTTAGGTGTAGTAGTGTACAATGTGGCGGGGTTGCGAGGTAAGCCGTATAATGATTTATTTAATTTTTTAAAGAAATTTGATTGTTTTATACTCTTAGAAACGTTTGTAGAGGAGGGTAACCAAGAAGAGTTTGAGGCGTATTTGAACGGGTTTAAAGCTTATTGGGCTTTTGCAACTAGGGTGTCGCGGTATGGTAGAGCCAAGAAAGGAATGCTTATATGTATTCGAGAGAATCGCGGTTCTATGACTCTGAGAAATGAGTGTAACAGAGAAATCATAGAGATAGATAGAAATGATAGGAAAATATTTATTCTACCGGTATACTTGAGCGGGGGATCGGAAGAGGAATGGGGGCGGGATTACAACTCACTTTGGGATTTTCTTATATCATGGGAGGATACAAGTAATCTAATAATATTGGGAGATTTGAATGGAAGGATAGGCAACTCACAGACTCTCCCATTAGAGGTTCTCCAAGATGAGATTAAAGTTAAATGTGTTAGAAACTCCAAAGATGAAATGAGTAATCGTAAAGGGGAAAAAATCATAGAATTATGTGAGGAATTCGATTTTGCCGTTCTGAACGGCAGGGTTGTAGGCGACTTGCAAGGTGAATATACTTACATAAGTAATAGAGGGGCTTCGGTGATTGATTTGTGCTGCGCTTCAGTAGAGTGCTTAGACTCAGTTAAAAATTTCAGTGTTATGAATGAATGCTTCTCAGACCATTTGCCCATCTGTCTAATACTGAATAATTTTAAAAAAATTGAGAATAATAACGTGTTTCCACTTTTGCCGAAATTACACTGGAGAAAGGCGGATGAATACGAATATAAATTAAGACTAGCGGCGAATAGTTCGCAGTTAAATAACTTGCCTCAAGAGTCAGAAAATGCAATGACTATATTGAACAATTTAATTTACAAATCAACAAAACAAAAACCAACAAATACATATAATTCAAAACAATTTAAAAAGCAAGTTTGGTTTGATAAAGACTGCGAGAAAAGTAGATTAAGAATGTTCTCCTTGTTAAATATATTCAGGGAGACAGGTTCTGGACAAGTAAGAATAAGCTATATGAATGCAACAAAAGAGTATAAATTATTATGTAAAAATAAAAGAACGGAATACATGAGGAACGTAGAGCTGAAACTAAAAACAGTTAGAGGTTCAAAATCTTTTTGGGAACTAGTTAATAATTTTAGAGGTAGGCATTCGTCAAATAATAATTCTGGTATCGAAGCAGAAACTTGGGTTAGGCACTTCCAACAACTATATGCACCTACTAGGAGCTCCGAACCAACAAGTTATGCGGCGCAAATGGTTGAAGATTATTCTTTAGATAAGATAATCGAAATGGATGAGCTCGATTTGGCTATAAGAAAACTGCGCGATAATAAAGCACCTGGCTACGATAGAATACCGGGAGAATTCTATAAAAAATCGCCGGTAGAGTATAGAGAATTATTACTATCTTTTTTTAACAATATTCTACGTAGCGAATCGGTGCCGGCGGCTTTTGCCAGGTCAATTATATTCCCGCTTCACAAAAAAGGAGATAACATGGATGTTTCTAATTACAGAGCGATTTCCTTTGTTAACTCAGTAGCCAAGATATATTCAGGAATATTTTTAAGGAGAATAGAGAAATGGGTGGAGGGTGGGAATGTTATAGGGGAGAATCAGGCGGGATTCAGGAGGGGCTATTCGACTGTGGACAATGTGTTTGTCCTGCATAGTATAATTGAATATAAGATGAGCGTAGAGAAGAAAAAAACATACTGCTTCTTTATCGACTTCAAATCCGCGTTCGATCTTGTAGATAGAGAGGCTCTGTTCTATAAGCTCCACGGTCTGGGCCTTTCAAATAAATGCGTACGTTTGATGAGAAACCTTTATAAAGATACGAGTGCAATGATTTGGTGTAATGGAGGTACAACACGGAGCTTTAATATTGAAAGTGGCTTAAAACAAGGCTGCCTGTTATCCCCATTGCTATTTCTACTTTTTATTCAGGACATATGTGAATTTGTTGGGGGAGGGTTAACAATAGATGGATACAGAATTAATAGTTTACTATATGCAGACGATATGGTAATTTTTTCAGACAATGCAACAACGCTACAAATAATGATTAACAAGCTGAGGGACTACTGTACACGCTGGAATGTTGCACTGAATATGGCAAAGTCAAAAGTAATGGTGTTTCGGAAAGGTGGGAAATTAAGTAGAAATGAAAAGTGGTATTATGGGGGGGAGCAACTGGAAGTAGTTAAGGAATATAAGTACCTTGAGTCATATTCACCCCGGCCTTGTCTATGCGCTCGCATTTCAAGAGTAAGGTGACTACTGCTAAATATGGAGTAAATAGCGTGTGGCGACAACTTATTTTGAATGACAGAGTACCTATCTCATCAAAATGGAATGTTTTCAATGCGGCAAGCAGAGCTGTTGTAACATATGCCGCGCAGATGTGGGGATATATTGAGTCAGAGGAACTTGAACGTTTTCAACGGTTCTTTATCAAAAGATTACTCTCCTTGCCAAGGAATACACCTAACTATGTGCTTTATCTTGAATCAGGGGTAGATAAAATGTGGCTAACTACTCTCTGCCAGCATTTTAATAATATAATGAGAGCCCTGGCTATGCCCACCGAAAGATTCCCGCGAGTTCTCTCTGAAACTTTTATTAGAAAGAAATGTGGCTGGTATAAGCATTGGCTAAAACTGTGTCGGGATTATGAAGTAGATTGGCCGGATTCATTGGAACAAAAAGATAGATGGGTTGAGATAGGTCAGCTTCTGATTGATAAGATTAGAGAGAAATGCAGGAGCGAATGGATAGACAGAGCTAACTCGGCCCACTTCCACTCTGTGTACGCAGTCATAAATAAAGATGAGGCTCTAATCCGACAATACATAAATGACAATAATAAACGGCATTTTATAAGCATAATTTTCATGGCTAGAGGAGCTCTTTTACCGCTTAATTTCAGGCCTGAAAGACAAGAAGGCACATATATATGTTCGATGTGTAATAGTAAAGAGTACGAGGACATATTTCATTTTATAGGTAGATGCAAAATTTTGGGTGAAATAAGAAAGACATGGTTTAACAATTGGACTTTGGAAAGGGCAGAGGTCATAGAGTATTTAAATGGTAAAAGCTGGAGGAATTTAGTAGGATATGTAAAAGCTGCATTGAAGTATAGAGGGGAAATAATAAATGAATTTAATTACTGATTTAAATATTGAAAAAAAAAACTCCTACTGATAACAATTTTATTTTTTATTATTTTTTCTTTTAGTTTAGTTAGATCGGTAATTAATGGCAAGATGCAGATGCAGTCTTTAGAGTGATGGGAAATTATTTTTTGGTTTTATGATGTCATGAATACTAGAGTGCTATCCTTGCCACATTGTATAATTGTTTTGTTTCTTTGTTATTGTTTTTGCCTATTTTTTTCTATTTCCTTCAAAAATAAGAAAAAGTTAATTCACACAAATATTGAATTATTAATTTCAACTTCGGCTGACGGCAGAAAATGCCAAGCTTAATGAACTGAGAAATCTATAATTATTTTGATATCATGGATAACTTTATAACTTCCAAATATTGATTTGTTTTTCTACATTGATACTTTTGTTTCCTATATTATCATGTAAATAAAGTTCTTTTCTTTCTTTCTTTCTTTGTCCCACGCTGAGAGACAGAAGGGTTAGGAGAAGAAGAAGAAGAAGAAGAAGAAGAAGAAGAAGAAGAAGAAGAAGAAGAAGAAGAAGAAGAAGAAGAAGAAGAAGAAGAAGAAGAAGAAGAGGAAGGAAGGAGGAGGAAGAAGGAGGAGGAGGAGGAGGAGGAAGAAGAGGAAGAAGAGGAAGAGGAGGAAGAAGAAGAGGAAGAGGAGGAAGGAGGAGGAGGAGGAAGGAGAAGAAGAAGGAGGAGGAAGGAGGAAGAGGAAGGAGGAGGGAGGAGGAGGAAGAAGAAGAAGAAGAAGAAGAAGAAGAAGAAGAAGAAGAAGAAGAAGAAGAAGAAGAAGAAGAAGAAGAAGAAGAAGAAGAAGAAGAAGAAGAAGAAGAAGAAGAAGAAGAAGAAGAAGAAGAAGAAGAAGAAGAAGAAGAAGAAGAAGAAGAAGAAGAAGAAGAAGAAGAAGAAGAAGAAGAAGAAGAAGAAGAAGAAGAAGAAGAAGAAGAAGAAGAAGAAGAAGAAGAAGAAGAAGAAGAAGAAGAAGAAGAAGAAGAAGAAGAAGAAGAAGAAGAAGAAGAAGAAGAAGAAGAAGAAGAAGAAGAAGAAGAAGAAGAAGAAGAAGAAGAAGAAGAAGAAGAAGAAGAAGAAGAAGAAGAAGAAGAAGAAGAAGAAGAAGAAGAAGAAGGAAGAAGAAGAAGAAGAAGAAGAAGAAGTATTGTGAGCTGATCTATCAGCTGTTCTATTCTGTTCTAATCTTATTATATTGAATGGAATCATATGAAAAATGTGATTGTTGATAAACCTTTTATAGAACAAATGACTTTGCAAGAAACCCTAGACAATTACATCGCAAACATTACATCGTTTCCATACTAAAATTGGAGTACATTAGTCAATTTATTAATTTTTACAGTTGAGGGGGTATTCATAAGTATACAATACCTTATACCATGGATTTACTTCATCTGCAACTGTATCAGACATCCAGCGCCACCTGTAGCCAAGTGTATTGCCACACGGCACCCGCGTCACAATTGTCGACGTTTTTCGCCTGCAAATTTGACGCGTGACCGATGCGGTCATTTTTTCAGCAGCGACCGCTTCGTCTGCTCTCCACTCTGGCAGCATCTAAGCATTATTTATGTGCACACAGCAGGCGCGCAGTTTGTGGGCCCTGCAAGATTTCCCCTGTGGTCTTCCTCTTTCTTTGGTCCTCTGTCCTACTCGCGTCGCCAACGACAAATGAAAAACTGACGTTCGTCTTTTGTTTTCTTTTTCGCTCTTTTTTTGCTTTTTTCTGTTCAGCAGCAAGACATTGTTCCGGTGAGTTATTACACGCTGCCGTGTAAACTTAACCACCCCTTCCTTAAGTTTTTGAGCCTTTTCATCGCGGTTCTTTACAGGTTAAAACTCCCCGCACACTACTCCAATTCCTTCATTAAGTTCTTCTTCTTCTTCTTCTTCTTCTTCTTCTTCTTCTTCTTCTTCTTCTTCTCTTCTTCTTCTTCTTCTTCTTCTTCTTCTTCTTCTTCTCTTCTTCTTCTTCTTCTTCTTCTTCTTCTTCTTCTTCTTCTTCTTCTTCTCTTCTTCTTCTTCTTCTTCTTCTTCTTCTTCTTCTTCTTCTCTTCTTCTCTTCTTCTTCTTCTTCTTCCTTCTTCTTCTTCTTCTTCTTCTTCTTCTTCTCTTCTTCTTCTTCTTCTTCCTTCTTCTTCTTCTTCTTCTCTTCTTCTCTCTCTTCTCTCCTCTTCCTTCTTCTCTCCTTGTCTCTTCTTATTCTTCTCATCCCTCTTCTTCTCCTTGTCTTACCTCCTGAACAACCTATGTACTTTCATAGAGGGGTTGGCCTTCCTATTCTCAATAGAAAAAGCTTCGTTATCCAGCTCGTTTTTTATTACTGAAAACGGAGTAAAAATTGAGTAATCTATTCATAGAAGCACAGCATTAATCAAATTCTAAATCTAACAATGTCCTATCCACACAATAATATGGTACATGAACACAGAGAAAATGCAAATTAATAAACTTACAGTCAATAGGCCTAACAGCTTATTCAGTCAATGCACAGAAGTTGGGAGCTTACAATACTGTTCTCATCAACGTAAAAATATGGTTGAATGAAAAGACAGTTGAATGGCTACGAAACTACGAGTATAATACTCATCTAGTAGAATTCAAAATATTTAGTAGCCTATTCAAATTTTAGTGGTAGGGAGTTCTCACTAGTTCCAACTCAACCTAATTCTTATCAAATATATTCCATCTCATAATGAATCAATTATAACTATCATGATACACTCGAACATAAATCTCGAAAAGGATAACTGGAAATAATAGAAAAATTTTATAATCTATAATTTCCATCAACCTGCATCCCAGCTACATCTGATAAGAGTTAGTAGACGTTTTCTGTACTTCTCTTGAGCACAGTATCAGTAGAACGTGAGCAGGGTTCGTCGGCAAAGTGGAACTTGCCCAAATCGACTTTAGAGTCGAAAAGCATAAAGGGATAGAGGAATGAAATGGTGGTGAGGGAGGGAGGGGCGGAAGGAGGGGAAATGGAGGAATTCAGACGAAACAGAAGGTTGCAGAATGGTATTGTACCACTGGGAGGTTGATTTCGAGTCGGCGAAACAGGTTTTTGCTCTCTCCGGAAAACTGAGTGGCTACTGGCTTCCAGAAACAAAGAAAACAGAGAGAAAAGAAGGAGGAGAAAGAGGAGGAGGAGCAGGAGAAGGAGGAGAAGAAGAAGAGGAAGAAGAAGAAGAAGAAGAAGAAGAAGAAGAAAACAAGAAGAAGAAGAAGAAGAAGAGGAAAATGGTGGTGGTGAAGAAGAAGGAGAAGAGGTTAAAAAGGATATGAGGAAGGGTGAAAATAAGAAGAAGAGAAAAAGAAGATGAAAGTGAAGAATAAGATTAAAAATAAGAAGAAATGAGGAAGAAGAATAAGGAATAGAAAAGGAAGAAGAAGAAGAAGACGAACAGCAAGAACTGAAAGGAGACAAAGGAAACCAGGAACAGTCGATTTCCTTTCTATGATATCTACTCGTAGTTATCATTTCGGTAGTAACCTCTTCTCTCTTGTGCCATTCTGCTATGAAGAGAACAAGAGAAAATTACTATTGCAAAGTGAAGGAAATTGTTGGGAAGATTGGATTTGACACTGATTGGGCAAAACATATTTGGAGTATGATGGAAATTTCTCGAAGTACAAGAATTCTTGTATGGAATATGCTGGGTGAATGCAAGTTTAATTATGAAATTGAAGGTAATACGTATCTGTCTAGGAAAGATTTTATGAAAAAGATATATTTTGTCTAAAAGCTTATCGAAAGAATGACAGTTCAACTAGACAAGAGATCCACAAAAGTCCGCTATTCCTTGACTGAAAGTTGACTCATTCTTTCCGTCTTTATTTTAAAGTATTTTCATTTCAAACTACTTTGATCATTCAGGAGGGGATTTGATCAATATCTTGAGTGAAAATTCAGATATAGATTGAAAATACATTAAAGCTTGAAATTGAGTAGTTATCATAGGATACAACATAAAAAATAGGTCAAACATAATCTGGTCCACTTCTTCTACTAGCTCTCTTGGTTGTTGAAATATAGTGGATATACTAGAAATTTGGAGTTTTGAGTGAAAGCGAATGACGTATTACAATTCTAGAATCGATCTACGTATTAACAAATTTCAGAGTGAAAGCTTTCATTTCAATGTGAAGACTATTAAGAACTTATTCACCGCTCACATCAATAGATGTGATTCCATTTGTCGGGAATGAGATTCGTGAGTTTGAAAGTGATCCGGAGAGTGGACAGAGTACAAGATAATCCTATTTCGAAAAGGACAGTTGAAGCGAAGCCAAGACAGCTTCCAGGCTCGATAATATTTGAGCCGGCGGGTAAGTGGAAGAGAGCGAGAGTGTGAAAGAGGGAGAGAGAGCAAGTGAGAGAGAATAGAATAGAATAGAATAGAGAGATAGTGGAAGAGAGAGAGAGAGAGAGTGGAAGAGAGAGAGCGTGTGAGAGCGAAGGTTGAATGAGACAGTGAGTGAATGAGTGAATCAAAAGAGGGTCAGTAGTGATTGAAATCAAAGTTCACTCTGGATCCCAGATTTTGGTCCGTTACTCAAATTGGTTCTACACCATCCATTCAGAATATTATTGTGTGATAGGGTATCAAAATCAATTTAATGCATTTAAATTTGTGTAGTATGATAATAGTACTACTATTAAAAATAATAGACGAGTTAATATTAATAGCTCAAGCTATTCTTTATGAACTATTGATAATAATAATAATTGATGATAGTACTCATTCGTTAACTGGACTTTATAATCAGGAAAATGTACCACTTAATATTATCCTAGGGTTAAAAAAAAGCCAAAAACTTTTTATCATTGAAATTTTTGTAGTAGGCCTAGGCTATATACCACAACATAGTAGCCAGTATTTATAATTTTCTTTGAAGATGGTCCATGGTGACTGACGAAGAATCTTTCAATCATATTATTTAAGGAGGCACATGCATGCAACCTCTTAATATCGTAGAATAGGTGTAGAATTATAAAAATAGTCCAATAGGTGTGATAATTATAATTATCTAATAGTCCTACCATTCAGAGATCTTTGTAATAATGTGTATCCTACATTTCTTGTTAAATTGATGGTGAATGGGTCTGAAATTAACATGATAGCATACTAATTAGTTATAATATTCTATTGAGTTACTATAAAGCATAGTAAATACAATTCAAGTAAGAAACAATAGGCAAGAATATTTCGTAGAATTGGTTTTGGTATCCTGCGAGGT
This sequence comes from Laodelphax striatellus, assembly GCA_017141395.1. Classification (NCBI taxonomy): domain Eukaryota; kingdom Metazoa; phylum Arthropoda; class Insecta; order Hemiptera; family Delphacidae; genus Laodelphax; species Laodelphax striatellus. The sequence goes on from CM029534.1 coordinate 9,712,666, forward strand.
ATGAGTGATATCGTGAGCCTGTACAGATTTATTATTGGTTTAATATCGGCGTTGTTTGGACATTGTTATATTATTCTGACCTCCAGCTACCTTGGCCTTCTTAGCTTTCTCATTTTCTTTCTCTCAGATGAGACGTCTCTCTCCCTCCTTTCGCCATCATCATAAGAGAATATCATCATCATCATCATCCCTATCACTATGCTGTACCTACACTTCGCCTCGACTGGACACTATACATGTATAGCAGGGTATTATATATATAGTTGGAGTACACCAGGCTGTCTACTGTAGCCTATACTACTATTGGCTTGCACAGATAAGCAATTTTCTCGACTCGTGATTGGGCAAATCCCCTGGGAGTAAAAACTCCATCTACAAATGAACAGCGTGACAAGCGCAATAATTCGTCGTGTCCTAGGGTGTGGGATGGTGGGCTGAAGGCGAGGGGGGAAGGAAGAAGGGAGAAATTCGAGGTTTGAATGCGAGAGGGAAAGATGAATTAGACGGAAGAGAGGAAGACAACAAGGGGTCTCGAAGATATACCACTCTCCGAATAGAATACCAACATCAGAATTGTTCGCAAGCAAAAACTTGCCATCTGATTAACTTTTTGCAACTTTATTGCGTAATTTACTGCGTTCGAATTCGTTCGCCAACTTTTTTCAGGCGTCTTTCTTCAGCGTCGTCTGAATTTGTTCGCTCGTCTGTATCTTTGAGTCGGATCAAATTGAGTGAGGTGTAACGGCTCGTTGGCTCCATTATTCCATTGTAAAGTGTTGCGACAGCATTATCTTTCAGAAGCTACTACCCTCAGAATAAAATTCGTTTTTTTGACGTCTTCCTCTTCATTTGATTTCTTAGCTGATCCTTCATATTTTCTGGTCTTATTTGCAGTGTCATCTACAGAAAAGTTGAATCATTTTCACAAACTATTTTCCCCAACTGTCTCGTTCATGAGAACAGAAAAATTGAAAATGGAAAATAATATTCTTTGGGAATATTCTAAGAGAATAATATTCTTCATTCTATGAAGAATAAACCAACCTAACCTTAGCTAATCAAAATATATTATTTTTTCGTTAGTAGAATAAGCTAAAAATGTTTTAATTTGATTGAAGAGTCCACAGTTTCAGTGATTTTACATTACTTTGAGATGAAGTTCGAAATCGAAGTTATTCACGTGAAAATATGTGTGATCGTTTGGTTTCTAACTCCATTCTGAACTATTGATGAAGCACCGCATAAGAATCATGATACAATTCGTTGAGTCAGTATCAGTATTCAATTTTCAAGCTATACAGGCGTTCGCATTTCCTCATTCTAATCACTATTTTTCAACTAATAAACATTGAGTGAAGATATACCGCTCGAAGATATACCGCTGATATGCGAAGAATGCTCTTGAAGAACCTTCAATTTCTTATTTATGAAGTTAATAGAAGTTAGTCTAATTTCCCAAACTTTGACATCTAATAGAAATCTTTATTTCATAAGGAAAGATTTTTATTATATAGAACGACAAGCATTCTCGCAATGTTCATATTCTATTATTTGAATCTATCAGATAATTTCTCACAGGTAGCTAGACCCAACTAGGAAGTGTTAGTGTCATCGATCTTTTTCCAGTTGAAAGGTAAATAATATGAATCCAATTTCCAATCCAATATAAAACTAACTTTTCAAGTTATTGTGATTTTTTTGGTGGTAGGCTATAGAAAAAGCGGATCTGAAATCGACTCAAACTCATGAATAAAAATAAAGAACAAAATATCAAAACTGAAAGCAGTCACACTTCACTTGACAGTAACAAGTCATTTTAAAAGTATGACTTTCCCTTTCCCGAAATCATCCCTCTTGTTTCCCTTTCTAGACCAGTGACAACCATTCCTACACTACCCCTAGCTACAGAAGTGTCTTCTACAGATCCTCCCCGAAAGGGTCTAGAAAACATGAAAAGGTTTTCATTTTTTCCAATAGGGGACAGTCGGGGAATAAGCAGATCTACATTTGAGTATATGTCTGTGCCATCCTGAGCAACTTCCCCTAGCTACAGGAATTTCTTCTTCGGGAAGGGGCTACAAAACATGAAAAGGTTTTCATTTTTTCACGGGGGGCAGTCGAGTGCATATCGTGAAAAAGGTTTATTTGGAGGGTTCCGGAAGGAATGTTGATGGATATCGTATATTTTTGTTGAGGGGAAGATGGGTAGGAAGATGTAGAAAGCGGTCCAGTATGCTAATGAAAGAGGGAGTCATTAGGACACTGCCGGACGGTGGTATCCTTCTCAATTATTCCGGATCAGGTTTAATTAAGCGAGGTCCAAAAATGGCGGTCGGATGCCGGACAGAGACTTCGCGACACCCTTGGCGGCAATTTGTCTCCACCACCTCAAGGCGCACGACAAGGTTTTGCCATTTCCCCCACCCCTATTTCCCTTTCCACCTCCCACTCATTGCGCCCACACTCAATGACCAACTTGGTTATTTCCTTCCTAGTATTGCTTCTCTCGAGTGCCAGCATTGTCCATCTGCCAGCATTAGCTGCTCTTCTTTAATGACCGCTTACTTGGCTCCTCTTCTAAATGATGATGCTTTCGTTGAGGTCGTTGCGGGAGGGATGTGCTGTGAATTTCTAATGAAACCTCTGAGGGAAGATCTGTCAATGATAGTTCTGTAGAATACGGTAGCAAAGTGAATAGTTGATATAAGAGCTTTGCACAACTAGTAGGAGCTTTCTCTATAAATAAACTAGTTGTCTTTTGAGTGTTAATAATGTGTTAATGTCTCGGTTGCCATGACAAAATTTTAACATGATATTTCATGCTCTAAATTTTTAGTTCAAAATTCAATATTTTCCTGAACATTTCGTGTTTTTGTGATGTGTTACTGTTTTATAAACTTTTAAAATTTCGTATATAAAAAAGAACCTTTTTCTAAATTAGTGAACATTTGGCAAAGTGAAATGGAACTTCAACCTTAGGGAATAGAATAGAATAGAATAGAATATTCACTTTATTCATGTAGATTACAAAGTATGTCGCTTAAATTCTATGTTATTACAATATTCTAGATTGTTGAAGTCTACTTTAGTTCTAGTTTATGATATATTTTATGCTGAAATGAAAGTATTTGAAAATAAACCTAATTGCAACATGGTTTTGCATCTACAAGAATGGCGTTTGGACATATAAATGTCCATTCTTGGAGAAGGATATGCAAGGACATCCATCAACACTCAACCGTAAAATTGTTTAGATAGCTGTACCTAAAAACTGAAATGAAATTTTTAAATACTATGTGATATGAATAAAATAAGATAGATGATAAACAAGAGTAATGTACACTAAAGATGGAATTAATTAACAATAATTTGTATACTTCAAATGGAAAAAAAGGAATCGTACCTTATATTTAATTGTAGTATGAAATGGAAGTATACTCAAGTGGATCAATAAAGTCTAAAAATTATGATATGAATGATAAACATAAGTAATGAACGCTAATGATGAAGTAATTGAAAGATGATGAATAGAATGAAGAATAATGATAATTTAGAATAAGATTAATGTACATTAAGCTAGATGTGATATTGGAACAATACCTCGTCTGTTTGTTTTAGTAAGCTAAAACATGAAAATCTGAATATGAATAAAATAATATATACAACTATAAATAGGGGTGGAAGTTGTCATGCAGTTGCTCTAGACAGGTTAGGTTATAAACGGAGAGGTGGAACTACCTTCGGGTCTCCCCACCAACCAAAGCCATACGCTAGATAGATAGATATAGTATTAATAATATGTGTTTTCTAATTAAAAATAAACAAATTATATATGAATCCAGTAAACAGTTTGTAACATGAATATTATGACGCTCCTTGACATTTTTCAACAGCATTTTCATTGATAAGTTTATCACTTTCTCATCAAAACATATCATTCCCCTCATTAGAATTATCCATCCATCAAACCTTAAATTTGGGAGTCTTTGAGGTATTTTTTGCAGAAACAACAAAGACTCCAGCATCATTTCGCAATCCACTACCATTAAGTAATTCCTTAAGATAGCGGGAAAACGAATCTGTTTCAGCGCTGGTTTTGAGTCAAGACGCAATTTCACAGACGAGAAGCACCAACACTTCACGATGGAAAATTCGTCATTCTAATTCTCTTCCTTCTCATACCCACCTCTTTATTCTTCCTTCCAGAGTCGTTCGCTTTTGCCAGTCATGGGACATAAAAATAATGGACAATATATGTATAGAAGACTGTTTCATCAAACAGTCTTTTATAAATATAGAGTAGTGTATTGTTAACTCTGTTTTCATCAAGATTAATATAAGATAGATAATATCCTATCATTTATTCTGGATATATAGGTATATATACTATTATATTAACCTTGAACTTTCGTCATTATTCAAGACACCATGACAGAGAAAACAACCTTTCCATTTTATTGTTCACTTCTGCAATTTTATTAATTATTTCTTGACTTCAACTTGATATTTCCAACTCATATTTTCTTCCTTCTTATGCATTTCTTGTTCTTCACTTCATGTCACTCTTCAAATATTTTTCGTTCATTATTTCTCCTTCTTCATCAACTCCTCATGTTCCGCGGACTTCTTCTATGTCTTCTTCTCTATCATGTGTATTGAAAATAATTCAATATCATGGGGTATCCGGATATCGGATATGAAAAAGTATAAGAATTGCCGGAGTATCATCTCCAATATCATACTGCTGTATCTATTACAAAATACGGGAAGGTAGCCAGTGCCATCTACTGGCAAAATGGAAAATCAACATGAGCCGAACTCGTTTCTCTTTGCTTGCCGGTGATTGGCTGGAGGCGTGGCTAGTTGTGAGTAGGGGGTTGGGCTTAGTAGTCAACGGACCAATCATATTACGAGATCAGTTTAGAGGCTTTCTCCGTGTACTGGTTGAAGTTTGATTGGCTCAGCTGATTTAGTACTACTTCTGTTGGTTCGTTTGAATTTCGTTTATTAAATTCATCAAACTTATAGTACTTTATAGTCTTTCTAATATGCTACAGTTTTACATTCTTCTCCCCATTTTCCAGGCTCCTACTTTACTACAATACCTTCACTATTATAGGCTACCTTTTTCTAAAAATCCTAATGCATATTTCTAATCTTCTACATGTTTTACATTCATTTTCATACTTTTTAGGCTCCATCTCTTCTACAATGCACTTTTTTTTAAAATATCCTCCCATTTTCTGTATCCTCATAATCAAAATTATAATATAATATTAATAAATATCAATAATGTATATAATCTTTATTATAATCTTCTATTACTATTATTGTCAAATCTCTATTAGAGCTCTGTCTCAAATTCCGGTTTTCCGGTATTATTTGCTATATTCTGGGCTTCATTCCACTATCTTCTGGTCTATCACTGGTCAAGATCTCTCTTGTATTGAATTCAATTCTCCATCTTGTTGAAAATGAGAAGAAAACACTTTCATGACAGAAGAAAATTATTACATATTATATTACATAAATATATATAGGCCTAATAATATGTGCTTTATCCGGTAAAAAGTGTGAACAGACCTCCAACAATCTCTATAACTCTACCCAAATATCCCTACCCTCTGAACAAACGACACAACAGTGTACCTTCCCCGGTCACATCTGTAGCCCATATCAAATACCCGGCTATTAGCAATACTAGATCATCCCTACTTCGACCATCCACAATTTTTCCATCCAACCTTGATAGAATAATGACGTAGCCACCCTCACGTCGAATACTGATTATAATTTGATGAAGATGATATTAATAATACTTGAGAGGATGGAAGCATGAAAGAGAGGGAAAAGTAAGAGAGAAAAAAGAGGGCGTAAGTGCAAGAGAGAAAGGTTGATGAAGAGTCTGGTAAGATAGAGTAAGAGGGAATGATAGTATGGGAATGAGAGTGAGAGAATGTGAGGAAGAGAGAGAGTAGAAAAAAGAGAGATATTAATAGCAATCGGAAGGCAATGAGAGTGAGTGAGAGAGGAAAGGGGTAAGAGAATGAGTGAGGAAGAGAACTGTGAGAGCAAAAGAGAAAGGGTGATGAAAAGTCTCATTGGAAGACGAAGTATGAGAGTGAGAGAAAGAGAATGAAAAAGAGTGGAAGATATAAATAGAAAGAGAAGAGAGACAGGGAGAAAGAGATATTGGAGAAGAAGAGTAAGATAGAGAGAGAAAAGCACGTATCGGACTGGTGGGTGGTTACGGACTGTAGAAAGAGATTTCTACGGGAAGTGGGCTCGCCAAATCATTGTGAGGGGGGAGGGGAGGGGTGAGTAAGAATCCATCACCCCCCTGATTCATACACAGTGGGTAATTTGTAACAGGAGCCTCCTAGCCTAACAGAGCGGGAGTGAGAGCGGTCCAAAGATGAATGGAATATGCGCATCTTGACAAAGGCTTATTAACATTTTTGGAGGGTGCCGCGCCGCGTTTATGAATCAGCATCACGTATCAATTATTCAGACACACATCTGTTATTTGTAGGAGTGGTAGGCTATGTTACGTCATGAGTGGGCTAGGAAGGCTAGGCTGGGCCACCCTGTATGATACGATTGTACTATGCAAACAGTTTTGCGTGGACTTGCTTGATTAATGTTATCACCCGCGGTGATTCTTCAATTGGCTGGTACCGTGCACTCGAGAATTGTAATTTTCTCGAGTTAGGGCTAATTGGTTCATTGAACTTGTGAAAAGACTCTGAATGAAATTTCGAATTGGATTTAATTCAGAAAAAATTACCAAGGCCTGTTTCACGGGAAAAAATAGAAGTAGCCTTAAGATGAGATAAGATGAGATCACTCTATCCATGTTTTATTCAAAATAATTCTGCATTGAGTCTGAATAAACAACTAAATCAAGTAATTATCCAGGTATATTTTGTGGGGGGTAAAAGTGGGTATACAGTAAAGAGATACGTCTAAAGAAACAAAAGGTTCATTCATGCAGAAACCAAACTAAATCTATTATAAGATTGATTGCTTAGAAACAGAAATGAGCTCTTACAGACGTTGAACTTGACCAATACACTTACTTATTTTTTATCAGAGATAATCCTAATCTAAATAATAAAAATATTTGGTTGGTCTATGTTTTTATGTTTAAACTGTTTGCCTTCACTGTGTAACTGTAAATTTGCACACCTCTGAATACAAACGTGATAAAACATTTTGAAGTGATGATAAACATTTTGAATTAATCAACGTTTTGCGAAACTGTCGTTACATTCAGGTAAGTCCTTTGTTGAAATGTTGTTACATTCAGGCACATGAACATCCAACGAAAACCGCTCTCTGAATCCTTGGAGACTATCACCGCCAAACCGTTCATTGTTCAAGGTTGAAAACAGACTTTGTCACCGGAAAGTCGTCACTGATTCACTCAAGCCACAAGACTCACTTCCACGATTGTTTACAGTATCGATGTATCGATGTTTACAGTATCGATGGGAATTATTGAAAGTTAACAACATTAGACCGATTGTTTGCCGATAAAAAACAAATACAGTTTCCCAAAAAAAACCCTCCGATTGGGGTTAGTTTTGTGTTCCAGTACAGTCAATAATTCACAATTGTCCCACAGCGTAGCAGGTATTATTTGTCGACTAATTTTTAGTCGATTGTTGCCGTGTTTTTGTATTGATTCGAGAATTTGATAGAAATTTTGAACAAAACCGAACAGATTTTATCTACTGGGACAGCGTTCACTGGTCCCTTGTCCCACATTATTTGGCAAATCACCGTTCTCCAGCATTGTTAACTCATAACGAACTCTCCTCGCTCCAAAAATGAAAGCTTACAACGGTGTAATACTCCCCGGAGGGCGAACAATCAATTTTTGATGATTCGATATTTCTCAAAAACGCTCAAATATTGATTACTCACCCCCACTCCCCATCATCCCTTGCTACCTTTCCTGATTCATTACTGTTTTTCCAGTTATTGTTTATTGAAAATCACACAATTGTTATTATATTATTTGTTTGCCTGCTGAAAGTTCAATGTTAACCTGAAAATTATGGGAATAAAACGCGATGGATGAATCGTATTCAAAATACTGATTCCCGTGCTTTAATTTGGGTCCAAACAAAAGATTTTGATACAACAAAGAACAATAATATTTTGAAGAACAATTAATGTGATTTGTTTGTGTTGAATAGGTTGGTTGCATTTTGGGAACTGAATTGATAATACATTATGACGTAATTGATTTTTGAGAATTTGATCATTGTAAGGTTTTACTTGCCGTTTCATTTTGTGGGGACCGTACATAATGTTTTTGTTTCTCCAATGCTCATTGTGTGATTTATATTACCTTCACATTTCGCATTTCAATAAATTCCATTATTTCTGATTTATTTTTGAGGTGGATGACAAAAATGGATTCATAACTTGTACCTCTCTCATAGTAAATAGTAATTTTGATTTCTGACTTACACAATTTGATTTCTTCTATTCTTTATAAAATTCCCTTCAATGTTACTTCAAGCTTTGTAAGATCATCTGAAATTTCCTTTTGATTGGAAATGTAATATATTTGTTATCATTCAAATTGAGAATGATTAACAATGTTGAAAATGATTACATTATGAAAAATCATTGAACATTTTTACCGAAACAGAAAATGATAGCGAAATTATTAGAAAAACGTAGAATTTGAAATGAAGAATTAGGTTAAATGAAGAATTATAATTATTATTAATTTGACTACTTTTGTTTTGAAAGTTTCATATTGTTATCTTTTACAAAATTCTAAATTTGCCTTGTTTGGTTTTGGAGTTAAAATTGATGATAAGCTAGATTTAGACTGTAATTAGAATTAAAAAGGGCCAGTTGTAACATAGCTACAACGTGGCTACAACAATACAACTGCATTATTATGATAAGGTCAACTAGAAATAATTGAGTAATAGTGCCCATTCTGCACTGAAGGTAATAGAGGAAACTTCAATCTCCAGACCGTGTTACTCCGACTTCAATAATTATGTTCAACAGTTCTAAACCACTCAATCCTCTCGAATGCTACTCCAATCCAATACCTCTTATCTGTCCACATATTCAGCACACGATTAAATCGGCGCTCAAGGGTTCTCAATTACGATACAATCGCCAGTGTTGAGTGTCCTTCACAATTATCACGCGTATCATTCTACAGTTTCCGAGCAGCAGGTTGGTTTGGGGTGGTTTGTGCGATTTTCGAGGGGGTGCGATAGGGGTTTGAAGTTTTTTTTAGGGTGGTCCCCTGTATACCAACTATACATTACTACAAAAATATATAAATATAGTATAGTTTTGTAGTTTCAACCTGCTATCACTAGTTTTTGAGCAGCAGATGCGGCACTAGTACACCCAGTCGAAACTTTATAATCATCCCTTATTGTACCCTGACAGCCCTCATTACAATGATAAAGCGATACACCAGCGCCACCCTCTCAACCATTCCGTGTCGAACTCATCCCTTGCAAAATATTGAATAACGCCGGGGGTTTTCAGATATAACGAGCGAAGGATGGTCATAGCTTGCAATTGTTCCAGAAGATAGTGGAGTGGCCTCTGTATAGAGCAGTAGATAGTTGGAGTGGTCGGTGCAAAGCACAACAGATGTGCATCTTGTGTCTGAATGTGTGTTTGCCGCTTGGAAAATGATAGCGCTTGAAATTTATGATACCTTTAATTCGAGTATGATTAGGTGATTGTAAAAAATGTGGAGAGGGTTGGAGAATAGGCGGCTGACAAAGCCTGTGGATTTGGATTGGATTTATTGTGCTCACTTTTTAGACATTGTAATGTAGTGTACTTATAGAATCTGACTATTTTTTGTGAAGGGACAATATATAGATTCTTTCCATAAAAAAATGCACATACTAATGTTAAACAACAAAGCATAACTGACTTAGTTGAAATGCCAGGATGATTGATTTGCAAGAAAAAATTGCGAATAAATTTACAGAGAACGAGATAAAATTAATAGGTTCCAGCAGAGACAAGTGGATACTAATTGTAGTTCCAATTGTCTCTGGTTCCAGCTTAGGATATGCTGGCATAAACACGAATCATGGTCCTGTCACTCAAGCTGTTTGTTCGGTGTTATTTGATAACTTATAATTTATTTCAAGTTTGAGAACTAGGATCTGCACCCCTAATTTTATCTTACATAGGCCCAATGTGTGAGATACTTGTATTTCAATTCAATTATTATCAGTGTGTAAGACAAAAAGACTCAAGGCTAGTTGCACAAAAGCCAATTGAATTCTCAAGATGAAGTCATTTTATGGAGCTCAGTTGAAATTGTGATGGATATTGGTTGGCGTTATTTTACGGCTGTCAAATTGAATTGACTGTCGTACAACTATCTGGTGCCCAAGCTTCTGCTTCAATTCATTCCATTCATCTGACAACTTTACCATGTGATGAACATGAGTGACTTACCACTCTTCTTAATAATTAATCTTAGCATAATTAAATTTTTCTTCTGGTACGTTTTTCTAAGGCACTTGAACACAAAATTAATCACCTAATCACAGTATTCTATAACGTTGAAATTTATAAGAGCTCATCAACTATGATGCAGCTATGTCAATGTTGAACAGTGGAATTCCACTTGAAAACAGTTTAAAAATTGAAGAAAGTTGTAATAAGTGGCAGTCAGAATCATTTTGTCAGTGAAAGTTCACTCCCAATCAAGTGATATTGGGTTTGATAATTTTATCGTTGGAATAATATTTGACTTTAAGGATGATGATTGATATTGAGATGATAATATTTTTCTCATCAACTATCCGCATCTCTTGCATTCCTCTTATCACAGTTGATTTCACCAAGCACGTGGAATAAACAACAGTACGTCTTCTGAAGAACACAACCGAATTTTATGGGCCGAATGAGGGCCGAGAAATTGTGATGCGGAACGAGAATCTAGGGGAAGTTGTTGTGGGGGTTACAATCAGAAGGGGTGACAGTTACAGTGGCAACAGACATTTACCTCATTAAAAAACTGCACTGCGATTGTTGAGCGAGGTGTCACCCATACATATATATGTCATCGTAACATACAAGTATGTTTATATATAACTTTTACACATAGGTATAGTCGTACCCGTATGGGTGGCACATATAGATTTGGTGTCACACTTTGTCACGTGCCATGGTCCGGAGAGACATATGGCCCAAAGTGGGACCTCGAACGAGGTTCATTGATGACGACACATGTTCTGCTTTATTTTGGTGCATGCGGAAAACTCACTCACATTTCCCGATTTTTTCCACTTTGCAGTGGGCATGTTGATGAATTGAGAGCGTGTGAAAATTTATAGAGTTGTAACTGGAGTGAGTCAGTCGGCCAGTTGCACGAAAATCCAATTGAATTCAACCACCATAAAATGACGTCATTGCATTGACGCATGATTCTTCATTCATTGGTTCTCAATTCATTCGTTCCGTTGGATGACATAATTTTTCGGCAGTTGAATAATTATATTGGAATTCTTTACAACTGACCGTTGATAACTCATTTCATATGTGAATAGCTTTCCAAAACTTTGTTCTGTTTAAAGAAAAACATCATAACTGAACATCTTGGGGATGTCAATTAAACATTAAAAATGTCCGTAGCCGAGGGCGATAAGCGCTTGTCCGTAGCCGAGGGCAATAAGCGCTTGTCTGATAATCCAAAGGTTCAAAGATCGAATGCTGTTTGCACACTTGTTTCCTCTGCGAATATATTCTTGACAAGTTGGCAAGTTCAATGACAAGCTGGAACATTGCAGAATGTCAATCAATATTATTGAAATATTATTAATAACCTTAATTAAAAATATTATATATAACCTTTTTTGGATATTTTCAAAATTCACCTTCGCCCGCGAACAATATTATTTGCAATCCTATCAAATGCCACCGAAAGTAATATAATTATGATTTTTTAGAATTAACATTAAAAAAAATTTCTTATAATGTGTTTAGGAATTACTTCTAAAAGAAGCATTGTTGTGGAGACAATCACTCTACTACTAATGTTGTTAGATGATATTCAATAGGTAATGATTGGAATTTGTTAATCTAAATTACGAGTAAATTGAATTATTTTTATTACAATTTTCTGGAATTATTTCCAGTAACTTATTCTAAGTTATTTATTTACAAACTTTGAAAAAACAGATTACTCCTTACATGTGTATTTTTGACACTCTAATCATTCAAGTGAAATGAATAAGAATAATGGAAAATTATTCTATTTCTTTGAAAAATTAACTATATTTTGGAAAAATGAGGTATTATAACAGTTATGTAAGAAATTTAGCTACAAACAACATTATCATTAAAAGGTTGGTTTGAAATGGAACAGATTTCTTTGGAAGCAGAAAGAAAAAATAAGACATAGTCACTGTCATAGGATAATTATGACGTAATTTATGAAAAATAAAGTCAACTATAATAAAACTATGTTTTATTAAATCATTGTACTGTTGTACTGTTCATGTTATTATTATTACTGAATCTTTTTCGGAAGCTAACAATAAAACAATCACCAATAGAAATTTCAGATCACAATAGTCTATCCATAAAATATTTTATACATTGGATCCTGCTCAAAAGTCTATTCCAATTATTCAAATTAGACTATCTTCTGCAGCAGAGTTTTACCATAGATAAGAGATAGGAGATAACCGATTCTAATCTGTTATCTATTGTTATACCGAATACTGCCTTTCAGCATTGAATATATATCCTTTATATATCCTGTATATATCCTTTATAAAGGATATATATTCAATGCTTTCAGTGTACAACACTTGCGCGATTTTTCCAACCAGTTAAAAACGGTAAGGTGTCAGATGATTTGCATGCATCAGTGTCTTCCTATGCCGTGCAGCTACTGGCGTGGATAAAAAGTCGTCGACCGGTAATTTATGTTTGTTGAGAAAGGGCCCCAATAATGAGTGGAGGAGTCCTAATGGGTCGGAGGGTGCTCGGTTGGCCATAGCAGATTGAACCATCTTTGTTTTATTATTGCGGCGGCGGCTAGAGGGCTGAGCAAAAGGGCTGGTGGCCCAGCCATTTATCAAGGGCGAAGGGTCACGAGATGCGCACATGTTGAAACAGCAAAAAACCCTTGGCTTTTGTTGGAGGGATGCTGGATGGCTTTGTCTGCTAGCACCACGCATCTGTAGAACGGAAGGGCTCTGCTCTTCAGCCCTTGACCTGTCATGTCATTTGGTTGTGGGGGGGGGGTTACTTGAGGAAGGAGATGGAAGTACTTCAGGGGGAAAGGGAAGTTCACCCTCCCCCCCAGATGACACTTGACACCGCCGACGCAGCGAGAGACGCTCCCTGCCCAATTATCTGTCTCGATAAACTTCGAGAGAAAATATTCCGATTTTAATTCCTGTAATGGGAAGAATATCTAGTGTTCAGGATGCCCTGTTATCAATCATTGGACTTGTAGAAAAGGGCGGTTTTGTCAAAGTCGAGTTACTGTTTTTGCTCCTGTGATAAAGAAGATATCTAACGGCACTTGAGTAGCGGTGTGCTTTGAAGTATCTATTGAAAAGGGTTGTTTGACTGATTTTTGAGATTTGGTTTGATTAGTCTTGATTGAGGCTCTTTCACTTCTCGGAGGAAAGAGTCAGTTCTGGTGATATTATTATTAAGATTTATAGGATTTGAATTGTAAACCTTGAAGCGGCTCCCTTTATGTGAGTTTATATTAAGATGAATGGGTTAACTCTGATTCTGAATCTCTTGTTTAAATGATTGTGGTTCCAAGTTTCCAAGTTATTTAAAAATTACTCTTTATTCAATCAATTTTTTAGGCTTATACATATACAATACATAAGAAAAGAGACGTTTGATTAGTCTAGACAACTTGATAAGAGAAGATATTTGGTTGATATATTATGCTTATAGCCTACTGTTTAAATAGTTTCCATTTCTAGCCGAAATTATACGATTCAAAGAACACTCTCGTCATTGGATATTGTTGACACTTTCAAGAAGAATGCTTTTATTCTATGATATATCAGCTATAATTATATTTTGTATCATTGCACGATGTTTCAAGTGTATTATGTTGAATCAAGTGAATTTCAATCAAATGAAGATTAATTTACGAAACTTGAGCTATTGTTGTTTGTTTATTTCGAAACACAAATGGAATGAATTTTCATCTCGAATTTTTGTTAAATTTGGGAAATAGAATTCAACTTATAATTTCATTTGAGAACAGTAGATCACCACATCATGATGCTTGTTGGATTGACTCGGTCCATGTGGTCCATCTGTGGTCGCTGATAATAAAATATTTCATCCGTAACACTACCCGTATAATATTCTATAGAATTTAGTTCGGTCCGAACAGGTTGGTTATGAATGACCCCGTCACTGACAGACTGCGAAAAATACACAGTAACAAGAAGGGTGCATCATAATAGATGTAATGGGTCATTGAACCATTCTGGATTATGGTTGGTGTTCTAGTCTTCATAATGCGCAGCTGCAATGGACAGTGTTTAAACAGAGAAAAGATTGATTTTTCATTTCTTCGAACGAGTCAAATAAGATTCCATCTAAAAAGTATACCTGGAAAATTTTATGAAGCCCTTTACTACAGCCTCGCTCATCCAGTGACTGATGATCAGGACAACCGCCTAATCCGAACATAATAATCTCTCATGTAATTCCTTATTTATTTCTTATTATTGGAGATACCAGATATGAGTGATTTTTTCAGATTTGTTTCCACTTAATTCGCAGATTTGACGCTTAGTGGGATCGAAATCCCCTCACGAAGAACAATAATTATTACAAAAAGCTTTTCCCTTGTATAGATTGCATCTACAAGCTTCTTCCCTATTCACTGCACCAATGAATCCTGAGATAAATATTTGGCATCGTTTTTTTGTCTATGTTTAGTTAATGATGATTATCCTTGTTAGGAACATCATGACATTCCATTACTCTAATGACTGATATCTTAAATAGTTCAGCAATAAATTTTTGAAATTTCATGGTTTAGGCCCGTATTGTTTTATCTATGCTGAACAAAACGTTGCTCAACGTTGGTTTGAACTGTAGATCTAGAGTTGAAAATGATTGAAACTGGAAATTCACTGTACTATAGATTTTCTCAAACTTTATTTTAACAAGGATGGTGAATACGGGCCTCGATTATTTTATTTTGAAAATTATTGTTAAACTATTCCAGATATCAATTCTTATAATAATGAAATATCATAAGGTTC
This sequence comes from Laodelphax striatellus, assembly GCA_017141395.1. Classification (NCBI taxonomy): domain Eukaryota; kingdom Metazoa; phylum Arthropoda; class Insecta; order Hemiptera; family Delphacidae; genus Laodelphax; species Laodelphax striatellus. Next base: position 9,727,950 of record CM029534.1, read on the forward strand.
GTAACAAGGATTACTATCAATCAACCCTCTTTTGTCTCTTTACGGAATCGATGAAACGATGCCAAATATTTACCCCAGTATTCATTGGTGCGGTAAGCTGATCAATTTTCAATGGTGAACCCATTATTCATACTTGAAGAAACTCAAAAACAAGTACTCTTGTCTAGTTCACAAATGGGACCGATGCAATTATCGTGAGTGTCTCTCATTTACTCCCTCTCTGGCTTTGGAAATAAAGTTGGTTTTCCAAAATATTGTTCTCTTTCTCTTATTTTTCACTGCATTTCCAATTTAATTCTTCTTAATAATTTCTTTCTTTTTTCAGTTGCTTTTACTCACTTCCCAATCTTTCCCTTTCATAAACTTATTCTTTGCTTCTCCTTGTAGCTTTGTTCATCTATCATCTATAATGTAGCTTAATCTTTCATCTATCTTTTTTCTATCAATAAATTATTCTGTTTTCGCTCTCTGTTACTTGTTATGCACACTGTCTACATTCATTTATTCCATTCTATCTTTCCAATTTTTCATGAATTCCTCCTTTGAATTTTCCTCATGAATTCCCGCCTATTCCACTAATATATTTGATGAATTTCCTTATTGCTACATCACAATTCTCCCAATCTGTCTACTCTCTAAATTCTTTTGAAAGTAAATATAGTAATCTAATTTTATTTGATCTTCCACGGTCTAGTGTTGATGGAAAGGATATCATTGAACATCCTTCCTCCAAAATTGACATTTATAGGTTCAAACTCCGCAGTTCTATGTAGATACATCGCAATTATATCATTAAATTGTCATTAGCTTCACATCTTCCCATTCAATAATTCATTATTTCATGTAAATTTGTCGAATAATTAGTTTTATATTCTACTATTATAATCTAGCTAGAATTTAAGCCGAAATATTTTTGTTATTTACATGAATAAAGAGATTTAATCTAATCTCTCTCTCTCGCTAACTCCCTCTCTCTCCCTCCCTCGCTCTCTCTTCCTCCTCCCTCTCTCCCATTTTTGTTGCTCCCGAATCAATCGGGTTGTTTACTGTGGAATGAAAACAAACAAAGAGGGTGGTGAACGTGGAGTGCAGTTCAGAGAGGAAGGAGTCTTTCAGTGGGTCAAATCGGGCGGCGTGCGACCAGTCTAGCGTGAAAAGGGCCTTCTGTTCCAACCGTCTGTTGATGCAACTCAGTGCAGGCGAAACCACTAATTCATAATCAGATGCAAGCGACACTTCACTTGCTTTAGAAGAAAATTATGTAGATGTGTGTGATTGTCGTTGAAGCACAGATAGAGAAATCACGATTTTGGTTGTTTGAAAACTGTATAGCCTATTCACCATAATTTTATTGAAGTTAGATTCTAATGCCTGATAAATATATTTAATTAAAATTAAATTTAATTTCTTCATTCAATGAAATGCTAATCTTTTATTTAGCAGATGACTTGTAAGGTCCCATACATGACGTAATTACCTACGTTATTAGACTAGGCGTACACTGGATAGTCAAGACAAGACAAGACGAGATTAGTCACGTTTAGTCACAGTAATTCACATAGTTGCTTATGAAGCAGCACACACTGATGCAATGACTAATCGGTGTGTTGCTTCATAAGCAACTATGTGAAGTACTGTGACTAAACGTGACTAATCTCGTCTTGTCTTGTCTTGACTAACCGGTGTACGCCTAGCCTAGCCTAAAAGTGCATGTCTTGTTTATGGGTACGTCATAAGTCGGTTGTTCGATTCAAGATTATTTTATTGACATATAAATGGAATATGGAATTTTATGTAAGAATTGGTCGTTTACAAACGTCTTTAGAATAAAAGCAAGCAAAAATAAAACCGAATTATGAGGAAGTAGAAGCCGACTCTAACTAATAGTGCTCTAAAGTTTAATCTGATCTTTCTATTCAAAGAAACCGTACAAGAACAAATTCAATACTATATCATAAATAAAATTTTACGTTTCTGTTACAAAAAATTTGTGCACCCGAGAAAAATTTCATTAAAATGTTCCAAAATAGGAGTTGCCACAATCAACTACAATCTCTCACTCCAATATGAAATAGTGAACGATTCTTTATCTCTAACAGATTCCACTTGTTCCTATTGATGCCGCCACATCAGGTACAACAAGGAAATTTATTCCGCAGAATGTTCCAAAACAAGAAATTTTCACTATTCTCAACCCAAATAAACTCATTTCAAAAATAATAGTAGAGAAGTAGTGATAGTTCAACACGATTGAAGCCTCTATCTAGCAGCAACCGACTCAAAGTATAACTTTTTCCTATTGATGCTGCTTGCTACATCAGAGACCTCGATGCCGCTCTGATGTAGAACCGCGCGTCAGCGTTCAACCACTCTTAATCCATTAATTTCATCCTCTCCGACCGATTTTTGAACGCGTTTTCGTTCAATCTCTATGGACTGACTTTTTTCGACTTTCAATTCCCCTCCTCCCCTACTCCTCCTTCCATCCCCTCCTCTTCCCCTCCTTCTTGTTGATTCCTCCCGATTCGAAAAACTCCAGTTCCGGTAATAATAGGTAGTACCGGCGCTCCCGCCTTGACTCTCTTGTGTATTTTTTTTCTGCCCTACGAATATTTTCCATACGAGCGCTCTCTGCTATGCCTCGCTCGCTTCTAGCGAATACTTTTTCACCTCTTGCATAATGGATCCCCATTATCTTCTTCCGACTCCTCTGAACGTTTTCAAAACTGATGGAGTCGTTCACTAACTCTCTACCCCCTCCCCTCTTTGGTTCCTCTTCCGCCTACAGAAGCACTTGTACCATCAAAAGTACCCCTTATCGATTTTCTTCATTACTTTGTTGTGTTTTTTCGCGGATTAGAAGATCTTTTAATAATTCTCGACAACGGTTTTTTGTTTTGTTTTTCATTAAAGCACTCATAATTTTACCAGATTAAGATCGAATCGTCTCACGGTGGTGAGTGATGAAATGTGGAAAATGAAAAGAGTTTCAAAGAAAGGGGTGAATCTCTTGAGTACTGTAAGTAAGGATTTGTAGGATAAAAAAGGTGATTGGAAATTTAGTATTTGGTGACTTCTACTAGAGAATATCTATAATTTTGAAAATTTTCAAGCATGAAGTTGGTCCTATCGAAGCGAATTACCAAGTGCCTTGTTTTTTCGATGAATGTTCAGCATAGGAAATTATGACAATTCATTTTCGCCGTATAATGATGTTGTTGAAGATCAATTTTGAAAAACGGTAAAGTTTATCCATAGTTGGAGCTGTGATCTGAACATCTTCTATCTTCTTCATCAACACACTATCTACTGTGAATTGTGTAGCTGAAGGTCAGCGCTGCTTGTGTAAAAGCAAGGAGCGTTCGTTCTTGGAATTGTTGAGTGTTAAAAATATTGTATCACTAACCAGAAATGTATAAAATTATCAATTACATAGGAATTATAGTCGATGAGCATCAAAATCATTCCTGAACCAAGTCTAATTCGTTTGATTTCACTTGATATTAGGCTAGTATATAACTCTCTTTCAATTGAAGACAGAAGACCAAAAATTAGGAAGAGAATACGAGGTGTGGAAGGAATAATATGTGAGTATATAGAAGGGGAGGGAGAAATTTGTGTAGGAGAAATAATATGTGAATGAGGAGAGATTGTATAGGAGGAGAGAGAAAATTCGCGCAAAGCAAACTAAATCATCAAGAAATTTGCGAATGCCTGGTTGAGTTTCGAACGGTTTGGCTTCATTATTCAACTTGCTGATTCCAATTCAATTAATTCTGGTGCCGCTGGTTTCTGCTGCTGCAATGTGTGATCAAGACTAATTTAATGGATTGGCTTTTCCTCCCCCTCCCTCAGAAACCTTCCCCCCCCCGGACCGCTCTAACCCAGGTTTCAGTCGAGATAGGTAAAAAGTGATCCTCAGAGGAGAGAGATGCATAGAGTGGCCGGCCTATTCTGGTGTTTGGTGAATCCAGACTGTAGAAGAGAGATGCATAGAGTGGTTCGGATGTTTGTTGAAGCCAGACTGTAGTAATGGGGCTCCAATAATGCTAATCGCTGTTTAACACCATTCTGGTGGTTGATCAAATATCTAGCCTATCTTGCTTCGTACGTGCTCTCAGGTGGAGTTCACTCTTCTGCCGTTGTAAAGTTGGAGCGTTTAATTAATATTCCGGTCATTCATTAAATTAACTCTTCAAATGGATGTAATGAACATGAAGATCAATTCGAAGTTTCAAAATAATGATAAATCAGGCTTAATAACTAATAATTCACATTCTTAATATGCTTCTTGAATGATAAATAATTGATAACTTATTATTTGATTATTTTTTTCTATATTATTTTCTATTATTGCTATTTATTCAATATTTTTATTTGATATTATATTATTTGAATACACTAGCTTTTTCTTTATTAACATTAAATTGAGTTGTTACTTTCCTTAATCCAGAAGAGCTTCATAGCAAATAATACATTAAATTGATTAGTTCTGTACAAGAAGGCCCTTGAAATGTGCCTTGAAAGAGAAAATCAAATTATAAGTGATAGAATGATAAAATTTGAGAACAAGAGATTACCCCATACTGCTCGCACCCCTTAACATGAATCCACTCATGAAAACATTCGAAGAGATTCTTCATCAAAATGAAATAATCAACTCACAGTCTGATTTTGAGACAGGAAGATCTATTACATAAAAGGAGCAATTATTTCTGGAACTTATTACACTTTATATTAAACGCAAGCTAGGCCTTTGTCAATGTTGTGAGGTAACGTAGAACTCAAAGTTGAGATCGTAATTAACGCCAAAACAAATGCCTGGAAGTCACAGTTTTGAATTTGATTGTCTACTTTCTCAGCTCCTGGAAGCTTTTGAATAATTATTGTGCGTGAGACAAGAAGAGATAATAACAGAAGATGTCGAAAATCAGGTATTAATCTTTTCACTGAATATATGAGTTCACTCGCATAATTTTCAAAAGTCATGAGTGATGAACATAATCAAATTTACCGTAACGTAGAATTCTGGACAATTTAGAGGAAATCCGGTGTAATATTTCAACACTTATACTTCTTGAAACTGAAAACTCGGTTCTTGATTCCAGTAGGTAGTATTAAACCGAATAAGATGTTGCGATAATTATGAGTGAAGACCTTAGAAAATGGAAAGAGAAGGTACAATATTAGTTTGTTATAGAATGAATGGCTTTCCAGCGCCTGATTTCCGGCAGGTATCTATCACAGTTGGAGATTATGTAATTTGATATTATTTATAATTCAGTATAACGTGTATTATTCTGTGTGTATTGATTTGATATTCTAGTGTATTATTTGAAGTGTATTTGACCACTGACGAAAGTTTGTCGGACTGATTATTATTCTCATGTCTAACTCTCTTCTGGATAAAACAAAATAATGACAATTATTATTAACTGGAACCAAATCAATCATAGCTCACATAAGGTTGAATATACATTTGCATAGTAGATTTACGTTTAGTTTGTTATTAAATCTAACTATACGTTAGTACCTAATTCAATTTTTAAATACATTTCAATAATTGTTATAAATTTCAATCATCATTCTCCATGCACTATTTCTCCATCAGCTGTTCAATACTGGCTCAGATAATGGTTCAAATTCGATGCGAACAATAAGTAATTGCAGGGTGTGTAGATCACGACGGACGAATCAACAGAATAGAGAGAAACAAGAGAAAAACACTAGAGGGGTTGAAGGAGTAGAAAGATGAAGAAGGAGTGAACAGGAAAAAGGAAAAGAAGAAGAAAAAGAAGAAGAAGAAGAAGAAGAAGAAGAAGAAGAAGAAGAAAGAAGAAGAATAAGAAGAAGAGGACAGGAAAAAGAAAAAGAAGAAGAAGAAGAGAGATTGAGCCAAGGGTCGTTAAGCCATTAAAGCTCGCGTGTGCTTGCCAACTGGAATGAAAACAAATTGCCCAACAGTATTGCTCACGAACAGCCGCATTCGCTACTTGTTAACTCACATCAAACGTGGTCTCCAATTCTGTTGCACCCCACTCCATCCTCCCTTCAACCTCACCCCCCTCCCTCTCAACCAGTTGCAATTGTCTTGACTCCGGCGACGACGAACGGAAATTAGCAAGCCACGCCACTCGCGCGCACCACCCTGTATATACATCACAATTAGCCCGATTTTAGTGCGTTTTCATTATGTTGTGTGAAGGCGTACGTAGTTGCTCATTTGTCTCTTTATTTGATGGTGGACTTGTCATTATTTGTTGGAGTTCATTTCAAGTTGAGTCATTTTGAGTTGTAGTTCTAGAGAGAATGCTGCAGTTTGATGAATTACAACTTGTTGTGTTGCTTGAGAATATGCTTTTATAATTATGAGATGAGTTGGAAGAATGAATTTAATGAGCAGATGCATATCTTATAATATGCATTCATATGTATTCATACGTATTTGCATTTGAGGAAAGCGAAAATAATACGGAGAATGACCACATGCAAGCTTATTCAAGCATGCAAGCATGCAAGCATGAATTTCAAGCTTAATACGAGATGCAAAATTGGTTTGTACAGTTTTATGTAACTCATTCATACAAAATTATAGACTAATTCATTGACAAATGCAAATACCCCTCGTAAATTTGTAGGAGGCCAGTGAACAAAAAATAGAAATAAATAACAATAAAAATAATATTGAATATTCCAAATTAATAGGCTTATATAAATTATAGTAGATTTGTCGTAATAGATTAGCAGACTGAATAATACGGAATTGAATGATGAATCAATAGTTCAATGTAACTATGAAGGCCATTTCTTGGGTAGAATTCGATGGGAAATAAGATCGTGTACAAACACTCAAAGATTGAAATATTGTACTGACTTATACTACTTAACTTATTGCAATATTCAAATAGTTCCGTTTACAAGGCTCAAGCCTGATATTTCTTTGTTACTGAATTTTCAGTAACGTATGGTAATATGAATTCAGTATTTACTAGATTTAATTTAATAATCCAGGCTTGGTTCACAAAGGGATTTTCACGAAGACAAAGAATATTGTCAAAGAATTATCCAGAAAATCAGAGGGTAACCATTGATAATCGAGCGGCTCCTCAATCTTTTTATCCGGCCTAATTTCCTGACGAATCACGAAGCGAGACCTGTGCAGTTACCTGAGGCGGTCCTTCCTGTTCGAGAACGGAATTCCCAGGAGAGCCAGCTCGGCTCCATAAACTAGACCATCCATTATCTTAAAGCCGTCATATCTGCTTTTATTGGCCATATCATTCACTTATCTTTGACTGCAGACACGGAACAGCCAAGCCCACGACCCAACTTTTCATTTTAAGACCCCTTTTCTCTCCCCCTCCCCCCATTTCCCCCACTCGGAACTCTTCAAACACCCTCTTCGAGTTCAGTGTTACTGTCACTGAGGGAGCATTTTTTGTCTTCTCATCTCATAAAAAGTTCACAGTCTTTAGATGGAATACCCGTCGCGTCGCGCATTCACGCTTCCACAGTCATGCTTCATGTGATGGGCATAGCTTACAGTTTTGCATTCACTTCTTTCCTCTCACAGATATCAGAAAGTTGGAACGATAAGCTATATTGTCGTCAAAAAAGACGTGAGTTGGAGTGAACGCTTAACTGGTCTAGTGATGGAGTAGGGTTGGTTTTTGCATGAATTCAAATTCAAATAAAGCTAATTCCCACTTTTAAAACCTAGACAACTTAAGGGAAGGAACTTTGAAGACTGTCATACTTATAAATGGATAAATAACGAAGAAGTTTTTAATCTTGAACCATGACTACTATAAGCTACTAAGAATCCCTCTTCTTGGATCGAATAAGCAATATGGAATAGAATAGAATTTATTTAAAAAATATTCAAATCTATAGATGGTTATAACTTGAGTTTAAAGAAAGGTCTCGTTATAAGAATGGTTTGATGTACAGTGTGTTATACTTGCTAAGGCTAGGCGTACACTGGTTAGTCAAGACAAGACGAAGTTAGTCACGTTTAGTCACAGTAATTCACATAACTGCTTATGAAGAAAAACACAGATGCAATGACTAATCGGTGTGTGTTGCTTCAGAAGCAATTATGTGAAGTACTGTGACTAAACGTGACTAATCTCGTCTTGTCTTGTCTTGACTAACCAATGTACGCCTATCCTAAGATGAAACCTGAACTAATAATAAATTATCTCATTAGGTACTGAATTTTACAACGATGAAAATGTAAATGAACCTATCTACAATGATGCAGCCTTATTAATTTTGTATTGTGGATGGAATATACATTTTAATGTAATGAGTTGTAATGACAAAAATTCAATTCTAGTCCGAATGCCATAGGAAAGTGAACGAATATACAAAAATATACATTGCATTGACTTATTCTTTGCATATTATTTTCAGAGTAACACCAATTTTGTTCAAAGTTCACTTACTCCTAAAATTCGCGATAGGATGTGAAGAACAAGATAATATTCAAGAAAATATATGGGAAAAGAGATTAAAAGCTTCCGAAATGATTAGGAGAACTAGATGAAAAGAAGCTAGTGTCAGGAAAGTGATGGAAGCATGGAAGAGATAGAAGGAAATGGCTAGGAGATTGAATGGAAATAGAGATAGAATATTAGAACATATATAGAGAAAAAGAGAAGATGGCATAGGGAAGTGAGAATAACAAGGAATAGTAGTCAGGTGTGAGCTCTAGCTTCCAACTGTGGTCACTATATGGCTGTGGAAGATGCCACCCTTGAGGGCCCTACAAGTCGATTGCTTCACGATTACAACAGCACTCCGCCTCGCTCTCAAACAGCTCACTTGTGGTCGCTAGATTTCGCCACACTCATTAACAGCTGCCATTTGTTTGACTGAGAGAAACTAATTTCGCCGCTCTGTCCCCTCCAAACCACCGTTATTACATGGACTGCTTGTCTGGAGGCCGAAAAAAACTTGAAGTTTTGGGAGAAAACTACTTTGCAGCAGGTTGGTTGATTGTCACTGAGGGAGTGATTGTAAAATGGTCGGCTGATGAGTTGGAAATTGGTTTGAGATTGGATTAAGGTGAAACTTTGATGCTTTCAAGATAGAACTTTGAAGTAATCTTTGTTAAAAAGAAGATTTTGTCATCACTGAAAAGTTATGCTTTTGTTTAATATTTGATTTTAGTGAAACTTCAATGTTCTTAAAAATTTACTTTGAATTAATCCTCATTAAATGTTTTATTTTTCAAATTCACTGGCAGAACATGTATTGAACATTCTTATATCAACCAATGTGATAGAGGAAATTATGGGATATGCGTATAGGCCAAAAATCCTATTGCATATTAAATTTTTGAGGCCAGAATTTCTCCCCTTGTACTGCTTTTGTTAAGTATTTCATTTTGGTGAAACTTCAAGGTTCTTTAACATTTACTTTGAATTAATCCAATTAGGTTTCATATTATGAAAGTCGTGATTTTATTGTTTGGTCAATGATATAGTGATAGTTATTCAATTACTTGAAGATAAATATCCTATAATATTATTATCATAGATTCTTCAAATCTCTCACCGTTAAGTATCACTGTCCTTTAATTATCCTATAACTGTCGATAATAATGTAACTGATAAACAGAATCATCGATAATTCAACTTAACAACACTCATTCGACTTTCAAAGCATTGCAAATCAGTTTTTTATAATACGCACACAATAACATGATAATTGGTGATGTTCACTCATCATTGAAAATAAGGAACGAATTTATTCCTGGGAGGACAGTTGACGAAATTAAAAACCTGTAGAGGGCATAACGAAATTGAACTCTTGTCGTTACATCCTCGCACGCAGTGAAGTCGAAAACAATTTTAATTTGCAACTTGCCATCATTTGGCAGGAGCAAATGAGTTTTTTAATGCATCGACCAGGGAAAAAGTGCATTTTGTGAGTACATCGGGGACAGTTATATGTTTTTTCTACGTTGTAAAATGGAACCCACCGGACAATGCTGTTGGTAGATTGTATTGTGTCATCACATTCAATGTTTATTTAATAGCCGCAGGACTAATTAATTTATAATTAAATATTCACACTGTGGGAAATCAGACGGAAAGCAAATATCTGTCAGATGATGATCATGATCATAATAAATTTATTGTTTCGAAATCAGTTGCTCGCAAACTTGCAAAAACTCGGTCCCGTAAAGGTTGTTTGTGTGCGTTACAATTTTCCCCATTGTTGTCACTGAGAGGGGATGCACAACAAATGAAAACTTTGACATCATTGCTCATCAACCTAATTTTCTGGAACGGCTATCAGTAATAATTCATCTATTCGTATTTAAATTGGGGTGGAAAGTGTGGTCTACTATTTTGTTTCATCGTAGTAGTGTGTGTGTGAGTCCGTGCGCATGTTACAACGCTAAATTGCGAGGAACGAAAAACAAATAGCACACTCGAGTTCATCTGATTGTCTATCTACAGTATTATAGTAATTATTGATCGCGCGAATGTTGTTTGCACAATAGAAATTATTACGGAAAATTCAGTTGTGGTCTATATGAGAGGGAAATTTTATAGTTGATAGAATCAATAATATTTTATATTATTGCCAAGTAATTGTTTACTATTCGTGATGTTTGGGATTAGTTTGTGAACGGATATGGAAATTGTATTCTCAATTTTCATTTCAAGTTTTCAATTTTATTGCAACTGTGGATTACTAGAGTAGGCTAACATGAGTTCCACGGCGAGGTGGAACTACCTTCGGGTCTCCCCACCAACCAAAGCCATACGCTAGATAGATCGTACTCACTTGAAAAATTAGCAAAAATGAGATAGACTAAAACATTGACACTGTTTCAAATAATAAGTAATCCTACTTTTCTTACATCCCTTACAATCATCGTATTCATTTATTACTCACAATTTTTGTAATATAACATTCCCGTTCACAGTATTGTCTATGCTGTAGGGCCTATTTACTGAATCTACTATTTACTGAGTCTACTATTTACTGAGTCTATGGTTGATATCTATTATATTTTACTTACACATAAGACAAGAAGCTGTTCAGCCTATGATTCTACCAAAGTGAATTCACAAAGATCGAGAAACATCTGTCAGATCTTTCAAAGCTCATCTCAAGCTTCGTGATTTTGCGCCTGATACGAAAAACCACCACCGCAGAACGAAAACGTGACGCCTTTGAAAAGTAACATTTGATGTCAGAAAGTTATTGGAGGCAACGCGTTGTCAGGAATAGTATAGTTACTATACTGTCATGACGCTTTTTATGTTCCAAATAAAGGGTAGAGAGACGAGTAGGTAAAGAGGGAGAAATTTCGCAAGGAAGAATGGGGAAAAGAGAAGCAATTGAAAAGACTGAGAAAAAGAGAAGAACGGAGCGTGAAAGGGAATGAGGAAAATAGAAAGAAACAGAGAATTGAAAATAGGAGGCATAAAAAAAGTGGAGATACTAAGATTGATCGATTGATTTTTAAATTTCCTTCTTCATAAATAGTGGATATAATTACTTCTTCATTGGTATGGATGAATCAAAATTAATGGAACATTGGAACTGGAATAAGGTAAATGAAGGATGAGCAATACTACACACACAGTTGGGACAAATAGTTTTCAATTATGATAAAAGTATTTTACAGCAAGATTTAATAATCCCAATTTTTTACTCTTCAGTAAAGTAGTCAGCAGTACAGCTGAGAATGTGGTTACCATGGAACCATGGTACTATAGGCATTATTAGTATCTAATTCTGTAATAAAATTAGTAATTTGAAAATGAAGGGTTCTTACACTACCTAACGGTACTGACAATATTTTTGTATACTCATTTTTCATAAGTTATGATTTAACGGATGTAATCCATTATGAGTGATGGAAAAAGAGTGAGAGAAAGTGAAATGAATGAATAGCACAAAGAGAAGAACAAGAAGAGGCAATGAGAATAAGGAGAGAGAGGGAGCCGTCAGAAGTGGACATACTGAGAAAGATTCGACGAGGAGGAAGAGGAGGAGAATGAATAAAGAGTGAGAAAGAAGAACAACTGAAATAGGTAAACAACGAGAATAAGAAGTGAGAGACAGGCATCAGAGCGGACATGAATGAAAAGAGGATGAATGAAAAGAGAGAATACATAGAAATTCAAAGAGGTGAACCAGAGGAGGCAAAGAGAATAAGGAGTGAGAGGGAGACGTCATACTGATGAATAAGAAGGGAGACGAAAGAGATGCAGAACTGTGAGGTGATGGATAAGGCGCCATGGGAATGCGGTCTCAACAGGATCTTGCACTTTGAATCCGGCATATCATTACAGCAGCAGTGGCAAAACAGAAGGCTGCTACTGCCACTGCCATGCCTTCAGTCAGCTACGATTGAAACAAAAGACCGTCGTGGGGTCCCCGGATACCCCCTACCCCCTCGAACAGGGGGTTGTCCCTCTTTGGCAGCGTCACCCTCTGGGACTGGGACAAAAGGACACCGACCGACTTTGTCGCCACCGCCGTAGCCGTACACACGGTGCGTTTTTCTATGGAGAACGCGGACGCGGCGTCGAATATTCATGCAAATGAAACTTTTATACGTGTTGCTTGTAGTATGACGGGGTGAATGATGGGTGAGGATGAGGGGGAGATTGAGGGGGAGGAGGAAGAGAAGGAGGAGGAGGAGGAGGAGAAGGAGGAGGAGGAGAAGGAGGAGGCGCAGGAGGAGGAGCAGGACGAGAAGGATGTGGAGTAGCAAGAGGAGAAGAAGAAGAAGGAGGAGGAGGAGGAGAAGGAGGAGGAGGAGAAGGAAGAGGAGGAGGAGGAGGAGGAGGAGGAGGAGGAGGAGGAGGAGGAGGGGCAGGAGGAGGAGGGGAAAGAAGTGTCGGAAGAACAAGGTGACGAAGCTGCTGGAGGAGGAAGAGTTTTTGGAAGAGAGTAGGAGATGGTGAAGAAAAAGGAGAACTAAGCAGAGTGGAATAAGGATGACTAGGAAAGTAATAAGGAGGAAGAAGAGGAGGAAAATAAGGATAAGAGAAGGAGAATAATGTGAAAGAAGAGAATCTATTAGGTGTGATAAAGGGTTTATTGTTGTTATTCAAGTCGGGCCAACAAATCAGGTACAAACCACTACAGAAACTAGAAACGAGATTTGAGAGTTTACTATGATGTGCAAAAGAAACAGAAAGCTGTATAAATATTCCAAAGTTTGTAAATCGAAGAATCGTTTCATTTTAAGTAACTCTATGCTGAATTATCTGATACAGGAGATGGATTTAATGAAAATAATTTTGTTAACTGGGATGCTTACAATCACATTTACTGCCTCCTTTTACATGATAAGTGGGTTTTCAGGTTCTTATGCTACTCAAAAATTTGTTACGGGTTGTGAAATTCGGTTGTAGATTTCAATGTTTTCTGCTCTAATTGCTTTGTCTCTTGTTTCATGTAATCTATAGATGTTCTCAAAAAATAAGGTTTCTTTTACATCAGTGCGGGCCTTGGAAGATTCTTTCTCTTCCACGGTTAATAGTTTCTTGAAACGTTTTTAAAATAATCAAAAACCACATTAACAATAATTCCATCAACAAAGCCATAGATTTGATCAACACAATGAACCATAAGTAATAATTACTTATGGTTTGAAATTACTGTAGTTTCAATGATAAGATACTGTTATAACAATACAAGTAACCGGTATCCTAATATCGAATCGTAGTATAGTATAATCAATCGAGATTCTAAACTCCACGACATGAAAACTGATATTCAAACCCTAATAATAGAAGTTTGGAAAACCTATGGTAGGTATATCGAATATTGTTGATATTGTTGTTATGACGGATATTGTGTTCGATAAACAATAAAGAATGATCACTGGATCTCTCGCATTTCTCGGATTATCGTCAGGAGCAAGAGCCATACTAAATAACAATACACATTCGAGCAATCGCGAATTTATACGGTAAATGTGCCCTCAAGGAGTCCTACTTATATTTTATGGAGTCTTTTCGTTTTTATGACACCTTTTACACAGTTTCTGCGCGAACTGGGGACATATTTGTCATATCATAAACAAATTAGCTCCGGCAAGGTAATGGACCCTTATGGACCCTTTGAGACCCTACTTTAGTGCAGTTGTGTCGTTTTTCAGGGAGAATGAGGTCACTTCTATGCGCTTCACACCTACCATTCGCGACCTTTTCTTAGTTGTGTATTGCTTAATGACGTGTGCAGTAGTTCTCTTTTTTGTGAATGTGAATGTACATTGAATAGTGTTGTAATGTCGTAGAAAAGACGGGTAAAACGTCAATTTTAGATTAAAAAAATGTTTGAAAATAATTATTATCACAAGTGAATGGACTTGAATGAAATCTATATTCATCTGATTAAGGTGATAACAGAAATGATCTTCGATGTTCCTCGGAAAAACCTAAAATTGCGTTTATTTTTGTGCTTGACAATTCCACAAGCGCTCAAAAATTGAATTGAAACTCACCCCCACAGTCAACATGACCTACTGCCAGCAGTAAAAATGCCACAAACCACAAAGACAATATTTACGTACAAACGGTTGACAACTGGAAAAAATTGATTTAACCGGCCACCTATTTGTTTGTTTTCGCGCTCGTTTGTTGATTGGCGCGTTTTTTTGCCGCGCGCTCTAAACAAACAAATACACGAGGCACAATGGAACGGAGAAAACAAAACAAGGAAAGAAGAAAAGAGGTTTGAGGCTTCAAAATTGCGCTCGAATAAAACAAATTAGCGGACCTTGATAAACTGCATCCGTTTAGCCGAATAATACTTCACCGGCTGGAGAGGAAAAAAACGCGGGTGTTTTTGGCGGGAAGAGAGTTTTTGGAGGGAAAAGCGTTTCAGAAAACGGCGGAGTGCATTTGTACAGCCGGATAGACAGGAAGAAAAGTACATAAATCGTGCAACTCTTGACTGGCCGATGTAAATTTCGCGCCCAGCAGTTCGTAATTAGGCGCCGTTTCTTTTCGCGCGCGCTGATAAAAAAAAACTTTTCCAAACAGTCTATAATTCGAGAAAACCCTACGCGACGCCGGAAAATAACCGTTGTTTCCATCTGATTAAACTCGGGTAGCTTTTCTTTTTGCTTCCGTTTCACTTCCTCCTAACCCCCTCCCCAACGCAATTCATCTCGTCATACCTTTTCTCATCACCATTTTGGGGTGTTTCTCATTCGCTCGAATTGCCCGACCAAGAATTGTTTTAATCGCAAAAGTTTTTGTAAATGATACTCTCCACTTTTTTGCTACAAACAATTTTCAGTAGTACAGAATACAGTTCACAATATAATACGATATTAAGTTATTATTGAAAAGCATAAAAAATTGTGAAAATAGTTGAATGTGAATCAAAGCAGCCTAATATAGCCTAACACTAAGCCTTGTTGAAAAGCCATGATGATCATTATCATATCAAAATGATAATTATAATGTTAACATCAAACACCAAGCTACATTGGTGTTTTTGATTTAATTTTTGCATTCTTTCAAGGTTTACCCTCCACCACAACGCTCCTACCTGAATTCTCCATTCGTGTCTTGGATAAAAAATCTTACTTTCCAATGTAGAAGAATACATCTCATATTCCATACCAGCTTTCTGGTTGATGCTTCTTCCTGAATATAGAGAACAGCAATGATTTTACCAAATAAAAGGTGTGAGGCTGAAGGCGAACAAAAGACGTTGCTCATTCTATGGATAATCTCAAAAATGGAGCATCCACCTACCTCTTCATTATTGTTCTTTCTTGTTCTTCTGATGTTTTATTTTCCTCCATTACCACCTCCTTCTCCTCCTCCTCCTCCTCCTCCTCCTCCTCCTCCTCCTCCACCTCCTCCTTTTCCTCCTCCTCCTCCTTCTCCTCCTTTTCCTCCTCCTCCTCCTTCTCCTCCTCCTCCTCCTCCTCCTTCTCCTCCTCCTCCTTCTCCTCCTCCTCCTTCTCCTCCTCCTCCTCCTCCTCCTCCTCCTCCTCCTCCTCCTCCTTCTCCTAATAATTTTCCATCTTCTTTGTCCTGATTTCTGTTCATCTTGGCTGGTAGCCTGTGAAAAGGCTCTCGCTTGCAGCTACCACCTTCTTAGCGTAATGAATTACTAGCCGGAGTGTATTGAGACTTGTTCATTAGACTAATGGGACGGTATATCACGCCAGCGATTGTCTCCAGTGACGCCGAGCGCTGAGCGACAAAAAGATTCGCGCTTTGCCGCTCGCCACCATTGCTACTGCTGCCGCTGCTGCTATCGCTGCTGCTGCTGCAATTTTTGCTGCTTCTGCTGCTCCTACCACTGCTTCTAATGCTGCTGGTTCTGTTGCTAGTCCGCTACTACTAAAACTGCCGCTGATGTTGCTGCTGATACTTCTGCTGCTGCTTCTGCTTTTGCTGCTGTTCTAAGTAAAGCACTCATCTGCTCAGCCAACCTGAAATGCCCGCCTTCTACTGTGCGGAGGCATTGGTGCGAAGAACACACTATAGTAGATGAACTTGGAGGATGGCGTATTGTATGGATCAATAGTTGTGGTAGATATGTGATAGGCCAGATTCGTACTCGCTGTAAATTTAATAATGACTGTGGGGATTATTGAGTTCTAGGCTTGGTTGTACCATCATTAGAATGTATGGATATTAGAAAAGCCAGTTTAATCTTCAAAAATAATATGATCCTCCTATTATGATAATTATGATCCTCCTATTGGAAAGAGGTTTGAATATGACTGTATAGGCATGATTCGCGGCCATTTGTTCAGCTTCATACAAGATCAATTTCAAACTTTGAAGGAGAAAACATAATCAACTCACATTAAAGTTTGAAATTAATGTTATATTAACAACTAGACAAAAGAGAACATCTACAATACAATAGTTTATGCTCATTTTACAGGCTTGACTTGGCTTCGGTTATTCAGACTTGTTTTTTTTTTTTTAACTATTTTAGCTATTAAGAGTAAGTTGCACTTGATTTAGTTTGAGTTGAAAAATTTGCAAGCAATTCCAAAGCTCAAATATGATAAACAAGATTTAAGGAATGCATTAAAAATTTCTTATGTCAATTTATAAGAAATATTATTTGTTCAGTTGATAATTTGAAAACTCTCTATTATTTTAGCCTCTGAAGATGACAAGACTACAAAAATATGTAGTCTTGTCATCTTCAGTTCTTCATTTATCATTTACCGCATTTTCACAAATTGTTGACGATATCAGGTCGAATCACGGTTACCAATGGGAAATCAGTGAACTTTCCCCTCAACAAACAACTCAGCACCAACAAATGTTTCACCTTGACTGACAAATCGGCAATCATTACTTGACTTGTCGTGACTAATATGTCAGCCTTCCCTGGTGACATTTCTCATGTCAGCCACTGCCGACATCTTTTTTGAGCCATCATGACCCGAGGGAGGGAGGGAGGGTCACAATTTATGAAAAACACGCAAGTGACCTATATACCGGTATCTGTCATTCACCCTGCAGCATTTACACGTGGCCCAATTAAGAGTATTTTCCCAGGAGAAGATACAGCCCCGTTTATCCTGAATGAGCATCTCTAAATTTCATTAGCGCACAGCTCTTAGGGAGCAAGTCAACTCCCTGACAGCTTTATTCAGCTGTCATGCAATTCTGAAGCACGACTACGCGCCTTGCCAGGGACTTGGTTGATGAATAATATTGTGCACAGTATTTGTTGAGAGAAACTTCGAATTCCGCACCTGATAGATTAACAGATTGACATATTGGTAATCGTCTACTGATGTTCGTCTACTTCTTACCAAAGCTCGCTCAATTAATAATTGTAGTATTTGTAGTATTTGCAGTATTTGTTAAGAGAGGTGTTGAGAATTCTGCACCTGATATATTAATAATATTGGAAATTGTATTGTTTTGTGAGAATATTGATAGCAGTTCGGGAAATTATAAGCTAAGGATTAGGTCTTGGGTGTATTGATTTCACAACCCATCTAGTTTATTCCAATATTATTTTATAAGGTTTTAAAAAAAGGGGTCAAGTTATAAGAATAATGTTTCCTAGTTTATTGGGGATTGAGCGTAAAATAGCGTAGGCAAATAGGAAGTACCATTCAGGTTGAATGTAATTTTTCCCTAAATGAATATTATCCTGAATGAATTAATTAACAATTCTATTATTCTTCCCGCTAATTAATTTGTTGTAGAATGGAATATTATTTACGACCAGTTACACGAAAATCCAATATAATTTGAGCGTAAAATAGCGTAGAATAGGAAGTACCATTCAGGTTGAATGTGATTTTTCCCTAAATGAATATTATCCTGTGAAATGAATTAATTCTATTATTCTTCCCGTTAGTTAATTTTTAGTAGAATGAAATATTATTCACGACCAGTTGCACGAAAATCCAATGTAATTTGAATTAACTGCCTTTAATTATGTCATGAGTGATCAAAATGATCACTTGTATATTGTATTTTGACATGAGATAATTTGATAGAATAGTTCAATAAATGTGAACGTGATTTGTCTTTGATCGTCACAATCCAATCGACGACAGCTATTTTCCATTGAAATTGATAGGTTTTTTAATCCAATTATCCAATACAACATAATATTCACAGAAGAAAGGGCTTCCCAACTAGATTGAGGCTTAGTTTTGTGATTGGACCATCATTCTATAGTTTAAACAAAGAAACATAATATTCAAGTTTATTCATATGCTTCAAATATCTGATGAAACCTTTCTGAACAGGGATAATAATGATTATAGTCAATTAATAGATCGTTTTGTGACCCAAGAAAAATATAAGTTTCATAAATGCTTCAAGTCTATTTGTGAAACCTTTCTGAATATTCATCTCTCATTGTCATCCTGCCCATTTTCCTCTTACAAGTCACAAACCAAGAGCTTGAGGGAGAACAAGCAGACAATGCAACAGCAAAAAAGTGAGAAGATTTTCATTGATGAACCATCAACCATTTACTATTCTATCAAATACAAACTATTCTAATCTAAGAACTATTCAAATCGATACTATTCTATCGTTTTACAGAAAAACAACCGAAAAATTTGTTGGCTTATTCAACTTTTCTAAGTGCTTCAAGTCTACCTCTCTAGAAAGACTAGAACAGAAATTTTATTATGAGAGAGGGTTGTGAGAGTTATTACAAATTGAAAGGGTCAGTTGCTGAGCGAAAACTCAATTCTATCTTATTCATCTTGCAAGAAACAAAACTTTTCATAATCTAGTCAACCTCAACAATATTGTAGGCCTATTCAAGTTTCAATCTTTGGTAAAATCTCCAAAAAGGATGAACAGAATTCTTATTATTGGTGTGTATGAAAGGTTTAATCTAAGAGTAAAGTTCCGGTCATTTTAATGATTGGGAAATGTTTCTAATATATTCTAAGTTTTGTTCAGTGTTCAAGTCGACAATAACAAAAGTTACGTCGTGGAAAAAGCGTACTTTGAATGAACTCAGACTGCGAAAATGCTCATGTTCACCCCTCGACGGCCGGAGCCGTTCTGTGGCAAACTGCGAGCGACAGCGTCACTCCACCCCACCACGCGATTGGCCAGCCACTGGCGCGCTACGATTGGCCGCCGTCGCGGAGGGGGCGTGGCCACCAGCCCCCGAGAGCTTCGGGTTGCCCCGTGAGTCCCGATCGCTTATCAGTCGATCCCCGGTGGCTCGGTTATCTACTCTGGAGACTCCCGTTCTCGTTCATCAACCTCCCGTTCGGCGATTTCCTCGACTTCAACCTCCTCGAACTACATGATTACTATTTAGAAGTAGAGACTATTTAAAACTACATGATTAGTATTTAGATGAGTTGTAAACTACTTTTTAGATGAGTTTGGGTTTGTTTGAAAGTAGTTGAAAACCAAAATTGCCACGGTGGAGTGCGGTTACGCGACGGCTGGGTCCCCCTGGCCCCTGGAGCTGGACCCCGTTGCCGCCGCCTGGGGACGAAAGCTGTACCCCCCGGGGGGCCGCAATGCCCCCGGGCTCATGTTCGGTCTCCACCAGGAGCCGCACGGAGCCCGCGGCCCGCTTGCGGGTCTCAAGGAAGAGCCGTTGTCGACTTCACAGCTAGCCGCAGCGCGTTCCTGGATTCAGCCCACTGTAGTCGATCAGACCAGGTTAGTCAGACACTTATTCGAAGTACAAAATTGTTCATGTACCTGTATAATAGTTTTAACTGCACTAGATGGATTTTTCCCCAATTAGTATGGGTCTTATAGATGATTTTCTACTACTGAATTGAAAATATTCCATAAAATTTTGTTCAAGTAGATTGACAACTATTCGATGAAATGAGTAATAGGTTCTATTTGGGCAAGAGAATGAAAAAATAATCTGGGAATTTGTTCTAGTTGATATGAATAATTTCTAAAATATTTTGAACTATGAAATTGGTTGAATTATTCCCAAGATAAGATAAAGTGGATTTTATTTCAACAAACGTTTCAAAGCAATTTGGAATGGACATCGCATATGGGAATCGTTAAATGTTTCAAGGGATGAAAACATTGTATAGTGTTTTGAAATAAGTTGTTTTAAATAAATAATTATAATATAAGTATAGTTAAGTGGTGATAAATTAAGTAGGATCTATGTTGACAAGAAAATTAAAAATGTATTAACTGGCTACGCAAGACAGTTTCAAAGAGTTCAGAAGTGGAAGAGTACATGAATAGTCAGATTTTTTAATTGTGACATTTTTCAAATTGATATACAAAAATTTTGAAAAAGCGATATTCCCCTAAACTGATTTCATGTTGTGAAAAAGCATCCGATTTTTCAAGTACAGTACTGTTTAAAAGTTATAAAAAGTTTTTTTTTTAGAAATTTTTATGTTGGGGAGAATATTTTTGTATCAGAATAGGCTATACGATTTATCAGATAGGTCAAATTTTACTAAAGGTATGATTATAATTATAATAAATTATATTGAACGGATAGCAGCAAATTTCCTGAACATGATGTGTAGAAATTCCCTTTTTCCGAAAAGTAGTTTGCTAATAAAATATTCAATCTTGAAGAGTACTTTCATATTGATTTGATTAATTAAATTAAAAATTGAAAATCAATTTTGACAAGTTGGTGAATATTCCAAGCTAATCTATGATACTCTTGTATAACATAAAATTATTCCATCTTCATAAATTATTAATGAAATAGTTTTTCACAAATAATTTTTTTCATAATAATAATTTCATAATTCATCAAGCGAGTTTTAGTTATTTCTTCATCTTATTATAGTTTTCACTCAATTCTCAATATACAAGTAGAAGCAAAATTGTAGGATACTTGAAGCTATCCAGTTCAGGAAATGAAGCAATTTTTCTAAAATAATCTCTAATGATTATCAAAGTTTAATTTCTCTAGAAAACTCTGTGTAGAAGTAGGATGGATTTCCCAAAATCACCACTTCAACGCAAGACGTTAAAAATACGTAAAATTAAGGAAATTTACGGCTCTCTTCTCAAAATTGAGACGATTTTGAAAAATTTACTCTGAAGAATACTACTTGAAAAAATTACTTTGAGTTCATTTTATTTTGCGGGATGATTTTTCTAGCCCAAATTTACTTATCGCTCACTTCGAAAAAAAAATTAGAATGTTTAATCTTGTATGAAAATAATAATCAAACCTTATCTTGTATAAAAACCAGAAAGAGTAAAAAACTAGTAGAGTACATCAACAATATATCTTTCACCAGTATATTACAGTATATCTTTTACAATATATCAGTATACCAGTATATCTTTTCAAGCATCAATTCATGAATAGCATTTAGGATAGGGATATAAATTTTACAATGAATATTTTGATTGGAATCTGAACTGTGAAAATACGTACCTTCCGTGTCATGATGTCAAGTACAAGAGTTAATCAGATAAGAAATAAATATTATTATCAATACAGTATTTTATTTATTATTATTTTTTAAATAAGTTGATACTAGTATCGAAATTCGATCCTCTTACCTCGTTTGTTCAGATAATTTTTGAATCCGGTTGAATTTCTGAAATGCTGGAATACAGTTAATACAATCAAGTTGATTCTGGAAGTCGGGTTTTAAAAATTCATTCACAGTTCTTTTTCAAAGTTTAACTCAGAATAGGAGGTATCTTCTATGCTCAGTATCCTTCCTCTCGCGCTATTTTCCAGAAAGTTCACGAATTTCATTCAATATTCTCTTATATTTTTTTCCATTCATTTCAATTAAAAAAAAGACTTTAGAAAATAAGATTTTATATTTCAAAATAGAAATTAGTCACAGTTCTAGAATGGAATTCAATTCAATCACATGATCTCACTCTTGTAGTTGTAGCCTCTTGAGTTACAAGTAAGTAATTTTAATCAATGTTAAAAAACTTCTGTCGAAACGACCTACAAAATTTTCTGTACTATAATCGAACAGTCAAGCTCCATTCCTATAAAAACCTTAAACTTTGTCGTTTCACAGTTTTTGATTTTTTAATTTAAAAATTTCTTTTTTATTAAATTTCATTTTTTAAAGATTTTTAATCAATCGATTCATGAATGGGTGATAATCATACTTTCAAGAATAATAAAATCTCTTAATCTAATAGTAGACTCTCATAAATAGATGAATAAGATAGAAGCATCAGAAATACGTGGAGATGGACTCAGATAAAATATATTATATTCTAATCTCTAATTTCTTTCGTCATAGTTCATAATGTTCGTGTTGAGTAGACAAAAAATTTCCATATTTTCAAATAAAATCAAATTAGATTTATTTTCCAAATCACACAATATATTCAACAATATATTATCAAGATAAGATAATCAATTTTCCTCTCACAATGTTATTTTAATGATAAATTGATGAATGATCAAATCCAATTGAGTGATATCCATAGAATTTCCAATCGGAGCTCGGATTTCTCAATCATTGTGTTTGTTCTGTATGAATGCATCAAAAAAGTGATCAAATACGTAAATAAAGCAAATTCCTTTGAACATAATCATGAAGTAGACATCTTATATCTACGTAACCGTATAAACTGTCAAAAATTCTCAAATAACGCCTCTTTTCAATATTGAAAAACGCTCTCTGTCGTAGAAATAGTGTATTGCGCATAGATTTGTGATTGCATACATCTATAAATTCTAGTTTTCCGAATCCAGGATTACTCGTTAGGCTAAATATGATAAATGTATAAAATCATGTTTTTGTACTCACATTTAGGCCTACGTAACTCAAATCAAATCAATATAAACAGGCTAAATAAATTGAAACTGAAATTGAAGAATTAAAATATGAATTTACTCCATATGACATTACAAAAAATAGATATCTCGACGAAAATGCGCTGAAAGCCCTACAACCAGCTTAATTAACCAAATTATCTTTCGGCATTTGGTGTGCTTAAAATTGTTCGAAAGATTTACTGATAATCATTCTGTCGTCTACACATTTCCTTCGAAAAATCTTTAAAATAAAACCCCTATTGCAAACGAATATTCCAAACCTCTCATAATCCACCCCAAATTTAAAAATCATCTTCAACACTAGTCTGCGTAAATTGTTTAGAGGAATAGATTTCCGTTCTGTCTTCTAAGTTTTGTTTCGGTAAATATCTTCCAAGTAATCCATTTACTACGGAAAAAAATATTCTGAATCCGCGCCAAATCTTGAAATCATTATTATTTGGTCTGCGTGAAATTATTCAGAGGAATTGATTTCCATTTTATCTTAGTAGAAGTCTTCCAAGTAATCTATCTATGACTATGGCAACCACCATATAAAATGAAAAATCTTCTCTTCGAACTCTTCGAATCCACTCCAAAGAACAATATACAAATCCACTTCATATTGTTTATATGAATTGATTCTCGTTTTGTCTTCCTGAAAGTTTTCCAAGAAATCCATCTATGACTAGCAAATATTCTAAAACTCATGGAATCCATTCCAAATCTTGAAATCATTATTCAGCGATCTGAAACCCTCTTTATTTGGTGATCCCAAAGTTATCTTCATAATATTTTGGTGGGCGTAAAATTGTAGTGGCGTAAATACAGCGGGGCGTTTGCAGTCAATACAGTGCTGCTCTCATTAGTCGAGTCGGTGCGAGGCGGCAACTTCTCAGAGTCAAGCGACGCAGCCAGGCTAACCGAGACGCTTCTTGTCTCCTCCTCACTCTCCGCCTCCTCCACGACGATTTCCTGCTCGGCGACGAGCTTCCCCGCCGCGAGAACCTCCCTGCTATGCCATGTTGGACACGGCCAAGTCGCTAGCCTCCTATCCGCACAATGTCAACGATATATTCGCCAGCAAAGTCAACTATGTTTACAGGTACGTGGCTAACCTAACAAACGCTAAGAAACGGACAAGATGAGCGGGAGAATTTGAGTGGGGTTTCTTGAAAATGGTTTTCTTCAAAGTTCAATGTGAGATCGTGATTTGGAAAGTCTATTGCGATTATTGAAAGATGATTAGAATAAGAAAACTTGATGGATTTCATTGAGCGTGTTCTTTAAATGATCCTTATTCTTATAGGTTTCTTTTTTTGCGAAAATTGGGATGATTCCAATAAGATAATTTGATAAATTTTATTGAGCGTATATTAAATAATATCTATAAACTTTAGAACTCTCTTCTTGAGAAAGATGTCACTGCTGCTAAATCCAAGATTGTCTGTCATTATTTATAAGGGGTTTTATCCTCTAAATTGTAAAAAATCTGTTGAATTTCATTGAGCGGTTTATCTCGATAATTTGTATACTTTTTTGAGAGAGATCTGCTTATTGATACTGTGAAATTGTATCTCGTTGATTGAACATGTCATCTAAACGTTCCATTACGATAGAAGTATTTTGTTGTCCTCCAATCACATTTTCTTTGCTGGAAAATAATTTTGTTGTTTAATAATGATGATTGTTATTGAAAAAGTTTATTTTCAGATTCAAGCTCTATATCTATTTCTGTTCTTGATCGATCCAACTGATTCGAAGAATATACTCTATTGAATTGGTCATATTCTCGTCTGAATTCCTAATCTTGTTATGAAGAATGGTTTTCATTATTATTGATGTTATTTCATAATATTGTTTTTGTAATAGAGGCCACTCATTTCGATGCTCAAATTCATTGGCTATCCAGTTCTTCCATTCATAGTTAGTAATGTTTTTTTTTGGAACTTGATAAGCAAATTCAGATTTCATCAGGATTACCAGAAAATATCTATTTTATTGTCCTTTGCTCAACTGTGAGAATTATTTTATTTGGTTTAGCATGTTTTATTTGAAGACTATCGTTAGAAATTCTTATTTCAAGGGAGTCGATAACCATGGTAGAAAAATTGGAGTATTCTATCTGCATTGGTGATTTATCAGGTGATTAGTATTAGTGTGGATAGGTGTGCTTGATTGGTAAAAAACTGGAGTCTTATTGAGTTTTAACAGTTGAATAATAACTGCCATGAATGAAGGCTTCAAATGAGTGAATAGGGCATTAGTGGGAAGTGGATGTTCTAAAACAGGACTACTATGCCTATAAGAGAATGCTGGAGGGGGGGGGGGGACCTGGCCTCAACAATTCTGTGTTGGAAGAAATTCATCTCGATCTGTTGTGTGAAAAAACAATTAAGGAGAATTTTTTAGTTTTAGTGGAAATTCATAGTGGGATGAAAGCAGTTTGCAACGAATGCCTGTTGTGCTTACCCACATTTTGTTTATTCACATAAAATTATTGATTTACATTATTGATGATTATCGTCAATAAATGGGGAAGAGAAATAAGAATATAGGCCTACCGTAAATAGAAAAGACTTCATTAGAAAAAACAAAAAGTTATCCACCAACTCCTGCAGTTGATCACGTCACTTCGGGCAAAATCCAACCACATTTTCAAAGACGGTAAGTAGGCCTAACTTTTACAGTAAATATAGCGTCGCGACGCTTGTATTGAAAAGTGCTGAGCATTGTTTTGAATTGCGGCCGCCAATCTAATAGCGTTAGGAAGGGTTCTTCTGCAGTGAGGGGGGGGCTGAAGGGAAAGGGAGAAGTTGGTTCACCACCAGCTCTCTCAGACGCGAAGCTAATTCGATGAAGGCTCATCTCGGCGTGGCAAATATTATTATTGTCTCGACAAAGAGAGACTGCGTGCGAGAAAGAGTAGGAGAGAGATTGCATGAAAAAGAGAGAGAAAGATTTCATGAGAGAATGATTTTTAGTGATGAGTTCTTGGTTCAATGTGAACGTGGAGAGAGGGTTCAAGATTAGCGTGGTAGAGGGAATGTGTGTAGGATTTAGCTGAGGTAGGCAATTTTCTTTGGAAACAAGTTGTGAATAGAATAGAGCTTGAAAGAATTGTTTGGCGGGTTGTGTTGGTGATTTTACTGGAGTTCGTTCAATAACTTAAAAATCATATCATAATCTTGAATCTCTTCAAATTTTGATATTAAAAGCCGATAGAATAAGAAGCCTACATAAACATTTTAGTAATCTATTCTTGTACAGTGAACTCTTTCTATTGTATATAATTATAACGATATCAAAGGCAAGTCTTCGAGATGGTTTTATCTTCATAGAGAAAAATATATTGTTATAAAGAGAAATTCCATTCCAGTACAAGATAACATAAATCACTGTGAAATAAAAAATATCATAATAATAAATTATTATAATTATTACGTTTTCAAGTGAAGAACTCATATAACACGTAATTCTTACACAAAATTGTAGTGACAATGCTTGAATTCACTGAAAATACCGACTGGTGTGGTATGAGCCAACGTCCACATAGTAACAAACTTTGTAATAAAATTCAACAAATTTTGTTCTACTATGTGGTCGTTGAAATGAATGAACGTCAAAATTCATGACTCAACAAACTGGAAACAAGACATCCAACGCAGTCTGTTCATATATGAATCACGAACCAAATAGAAAACCCTATTTACCTGATTATATTCGTATTAGATTAGATTAGATTTATATTATAATTGTAGTAGGATTGAAAACATCGTTTTAAAGAGAGAACATAGATTGTTCTTATGACAGACCAAAGACAGTGTCAACACCCATCGTTATAGCGGTGTTATCATTATAATGGTGTAACGCGCTATATCGTTACAACGCGAATAATATTATAGCGATGCAACGCGAATATTGTTGGATAGAGTCTCTACTGTATATTTCATCCGAACATGCCTACCTAGTACGGCATAACAATTGCACGCCACAATATCCTATTAATCTGCACAAGCATGATGTGAGGTCCTGGCTCAGTTGTGCTATTGGCTTACTCGCGTCATGTATAATTGATGATTTTTAAATATAGCCCGAAGCGGTGCGCCCATCTGCTGTACACTGCATAGTACGGGGAGGGTCAGTATAATCTCGTTACTTGTAATTCGGTTACGCAGCAAGACCCTCGTCATATAGTTTGTTCCGTTGTGCTAGCTCTATCCTGCTACTAAATAGATTTCGATGGAGCATAATTGGTAGAATCAATACGGCTGGCACTAATAGACAGTTATTGGTTTGATTATGGTGGGCTAATTTGGGAGTGAGTGTGATGGAATAATTTACGAGGAGATAAGAAATTTGTTATATGCACCTTACTTCTAGAAATTTCAATAGCTTGTAAATTTGTGAATAATTTTGACGATCATTTGGGAAGAAATGAAGATGAGAGAAGAAACTTTGAGTTGAATTGGAGTAGTATTATATTCTGGATCTCAATTATTTCAAACTCTAAACCCAACTGAAAAAGTAGGCATGCATCTAATGAAAATTTGAGATTGAATTCATCACTTATTTATTCGAATATAGCAGGATTCTTTTAACTTGTCAGAAAACAGCTGATTTAACGTTAGTAAACGAGCGTACATCAATCAGCTGTTTCTGACAATTCAAATGAATCCTGCTATAAGTAGTTGTTAAATTTAGACTCGTATTATTTTAGTATTGCATTTCAGTTACTGAAATCGCTGTTATATTTATAAGTTGCTAAAATAGCGACATTCTATAGATGATAGGCGTTGATATAGATGTAAGGAGTTATTTACCTTCATACTCCTTGTGAACCATGCTATTCCATGTAAATGTATTTAATTCTACAGAGAATCTCCGCTTAAATAGCAGCATTGTTATTTGAATGTATCCAATTCTGCAAAGAATCTTAGCTAAAAATCAACATTAGTCCTTTTTCAAGTTGGCAACAGCAAACAATCCACCATCAACGTCAAATATGATTAGCTGACAGGTAAAACGGTATTCAACATTGTTTCCTACAGGAATTTCTCCCGCTGAGCGGCAGCGATCCTGAATATTATCATAAATCATCCCTCAGTTTCAAGGTAGCTCTGACATTTCCCACGCTTGGTTTCAGAAATTAACAGCATAGCTTCTGTGTCTATTCATGAGAGGCGCTTTTGTCACCTTTCTGCAGCTTCTGAAAGCACTTCGTTCAAACTTCGGACAGGTTCCAAACAATATAATGCATCCTTTCATAAATAGAATAGCCACTACTGACCGAACCAAAGTTTGACTCTCGACAGGTCTGTGGTAAGTGATAGGGTTGTCAGATTGAAAACAAATAGTCCTAGGTAGAACAAACAGGAAGACATCTTCAAGTAGCTTGACATTTCTGAATTCCTGAAATGCGTGAAACTGATTACCACTATCTTACTATTCAGTTCTGTATGGAGTCAGGGAAAAAGTCCGTGGATTTGAATAAAAAGCTCATCTTTCAAGAATTGCTTTGTGTTCAATATCAAAGTGTGGTTAATAGTGATCCAATAAATGAATAAGAAGCTCATCTTTCAAGGATTGCTTTATATCTAATATATAAGTCTGGTTAATAGTCAACCATTAAATGATTGATGGAAAGCTAACTTACTCACATCATTACTATCTACTCATCTACCGTTCATTCTGTTATTTATGACCTGAGGAAAAATATGGATTGATGACAACTGATTAAATGTTAAAAACAATATCGGCCTACCTGTTAGAAGAATTTTGGAAAATATCTTTAACAATATCTTCAAGTAGAAGCATGGTATATTCAGAATGGATCATGTCTAGTATAAAAGTTTACAGAATTCTGTCGGTTAGTGATTTTTTCAGATATTCAACGTTTTGTTAGTTTAGACAGGTAAAATTCATCCAAAGCCTTTTTTGACAATAACAATATAATGAACAATCATGAACAATAACAATTTAGTTGGTTCGTTTCTAGATTAGGGTTGAAGGTCATTCTGAATACAAAACTCAATTTTAATAAAAATCAATCAAAAATGAAATCTTAATAATTAATTGGACGAAATTCAAAAGCTACTGTATAGTTGCAATATCTCATTTCCTTCCATCTTTATATCTGGCTGAAATGAAATCAATTGAGTGTCAATTGAAAATAATTATAATAGAAAACAAGAATTTTTATTTTTCATTATGCCTATACAAATGAATTGAACCGATAATTTATTTTTATCGATTGAGTTTATAAATAATAATTAATTCTCCTATGCTACGATTCCACTAACTTCATCGATCCAATGAAATTTGAATATATTCTCACCATGCCTCGTACCTCAATTCAATACTCTACAAGTCTACATTTTTCGTATAAGATGATATTTCAATGCTTTTATCATTGATACTGAGTGCCATTTCTGAAATATGAACTGATAACAGTGGAGTAACAGATGCTCAATAAAACACAATAGAAAAAGAGATAAGAGGAGGCCTGCGTTGTGTATTGGTTTCTGATCTGTCACTTGTAGTAATATAACTTGCATGTAATGGATTCATGGCATGGTTCACGGCACCTGGGCTCCGCTTACAGGAAAATGGGTATTCAATATTTTGGTAAGCAGGAAGAGGAAATGAACTCAGAAATACTGTATTGTTTTATATACTCTGATAGTTATGTTTTTTCCTTGATCATTGTTTGAATTTTAATAAATACTACAGAAAATAAGCTCAGAAATTTTACATATCAATGAATTTTGCAACTCAGCATTGTCACAATTACAGAGTTGTAATAATGAACATAGAACTGAAGTTCAGTTGTTATATAATTTAATTCGTAATTATGGAATGGAACCTCAAGGTACTCCGAAAAAATTCGATGTACTGCGTAACCTACTGTTTCAAATGGTATAGAAATGGAAATGAAAATAAAAATTGTCAGAATACTCAATGTACCTTGAAATTTATTAGAAAATCATAATTGAATGTTATGAACAATATTAAATTGTAAATTGAATTATCACTAGGATAATTTTAGAATACTATGCTGTACTACCTTTTGATAGGCTTCTTTTGAGGAATTAAATTTCAGAGTAGCATTGAAGTCTCCTATTGATATTGAGACTATAAACTGTACTTGCTCACAGCTAAACTTTGAAAATTCATGACTCATTTTCTCAACCAATAATGAAGTTGATCAAAGTAAAAGCAGATAAAGTGTAACAATATCTCAAAAACCATTCCTTCAAACGAGAATATACAACCAAATAAATTCTTCTGCCATTATTACAATATTAACTCACACTCTGACTACAAACAAATATGGAATACAAAAATAAATAATATCGAATACGACAAAATCATCTGAATCTGTATTCGACAAATGAAAATCAAATACATGAATGTGAATTACTTTGACAGATAAATTTCGATTCTCTGTGACTAATACGATTACTTCGCATACTCCATAAAATGTATTTGTTCACAAATAAAATCTTCTACATTCGATTCATCAAATTTACCTCCAATATGGACATACATTTCGAATATATGGAACAAATACGATCACTGCGATTACTCTATAAAATATATTTGATCATAAATAAAATACAACAAGCTCACCTGCTGAAATTTGTTTTTGCGATACAAAAACAAATACATGAACATAGAGTGCTGTCAATACAAATAGATAAACTCGACAAACATGTACAAAATAATAAACAATTCACTTCAAAATAACAACCCACAAAAATCTTCAGCAAACCCAATTGAACAAACCACAAATCAAATCAAATACAACCCAATGTTTAGTTATGTGTCGCTCAACATATACATATAGAGTGAGCCACAAATAATAATCCATTTTGATTGGTGCGGATCGCATAACACGGATTGTTTTCACAGGCACTCTAATTCATTAGGCATCGTCACACTGTGTTGACCCGTCACAGATCACAGTATGTGACACGTCATGAGATGGAATCAGCTCTCTCACTCAATCAGTCACTATTTGACGTCTCCTCCCACTTATGCTGTCTCTATGTAACATCATTGGCTCTCTCTTATTTGACCGCTAGGTGTTTGGAATCACTCGTTCTCACTCAAATTGCCAATATTTGAAATTCTCTCCAACTTATGCTGTCGCTATTTTCATTTATTTTTCTCTCATTTGCGCTGTCCATCTTATACACTATAATATTTCTCTGCAACATCATCTTCTCTGACTCTTTTGACTACCACTTCAATTCACCTTCTCTCACTCATTTTGACATTATTCGGATTCCTCTCTCACTTATGCTGTCTCTATGTACCTCCTCACACTCATGCTGTCTCTATCACATCCTCTGTAACATCATCGGTCGCTCTCTCACATTCTGCCACAATTTCAAATCACCCTCTCATTTACGCTGTTGTCTGACCGAGCCCCCTCCAACGTGTGCTGTCTCTATGTAAACAGAACAGCAGAGCATACATAAACATGCCGACTTGTATTGGTATTGGTGTGTCGTATCTATGGCAAGCATGAATGTTGTCAAGCGAGTGATTATTATCCATACGTGACAATACGGGGGGACGACCAATAACTATTATGTATGAGGTGTTTGAACCCCCCTTATGTGTGTAGGGCGGGAGGGAGGGGGTTGTATGTGAGCATGGGCATTTCTATTAGCCCATAGATATGGTGTAAGCCAATCTAGCATGGACAATAGAGCGTGGTAGATGGGATGCCGTGTTCATTGTGTATTTGAACTGTGGCTCTACTCTTGCGTTAGTGTTTATGTTTACAAGTTGCTATGTCTTCCTACTTCAAGAAAACTACTGTTGATGTGTTACCTCGCAACTATAGAATTGCTGAAATTCTAAAATATCAAACTCGAAACATATCAATATCAAAATATCGAATTCAAATTTCCAAAATATCATACTTTTATTTTCTTGTTTTAGCGTTGGAGTTGGCAGAGCACATTTTGAGAAGCAGCCTCCCAGCAACCTGCGAAAATCCAACTTCTTCCACTTTGTGATTGCGCTCTACGACAGGGCTGGTCAACCAGTTGAAATTGAAAGAACTGCTTTCATCGGATTCGTTGAAAAAGATCAAGTAAGTATTTTTACATTAACTTCTCAGTAGAACTTTTCAGAATGTTGATTTCCATAAGAAATCGAGTAATATTAAATTTTCTCTCTAGCTGGAGCAAAATTACGTATTTCAAAACTTAAAGTATAGACCAAGTAAATTTTCGTTCACTAGAAAAATAAGTAATGTTCTTTCTACATTCCCAGCTTTGTTTACATCCAGAAAGAATAGAACAGATGTACATTGAATGAAGAAGTAAAATAGAGTTATTGACCTGTTAGTAATGAGAGTAAGGTTCCAAAAGCGTTTCCAAAGTAAAAAGGGTTCCTAAAGACCAGAAGATAAAGAACAACAGTTGAATCTTTTTGTTTCTGGTTCACAGATAGCATTATTTTATGACCACTGTCCCAGAATATTATATGAGCTACTATATGCATATGAGCAATGTCTATAGGCTACACATAACTCGATCATAATTATAATACGAAGACTACAACATCTACGAGTATGTAGATCGATCATAATGATGATGATGATGTAGACGATCCAGATGATATTATTGATAATGCTCCGAAGCTCTTGCATAACATAAGTGGGTGTTGGGTTAGATAGGATGGTGGGGGGTTCTTGCAATCTCCCACTGACTTACCCCTTGATATTACCTCTCCTACTCATTCCCTCTCACCCTTTTTCTATATTTCTCTCTCTCTCTGGCTTTCTCATCCCCTCCCCTCCATGAACAACTCAAATTAGTCCCAGATATTGAGGGCGCATCGCATCACTTCAATTACGATCATATCTGAGTGCCGCTGCTTACATGTAATAATTTATCAGCCGTAATAAATGAAATTAGTCCACCCATCCTGGCGGCGTACGCCTCGTTACTGCGTTACTCAACAATAGTGATTGTTTTAGGAGTGGGGGGAGGCAAGGAAAAGTTGGCTGGTAATCAAGCTGTATAGAATGATTGGGGACAAAGACGCTGATTTTTGTGTTTTGGGGAAGTGGGGCTCGTAAGGACGACTTGATCTTATGCAAGACTTCATGTGAGAATGTTGAAATGTTTAGAGTCACAGAAAAGGCAAGGAAACTCTGAATTATCTCTGGTGAGGTACAATTTGAAGATCTGACAGCAAGAGGATTATGTTGGGTTGCACCAAGGAAGACCAACTTTGATCCAGGATCAGAACAACGCTAATCAAATGGGATCAGCTGATTCAAAATAGCTGATCCCGGTTGGTGCAACCCAACAGAGTAGTTTGTGAAGTATGTACTCCTATCCTTTAAAAGCTTTCCCCTCACATATATCGTATAGTCTTAGGCTTGCTGCTTTACTAAAGTGGTAACCTATATATCAAGTGATTACATGCTGGAGTACTCAATATCATGGAATTTCTTGAAAAAGGAAGCCTAAAAATGCATATTGTTATACAAATCTCAAAAATCACTAAAATTAATTATTAAGGAGGCCTGATATCAGTCAATTAACTTCTTAGTTTTATTTAAAACTACTTAATTGAGAATTGATCCATTCGCGTAATAAGACGGTTAATGTTTCTCAATATCCGTTTCTAATTTATAATCAATAATTATAATATTTGATAATTAACAATTAATTGATAATAATTAATTAATTGATAAATAAAATTGATAATTTGATAAATTGAATAACTTATTGGTGAAGATGAATTAATGTTTCAGAGAATGCGAATATAATTATCCATACCTTATCATTCCCATGCATATATTCAATAAATAGAGTAATAACTAATAGA
This sequence comes from Laodelphax striatellus, assembly GCA_017141395.1. NCBI lineage: Eukaryota > Metazoa > Arthropoda > Insecta > Hemiptera > Delphacidae > Laodelphax > Laodelphax striatellus. Next base: position 9,762,033 of record CM029534.1, read on the forward strand.
AATTGTATCTCCTTCCATTCATTTTCTAATAGATTTCCCTTGTTACAATAAGCACGTATCATAATAGAACGTGACATAGTTTACATACTTCTCTATCTAGTTGATTATCGTCAGTCATTCTGCAACTTGTGAAACAATACCAACAACCGAATAAATCTGGTTATTCAAACAGTCACAACAAATCCCACCCATCCCAATAACCATCAGCAAGTTTCATTAATCTCCAAAGATCACGTCACAAATCCAGAATGCGTTGCCCCGAAATCGGTTCAGTTTGAATCCGGCGATTGTAAACGATAATCATTGTGACGTGCTCTCATCCACCCTCCACACCCACCCCCTATCACCCCTCTCACCACCCTCTCTAACAACCCCCCTCCAACCAGAGCTATTGTAGCAAGAATTCAAATTCCACACGGTGACACGGTACGAGTGGGTTCACGAGTGAGAGACTCGGTGTTGCAAATTAATTTTATTGAGTTACAAGCTCACCGCCACTTGACACAAACCGTTTCACTCATCCCCCGCTGGAGGGGAACGAAAGGGGGGGTACAGCCCCTAAAAAAGGGGGGAACACCACCCCTCGCCATGAAACCACGTGACTCTGACAAACCTCCAGTTTCACGCCGCCACTTTTCTGTTCTGTGCTGACAACTCACGCGATCGTTTGTAGGAATTGCAATAATTATACGTGACGTGAAAGTGGTCACGTGTGTGAGAGAGAGAGATAACAATGAGAGAGAGAGAGAAAGAGAGTGATAAAGAACGAGTAAATGACAAAGAGAATGTGTGAATTTGAGTAGAAGGACAGTATTGTAAACCAACTGATGTGATTGAGATGCAGCGATATAAAATGAGTACAAGTGAGAGAGTTTGATATAGATAGAGTAGAAGGCTGAGAAAAAATGAGTGAAAGTATGAAGGGTATTAGAAGAGAGTAGAAGCTGTGAAACTACCACTTGACGATTGTTGAAGACTTGTGAATGTTCTTGTACGTTTACTTTAAGGCTGGTCATCTTTTATCTAAAATTTCATCACTTTATTCCAACTCTAGTCAACTCCTTTCTCAAGTGCCATCTCTTAAATAATCAGTTTTTCGATAAGAAAGAAATGCTGGATTTTTGATAATATTAATTTATTGGTTCAAGTTCATAATTAGGTGTTTTTAATCTTCCACGCCTGATTGAAGTGTGGATATATAGTAAAATAATATTTAGCTGATATTCTAATCTAGCTTATATTTGGCCTTGGGGAATAAGCTAGCTAAATAATAGATGTGATAAAATCATTATGAGGTTTCAAGTAAAATCTTATTCAAATATGAATGAATATGAAAAGGTGATCAACGACATCTATCAGCCAACTTGGAAACTAGACGATTAAGTTTTGTACTGCTTGCTTGTGATTGGCTGGAGGCGTGGCTTATTCTGAGTTGGGGGCTGGACTCAGTGAGATAACCAATCATATCGCGAGATCAGTTTCGAGGCGGTCTGACTGCTTAGTCATACCTCTTTTCTGATTGGCAGTGATTTTAATGCCTGATTCGTTCCAGTAATGCTAATATTATAACTTGAATTATATTTCTGGCTTGCTTCTACAATATTCCACTGAACTATTGTTCATTTTTCTAATAATAGAATTTAAAAATTCTGTATTAGATACAATTCATTGAAGTAAAATCAATTTTCAACTCAACTCACAGTATTAAGTCATTATGTGCATGTATATTAAAATAAGTGATTAACTAAAAAATGTTACCCATGAGTTAGGAATGTTTTCCAAAACAAAATTGATGAATAAAACCAAAAAATACCTTCATAAATACCTCCAATAATACCTAATAAATTATAAAACTTCTCTGATGATTTGAAGAACTGATTGGTTTCCAGAATAATAGAAATCATCACGAGAATTTGATAATAAAAATTCCATCCCTTCACATCATTATAAAAAAGGTTCTCAAAATGTATTATACAAATAATTTCAAATTAAATCAGGGTGAATTAATATAATTGAAATATCATGGAATTGATATTTAAGGACTCCTGATCAAAGTCCCATTTCTTAGATCAATGAAGGCTTTTAATTCAAGTATAGGCATATTACTCATTATAAAAAAGAGTTCTAATCTATTGTATTCTAAAACTCTCAACAAAATCAGCAGAATTATCACATAAAATTTCAAAATGAATTCTTCCATTGTATTCATTCAATGAAAGAAACAATCTGAAAACAAAAACTAAAACTTTCAAGTTCACCCTCCTGGAATAATTTCGTCCACCCCTAACGTACAGCACCTACCTTTCCAAACGGTAATCAATGATTTTATGATTAACATCAGCTTGTACCTTATTCTTCCACGCATATGGCGTGCAATAACATGTGAGCAGAAGACCCAACAGCCAAAGCTAACACTCAAGGATGATCCGAAGTCAACTTGTAACGTGAGCTTATTGATCCCTATTCCGGGGGCGGGGGAAGAGGGTAGGGGGGCAATTATACCCCTGGACGTTATCCGATAGATTACTGGACCTATGTTGAGGGGTAAAGGGGGGTTTGGATAATTGTGTATAGCGTAATGGCCTTCCTTGTATATATGCTTGCTTAGTAGGCTAGCTAGCTAACACACGCTACTGCAAAGCATGACAGAAGGGAATGCATGTAGGGTAAACTACTACCACAAATACACTAGAACTACACACACACATGAAGTAAGTCCATCTGTAGGTGGTTTAACTTCTGGTATCAAAAGCAGGACTATGTGCGATACCCACCGTTCAGTTAGTGAGTATTATTTGTCAATAACATGATCACCATATATGAGCCAATCACACACTCGCTGCTATTATTCCTGCTAGATTAATTTCGACTTGCCTGTAGTTTGATTGTGATATATGAAGTGGTGCTTGTTGTCGAGTATCGAAAGTGAATCTTGTTGGCGGGAGAATTTCCTGTAGTTTGATTGAGATGTATGAAGTGCTGTTATTATGTACCATCAACCATGATATATTTAAATTTGGCAAATTTAATATTACTATTTCAGTAAAGTATCTACATAATCGACCAGCAAGTCATTTTAGGGATGAGTAATGCTAGTGATATTCATAGGCCAAGATAGAATTCGCTAATTAAAAACTAAATAGCCTATTCAGTATGAGCAATGTCTTTATAATCAGATTCGTTTAATTTGACGCTTGGCATTAGATAGATAGAGAGGTATTATTTATTTGCCGTACTCTACGGTCATCAGCAACGTCAAGATCTCTCTATTCATCTACCTATCTAAAGCCAAGCATCAAATGAATCTGGTTATACATTTTTTTGAATGTTCATAATAGTGATTAGCCTAATCTCCATCCCTTGAAATAACATGAAATTGAACGGCTGACAAGTGAGGTATCAACCACTGAGCTAAATAGCCATCTAAATGTATATTTAGCTCAGTGATATCAACGCACAGTAGTGAGTAAAATTTTCTTAACAGTGTATATTCAGTGTGTTGATGGCTTACAAGTCAGTTGTTCAAATCAAGGTCAATTAATGGATGGTCTTTGTTTAGAAATTTAATCGTGGACACACACCTTCAGTGCAATAAGAACTCTAGTATCTCACTTATAAATGAATGATGGTCTTCATACATTCTTATCATGATATCGAGAGATATTTTAAATTATGTGAATATCCTGTTCAATAAATCATTATGAGAATGAAGGATAGGATACACGAAGAAAAACTACAAATGGAGATGTTTTTTCAATTCGACCATATTTTCATGTGGTGGGCAACACAATAGCTTTCAAATTCCCTCCCAATTATCCCACCAATCTCCCCACAAACACCCAGCATTTACTTCCAGACAATTTGAGCACACTAATAGCGTCCGGCGTTTATGCTCCATGTTTGGAGCCCTCTTATTGGCGGGAGAACCAGAATAAGCAGTAAAATGAGAGGAAAAGGAAGGGAAGAAAGTGATAGGAAGAGGAGGATGAATAATTAGAGAAAGAGAAACGTCACAGACAGTGTCAGAATGACGAAATCAATGCATGTTTGTTTTTAAGGCAATAAAGAAATAGCCAAAATACTGGTTAGAGATACGACATCATATTTCAGGAAGAGTATTGCTTCATGTCTTCTAGTTTCCTTTTTTCGATTACCTAACAGCACTATAATTATACTTGATATATATATTGTTGTGAATACATCAATATAAATATAGTAGTTACATACAGCATCAGTTATATATTTGATAGGCAACCCTGTTTTAGATGCACTGCAACTTTGTTTCCCTATTTTCTCCTCTTCCACTCCTCTCTCACACTCTCTCTCGATCTCTCTCTTTTCTCCTGAAGGGCAGTAAAGACATTTATCACATTGTTCTCCCCTAGCTTTGTTTCCCTCGGCAGGTCCTCACCCACTCAAAGTCATACAGTTCAAAGAATCTCCCCGCATTGGAATTTATTCACGGAGAGTGAATAGTTGCCTGCGGTGTCTGCATATTATATGAACATGGAAATGTGAATTTGTAATAGGGTGATGTTGTAACAAAGATCGGTGAGTGTGACTTCGTTAACTGTTGATGATTATACGGACACAACTGTGAAATGATAGAGGAGGAAATGTGAGTGTAAGGCTAGGCGTACACCGGTTAGTCAAGACGAGATTAGTCACGTTTAGTCACAGTACTTCACATAGTTGCTTATGAAGCAACACCCACTGATTAGTCATTGCATCGGTGTGTGCTCTTTCATAAGCAACTATGTGAATTATTGTGACTAAACGTGACTAATCTCGTCTTGTCTTGTCTTGACTAACCGGTGTACGTCTAGCCTTACATGATACATGATCTATTGTGAGTAGTATTATAGAGAAAGCATGGTAGTCCTTGGCTATATGGTAGTATTTATATTTTGTAAGTTTTGGAGGATTCAGAATAAGAGATATTCTGAAGAAGGGCTAAGACGTTTCCACAATATTATTATATTTGTAACATGTACTTGACCAATATTATGACCATCATTATAATATATTCCAGACATGTCACAATCAAAATGATGTTTCACTGTACAAGGATCAAGATATATCTTACGTCACAGTTGGTTAGTCAATGATGATGTAGCGATGATGCTGATGGAGATGTTGATGATGATGAAGATGTTGATGATAATTTTGCTGACATTGACGATGATGATAATGCTAACATTATTAATGATGATGATGATTATGATCCCATCTTATGGTCTGGAACCAGGCACCAAGACTAACGTCCCTTACTCTGATGGTTAGGCAGGTAGTAGGCAATTGATTGATTGGCTCCCTAAACAAGGAAACCAAGCTTGATGTGTGTGCGCGTGTGAGTGCGCAAGTGTGTGCGTTAGTGTAGGATCCATATGTGATGCATTTCCATCAAGATGACAATCACTTTGTTACTGAATTGGATGGTATTGGAGGCGCATATTCTGATACATCATATATTATAACAATGTCTTGTATCTCTGTTACTGTTAGAATAGGAGGCTACTCACGAGTGTTGAAAACCGAAAAAAGTTCCGGAAATACATGTACTTTGTTACCGAGATAACGATGCAAATCATCTTACAATTTTCAGGGTTCTCGATGGCTTTTAGTATAGGAACTTTAGTATAAATAATCAAGATAATAATTAGCTTAAATAATTTAGAATTTGCTCAGAAATCCATTAAAACAAGTTCTTAGTTAGTAACTTTAGTAGTTATCGATATACATTGAAAGACAAAATGCTGAAAATATGTTATTTTCACATATCTTTTTCTTTTCCAGGAAACAGAAGCACAAAAGACGAATAATGGTATCCAGTATAGACTTCAGCTTCTTTATGCCAATGGTAAGTTGATATTAATGTTATTACATATATCAATTTTTCAAAGAGTTCCAAGCTTTCTCATCTAAAATTTAATGTCAAGAAGTTGGTAACAATTTATTCGAGTAGTGAAAGACTTCAGAGATTTAATTTGTCTCCTAAGAGCCTTCATAACGTAAGTAGTTGGTGTCTTCCCATTTTCCCTGTATTGAATATATGAATAGACTAATTGAGTAGTAATTTCTAGACCTATTTGTGATATATAAGAACCTCCTTTATATTACAGTATATTACAACTTTCTTGTTTGTAGTTGAAGAGAATGTTTGACTTTTTTGTTTCTTGAAGAGAATGAAAATTACTACTAAATCATATCACAAACATATTAGAAAGAAACAAACATAATCATTCAGAGCCAAAAGATAATATCTCCACCATCCTTGGAATTGATCTCACTTGCAATTCAAACCTTGTACAAATGTTTAGGAAATGGAAATCTAATACATGGAAGTTGTTATTTATTCAAAGTGTAGGCTCTCATGGAGGGTGGCAGCGAATGAACGATTTTAGAGCAATTAGCCAGTAGCCAATACTCTCTCAATCACACTCCCTTTCTCTGTCTCTCTCTCTCAAATTCTTCATTATCCCTCCTCCACTCATTCCTCCCTACTCTCCTTCTTCTTCTCTTCTGCTTTCTCTTCGTTAGTTTTCTCTCTGTCTCTCTTAAGCCGGGCCAGCTATTACTAATGTATTTAAGACGTAATCTGCTGATAAATCTGGCAAGCTTAGGGCATCGGAAAACCTAACGACCGGTCATTTGGCCGAATCCAGTGTTCTGCTCTTTCACCGGGCACTTAATCTCAGGGTTTCAGCTCTTCTTGGTACCCCTTCGCCCCGAAATACGCCCTGTTTGGGCTCCCTTGCCTTCTAGTACCCCTTTTTGGTTCCCTCCTATCACTGAGTAGGCCCCTTCTAGCCCCCTTCATCCTTAGAGGATACATTTGGATTCCCTCTTTCTCCCTCACTCCGAAGTGGACCTTTGGCCCTTCTTGGGCCCCTTGTCCCTCCTTTCAAGCCCTGAAGACACGTCGCAACAGTAGAAATCTATGCACATTGATGTAGCAGAAATATATATTTGGTGATCAGAATCCAATAAAATAGCCATATGAATGAATTAATTTATTAAAGATAAATTATAAGATAACTATCCAAGATAAAGATATTATTAAAGATAATAAATTCCCTAAAGACGGTCATAAAGTTATCAGATTCTGTTGAAAATATTTTTCTTAGACTTCCTTCCAAGTAGAAGACTTAATATTGTGATTTTTAATTAAATATTCTATATTACATTATTTGATACAGAACAAAATAAACGTAACAGTATTCTATTTGTGGGAGATTTCTCCACATGTTCAATTTGAGAGGATTTGCGTTCACTCTCTGGCGCGAATGATATCAATTATTTTAGTGAAAATTCAATTCTCACAGAAACAGAAATGAGATATTTATTCAGTTTCATTGGTATCAATTCGATTATTGAGATATCATATGTGGTAGAATATTTTATTAGAGTGAGATTCCTTTCCAATTCTATCCCTCTCGAACAAGATATTGTTTTATGTACACGCTAGAATATTTTATTAGAGTGAGATTTCTGTCCAATTGCAGAAGAAGATTCACTACCAAGGTTTAACCCATGAGTGATAAATTATTCCACAGAAGACAAAAGCTCAACCTCAAACCAATGTTAACGCTAACATGTTTTAAATCTTCATCTGAAGATGTACTCCTGGGTACTATGGTCGTTCAGAGCTCTGTTTGATCACAACCATCCACAAAAGACCATTGTTTCGTGCTTCAGTACAATTCTCGTGTAGGAATTATTAAATAAGTCGACAGTTATGTCTTTAAAGCTGGGATCAAAAGCTTCATTAATGTTTCATTGAGGTGTCTCACCTCAACAGCGGTATTAATTACCTGACTGTGTGAGGTTTGGCTGGGCCCAAAGTAGCTGAGTAAACCTCGAATGTGAAAGGACTCCTTTCAGCTTGCTTTATTGTTTGTCCTACAGTTTTGCTTTTGGAATCCCCCAGGAGAGATCTCCATGTCCCCTAAGTCTCAATTTCCCCAAAAGTCCTGATTCAAGTATTTTGGCCGGATTTTGGTCGAGTCACAAATCTCTTTGTACACGATTATTGTTTGATTCAGGCTTTGTGTTATTATGCAAACCTCAGTTGACTCGATTCAAGAATCTGCTATTGTTTGTTTATCATATGAGACTCAGGTGAGATGTAAGATTCTATTGAGGTGGTTTGTCTTGAATTGCAAATTAAGCTTTTGGATGCTAAATGTTTTGTTGTGGTTCACCTCTATTGAGTAACGCTTATGTGTTTGTATACCATTTGGAAGGTATTGAATTAGTAATGTACAATTCTGAAGGTAAAGTTTTGGCTTCGACTTTCAAATTGTACTCAATGAACAAATAAATACGTATGGTTTAATGAGTACTCTATACTCTCTGTCAAGCTATAACGATCGGTCTCAACTATTCAACGATTATTATTGGACTATCAACTATTGATCGGTCTCATTGATCTTCTTCACTAGCAAAATAATTATTTGAAGCTCATTTACTAATAAGCTTCATGGACCACTTTCTTATCCATTTAAATTAAGATTTATATTTCATTCGTGATTTTACCAGTCATTATCCTCATTTTTTCGTAATTTATCTGTTTCAGGAGTCAGACAAGAACAAGACATATTCGTCAGGCTTATCGACTCAGTCACCAAGCAGGTACTGTATGTTGTAAAACGCAACTAATGACTTCCTAAACCTAAAATAAGTGTCGTAGAACATGATTCAACTTTTAATGTGTTTGAGATGCTATTTTGACTGATAAACTCATAATCATTATCAATTATTATTCCATTCTAAACGAGAGAGATAGAATAAATAGAAAATCATAACTGATTGAACTAAAATTCAAACTGCTTCAAAATGTTGGCATTTGTTGATATGTAACAAATATCTCTAGAAAAGTAACCGATTGTTCTCAACACAAGTCTACGACTCAAGAAAGAAAGGCAATGGGATCACATTGAGCCAGCGGTGAGTAATTTGAGAGGGATGATAATTATCTCACTAAATCGATTTAACTGGAAGAACCGCTCACCACGTGTTAAGGGATGGAAGTGGGGAGGATGCTCCAGTTGTGTTCCTTGATGAGAGGTTGGACAAAGAAAGAAGGGAAGAGAGGTTGTGAGATGGCAAGGGGGGGGGAAAGGAAGAAAGAAAGGTGTGTTGAAGGAATCGGTCGGTATCTACTACTAGTTAGTCCGAAAGACCAATGTGGATAAGAGTACATCAAGCGGTTAAAGCGAAGAACGTGTTACAAGAAGTGGAAGGTGGGGAGGAAAATGGCGAAGAAGAAGAAGAAGAACAAGATAGAGGTGTAGAAGATGAGAGGAAAGGGTGAAGAGGGGGCAAATGAGATTACGCTTTACACGACTGCCTTAAATGAAGACAAATAGAATTAACAGCCCATGTGTTGCTGCAAGTTCGCTGCTGCGGTAACCTTTTTCTCTCCATTTCATCCTGTTTCTCTTCTTCTTGTTCGTTTTGTTCTTCTTCTATTCGTGTTTCAACTGCCCCCTTAAAGCTTTCATCGAATTCTTATTTAGCCAGCACTCTTTATCTGGTGTCTTCACTCCGTCTTGTACTTGGGCTGAATCGATTTTATCATTTGTTTCCTCTTTGTTTTTGTAACTCTACTTCACACTAAACATCGCTCTACATGATTTTATTTGAGTGTCTTGTCTCTAATATTCCTTCAATTGTTATTTTATAGTTATATGACATTCATCTCATGATTCAACAACCCTATTTAACTGTCAGATGATATGTTTGAAATCGACTGTGTTAGTTGAGTATTCTTTAGTTACCATCGTAACGAAATGTGTTAACTAAACTTGGATTAGTCTTTTCTTAGGCCCGATTCCACCAACAACTAAACGCTTAGTTAGGAGATAACAGACCATGGAGCTATTATTAAGAGGGAGCTGAAGATCCCAATGTTTCAAATGTTAAAAGCGGATGATGCCATTCAATTTGAGTCTCGAGTTTTGTAAGTTTATGGTATCTTTTGCGGTATAAATCAAAACTGTTGGAAAATATGGTTAATATTTACGGTAAAATACAACATTTTTATGTTTTCACGTTGGTTTGGGTAGAAGTAGGTTTACTCATTCTTGGAATAAAGGCCGACATAATCGTATACACCTTTCCGTTTCTGCTTCTCCCTTACAAACCTATAAGGTTATGTTCGTAACTCCATTGCAATAGCCAATCACAGAAGCATTGGCTGATTTTGGGCTCACATGTGACCAATAAAATATAACCTAGAGAATAGATCAGTGTTTATGTTGAGGAGTGTTTAATTGAAAATAGAAATTAACCTAACAACTTTAAATAATGAGAATTATTGTATAGTTTTCGATTTTGCATTTCCATATTAACTCTAAAAACTCTAATACAATATAACAAAATTATCTATTCATGAAATTTGTAGACAAATTGTTATTGTTGTTGTGGAATCTTTCCTTAATAGAAAACACTTTTTGGAATTGTCAAACTCTATTTTAATAAACACGAAAGTGTATTGTGTTTATTAAAGTGTTTTATATTATTTATTTACAAAATAGTAAAAACCGCTAATGATCTAATATCAACATAACATACAACAGACAAGTTTCGATTCATCAGTAAACAAAACTCCGCCATATTAACCTTAACGAACTGTTTCAGAAGTAACTGGCCAAAATTGGGCAGTTAATTTTTTTAACAGACCGTTAGTCTTCCATCTGTTTCGGCGTGTGGTAAAATCAAATTTTGTCACCAGTCAGTGTGCATTGCCCTATTTGTTTGTATAGAGTAGATCATCATATGTTCCAACCTGCCCCCAGTAGCCTGAACATCTACTAGAATCGTAAAACCAAGCCATTAAGGACCAGCTGATAGTTAATGAAATGTAGTTACGAACATAACCTTATATATTATCTTCTGGGGAGAAGCAGAAAGAAAAATCTAGCAAAAATGTTGTATTTTACCGTAAATATCAATCATATTCTCACAACAGTTTAGATTTATACCACAAAAGATACCATAAACTTTCAAAACTCTTCATGAAAATCGAATTCAACATAAAGGCTCTGAATTCAAATGCAGCGCCAAAATTCATTCCAAGTTAATTCGGCCAATGAGATCGAGGCACCGCTCCCTTACCTTAATATTGCAATAACTAATAGTTAATGAAACGAATCGTTAGCGTGGTTTGGTGAAATCCGGCCTTAGTGAGTAGTTTATCAATTAGATTATCAATATATGCAAGATATCACGTGTGAAGTGATGTTGTATACATTTTCTGTTGATAAATTGTGATTAGGTAGCAATACAATGTACTTACAGTGACATATTCATTTCATGTAATGTCCTTATATGATGTTCATATAACAAAAAAGGTTGAAGCAACAATACAACCTCTGTCCATAAATATGTAGGCGGCCCCTTGCTGAGAAACTATAGTTTATGATATACCTATAGCTTCGTCACCAGTTATAGTTTGCTGTAATGGTATATAGTTAGTGCCAATGATTATTTCAATTCAGCTGATCGTTTTACAGATTGCTTGCTTTTGCTACTTGCATGTGTGTGTACATTGTTGCAGTCATCCCGCCCTGTTTCGTATATGTGTGTGTTTGCGTCGAACGTGTGCACGCATGTATATATGCGGACAGAGTCGCGTGCCGGTCACGTGACCTGGTGGCGGGGAGGGGAGTGAGGGGGTCAGAAGGCTCATCAGCCCCCATTATTACAATTGGCACACGTTAGGAAAATAAAATTCCCCGCCTCCCCCACCAATCCATTGAGGAAATCATTACTGCCGCATACGTCTCCCGTTTAAAAATTAATTTGTCAGTTTGTGTCATACAGTCAAATTAGATTTGGGGTTGGAAAAATCCCGTCGCCATTCATGCGAGTGAAAATTGTGTGTTTTTTCAAGGGTGGGAACGGTATTGTGAAAATCAACGTGTATAAAAAATGTAGAAAATCAACAAAAATGAGCAATGATTGCGAGTTTTTGTAACTTTTTAATATGCATGGCCATTTCATCAGCGCCATGAGGTCAGTTTTATCGATGAAATTTTTAATTATTTGTTTTTGAACTTCAGTGATGATGATTTGAATTGGTATTCATTCAAGTTGCATGAATCAAACGGAAGTAGGTATGCTGTATCGATTTTAAGCTTGCGCTGCCGTATTTGATTCAATCTTGAAGTAAACAGTTACAGATCATTATGATAACCTACCTCTATTCTTTTTCAAATTTAAATACAATGTAGGCCTATTACATATTCTGAGAATTTTTACGATTATTGCTATAATACTGGAGGAATCTTCTATTCATTATCATAATAGTTGGACAAACTAGAACGTTTCATGCCTAAGGCGCTTGTAATTTGCTGGAAATTTTTTTGATTGTGCTCCAAAGCATTTACATATTCTTTCATATCACAGTGGAAAATTACATTTTTTGAAAGTGCATGAGATATATATTTGAGCCGGATAATGGCATCGTTCGAAGTAAATTGAGGGAAAATGAAACAATGGTTTGTTTTTGAGGTAGTCAGTTTTCCTTTTCCCCTGTTTGCGTCAAACAGTGCTTCCTCCCACTTGGCGGTTGCTGTTGATCTCAGTTGCCATGGTAACCTGTGACTCGTATATCTCTTCATCACACCAACTGTCGTTTTCCCTCTATACAGGTCGGGTACTCAATAAATTCGCTCTATTGTCGGGTATTGTTCCAATTTCTGTTGTAATTCATACCGGCTATGGACGCGAATAGATGGATCATCGAATTTTATCCATTGGTAACATGCCTTATTCAATTATTGCTTCTCACATTGGATCACAGACAATTCTATAAATAGAATGAGAAGTTTACTAGAATTAAGAGCAGACAAAAAGTAGAGTAAATAAGTAATCAATAGGAGAAGGAAAGGAGGAAGAAGTTAATGAGAAGCAGAATTTACTGTCTCTAATGAGACTTAGGAGCATAGAATTGTATCTTTCTATTATATAGTATGATGGGTGGTTACTAGTTACAAGATTATGAGTGGTAAATGGGATGAAAATGCAGGGAAAGAAGACTGAATGCAGGAAAATCGAAGACTGAATAAATAAGAGTGAAATAGACTGGAGATATACAGAAAATACTTTGACTGGACATATAGAAAAAATAAAGAAATGAACAAGGGCTGACAGATAGAAGTGGAATACAAGCAGAGGGAGATGAATGTTGGGACTGAAGAGGAGAGATCAGAAGAGAAAAAGTTTAGGAAAGGAGGAAGCAGGAGCTGAAAGAGAAAGAGAATTTGAGGAGACAGATGAAATAGAAAGGGTAAGATGGAAGAAAGAAGTGAAATAATATGATAAAAAAAGAATAAGATTATGAAAAGTAGAACAAATAATGTGATGAGAGAGAATTATCAAGAGTGGACGATGAAGGAGAAAAAGAAAGAATGAATGAGAAAAATATCATAGAAAAATAAAAAATAAGTTTTTTCGAATATATGATCATTTGAATAAATATGATTGCTATGACAATGCGACTTTGTTAGTGATTAAAAGTAACAGAAGAAGCATAATTATTGTTTAATACAGTAGTTTATGAAAGAAACATGCTAAAAATGTCAAAAAATTGATAGAAAGATCATTACTGGTTCTAATCAGCCATTAAAATTCAGCCAATGTGTAGAGAAACCAGTCGGATTAACTTGAAACTCGACTCGCAATGCGATTGGTGACTGCTCACTTAGCCCAGCCCCCAACTCAGAATAAGCCACGCCTACAGCCAATCACAAGCAAGCAGTTCAAAACCGCCTGTTGATTCCCAAACTCACAGACAGATGGCGTTGGCCACCTTTTCATACTTCGTGACAAAAAAAGCATATTATAATGGCATATTCGTAACACAAAATTAATAGAAATGTGTTATGAACTTCTTGCTTAGGACATTAGATTATTAACTTTGACGATATAAGATGACCCATAGGGCATTGACAATGTTTACACAATTGCCTTACAATGAAATTAGAACTGAAACTTGAATAATAGTACAAGAAACATAAGGAAAAACGGAATCAAATTTCAACCCTGATAGTTTTTTCTAACCCATCAAAATTCTTCGAAGGAGATAAGCCTCATAGTGAGCCTCGTAATGTTGTAAAAGTAACAAATGGCAATTCTCAGACCACTTCACATTAGAAGAAACGTGAAGTACCCATTATTGGGAAGTCTTAATCGCCATTTGTTGTACGATTAATGATTATGGTGGTCTGTCTGTTCACGTGTGTGGTCGTAAACATTTTATGTTGCACATTTCGATCAGCCTGAAATGGGATTGGCTCTTAAAAGGTGGCAAAATCTGCTGGGAGCAGCCAATCAAATAACAGGCAATAAGCTACAGGTATCTGAGTGGTTGCTAGATAATTCAAACAATTGAGGCAATTGTGATTGTAGCTCCTTAGTGATATTGTGATCATATGTGTCTTTCCTTTCTCCTTGACAGAAGAGGAGTATTCAACGCGAGTATTCATACAGTATTCATACAAGACGAGTATTCATACAGTAAGACAAGTATTCAAAGCTGTCAATAATATGACAAAATTCTCTAAATTATCTTCTACAAGAGTGGTATTCCAAGTACTTTGATGAGAAGAAATCAGGGACAATACTTATTCAGGAAAAAATGGAAACATTTATTAATTTCTAATTAACTTTATATTTGTTCCTTTCTACTTACTCCTTGACAGAATTAGTTTTCAAGCTGTCAATAAGACACAATTCTCTGAAATATCTTCTACATGAGTATTATTACAAGTACTTCGATGAGAAAAAATCAGGGACAATACTTATTCTGGAAAAAATGGAAACATTCATTAATTTTTAATTAACTTTTTTACTTGTTCCTTTTTACTTACTCCTTGACAGAATTAGTTTTCAAGCTGTCAATAATATTTTATTATTATTAATAATAACTAATAAAAATTATTATTACCAATAACATTATAATTATTATTACTAATTACTAATAATTATTATTACTAAGACACAATTCTCTGAAATATCTTCTACATGAGTATTATTACAAGTACTGTGATGAGAAATAATCAGGGACAATATTCATTTAATGGAATCATTAATTTTAATTTCACTTGTTCACTTGAATCACTATTGGAACTGATTCATATTTTGAGGTTGATTAAAGATTGTTGAGACAAAAAATTCATGCTAGTTTGAAATAGGACAGTTTATGCATTCAACATAACCCTTTGAGCTAGGAGGGATGGATAGCTGAATCACTTAATGCATGTGATGCAATACAATGCAGATTGAGTGATTAAAGTGTGTGGAAGGAGGTATCATGCAATGAATTTAGGAAGGCGCGTGCCCAGCCCATCCAACTAAGCTAGGCCTTGCATGACACCGACCACTCCACGTTTAATTCAATTTTACTCTTGAAACTCACTCTAGGACCAATTCTCTCCATCATTCTCTTTCCCTTATTCTCTCACGTCCTCTTTCTCTCTCACTCTCTCTTTTTCTCTCTATCCATAATGTCTCTTCTTCCTTATTTTCTCTTGCTATACTTATCAATGTTCGTACGGTTGAGTGTTGACGTCAAAGATATCCTTAATTATCTGTCAAGACAATATAACACCATTATATAATTTTTTTTAAAAATAATATAATGTTGTTTTAAACTTCAAACCATTAAATTACAGCATTATTTTTTTTATATTGTATCAAAGACAATTGGAATACTTAGAATAGTTCCTATCGTCTTTGATTGTATATAAAGTATATTATTTTATATTGATATCTCTCTCCAAGAATGGGATACTCATATTTTTAAACTACGCCATCTCATAATGATCATCACAATAATATATTATCGTTATCACATGACTTCTAATACTCTTACCGTTGAATAATTATTATACTCATGACTCATGAAACTCATATAATGATAATTTTTTTCATAACTTCTGTAATCTGGCATCCATGAAACAGTATTTTGCTATCTACATGAATAAAGTTATCTAATCTCATTTCTTCTAGTTATTTTCTTTATATCTCCTATTTTTCTTCTTCATCTATAACCTTCTTTCCCACCTCTATTCTTGTTTCTTTTATTTGAATAATTTCTTCTTCTCCGTGAATATCCTCTTTTCTGTATCTCCTTCCCTTCCTCTTTCCATTTATACAGTCACTCTTATTCGTATTTTTCTCTTCTTTCTCGCAACTGAATCATATTATCTCTGTCGTCATTTTCCTCACCTGCTCACACTCTTTCTTTCTCTCTTAACCACTCTTTCTTCTTCTCTCTGAAAACGTTCTCTCTTTTCTACAACATCTCTCTCATTTGTCTTCCAATTTCTCTCACCCTGCAATCAACTGAGAGTTGAAAGCTTAGCTAGCGTATGATCGTCCATTCATGTATAAATCCTCACGCAACACACTCACTCACACTCTCACTTACTCACTCACTCATTCTCTCATTCACTCACAGAGTGATGTTGTTACGATTCATCGTTTGAATTCAACTCGATTACGGGAATATTCACTTTTCGAGCTGAATGAATGAGTGACTTTGATTC
This sequence comes from Laodelphax striatellus, assembly GCA_017141395.1. Classification (NCBI taxonomy): domain Eukaryota; kingdom Metazoa; phylum Arthropoda; class Insecta; order Hemiptera; family Delphacidae; genus Laodelphax; species Laodelphax striatellus. Next base: position 9,778,592 of record CM029534.1, read on the forward strand.
CGCTATTCTATTACATTCTGCATGGTTCGATTGTTGCCGGGGAAATAGGCAGAAATGATTGGGTTTTTGAATGAATGAGATTTGTTCCGTTGAGTGGGATCGTCTTTCACTGCAGTCATTTCGAGGTCTCAATAAACATATTACTGTATTACGTGATTAATGAATGATTTTGTTGATGGAATGGAGTCTAATAATGAGTGAACGAATGTAATGAAGTTCATTATGTAATTGAAGTAAATTTATCATGTAATAAAGACTGAATTTAATGAAGTGCACTTTTGAAGAAAGTAATTCAAATGAATTACTTGATAAAGTAAAAAATGAATATTTTGTGATCTTGTTCCTAGTTGAATTAAAACTGAAAATTCAATCTAACGTCAAAAAATTAGGTGACAAATATAGGTGGAATGACTGAATTTTTGCTAGAATGATATTCACTGTACGTGAATGAATAAACGACTGGTATGTAAGGTAGTTTTGTAAGTTGTGAAGAATCACATAGATACAGTTGTGATAGATACATAAGACATATACCTAATTACCTAATGCCCGGTTTTTTAGTCGTTCAATAAATAGTTTATCGATTCAATAGCGCTATTGATTCGATAAACATGAGAATTGCGTTTTTGAACACTCCGATAACGCCTATTGGATCTATAAATCTCTCGATAAACTATAGGCCAAAATCCAGCACATGAATATTTTATTGAATAATAACTGCACAGCTAGGATTATTTGATCAATTTTTTATCTAGGTGAGTTTGTGTTCCGTTTATCATAAGTATCTCAGCTTCCAATAAAGATATCAATTCAAACTTTTTCCTCATTGTTTACAAAAGAATTAATTTTCCTATATAATTTATTTCATTACCTATTACTCTTAACCTTAACTCTAGTAGTTTAATAGTTATTTGTGAAAGAATGAAGAAAAAATACAGATTTATTGCTTAAAATGTTTTACTTCTTCAAATAAAACGTTTATGGATTGTTTTACTGAAAAATGTTTTTATATAAAATTTGGCCAGAGCATTCCATTATCTTCAATTTGAATAATCACAATTTATATTTTACTTCACGAGAACGTGAAGAAACTTCCCATCAAAGTTCTCTACACAATTTGAGACGAAGTAGGCATTTTTTATCTTGTCTAGCTTCAAGGATGATAAACTGAGGACGCCCTAAATTTTATGAGGTAAAAAAAAATTGAAAAAAGGTGACGAATGAAAAGAAGAAATTATCCACTTTTTAATTCATATTAGTACTTTCATTCTCAAATGGCTGATAGAAAAGGATCACGCTAATCTAAAAGGTGACTGTAGAAAACAGTTACCGACAAAGAATAAAAACAGATGAAGGGGGTACAGGTTCCCCTAACCTTCAAAATGTTGCATTTGTTTTACAAAATATAGAGCCTTATGCGATGTTGCCAATTCAGAGCTTCATTGGACAACCGATAAACGTTCAATAGCTATCGGTTACATTATGTTTAATGAACGCAATAAGTTTTATCGAATGGATGAAATTTATTGACTCCAGCAACTATTGAATGATTTATCGAGCGACTAAAAAACCGGGCATCAGACATATAGATAAATAATCACAGTTGTAATAAATGTATATTTATCAATATTCATTCACCATCAAATTGATATAAATGGATGCAATTGTTTTATGATACAGTAATCACTTTTTACCCCATAAGAAATACAAAAATATAATTATTCTAGAAGAAACGAATCAGAAATTCATTGATCTTCGAATAACGTGAAAATTAAATCTTTATTCAAGTTTTTTTCAGAAAATACTTCTCATTCACATGAAATGTAATTAAGATCGTGATTCCATGTCATTTATTCTAAAACAATATATTAGAATTCTGTTCGATAGAGAACTATCTATTTTTACTCTGTTTCTAATTGGAAACTATAGACTAGTGTTGTTATCACAAATCACAGTATCACAGATATCAAATTGGATATCACTCCATTGATTTAGTTCAATTCCGAATCTATAGTAATATCATAGATTAACCAAATAAAATGTATTATCTGTGGTAATAAAAACAACACCAATAACATTCCTTTAAAAACTCCTCTTCAAAACAAATAGCTTTCAGCTTATTTGTAGTAGCCTTCGAAATTTAACCAAAGTTTATCAAAATTACTTTAGAACATTTCTTCACATAAATCTCTCATTATTTTTCATCTTGTGCTCAATTCGGTCGGGGCCCGTCGAAAAGTCGATTGCTAGACAAGGAATACCGCGAAAACAGATGAAACGAGACGAAAAATCGTGTTGGAGCAGAAGAGTCAGTAGTCTATTGGCCAAAGCAGTTCGAGCGGACAAAAGATTGTCGTAAAACAAAGTGGGCAACGATCAGTTGGTGAGGGGGTGAACAAGTGGGGGAGCGGGGCCGAGTAGAATGAGTGAGAGCGGGCGGGGGGGAAACTGCAATTAACGCGATTTATAGCAGAGGGGCTTTGGCAAGACAGGCAGTGAGCGGACTCCCTATCATGTTGAGGGGGGACCTCTAACCAGTTTGGGGGTGTGGTAGGGAGCCCCTCACCCCCCAAATGTTCCACCATGATATCGGCTTGTCGACTAAAGGCTGAAGGAAAGGATGAAGTAGACGAAAGTTCCCCCATTTCCAAAAACAGCAGCACTGCTGTAGAAACGTCGCATTCACAATCCTTGGACATCTTCTTTTTCGTTCTGTTTGTGATTCTTGCGCTTGTCTGACTTGAGAATCTAGTTGGCAGTTAGTTGAAGGAAATTCTATGGTATAATTGAGTTGTTTCTCTAATGATTTGGGTAGAAGAATATCAATTCGATTTCGGATTAATCATTATAGAAGCGTTTTAACACAATCAAATTTCATGGAAAAACACTTGAATTTAACAGGGGACTTCTTACGTATGCGACTTCTTGAAAACTGCGATTAGTTAAATAATTGAAGTACCATGAAGAACCTTTTGAAATCCTCCACATGAACTGCTGTTCGCGATCCTCCACAAGTAATATTATTATGTCTTGTTTTAGTCCATCTGTGATTTGTTTTGATTCTTCAAAGTATTTCAATGCAATTTATTGGAATGAATCAATATCATATGCAGAGGTCAAATTCATTACATAATTCTGTCACTGATTCCCACTATGATGTAACATGGAGAAGATGTGATAGACCAAAAAGAATGAGATTCGCACACAAGAACCTGACACTGTTGTTAGGCAGTACTCTTTCACATCAGTACAGTCAGTGCTCGGATCAACCAGGATGGAAATGCTTGCACTATTAAGTCCTATGGGTGCATTCTCACTACATAATACACTTAATAAGATTCATAAGTCAAAAAGTTTTCATCTGGTCCGAGCCGGGCCAGTACCGCATTGTTGTGAAAGACGTCTTGGCCTTGTCATCCACTGGAACCAATTTCGTTCAAAAACGTCCAAGATCTGAACTGTCAGCATTTTGATTCAATGTTAGCATTTCGGACGTTTTCGGATGAGAACGGTTCCAGTGGACGACAAAGCTTAGACATGTAAGACCTGCTGGCCGGCACATATGCGAATTTATGAAAAGTTGAATAATAAATAGAACGAGATGCTACAAACTAGTGTTATGATTTATGAAGATATGCGGCTGAGGATGACGCAACACGCTATTCCCAGGGGATTTGCCGGGTCCCAAGGGGTGTGGGGGGGGGTGAGTAGTCATGCTGTTGACCATCTGGGGGTCAAGGAGAGGAGAAGGGAGAGGGGTAGAGGTTGAGGAGGGTTAGTCCACCCTGATCCAAACTACTAGAAATCCAAAGGATTTCTTGTTTGTATACGTAATAGAAGGGGTCTCCGGATTCACATATACATGAGAGTGTGTGTGTAGGTGTGTGAGTGTGGGGTGGGTGGAGGTTGGAAGGTGAGGGATGTAGGGGGGACATGGAATTGCATTAGACTATTTTTGTGTGCCGTGCAAGTAGTCGCTTCGATTTGCTTTGGTTACATCCCAGGGGACAGACAGCAGCAGCTAGGACGACGGTCAGCTCAAGAGAAAGGAAGAGCATGAGGAGGAGGAGGTGGAGAAGGAGTAGGAGGAAGAGGAGGAGAAGGAGGAAGGAAGAGAGATGAGAGGAGGGAAGGAGAAGAAAGAAGAGAAGAGGAAGAAGAAAAGGAAAAGAGAAGAAGAGAAGACAAAGAGGAAGAAGGAAAAATAGAAAGGAATGAAGAAGTGAAAGAAGAAAGCGGAAGAAGAAGATAAAGAAGAAGAAGGTAAAAGATGACGAAGGAGAAGAAGAAGAAGAAGAAGAAGAAGAAGAAGAAGAAGAAAAATAAGAAGAAGAAGAAGAAGAAGAAGAAGAAGAAGAAGAAGAAGAAGAAAGAAGAAGAAGAAGAAGAAGGAGAAGAAGAATAAAAAGAAGATGAAGAAGAGAAAAGAAGAAGAAGAATAAGATGGAAGAGGAAAAGAAGAAGAAGAGAGAGAAGAAGAAGAATAGAGAAGAAGAGAAATCAGAAAGAAAAACAGAAAATAGGAGAAACCAGGTGGCATGTGAGAGGAATAACTAGAAGAAGAAAGACTGAATGAGAATAAGAAAATAAGCGAGCTAAGGATGAGCAAAGGAGAGAAATGAGAACAGACACGAGTGAGTGCAGAAAAGAGGAGTAAAAATAAGAATATGGGAAGGAAGAAAAGAGGAATAGGAATGAGTGGAGAAATGATGGAATAGGAGAAGCAGAAGAAGAACAACAATAAGAAGAAAAAGGAGAAGAAGAAGAAGGAGGAGAATGGGAGGTAGAAGAAGAGGGAGATAAAGATGATGAAGAAGAAGGAGGAGGACGAGAAGAAGAAGAACAAGGAGTGGGAGGAGGAGGAGGAAAGATGAAGTTGAGTATAGAATAGAAAGGAATTATAGATGGAAGAAGAATGGATTCATAAGATGGAGAAGGAGTAGAATCCCAATAATATGTAGAAAAACGAAAAAGAGATGACAGTGTGGACCAGTCACTCCTCCTTCTCCTCCTCCTTTTGTCCATGTTATGTCCCTCTCACCAAACATAAGGTAGATGAGAGCGCAGGTAGAATGGTTGATTTGTTTTTTTCGTCTTGGATTTCTTTTTTATTCCAGTTCCAGTCCACCTCTGACGAATAACATCAACCGCATAACAATATGTATTTTGGTCCATCCTCTTTCTTCCCCTTCTTCCCTTCATCTTGTTTCTCTCAGTTTTCTTCTTCTTTTTAGTATTCTTTCTTCCTGATCTGACATTGAAATATGGTAGAGCGACATCATCAAACATGTCCGCTATGCTTTGTAGCTCACAAATCGGTTTTGTTGTGTAGTCAGTCAGTTGTGTGAATAGCTACTGATTCACAAAGAAGGTTGCTGAACACATCAGGATGGCGTTGATGTATTGTGGTAGAGTTTGTAGACAAAATATTGGTGATCTTGTAGTTTTTGGAGATTGAAACTCGATTATACGACAGCCAATTGAATTTGACCACCCTAAAATACGTTATTTCACAAAGCTCAATACAGATTCCGTTACATTGGTTCAGTAAAAATATCAAATTACTTATTGTTTTCGTGCAATCAGCGAATAGATTAATTGTGTTCCAACTTTTCTGCTGTATGGTATCAATATGTATAACGAGTATGTTTGTCTGATTCAATTCATCAAAAATTCGACATCCAATTTCAGAGATGGATCGTGAAATGATGAAAATATCGTTATTTTTCCCAAAAAACATGTCAAATTCTAAAACATCTATTAATTTGAAATATAATTATGCATAATACCAAATTATCATGACATCAATAAATTGTACAAGTTGTTGGATGGCTCACTATTGTAATGCCGCGTTTACACATTGTCAGTCCTTTATTTATAAAAATCTAAGGTATGGGAACGCATATTTACTTTTATAAATAGTGTTATAAGTAACAATATAGTATTATGACATAATAGTTGTGAACTATTCTTATTTAAAAAAAAGGTTAGAGAGGAAGAAAAGTGATGAAAGATCAAGGTGAAAAATCAAATTCATCAGAAATTAATGAAATTTCATTTTATTTCAATAATTTTTAAAATTTGTATTTGAGTTTGTATCTTCAGCGCATATTTTATTTCAAATTGTTCAAGTAGATAAATTTGAGTTTTAATTTCCACTGAAACTTATCTCACTTGGGCTAAATATATCGTTAAATATTTCTGATATATCGTTAAATTCGTTATCACTATTGATAATACAGTACAATATAATTTCAATAGTTTTGAATATCGATACATCTCCAATTTGCTATTTTTTCATATAACATGAATACATCTTCTCCATGATGTATCATACGATTCCCATCAACCATCACTTATTGATTGCTCCCTGCTGCTGGCTTTGTGACGGCTGATTGAAAACGGAAAGAAATAATGGATTAGCAGGTCTAGGACTCTGTCGGCCGAAGATTGAGGGATTGTCATAGGGGTGTCGCGGACCCCTTACACAGTTAATCCCCCCAGCGCCCTCCATCAGAGGGATTACCGCGCAAGTCGAAGCTCTCGACAAAATGTTTACGGAGATAGATTCTTGTTTAATTGAATATGTAATGGGGTGTGGGGTGTGTTTTCTTTTCTAATCGTTTGATGTCAAAAATGTGCGGATTAGTGCACGCGTTGATAGAATGAATGTTTAAAGAGGCCTCTGCTCTTCAGTGGTCCAGAAACGTTTTGTCTCCGCGCACCAATATCTCACTGATAAGCTGGCAGACGGCTTCACCACGTTTGACACTGTTGTTCATTGATTGTTAGCAGGAGTTTGTGACAAGTTCGTGACCCAACCTAACATTTTCAACAATATTGTTGTGTTGAGTTGTCCAGTTTGTGAATATAAGTGTGATACATAGCTTTAATTACCACATTAAACAACTTTTATCACTACCACCAATAATATTATCATTGTTCATTTATTGTTATTATCATTGTTTATTGTTACTGTAATTTATTGTTATTATCATTTATTCATTCATTGTTATTATCATTGTTCATTTATTGTTAGTATCTGAAGTGTATGACTCAACCCTTCAACCTAAATTCTAGTTCACAATCTTCTGCACATTATAAAATGTATAGCTCGAATTTGTAAACTATACTATACAGCCTTCATTGTTAATAATTCCTTTATAGCTTCTATGAATACATTACTATACAACTTCATTTTATTTTAAAACATAATAATTTATTGAACAAAATTACTAATTATTTCCACCCGGGAAAAAGTTTTTTGTACAGCAGCGTTCATCAAATTTCCTTACTAGGTATTATTCTGTTGTCAATATTCGCAGTAGCGGAAGTCTTCAGATTATTTAATAACATTATTATTAATTAGAAATTTCGTTTAATAAATTATTATGATTTAAAAAGCAATTGTATAGTTGCAATATCCCATCTTCTTCTATCTTATTTATTTCATTTATTCAAATACCATTTCCAGAAAACAATGCAAAATCTAAAATATTAAATACAAGAAGGAAACAGCAGTCAGGTAGTCTCAAGAAAAATCGTTCTAAGAAACCCTCTCGCCTCTATATGTTTTAGTTTTATAATCTAATCTGTACTCTTCATTATCATTGCCAATATCTATACCTATATCTATATTTTACTGTATACTGTACACTGTTCTTCTGTTTTACTGTTTTACTGTCTCACTACTGCAGCGCAGAATTGACCTTTGAAATTATTGTAATTTATTCAATTTTTTTCAGGCGATCATGTACGAAGGCCAGGATAAAAATCCGGAGATGTGTCGAGTGCTGCTGACACACGAAGTTATGTGCAGGTAATTCACTCTAACAAAAGTCAAATTCATTGTAAATTTAGGAAGGTTATAAGACAACCAAAGTTGATATAAAGTTGAATAACTGTACAGTACTTCTGAATTCCTATGGAACGGGTAACTGCTCATTTGTGAATGAATATTTCTGAATGATCGAAATCATCCTATATTATAATTATTCATTCCAATATACGTTAATGTGTAATATTTCTCGTTTCTCACATATTCATATATTAAATCAAGATTCACGAGAGAAAAAAACAGGCACCGAAAACTAATTCTTATCCAAAATTCTCTCGAAAAATGTTCAAAGTCAGGATTAAGTCGAAATTTTTCAATCAAATAGGCCTACACAATTTACGATCTAAAATGCTAATTCAAAAATGAATAGAAAGCTAGATAGAAATTTTATTGCCATAAAAAAACAAAACAAATAAACAATTTTCAATAAAAATGCATTTCTAATAATGTTACAAGAAAACATTAAAAGAATACAACAATATCATCAAAAAATAACTGTATTTTGAACATACAGATACTGTATTTTCCAATTACATGTTCTTTACACATCACCTAGTATATATTTATGTTGACTTGTACGTCATATTTATCGTATTTTTCATTTATCAATATCGCCTTCTAAGGAGTAAGGGCTACACTACTATAAGAAGCAGGCTGTCCAATAGTTTGCAGTGATCTGACAACTTGGATAAAGGAATCCGCGCGTATAGTAAGCCGATCGTATATTTAGGTTTGTGTATGAGATGTAGAATAGGAAATAGAGATAGAGAAAACGATGTAGAGTGCTTGCGTGCGCGCGCGCGTATGTGTGAGTGTGTGTTTTGGAGATACGTTCCCTACTGAGGGAACATGCTCCCGGGTCCCTGGGGATCTTATTCCAGTCTTGGGGGAGCGTTCGTAGCTGGGAGGGTGGAAGGGAGAAAGGTAAAGAAGGGACCAGGAATAAAATAGGGAGGAGAGAACGAAACGAAGAACATGAGTAGGAGATGACTCTCTACTTCCTATTTTGAAAGGTATTGGTAAGAACTGAATATAACACCGCCATCTCCAGCACTACACTACTAACACTATACCAGACATCCTGCATTGTGTTATTATCATCTTCTTCTCCCTCTTCCTACTCTGCTTCTTCTTCACTCTTACCTTCCTCTTCTTCTTCTACTTCTTCTTCTTCTTCATCTTCTCTTCTTCTTCTTCTTCTTCTTCTTCTTCTTCTTCTTCTTCTTCTTCTTCTTCTTCTTCTTCTTCTTCTTCTTCTTCTTCTTCTTCTTTTCTTCTTCTTCTTCTTCTTCTTCTTTCTTCATCATCATCTCCTGTTTTCTCTCTCACACCCATCTTCCTCATTATTCCTATTTTCATTGTCCACGACTCATCTTACCCTTATCCCAACTCTCACAAGTTTTATATCTGTCTTGCATTTTGTCTTCCTGTTTTGTCTTCATCTTCCGCATGTTCCTATGATTCACTTCTCTGTTTATTCCATCATCCTCCTCCTTTCAGTTTCACTTTCTGATTCACATTCTTCTACTTTCTTCTTCCTTCACCAATATTCAATTTCAACGATTCTGCTCTTTTTCTTCTTTTTCTACCATTATTTTCAATTTTTTTTATCATCTCATTCACTTCCAAAGCATTATATTCTTCTCTCTATCTCTTCCATGATTCTCTTATTCTTTTCTAGCTTCTCTCTTCGATTTTCTTATATTCTCATCTTCTTCCATGTCTTCTGCTTCCTTTCTTTTCCTAATATTCTCATTATTACTCTTATTCTCTTATGTCTCTGCTTCTTTTTTCTACATATTCTCTTCTCCCTCTCTTTCTACATCCTTCTTCCCTCGAATTCTGTGACATTCCCTGGTAGGCCACATTATTTTTCGTTTGCCATCTTTTTCTCCTTTTTTTTCTCTCTCTCTGTTCTTCTTTCTCGTATTCTTCTCTTTACAGTTCATTTTTCGTCACCTCTTTCTCATCCCCACCGTCGCCATATTCTCTCTGCCTATCCCATTCTCCCCTTCATTCCTCAAATATTCGTAGAACTCAACTTATTTCCAGCTCCCTATCTTGCACTTACACACCAACAACATTCGAAGGCAGGCTGCCTTCCGTAGTATTATCATATACACTTTCTGCCATGTATTATACACCGAGGACATATTGAAGCCGATAAAATATTCAACTGTATTGGTGTCGTTACGAACACATCAAACAATAGGGTATTCTTACAATCATATTCCCTTAACTGAAAGAAATAAAAGATATGACAATATTCGAATGGAGGCAATTTGATATTTTATTGTTCTGTATTTGAACAATATCGATAGTAATAATAATCTATTTGTATCACTGTACTACTGTATTATTAGTATTTTTTTAAATGAACTCTTTCATATTTCAGCCGATGTTGTGATAAGAAGAGTTGTGGAAACCGCAACGAAACACCTTCGGATCCTGTCATTATTGATCGGTGAGTGACAAATTGAACACTTTTTACAAACTTTTCTATGTCAACCACTCTTCAACAATTATTTCTCTTTTAAAATTCCATTCTCAAGGTCTGTTGAGTAGCTCTCGATTTCCAGTTTGGATGAAATCATCATTGAGAAATCACGTTTGTGATCCCGAGAGAATCATCGCATTCCCATCAAAGCTAATAGAAAATGCGATCACAGATTCGTCATTCACTTTTTCGGAATCCCTGTTCACGAATTTCTTTCACTCTGATCCTCTGGGACAATCGACAGCCTAAACGTTTTATATTGCTGGATATGATGCTGCCTTGTTCCAGCTTAATTAGCGGTACAAACAATCAACTATTGTTCTATTCTAGCATTTGTTGGACGGGTAACAGACCACAGAAATTTGAATGGGGTGGAGTTTCGAGATTGGCGTCCCGGCGTGCGATTCAATCACCTTTCAATGGAGCGTTTTTTTGAATTAGCCATCAAGGGGACAAATTTCGTAAAAACCCTGGTCGCTATTTTTGTTCGCGGTTTGTAAGTGGAATTTTGAGAGACTATTGGGACCCTGCTTTTTTATGCTGTATGCTCTTTTTTATTTTCACTTTGTTTTCTCATGGTTTTGTTGACTGGTTGATTACTTTCGTTTTCAAGCTGTAGTTTTCTTGTGCAATTGATTCCAATCATACAATATCTGGTGTTGTTGTGGAGTTCATTGGTTCACTAGGCTTTTTTTCAATTATTCCACTGATAAGTTTCATGGATATTCCTGAATTGAAGCTGATTGTTAATTCATCTTATATTTTTTTCGCTAAAAACGGGGCTTAGACTTCAGTGTCTTAGTGTCATCAGTGTTTCATTCCCGGATTCTTCGTTCAAACAAAACGTTGTTTCAACTTTGTTGAAACTGTGGACTTCCAGTTTAAACAAGTTATAAAACATGTATTCACAATTTGAATCAAGTTTCAAACAAAGTTTCGTTAGACTTAATTTAGAATGAGATGATGCAAAAATAGTCACTCTTCACTATCATATTTCTATCTCAATTCCCCACGTTCATTTACAATCTTCTTTTCCTTCACCATTTTCATTTCCATCTATTTTGGGTGATCGAAACCACCCGAAACTACTAGAAGCTTGTCTGCAATTTTAAGGAATTGCAATAACCACTAGAAGCTTGTTGTATACTATTAATTCCCGATTGATGCAATGAAACCGAACTAATCTCATCGAAGTGGGTGGTAGAACATAGCAAAGACGAAGAAGAAGGATGGAAGATGAGATAGAAGAGGAGAGCGGAAAGGTGGAGGAGGAGAAGAAGAGGAAGAGGAGGAAGAGGTAGAGTGGAAGGAAGAAGATGTCAATGTACCTTCATCTAAAAGGACACTACAGGATGATATCCTCGAGCATATTCTTAGTTGATCAGGTGGGACACCCTAGCTTTGTTTGGAAGAAGAAGAAGAAGAAGAAGAAGAAGAAGAAGAAGAAGAAGAAGAAGAAGAAGAAGAAGAAGAAGAAGAAGAAGAAGAAGAAGAAGAAGAAGAAGAAGAGGAGGAAGGAGGAGGAGGAGATGGAGGAGAAGATAGAGGAGGAGGTTGAGGAGAAAGAGGAGGAAGAAGATTAACAAGAAAATGAGAAGCTAGTAGAAGTGGTAGACATGCAATTCGCCGTTGTAGACATGCAATTCGATCGTTCTCGTTCTGTTTTCATCCCCTTAATGGATGGCGATGGGGATATTCTACTTCTCAGGGTCCTACTTCTCCAGCCGGCACTCTACCCAAATGTATGCACCACTTTTCACAATTGAGGAGTCCAGACGCATACCCCCCTCCCCCCTAAGATCCTCATCCACTAAAGACTCCCACCCACATCCCACTTTGGTCATTCTCCGTTTCGTGGCTTACTCGCTCACTTGGTAATAAGTGTCTAGTGGAATTAGTAATAGTAATAATAGACTCAGTAATAGTTACTTTCAAATAGAGTGTTTATTCATTCGTATAGTAAATGAGACCGGTTTAATTTCTGATATAAATATGGACAGGAAAAACGTACAATTGGGCTGTCATTGGGCTATGGAGTGATTTATTTAACTTCTTCTATGAATAGATGGGATATCTCACTTCAAGAACTCACACACTCTTTTCGGGTGAATCATTGACTTTATTCTACATAAAACTCATACAGATTAGCCTATGAATTTTTAACTTGAGATATAAGATGCAGAAACAGATAGAAATTGTTGCAAAATTTCAAGCTTATGTGATTATTTCGCTTCATATCACAGAGAAACCTATCATATTCGAATAATTTGAAAATATGAAACTTTATAACTAAGAAAAATATTAAAGAACACTAACGACATTACCGATTTTCAATACCTATACTCTATACAACAAATTCCTTGAATAAATTGTACAACTTGTTGAAAGTTGAAAAAAAAACATGAACACAGTCGTCAATGTGTTGAAAATGATTTAGAAATGACTTCGTTCATACTCAGTATGTAAATTGTCCTCAATTCCATTCATTCACAAAATGTCATAAGTGTATTATCCCGCTCCTATTGAAGAGCCCTCAATATTTTTGCGGCACAGATGTGAGGAACCCAACAAGACAAATAATCACATTGTGGAGGGGCCTCGTTAGGAAATGATTGTCGAGTATTTTTGTGAGACGGGCACGCAATCAAAGTCGCGATTCTTCGAGTCAGAGGGTCACTAGTCGACTCTCGAACGAATCGGCTCTCGAACGAGTTCGAATAATTGAATTTAGTCGACGTTTATCGTCGCGATGCAGCGTTTATTGTGGGACGGACGTCGGAATATTAACGACGCCGGATCAGTGCGGGTATTCACGCAGATGACGTCAGATTTACGCCTTCAGAAGTGATTCTGACGATGTTTTGATCGATCTGTCGCTTTGAAAATGACTGGCTTAGCCTGAAGTGACTCACGTTGAGTATGAGACTTACAGCAAGAGTTATGAGATGAGGAGTAACGTTGAGTTATGTGACAGAGTGCTTGCTGATCGCATAAGCTGCTACTAATAATTCAGGTCTTCACGTGAATCTGCGACTGTCAATGACAATTATTGGGATTCAGTAAGGGAAAGCCAAGGGTACAAATTAACAGGTCTTTGCGTAAATATGCAGCTGTCATTGACAATATTATTGAGATTTAGTAAAAGAAAGCCAAGAATACAAATCAACTGCTTCATCAATCAATTTATCGTTATTGGGATTAGTCATTATTGGGATTCAGACAACGTTTGAGATGCAAATAAAGTGATTTGTCAATCAATTTTGATGACTGACTGAGTTTTGTGAGGATTATTGAAACTGATGGATTTTTCTGATTAATTTTTATTGCAATGTGATTTCAATTATTTTCTAAACTGTATCCGAGGTAGATTTCAATTAGAGACTAGTTTATCAACATTAAATTGTTGACTGTTCATTTCAGAATAACATTTTTTTCTAAAATTGGTCCAGAAGACAATCAGATAATTTGTAGACTACTGAACTTTTCTCGACTTTCATTGAATTTCGTATTTTCATGATTTTATAATAAAATAATTCAGTTATTTTTCAAGTCTTTCAAACAAATATGGATTAAATTGGATCGAATTACTCTATTCATGTAGATAACAAAACATTTTTCAGTACGTTAGTCCTAAAAAATGTCCATGATTGGAAACGGGTGTTCAGCCATTAACACTCTGCTGTAAAATGAGAGAGTGTTTGAGAGAGCAATTATTAGGTTATTTATTTTATTCATGTCGATTACAAACATCTCAGTTTTTATTCTAGAAGGTAATAGTAAAATACGCAACTATTCGAACAATGAACATAGTCTGATTCACCGTAAAGATATGAAGCAAAATGATAATGATGATGTAACTGTGATATATCTACAAGAAACGGTGAAGTTTGATTCATTCTTGGAAAAGGATGTTCAAGAGAGAAAGAGATTAAGAGAGAGAGAGAGAGAGAGCAGATTGGTGTAGATAAGAAAAAGAGAGAGCTAGGTGTGACGTCACTGGTTTGGTCGGACGCATCTGGCTATCGGTCTGATATCTATGCCATTTAATTATGCATGTTAATTGCTTTACATTAGGATGAGCTGAGAAGGAGGAGAAAGAGAAGAAGAGCGGGATGAGGAAGGGGAGGTCCCCCAGTGTCACGTGACAAACCACCCCTCTTCCAATCACCAAAACATCCCTTAGAGCTGCGATCCTGCGCGTGCGTGCAATCAAACCGCTGTGTACTGGAGTACGCCCTCTGTTCATAGAGGAATACTGGGGAGTGACACTAGTACCATGAATACGATAATGCTAGTGAGAAAGTTTCAGAAGGATAGTATTTTACTTGTAAGATGTAAATAATTATAAGTAGTGAGAAATTGTATTGCAACTGTGTATGCAATTGGCAGATGAGGATATCAGGAGTTGAAAATTCTAGAGAAGAAACCTTTGTAGAACGTAAATCACAAGCTTATAATTGTATTATCATATTTTTAGTATATTTTATCTATATGTATTGTGTTTTATGTTGCATGGTCAAGGGTCTGAGACCTGATTTTTGTAAAAGAAAAAAGACTGATGTAAGCATTACAAGAAAACCATACGAATGAATGAATAATAAATATTGTGTATAAAATTAGTTGTTTTCTTGGAGAGCAAATGAATAAAATAAATAGAGTAGAACAGAATTACAAAAATTAGACAATGGAAAAGGAGAAGAGGAAAAAGCGGATTAAGAAGAGAGGAGGATGAAAATATTTCGAAAAAACTGGTTGAAAGACGAATTGGAGGAAGATCGAGGGAAGAATATGTAGGAAAATAATAGGAAAAGGTGAGTAAAAGATAGGAGAAAATCGGAATAAATTGGAGAAAGAGAGAATCAAATAGAATAACTTGTTCACGGAAGTTTAAGAAATACAAGAAAAATCAGTGGAAGAGAAAGGGGATTGATAAAAAAATGAAATTATAGGGGAAAATGATAATATTATGCGAAGAATAGAGATAAGAAGAATATGGAAGTTAGGAATTGAAGAAGGAAAGAGTGAAAGGAAGTGGGAAAAGAATAAATAAAAAGAATAAAATTACGAAGAATAGAGAGATAGATATAAGAATTAAATTATCATAGTGTGAAGAAAGAGAGATGGAAGATGGAAGTATGTGGAAGTAAAAGAAGGACGGAAAAGAAAAGAGATGAGAATAGTGAGCAGCATGGTGTGTAATGGAGTAGCGTTGGTTGAACATGAATATTAATGTAATAGGGTATTCGGCTATCTAAAGTAATTGAATATGGAATCATTGGAGTCCTTGCATTGATCAGCTTGCTTCCCCAATTAGCTGAGGACATTACTGATTCAACTGCCCTTTATTTTATTCAGAAAGATAAGATTGAATATTGGATAAACTTAAAATTTTCAATTACAAATGGAGTAATGCTTTGTATATAGGCCTATTCACTCACTACCAATAACTTGTCCAACCAGAGCTTCAGATCTTTCAAAGCAGCATGATCTTAATTCCTTTAGGCTTCAAAAGTCTGTCTCCTCCAGAGAGTATAGAAGAATTGAGGATTTCACATCTATGCTCTCTGGTATAAAAATGTATTCGCAATTTAAGAGGATTTTATTATTCTGCTATTAAAACCTTGTTTCCATTCAATACATTTATTACAAAATGATTATACATCATGAATTGTGGATCCTTTCCTGTTGTCTAAATGATAATAATAATTATTGATGATGACAATATTTACAATAATTTATCAATTTATTATCATTCAATCACCTACAATGTATACAGCCAATTTTAAAAAATCCAATCGAGCTCGAGAGGGAAAAAGCGAGTACACTGATAATAACTGAACCCAAGCAATTTTCACATAGCAGCTGCTGTGCTATTTACTTCTGGGGTGTATTGCCTTCTTTCTGTTTTATAGCAAAGACAATTCTATCTCTTAATCGGTTAAGATAGAATTTGTCTCTGATTACAGTAAATCTCTATTGAACAGGCAGCAGGTGATATGATAACTATCAATATTATAACACTATTCTCTCAACTACTCCACATTCCTTTGATATATGGAACAAGAAAGTTGAAAAAATGTAGTATTTTATGATGGTTTTAAGCATCATAAACACAAACGTCACAGTTCATTAGCAATTAGCAATCGCTCGTTGCGAAAAACGACAACGTGTCACAATGATCAACGACCGGCTACAAATTCTAGAAAACGGGGCGTTTTACTACTCACACCCCATTCTTTTCACGAAGGAGAGGGCGAAGCAGAAAGCGCGAAACAATATCATCAAACGACGGACGCAATTATTGCGATTGAGTGCCGAACAAAAGGCAAGTGACTGAGAGAGAGAAAGAGAGAACTGGGATGATAGTGGGTGTGAGAGAGGAGGGAGAAAGGGAAAGACATTTTCACGCCTGATTTTATTTTTGGTGCGTTTTTGTTGCTCGTTTAGCACGGTGTAGTCAGGGGTGGAATTGGGAGAAACGATAATGAAATCAGGCATTACTGAATACAACCATTGGTTTCCGAATCTACAAATAGTTGTAGGTATATATAGTAGTCATATATAGTCATAATAAAAACAGTAGTAATAGTTATAAAGAGTAGTGGAAGGTCTACTATGGAACTCTATAGATCTGCTATGGCCTTCTAGAATACACTTCAGCAATATGTCTCAATTACTCCGTCACACAAGTAGAAACTAGGCACCATATGGTGACTTGGCGATCGAAGCATGGGGTGACGATGATCAGAGCCCCTCTCTCTAATTCCCGTTCAATACACCAGTCCATAGACTAGCCAGAGGGCTCCCGAACCCCCCAAAATCTAGAAACAAGTGCTGCTCAACTTAAACGAAGCGTCATCAATGGCTGAATTGTGCGGTCTTTGCCCAACTGTCTCCCATTGTGCTGATGGTAAGGTCCCATCTGCATTATTTGAGAGAGGAGAGTGGATGGTAAATGATCTGATTCACGAGCACAAGTGTTTGTAGTTGGTGAACAGCTTTTTAACCATGTGGCTGATGATAAAAAAGGCGGTGGGCTCATTTTTATGGTAAAATATTCTCGATGAAAGTATCAAGTTATATCTGGGTAGCGGTGTGCAATCTGTGTTATTTTGTATTCTGTACGTTCTGTGTTATTGAGTTCTGTAAGACAAGCCTGGATTATGATATTATAATGTTGATGATATCAATTATTTTCATTTATTTATAGCTTGAAAACTGAACTATAAAACCTAAATTTTGTACACAATCAAAGTTTCATCTAATAAAGTAACTTTGTACTGAACAGCTGACTTGTAAGGGACCAAAAGACAAATATTTTTTAACAGTGTTGAACATTGTTGTATTGCATACTCGTATATCTAGTACAGTGATATTCATTTAATTTGACGCTTGGCATTAGATAGATAGATAGAGAGATATTATTTCTTCGCCATCGTACTCTTCGGTCATCAGCAAAATCAAGAAATGATATCTCATTATCTATGCGAATGAATCACATCAAGTTAACCGGCTGTTTCATTCGAGGTTTTTGATTGGATGAAGTTCAATTTTAAATTTAATCATGCAATGCAGTGACTAAAGAAGCTGGAAAAGTTCAACTATGCTTATTCTTATACACAAAAAATGTATTGAATTGAGCTCGGGTATCTAAAATTGTCAGTATTATAACAGATTAAACATGACTTAGAGCCAGTTGAATGAGAATGAATTGAATATAAACACCGTAAAATGACATCATTGCAACTTGCCGTTTATTCACGTTTTTATACTTGGTTAGTCTCTGTTATCATGATTTGAAAAATGAGACTCCCTAAAAATCAATCTCCTTTGTCTTTCCCTATATCTTTATCCACGAGTCATGTGTTCTACTCAAGAGAACGTTGCCTCTTCCCTCCCCTTCTAACTCTGTTATCAGGAAATATTCAGCGCAAAAATGTATCGCAAGAAAGAGCGAGCTGGGGTGCTGATAGTGGTGGATAGGGGGCGCAGGGGGAAGTGTCTTAGAGTGTAAGATTTTATAGGGCAAGCCCAGGGTCAGTATGGGAGATAGCGTGCGCCAGAGAAATGAAGATAAAGTGAATGTACCGCGCGCCGGTATACTGCTATGAGGAACAAAGGCGGTCAGATAAGGCCATTGTTTGTCCTCTCTCTACACTCTTCTTCTTCTTCTTCTTCTTCTTCTTCTTCTTCTTCTTCTTCTTCTTCTTCTTCTTCTTCTTCTTCTTCTTCTTCTTCTTCTTCTTCTTCTTCTCTTCTTCTTCTTCTTCTTCTTCTTCTTCTTCTTCTTCTTCTTCTTCTTCTTCTTCTTCTTCTTCTTCTTCTTCTTCTTTTTCTCCTCTTCTTCTTCCTAAATCACATCATGTTCTTCTTCCTCCTCTATTTCTTAATACTTCCTTGTCATTCTTCTTTTCTTCCTATTTTTCCAGCTTTTTCATCTTTACTTTTTCAATTTTCTTTTCTATTTCTACTTTCAGTACTATATTTATTTATTTCCTTCATTCTCCACATTCAGTTTCTCCTCACTTATGTAGTCATCCTCCCTCATTCTACCTCTTTATCCTGCATTTCTTCAATCTCCTCTTCTCCACTTCTTCAAGTAATTTTCCTCTTCTTCCCCATCTTAGCATTCTCAAAATTTTTAAATATTTGTTCTTCCCATATACTCCTTCTTACTCTTTTCCTTCTTCTTTCTTCATATCATTAATTATCGCATATTCATCTTGCATACATAATTATCTTCTTATATTTCTCTCCTTCCTCTCTTCCAACCATGTTCTCTTTGTCTTGTTCTTTTTCTTCATCAACCTCTCATCTCTTTTCCCTTTCTAAATTTTTTCTAATACTCTGATTCCATCACTATCATCATCTTCTTCTTTTTCTCATTCATCTTCTTCTTTATTTTTCCTCCTCTTCTTCTTTCTCCTCTTCAACATCTTCTTTCTATCCTCTAACTTCTTCTTTATGCTCCTTCACATCCACATATCCATCACATCCTTCGTAAACACCATTTCCCGTATTCGTAACATCTCTTCCACATTCTCCATCCTCTTCTCCTTATCTTCTCTTCTCCTGTATTTTCTCTTCATTCTTATTCAAACTTCCTTTTGAATTCTTCTTTCTTCTTCTCTTCTATCTTTCCCTCTTCATCCTCATTGTCCTTCACTTACGTTCCACACATTACTCCCCTCTCCTTCTCCTTCTCCTCATCCTCAACCTAGCATCTTTATCATCCCTCTCACCTATATCATGCATTCCCCCTCTCTCTCAATCTCTCCATCATTCTCCCCTTCCTCTTCCACTTATCCATGCCTTATAAACATGGCCACCCTCGTATATCCCCCTCCCCTGCCTCTCCACCGCCTTCCACAGCCTTCATGATCTTACATCTCCTTTCCCCTACCTATAAACACAAGACACAGTCCCCCCTGTTACACTTCCTTATATCTTGCACGACTTTCTTGCAATGTAGATGCCGCTAGGTGCTTTGTTACAATAGTTTGTTGTTGTTATGTACCAGTAAAGGCAGACCCATACTCGATTATTCCGCCCCAGTCTGTTACATATCGTACACATAATAATTGATCGATAAAAATAAAGATTTATTTAATAAAGATTGTGTTCTGTTTGGAAATCTCCATCAGATAGTTGAAATTATGTCGCCATTTTTTATGTTGAAGTATATTTCTATACAACAGCTCTTATCATGTACTAGTGCTTTGATTTTGACCAAGTGTGTTAAAGCACGATCCTTTTAACTTTTCAGAAATCAGCTGTTTAATCTACACGTAGTAGGCTACACATAATTGAAAGACGGAATAAAGATTCTGTTTTGCTTGAAAATCTCTATTAGATAGATGAAGTTACGTCATTATTTCTTTATATTATTCTTCTCTATAGACATAATAAGTAGTATTCAGTATAATTGGAAAAGTATCAGTGGTCACTCGGTTAAAACATCACTGACACCACTTCGAACCAGTTCATTTCAAGAGAAGCCTACCATCCAAAACTTTTGAGATCGAGGTGAAGAAATATTGATCAAATTGTTCATGATCAAGGTTCTTGTATTTCATGCTATTCGATCCTTTTGTTATCATAATTGTAACAATAAATTCGGGATAGAAACAGTAAGAGCCCGGTTTTTCTCTCTTAAATCATATAATAATTTTAGTGTCTGTATTAGTAGATGAATGTATATAATTGCACATATACATGAGATGAAACATTTATTCAATTATTCACCTGCATTCGCCCTGCGTCATCGACACAGGCAACTTGACAATAACGTTTTGTCGAACCAAGTTTCAATAGCACACAAACTGATGTGATAACCTCGTTCAGCAAGTGATAACGTGCTCGTAGCAGCTGGATCATGAACCTCGAAATAATAATCACAATACTTGTGTTATCGAGTTGCCAAGTATAAGGCCAAGAATTTAACTTGCCGTACAAACTGAGATGAAGTTGAAGGCAAAGTGAGGAAAAGAGAGATGGAGCGAGAAAGTAGTGAGAAAGAGAGACCGGTGAAGATCGAGAGAGTGAGAGAAAGAGTGAGAGGGGAATAAGCTCTGGGCTGTAAAGCAGAGAAACGCTGTTGTCAAAACTTTACAAAAGAAGTTCACTTTACCGCAACTTTAAAAGCAGAAGCAAGGGGTGAGGGGTACATCCTTGTTTTACTTCTCAACACCTCAGAGCGTCAGAGATTCTCGCAGCTTTGTGGATGCCTTTTACTACATTTACAAGATCTATTACTCTTCTCAACTCTTTATTCGATAACAGTTTTCAATTGGTTTTGAGGCAGCGTTGTTAAACAGTGCTGTCGGAAGGGGGTTTGTTTTATCGAATTAGGCTGACACTGAGCATCTTTCGTGTTGAATTGTGAGAGCGATTTAGTTGGTTTGATTGAGCTACCAGTAGTTGATAGACTTGGTTGAGGAGTGAAATACTTAACTGTCCAGAACTGTTAATCAAGTCGTTAAACTTTGGACACATGACACAATATGCTGTGAAATATGAATTGATTACAGCAAAAATTGTGATTCATTAGAACTATTGACTATAAGAACTAAACATGATTCCTCTCTCATATTTGGAGCAGGAGAGAACCTCATGTGATGTAAGCAGTCATGTATTTGTATGAAACAGTGATGTTACTAAAAAAACATTGATGCCGGAGCTAAGAAGTTAGATAAAGATAAATCTGTAAATTCTTACACATGATAAGATGTTGATATCTCTCTCACTAGTAGATTCAAATATTTCAACCACCCAGTTGTCCAACCTCTTCAATAAAATTAAGGAGTAAAAGTAGTACAGATGACACTCGATCCCATTCAATTCTTAATTATTTAATGGTAAATATAATAATACGAACGCATGCCGAGGATTAAGTATTGGGTCATTGTAATGAACAAAGCAATGCCATTCAACATGTATGTCATTGTGAGATTGATAAAAGACCAAGAGTGCACTTACTTATGCACGTTTGGTTGAGAAGGTGGCGGGTTGTATTGTGATCCTAACCAAGTGGAAGGGTGCTCAATAAAAAGTGTTCCAGAGTACTTGAAACCTGTTCTCTCTTTACCCACCTTCCATTTATCTCTTTTTCAATTGTGTGTCATTCAACAGATTGCGTGTATCACTGAGTTGAAGACTACACTATAAGAAACAAGGTAAAGGAGAAGAAGGAAGGAGAAGGAGGAGAGGAAGAAGGAGGAGGTGGAGGAGGTGGAGAAGAAGGGGAGAGGAAGGAGAAGAAGTATGAGGAGGATGAGAAGGAGGGAAAGGAGATGGAGAAGGAGGAGGAAGAGAAAAAGGAGGAGAAGAAGAACGAGGAGATTATAAAGGAAGATAATTGGGAGAAGAGAATTAGGAGAAGAAATAGGAGGAGATGAAGAAGGGTAAGGACGAATAACGAAAAAGAAAAGAAGGACTTGTAATAGAAGAAGATGGAAGAGATGCGGAGGGAGTAGATGAAGGAAGGTAGAAATGGTGAAGGAAGGGAAGAAGAAGGAGAGAGAGACGATAGAATAGAAAGAAGGAGAAGAAAGGAGGGGAATAGGAAGGAAAAGAAGAGAAAGAATGATGTTAAAAATAAGTTGAAGGTATTAAAGTGAGAGAAGTAGAAGAAAAGAAGAATTTATGGTAAATAAAGGTGGAAGCTCAGAAAAGAAAGAAAAAAATAAGGAGACATAAATTAGGAAGAGGGAATAAATGAAAAAGAGGATCAAGAAGAAAAATAAAGAGACGAAGAAGGAAAAGCAAGAGATAAGGAGAAAATGAAAGATGAGAGTGAGGAAAGAAAGAGACAATGTAAAAAAGAAGAAAAGAGCTGCACGAGGGAGAAGATGGGGGAAATGATGAAGAAGAGAAGAAAGGTAAAAAGTGAATGGATAAGTCACGTGTATCTCCTCGCCTTTTTCTGCTCTACTAGCAGTCAAATAATGGGATTAGATGATCAGGAGTAAGTGGGATTGCGCGTGGCTAAATTAGACAAGTGCTATCTAGCAGTGAATTGGAGTTGAGCATCGAACGCTTGCATGAATAATGGGATGATCAAAAATCCTGTCATTTGTATGCGTACATCCCGTGAGAAAGAAAATGGAGGGGTTGAAGAGCTAAAGAAGTAGTAATGGGTTAGGGGGTCTTCAGACAGTTAATTTTTATTGAATAAGGATTTTAGATAATGACAAAATTACTGTATTTCCAATCAAAATTTAACAAGAGAGAATTTAACAATCTTGGTATAGTAGTTTTATAAATACTATTTTAATTTTTTTCAAAGCTTTACAATTTCGATTCATAATATACTTCTGAATGATTAATAAGGGAAGTGTTGAAACCTCATGTTACGCAAGCTATACTGCAGAAATTCCACCAGTCGTTTTCTGGCAAACTCTTGATCATTTCTCATGAAATCAACAACTTTCCCAATTAGCCAGTCTCACTTTGCCATTTAAATTGCAATATACGTGCGTCATCAAATACAGTGACATTCATCTAATTTGACGATTGGCATTAGATAGATGGAGAGATATCATTTCTTGACTCTGCTGATGACCGTAGAGTACGATGGCAAAGAAATAATATCTCTCTATCTATCTAATGCCAAGCGTCAAATTGAATGAATATCACTGCTCAAGTTGGATGAACAGCTTAATCCATGGCCTTATAACAACTTTTTGACCTGGTCAATTGATCATTTTGTCAATCGAATAAATAGCATTAAAAGTGCCTAATAACTAGGACTGCAATACATACTGCTATTGCAAATGTTGGGCGCACCGTTTGTCTGCAGCGATTTATACACCGTTATTAATTTATAGGTTATTCCTCGCAAAATATGTTATTTCAAACCAGATCTCCTTCCCACACACTCGATAATTTGGCGGAAAATGATCAGCTATGAAATCATCAGTTTTTTGCCTAGAACAAAACGATTTGACTCAGGTGAGGTTATGTATGTCTCCAATTTAACTCCGATTTTATGTCCTCATTTGTTTCGGTGATTATTCCTCCGTGGTACCATTAATTTCATATTTTTAATCTACAACCTTCCCATTGTTGATATGCATGTCCGAACTATAATTCATGGAAATCGGCAGAGTAGTCTATAATAGGAGGAGTTCGATCACAACCGATTTACACAAGAGATTTGAGCTTCACTCGACTTCGTCTCGCTCCGCTCAATAATATTGAAGTTCATGAAATCTTTTTCAATAAAATCCTTTTCATTCGAATCATGATAAATAAATCATTATAATAATAATAATTGATTTATTGATTGCGAGTTGATAATAATAGACTTCTAAGTAGTTCAACAATGAACTTGTTATCGTAAACGATGAAGCTGTTCAAGCTACAGTCCAACAAGCTACTACATTTTATTCAACAACATTTCGGATCTTTCGAAGCCACACGAGATAAAAATAACATTGCTCATGGTGTAGTATGGGAGGCAGTATATCGATTCAAGAAGAAGTTGAAAGGTTGAGAAGATGAGCCGTTATATATAGGGTCTGGCTCAATACTGCAACCTATTGGAGTCAATCCCAAGTTTTGTCAGTAAGTTTGCACTGCGATATAGCTGCATGGCACTTCATGTGTTGCCCTTCTTCTCCAGCCATCCTTCTTCATCTATTCCTCCTCCTCTTTCCATCCTGGTTGCCGAGTTTCTCATAAATAATGGATAGTTTTTCTGTTCCTCTTTCGTTCTCAAGTCCGTCGAAGAGTAGCGATCTCGGTGCTTTTCACACAACTTTACTCAAGCTAGATAACAGTTGTTGTTCGATAACAATATATTTCGAATAGTTGCTTCATTGTCAGGTCGGAATTGGAACTTATGACAGCGAATAATAAAATGTGTTCAAAACATGTTCAAATTTGTGGTGAGTGAATACTCAGAGTGTAAGCAGAACGGTAGAGGTAACGATATGAGTAACGAACTATTGAAAAAAGAAAATTGTTGATAACAAACGAATAAGGCCGATATACTTACATGAAGGAGAGTAATAAATTTTTTCTCTATATTCTCTTCATTCTATGATTCTATAACTCATAGTGTAGAATGATTCTCATTTGAAGATTTATATTTCAAGATTTTTATCTCTGCATTGACTTTGTTAGATAGTGGTTAAGTTCAATTGACAACTGCCCTTTTAAATTCAGGGTTATCATTATTGTAAGCGAAATACATTCCATCATCATTATTTGATTGATGAATTTAATTGATGATAGAATGAATTGATGTTGCTCAAAAAATTGTTCAAGAATATGAGTTTTCACATTTTCAATGTTTCATGATGTCTGAGTTTCAGCTGACTTTGTCATTTAACATTGGTTGAATTAATTTGAATTCGCGTTTGAGATGGGGTTCATCATATTATGTAATTAAAATCTCCTTTATTATATCATCATTATTCGGTTCATCGTTGAATGTTTTACTAATTCTCCAATAATAGAACTTTGAACATAATTTATGTCTGATCAAATTCAAGTTCCAAAAACTCCAAGTAGAAAGGCAATGTTCTATTCTTCACAAATAAGACATTTCTTGTTACAATAGAACCACCGACAGGAAGAGGCAGTAAGTCCGAATTTAATATCAAGGATCAATCGACATTTAAGGCCGAATCCAACCCAATCCCTACTAACAGAAAAGGGCTCAGAAAGCAGCTCATATGGACAAGGACTGCCTGCAATATCAAATATCTCAGCATAAAGAGGTTGGCTTATGTTATTACAGTGGGTCTATTAAGTCACCCTACAAGACCATTAGAAATGCTACTACTGCTGGTAGGGGCTTGAATTTTGCCCTTTAAGGGTTGGATACTAGCTAGTAGGCTACAGGGTGCCTCAGTAAGGGTGGTGCATCATTTTGACAACACTTCAACCCCCTGTAGTTCGGGCCACATCTGTTGCAATTGTAGTAGTGTATGAGTGTGTGTACGTACATTATGTGTATGTGTATGTCGCACCTCTTGCCTGGGCATTCTGTCAACATCATTGTTCTACAGCCACCATGTGGTAGCCTGGCTGGCTGACTGGCCTTACCGCAATATTACCATAATATAAAGGCTCATATACTTCACTTGTACTCCTGCTCCTTCCACACACAGTGTGGTCCCTCAATCGACTGTTGGCCGATATTGACTGTTATTGTACAATAGGAGTGGCTATTGTGACAACAGACCTGCCTAACCTAGGATGAAGACGGGAGATGTGCTGCAGTTTAATAGGATAAGGTGTTGAGAAGAAGAAGGAAGAGAAGCATTATTGAGAGGAGAAGTAGTGGGAGGAGAATAGCTAAGTATAAAAAGGATGAGAACTTAAGACAAAATTTTCAACAAAATTTATCGAACAATAATGATGATGTTGTTTATTTACATTGAATACGGCCGAAGATGTGATGATTTCAACACGGAAGACACTGTTAATTAAAGTGTTGAGTGAGGATGAATAGATAATATAGTTTCTTGTCATTGAACGATTTTTCAATACAAGAATCCAAACGAAATTGTAAGAATTGTTAAAAAAAAGTTTAAAAAATATTTAAAGAAATACAATAAATTATTTGCTTATTCAATGAATGACCTTGACATTGATTTGACGTAAGGGTTTTGAAATAGAATAATGCGTTGGACGACTTCGATATTATTATTAACTAGAAAAATTCAGTTATCTTTTTTCTTTGATTCAGAAATGTTAGTTCATTTAACATTAAACGAAAACACTGTTAAAATTGATTTTTGTTTCAATTATCTAAAGAGGAAACATGGCCAATAATCTAAAAATGTTTCGAAATGGCCTTCTGATTGTTGTTATAATGGACTAAGAATAGCAAAATATTGACTTAATTTCAATAACTTGGTTTTTCTCACGAATGACATTCAAATGCGAAAAAAGTCTAGTTCCGTTAAAAGACGGTTGAGAAGTCCATACTAGAAAGTAAAGTAACGTTGTTATCGGAACAACGTGCCCTTGAAGTTCACTGAATGCAAATTCAATATAAAGTCTCCCAGCCCTTCTACAAACCTGTATTCTCAGGTACTTATCGGTGTACTATATTAGGTAATTTTCATTCCTGCTTTTTTTCTATATTCCCAACACACCCAATCAGAATTTGTCAGAGAAATAATGCATCAATTTGGGTCATGTCCACCTCCACTCTCGCTCCCACACTTTCTCACTCACTCTGAGTCCCACACTTTCTCTCCCATATTCTCTCTCTCTCTCGCACTCTCTCTTATTATCTCACACTCACTCTCTCTCGCTTTCTGATGAATGGCGTTAGCAGCGTTAGACAAGAGAACGGCCGACCGGCCACTCCATAAATCTGTCTTATTATTTTATCTTTGACAGGAGTAGTGGAGGTCCATCAGACCGCCCCAGCCTCTTATCTTAATCCGATCGCCAAAGTGAGGTCTCACAGACCCCCGCTACCCCGCTAAAAGCGCGCAAAAATAACAGTGGCACCCTTTGAAGGACAGAAGGGTAGCGGTGACATAACTAACTGATCGAAGCGCACTGATCCAAGATTAGTGATCTAAAGCGCCGTCGGCCAATGCCACCTAGATTGGCCGCAACTTTCGCTTATTCTGATGATGTTTCTCGCGTTTGTTTGTTTCACTCTCTTGTTTGTTTCTCTTCGCATTATTCTTTGCTTCGCTTCTACTTTTTCTTTCTCTCTGTCAATCATCAATTATTATTGTACATGAAATTGTATTAAATCCTCATATCTTTGAATAATTCCCTAGTCTATTTGTATGAATCATAGAATAATTGGACATTTTATCAATTTCCATAATCGTGATATAGAATATAGAATAAATAATTAATTGTATTCCACAATAATGTAAATAATCACTCTTCTTTACTTATGGTTTGTACGTTAGCAATTCTTCGCTTCACTCTTCTTCTATTGATCTTCTTCCTTCTTTTTTCTCCACAATTTTCCTGCATTTCCTTACATTTTTCTCTCTATTTCTTCTACTCTCTTCACCATTCTACTTTACTTTTTTACCTTCTCTCTCTTCTCCTCCTCCCTGTTTCCTCTCTGTTTTCTACTTTTCCCCATCATTGTTTTTTATCTCTTGTTCTTTCCTATTCCTCCTTCCAATCCTCCTTCTTTTAGTTTCTTTCACAATACCTTTGTTTCCGTTCTACTCCTGAATTCCATATTTACTTTCTGTTTTCTGTTGTCTCCTTTTTCCTTTTCTCAGCTCATATCCTCTAATCTACTCTTCCTTGTTACTTCTATACTTTGTTCTCAATTCCCCTTCACCCTCATTACATCTTTTTCTGTTTCTACTCCTTCTTCTTCTCCACCTTTGATCCGCGTTCATTTTCCTTTTTTATTCCTTGAATATTCATCTTTCCCGTCTTCTCATTTTCCTCTTCTGTTCTCTAATTTCCTCTTTTTCTCTCAACTTTCTCTGTTATTTCTTTTCTCTCTTTTGCTCCTGTTCTACTTTTCTACTTTGCCTCTTATCCTCCTCCCCTCTCACTCTTTCTCTCTCTGCGAAAGAGTAGAGAGTATTCTTTCGTTTACCCTATTCCAATGCGTCCCTTTCTGACTCACTCTTATCTCCCATCTCTGTCAGTGGCGTGCAACGTTCATTGAGTTGCGAGCGACGCTTCAAAGCAAACAAAACTCGCCTAATCACAGGCTGGCATCTCAGTTTTGCGAGTAAATGTGGCCTAATCCTGTCGATAATTCATGGATTAGATTGATTCGATCTGCGTTCTCAAATGAATGTGGCCTCTATATTATACTTTTATGAATGAGATTGTTGACGAATGGACGAGAATACACATTTACACGTGTGTTACGGAAAGTATGAGTCAAAGAGTTAAGTTAATGCCTTCAAAAGAATGATGGAGTGTTGCAAGAATGATGTTTATACAAATATTATTTTAGTTGAGTTGGAATTATTATATGTATATTTTGTAGATGTTTTCCGGATTTGTACTCAACATCTAATGACCATAGTTTGTTGCATTTGAACCTTACATACCTCATTTCACAGTTCGTTTTATCGTGTGAAAATGCCTCAATAAATTCACATGATCAAAGACTTTGTAAGGAACTGTAAAACCTATTGGACTAAACAGTATTATTATGGAAAGCTGAAGCTAATACTGTCAACAAGTGAAAGTAATTGTAGAATGTACATTCTTCAACTCCTCAACAACGAACAGAGTGACTCAGGGGTCGACAGGTTGAACCTTCAGAGCGCCCTTTCCCTTCCGACTGCTTTCATTAGGGCAGCGTCCCGACGCCTCACGTCTACGGCGGGCGAAACCGGAAGAAATATGGCGTAGCAGAAGACAATAAGAAGGAGAAACAAGTGGAAGGAGGGGGGAACAGACGAAATTGGAAGTTAGAACGGAGCTTTCTTTCTGGTTTATTGCTGTCTTGCCAGCCGCTTCAACCCTCTTTGCTTCATTCACTCTTCTTGTTTTCATTGGCGGGGGAAAAGGAGGAGGAGAGGGGAATGGGACTAAAAAAGAAAAGAGGAGGGGAAAAATTGTTGGCTCACTTTTGGCGGCGACTGATCGCAGTTAGCTGGTAGCAATTGCTAGCTGGGAGGAATCACACCGGGCTACTCGCGATTGCATTCACGAAATTAATTTATTTATGAATTACTACTGGCTGCTCTTCTCCCAGTTTCACTTTTCCTGTCCTCACTTCTACTTTTGTTTCCCCTTTTTGTAGTTGTTCTTCTTCTACTCGCTGTTCCATTTGTTCCTGTTCATCTACTCCTTTCCTTCTTCTTATTTTTTATAGTTATGTTTCTTTTTTCTTGTTCTTATTCATTTTCTTTCCATTATTGTGTTTACCTTGTTCTCGTTCATTTGGTTATTCTCATTTATTTTTGAATTCTCCTGGTAACCTACTCACTTTGCTCCAACGTTTCTCTCCTCCCGAGTTTTTTTTGTTGTTATTCGTCTTCTTCTCTGTGTTATTCTCCTTACTCTTCTTCTTCTCCTACTACAAACATCTTATTTCCAAATCAATTTCTTATTCTATTGTTCATATTAATTTTCTTTTCCTATTTTCTTCCCCGCGTTCGATTTTCTTCTTCTCCTTTTTCATTATCGTCTGCTCCTTTTTCTTCTTCTTCTTCTTCTTCTTCTTCTTCTTCTTCTTCTTCTTTTCTTCTTCTTTCTTCTCCTCCTCCTCCAACTCCTTCTCTTCCACCTCCTCACCATCATTTCTCTCTCTAATTTTTCCTTCATCTCATTCCTCATCTCGCCCTTCTCTATTTCCTTCCCACTCCACATTCTCTAGTTGCGTATGCCTATACTTCAGCCCGGTGCGAATGTGTGGAGGTCTACTGATCACTTATTCAGAAGCTACTGGGGGAATGTCTGTTCTGAAGGCCGTGTGGCACTCTGTACAAGACGTTCGGGGTGAAGACGGTTGCAACAGATATGTTCTTACCTTGAACTTTCAAAAGATTAGAAAATGAAAAGTGAATTGAGGTACCCATGCTTTGATGCATTTCAAGAGAGTCAAAAAAAGTTCGAAATTTCACTCCCTCTTGCAAATTTTCAAGTATTGTTTTTCACAAATAGATAGGGAACCAGATGTCAAAGGTTTCTATCTTCTACTGATCAAATTTGGAAAATATATCTCAAAATCAATACAAGTGTTTCACAAAATTGGTGTAATTTTATCTCAAATTTGACGTTTATCTCGTTTGGAAAGCCTAGAAATCTCAGCTAATTTAGTCTATGGATACTAGTTAACATTAACAAAAACTGGTTTTACTTCAAGCCCTAGCTAAGTATAGCCAAGATTTTTTTATTTCTCTGAGGGTCATGCCAACATGAGCTCTAGACTTGTGCGTGATTAATTAGAGGTTGATAATTAGAGATGACGACTGCTTTCAGTCATTGATCCAGCTATTTATAGTCTACTATATAAATTTCACCATCTAAATTGTTCATACACGTTCACAAACAGCTGTAACAAGCGTTGAAACCCAGCTTCTTTGTATTTCCATCCTATGTTTTGTGAATAACGTCTTATCGGTATGTGATACGAACGAAATCAACTCCTATGTTGTCATTACCATATCTCCAAATACTTCTCACATCATCTATGTCGTCGGAAATAACACGTGGACTGTATGACAGTGAGAGAAGGGGTGGAGAGGGGAAAAGGAGGATTGCGGATAAGAAACTGGCGAAAAAGAAATAAAGAGTGGAAAGAGAAAGGATGGGTACAGGAGAGGAGGTAAGTCCAGGCTGCACTTAACTGGTACGGTCCTCTCGTAACTTTTGATCGCTTGCGACGTCAGAAGAAGAAGAAGAAGAAGAAGAAGAAGAAGAAGAAGAAGAAGAAGAAGAAGAAGAAGAAGAAGAAGAAGAAGAAGAAGAAGAAGAAGAAGAAGAAGAAGAAGAAGAAGAGAGGAGGTCCTAAGATGAGAAGAGAGAGCTTCGGCTGGACATCAGTAGCATCCACGGTTTCCATGGTAACCAGGGTCACCGGACATCTCCCCTCTTTAACTTGGAACTCACTACATCAACAGACTCTAGTCTCATATCCTTCTTGACGTGGTTTTTTTCTTTTTTAGCTGCGATCGTCCAACCTCTGTACTTGCTAGATACCCTTTTTGGCTTCATGATGTGAGTTTTCGAGGAAAGCATGGTCTACAGAGGCAAATCAATGAATATTATTGGTCAATTTGGATGAATTTTGTTATAATTACTATGATATTTTATAATACAAAATATTGGTGATTGAGAATCTAAGAAACACAGCCATTAGCCAATCAACATTTGGATAGCAAATGTTGTATAATTGATAGCATCAATATTATGAATATGATGAAATTTAATATGAAATTGTTTCTGGAGATTCAAGACATTCAATCTCGGTCATCAACCAAATCTTTAATGTTTGACTTAATGTTTTACATTCATCGAAATTAATGAAATTTATTCCGTTCTCTACTCTCTACAAATGAAGCTATGAGTTCACCAAAAAAGATTCCCAAATAATTTCCTTGGAAATTTATTGTAATCTTATTGGATTTGAATAATAGAAATCGCATACCTTAATTTGAATAGAACTAACCTCATCAAAAATTAAATGAGATCAAACATCAATCAGTATTAGGCCCGAATGCACTAATTTCGTTCAATGCACTTCGGAGTTCAACAAGAAAAGAAAGGATCTACTATGGTCACCTTCTTTTGACATTTAAATAGAACTTTTGAAGGAAGTTAAAACCATAGTTCAATTAAAATTAGTTTAAATGAAGTTGGTGCATACCGGCCTAGAAGCACTGTTTCATGAAACTCCTATTTGTTCAATAAACATGCTTGAGATCTTGTTATTTTCAAAAAAAGACAGACTGAATTTTTTTCGAAAAATGTAGCTCTGTACATGTTTCAAGAATAGTTTTCGCAGCTGCAAGGTCACTCTGGTGAGCTATGCGCTAATGTTGTGGTCAACTTGCCTTCTGCAAGTGAAGAAGCAACACATAGTAAATGATACAGTGAGAAAAGTTGAGCAAGCAGGGTACGAGAAAGAATATTGCCAACTGTTGGGATGGAGAGAGTGGAAGGAGTTTCTCCTAATTAAGTTGGCAGCAGCAGGAGGGTGAGTGTGAGTGAGGTTGGAAATCTGATTCCCGAGTCCTTGCTGCCATATTTCATACTAATCCTGAGGGATTCGTCAACTTCACACCAACCCAATCGTCAGTTTCTCTATCTATATATCATCTATCATCAGTTTCTCTATCTATATAGGCCAGCATCATCCGTTCCGATAAATGTTCAGGGAAATTTATATCTTTATTCGACAAATCACTTGTGGAATCTATATTTCACAAATAAGTCTAGAAATATATTTGTAGACAATTATATTCTTTATTATTTACATGCGTGTTGAATAATATATCCATAAGTTTTATTTTTTCAATAGCAACTACATTTAGTTTACATTGCAACAGAATGATACTAATTGCTGACTAATTTGGTTTTCTATTCAAAATGGCAAGGTTGTATTTCAATTAAGCTCTGTGATTGGCTGAAATTAGACACGCCTATTCCAGCAGCTTTCAGCCTATTGGCAACATCTACCCCGCTAGTTAATAAAATTATACATGTTGTTTCACGAAATTCATGGTTAAACATTTTTCATAAATTAATTTAAAAGCAAACTTTTTACTCAACGTATCTATCAAAATCATGATCAATAATAATGCAACATGAATATTGCTAATGATTTTAAGTTTCACTTTGTGAATGATAATTATTGTCATATTCAGCAAAGCGGAAAATATCCGAGAAAATATCTCTTATTATAAGAAGAGGACAATCATATTCAGAGTAGAATATTGCATCTTCTCTTCTTCCTTCTCAGGCTACTTCTCACGAACATCTACAATAAATTGCACCATATTTTTCTAATAAACAAAAGCGAACAGAATCACAAACAATAACATTCCCATGATCCGTGATCTACCATGATATTCTCACAACCACCTGCCGACAATATTGAGGAAGAGAATTGTGAAAAGAAAATATAATTAAGAAGGCTGTGACACAGGTCTGTCTGCCACCATGGTTGACAAATTAGTCGGATGTTTTGGTTTCGGGCCGACACTCATCTGTGTTAATTTGCGGACAGGGTTGAGTGAAAAACAGATCTAGGTGATGATGGCTTGTGTGCTTTTCTACTTCTCATTCTTCTTCTTCTCCTTCTTCTTCTTCTTCTTCTTCTTCTTCTTCTTCTTCTTCTTCTTCTTCTTCTTCTTCTTCTTCTTCTTCTTCTTCTTCTTCTTCTTCTTCTTCTTCTTCTTCTTCTTCTTCTTCTTCTTCTTCTTCTTCTTCCTTTCTTCTTCTTCTTCTTCTTCTTCTTTTCTTCTTCTTCTTCTTCTTCTTCTTCTTCTTCTTCTTCTTCTTCTTCTTCTTCTTCTTCTTCTTCTTCTTCTTCTTCTTCTTCTTCTTCTTCTTCTTCTTCTTCTTCTTCTTCTTCTTCTTCTTCTTCTTCTTCTTCTTCTTCTTCTTCTTCTTCTTCTTCTTCTTCTTCTTCTTCTTCTTCTTCTTCTTCTTCTTCTTCTTCTTCTTCTTCTTCTTCTCCTCCTTCTTCTTCTTCTTCTTCTTCTTCTTCTTCCTTCTTCTTCTTCTTCTTCTTCTTCTTCTTCTTCTTCTTCTTCTTCTTCTTCTTCTTCTTCTTCTTCTTCTTCTTCTTCTTCTTCTCCTCTTCTTCTTCTTCTTCTTCTTCTTCTTCTTCTTCTTCTTCTTCTTCTTCTTCTTCTTCTTCTTCTTCTTCTTCCCGTTCATTTATTCTTCTGAGTTTCATGCTGATGAAGACGAAATGTGTGCTAATGGCAACCGGATGGATGAGGTCTTGTAAAAATGAGGAGGAAGTGCTGTCTGTGTCCTGTAGAATAGCAAGGAGTGCTGCGATCGTCGGATTCTTCATAAAACTGTCACTGAAACCAAGATCTGGTGGTTTGTAGACCTAAAAAGGCAACACTCATGAAAAAAAACAATATGAGGGGAAGAAGAAGGAGAAGAAGAAGTAGGCCGAGGAGAAGGTGATGGAAAAGAAGATGAAGTTAGTGAAAATGGGGTAAAGAAGGAAACATGGCAAAGATCAGTAGGTGGCTGGGAAGTGGTTGGGATTGTTTGTTTTCAGAAATGATGACTGGTCACATTAATCATTTCAACCGCTTGCAGACTAGACTAACACATTTTGAGTGTGTCCGGTTGTGGGAACTTATAGTAGCATTTTATTATTTCAAATGAAGCTAGCTATGTATTAATACGTACATTGTTGCAATTATATTTCTTATTTGTTAGCTCTTTGAATCTCAAAGAGCTAAGTGACAGAAATTAGCCAAACAATAGCTGGCCTGCTAGGAAGATTTAAAAGTAATATCATGATGAAACAATATCTTTATTATAGAAGTATTGATTAGAGATAATAGAAGTTGAAAAGTAAAATTTTAAAGTCATCCATGAGAATAAGTGAGATTACCCTTATAAAACAATTACACTTTTTCCAATAAAAACTATATAACTGTGCTCGAAATCGGAACTTTACTTCAGAAATTGAAGCAAGAAGTAAATTTGAATGAAATCAGTAGAAAATGTTCATTCAATGATTAAATGATCACCACATTTAATGAGACATTCATTTTCATTTAATAGTGTGTTTTTCTTTCTAGAACTAGTGTTGGAATGATTATGAAAAATTGGACAAAAGCTTCAAATGAAAGCAGACCAGCTTCATCAGATACAGCTAAAATGAATTATTATAAATATTTGAAATAATATTCAAACAGTCAATTCTATTATTAAAAATTATTCTATATTCGATTTTTTATAAATAATTCAGTATACTATACTACAACAGATATGAATATGTTCAATTCCTAAGAAAAAAAAACCTTTACTTTTGACCATTATCCCACATATATCCCTCGAATATCCCTCAAACCCCGGATCGTAGAACGATTACATACTGTGTTAATAAAGTGAAATACGATTTATTTATCAACAACATGGTGAAAGTTTGTTTTCACTTAGAAAACAGACATCAGCATTTATAAAAGTATTATAACATTATTCTATTTGAGAAATAATTTCAAACATTAAAGAAATGTCCCGCTTAAACAAACAACAGTGACTCATCAGATATATCTGATAGTTATATCTATCAGATTCTATCTAAAAGATATAAATAGAAGACAAGTCTTATTTAGAAAAACTTTCGATGACCTCTGTTTCCCATCACAGATCAAATTGATAGGAAATGATAACCAACTCACTGACTGTGATTTTTTACCATCGGAGCGTGAAATTTCTTACATTTATTACAACATTAGACAGAGCCATGTGTTGAAAAGTGGCAGACGCTGCCAAAACGCCCCTATAAGTAGCTGATAAGAGCGAGTGACTTCTGCCAGCTAATGGTGATATTTCCGACAACATTCTGGACACTTAGAACGAACCAGAGTAGTTTGGATTTTAAATGTTTAGCAACAGACCAGAAAAGCACTCATCCCGGACGGAAGCTTTTGAGTGTCAACATACTAATTGCCAGGTGTCGCACCCATGTCAAACTGAGTGGTCAAATGGGAATCTGTGTCAGAAAGGAATAGTTTTACGTTGAGGAAAACTTTCCCTTTCCAATTACTTTTTAGAAATACTGTGCTCAAATAACTTCGAGCAATCACTTAGAATTCGAGCAATCATACAGTATAATCCAATATTCAAACTGTAATATTAATATAGAAAGTACAATCCGAACAGTCAAAAAGCCTCAACTATTAAATCAATTATTTGACTATGAATGGAATAGTCAAATAATTGTTGAGGCATTCAACTGTTCTAATTTTACATACTATATAATTTATAGTTTGAATATTGAATTATGGACAAATGTATGGTTGCTTGAATTCTACGTAATTGCTCCATGTTATTCTGTGTTATTGTATTTCACTGTATTAACACAGTATGTAATCGTTCTACGATCCGGGGTTTGAGGGATATTCGAGGGATATATGTGGGATAATAGTCAAAAGTAAAGTTTTCTTTTCTTAGGAATTGAACATATTCATATCTATTGTAGTATAGTATATTAGATTGTACTGTATGTTTAGATTCTTGAATTATAATAATTAATAAACGAAAATCCTAATAAATGCCATATAATATTCTGAAGACTTCTGCTACTGCAAATATTGACAACAGATTAATAGCTAGTAAGGAAATTCGATGAACGCTACTGCACAAAAAATTCTTCCCCGGGCGGGAATCGAACCCAGCACCTCTGGTATTCATGACCAGCGCCTTATCCACTCGACCACCGAGGATCTTCTGTATAGCAGCGTTCATTTTTGACTTAGCCAATTCAGCCAGATAATATAAAGATGGAAGGTAATGAGACATTGCAACAATACAGTTGCTGTTAAATCATAATAATTAATAAACGAAAATCCTAATAAATGCCATATAATATTCTGAAGACTTCTGCTACTGCAAATATTGACAACAGATTAATAGCTAGTAAGGAAATTCGATGAACGCTACTGCACAAAAAATTCTTCCCCGGGCAGGAATCGAACCCAGCACCTCTGGTATTAATGACCAGCGCCTTATCCCCGCGACCACCGAGGATCTTCTGTATAGCAGCGTTCATTTTGACTTAGCCAATTCAGCCAGATAATATAAAGATGGAAGAGTAATGAGACGTGCAACAATACAGTTGCTGTTAAATCATAATAATTAATAAACGAAAATCCTAATAAATGCCATATAATATTCTGAAGACTTCTGCTACTGCAAATATTGACAACAGATTAATAATAGCTATGTAAAAATTCGATGAACGCTACTGCACAAAAATTCTTCCCGGGCGGGAATCGAACCCAGCACCTCTGGTATTCATGACCAGCGCCTTATCCACTCGACCACCGAGGATCTTCTGTATAGCAGCGTTCATTTTTTGACAGCCAATTCAGCCAGATAATATAAAGATGGAAGGTAATGAGACATTGCAACAATACAGTTGCTGTTAAATCATAATAATTAATAAACGAAAATCCTAATAAATGCCATATAATATTCTGAAGACTTCTGCTACTGCAAAATGACAACAGATTAATAGCTTAGTAAGGAAATTCGATGAACGCTACTGCACAAAAATTCTTCCCGGACGGAATCGAACCCAGCACCTCTGGTATTCATGACCAGCGCCTTATCCACTCGACCACTGTATTGTTGCAATGTCTCATTACCTTCCATCTTTATATTATCTGGCTGAATTGGCTAAGTCAAAAATGAACGCTGCTATACAGAAGATCCTCGGTGGTCGAGTGGATAAGGCGCTTGTTATTATTACCAGAGGTGCTGGGTTCGATTCCCGCCAGGGGAAGAATTTTTGCAGTAGCGTTCATCGAATTTCCTTACTAGCTATTAATCTGTTGTCAATATTTGCAGTAGCAGAAGTCTTCAGAAATATTATATGGCATTTATTAGGATTTTCGTTTATTAATTATTATGATTTATAACAGCAACTGTATTGTTGCAATGTCTCATTACCTTCCATCTTTATATTATCTGGCTGTATTGGCTAAGTCCAAAAAATGAACGCTGCTATACAGAAGATCTCGGTGGTCGAGTGGATAAGGCGCTGGTCATGAATACCAGAGGTGCTGGGTTCGATTCCCGCCCGGGAAGAATTTTGTGCAGTAGCGTTCATCAATTTCATACTAGCTATTAATCTGTTGTCAATATTTGCAGTAGAAGTCTTCAGAATATTATATGGCATTTATTAGGATTTTCGTTTATTAATTATTATGATTTAACAGCAACTGTATTGTTGCAATGTCTCATTACCTTCCATCTTTTATATTCTTGAATTATACTCATTCAATTGACATTCCACATCAAATTAT
The DNA here is from genome assembly GCA_017141395.1 of Laodelphax striatellus. Classification (NCBI taxonomy): domain Eukaryota; kingdom Metazoa; phylum Arthropoda; class Insecta; order Hemiptera; family Delphacidae; genus Laodelphax; species Laodelphax striatellus. The sequence continues at coordinate 9,816,855 of CM029534.1, forward strand.
AAAAGGTAGGATAATGATAGAAGAGTTGATGGGATAAATCATCAATGATCCCATCCATCAATGAATCCAGCTCGAATGTTCGATAATTCCCTTCACAAATCTCACAAGTCTAAATTCACTTTGCATCTAATTTCCACACAGTTCAACTGTTGTCGAAATAAGGAGACATGAGAATGAAGACTAAGGACAATTCTTTCAAATTAGTAGAAATAGGAAAAGAGTAAGGAGGAGAATAATAAGAGAATGACGATGATGATGGAGAAGAAAAAGAAGAAGAAGAAGAAGAAGAAGAAGAAGAAGAAGAAGAAGAAGAAGAATAAGAAGAAGAAGAAGATAAAGTAAAATAAAAATGAAAACATGAAGAAAGTGAAGAGAGTTTCTTGATGTTGAAGGCAGTTTTAATTTTGTTCGGAGGCTGTAAAGGATGATGAGACTCGACTTTGTGGGAGGTGGTGGAGAGGGGAAGAGGGTGAACAGAGTGAGGGGATTTCAAGCAGGTGAAAGGACTGTTGGTTTCCCCCACCCCTCCTCCTCTACGGGAGTAAATAGAGGGAGAAAAAGGAATGAGATAAATGGCCGAAACACGGCTTGCAAGCAAAAAGTAATGTGAAGGTTCCAGGAATCAGAGGGAGAGACGAAGGGTGATGAAGAAAGCGAGAGAAAAAATCGACAAAACAAATTGAGTCGTCGACGAAAACAGTGCAGTAAGAGACTACAATTCACGCTCTGTTACATTTATTTCGCTAGCTCGACTTTTGCCTCACTGAATGAATTGATCTGTTCTCATTAGAAACTGCTAAACGAAAATTTTGTAAACTACTTGCGTGAAACAATGTTAACAGGAATCCAGCTTTCACTTGCCTTCCATATCAATTTGTGAAATTTGAAAATTTGATAGAATTTAAAAGCTTTTACTTGTTATTATAGCTATTACATTAGTTACTAGGTAGTCATGAATAGATGATGAACCTAATTTCAACCTATAAGTTCACCATATTTCTCAAATATGGTGAATATTAGGTAACTTAATTCAGCGAGGAGGAACACCCGAGAGGATCTCTCCACTAAAAAAGCCATAGCAAATAGTAATAACAGCTATCACATTAATTTAAGTAAGCCATACATTTTGTTAAATTTATGGTAAAAGTGAGTTTTGTTAGTTAAATGACACAATGATCACACAGTTTTCAGAATATACTTCAAATGAGAAAGTGGAGATGGTTCATCAATTCGATTCAAGAAGATTAAAGTAACAATATTTTTTGTGTACTTGTAAATCATAAAAAATCAATTCGTTCATTTCATCCCTATCTCAATGATAATCCTGTTATGTCAAACCAAGCCAGACCACTGTTTCTGAATTTAAAATTTTATCGACTAATTTATGTCTCCAGATGCAATCTCAGCGCAGACATCATACACAGACTTTCATTGCAATAGAGTGGGAACAACGCTATCCAGTTTAAACCAATGAAGAAAAACTTGATCGCACTGTATTATGATATCTTATCATAACTTGCAAAAACTATACTTGTTTTTAAATTATTCAGTACAACCTAGTAGAAACCAGATTGCCATCTCGATATTTATCAAAACAGTTCAGTAATAATGACGAGGATCCAAAAGCTTTCAAGATTTGAAGTGAATGACCGTTTTATATACTAGCCTACTTGCTCAGAATATCATCTTGCAATGCTCAATTATTTTCTCAGTCATTCTTGGAAGATGTTGCACGCTTCTGGAAAGCTTCTGCAATCACAAGTAGTGAGTGTTGTGATTTGAGAGTTTTGATGATTAATGTATAGATATAGTTCTAGACTAGAAGATTGGATGCAGTCAAAATACAATCATATTATTGTACTATTGAATTCATTTACGGTCAATTGCATGAATCTCAATTGAATTTAATCGACATATAATAACGGAAATAAATAGAACCTATGCAATGATTCCCGATTAGTTATATTTTGCTCCAATCGTTTACGTCATTCTACGATTCTACTGCAATGGAATTTAATCAGATTTCGTCCTTTCATGATTGAGAAAACACTGAACGTATGGTAGAATAACAGACAATTCTATCCTTATAAGAAATAGAATATCTCAAGCAATACAAGTTTCTGTTAGAATGAATAAAAAAATAAGATTCAATAAAAATAAGATGAAAAATAGTTGGCATTTTTCAATGGAATGGCAATAAATTATAAGTTTAAATAATACATGTATTATTAATGGAATTCTTCAATGTCGTTTTAATAGCATTCAACAAAAAAAAAATTATTTTTGTTGAATCATTGGATAATGGTTCTTATTTTCGACAAATTAAGATGTCTTCAGATAATTGGATTGACGTTATCAGGTGAAACACCTCATCCGTTATGTGAACAATGAATATGGAACATAAAATGAACTTTATGATGCGAAATAATAGTTCGATAATGGTAGAATGATGAACGATGAAGTGTGTATGTGAAGAAGTTGATTGATAATAGTTTCCAATGTCAAATATTTATCATCAAAAGATTCACAAGGAACTCTTCTATAGGATCCAAGATAAAAACTGTCAACTAATGGCGATTTCATGAACTACTCCTTTATGTGAACATTGAAGTAGGAAAATAATATAAACTTTATCATGTGAAATAATAGTTCGATAAAAGTAGAATGATGAAATTCAATTTCCAACTTCAATGCTACAACCGTAACTTTCCCTGCCCCATAAATGATAAAAAATCATCCTTCATAGCATTCGAATGTAGTGCTTCATAGCATTTTTTTATCGAAAGACCATTATTTCCACTAGCTGTGAAAATCTGGAAATGATCCTTCATACCATTCAGAAGTCAAAAATTCAAACCCCATTTCATTCTATCCTACTTGCTGCGAATTTGTTTCAAAACACAGGCATTTTGCAAGAGTGCCGAGGTGTGCGCCGGGCGACAAAGTGGATTAATTCGAGGTAATAGAGCCTGCGGATCTATTACGTGCGTGCGGCGTGTTTGAGGCGTCGAGTTTTGCCGTGTAGTTTTTAATGCAATAAGGATGTTTGGTTGGTTGACTAGAGCGGAGCGCGCTTGCTTTTGGTAGCGCGGTTAAAGGGGAGGGGGGCGGTAGAAAAGGAAGCTACCGGCATGAATGACTGTCCTTCGAGTCCCCCCTCGGTTTCAGGGGGGGTAGAAATCCGCCTCCCACGGGGTGGTATTGACTTGGTCCCTGGGGTCCGGGTCCAGTCGATACCGCAGGGAGCAACTTTCCTCCCCTCTTGAGTCGCTTCCTCCTCACGACACGACCTCACAACATCTCTTCCTCCACCTCCTACTCCTCCTCTTCCTCCTCTTCTCCCTTCATCATGAACCTACAAGCTCTTCCGCAACGCCACACACACCAACCAACTAACAGCGTCTTGGAACAACACAGCCGTCGTTCGCTATCTTTGATGCCGCTTGCTACTGGCTTTTGTGCTGCTCTTGTCTTGTGATTTTTGCTTCTTCTTTATAAACAAACTCTACTGAATTCACAAATCCTTATCATATTTCTTGTTATCTTTTCATCCACTATTATCATTACCATTTACTGTATCATTCTCTCTATTCTAAGACGTTGGACAGAATTTGTCCTAACTTCGCCCATTCATGAGTTATTATTCATGTTTGTGAGTTATTATCAATTGTTATTAAATTTGCATATGATTATACTTTTCATTTGCATTTCCACAACACTTATTGTATCCTTAGTCTAAATTATTATTCATCCCATATGATTTTCATTGATGCCAATTAATATCATGTTTGTTATCTCAAAATATAATTTTGCTCGAATACAGTCGGCACATCATCCCATGCAAACAAGTGGGGCGAAAAGGTACACTATTCTAGTCTATTCATCTTCAAATCATTAACAAACTTTTCTTACTTTCCTAATTCGACTCATATTTCAATCTATTTTCTTCCATCTCTTATAATAATTTATCAACCTGTTTTATTCTCTAAGATCTTTATTCTTTTGTCAAAAAATCCCATCAAGAAGATCATCCTCTCTCTCCCTATTCTTATCTCATATTTCCTAATCTAATTTCTCTATCACTGTCTCTCTTCAATTTCTCTCTTCTTCAAATCCTTGTGGATATTAATTCTTCTCCGATATCTATCATAGACAACGTCTCTCTTTGATACTTCAACATCTATTTTTGGAGACTGTATTTATCCACAATTCAAGGCTATTTTATTTGATTTGAAATAAGCTATTATTTTCCTTCAGAGCAATGGTAGATCGGCGCTTGCGTCTGCGTATTAGTTCAACAACGCTCCCGTCCCGATGTTTGTATGGTTTCAAGGAAGCATGGGGAACTTGGTGGCTGTGGTAGGAACAGGAGAAGCTCGAAGAGGAGAAGGAGGTTAAGGAAGACACAGACAAGGTATAGAGGAAGAGAAGGAGAAGGAGGAGGAGGAGGAGGAGGAGGAGGAGGAGGAGGAGAAGGAGAAGGGAGAGGAAAAGGAGGATGAGAGGAAGTGACTTGTTCTCTGATCTACTGAAGAGGAACTGAGATAGATGGTGAGTAGGATCAGGAAAAGGAGAAAGTGAGGAGGAAGAGAAGGCGGAGGAGGAGGAGGAGGGGGTGAAGGAGGAGGAGGTGAAGGAGGAGGAGGAGGAGGAGGAGGAGGAGGAGGAGGAGGAGGAGGAGGAGGAGGAGGAAGAGGGTTTGCTCTCTGCTCTACTGCTCTGATGCTCGCCGGTTTCTGCGTCTTGTAGGGTTGTGAGGGTGCGTTGTGTCGCGAGAGCGTTGCCATGACAACCAAGCCCCGTCGCGACGCTCCTATCCGAGTAACGGACGCATGGCGGCAGATGCCAAAGTCACTAATACAACATTGGAGAACCGCTGAATGTGTTGTTACCTGGAGAAACAAATTATAATTGTATTCAATCAAACGAAGACTACAATACACAATACATTTGTAAATAGAGGCACATTGAAATACAATTCAATTCACTTATTGCCAAAAACGAAATATCATCATGAAGAGTATGACGAGTGATTATCGAGAGAATTTATATCTATAGACATATAGCTCATTTTTAAACACATACAAAAACTTGTAAATATACATTTGAATAAATGAATGAATGAATGAATGAAATATTCAGTTGCCATTTACAAACATTATTTGAATAACAATTAACAATACAATTGGAAAGGAAAAATAAAATAACTGTAAAATAGAAAGCAAAAACGTACAAACGCAAAAAATGGAAAAAACACAAATTATGATTACTGTACTCTATATTCTAATGGATAGCTGTTTTTTGGGCGATCAAACACAATGTAATTGAGCTTCTAAATTTCAACAAGATATGTGTTAGCATTATTCTGTAGATGGGCTTTGAAGAAAGAGTTTCTTAACTGGGGATAAAAACGCTACTCCCATCATTTCCCAATTTTTTTCAATCAAATCTCGTGAACTCTCCTGTTGTGAGTATTATAGTGAAATTGTGAACTTTATAACTCCAAATAATAAGCTGCAGGAAATGACAAATCAATCAAAAATCAAAACAAATCGAATAAATCAATGTCTTCAATAGTTGAATATTATCCTCAAAATATATAGCGAAGTCAAAGATCGAAATTGTCTGATATACTTACAATGAAATCCTCAATATGAATTGTGTAATCAATGTCTGCAATAGTCTGATATTTATAATATGATCCTCATAACAATCACATATCTTTTATTGCACTGAGTTTACTCTGCTACGTCTTCTGAATTTACAATGAATTACTCCTAAATAATCTCATTAAAAGTATTCACAATTTTCAAAGTGTATAAGGATTCATCCTTACTATATTAAAATATTGATTTTGATCAGTCACAATTGATGAATTCTGATACATTGTGGATCATTTCAAACATCAATTCTGATTTGAAAATTGTTAATCATTGAGAAGAGGTAATTCACTAAAACATTATCAATCCAAGTACTGTCATCCAATCCAATCTGACATAGCAGATAGAAAAATCAAACAGTTACAGTCAACAGGATTAACATTTACCATTGTAAAATGCTCATGTGATGCAAAAGATTGATTTCATTGTGCTTGTTAACTTCTTCATCAACTTTAATTCTCCAAAAAATTGATCAATTGCTCTTGCAACATTGCCAACTAGGGGCTAGTCATTGCAACATCCCCATAAGATTATGCAGCACCAAAAGTGGGATCTATTGCATGCCACAACGCATTCCACTCATGCCTCTTCGCTACCACATAAATCTCGTCTCCAAAGTTGCACTAGTGTGGACACAAAATTTGACGACAAGACGTCAACGCACTTTGTGTCAAATTTAGCGGGCATCAAATTTTACAAGCCTCTGTAAAGCAGCAACAGCATCACCCATGTAAATTTACCACATGAAATCACCACACTTGGTTGTGTGTGCGTGTGAGTGTATATTATGTTTTGTTTTAGCATAGATAGAGAGTGAAAGGGTGGTCCTTTCCCGCGCTTTTGATGTTGCGTATATTGTTGTCGATAGGGGGGATGTGGGGGGCAACTTTATGCCCCATAAAAGTAAGCGATAAGCAGGAATGTGCCCGCAGTACTGAAGCTTCAATGATAATAATAACAATAATGAGGGCGCTTCGAGTAAATCTCCATAATGAACTGAACTGAGTTTATTCTTCCACTACTCTTCTTCCTCCTCCACCTCCTCCTCCCCCTCTTCTCCCTCCTCTTCTTCTTTATCATCACTTTCCTCTCACATCGCAAATCTCCTGTCTACATGACAGCCTTCAACAATTTCTTGTTTATCATGTACTCTTGTTTGGCTGCTTCTCGTTTGTTTTAAGCAGGCATCGTAATTCTTTAGTATATTGTCACTGTACGTGAATATCTAAATGATGAGCCTGTATCTCGTTTATAGAAACAGTGCCCAAGGATTCCAGTGTAGTGTGGATGTAGTGTAGCTTATATAATGCAGTACAGAGTCTGCGGAATAGTTATTAGCCTAACTTGTAGAGTTTATCACATCTATTATAACACAGTCTATTAAAATTTAGTCAATTAATTGAAGTCTAGTAGAATAATCATCAATTTATTCATAAGCAACTATTCAATATCACTGCTTATTTTATTTAGACTCAATTTCATATAATATTCAAGAACTATATCAGTGTCTCTCAGAGGTACGATCTCACTATGATTTCAAAATTATAATTATAAAAACTGAAATATTGTTCCCAATTGAAAATTATTGTGAGGTAGTAGAAAAATTTAAGACGATGTACTTAGTCACAATAAGACTTGAACAAATGATTTATTGGATTGAATTTATGGACATATTATTCAATGCGTGATTGTGAATCAATTACTTGTTGAATGATTAGTGAATCAATAAATAATTGAGAAATGAAAATATTCAAACTGGACTATTTTTATCATTTACAATGCTCTCATAGGAACTGAAGTTTATCTACTCAATTATATCTGCTGAAAATTATATATATTATATTCGTCTTGTTCATAAACTCAATTCTCTCAAAGTTGTGGTATAATTCCAATAATTTCGTCCAAGTAAAGGATAAAAACGAATTTGAATCGGAGGTTGGTTTCCCAAAATATAGTTAGCATCAAGACCAACCTCTAGTCTAAACAAATTGCCATCGTATTTTCCGGGTTGAAGACTGAGAACTGAGAGAAACTGAGACTGAGACAGAACGATAATAATGATGCACAAGTGAAATTGCATGCCAGTCTTCTTCCTACCTACTTCGTTCCTTCTTTTCCACCCTTCTTTCCCTATTCACGATCATCATCCCTATATAGTAACGTGATAGTGGCATCCGTCAAATTGGCCTTGGACGAATGAATGGGAAGAAGGAGGAGAAGAAAAATAACGGAGAGAAAGAGGGAACAATAATGATGATAAGAGAAAGGAGCATGATTAAACGAGGAAGATGAAGAAGGGGAGAGAAGCAAAAAATTGAAGAAATATTATGAGGAGAAAACTAAATTACAACAATAAGAAGTGGAAGATAAACAAGAAATGAAAGAATTAGAGAAATTAATAGGAATAAAATGGAGAAACAGGCAAAAGGAGAAGAGAACAGAAAGAAAGAGAGGAAAAAATAACGTAGGAGAGAAAAGAGGAAAAATGAGTTGATGGAATAAGAGGAAAAGACAAAGGAAGATGATAGGGTGGAGGAGAAGACGGAGGAGGATAAAAGGAAGAGAAAGAACATGTGGAGTACGGCATGGGTGGCAAGCAGAGAGAAGGGGAAACTGTTTAAGTTGACTATAATGTTGGAGGAAAGAAAGAATGAGAAAAAAGAGAAAGGTGCCAAAATTATGAAAGAACAAAAAAAAACAGAAGGATATAATGGAAGAGACAATATGAAACAAGGAAGAAGACCAGAAATGGAACTATAGGAAATAAAATGGTAAAGGGAAGAAAACATTGGAGAAAAACTATGAAATGAGAGAGTATTTCAAATCGGGGGAAATAAAAGATGAAGGGAGAAGCAAATGTTGAATAAGAAGGAAAAGGAGACTGACATTTTGATGGAGAAGGGGAAGCAGAACTAGAAAAGAAGATTGCAAAGAAGTAGAAGATGAAGAAGATTGGGAAGAATTAGGAGATGTTGGTAAGGTCGGTAATAATATTTGAGACGGATGACGAGAAAACGAATAAGTCAGAGCAGGAGGCAACTGAGAAGATTTTCTTCGTTTGTAAGAAGGAGAAGAGGGAGAGGGAAAATAAATAGGGAGGAAAAAGACTGACTACTTGATAGAGGTTGCAACCGTGGTTTCAGGGTTGGTGGTGGTGAGGGGGCAATTCGACGTTAAAGCAGAGGGTGCTCCGCCAACCCCCTTTCATCCCCCCCTTACCATACTGGCTGCTCTCATTATAAGTTGCTTTTGAAAATAAATTTAAAGCTGCGTGGTGGAACACGACACCCCGACCCACCGATGGAGTTCATCATAACGAACCTTGTTAAACTCAACCCGAACGAGCGGAAAAGAAGATGAAGAAGAAGAAAAGAAGAAGAAGAAGAAGAAGAAGAAGAAGAAGAAGAAGAAGAAGAAGAAGAAGAAGAAGATAAATTATAAAGAAGAAGACAAAAGAAAGAAGAAGAGAGAAGAAGAAGAAGAAGAAGCAGAAGAAGATGGAGAAGAAGAAAAAATGAAGAAGAAGAGGAAGAAAATAAGAAGATGAAGAAGAAGAAGAAGAAGAAGAAGAAGAAGAAGAAGAAGAAGAAGAACAAGAAAAACGACATAGTATCCAGCGATTGGATAGGAATAATTACGGAAAGTTAGAGAGTGTAGAAATGTTAAAGTCGGCAGAAATCAAAACGACTTCAATATACCTACATAAAACGTTTATAATCTTTGAAGATTAATCAATAATTTAATCAATAAAGATTTTTCATATAGCCTACTCAAAATTTTGAAAATTAACAGGCAGATAAAGTAGGAAAATGAGAAGAAAATTATAATCAAGCAAATTGAGGAACAAACAATGTGATTTTCAAAAAACTAAGGAAAGAAGGAGTATGTGGAGAGGATGAGAAGATTGAGAAGGATAGAAGATGAAGACGGAAGTAGAAGTGGAAAAATGAGAAGAAGAAGACGAAGAAGAAGAGGAGAGAGGGGAAGAAGAAGGAGAAGTAAATCATATTTATGATGATGAGAAAGCAACAAATAAAAAGGGAAATTTCATCCTCAAATGCAAGTAAGTCTACACCACGCTTCGACTTGCTAAATCCATGCAACTTTATTCAATCCACCTTCTTCTCTATCCATCTCCCTCATCACTCCTCTTTCATCTCTTCTCCTCCTTCTCTTTCTTCCCTTCTGTTATTTTTCTTCTTCTCCGTCCCTTATTCATTCTCTTCTTGCACTCAACGCTTATTCATCTCCCTACTTAACAAAGCTGATAAGAGTTCAAAAGTCTCGTCTCAACTTCTCACGCTTTGTGACTCTCCGGTGAAACAATATTATCACTTGTCACATTGTATCCAACGAATCGAATCTCAATTGAATTATGGTTTGCTTGAACAGTTTTTGATTCCATTGCTAGCTCAACTTTCAATGACAAGTAGTTATCATAAGAAGGTAGGAATATTCAATTGCTGGAATCTAGTCATGAAAAATCGAATCGTAGTTTGCTTAAAGAGCGTTTTGTTACCATTCAAGTTCAACTTTGAATTTCGAGTAGTTATCATAAAGAATCAAGTCAAGAATAGAATAATGATTTTCTTGAAAAAGTATATGTTACATTTCAACTTTAATTCAAGTTGTCGTCTCAATAAAGAATAAACATTTGAATAAATTGATTTATATTATGGAATGCTGATACATTAATATCATGGACTCACAATGGATGAGAGCATGATTTTTTGTAGGTTTCAGGTTCCCATTAAGAGGTCAATAGTAGGTTTAGATGTTTCAAGTATGAAGAAGCTTACTACTTGTTTGGAATTTGTATTTGAATACAGATTCAAATTATAATGAATGAATAATGATCGGCGGGGCTATCAGGTTTCAGATTTTGGATGTACTTTACATTTTGACTCATAATATTTTTCTCAATCACACTTCAAATTGGCTCTATGTTTATCGACAAAGCTCTAATGATGATTATTTTATTCCACTCTATTCAACAATGATTCAACAAATTATTTCTCCAACTCCATTGCCTAGCTTTCTATACGTTATTCAGTGAAACCTTTTCCTCTAGTACAACTTGCCATAATTCACCACATTATTGTAACAAGTAACTGCATACACTTCACACAACAAACTGAACGGCAAAAGTGTAGTAGTCTCGTGATACTAAGAAGTAGTCGCGCTATCTTTACTGCGACCGCAGACAGAGAGCATTCAGAGGCCCTTAATTTCAGCATAGCTAATTCCAAGCCCCCCTCACACCCAACCGCACGCGCATTCTCGCTCACGAGCCTTCATAACACTTTCTTCCCCCCCCCCTTCCGCATCATTACAGCACTGAGCCTGAAACAGCATCCAAAGCTTGCAACACTTTACACAGACTCTGTGTGCGATGAAATTGAGTGAAAGAAAGTTTTCAACGGCAACAAGTAGACTGACACCTATGCTCCTCTCTCTCTCTTCTCTCTCTTCTATCCCTTCTCTCTCTTTTCTCTCTCTCTATCTCTTTCTCACTTCCATCTTCTATTTTTTCTTCTGTCATCAAATCTTTATATTGTTGAATAATTCCTGAGGATAAAATTTGTAAAATTCATATAATAATAAATGCTTGGACAGAAATATTTTGTTGAATGTACACAATAATTGTTAGAACTGCATAATTTAATCTAATCCTCTGCTCTCTTATATCTCCCTCCGACTTTCCTTTTCTCTCCTCCCTGTTGTTTTCATTTTTTTCTCGTTCTCAATGCTCATCCTTCCTCTATGACACTTTTCCATTTTTTCTTCATTTCCTATGTTTGCTCTTGTTATCGTCTTGTTGCTTCCTCCTCCTGTCTCTCGTTGTATTCCTCTTTGGTTTCCCAGTTTAATTGGATCTGTTCGCACCTTATCTCTGTTAATTTTCTGTTGTTTTTTCCTTTAATTTTGGCCTTCAACTTCACTCTTTGGTCTCCCTTCTTACTTTGTCTCATTTTGCTATTTTGTTCTTTTCGTTTCTTCATCCCCAAGTATCTCCAAGCTTCCATATTTTATGCCAAGTTCAACCAAGCGAATAGTGTAATTACTTTTATTTAAACTTCTTTAATCAGGAATTCAAGCCCATATTTGTTTTGTAATCTACATGAATGAAATGAATAATCCAACCTATGATCTAATATTCTTGATTTATATTCAGTTCTGCTTCTCTATTCGTCCTTTATCTTTGCTTTGATCTATATCTTTGCTTTATCTTTCTATTTGTTGAACTTATCAACTTTATACATTATCAACTTTTTCACACAAGAAAGTTGAATTAAACTATATGCATATCTAGTGTTGGGGTAACTCATAACTCAGCTGTTTATTGAAGTTTATTTTATTGTATTGAATATGATGAAAAGTTTGATTGTGTGTCTTTATTCAACTACTCCTCACCCTCAAGAAAACTCTAAACCTCTTTCATTGCTCTCCGCTCTTTGTCGAGTCACTTTGTTCTTTGCCCAGCATTCTTCCTCTGTCCTCAATTCACTCTTTTCCTCATCTTTCTCCTCTTTGTTTCCTCTCCTTCCTCACTTTACTCACCAAACTTTGACACTCCAAAACTCTTCTCTCATCACTACACCTCCTTTCTGTCTCGTCTGCTTTGAAATATTCCCCCTCTCTTTCTCCGCTCTTTGCCTTTTACTCTTCCTCTCTGTGTTCCGACACTCCCTCTCACTCTCTCTCTCTCTTTTCATTACTCTTCAAACTTCAACACTCATCTCTCATCACAGCTCCTGCCCCCCGGCCCTGTCTGCTGTGAGAGATTATTCATTCAAAGAGGTTAACCGACTTGGCGCATTAAAAATTAACGCTCGCAAACTGGCCGTGAAAAACCCGCTTATCAAACTTGTGATGACGTTATTTTAGTTGATTTATTCAAGGTATTTAACTTTGTTATTATAATACGAATATAATTTCGTTATCTTTGTTGGTTGATTAAGAATTTATTATGGTCAAATCTAATCTAATCTTTCGCATTCTATCTCACTCTCACGCCGTTTTTCAGTATTCTTTCAACTGTCGAATAGTTTCACGAAGTCCAAAATGTCTTCTCCTTTTCTTCTTTTTCTACTTCATCCTCTTTTTCTTCTTCTTCTTTTTCTTCTTCTTCTTCTTCTTCTTCTTCTTCTTCTTCTTCTTCTTCTTCTTCTTCTTCTTCTTCTTCTTCTTCTTCTTCTTCTTCTTCTTCTTCTTCTTCTTCTTCTTCTTCTTCTTCTTCTTCGTCTTCTTCTTCTTCTTTTCCTCCTTCTTCCTTTTCTCCGTCTTTCTCTATTCTCTTCTTCCTTTTCCGCAATATCTTCATTATTCCATGATTATTATAAGGATTAGCTTCATGATTCATTCCGAATTTAATTAACGGCGAATTTAGTCATCTCATTGTGTGATAGAAGAAGAAAAAGAAGAGTGGAAGAGAGGTAACATCAGAATGGAGAGGAGCTTGGAATACTACAGTAGCAGAGAAGACCAATGGCACCAAAAAGGGTTCGTACAACAGAATTGTGTGGTCGAGCTTAACGAACAAGCTCCGAATTAGCCTCTGAGCCGTCTTAGTAGTCTTCAAGGCATCCAATTAATTGGAAATCACGGAAAGCAGCCAAGATAGGCCAGCCAGCCAATCACAGCGTGGCTCTCTTTGTTCGTTCGGTGTCTTTGAATTCAATTCGCAGGTTACCACGGAAAAGAATCCAGAAAAAGAATCGATCTGCCAGGGATTCGAAGGATTGGGATTGGCGGTTAATAGGAAAGATTTCGGTAGAGTCTATCAAAGAGAAGATTCCAAGTGTTGTGAATTAGTGGACTGATTGATATAATAGAATGTTTTTGTTGGATTTTTCAAGTATTGTTTGATAGTAGAAAATATTTTGATGGTAAAATACGATTCTTTGGAAAAGTAATGCTGTTGAGAAAAGTTGGGAAGGAACCCTCATCAAGTAAGTTGATGATAACCGTCTTGAGTTTATCACACTTCCAGTCGACTAGTTTTCAGTGGTATTTTAGAAATTCAAGGTTTGGGAATCTTGTTTATTCCCTTAAACGGCGCTATGTTATTATGGTATTTTCAATGTCGTTCATTTTTTTTAATAATCTTGGAACTTCTATTAACAACCTGGCAGCCGTTTTGCTTTCTTTTGAAATATATTGATAACTTTATTTGATGCTAATTATGTTTCGATGTTCATCTTTTTAAATCAATTGAACAATCTCATGAGGAAAAATAATTTTCTCATGTTTAAAATTTCAAACATAGCACTGAAAACTAGTTAACTGGCAACGTGTAAACGCGGGATTACTTTCTACACTTGCATTAATTAAAAACTTCAGAATATATTCACATTTGAGAAGATAATTTTACTTCTTGACATGATAACAACAATAACTTAGATTAGCAAGTACAAGCAAGGAGACGAAAACAAGTAACAAGTAAAACAAGAGAGAGTATGAGATAAGATGATGAAAGAAGAAGGACAAAGTCAAAAAAGAGATTTCTGGTGATATAGGAGAAGAAAGGGTACACAAACTCGTAAAAAATCCTGACTTAATTTAGAGTGATGGCCATGAAGTCAGATGGTATGAAGTGATGAGTCACCCCCGTTTTGGGGGTTGTTGTGGGGTGGAGTGGGGGGTAGGGCACCCGACAAGAGATTGAAGCCGAGCCCCCCAATTAATTTCAGTTGGTAATTGTTGCTGCACAAGACTTTGTTGTTGCTTAACACGATAATGGTCTGAGCGGTTACTGTATAATGCACAGCACAGATAGGCAACGCGGCGTCGCGTTATTAATGGATGAAGGACCAAGCCAAGCAAGCGAGCATCAGCAGGTATCAAGCAAGGAGGTTCAGCGCGCGCGCACACACTACCGCAACCAGACTCAAGAACCCCCTCCCCCACCCCATCAAAAACAAATTTCTGAGAGTTGATCACAACGTGAAATAGTGGAGAGTTGATCACACTAGTCGGTATCTATTACCAAAGTTAATTCTATCGATACACTCAAGTATAGAATTATATTTTGATGTTACTGACTGGAAAACTGTTAGTGAATAAGACATAATTTTCAAAATAAAGTTACTTTATAAATAATTCACAATTTACAACGATACAGCTTTATTCTGAAAATATGACCCTTCATTACCCTTTATGAGAGAATAAATAATTTATTTCACTTCAATAATAATGTTTTTAATATGCAAGCTTCACCCACAGCACTATTCTTTGATTACGCAGCACATTCTTTTAAGAGGATGATAGAGTCTTTAGAGATGTATTTTGGCTCATCAGCATTATTCAGTTATCATCAATTGATAGTTATAAATACTTGTGTCTATTTTTCACGAAATATAGTGTAATCAATAGAATTCATGATTACGATATTGTATTCTGTTGAATGAAATAGATCAATGAGAATGGAAAAATGAGAAGACATTGGTTTCATATAACTAAAAAATCGAATTCGTTATTCAATATTGAAACTTGTGGAAAATAAGTTAAATACGTGTGTACAATACAAGTTCAATAATGAAGTTTTATGCATTTTTTTTATCGTATGGCTTTTATTAGTAAGACTAGATACAATTGTATACATTAAAAATTCAATACTGAACTTGGTTCCAAGGATTGAAATAACGTCACAGTCAGTAGCAGTTTCAATCAGTAACAGGTAGCTAGTAGTGTGCTCAACTCTCCGCTACTTTACGGTGTGATCAATTCTCCTTGTGATCAAACCCCACACACCTCCAGATCCCTCTTTGTACCCCCGTCACCAACAGACTACCAGGCTGCTATGATAAGAACCCTCTTGCATTGCACCCCTCCCCCCAAACCAAGCCTAACTAACCTAGCCCCAGCGCGTTAAAGATGACAGCCTCCGTCGTGAATCAAGATCGATAGATATGATCTGATGCTACTCTGTCTGTTCACGTTATTATTTATGAGATGGATCATTATTCAAGAGGATAGATTAGAAGGGTGCAAACTGTTGCAAAACTGTTTGTTTCGACCTAAATTCGAAGTAAATATTGTTTTATACTCGTATATAAACTAGTTAAAAGTCCTTGAAACCTTTAATTGAGGAATTGAGCTACTATGTTTAGTTTGAGCATAACTACAGAATGGAGCTACTAT
The DNA here is from genome assembly GCA_017141395.1 of Laodelphax striatellus. Lineage (NCBI taxonomy): Eukaryota > Metazoa > Arthropoda > Insecta > Hemiptera > Delphacidae > Laodelphax > Laodelphax striatellus. The sequence goes on from CM029534.1 coordinate 9,832,658, forward strand.
ATAAGCATTCAGAGCTACTATTGTATACATGGGTGGAGAGTGACCAGAAACAGGATAAGATAACACTAAAATGTTGTGAGAACATGACCTAACTTCAGACTCATTTTGAATTATATATCAACATTCGGGAGAGTCCCAGTTTAGGGCTGAGACTGTTGTTTCTCACCCAATTCATATTTTTATTTGTGTCTGTATAATTGAATCAAAAAATGAGTAGTTAGATAGTGTGTTTCAGACAGTATTCTCAACTTAATAAACATGAGAACAATACACTGTTTGAAAAACTATTGTTTGTTCAATATTTGAAATTGTTGAAAAATTTAAATGCTTTGTGTAAGAAGTGGGAACAGCTGTTTCTCTATTATGGTGCCTCAACACGATTACTAATGAGGTCACCTAACCACTTTTACCAATTTTGTAGTGTATTTATATGTTGTTTTATTGTATTGTTTCTGGAAATTGTGTGTAATAGAATGAAATGAATGAATATTACAGTATAATATTGATAGGTTAGATGGCAGGCATTTCTTTCTTCGAAATCTATCAAGGATCAAGATAATAGTGAGGCTCATAGTCAGACAACTAATAGTTGAAGTTGAAGAGAGCTTCTAACTAAATTCATCTTCATCTTCGTGAAAAAACTGAGAAATATAGATAGGCTAGACAAGATGTTTATAGTGTATTTATTCTGCATCGTATCGAGTTTCGTTTGTATTTTTAGGCATGGAGTAGCAAAATTCAGTTACCGGTGCTTACGCACTCAAACTGAGAAGAATTAGGTGTAAAGAGATACTTGATAAAGTGACAGCGTAGATAATAAGGTTAGCTGGAGGCTAAGTGATGTAAGAACGACGCTGAAATGGATTACGAACGTTTCTCCCTCAGCTTCCTTATTTTAAGAGTAAACAATAATGTGGGAAACAATAAGGTTTTGAATGACACTTCAACGCATAATTTCAGTTGGAAGAAGAAACAAAAAATAGTAATCCTTATTACTAATATAGTTATCCTACAAAAATACTCATCCGTACATATAGCTACACGAAAAAAAATCGAATTGAACTGCCGTAAAACGCCGAGTCGTTTGGTTCGTAAACGGAAACAAGTCAACAAAGTACCTTTGGTACAACTATTACAGGCTCTGTAAGATAATGTCATCTTGAGATGATTGAATTAAATTTCCTCTCGTGCATTGACCTTCAATATTTAATTTCTGTTAATCGGAGTTTCAGAACCCACCAAAAGCTGTAGGTCCATTCATCTCTTCTCATCTTATCATAATCTTATTTTGTCATCATCATCATCATCATCATCATCATCATTATCATCATCATCATCATCATCATCATCATTCTCATTCAAGTACAAGCCTACTACATATAAATCACCCTCCGCAGACAGCATGAAATCTCCGTTCCCAAACTCTGCACCAACAAAACAATGAAAACTATCCGCAAGATTACAAGTTTCAAAAATACTCAGGGATATACAGAGAATTGTCGAAAAGATAGCTGGGTGGTAGATAAAAAGAAACAGGGCAAAAAAGTAAGTGCAGAACAGTGATAGCTGATGCCGTATTGTGAATTGTGATAAAGTGGTTGAGTGGGGGCGATGGAGAAGGGTTGAGGGGATAGTATGGAAAAGGGGTGGGAGTAGAATGGAGGGGGGTTAACGCCTGAAGGAAAGCATTAGCATAGTGAATTTGAACAACTTATTGTCGTCTTCGTCGTGACTTGTACTGTGTCAGTCCCCCAGGACCCCTGCAGAAGCATTTCTGGGGGAAAAAAATAAACATATCTGTCCCTTGCAGGCCTGGTGCACTGATAACACCTTCCCCCTCGTTCAGCACCCTCTACCGGCGAATAATGCAACTACAACGAACCAACCCTTCCACACAGGAATTTGCTCGCTTTGGCAGGCGACGTTTCATCTCGTTATGGCTGGTGGCTTTCTACGGTGGAGCGTCTTGAATGATCAAAGTGCATCTTCAGACGACAATCAACCGTAATTGGTGGATAGGAGGGTTTGTTGGAGATGCGGTTAGTAGTTGAGAGTGATCAGTGGTTGCGAAAGCTGTGTATGTTGTGTAATCTCGAATAAAAAAGGCAATTGAGTTGTGTATGATGCAATTGTTTTGAAATGGCAAGCGTGGGGGTTTCATCATTGTGCCCTGATTAATGTGTTTCTAATATTAATAATGTGCCTTCATCTGCTTAATTTTATTGAATAAATAAAATTGAACTTGAACTTTATAATTTATCAATCACAGATTCCAGTCCCTGCAAATCATTATCTACCTTTACTATGTTATATAACATATGGGGGTGGGGCTAAGTTATAACATATCGTTATGAAAACAAAAAAGATATATCGTTTGATAGGGAAAAGTGTCAACTGATATGATAAAACCAACATGATGAGGATTTCATAAAAGACAATAATATCATTGGAAGATTTCCTTCTTTGAAGCTTGAAGGAGTACCACCTGATATGACAAAACCAACAAGTGAGATGAGTCGAGGGTAAGATGGAAAGAGTGTAAAGAACACGAAAAGCATTGAAGGCGAGAGGGCAGAATAAGTGAATGTAGCGAGTGGGTGCATTGAGTGTCTCACTCACAGAATAGAGTCTGAAAGAGAGAAGGAGCTGTGTGAGAGTGAGAAGGGGAAACGAAGAAAGCACACACATCCATCCTATCGTATAGTTCAATCACAAATCCAATCGTCAGCTAACAATGGCAAGAAAAGAGAGCTCCATTATTTACACTTTGCAGCCCTTCTGTCCCACCCTGCATCGCGCCAAATTTCATTCGTGATTAGATAAAAATAGAGTTGCAATCGGAAGGGATGTGTGCTGTGCTGCGCAGCCCACCCTCTCTATGCATTCACCATGTCATCGATAATATCAATCACCGGATGCATCATTGGCACATAAGGTCGTGAGTGAGGCTCTCTATATAAAAAGCAGCAGCGACGATGCATGCCTGATAGATGTTGATCTTGAGTCATGTAGTGATGGGGTTCGGAAGGAAAAATGAATGAGATTTGAGGTTGTATTGTTTCTTCCGTATTTGAGTGTGAGAGTGGTTTCCGATTTATTGTCACATTATGGTATATTTGATACGTTGATGCTCAATTCAAATTGGTTCGAAATATCTTTCTTGTATTGATGGCTTCATAAGCAAGACATTTCATGATTGGTTACTCTATGACAACTCTTGACTTGTACGTAGGAAGTGGGAACAATGATGATAATGATGTGAGATGAATAGACCAAGATTCATTTCATTTAATCAAACTAATAAATTCAAAATTCACTTTTGTGATAAAATACGTGCACCTGCTATCCACGTTGTAAGGGTGACCGATAGAGGTCTTTACGCTAGATATCATCCAAGAGAACAACATATCGCTTTCCCGTAGTTCGAGACCCACCTTAATTGAAATTCGGTCATTGAATGCAATTATTTTGATCTATGAGAATCATTTCTTCATAATATTAATTGATGTACGGTATCGGAGAATCGATGTTCATAGAATTTCACCATCATGTAAGTAGTTAGAAGAGAACATAGAATTACCATAAGTTAGAAGAGAACATTGAAAACATAAAATAAATAACGAGAGATTGAGATGGAAGATAATTTTATATGATGAATAGAAAGCAAATTAATCGATGATGGATGGAACCTAACACAGAATAAGATCATTCTATTCTATCTTCTATGAATGAACAAGAAGCAAAAGGAGGAAGTGAAGCAGCAGAAGGAAGAGCAAGCAGAAAGTTAAGAAAGTGAGAGGACGACAAAGGGGAATGAGAAGGAAAATTTTTCCTTGGATTCCGTTTTCGGAATGGTGGCTGGTACACTGCAAAGAGCCACTGAAGGCGCCGTATTTTATGCGTCCCCCTCACCCCTCCGACATATCCTGCACACTCCCTTACCTTACAGTTGTAGTCATCCTTTACAGAGGATAATAGAGATTTGGTCTTTATATAGACAGACACACACATACACACTAACACAGATAAGACTTGTACACACACGCTCAAACCCCCGATCTCTCTAATATTTAACATTCATTACACGCACGGCTGAAGCACATTAGACATCGGTGTGTAGTATTTCCTCCGTCTCCAGTTAATAAAGGCAACATACTCTCTGCGACAACCCGCCTACCAACGGCTCCGACGACATATCTTTACACAAGAACACCGAAAAATAAACACAATCTCGCCAGGAGGAGTCGCCGGCTGTATTTTAGTGACAACGCTTTTGTTATTTCCGGATGAGCCAGTCCGTTCTCTTCGGCTGTACTTTGTCTCTGTTATGTCTACTGTCTCATTCCATGTTTAATGCTTGGCGAGCTCCGAGTGATAGTGTGCCTCAGGTAATAAGTGAGATTGGTGTGATTTCAATGATGAAGATTTTGAAAAATGTTTGAAGATAAGTTTGGAAAAGTGGTGTTTTTCTAGAAAAATGATTGATTAAAGTTTTGAGATTTTGGACTCATGTTTGACATCGTAAAGCTGGTGTCAGTGTGAAGCTGAATATCAATATAATCACTTCATTAAAAACTTTATAGAAATTATGCCAATATAATACAATACATATCCACATTGTTTGGACCAATATAATTTGTTTATGCTGTTTTTTTAATTGTTATTATTTGTGCTCTAGTAACGAAATGTGATGGATGGTAAGAATGGATATAATGATGGACCTTGAGTTTTTTTCGGTGAATTTTAATCCCCTGCGTGAGCTTGATTACAATAACAGAAAAATAAAGAGTTTTTTTCCAATTGATGATCAATTTGAATTGATAATAAATAATGAAGTACTTAAATGAAATCAATCTACCTGAGTTGAGGTAGATTTGTGAAAAAATTGGAACAATTCATTATTTGATTAATACTAATAATAATGTGATAATCACAAACTGAGCAATACGTAATACAATGCTCGTTTCTTATTGGCTTAAGTGTGTACTGGATGGGAGTAACTGGGCTCTGATTGGCTGATTACGTCACTGACTATACCTCCAATCAGCGTTCATGTTCAAAGTGGCTAAAATGGAGGCCTCGTATTACAAGCATCGTCTTAGTAACAATGTATTTGAATCAACCTCTCACCATGATTTCTTTTAATTCTTTAATTACCGATTTGTTTCTAATAAGAAACGTATTCATCGCGTTTATTAACAAATCATGTCGAAAGCTGAACAAAATTGGCCTTCAAATAGAAGTTTCTTCAGTTCAAGCTTTTACTGAGTCTCTCTCTATTAGAAGAGACAATATAGTTTCTAATTATTAAATCAAAATTTATTCATCAAAAATAATTTACAATACAAAGTGAGACCCTATTTCATGTAATATAAGTAGGACAAAGAAATTTCATGCTTTATTTTATAGTTTACAATAATATACTATGGTATCGACTTTGGTTACACATAATTTTCATTCATCACATCTCACAATCATCACATTTTTTACTAAAAACTACAAATCGAAGTGGTAACAACCATCCCAATGTGATGCAGCAGAAATAAACGAGTATCAGTTGAACGTTGAAAACGGCAGCAATAATCGACACTAGGCCAGCCAATCAAGAACTGATATGTGCAACACCCTCATCATCAATTTGATTTGTACACACTCAACTCAGCACAGGCCATATAACGAGAGGAACCCCAACAGGGGGGAAGGAAGGGGGTAGGTAACGACGACTAGATTAATTTGAAAACTTTTTCATTTATTCCACTTGCTGGTGTCCATCGTTGGGGGAGGGGGGGTTGGGGGAAAAGGGGGTGTACAAACAAACACGACGGGCTTGAGCGACGGGACACAGCATGGGTTGGACAATATTTTTCACCAGTCTCCACACATACACTGGAATACATCGTCCAATTATAAACAGGTTTTCGACGTCTCGTTCCGCATACAAATGCGCATTCATTCTATGCTTCACCCCCTCTCACTCACACCCACTCTTTCGCAATTGTCGTAGTCGTTTCCGTGTAGTTCGAAAAAATAAACCGTTCCTCCACCACCACCACCCGAAAAGGAAGTCGCGTATTTGTTTTTTGTTTTGTCCACGTTTTAGAGTACACGCCGGGTTTTTTTCTCGCACGGATATATACTGTCGTGATGATTTTTTTATTTTGACCCTTGTATGCTGGTTGTTTTTTCAGTTATTTGTTTGGCAACAAGGCTTACTGACTGCAGCAGTCTGTCGTCGACGCTTCATCACACGCTGGCAGCTTGCTCTCTTCGCTGTCGCGTCAGCTTCATCATTTCTCTAGGCTTTTAATTATGGCGTCGTTTTTGTGATGCACCAGTTTTTCTGCTCCCTTTCATTCAAAATTCCGCGCTCTTCCCTCTAGAAACCCCCTCACCCCCCACCCACTTCCCCTCTCTCTCAGTGAACAACTCGGATTGCTCAGTTGTTGTTGTTGGATGGAAAATAAAAACAACAGCTTTCTGTTTGTATTTTTTTGTATGTTCCGGAATATCAGTGTCGTTTGCGATTGGTTAATTTTTCATATTTGACTCCTCGTTCCTCTTGTCTCTTGTAATTTCTCTTGAAACCCTTTACCGTGTTTCAGAGGCTAGCAACTCCATTGTTGTAATGTGTTCGCTTGTGGCATTCGATAGAGGATTTCGAAGTAGTTGATGATAGTGAATCTTTGTTGGTCTGTTATAAAGGTTAAAGCCTCGGTAGATTGTAGATTATGTCAGTAGAAATTACAATTGTATATCCTCATCCAATGAGAATTTGAAAGCTAATCTTGACTCATTTTTATTTACAGGTTCTTTCTAAAGTTCTTCCTCAAGTGCAATCAAAACTGTTTGAAAAACGCCGGCAATCCCAGGGATATGCGGAGGTTTCAGGTGAGTTTGAAGTAATCAATAAGAAATCAGTAATTTAATATTTTTTCATACTTTTCGATTGTATTTGTCTAGAAATATCATAGTATTGGGGTAATCGATAGCAATATTTTAATTTTTCCAATAATTTGTATTATTGTATTAAACGACTAGTTGCACTAGAAATCATTCGAATTCAACCACCATAAAATGGAGTAATTGCATTTTTGTCTGCTTTGGTCGTTGGTTCTCGTTGCTTCGAAATAGTTCAAAGTATGAATAGAAATAGTTTCAGGGAATAGAATTGAGAATCATTATTGATTTGGGAAACTAAATACGTCGAATGACAGTTTCGAGTCGGTTGAGGAAGTTGAAGGCAAACTTCAAGACGAAAATAGAAAGCATTCAATCTCAGATATCAGAGCTCTATTTAGCGCGAAATTTGCTTAGTTTCGCATGTGCTGTTCCCACTGTATAAATCAGGGGAAAGACGACTCCTGATTAGTTGAAATGAGACGGTCGCTGTGTATTGCGAAATGCGAGTATGTAATTGACAATAAAGGGGAAAGAAGCAGTTGGAGAAGAAGAGCGGGGAAAGAAGAAGAAGAAAAAGAAGAAGAAGAAGAAGAAGAAGAAGAAAGAAGAAGGAGAAGAAAAGGAAGAAGGAGAGGAATAAGAAGAAGGAGAAGAAGAAGAAAAACGAGAAGAGAGAGAAGGAGAAGAAGAAAAAGAAAAAGGGAGAAGAATAATTAGTGGAAGAAGACGGAGTAGCAGAGAAAGGAAGGAGAGGAATGATAATAGAAAGAGAGGAATTGGAATATTGACATGAAGAAAGTGTGGATATCATAGGATGGAGAAGAGAAAATGCGAATATGATGAGAAATAATAGTGGAAGAAAATGAGAAATTGGTAGGGGGAATGGGAATAGAAAAAAAAACGAAAATAACAACAAAGATAAGGAGAAATTTAAAAGTAGAAAGAAGGAGTAGAAGAAGAGATAAATGAGAAAAGGGAGAATGGAAAAAGAAGAGGGGGGAGGAGGAGTTGAGATAGAAAAGCACTAGGTGAGGAGAGAAAGAAGACAGAAGATAGGGAGGGAAGCTGAATAAGAAAAGTAGTGAAAATATCGTGTAAAAAATAGAGAAGATAGGGATGAAGGAATTAACCAAGGAGAGACCGAGGAGTAGCAGGAGAAAAAGAGGTAGACAGAAAGCATAGAAGGAATTGAATTATCAAGAGATGATGAGAGAGAAAGTTAAGGAGATAACAATGATCTAGAAGGAGAAGAAGAACAAAACAAGGAAATAGAAATTGACACTGAGTCACTTTCGACTTCACTAATAAAGACACTCATTTGATCAGCAGTGTTGCAATGACTATGTAAGGTGAGAAGGAAGTAAGGACAAGGTATTAGAAGAACAAGAGGAGGAGGAGGAGGAGGAGGAGGAATGACGATCGCAAAATCAGATAAAACGGCAACGAGAGAATGTGTAGAAATTTGTAGACGACGAAAGTCTATTAGGCACAAATGACATTCGAAATGTAAAAGAATTAAACGGCGAGAAGGCTAAAAATCGGCTCTTGGTGTGAAAGTGAGTTTTCTTCAAGAAGCCTCTGGGGTGTACCAATTAAGCTTTCCCACTTCCCCCCTCCCGTCTCACTGGAGCTGAGAATTAGTCTTTCACCTCCTCTCCCACTCCTTCTCTTACTTCCTTCATCCCCTCCCCCTTCTTCACCACCCTTCCTCTTCTAACGGCAACCGACTTTGCCTCTGTTGATTAAAAAGTGTAAAGAGAAGATACATTCGACTATCTCCCTACTTTCCCTCCTTCTTTCTCAAGCACCCCCCTCCTTCACAAAACTCGACGAACATCAAGTCATGTTACCCTCTTCTGTAAACTCTTTTCCTCCTTCTCCTTTCCACTCCATCTTCATCACTCCCTTTTTCTCCTTCCCCTCTTCCCCTCCCTCCTTCTTCTTCCCCTCCCTCCTTCTTCCTCCCCTTCCTTATCCCCTCCATCTTCTTCTCATCCCTTTGTCCCCCTTCTCTTTCTATACATCCTTCTCCTCCTCACTTTTTCCTTATCATCCTTGTCATCTAGTGAAACTTGAAACCTGATACTTCGCCCCCTCTCGTTCCCTCTCCTATTTCTGTCGTCATCAAGCGCGAAAGAATAATTCACACGCCTCTTCGTTTCGTTTTGCATCCATTTGCACTCATTTGCATTGTTTGTGTTGCCTCCTCACCGCCACTTTCTCTTCTTATTCTACTTCCTTTAGTTGTTGGTAATTGGCAGCACTTTTCTTCTTCGTGTTTCTTTCAAAGTTGCTTTTTTTCTTCCTTGTAAGCCTTCGTGTGACAAAATAGTTCTAAAGAATGGAACAATTTAATATGTTTTATTTATCTTTGGGACTTGGAATTTAATTATTTGAAAATAATTTTTTATCAAACTGTGACAGAAGCTTATCAAATTTATTCATATGGTTGATGATTGTGGTTCCTCTTGCTAAGTACGCACTTTTTCAAATAATTGAAAATAATATTATCGATTAAATGAATTCTCAAATAATTATTATTGAACTGAGATAATATAATGTTTGAGAAAATTCCTGGTGGAGATACTGATAGAAAATGTATCTTCATTGTATTATTGGAAGAATACAAAAATGGAAAAGAAAAAAGGCAGTTGCCCAAAACATCTTCAACTTCTAAATTCAGAATCAATCTAACATTGATAGTCAGAAATTGAGGTTATGTTCAAATTAGTGTTTAAATCTTGATCCTTTCCCATCACGAATGATCAATTTCACATTTTTCGTTTTAAATCAAATCATTCCATTGTCGAAAACAAAATTTGATTTTTGAACGATTTATGAACGTATTCCGATTTAAACTTGACCCTACAGCTGCTGCCATCTATCCCTAGTTGGAGCAACGCCAGCCAATGGTAAATCACTAATAGCTGGCCAATAGCATAGCGAGAATCAAGCTCAGCAATGGCCGTTTCTACCGGCCATTTTTTACAGTAGACTACAACAAGAAATAACAGCCATCATGTATTCAAACTATAAATCTTGGTTAATTTATTGTTTTAAAATTAAATTATTGATTCTTGGGTGTTGCAAACGTGAAAGCAATACAAGAAGCATGTAATTTAGTACTTCAATTCTCAAATTAATACTTGATTCATTCCTTTTGCCCCATAATCAATAATAATTATTTTATTCACCATTAGGTAGACTACCAGTAATCATTCTTCACATATAGAACTGTTTATTAAACGATTTAAAAATTATGTTTTCGTGTTCTAAAGTGTATTTTGAAAGATTTAGTAAAGGTTGATTGCATTATTGTGAAAGGGAAGGAACACATGGAATATTAATATACTGATCAAACTGAAAATAAGGCTTCTTCTATTGAGGAAGATTTGAATAATTATTTTTATCTATTAAAAAATTGAAACTTAATTGATTTGAAGAAAATTTATTATTGAATTCAAATTAAACTAAGTTATTCGTCTGTTAGTTGAATGTACTCATTATTCAGTTTCTTCCTGTTTTGTTCACATAACATTCACTTATGCAGATAATTTTCAAAACAAGCATCCTCACCACCCATTAGTAAAGGCCTACAGAAACAGAAGGATGAATCGAGAGCCCGTCTGGATAAACTCCTCCTGATACTCTAACAAAACTTGTAGCCAAATTGCTTTCCCGCCCTTCACAACAAAAAAGGTTAACATAGCCTCAGAAGAAGGAGAACGAAACACAGTTCGTATTCTGCGGCGGGAGAATCAAAAAACAAATGTGGGGAAAAAACCGGGAAACAAACGTACTGTGCAATTTGTAACGACTTGTTTAATTGGGTGGCAGTCGTATGGGATGGTTTGTAGGGGGAAGGGGGAAGCGAGTTAATGGAGGATTGGGGGCTGGTTTCAGGGGGGTTTAGGGGGTCTTATTAAAAGAGGGGTGACTCAAGTATGTCGAATCGCATGTTACAGATCCCTGTGCTATTTCAACATGTTCGAGTTTATTTCGGTTGCAAACCTGAGTTTTTTGTTTGTTAAAGTTGGTAACATTGTTGGCTAGACACTATGTCGTTTGAGTGAAATTTTGTTTTCTCTAGTAATGTTTTCTCTTTTTGCTTTCATGGTGTAATGGCTGAAAATATTGTTTGGTTTTTGGAGTAATATTCAGTTTTATTCAGTTCTACTTGGTATTATTCATACTGTAATACAAAGAAATTTAGTTTTCATTAAAAAAAAATATATTGGTCACCGTTCGTTGAATAACTCACACTCATATAATATTATGATAAGCATACACTGATCATACTGTATCGCCTTTTCAGATAAAATCGACTGTATAATTTCCATGTATAACTCGATTTAAATCATTTGTTTGATTATTAAATCATTGAAGAAACTTACAGTTCATGCGGAAACCAATAAATTGAGAACTCAGTTGTTCGGCTGAAATCTAGTCCATCAAATGAGGTTCTAGTGAAAGGGGAGCATCCCATACTTACAGGTACAAGTTTAAATTATTTGAAAGTGAATACAGTATCAGAGTCTGACTTATTCAATTACGGGAATGATTCAACTGTCCATTTAATGAATAGCGCAAGCTATACATAGAAAAAAATCAATAGTTCTCTCATGGAATGCTATGCAAAACAACAGTTTGCTGTGTTGTGAACAATACATAGTTGTGTACAATACGTACATAATATTCAATATAAACTACAGACGCATAGAATAACGGAAAAAATACTTTTTAATAAACTAGTATTCATGAATAGTTCTCAAATTTTAAAGCTAAAATTAAGAGAGCGGTTGCTAAGCAATCATGTGGTTAAGAAACAAACATTCAAGACCGCTCTCGGATGGGTGACCGACACAAAAAATTGTGCAATTAGGTGAGGTGGAACCTACCCGTAAGGGTCTCCCCACCGATAAAAAGCCATACGATAAAAAAAAAGCTCATGTGTTTTAAAGATCGTTAATGATCTTGAAAACTGTTCTTAAACACAGTCATTGTATTTTTTGTAATTATACTGTACGAGTATAATTAGCAAGGCTAGCACTATTACTTGTGAATTGTTTTTACATTTCAGCGAGCATACACTCCAAATCTTGAATTGAATTGAAAATCTCATTCAGAATAATATAAATTCACAAATACAACACAAAACAGATTCAAAAATATAAAATATAAACTTCATAAGCAACAAAATTATTGATATTATTTACTATGACAGAAATAATTACCAAGCCTATTGACGGTCAGAAGATGAAATGGACAGAAAAATCATATATTACTCATACATGAACTTATACTTAGAAAATGGGTCTCACATTTCCAAGTGCAATATATTTTGTGTGAGCAGTATGTTAGAAGTAAGATTAAGCTGGTGGATTCTACTAGTTGAAATGCGAGGATTGGACCACAACGTACGAAGAACATGCAAGTGAGGGGGAGGGTAATAAAGGATGTGTGGAGGGATGATGAAGTAGCAGAAGATGCAGAGGAGGAGAAGGAGGATGACGAGGGAGAGGAGGAGTAGGAAGAGTAGAGAAGAAACTGACACGACACATAATCCCGGTAATAAGGATAAGTCTTGTAGATAGATTTATACTAAGGGTCTCTTCTCTTCTTGGAGCTAGATAGCCCCTTCTGATTGGTTCCCTTTTCTCGCTTGCAACTAGCATTGGTCTTACTCCTGTTCTGAGGACGCCATCTCTAAAGCTTTCCTGCTCCGCGTATCCTGCTGCAAATTTCCTCTTTCCTTACTGAGGATTTACTTCCCACTCCTTCTCGGAGTTCGCCCCAAAATGAAAATGATCTCTTCTGTTGTAAATCACGAACGTTACAATAGGATTGATCAGAGTTGGGGAGAGGGCCGGGGATTTGGAATGATTTTTATTGATTTTGGTATCAATGTGAAGGTAATTTATTAATTATCTATTACTTCCTTAGCCTTTCTGTGAAGATTTGAATCTGATAAAAGATCGCTACTGTACTTCTGTGTTCATTTGAGAAATCCCTGGAAAAAATTACCTATTATTCATTAATCAATACATATTTATTTTTGTAAACACAAATTGATAAAATGGTTTTCTCAATTATTCTTGTGTAGGCGATAGATGACACACATTAGTAACTTTTGACTAGAATAAATCGAAAAATCACATACAATCTATGGTGAACAAAATTTGATATGTAGCTTAAATGCTCCTCTGTGTCCATTAAGCAATTTTCCGAGATACTTATTCATGGAATTATACAACACTCATTGGGAATACAAATTGATGTTTTTCTTGTGCAGGAGTGCCTTTAAAATTTAATCAACGTCCAAAGCGAGTGAAATTTAACCAAACCGCGAGTGATACCGCCAAAGTTCAATAAGAACTTCATTGCATTGGCTTTGTCAAAGGACATATTTCACTGAGGTTAACACTGATTGGCTTTCTTCCATTCGGCCGATATTCAGAAATTTTTGACTAGAATGTGAACATCTTGGAGTAGAAAGAGAACCATGCTTGTTTACATCGAAAATAAATTCATTCCAAATTGAATGAGGATATCCTCCATTAAGCGGAAGCCAATGCAATGAAGTTCGTATTGGCGGATGGCATAATTTAAGAGCGGTTAAATTTGATTCAGTCCTCCTGATCACTTGACCTTGAATTCTCATCCCACAAAATACAAAGATACTCCATTACACGTATGGAGTTACTCCAATACAAGTTTCCATTTTTTATTAGGCGGAGTCATAGATTAATCAGCGAGACTAGAGAGTCATCGCTACCACTGAACACTGAAATCTTATCCAACAAAATAAAAAAATAAAAATACCCCTCTTATTTCTTAAAGATGTTTGTAACAACGAATTCACAAATATACTCCCTGAACTTTCAGTCTGAAAAGAAACCTTTGACGTAGAGGTCAGTCAGACCGCCTCATCTTTAGTGTGTACAAGCAGCACACTCACACATTGACAACACTTGACGTCGCGTGCGCGTGTGTGTGTGTGTGTGATGTCGCGGCAGCGGCGGTGGTTCAGAAATCGAACGGTCGAGTCGTCATCTCGGTTCCCATGGGAACCCCCCAACTAAGGAGGAACCCCAGGTTCGGGGGGAGGGTGAGGGGGCAGGAGTGAATCCTGCGTGGAGTTATACTCCCGTGGGGCGACGGCCGACAAAGCCCCTAGGGAGGTGGAGTTTCTCTCGTACCCCCCACCCTCCTCCCGTGACTCCCGCACCCTTGATGGTAGTGGTGGTTTGATATATACACTGAAATATATGTATTATATATATACTACACACGACGGAGGGCCACAAAATGGTGGACAGGACACACCGTTCCTCCTCCTCCTCATACTTCTCCTCATTCTCCTCCTCTTCATCCTCTTCACCACAAGAAGCACAAGCACAGACCTATCGATTACCCATCGTTAACTCGTAGAATAACGAGCGAATCTGATTAGGGCACTCTACTCTATCTACCGCACTCTATGTCGTGCTGCGTGCGACACATGCACAGAACGCAAGATACATAGAGTACTGCCTGTGTATGTGTGTGTGAGCAGTACGTAACCTAATGAACGTTGTGTAACTTCCGATGATGAAGTCAATTGCACGCACGCACAAGTTCCGATCAATCTGTTAAATCTCTTTTGGGTCCCCCACAATGATGGCGGGGGGAACGGGGGCCGGTGTGACACAACGACGAGACAAATTGATTAATTTACTACGGTCTTAATTAACTGCAATCATATTAGCGCCTCTCGCTAAATTGTATCAACTGACACCCCTTGCTGCCACTGGCGTGATACAAATTGAGTTGGCTTGTACTTTTTCCATTGAAACCAATCGAGTGAAAGTGATCTCGTTTGAGTGGTGGAAATTTATTGCGAGGTGATGATTGCGATTTTTTTTTAGAGTCGAATAAAGTTCATGGACGATTCTAGAGAAACGTAGAAGAATCTCGTGCTGCGGTTTCATTCTTACGAAATGAAATTCGAAATCATAGTCATAATATTTCTGATATTTTTTTTTGTAATTTGAGAATTTTTGTACCCTTCGAACAAATAAAGTATTTCATTTTATTTTGTATTTCAGTAATAAGTTTATGTTACGTTTAGATTATCAGATTATGATCATGTCGAAATACTATCTTGTCATCATTCGATTCCAGATTCCATTGAAAAAATAATGTAAACACATGGCATTCGTATTTACATCAAGAAAGCTGAATAAGTGATATTATTAGAAAATTGCGTAGAAAAACTCATGATTTTATAAACTCTTTTCGTGTAATTGAGTCTAGCATTATCCTTCAATATATTCGAGTATTTAGACGATGCCCACTCCATTATTAATGGATTTTTTTATTTAGTTTGGAGATATTGTAAGAATATTTTCTTATTTTTTGTTGTTAAGAGGTGGTTACCATTGGATTATGAACAAAACAATAAAGGAGTTCAGCCACTTCATGTTGATTTGTTAGTTGTAAATTTATGAATTGAATTTGAATGACAAAAGTCAAACAATCAAGTGTTATATGAATTAGTCAAAGCTGATACCTAAGAATAATTTCAATAATGATTCAAGTAATAAGTGAATGGCTATGAATGTGAATATCTTGAAAATTCGCAAATTCTTCAACTTTGTTTCAAAGTTATTTCTATACAAGTAATGTCCCCAAAAAATGTCTTTATTCTTTATTCTTAAAAATAATTTTATTTTTATTTTTATTTTATTTTATTTTATTTTATTTTATTTTATTTTATTTTATTTTTATTTTATTTTTATTTTATTTTATTTTATTTTTATTTATTTTATTTTTATTTTATTTTTATTTTATTTATTTTATTTTTATTTTATTTTATTTTATTTTTTATTTTATTTTTATTTTATTTTTTATTTTATTTTATTTTATTTTATTTTTATTTTATTTTTTTTATTTTATTTTATTTTTATTTTATTTTTATTTTATTTATTTTATTTTTATTTTATTTTTATTTTATTTCATTTTTATTTCCGTTCTTTAATTTTAATATTTGAAATGATATAACATGACTGTATTATATGAACGATAACTCATTCTTCATATTGATGATTCTAGCGTAAAAATAATTAGAGCAGAAAACCTAGTACAAAAAGAAATTGTTCGGAGCGGGAATCGAACACCCAACCTCTTGGTCGTTGGAAATCCAATTCGTGGATAGTCCGAATCGCTATCCACTGGGCTATTGGGACTTGAGAAGATATTGCTAATTTTCTGATCTTGAATCACGACTATCTTCCGTTCTTCCACTTGGTCTGTAAATGTTTGATAGGTTATGTCATTAATGTAATAACTATTTATTAATTATAAAGGATTTTCTTATATTTTAATACATATTATGTTAACCAGTGCTGTAAAATTCAAACGAATCCAAAATCATCTAAATCGGTTCAGCCGTTCTCGAGTTATAAATATAGATGATATTCTGTATTTGTTGCAGGTTGTTATATCAACACAGGTCAGCGTAGAGGGGCCTCTTTTAGCAGTATCGGACAACATGTTTGTACATAACAACTCAAAGCACGGTCGGAGAGCGAAAAGACTTGATCCATCGGATGGTAAGTTCTATTTTAAATATTAATGAAACCTGAATGAAATTTGATGACCCTACATGAAACGAAAAACCTCTTGAAATATTGAATTCTTATTCGAAAAAATCGTCATTTCAATACATCATTCAATTTTTATTCGTAAAATAAATCACTTCCCCTTCCAATAGTAGACTTGATTTTTTTTATCGTATGGCTTTTATTGGTGGGGAGACCCTTACGGGTAGTAGACTTGATTGACGAAGTAAAACTATCTATCTATGGAATTTTCAAGATAGGATTACATCCGATACATGAACGAGAAGATACTTCATGTATCTTACAACATATATGTGAGATGATCAATAAATAAATCCAGAAACATTAATTTTACTCACAAACTCATGAGTTTCAATAACACTCACATTTTGAATCAACGATAATTTGCATTCTACAACGAAGGTACATTCAGTCTCTTATATCAAAGATGACCAATCACATTCATAACTCAAATTTTGAGTTACTGTGGGATTGGTGGGGGGATGACAAGGTGAAGACAGTTCCGAGTCTCTAGAATTTGCCTGACGCAAGGACCCTCTATCAAAACATTCACAAAATCGTGCAGCATTCTCTCATACCTTCACTATTTGACTCACACTCTCGTCTCCATCACTCTTTCCATCACTCTCACTCACTCTCTCTCGCACTCTCTGACACTCTATCCACCTTCTTCCATTGGCTTGCTCTCTTCCACCTCGTGAGTCGCAGCCAGTAAGACCGCATCTTAGCGTGTCGCAATGTCCACACGTCCAAAGCATTGCTATTGATCAAGTCGCCGCCATAACTTGTAAGCTTGCTTCAACTGGTTGGTTGTCTTCTTGCCACTTTTCTTATTCTGATTCTTCTTCTACCATTCCACAACTATATCTTTTTTATCTCTTCTTCATCTCTTCCTTATCTCTTCTATCTCTTCTTGAAGTTCATACCTCTCTTTCTTATTCATTTTCTTCCTCCTTTTTTGTTTCGAACTTCTTTCTCAAATTCCATTTTTCCCTCTCCTCTCAACGTTTTATTATTCTCATTTCTTCCTTTTTTATCTTCATCTCTTTTTCCTTTTTATTCTTCCTTCATTTCCTTTTCTACGTCTCACTCTTTTTCCTCATAGTTTTCTTTCCTCTTCTATTTTCTTATTCTTGTTCTTCTTCATTCTTTACTCATTCTTTTCTCTTTTCCCTAATCGTTTTTACCTACTTCCCATTCTCCTCGTACTCATTTGCTCAGTATCTTTCAATATTACTATTCCCCTTTACTTGTTATCCTACAACTTCTTCCATCTCATATCTTTTTGTATTTTTGTCTTCTGATTTTCAAACTTTCTCCCTTTCACGTCTTCCCCCTCTTCTTCCTCTCGTCAATCGTCTTTGTTTTGTCGTTCAATTCTTCTTTCTCATCTTTTCTTCTCCTTGTTTAGCTTCTTTACCTTCTTTCTCTCCTTCTTTCACTATCCGGCCTTTTTCTCCTCCTTCTTTCCTTTTCCTTTCCTTTTCAATATTTTCTTTCTCTTCCTTCGCTTATTCCTTCTTCTTCCATTCCTCTTCTTTTTCTTCCTTCCTGTCCGCTCTCCCTTTCTTCCCGGTATGACTTTCTCCCCCAATTCAGTGACGCACTCTTCAGTAGCTCTACTCTGCCACCTTGAATATTTCTGTTTCCTCCACCAGATTCTCCCTCTTCCCGTTTTCTTTCTGGCACCGTTCCAGGAGATCTCTACCTTCCAAATTCTCACCCTCACTTATACACATTCTGCTAACAGACAATCTCTTCCTACACACACGCACACAATCACTCTCTCTCTTTCCCTTCCTCTTCCTATTTCTCTTTCTCTCTGGTACACACACGCACACACACAAAGCATAAATATTATCCTGGTTTCGAGTCTTCCTATTGCAAGCCATATCAACTCACACATACATCCCCCTACTTTATTCCCTACCAGTGAATCAAACACCCCGACATCTTATTCACTTCTGTTTTCTTTTCTACTACTTTTCTTCTCCGTTTCTCCTTTCCTTCTTCTTCCCCTTCCTCTTTTCCTTTTTCTACTACTGCTTTTTTTTTAATCTATCCTGCATGTTTTTATTTCCCACTTACCTCCCATTCCTCAACTCCAACAAGAAAATTGTTTCTCCCTTCATCCTTCATCATATATTTTTTCTTCCTTCTTTATCTTTTTCTCCGCCTTTCTCATCTCTTTCTCCATTCCTCACGCTTAGTAACAATATTTTTCTTCTTCCTCCTCTTCTCTCCATGATATTATGCTACATCTCTCCGTCAGCCTCTTGTTACTTTTCCTTCCTTCTTCATTTATTCCTTATTCCTTTCCATTTTTCGTTCTTCATCTTCTTCTTCTTCTCTTCTTTCTTGCTTCTCTTTCTCTATTCCTCACGCTTCATCTCCATAGTTTTACTCCTGCCTTCTCTTTCCTCCGTCTGCCTTCCCGAGAATTTTTATTGCCTGAAGCAGTCTAGCAGGCTAGCAGCATGCAGTAGCAGTGGTGAAGCACAGCGCACCTTAAATGCATAAACATAAATATAATTTATCGCCGAGGATAGGTGGCTGCCGTTATAGGCTACCGAATGAGATTACATCCAACAGTGACTTCCTTTTCCTCTACCTTTTTCCTTTTTTTTCTTTACCGTCTTGTACTTCTTCTGCTTCTCCTCTCATCCTTCTAGTTCACCTTCTCACCCACCTCCATCTATTTATTTTCTTATTTCCCTTCTTCTTCTCCTTCTTCTTCTTCTTCTTCTTCTTCTTCTTCTTCTTCTTCTTCTTCTTCTTCTTCTTCTTCTTCTTCTTCTTCTTCTTCTTCTTCTTCTTCTTCTTCTTCTTCTTCTTCTTCTTCTTCTTCTTCTTCTTCTTCTTCTTCTTCTTCTTCTTCTTCTTCTTCTTCTTCTTCTTCCTTCTTTTCTATTTACATTTGATGCAAAAACATATTGCCTGGCATTGGTAAAGAGAGAACTGTCTTTTGTACAAGAATAATCTTCTAGGGGTTTAAAACAATCAACATTATGAAGTAGCCCTGAAGAGTTTATATTCAGCCCTTCCACAATATTATGCCCAATTATTCCTAGCACAACATATTTCAAATTCTCTACCTCGACCTTGGTTTTTGATAAAGATTGTAAAGGAAACTATCCCTCAACCCTCAAAAAAAATTTCAATATGTTCCACATGTTATCACAACATATGTTCAAATTGTACCGCGCAATTCGTACCATTGAAAGAAAAATCAATATTGCTGATAAAGAGTGATAAAGAAAACATGCAATTTAGACCATGATAAAAAATCAATTTTCAGTGAAGAAAACATTCCCTTAACCTTCTCACAACAAATTTCTCACACCATCCACAACAGCGAAAGACAAATCAGTTTTTCATAAAGAGGTGTGGAAATGCAGCGAACAAGCCCTTCAACCTTCCCCGCGTCTCACTATACAAACCTCACTCAGATGTCCGATGATAATATCGACGATGAGGTGGGGGTTTTGTGAGTGTGAGTGAGAAAGCCCCAAGGGACCGGTTTGTTTACAGGTGAAACTTTGCGAAGTGAGGCAAGGCAAGGTGAGGTGAGGACGGGTCTCGTAGTGTGGCATGCATACTGATGAGGCAACATAGCAGACAACACCACGCTAGTGAGGCTTCCTCGTTGTTGTAGTAGTGGCAAAGATGATTTGCTACGTTCTACTATACTTATGAACACACTAAAATACGCACTCACCCATGAACACAATCTCATGCATTGTGTGTTACAAGGCACTGAAATGCAGCACTATAATTGCGTTGGTGCAGTTGTGTTAGAAAGAGAAAAATTAGGAGGAACAAGTAAAGAATAGATATTGAGGAGGGAGGTAGAAGTAATAGAAGTAAGGGAGAAAAAGGAAGAAGAAGGGAGAAGAAGGGAGATGTAGAAAAAGGAAATTAATGAGATAAAGGATCAAGAATAATTAGAGAAAGGAGAACAGAAACATTCATTTAATGTAACATAACACATTCATTCATTCAACATAAACATTTTCAGAAAGAGGGAAATACATGAATGGATTTTGTGGGAGATGAAGTTTAAAGAAATTCACCGTAAATTTTAGGTTGAAGTCACTAAGAATGAATTAGCCTTACTTACAATTCGTCAAAAATCGTTTGAAGATGAACGTGCTTGTGTAGAATTCAACCGCCATGAGATGACGTCATTTTTGGAGCTCAATAGGTATCTTGTAGCATTAGTACTAACGTATGACGTCATTTTGCGGTTGTGGATTCAATTGAGTTCTTTGCAACTGGGCATATTGGAACGTTATTTGATCGTTATATCGTTATTCCATTGTTTAGATCTATTTTCTGACGGTTGTATTAATTTTCAAATTTATGTATTCAGCAATTTACAAGTTGGTTTAAGCTTCACAATACCTCAATTTATATAAGAGGAAAGGTACAATTATAGACTTAGCATTTCTTGTCTCATGGTACATTCAATGAAATATTCAATAATATCAATCATGTTCTATGAACTTAATAAGCGGAATATACCGTGAATTTTCATGGGATAGCTGAGGTTTCCACGGACTAATTATTACTATACGCTGCATCGTACTTATTTGAACTGACATTAAGGTCCTATGGTGTCACCCTCATTGCGCTTCCATTTTGTACAAACCGTGAGGAAGGGAGGAAGGGAAATGTGTGGGCAAGGAAGGGAAACCCGAATGAGAATTACTAGCGAAATGAGGGAGGGAGTAAGGGAATGCGAAGGGGGAACAAGGGAAAAGTTTAGGAGGGTTTCGTTTACGTTTGCTATTGCTTGTGTCATGTACGCGATGTAAGTGCATGGAGAACGCAGCAGAAGGAGAAAGGGAGAGAAATGATTGAAGCGAGAAAAGGAAGAATAATTGGCAGTGGAGATGTTTGCCGTCATTCTATCTTTGTCGGGATGATTTTCTGGTCGAAAGCACAAAACAACTCACTCCAATCTCCTTTTTCCCGTCTGATATCATTCCACTTCCCTTCTTTCACCCCTCCCTTCCTTACTACTTTTTCGTTATTGTCCTATCTCGACCTCTCTTCTCTCATTTCGAACTTTTAAGAAATCACATCATAAAGATGCGAAACAAATTGACTAGATTTTCTCTCTGTCACCGATGCACACACGGAGCGAAACCTTTTAACGAAATTGTCATTTCGATATAACGTTATTTGAGGGCATTTTTTATTGGCACTTCAATAGCGACCCACCTATTTCATAGTCACGAGAGGTGGCTGTGTTCTAAGGCTTATACATTATTCATGTATACATATATTTTTATATTGTATTGTACAAAATAAAAGTATATTGGTTTCCAACCAGATATACTCACACAATATGTGGCGTATGATGTATTGGAGCATCACTTCAATAAATAAGAGAAATCCACTACAGAAAATATGGAGCTGGTTCAATTTTTTATAAGAAACAATAGATTATTATTCTCGTGAGTGAATGAACATGGAAGAAACAGTTGGAAGATTTGATGAGACTCAATTGCTTTGTTTTCAAAATCATTAGTTATTGATCATATTGATTTATTATTATTATCTTTCTTGTTCATTGATTGTGGAGTAGGCCTACTCTTTTTTTATTCCAATAAATTTTAATTTATATTATGATCATTGATATTTTTGTTGCAACAGGTTTTAGCCTGGCCAAGTTTGTCTTTCTCAATCATTGAATAGATATCACGTCTTGCTGTTCAAATTTCTAATTTAGTTTTCACTTTTCCAATACTCTTTGATGATAATATGAAAAATTCTCGTTGATTGTATTCAAGTTTTATTTGGTCACACTATTAGCCTACGAGGTTGAAAAAGAAGGATACTTATGTTATATCATATCAGATATGAGATAAAGATTTTTTCAGTAGAGATTGCCTTATTTATTTTTATAATAAACAAGAATCATTCTCCAAAACCTTTTGCATCATCTCTCAACTTGACTTGACTACAATCTTCCGTTTCCATTTACAGCTGATTATATTCATATAATCATTGGAAAGTTTTAGAATAGAATATCATTATCATTATTTCGTTATCATATCATTCGCCATTCTATCGTCATCATATCACGTCATTATATCATCATTATAGAATATTATTCAAGTATTACAATCAGTTTAATTGATGGAATTCATCCTTACATTGTGATTTTTTAGAAACGATAATTTCATTAAAAATAAGTGAGTATATTTTTGTCTTTAAGAATGAATTCTTGGATGAGACTTCGCCTTATATTTATAAGTCATCAGTTGAAAATTGTTTAATACTAATTGTTTATTGTGTTTTCCAGGCCTGTACCCCCCTCTACCCGTTGCGACACCATGTATAAAAGCGATAAGCCCGAGTGAAGGGTGGACGAGTGGAGGTTCTACCGTTATCATAATCGGAGATAACTTCTTCGATGGACTACAAGTGGTTTTTGGCACCATGCTTGTTTGGAGTGAGGTGAGTCCTATAAAAATATATTTCAACTTATACTTGTATTAAATATAATTATAATTCAACGACAATATTCGTGTATGTAAAAAAGACTGACACTGAGTCCAATCTTTTCTTCCTAATTTTGATAAACATTTCAAAAGGAGGTTATGTTCAAGCTAAAACAATATGAGTTATTGTATCAATAAAGCCATTGTACCCAATGTCTCCAATACAACAATGCATCAAGAATTAAGTTTCAGTAATTGATTTGTAACCACTTTCTCACCTCTTTAAAAGTTTTAGTTCAGACATTCAATTAAATTATGTATTTTATCAACTCTCCAACTGTGTAGGTTCATCAGTTATATTATATTTTTATTAAATTAATTGATAATTTATTGTTATTTAATAACATTCAATGAATAAATTGATAATTTCTTCCTTAGTTGATAATACCAATTGAATGAACTGATAATTTTTATTTTAGCTGATATCAAAACTATTGCGAAATGAATAAATTAAATTAAAATATGAATTACTTCTTTCCTAGTTGATAACATCACACGCAATCCGAGTACAAACGCCGCCTCGACACATACCTGGTGTTGTGGAGGTCACCTTATCCTACAAGTCGAAACAGTTCTGCAAAGGAGCGCCAGGTCGATTTGTCTATGTCTGTAAGTAGCCAACTGATTATCAAAAAAGATTCAATCAAACTGCATAAACTAGTATTTTCGTTTAAATATTGAAGCTTCACTAACTTTCCCAATACCTTCCTAACCACATAACAGTTCAGTATAAATTCAACTTCAGTAATAAAATACTGAATAGAATTACAAGAATTTTCCTCTGTCAAGAAAAGTTGACGTTGAAAGAATGAACGACACCAGAATGAAGTTGAAAAAGTGTTGAAAAGTTGATAAACTGGTCAATCTAATTGAAGTAGTAAACGGCTATTCATTTGTAATATTAATATTAATTTTCTAGAACCTTATTATTTTAACAAAGAAACGCATTTCAATATTTTTGAGTTACTACTGTAAATTGGATTTTCTGTTCACTGTAAATACTGCAAGCTTTCAAAGACAAGAGATATTTTTAAAAATAATTATCTTTATTTTCTTTATCGAATATAGGGTATTGCCATAATGCCGCATCTTAAACAGTGACATCCTAATTATACTGAGGCCAAAACAAACTAGAACTTTACTGTCTCTGTCAGCAACAGCATGTGAGCTTGTACTGTTATTAGTGTGTTGTGTGTGTGTACTTTGTCCTTGAATGAGTGCAGAGCGCTTGGCGTGATGCATACGTGGCCCCTTCATCTTCTAACTCGGTCAATACGGTACCCTGCGTGTTGAGAGGCCTCAATCAGAGTAGCCTATAGAATAAGATTCTACTTCTATTCTATCTGACTTCAATACCATTGGAAAATTATGAAAACCGGCACTCCGCAGTTAGCTATTTCGGTCGCTATTTTTAAAGCTAGAAATATGTGAATGGTCCAAAAGATAATTGCTAGAATTGTTGCTAGAATTCATCATCCTGTATCCTAGATGAATCCTTCATCAGGGATCCTGCATCATCTCGAATCCTGGAATCTTGAAATTCAATTAGCCTACGCTATTCTATTCATAACTGGATATTCTTTTCATATTTGTTTCAATTATTAAAGTTAATATCTATATATTTTACCTTATTTTCAGCCCTGAACGAGCCAACGATAGATTACGGCTTCCAAAGGCTACAAAAACTCATACCTCGGCATCCTGGCGATCCGGAAAAGTTACCAAAGGTTAGTTTCAGTTTGAAACCAATCAAATCTGTCAAGGATTAATAGTTATATCCAACAACACCTCTCATTATCACAATGCCTTCCATTACCTCAATCATCATCTCAATACCTACCAATAAATGACCTTTCATTCAATTGATGGTGGAATTAACATTACATCTATTAATCATAGCCAATTGAATGTTTCATGATCAAACCAATTACAAAAATGTTATTCAGTTTGGAAGCAAATACATCTGTGAGCAAAACCAGGAACTGCTTCAAAAGTCATCAATTTTGCAGCGTTTGCTGCTTTTTCCAATTTAAAGACTTCGACTGCAATTACATTGAATCCCTGGCGGCTCGTGACGACGAAATAGGTGAAGTGTTTGTACAGTAAGATACGGGCACTTCACCTCACGAGCCGCCAGTGAGGGATTGAATGCGAGTTTGTATGAGTTGCAAGCGAAAGGTACCGAAACACTATAGTAGCGGCCATGAAATAAGGCGGCTGAGACATTTTGAGCTTTTTCAAGTCTTGCTAGCTGACTACTCAAGTTATGCAGGGGAATCAACTCGACGCTTAAAATAGGCAGCACTGGAAGCACAGCGTTGTCAATTTGTGATGGGGAGCAAGCAATTTTCGAATTTTCCTTGCTTTACCAGTACTATATCTGACATCAGTGCAAACTCTCTCAGCCGCCTTATTTCGTGGGCACTACCATAGACACAGTTATCAACGTTTTGCTGCATGCCCAGTGTGTGAATATTCGTACCAACTCGCATCCGACTTATTCAGACTGTATTTGATTATATTAAAACAATATATTTCCCAGATAATTCATGTATAATTTTTTAATGTAATTTCTTAGACAAATTTTTAATCTTTTAATACAATTTTTAATATAATACTGTACTTTGCTTCTGCTTGCAAACAAATTCAAATGTAATTTAGCAAGCAGTATCTTATTTCGGAGAATATTAGTTATATTATAGAAGAAAGTGCATTATTTTGTTCTTTTATTTTGTATGTTTGTAATGTTTCTATCATATGTCTTCAATGTATATTTCTATTATTTGTAATATTGTTTTTCCAAAGTAAAGAATTATTTTATATTTTTATTATTCAAATTTGATACAAGTTGAATATCCTTGAACAAAATACTGATTGTTGTTTCAGGAAATAATTCTAAAACGAGCCGCCGATTTGGCAGAAGCGCTGT
Source organism: Laodelphax striatellus (assembly GCA_017141395.1). NCBI lineage: Eukaryota > Metazoa > Arthropoda > Insecta > Hemiptera > Delphacidae > Laodelphax > Laodelphax striatellus. The sequence continues at coordinate 9,858,622 of CM029534.1, forward strand.
ACAGTATGCCGCGTAACAACCAGCTGTCGCTAGGGGCGCCACGGTCTCCTCCGTCCGGCATTCCCGGCAATAACGGCATGTCGGCCGGCTTCAACACCTACACCGGACAGCTGGCCGTCAGTGTACAGGAGAACGGCACCGGACAGTGGGGCGAAGGTCAGCTCTAGTTATTTATTCATCTATGATCATACCAATACAGGAGGAGGAAATCTCTTGTAGCAGGATTCTTTAAATTGTCATAAAACAGCTGATTGATGTACGCTCGTTTACTAACGATAAATCAGCTGTTTTCTGACAAGTTGAAAGAATCCTGCTATACCAAAAATATCATAGACTAACCAGTTGCCCAGAAGCCATTAATTAAGTTATATCTACGGAGAATGACTTTATTTCGCGGAGATTAAGAATTTTGACTTGGAACTTATAATTTGTTTGCACAAAGGATAAAATTACTAGCGATACAACTTCTGTCTACTATAGCTGCACCGGTCACGGTTTCGATTCCCGTTTCCGTCTGGCATTGTTTCCGTTTTATCCTTCACTTCATTATTAACACACAATTTTATTACTATATTCAACATGAGCAGCCGTAGTAAGAAAATATCATCAGTAATACATAATGAAAACACTAGGATGTAGTCAAAAAATATCACTGTATTTGGTAGAATTTACAAACATGTTTCGGCATCATTGTGCCATCACAACATCTCACCAGACACTGTGTCAGAAGTTAAATTATCATCAGCTCTCATTGGTAGTTGAGCGTCTTATAAACGGAGAAAGTAGAGTCGGAAAGTTACTGGCCGCCAGAAACTTCCCGTCTCCACTTTCCCCGTTTATAAGCCACTTCATTAGTTCATATATTTTACTTTATGTATATTTGTATGGATCTAAGAATTTGGTAGTTCTGTGTTCAAATCCTCTGAATGGAATCTATCAAAAATATAACAAGATTGAGATTGTTGAATGATGATTTGGAAATCACAATGAAAAATAACACAATTCATCTTTTTTCTCAGCTTCAGAATCGCAGGCATAAAATTTGATCTAATTTCAGTGTTGAATGAATTTATGTGTGAAGTTTCAAATCCATTATGGTACCATTTCACAAGTATATTTACCATTTATGGTTAATTATCACAAGTATATTTATCATTTATGGTAAATTATACTTGTGAATCACAAATATTTGTAATATTTTCAATAGATCAATAAATAAATGGTAAGAAGATGCTGAGATTCTATATCGAAATTTCAGTCTTTCAAATTTCAAATCGAAATCTCAAGAGAAATATTTAGTAGGCATAATTGAGTGATTGTCGGTTCACAGAAGACTACAACCGCGGCCAGAGCGCTAGCGTGTCGCCGCGTGCGGGAGGCGGCAACGGAGGTGGTTACGGCTCGTCAGCGTCGACGCCGCACTCGTCGACCGGAGGTGGCGGCGGAGGCGGACCCGGGGGCGGTGCGGGCGGTGGAAGCGGGGGCGGCAACTATGCGACGATGAACGGCAGCGGAAACTATGGGGCGGCTGGAAGCGCGCCGCCTCCTCCCGCGGTTAGCTCGCAGCTAACTAATATGGGGTCGCCCGGGCTGTTCAATTCGTCATCTAGTAAGTTGCAATAATGAATAAAATTATAGATAGTAAAATTATCAGCTAAATACAACGTAAATAGAATACTATATAAAATTGAAAGGAAATACTTTCTATGTGGTCAATTCCACTAATTCATGTTGAATTCCACCAAGCTATAAAATAGATCAATGAACTGATCCAAGATAATTTCAATGCTAATCAAATGGGATCAGCATTCGAAATAGTTGATCCCGGTTGGTGCAACCCAACATACATAGTAGACTTCAATTACACTACTTTATTTGGAATTGACTATATCAAATAGTGTTTTCTTATATCATAGGCAACATCTACAGAATCCTGCAAATAAGTTGAAAATTAGAGTTACTTCGCATACAAGTGAATAGATTATAGCACTACCGGCAAAAGTCAGACTTGAAGTGATTTTTATGTAACAGAGATCAAGTTTACATTTCTTAAGGAGCAGTTATCGAACTGCTAGAAATAAACAATAAAAAGTCTATCGTCTTTTTCAAAACTTAAATTCGTTAAAACATTTGAAATAAAGAGTTGGAGAGAAACTATGTACAATAGACAGAATACAACTTTGGATGTCATCACGGGTTCAAATAGAAATAGGAATAGTTATTTGAATCATTGAATTCAACTTATTGTTTCATTTCTATTGTGTGTTTGCTTGTCGGTTCAGTTCAGTTTCACTTCACTCTCGATTCAAGTTTGTTTCAATTTCGTTCTCACTCATTGAAACTTATTCGATGAGTTAGAAAATAGTCAATTGACAGACAAAATTAAAATATTCAGCTTCGTTTGCTGATCAGTACATTCGAAATTCTGAACATCTTCTATCTCATATTTTTTTATAATTATTATAATATAATCTCTACTGAATCATAATCATTTAAACTCCCTTGAATTTTTTTGCCTTCTTGTCGTTTATAGTGTTCTATATATTTGTGTCAAAATATTATAAATTTTTTTATTTGACTCTTGTATTGTTTGTGTTGATAAATTAAAAAAACCAACATTAATTACAATTAATTCAATGTTGATCAAGAACAATTCCTTACTTGGCACAAAACATTTACGTTCATATAACTATGTTTATTTAGGAACTCCTTTTATTTGAAATATTATTTCAATTTTTGTTTTATGATTTGAGTTTATTCTGTCAGAAGAAGGATTTATTTTATTTTGGTTTATTTTTAGTTTTTCACTCTGAGAATCCCTACCGGCCAACGTGCAAAGAGAAAAGCGCATTTCTTCCTGTAGGACGCAGTTCACCTCAACCACTCAATACTGCACATGCGCATTCCTCTCCCTGGAACCATTTAGCCGTTCACTGTTGAAAAAGGTATTACGATAATAACCAAGTATTACAGCTAACATCCTAACATGATAAACAGTGAACTGTTTTAGAGAATGAAGAGAAAAATCATAAGGATTTGAAGTTAATGATCCATGAATATTCTCATATTGTCGACTTAACACTTACAACCAGTAACATGGAAATCCAATTGAATTCAACCGTCGTAAAATAATTTCATTCAACGCAACCAATGCATCAAGAACCAATTAAGGAATAGGATATCAATGCAATGACGTAATTCAATTGGATTTTTGTACAACTGGCCGTTATTTTTCATTGATGATTACACCAACTATCATCAAGTTATCTTAACTTCCACTCTAAATCAATTTCTATTCACCTAAAGATTCTCAGATCCCTGCATTTGAAAGAAAAAAATTATTTCGCTCTTTCTTTTTCGAATTCCTACTAAAAATCCTCATAATCTGCAACAATCATCTATACAACTGTGTGCTCGTTCAGAAGTTGATTCAAAATGTATTTGTGGTTTCTTCAAGAAATATTATGCAGATATCTGCATTACAGATTTTTTATTTTCTTTGTAAGTTACATTACAATGTGGGAACAAACAACAGGTATTGACCCTAAAAACTGCTTCCACCCCAAATTTATATGCATAGTTCTGTGTTCTATACCGTTCTATTCTCATAGATAATCTACAAAGTACATTCATTCTACTAGCTTATGGTTGAGATGTCAATGTGCTAACCACACGTTACATCTTTTCTGGTTAATGATCATTCACATCTGCTGATTCAGTCAAGTGGATGTGAAACTGGCAACCAGCTGGTAGGCCTAAGCCCACATAGGGCTGTTGAGCCATTGACAAACAAAACATTCATTCTACAGTACGTATTTCCACCTATCTGTTTGTTAATGTTTATTTATTCATGTTACAATAATAGGTTTCAGTTCTATAAATGCTGTTCTATGTTTATAGATATGCATCTACTCTACATTCATCCTGTACTGTATATTTTCATTAGAATGTGGTAACAAACAACAGGTACTGACTCTAAATTGCTTCCACCCCAAATTTATATGCATAGTTCTGTGTTCTATAATGTTCTATTTTCATGAATAATCTACAAAGTACATTCATTCTACAGTACATATTTCCACCTATCTGTTTGTTGATGTTTATTTATTCATGTTACAATAATAGGTTTCAGTTCTATAAATGCTGTTCTATGTTTATAGATAGATATCCTGTACTGTATATTTTCAACTATCTGTTTATTCATGTTTACTTGTTCATGTTACAATTGTAGGTTTATTTTATTATTTTTATTAGTTTAAAATTATTGTAGGTTTCAGTTCTGTGCTGCACTATAAAATGTATTCATAGGTAGGCCTACTCCAAGGTATGTGGTATGTATATACTCTAACATTGGGCTTACTCTACATTCATTCAACTGATTATATTCCTGATTATATTATACTCCTGATTATATTCCTGATTATATTATACTCCTGATTATATTCATTCAACTGATATATTATATGGCATTAATTAGGAATTTCCCCCGCAGGGGGACAGAATTTATTCTGTCTGGGGTGTGGCGACCCCCCGGGTTCCTAAGCAAGTGGTTGATGTAGACTGGCTGGCAACTAACACCGTTGCGTCCCAGGTAGTAGGGTGTTCAGTGGATAGCTATGAACACCTGAAGCATCAACCGCGAACCAGTAGACGTCGTTGGGCTAATCCCCCACACGTTGAAAATAGCGGATTTAAAGTAACTTCTTCTTCTTCTTCTTCTTCTTCTTCTTCTTCTTCTTCTTCTTCTTCTTCTTCTTCTTCTTCTTCTTCTTCTTCTTCTTCTTCTTCTTCTTCTTCTTCTTCTTCTTCTTCTTCTTCTTCTTCTTCTTCTTCTTCTTCTTCTTCTTCTTCTTCTTCTTCTTCTTCTTCTTCTTCTTCTTCTTCTTCTTCTTCTTCTTCTTCTTCTTCTTCTTCTTCATACCCCGACGCTGTGAGGCACACCGGGGAGAGATAAAGAAGAAGAAGAAATTAGGAATTTCGTTCAATTAATTATTATGATTTAACAGCAACTGTATGGTTGCAATGTCTCATTACCTTCCATCCCAACACTTTTTGTTGGCCTATGTTTGTTTTCATAATATTTGTCATCTATTGTTTCAGGAGTTGGCAGCCTCGTGTCGTCTCCGTTCGCCACCATGAACCCGTTCGCCCTGCCCACGTGCAACTCGCAGTCCTACGGCGCCAGTCCTCTGGTGGGCAGTTCCAAATAACTCCGGGACAGTCTGGTCGCTGCTACTAGCTATGCCACTGGACATCACTTCCGAAATTACGCTCGCAACACTCCCTACGACTATCACAACAAAGGATTGCTGTTTCCAACATAGATTGTAAAAGGAAAATTCAAAGTAAAAAAAAACTTTGAAATTAAGTTGTTTCTATCACATAAATTTGAAAGTCGATTAAAAGAAACTTTAAAATTATACTAGTAACAAAGTAAAGTTACAAAGTACCTTTGAAATTATACAGTATATTTTTCCCAACACATGAGTTTCACATTTATAATGAATTGAATATTTACTTTCAAAAAGTTTTATAGAATGAAGCAAAATAATGTGAAACCCACATAGAACTGCATAGAGGTAACAGGGGCCTGTCTCGGGAAAATTAAATAGATAAATCGTTTTGAAAGTGTCAAATTCCACTTTAATGAAACCTAAATGTTTCATAACATTTCAACAACAATTTCAACAAGATTTATCAATTATTATGGAAAGATTCCACAACATCAGCATTTCAAAGATACATCTCGCACGAGAAGCCAATTGAATTTAAATATTGTTCATTTTCAATTATATGGAAGTAATATTGAAATGATGTGAGAATTTGTCCAATAGAAAATTGAAGAAAGAATTATTGTTGGCTCTGTTGGTATTGTTTTATTGCAAGTCAACAAATTTCATTATTTTGTTAAACGAAAATATTCAATTCTAAATGGATTAACTAACATCATACTGGTACTCAAATTTTAAATTAAAAAGACAATTGAAGCCATTTAGCTTATCATTTTGAGCTGTCTGTACATTTTGTTATTGGGAGTGTTCGCATCTTCTTATATTTCTCTCTCATCACTTTAAAACATAATCACACTTTGTAGCCAAAGAAAATTGGTAGACTTGTACCAATTATTGTAAATATTGTAAACATTGTAAATAAGATCGTCATTCCATTTCTAGCTATAGAATAATTTCTCATTTGAGTTTCTAAAATAGAATTTAGTATCAATTCATGAAGCGTTTGTACGCTTGTATAGTACAAAAATAATATAACTACAACCTATATCTTCTTCTACATTGTTATGGTTCATTGTATTAAAAAGTCTATTATGTTGATTGAAATGTTTGAAAAACGTTGAGTAGAAATGGACCAATTACTTAAATATTCAACTTGATTTTATTCCATCACATCAATAATTTTGACTGTTTTGGAATGTTCAACCTTAGCCAGTACTAGAGGTCAACTCACTATTGTTTCTTGAACCTCTATATGGAATTTAATTCCGAATTATCAGAAATCATATCACGAATGTCAAATTGATTGATCCTATCTTCTAGAATATTCAACAGTTGGATACAAATCAATAATTGTTTATTAAGTTGTTTGATTTAATCCTTGGTTCAAGATTTATTTCATTTGATTTATTTTCATAAAATAAGAATTGATTATTCCAATCATCTGGAATATTCAATGGTTAGAAACAAATGAATTTTTCACTGAATATTGTTTGTTTTATCCTAGACTCAGGAACATTCATAATTTTTATTATTTTTTTGTACAGAACGCTTGATTCAAAATCATTGTTGAATAATTTATTCATCACAAAAATTGTGTTATTTCATAAATGCATTATATTTTGTCTTATGTTCCATATTTTACATGTCCTACATGTTATCAACAAGAACCCTCAAAAGCAATCCTTTAATCCATTGATTTTATCCGAATGAAATTCTGTTATAAGGGAGACAGATTCTCCCACGATCCAAAATAAACATTTTAGCCTAAGTTACTGTAATAATATTCCATTTTTAATTTTTGTCTTCACCTTATGGAAAGCCCTATAATAATCAGCTTCAATTCACTGCCTTTTTCATAGCTTTTTAAATCACGTTTTTAAATTTTTGTAATGAAAGTTTTGAAGGTTGTGAACAAATAAAAAATAGTACGGTAATTTCTTATCAATAATGTTGAATTTTTTTATCGAAATAATCAAGATCTTAGTTTTTGTCAAATGTCATAAAATTAGATTGTAAAATATGGCATGATTATATTTCATCTTGCTATCATGATGGCAGCATCTTGAATAAACCCCTTTCAACAATTCATATTTCCAATTCTAAGAAAATACGTTTCAGTAAACAAATCTTTCAACTCCTATTAATTGATTCAAATTCACGTTATCCTCAAAATCTAATTTCACTATATTCAAAAAAATCTTAAGATTTCTCTTGAATATCTGTGACAAAAACACATAAAATTATTATTTACTTCATTTCAGAACAGGAAGCACTTCAAGATAGGTGTTTATTCATGATAAAGGTTTTGAAAAAGTCATAATGCATTTTGTACTTGATTTTAGTCTTTAAAATCAATATGAGATAATATTGATTGATTTTCCAACTTATTCAAGACCAAGTCATGTCATAAAATAATTGTATTCGATCCCTTCAAAAACCTTTAGAAATCAAGCTATGGGAAACCAAATTTTGCATATCAGTGAACTTGTTCACAATAAAGGAGACAAAAAAAGAGTCGGCCGTTACAATCTAAGTAAATTAATTTATTCATAAATCAACAGAATAGTTTTGTACAGTATCAGATTGTAAATATTGATACATAATATAAATATATATCATAATCTATTGTTAGTCAATTGTTCTGTAAACATTGTACTTGTGACAAATATAATTAAATTAATATTTCTCTTTTTGTACGTCTGTTTTATCTTATTTCTCCCCAAAATTTACCTATTAATTATTGCAAAGTAATATACTAGGTTTAAGTTTATTAACTGTGAGCTTATTTCCAGCTCAATATAGCAGGCGGGTCTAATGAAACATTCTGTTATCATAACACTCAGACTCATTTTTGATACTTTGAATTCAAACACAAATAAAGTTGCTTTTCGCGATTTCTGTGATCGCTTACACTTGATAAACTACAGTAGGCCTAGTACCGTATGTTTAATTATTTATTTATTTTGGAAAAAATACATATTTGAATTACAAAAACATGTCAAAGCAGAGGCTCATAAAATCTTGTTATTGGACTCAACAGTTTTTTTTTTTGTGTTCAACCCAACATTAGGCTATATGCACAAGCCGGATGTGAACAAACAAATAAAAGGCCAGCTATCAAAGTTATAGAAGTATTATTAAGCTATGTAATATTCAAAACACTTCTAAAATCGTCCATCTACAAACTGAAAGTACATAAATGGTTCAAAAAGTGAAGATAGTATTGCAGCAATGCGAAACAGCTATACGGTAATATGAATACAATACAATATATAATACAAAACAATATTTCAAATGTAGCACAACATTGATACTATACATCCAGACTTCAGTTAGACTTGAACAAGTCCATCAGTTATATTCAATTATATTCATGCTACAATAATGGTATACTACGTGGCAGAAGAAGATGATGGATCCACATCAAGTGATAATCATATTAATAAATTATTATTATTATTATTATTATGCATTCCTCAAGCAAACAGCAACCAGCAATATTTCTCCTACTCTGAAAACAAAAATGCTGTTCTTGTACATTATTCTACAGTCAACATTCAAGCAGAGAACTATAAAACTCCGTTTATTTCAAAAGTACTTTCTACTCTACACAGAATATAGCCTGCATTAATTTGTAGTCGAGGATTATTGGTTGTGCTTTACAGCTAGCAGCCTGAAGAATACCCCCTTGAATTACATCCACATTACTTTCCATCCCCAATCATCTTTGCGGCGGCGCGCTGGGAAAGTAATCACGTTTGTGACAAGCAAACAGAGGCGAAAAAAGGCATTCAGACATCGTGCATACAGAAATTGGCTGTTTGTGTATTACTTGGTCGCGTGGCAAGGATGGGATGGTCTCTACAAGTGGTGATGGATTGTTATCTGATCAGCATCGTACAGCCACTGACTGCTTTTCCTTTCAACACACGTTGATCGATTGCGTGTGCCTGTGTGTGTGCGTACGTGTGTGTTGCTACTCATCTTGTGTCAGTCAGACCACACGTGTCGGTTAATCCCTGACTCAAAGCTCCAACTTTGATCGGCAACTGTCAACAAGTACTACACCATAGTTGTAAACGGTATTTCCTCCTGTTTTCTCCCTCATCACGAATCTCTATTTTTGTCAAGTTAGTTCAAGTCACATCAGTGGCGCCTCCAGAGGGTCGGCTGCGGGTAGGTCCGGGCCTACCCAACATTTTGGTAGATATTTCAAAATTATAATAATTAAAAAAAAATCATGAATAAGGAAAGATACGTTCAATATTATCAAGTGATTTAGCTAAAATTTGCAACCGTGTTAGTTTAAGATAAGATTGTCATTGACCACACTGGCAGCATTGCAATAACAACATGAAATAAAATGCTGAATTCTGAAGTGAGTATTATTACTGTGGTGTATGATTAATTTTGATTAGAATAGAAAAATTATTTTCTATTAAATAGTCAGATAATATGCAATAAATGTTTTCTTTAAAAAAATTATTCTATTTTTATAGCGTGTGTCTGGCTCCAACAATTTTCAAGGCGCATCCATATAGCACAAGATATAAATATTGAATGTTACATTCAAACCATTTAAAAATCTTGAAACCAATAAATAATAATAGGAATTTTTATTACTCAGTACACTTATATTAGAATAAATATTATTAGACCTACTATCACAAGGCATTAGTAATGAATCATTGTTATAATTTTGGTATGTTTATTTTTAAATTGTTTAAATAATGTGCTCATATGGGTTTAACTTGGTCAATTACTTCTAAGCATTATTCAACAAAGTCAATAATGCCCTAAGCAATAATGAAATATGAATATTACTCATTTATTTACCTACCTTATTTACTTAATAGGCCTACCTTGAGTGTTTATAGAAATGTCCTCAAAAAGCATTAAAGCTCACTAATTTGCATTAAAATTTTAGAAATTTTCCGGGGAAATTGTTGTTTAGTATGTATTTCAACACAGATAATTAACAGTTTTTAGTGAGGAATAGCTCGACCCATGGCCGTTATTTGATTGATCAGCCGGTTTGCCTGACATTTTTGGTCATATTATTGATAGGCCTTCATTACCGCGTATTCAGTTTTATGAAATAGAAATATGTACGGTAGCCTATACTGTATGTAGCCTCCACAACTAACTTAGGTGTGGCCTATTACTGATGTAGCCTATATAGGCTACAAATAAATACATATCTCCAATATTAATTTTTGAAATTGTATAAATAACAATAATTGTATAAATTTGAATTGTATAAATATAAATTATATACGGTATATTTATATTATAATATAGAAAAGTTCTACAACATTGTTGTTGACAGTTCAATAACATTGATTATTTAGAAAATCATTCTATGCATCTCAACTTGGATAATATCTATTGATTTTAACTATTCATTATTCCTTTTACACAATTTTACAGCTTATTTTCCAGAGAAATTCACTACTTTTTGTCTGAAAATACGTTTTTCGTCATGAATATCTCTCCATGATACAGTTATCACTCATGGAGTCATCACTCCATGCTACAGAAATGGCATTCATCAATGCTTATACAATTTTCAAAGAATATCTTCTGTCAATGGACCACCACAGTTTAGATAGGAGGATTACAGCCCGGCTTACAAGCCCAAAGATTACAAACGCGGATGCATTATTATTAGTGTATTTTCCTACATTGGAATCAGCACCGATGATGTGTAAAACAGATAAAAGCTGCTGAAGAGTGACTAGAAAAAATCTTTAGGATTTTTATCACCACCCTTTTCAACCAGTGAGTGCGTCCAGAGATAAGCCTTTTGCTCTTCCTCGTTCATTCTCTTTCTCTATTCTCTGTCACCCTCTTTCTCTTGTCTCTTTCGCCCTCTTCATCTTGTCTTCCTCCCTCTCTTTTAGGCCTTGTTTGATGTCTGTCATCGCAGCCGTCAATGTATGTCAGAGCTGACACATCCCTCTTTAGAATCATCAATGCAGAGCTACACTATATAATATACATGCTGATTGTAACCCTCTTCTACTCATAATACAGGATAAATTTTTATAGATCAATAGCGATATCATAGTATTTATATCAAGAATGGAATAGCAAAGTTTAAAATCATATAATAAAATAATAATGCAAGTTCAATTTGAATTATTTCAAGTATTATTAATATTCTTCCATCTACAATAATTATTTTCTTTATTTCCATTTTGAGCACTTTTGAAATACAAATATGGTATTAACTGCTCAGTAGGCAATATACGGGATACGTTAACGTGAAGGTAGTAAGACAATGGAATTGAAAAATCCTAAAAGAACTATAATTTAAGTTCATTATAATTATAGCTCAGTTGATGCAATTACTACATTTTTATTGAATTAAAATTGCAAAAAATAAAAGTAGGATGTGGCTGTGTCTGATTTCTCGTTGAGAGCGGTTGCTAAGTGATCGTGAGGTCAAGTCACGAACATTCAAGATCGCTCTTGGATGGGTGACCGACAAAAAATAAGGCGAGATAGAACCAAAGACGATAGGAAACTATTAGTATAAGTATAACTATAACTATAAGTATTCTAATTGTCTTTGATAGAACATATCCGTAAGGATCTCCCCACCGATAAAAAAGCCATACGAATATATAATTATTCAAATATTAAAAAAATAAAGTACGATTTACAAAAATAAAATAGAGTTCAGTATGTGCTTTAACAGCAAAAATGTACCTACATGCTGGGCGTGTATAGGCACACAAAAGTACACAATATTAGTATTTATCACAGTGTTATACGAAAAAATTTCCCTCTTTAATGAAATCAATTTCTGATCACTATACCATGTATAACGTAGACTGTTACATGTATTTACAAAGAACGCAGGTTTCATACAATTTTTCAAGAAAATGCATTTTTAGCCAAGACAATAACATATAATAGCGAACCAACAATTCAATGCTCCATTAGCCTATTTAATTAGGCTAGGCGTACACCGGTTAGTCAAGACAAGACAAGACGAGATTAGTCACAGTAATTCACATAGATGCTTATGAAGCAGCACACACCGATGCAATTACTAATCGGTGTGTGTTGCTTCATAAGCAACTTTGTGAAGTACTGTAACTAAACGTGACTGATCTCGTCTTGTCTTGTCTTGACTAACCGGTGTACACCTAGCTCAAGACCCATGCATCTCGAAACCAAGTCTCATATTGTTGTAATCTGAGTAACCAAGATACCATTCAGATGTCTCGGTCTCAGCCAAGAACACATTATCAGTGTACACAAAGTACGTCTTACGGGAGCAGTTCACCGCGGTGTAATAATCACTGTATCAATTTGTGGTCTTATCTGGGCCTAGGCGCGGTCTGGACAGGTATACGGTATGCGATGTGTACACCGGTAAACGGTATTCGTTACACATACAAAGCCAGCCCAGCAGGTGAGATAAGGTAGGTTTGCATGCACAGAGAGTGGTAAGTAATAGTGATTACATAATGCATTAAAGAGATTTTGAAATGTGCTAAGGGCCCTCTTAACGACAGGCATGGGATGCATCTGGTGATAACAGCAGGTTGATAGGGGGAGGGGGTGCTCCTTGGAGTGCTGTATGGGACGGCTCTTGTGCTGAATACGCAATGAAGACGGTGCATGTCGTCATCTTGTCGATTCTATGTGCTTCTTTATGCATGTCCTGTCTCTGTTACGCTTCAAGAACAATATTTTTCAAATGATCAGTATCTCGTTTTTTCAATATTGTAGAATAAACATTACATTTAAAATGCATTGTGAATAAAGTTATTATTAATTTTGTAATTTTGTGGGTTGAGTAGAACTTTGTCACAGCATTGTATAAATTGAACAAACTACTTTCAATATTTTCAAATGATCAGTACCAGGTATCTCGTTTTTTCAATATTGTAGAATAATATATTATTATTTCTTATTCATGCATTGTAAATAAAGTTATTATTAATTTTTCAATTTTGTGGGTTGAGTGGAAAAAGGGGACTTTGCCCACAGTTTTTTGTACCATATTGAACAAAGTTTCGTCTGAACAAATTTCGTCTCCCGTCTTTCGGAGGAGACGAAAAGCCGTCGGTTCCGACTGCCTAAAAACAGTCGTCATCTCTCATTACCCACGCACAAGCCAAGAGCTCATGTGGGCATCACCCTCAAAAAAAAGTAATTTATCTATCAGTTTTGGTTCATGTTGAAGATCTAAGCTACGTTTCAAGAAAAATATTTTCAATACGGTATATCATAGTTTTATCAATTGAAAATATTTCCTAATAACTCAATAATTTTATCAATTGAAAGATATTTTTCAATATCTCAATAATTTTGTCAATTGAAGTTTATTTCTGCCCATGTTCTATGTGTAGCCTACTCTTTCTCTGTTCAATTTGAAACAATATTTTTTCGAATGTTTCAGTAGCAATAAAATTAGTATCAATTTATATTATTGTTTATTATTATACAGTAGTAGCAACAGTATCAATTTTAGTTCATTTCCTGTCCTCGTTCTAAGTTTGCTAAGTTTTGGTTGCGTTACAGGAACATAATTTTCTTCAAAATGGAACTACATGAATCATTTGGTAATTGGCTACCCATATTTCTTTTTTTACAGTTGGGAATGGGATAAGAAGACCTCTAACCGAGCTAGAACTCAAAAAATAAAATGTTGGAATGTACTCTTTTAAACTGTCTTATTTCATCTGTTTCACACAATCTCTCCAAAATCTGCAAATAAGTATAAGTATAAGTTAATGATTAGCCATGAATTTTTTTCTGGTAATGTTTCGTCTCTGTTATGAAGATGTACCTGTTCAAGGTAAGTTTAAAAAAAAGAATAATCTCACTGTCATAGAGACGTTTTTATGCGATTAAATTCAATCCAATGAACGTCACACTTCTTCTGAATTGCAGCTTTATTTATTCATTTATTAATACGCAAGGAGGATAGTACAATTATTATAATTTAAGTCTTTTATGTTTTATCCTTGTATTCTACTTAGCATGGAAGGTCCCTCGAACTTGGCTCACACTGAATTACAACTAACAATACAACACAATATTGGAAATATACTAAACAAATATATTCGCAAAAACCAAGTTGGTAGAATGTACGCTGTGATACAGTGAAAGCCTCTAGCGAGTGTAGTTAAATTCAGAATTAAATTGGAGTATCGATTAAAATCTTGGAATGTAGAACTATAAATTCACTTTTTTCTAGCAACATACCATGATTGGAACTAATTTATGATTAATAAAACCGAAAATATTTTCAAACGTTTATTGGTCAAACAGTAACAATTTTCAGCATTTTTCATCAGTGTATATTTACAAAAAAAACTAAAACAAATATCACAGAGTTATTTTTAAAATTAGATTTTTCCAATACTTATTTACACTCCAATATATTCTATTTTTACACATTATATAACAATAGTTATTCACCTTTTAGTAAAAACCTGATTGAGTAAGCGTGTACAGTACGAACAATATAACAGTATCGTATGATACAATGATCATTTAATTATTACTGAATCTTATAACAATATTCAACAGTTATTAGTGTTTTTTTAAAAATGTGTAAAATGATGACGTATGTTGAAGTATAGTAGGAAATATCTGAATTTCTAAAGCCTAGCTTATAAACATTCCAATGATTGATAATTAAATGCACTACACCGCTCGAAACAAAAATTAAATAAAAATCAATTGGAAATTGAATAAAGACTAGACAAAACTCTGAGAAAAGTGAATATTGAATATTCACATCTGATCACCAGTAAAGGTACTGATAATTGATATGATATTATAATAACCTGACTGATTATTTATATTATTTCAAGCGATGTACACAAACTTTAACTGCAAATTTAAGCTGCACAAATTTGAACGATTTATTTTCACTCAGAATAAATGTGAAATATAAACGTTTACTAACAACAATAGCATGTGAAATAGTACAATAATATAAGTAAAAATATAATAAGGCAAATATGAGAAAAATATGAGCCCTCATTCAAAGAAACTCTTTTACAATTCGGCAGTATAAATAAAATATCAAGATATTTTCAAAAATAACAGTAGGAACAACTAATACTTGATATGAATTTATTTATATAATGATATAATCATGAGTCATGATTAAGAATGCTTGTACAGAATCGCTTGGGAATAAAATAGGAGCTACAACAAATGGAAGCTCAAGTTCATTTAAAATCATTTTAAATGGGAAAACTTGGAAGTTTTAAAATAATTATTTCTTAAATATCACTTCCAACAGTATATCCTAACCTGAACTTGATAAAATTCAGATGAGAGACTCATCTAGCTTAATCCAGTTCACTTAGATCTAATCTAACAGATTTATTGCCAACAAGTATTCAAACAAGTACATTTTTTAAAGTGAACGAAAATTGAACTCATAAAAACTACGTATTTTATGGAATTTAACCAAATTATGTTATAGTTCCCATTTTTCTCTTCTCAAAGGATATGAGAAGACGAAATGATAATTTATTTGATTTAAATGAAATAAAAATTTATCTGATTGGAATGAAATCTAAATAAATGAAATATCAAAACTTTAGCAATTGTTACTCAACAAAAAATCATGATTTCAATATCTTATATTGATACAACCATTATGAAAATTGCTTGTATAAAATGTTTTTTAATTTCTTAAAAATACTTTAGTATACTCATGTTACCGGTAGCTTATTTCTCAATTTACACCAATAAGTGTGAATATTGACGCTTCAATAAAACAGTGTAGGCCCAATGTTCTAGCTAATAATCACAATTCAACTCAATATTAATCAATATTTCAAGGTAATTATCAATACACAGTTCTTCATAATTATGGTCAGTCGAAAAAAATAACTAAGAAACAAATAAATAAGAAATAGGATTCAGAACAACTTAAACAATTAAATTAAGTAGTTGAGAGAAAGAGAATAAAAGAATAGATGTATCAATAGGCACAAACTCAACTAATAGAATATTATTAGGATATTATGAAGTTTGAATATTCATTCAACGGTGCATCCTTGAACATTACCATACCAGCCAAGGAGGTTGTTTGACTTCGTGAAATCCGATGAAAGTCATATTTAGTGGAATATTTATTACTGCATACTTCATGTCCAGTTCATACAGGGTTTTTCTAATCATGAACCTGTAATTGGAACAAAAGAAACAATTAACTTAATATTCACTAATGATTTTGAATATTGAAAAACTACAGTAATTGATTCACATTGATGCTTGGATGCGACTGATGCTTGGTTTCTCTCAACTATCAATGATATGCATTTTCAGTGTAGGTTTCATCACCTCACAAGCCATATGTTCAATTCAATGTCACATTATTGAATGGACTTTGATGAAAAAATTGATCGTGTATGAACGCATTAAAGCCGCAGTTACATTGAATAACAAATAAAGTTACACGAGCATAATTGATGAGAAAACAGTTCAACAAAACAAATTACCCATTTAAACCCAGAAGGAAAGCAGCTGGAATTTGAGGATTCCTGTTCGTATTGTCGTCAATCATTTCAATGTAGAATGAGTCATCCGATTCGTCGTCATCAGTGATTATCACGCCAATAGCTCCAGCTTCTTGTGCTCGAATTGTCTTACTCAGAAACGAGCATTGTCTGGAAAAATAAAATTGAAACTTGATAAATTTGCATGTCTCAATCTTTTAATGATAAGCCTATTATAGAATTAGTAATAAATTGGGTTTTTAAAACTTTGGGTCTGGAAAAAGAATATTGAAACTTGATAAATTTGCATGTCTCAATCTTTCAATTTTAAGCCTATTAGGCCTATAGAATTAGTTTGAGTTGATTTTTTAAAACTGAGGACCTGGTCACATACGATTGTGGTTTGCTTTAATTTACTTCACTTCACTAGAAGAGCTACTTTGATTGTGGTTTGCTTTACTTCACTTATATAGATTTATATAGATTTACTATGCAATTAAGTGGAGTGAAGTGAAGTAAACCAAAGTAGCTTTGTTAGTGAAGTGAAGTAAAGTAGAGCAAACCACAATCGTATGTGACCAGGCCCTTAGAGTTTTAGTCGCAATAGTTTACCATTATTTTATGTAACTTGTTTTGCACAAAGGCAGGCTGATTTCATCAGTTGAGTAGAACGGTTGATAAGACAAGATAAGTAATTATTTTAAATATTAACTTGATTCTGTAATCAGTACAAAGTTAAAATGAAGTATTGATGTAAACTTATCTAGCTGAAAGAATGTGATTGTTCATAGGATGTGAAATTGGATGATTCGGCGAAGCGGAACACCCGAAAGGGTCTCCCCGCTAATAAAAACCATAAGCATGATAATAGGATGTAATGATGTCACTCAATTGTTATTCCGAACGTGCACAAGAATACTGAAGCTAAATTATTCCTTGATACAACTTAGCTGAATTCGATTCAATTATTATAATAAAGAATAAACTTCGTTCAAGATTCATGAAAATACTAGTCCATTACTTTTTGAAATAGAAAATTGTCTTCAAAATCAACTAGAGATTCTAATGGTCTGAAGGTGTTGTTCCTATTTTAAAGCAAGTATTCAGATGTGAAAAAGATTAATAGTAGAAAGAAAAAACGACCAAAATTAAAAGACTTACCCTCTTTCAATAAGAGCAATGTTTCCTTCAATGTCCTGGGCATTATTGGGAAAACTACATCCGTCGCTTGGCTCAACAGGAACAAGAAGCGCACCTTTCTTGTAGAATGTATCATTCTACAACAAAAGAAAAATATTAATCCCTAATCAATACTAAAACATAAGTTAAATACCAGAAATATGATATAGCTACAGTGCGCGTGATTAGTCTGGGCACTTTCTTGGCCTTGGCAGGAGAAAGCCTTGGGATGGAGAGCGGTGAGTTTATCGAACATTCCTAAATATATCGGCCTGCCCATCGCGGCAGCCGTAATAGCGTTGGCTGGCCGACGGCTAGTAGCATCAGAGAGTTAAGTGTCCAAACTAATTGCGTGCACTGTACATGGAGGATAAGTGATAGAAGAGGAACTTAAATTTTATTCTCAGTGTTTGTGAGATTTCACATACTTCAGATATTTAATAAGGTTTGTTTTGAGTCGCCGTCACTTTAGAATGATCGATTCAATAGTATTATAATGTTATTTTTACAGCTACTAAGAAATGCACTGGAAGGGTGATAAGTCCATATCGCCCATTTATTTGAAACCGATGATAGAGATTTTTTCAACACATTTGAAGTTATTGCAAAGAATTCAGAAGGGATACAAGTTAGATAAATAGGTGCACTAAAAAACCATTTATCAAACGGACAAAACCTCTTAGCAGTAGGGAGAAGATTTTTCATACCTTTTATTTTCATTCATAAAATAAATGTTTGATTCTAGATCCTGATTTCAGGTTTGAACTTGAGAAATGACGAAGCCCAATGAATTACAAAATGATATTGAGATAAGTTTCTGAAGAGAATGAGCAACAACTTTGGGAGATAATTACAAAATAATCCCATTGCTTTTTGCTGTAGGCCAACAGTAAGTTGACTTATTCTTAGTAAGAGCATTTCAGTTATGCTCTTTTTTCTGCGGGGGACAGTTTTCGAAACAAAATAAATAAATTGTTACTGAACTGTAATACTCCCACCCGCAAACAAGGGTTTTATCTTTCTGCTGGTTAGTACCTGTTTCATTCATTTAAAAATTTCTATTGCTGTGTTTTAGTAATTATCCTTGTAAGCAAAATTATTTATTATCACTTATTTATTTGTAATTTACAAATACATATATATTTTTTTTCCTTTGTAACATATATTTGAGGAGATTAGTTAGTCCTATGTATGATTTTCATTGATATAATATTGTTGATTCACCATCAATGACATGGATTGATAATAAAATAAAAAGTATGTCACTATAACGTACTTACAAAAGTAACACCAAAATCCTTAGCTGGTTTAGCACGATAAGTGAAACCCAATTCTTCAGGGTCGATTATCTCAAAAAATATATCACCACTAATTAATTCTACAGATGATATTCCATCATTCCTCGTTAATTTTACTGAAAAATAAAATTGAATTGTGAATTTAAAATAAGGAGCGAAACATAGAATATTCATAAAATATGAAGTTCATTGAATCAAGACGACAAATATTCAATTCTATTTATGGGCCTATAAATACACACATTATATTATACATTTATTTTCAAATAGGCAAACAGGCTTTTAACTCAACTTATTTTCAAGAAACCAAAGTTTCTGAAAAACAGTGTGTATTTAAATAACCCATTGAGGCAAATACTCCACCTTCAAGCTCCAAATTATTGAAAAATATACTAGTGAATTACAATCTCAAAAATTCGATACGACAATACCTTGGAAACATTCATGTGTTAGAGTGAATGTACCTGTGAATCAAGGTTTGTAGAGACCTACATACCTTGGAACTCTACATACCTTGCCTGTGAATGACTACTTCTTACTTTCTTTTCTTTTTTTAATTCGTCTCTTTGGGCGCATGCTCCGTGCATTGTCACTTTAAGGACAGAACATTTATAGTAATAATAATAGGTTATTTTCCAATGCTTGACCAGCTTATTAATTAAAAAAGTTAGATTATGACTGTCTTTAAAAATCACATGTTTTCATAAGCTACAAGCTAGAATCAATAAATCATAAGAATATGTATCTTAAAAACATTAAAATCAATTTTCCAGTTACCTTGCTTGGGTCTTCCCCTAAATCACTAGTTGACAGCGAGCAACAAGCATAGACAATTTCAAACTAGAACTGAATCCGCTGGCTTGTTTCTGTGACAGCTAAGAGTGAGATGACAAGCATGATTCACAGTTTCTAGTAAGCTCTTCATTCATTGGCAAATGTGAATGGAATCTTTATCATGATTTTTTAAATGAAAACGTCATTCACAGGAGCCCGGTCAGACACAGGTGCATTCACCCCAAGATTATTAGACAGAGACTTTGACAGTAATTACTAGACAGAGACTTTGTCTAGTAATCTTGCATTCACCCTATGATATTGTTTACTTGAATGGACATAACCTTACCTTCACTTTCTGCCGTCATCAGAACATTAAATAATGCCGAAACACCAAATATAAACGCTGTCAAGATCTTCATAATGAGGTCCTCCTCCACAATAAGGAAATCAAATATTAGTATGTTTCTGAAATAAATAAGCCTATGATGGTGTTAAAATAGAGAACAAAGCATGCAGCAACAAGAACTTAAACCACATTTGACAGCGTATTTACAACAATAATAATCTCATCATTCACGTCAAGATGACAAATTTTTCACCGACATTTATAGGAACCTAGAATATTAATAAAAGTACTCTACTGTAAAAGAGAAACAGTTATAAAATTCTTTTAGGTTAGCTTAGAACTAGCTTTTGAATCTGACCGTGGTGGTTTGATGGAACCAACACAGCTGGCTGGCTTGAAGCGTGGCCAACGTTGAACAAGGCCAGGGTAAGAATGATCAATGATGTTACTGCTATGCGTCACACAATAGGATTGTGTATTTCACGTTCTATAGAACATAGAACAAAGAAGAGATAGAAAGGGCTGCTCCACCTCTAGACGTTTGGAAGACTGAGCCCTAGTCGGGCAAGAGATCTAAAGAGATTCTTTTCTAATTACATTTCTTTATTATTTATTTTATTGATTACAATTTCCTAAGCCGTGACAAGTCAAAGTTGAACTTTCACAACAAGCACAATTTTATGATTAATATCATTAATCAAGTTACATTTACAGAAAGCGAATCCAAGGTTTATAAAATATATAAAAAATTCGATGTCATTTTGCTAGCTGACTATACCTATGACTACCGATATATTGTGAACAAACAAAGCTGACGTTTGACTCTCAGCCCCGCCTCAATTTTTGGAATCACTGCACTTTCTTTTCCAGGGGCCCTTTCCATCTCGTCTTTGTTCTATGCTATAGAATGATTACAGTGATATCCATTCAATTTGACGCTTGGCATTAAATGGATAGATTGATAGATAGATATTATTCCTTTGCCATCGTACTCTACAGTCATCAGCAATGTCAAGAAATGATATCTATTTATCTAATGTCAAGCGTCAAATTAAATTAATGTCACTGTACACTAATAAATATGTCAGGGAATGGTTCTATTACACATCAGTTCAATGGCCCATAGACCCTTGTATCAAAATATCTTATTAAAATAGTAGTTGTTCTATGTACCATAAACTCTATCAGTTTATTTTAGTATTCAATGTAAAATGATTCTATGGACCATAGACCCACTTTCACTTATATTTGAAATAATTCATTCTGGATTTATGGTCCATAGAACCGCTTTTACTTATTTTCATTTACAATTCATTTTGGGTCAATGGTTCTTAGAGCCAAATGCTTAGGAAAATCTTGATATATTTAGAAGGTTCCATGGACCATAGAAACTCTTGTATTTCTCTAAATCGTAAAGGGTCTATGGACCATAGAACTGATGTGTAATAGAGCTTCCCCCATATGTCATTAGTTTTATTGAATGAAAAAGGAGAGGAGTTTTCAGTATTTGTATTGTATGGCCGTATGACGCCTAGCGGTGACATCATACTTGCCCAGGCCTTGTTCATTGATGGCCCCGATCCAGCACCTATGAATAACAGCTGATCTACAAACAGCTGTTATTACAAGTAAACAACAACATCAGAATCGGATATGATTTGAAATGACTTATGAGGTTATGAGTGACTCAAACCCTCAAATGACACTTTTTCTGGAAGGAAGATTATGAAGAATTTTGGGTATTACAGTTTTACTTAGTGCAATTTGGTAAAAAACGTTCATTCAACTACCAATAACCAATTTAAATGAGCGCTACTTCAGTACAGTGTTAGTATTATTTTATGATAGTGCGATTTACATTCATTTACTTGACTTCATCAAATTTATAGTCAATTATTATTATTTTTTATATTTATTATCAACCCATTTCTTTTGGAAACAATGTTTACTTTTTCTTCTGTCCGAGTCTAAAAATAACGTTTATTGAGAATTAAACTTTATCTCCTTACCAATAAGGCCTACCACTATCTTTGTACAAAATTAACATTACCTTCCATGTTCCTATCTACCTTGTACAATAATACGAATATTTCCTCCAAATAATAACGCCATGCTATGATGATTACGCATGATAATAACGCATTCAACAATGATTACAGGTTCCACATTTGAAGTCGAATCTGTTGTCAGCGTTGCCTTGGTTACGTTTGTTTACAATTCGCGATTATTGAACTGCAACAGACGGTAGTTTAGTAGGTAGCAATCTCCATTGGGTACTTGTTTATATATGTTCTTATCTCCAGTATTGTGAAGGATGTTTGGTTTTTTTAATTCTATGAATTAAATACCGGTAGCTGACCTGTAACTCGAATTCTACTACAAAATTCGAAAAATAAAACATTGTCAGTGAGACTTGAGTCATGGTAAGGATGTTGAGGGTGGAGATAAGTTTTGTTACAAGTGGTGATTCTTCATAGGTCATATATTATTGTGTGGCTCATCACTTTTTGCTTGTTGGGCCAGTGGCTTAAGCTAAATTTCATTTTTAATGTTGTTCCAGCTCCAAATACTATTGGCACAATTGAAGATATTTACTCAATTTTGTATCATAATAATTAGATATTTATACTTGTAGGATTTTCCATGGTTTATTTACCGGTCTAGCCCAGTTGCATAGCTGAATTTAGGTGCCGCATGGCAATGTCCATCTATTCCAAACTTGGTCATGCTACTTTGCTTCTAATGCCTCTAAAGCCAGTGAGGATTGAATATGTTGATATAACTTGAGCTCTTTTAATTATCTACCAATTTTATAAATTACGATTTATTTGACAAACTTGGATTCAATCTACATATTTCGATTACTTGTCTAATCTCAGATATCTCATATAGGCTACTTATCTCGATTCTTCTTTGCAGCCGCCGAAAAAGAAAGGTGGAAAAAGCGCCAAGGGTGTGAGAGGCAGCGGAGGAATAATAGATGGCGTCTCGACAACAGAAATGTCTCGCGAACAGCTGGAGGCGTTTGCGACGCGGATACGCGAGGAGCTGGAAAGAGAGAGGGAAGAGCGCAACTTCTTTCAGCTGGAGAGAGACAAGCTGAGGATCTACTGGGAGATCACCAGGCAACAGCTGGAGGAGAATAGAGCTGCGTTGAGGTTGGTAAAAGTGCTGAAGAAAAATTATCTTTAAGGCACTACTCACACTCTTGTATACTCAAATCGCGAAGCGACTGGATACTCAGCGACTCTGAGTCTTTTTAAATGTTGATGTTCAGACAATACTGTTGCACGGTCGTCTGAGCGTCATCATTTGAAAACACATGTTTTTTATCCAAGTCGCTGAGTATCCAGTCGCTTCCCGATTTGAGTATTACAAGTGTGAGTAGAGCCTTAGTAAAATTTCAAAACTATAAAGAAATAATAATACTTGGGAGTAGTTGGGGTCCGATCTCACTAGGCGTCGAATCTGCGTTATAAGTAGAAACTAAACCTTAAAAAAAATCAATTTTCAATCTTAAATAATAGATTCATTTTCTAGTCCTTTATGTTTCATAATAGTTAAATAGTACCTTTTCTTATGTAAATGTCCAACAACCACAAATCAAACTGAATGTAATAACACAGATAGTTTTTGTTAGTCTATGTTAATACATAACTCTATGGATAAGAATAATTCATTAATAAATAATTAGTGTGAACAGAGATCAAGCATGTAAGAAAATAATATGTGTATTTCTGGGACAAAAATTCAAAACTATGTTCTCCTTATGTTTCTTTCACGAGTAACACAAACTTCTAGAATTATGATACAATTTTGTCTTAAAATTCTAATTCTAAAAATAATTCATTCCTCAGCAATAAAAACCTCAAAGTCAATTCAATTACAAAGTCTGAAACAGTTTTTTTTCTTTTTAAATGAGGTTCTGGTATTATGGAGATACTTCAGCAAAAGCGGAAGAGTACCCAAGGGTCAGTAGCTAGTGATCTTTAATACCTTTAATCTCAGTCGGGCGTTCAAACTGTTCAAAGCTCATTAATTTCATTGAATTGGATGAATAATAATTTGATCGAGTACAGATGCCTCAAGAACTTCTAGCTCTACATAGTCAAAATGTAGAGGTAAATTCTGTATCGGTGAATTAAAATATTTTTATACTCTATACTCATTGTAGAATATAGTTCATGAACTGAATGTATGACTGTTTTTTTCACAGAAATAAAAACCGAGCCATTGAAGAGGCTGAAGAGAATCATCAGGAAGAAATCAAGATTCTCAAGCAGAAAGTGAAGCATTTGATGTATGAGCATCATAGCAACTTGTCCGAACTCAAAGTAAGATTGCTAATTTTTTTCATTAGAAAACTTGCCATGTTTCATTATAAAAATGAAACATTTTGAAGATAATTTATAATCAGACATATTTCATAGTAATGATTGCTATAATGTCAAATTCGTTCTCATGTTCGAAAATCGATTTTCAAATCATTCACTAATTTAATTCGAATAATTTGAATGTAGAATTATGGGACGTTCAGTTATAGTAGGCCTACATAGTCTACTATGGTTTGTTCATATTTGCAAGACATAAAAATTGTTTAGATTTTATTGGGTGTGTGTCAAAGTCTTTATAAAAGAATTAATGTTCAAATTTCTCTTTTCAGAATGATCCTTGTTCATGAACACAACATTATTATCGCCTACTTAGCTTTCAAATTTCAAAGTTGTTTTGAAATTCGCAATTAATTCTCATGTCCGTGCTAAGTATTTCTTTCAATGAAACAACTAGGTTATTACCAATTTAATTTTAAGAATGTTTCTTACATTGTAATATTTCACATAGATTGACTTTCTAGATAATGTTGCCTCAATTTTTATTATAAATAAAATGGATAATATTATTTATAGAATTATAGTGCAGTAGATATTCTTTCAAGAAGACCTCAATTCAATCAAATCATAATTATATGAATATGAATTTATTTTACTCTTCAATGAGCTATCATTTGAAAAATGATTTATACAACGTTATCAAACAGTGTCTTATACAACATTAGCAACATAAAATTGAAATGAAAACCATTTTCTTCTATAACTATTGTAATAGAGTTAATTTTTCACAGGCTGAGCAGATGGTCACACTGAAGCTGGCTGAGGAAGCCCATAGTGAACAAGAAGTTGAACATCTTGAAGACAAAAAATCTCTGAAAAGTCAACTTTCTGAGTTGAAACTGGCTCACAACGAAGAATTGAAAGACCTCAGATTGGTATGATACAGTTTGATCTGCCTGTTTAACATCATTACATTTTTTATTAATGATTTTTATTTGTGTTACTGTAAATCTCATCCAATGAAATAATAACCTTGAACTGAACATATGATTTAAAAGGTACACACACTCCAAGGTTACTATACAGATAACTATATATAACTATACTATAGTAACCTTGCACACACTCTAGGTGTGCTTTGTTATAGCGCAGCAAACCATATGTATGTCTAGTGTATCTAGCTAGTAAGAATCTTGTAATCAAGCTTTTTGGTTCATGATACGGTAAATAATTATTATTTCTATGGAATAGAATCTGAGGTAAAATTTGGTGTGTAAAAATGCGTTTTCAATTACTTTACACATTATTAACGCAATTTGCGATACTTTACCAAACACAATTAGCGTCAGATTATATTAGATCAGAAAAGAATTTATGTTTCCCTCTGATTTCTCTGCAACAGAAACATAACGAGGAAATCAACGAAATTCGCATTGATTTTGCACACCAAATCGACACGTTGGAAATGAAGTCAGATGAGCGTTTGACGGCCTGTAGGAACCAGCTGACTTTGAATAAGAAATTGGAACTGTCCGAGCTGGAAGAACGCAAGAACAGGCAAATCGATCAGTTAGTCACTAATCATCAGGAGGCTTTCAAAGAGCTGAAATCGTATTACAGTGATATCACACTCAATAACTTGTCACTCATCACCACACTCAAGGTGAGAAATATATTTCAACTTTATGTGTTTCCCCTTTCGGCAAAGTTGATCATTGATAGATCGATGGTGGTGTTACTATCGGAACTTGTGTCTCGTTCTAATAAATAAATCTTCGACAAAAATTCTTGAATAAATTAAATTTCATAGCAATAATATTATTGTACTGCACTCAAGGAATTTTATATAGATATAAATGTTGTAAAATATCACAAATTCACACCGATTCACTTTCCTCTTATTTACTTTTAAAATTACTTTACTATATTTATTCATTCATATTTTGTAAATTTCTTGCACTCTCAATGTTTCTATAAATAATATTTGATAGTATTATTTTATAATAAATTCTTTTCTGTATCACCTGATTTAATTTGGATATAGGTAGACACATTATATGTGGAGGCGCTCATTCTAGCTAGCCTGTATTGTTTGAGTACAATTTATTTTTCGTTTGCAAAACCAAATGACATTCAAATGTTGAAAATTCACATCAGCAATTATGATTTTTCAGCATTGCCATTTCTTATTGTTTTTCGCTTTTCCAATTCATGGAATTCTCAAATTCTCAACCATGATCATGGTTTCTCAAAAGCTCCTTGATGAAGCAGCACACACTGATACAATGACTAATCGGTGTGTGTTGCTTCATAAGCATCTATGTGAAGTACTGTGACTAAACGTGACTAATCTCGTCTTGTCTTGTCTCGACTAACCGGTGTACGCCTAGCCTAATAAATATCTTGTTGAGACACTTTGTATAATATAAAATGATCAGAACTTTATTGAAATGTGTCTACTTTGTTTTAGGAGCAAATGTCTGACATGAAAAAGACAGAGGATAAGATGGAGAAAAGGCTGCATGAACTGACGGCTGAAAATAAACGATTAATTCAGCCGTTACAAGTGGCTAGGGACCAAGTGGTAGACTTACAACATCAGCTTCAATCTTACGAAAAGGATAAGATGTCACTTGTTGTAAGTTACAAGTTTACATTATACACGCTCACCCTCAATCGAAATTTTGAAATATACAAAAAAAGAAACTTATCATACTTTCAAGGTTCATTGATTGTTTGTACTAAAACGAGTATCGATAATTTTCATCATAATTTTTACTTTTCATATAAATTTCATGTCCAAACGTACCTGTAAACTGTTTAATTTTTCGTTTTATTCCACTTAATAAAGTTTCCCATCTTGATTACTTGTTTCCTGTAATGGCGTAGCTGTCTCAGCCATTACATAGCTTCTAGGCTACATTCATTCTATGAAAAAATTATTCAACATAGAGAACCATCATGAACAAGCTAGACATCATTGTCACATTGTCAGCTTCGATAAGGAGATAAGGAGACAATATGCAATACAAGATAGTCTGTCTATGTCTAGTATCTAGTTAGTAGCTTATCATAATCTATATTCTAATCTGGCTCACCTAAGAAATATAACACATTAGTAAACAATATAAACTAACTAATGGGACTGCAATGTTATCTCTTATTTTTATGAGCTGCTCCAAGAATACATAGATTTGTTTCAATTATTTGCTCTGTCAAATTACTGACTCCTGAATAATAGTCAGTGTGGCAGCCTGAATATTCATGTAAAAATTGCTGGGAAGTTAATCCATAAAAGAGTTATGCAATGCGTTCAATAAGTCGCCCACATCATAAAGTTGTGAATTAATGTATTTTATTTGGTATTATTCATTTGTTATTGCTACAACTTGGATAGACAATTATATGCTTCTATATAAACTTATTTCCAACATTCTATGTCTTACAACATACGTTCAAAATTGCTCCCTTGCTCTTAATAAGGGCATGAATTCGTTTTACGTTTGTTGACACTTGTGGATTACACCCCCAGTAATATTGTTAATCTTAGTTGTAATGTTAATTTTTAGTTCATTCAGTGTATGAGGCCTATTTTTCAAACCCTTCCTTCAAGACAACACCACAGAAAAAATTGGCGTTAAATCTAGAGACCGTGGGACCCATAACCTGCTCTTGGGAAAACGACATGCTCACTTTATCATAATCTAAACAATATTGCAGACCAATTGTTATCTGTACGCAAAATAATAAATAAAGCCTTTATTAGTTTCCAATTTTTCAATGCACTCAAATTCATCAAAATAAAATTTATAATTCTTGTTTAAAATATACAGTACCATATTCTTTCCTTCTTTATAATGAATCTATTCTAATTCCAGTCCTTGAAGAAATAGTAATGATAAAGCTCACTATGCTAATTTCAATAAAGAAAACCAATAATAATAGATATAAATTAATTAATTTAACTTATTTTCTTCAAATGACGCACAATATTGGGCTTCAAATCTCTTGTCTATATACCAGTGGTGCCATCTTTCAGTAGTCACAAAAATTAATGTGAAAACTATCCTATTTACAGGCTCTTTTATTTTGATGTGCGCGACTTGATGCACGTACTGTATAATTGAATTTCTGCTGTAAAATTTTCCAAAATTTCTATTCATCATGTCAGTATTTCTTTTTAACTTATCTGTATTGGGCTTTCTTCACTATCCTTTTTATTTCACGTATAATTTTCTTATGTTCTATGTGATGCAGAATTGCAAACGTCAGTTGGCATCGGTCACAAAGCAATTTCAAGATCTTACAGCAGAACATGATGTTCTCCAACTAGCTATGGAAAAGGTATGCCTTTCTAATTCAACTTATGTCTGATTCGCCTATCATTATTTTAGTTCCCCAATAATTCAGTTATTTCTAGCTGACATGTTAATAGAACATCATTATCATTTCTAATTTTAGAAATATTCTCCTATTATAGTAGAGTTTCCAATTACTACACATGAGTATTGCATTAATTTAAAAATGAGCATAACTATTTCACATAACATTCGTTTATGTTTCTCACTTTTATGTTCATCTTTTTCAAACATACTTGTTTGTTTTATCAAATATTGAAAATTCTTTAAACTTAGGTAGGTAATTAGTAGAAAATGATCTTCTGATATCCATCTTGATAACGGCATGTCCGAATCTATGTTTACATTAACTTTCTTCGTAATTTTAATGTGTAGAACAAGCCTAAATAGATTTGTAACACTGTGTAACACATAAATTATAATTGAGCTATTTCTACATACTTCGATACCGTTTTTTAACTCAAAATATTATTTTTTTCAGTAATAATTGAGTTACCGTACTTATTTTTAGTTGCTTTAATACATCTTTTCATTGTAATTCCAGTGATATTTCTATATTTTAATTTTCAATATTATAATTATTATTCTTGTTTCAGTAATTAACTGAATAGAATATTTTTAGCTTTTTCATTACACCTTTGCTACCTAATTTAAGTTGTTGTGGATCCATACTTTTCTCACTTGATCAAATTATAGACACTAAATTCACTTAGATAGATCTAAGTGAATTTAGTGTCTAGAATTACCTAATTTAAGTAAATATGATTTTTCAATTTCCATTATCATAAGTTT
The DNA here is from genome assembly GCA_017141395.1 of Laodelphax striatellus. Taxonomy (NCBI): domain Eukaryota; kingdom Metazoa; phylum Arthropoda; class Insecta; order Hemiptera; family Delphacidae; genus Laodelphax; species Laodelphax striatellus. The sequence continues at coordinate 9,888,420 of CM029534.1, forward strand.
TCTATCTCAGAAATCAAGTTACTGGAAATTATTGATAATTCTCAATTTCATCAAACAGGTGAAGAAAGAAAGAGATGAACTACATGATAGATTCGTGTCAGCCGTTCTAGAACTGCAGCAAAAGGCTGGTTTGAAGAATGTGCTGCTTGAAAAGAAATTGTCATCACTGGAAGAAACTTTGGAAAAGAGAGAAGTGCAGTTGGCTGAAGCAATGTCTGCTGCTAATTTAGATTCGAAAGCTATGAGGCCAATTAATACTAAACTTGAGGTAAATATAAAATTACTATGGGCACAAATGTGAATTTCAATTACTGTAATATTTGATTGCTCATAAGAGGGCTTAATATAATCGATTGAAGATTAAGCTTAACAGACCTTTGTGCTACTGGGAATATAACTTTTTGATTGATATTTATGGTCAACGATGATTCAATATTGTGGGATGAAGATTCTTGTAGCCTATAATTAATGATTATTAGTCTACCGTTTGAGCTTAGTCTAGTACCGGTATGGAAAAGTGTGTAATCATTTGTGGTTCTTGTTTTCGATTTTTGTTTTGAATGATAATTGTCAATTCAGTATAATAGTTACATGACAAATAATATTGAACTGAATACTGGATCCATTGAAATATTCAATTTTAATTCATTCATTTCAAGGATAGCCTATAATATGCTACGTATATGCTAATGCCATGTATGCTGTTGTGGTTCTTGTTTTCGATTTTTGTTTTGAATGATAATTGTCAATTCAGTATAGTTACATGACAAATAATATTGAACTGAATACTGGAGCCATTGAAATATTCAATTAATTCTATTTCGTTCATATTTCAAGGATAGCCTATATGCTACATGATAATGCTATAATTATATGCTGTATGTCAACATTATCTCAAACAGTTGATCCATATTGGCTTCTACCAAAGTATTGTTTTTCAATTTGGCGGATGGCGAATGACTTTCATTTAACGTTTCCATGGTAACGGGTGATGATCTGTTGATTTCTTTCTTGGATATGTTTTCAACATGTTATAAGTTTATATACAGTATTTATGTAAAAAAATTAATCATAGCATCACCATAACATTACTATAGAAACGTTGAATGAAAGTTATTCGCCATCCGCCAAATTGAAAAAATAGTACTATATTTGCTTGAATCATTGTTTAGCGCCCATAGTTTACGTACTAGATCAATAAATAATATTGTTGTAGACCAGAAATTAATATTTTAGAATGGTTTATATTCAATTCTATTTATTTCTGGTTCAAGGACCATGGTTTTGTAAACCATAAATAAATAGTAGAATTGGCAAAAACCTCGTGTTTTCATTTTAATTATTATGGAACAGTTCTACAATCTCAATATTGACTTTAGAATTTTCGCTTCATATTCAGTGCAACTTTTGGCTAATATTACTTACATTATCAAGTTTGATATTATTGACATTATAGCTATTTCAGGTTTGCATACCAAAACTAATTGAACCAAATTGTTATCATTGAATTAAACTAGCAAGAGTGTGCAATTCACACCTTTTAAGATAATATGTAATAGTGTTTCCTGATGATCTAGAATTTATTAATCATTGCTTTCAGAAATCATTATTTACGGCAATATTATGTTTTTTTATAGAAATGTTCAATTTTCATTTTTCAGGAGCTTCTGAATGTCAAGAACAACCAGTTGAAACAGATGGAAATCCAATTAGCAAAAGTGTGCAAAGCTCACGATGACATTCTGCTCGCCTATGAGTCGAAAATTGGGGAATTCGGTTTGACCAAAGATCAGCTCGTTCATAGACGGATTGGTGACCTAAGTGCTAGGAAAAAACAAGAAGGCGGCGATGAACTAGTCAATGGTGATAATTTGTGAGAACATGGAATTTTTGAGAAGTTTTAAAAGTGTGGGTACAAGTTTTTTGTCAAGTTGAAAGTGATATAAAAGGACAGACATTGAGTAAATAGATCGATTCTTGGTCTTTATTTTTTGGAAAGATAAATATCTTGGTCTGGGTCTTTGATTAGCAATAGTACACTACTACTTTACAGTAGTTATGTAATCTCCTGGATTTGTTATTTTAAGGTGAATTCAAAAACATGGTTCCATTGTAAGCTTGCTTGTATAGTTTACATTGAATAAGTTGGAGCAACCGCAAACAGCAAACAGTTGTCAATGTTTTTGCATCCAATTTCTGTGAACATGTTTTGTAAGATCCAACCTTCATCATTGAGTTGAACTCTCGTAGTTTAGAATGTAATGGAGTAATAGGTTGATTAATTTCTATGTAATTTGTATTGAAGTATTATACAAGTATTTGAAGTATTATACAAGACTTGAAACACATGTCAGAAAAGTAGCCTATATCAGTAAAATACTACTGACTTGTCTTACCGGTTACTTCATAACTAGAGTCTCCAAGATGTAACCCAAAAAGAAAAACAATATAAATTCAACATAAGGAAAAAAGTACGATACAAAAATATACGAAAACTAGAAAAAATGTATTGTTTGTTGACACTGCTAACAGAAGGAAATCTTTTGTGATGTATTAATTTTTTTTACAAAACAGAAACGATTTACGATTAATTTGAATAAACAATAGAATTTCTTCATAGTATCATCATAAAAAGTTTTCAATATTTTTAGTAAGGCATAATCTCATTGTTCATTTCAATCTATATAATCAGTAGTCATTTGTTTTGTAACATTATGGCAAATAAAAAATTTGATTTGATTTGAGTAAGGCGTATCCTTCATTGGGATCTTTCCTCATTTTCTTAGCTTATATCTAATCATGTTCATCTTATATCTCCTGATAATCCAGTAGATATACACTTTTTACCTGGAAAATATTCCGAAGTCTATGAAATTTTTACATGGTGTCTGGGGGTACTCTGGGATGTATATCCTGAGTTTCCCCTCAGTACCAATGCTAACTTCGAGGCCAAAAACTTCAAAATTTTCGGTATTTTCTATGTTTTTCGTGTATATCTTGTAAATTAAGCATATTTTGTGTACCATTGTGCATTACAAAGTTGTAGAGCATAAAATTTCCTAAATTTTGGTTGGTGAAACAATTTTGTAGACTCAATATCAACTGGAATACAGCCCACCAAAGTTTGAATTTTTTATTAAAAATGTAAACAAATTATTTAAAACTGAAGTTTTCGGCCCTGTAACTATTTTTACTACTATCATATTTGTTATGTAGTTATTTTAATAATTTATCAATAACAATATCTTGGAATATCTATCAACGAACCTTCCCCCCTTTCTAATTCTTGGTTAGTAATTCTTCATCTTTTGAGAATAAGATTCGGATATTGAGCATACAGGGTTGGTGAAAATGATGGAAACGGCTTAATATTTATTAAACAAAGATAATTTGACGGTAGGTGACATTTGAGATCGTACTGAAATTGAAAATACTACTTTACTGTGACTTCAAAAGTCTGGTCCGCCATCTTGAATCCGCCATATTGATTCTAACTTCATTTTATTAAATGGGAAGGTGGTCATGTTATACATGATTTCGATACAGAATTTCAAGAGAAAATTAATGGCGAAAACCGCACATCGATATGTGGAGCCATTTTTAAGATATTTCAATTATTAATCAGACGTATTAAATCGACTTCACTTACTATCTAAAAAACGGGTGAAAAAATTCAAACTTTGGTGGGCTGTATTCCAGTTAATATTGAGTCTACAAAATTGTTTCACCAACCAAAATTTAGGAAATTTTATGCTCTACAACTTTGTAATGCACAATGGTACACAAAATATGCTTAATTTACAAGATATACACGAAAAACATAGAAAATACCGAAATTTTTGAAGTTTTTGGCCCCTCCCGAAGTTAGCACAAGGTACTGGAGGGGGAAAACTCAGGATATACATCCCAGAGTACCCCCAGACACCATGTTAAAATTTCATAGACTTCGGAATATTTTCCAGCAAACCCACTTTTTTTCATTATATCGACTGGACTATGATTAATAGCCTAATATAATTATTTTCTATTGATGCACTAGTTTTGCAATATTGTAATATACCTGTGTACGCTTTAAATAGTAAAATTTGATATTTGTCCTCATCTTAGTTGCATTATTCGCTACAAGATAGCGTAAGCATTCGCTTCTCGATGTTCATAGTAAGTGGACAGAGCTGCTCATATCAAGTGAAGCTGAGAGGTATGCTCACACGATACTATGTGATAAATATCTCCTTTCCTCATTATCTATTATCCCTTTCCTTATTTTCCTTAGTACACTGGTTAAGAGGTAAAGTGGACATTAATTTCCAAACGCCGCCACGTTAGAAGAACAACAAAAGAAGAAAAAGTTTATTGCTCTTTCTTATTATCTTGAAGCACAGATAATGTAAATTATTGTGCTTGAAGCATTCAGTATCAATAAGAGAACTTATATTATTCATAAAACAATTTATGAGATTGCAAAAGTAAAATATAAATTCATCTATTTTATTCATTCCATATTCATTTAATAAATGGAATAGATTCTTTTCAGCACTTAATAACAGGAAGCTCATACCATGATATTGCTTAATCCATAATTTTTTTTTGCTGAAGATGAGCTACAATTTATATAGGCTATGTCACGAAAGTAGTCTTAATTTGAAGCAGGCTATTTTAAAACTTTCATTTGAAATATTGATCAATATCAGTAGGAGGAAGAAGGCATTTTTGACTAACTGTCTGTGTTCTCATCTCATTCCATGAGGTAAATTTACTTTCTTAAATGTGTAGTGGGCTAGGCCAGTGATGAATGCACATCCAGTTTCGTTTCAGGTGGGTTTGTTAATTTTTTATCGGGTACCTAGTGATTATGAAATGAAGCATCTATAGTCCGTGCAAACCTTAGTTTGCAGTAAGCGTTTAAATGGCAATGCTATTTGTTATGGGGATATGGAAGCGCTGTTGCCATGTTTTGCTTATTATTTTATTCACAGCTGTTCGCTCTCTTTTCTGCTCTCTCTATTGTTTTGTTTACATTTCTTATTCTATCAAAACTACATGAATGAGAAAAAATTAGCACACTAATTACCTATTTATATGTTTTTACTATTATACTATGAATAATTTTTAAAAGGTCATTAGGTGATGAGTTAGATTCTACATGAGTAGATCCGGCAACACTGCGCCCCATAAACGTAATACTGCAAACTAAGGTTTGCACGGACTATAGCACTCTTTTGACAAATACTTGTTTGTTAATTTTTTATCGGGTAGTGATTATGAAATGAAGCATCAAGAACTCTTTTGACAAATACTTGTAAACTCTAGTCAAGTGTGCTTGTAGAAACGCTCTTTTTTTCCGAGGATGATGCCCACATGAGCTCTAGGCTTGTGCGTGGGTAATGAGTGGGGAGATGATGAGATATGACGACTACTTTTTAAGCAGTCGGGACCGACGGCTTAACGTCTCCTCCGAAAGACGGGAGTGGCCGTATTTGTCAAAATCCTTTCCGTCAACCAGGCTCGAACCCTGGCCCAATGGATTTTATCTGACTGCTGATAACTTAATCAGTCTGACGCCTTAGCCGCCTCGGCTACGAACCACTCCATAAAATTGCTCTGAAAAATTCATCTTTTGATGAATGATAGAGAGAACTTTGAGAAGACTTATTTCATGACCTGAAAGAATATGCGCAAAAAGAAGCATCAATAATCATAGTTCTCTACACACATTATTGTTTATTAGTTAAACAATTCTTTCCTAAAGCACATAGACTATTCCGTACCTAGATATAGGGAGAATTTCAAAAAAAATATACATAGGCCTATTTAAAATAGATACCGTATACTCCAAGGCCCGTGTCCAGCATCATCGTTTCAAGTAATTGAGACCAACAAAACGTAAGCCTACTTTCAACTTGCTTTAAACTATAAATACACAGTATAACACAAGTTAAAAATACGATTTGTTAGACTTGGTTGAAACGAAGTTTAATACTACCGTATTGAAAATTACCTAAACAGCTGAACCGATGTTGATGTTCCAATAGGTTATTGGACGCAGAATTTAATGCACTTCAATTTAGAAAAGAATAAATGTTTCTGTGAAATGCTTCGCTAATGAGATGTAAGCGAAAAACTGAAAAAAAGTCCGAAAATTTCGAAATTTTTGGGCCCCCAAAAGTTGTCCCGGTGAAAATTTTGTTGGATTCGCTTACTTTCCCACTATTGGAGTGTCATGACACCATTTAAAATTTACATCCGACCTTTTTCTTGCAAACACACTTTTAATGTCTAGATTGACTGGACTACTGATAATACAGCGAATAACAGCAGCAGTCCTTTATACCGATCCATCAAAAATGTCCCAAAAAGTGTTCATCATTTTCGTCACACGCCCCAGCATCAACCCCATACTTCACGAATAGTAGTTCAGGTTAGGTGTGATGGACCCCAGACTAATGCTTATCAAAGTGTAGGCACCCGATACGATGATGGCAACAGACGGTCACCCTTCCCTGCGCAGGCAGCAAACAAACTCCAAGATGATGCAAAAAACAACACTAAACTCACATTGATTCTCCATTAGAGCGGGCGGTTTTTTCGCGCATTAACCACTCCGGAAAGCAGGCTGGTCAGGACAACAAGAAATCTTTCGACATTCTTCCTTATGACTACAAGAAACCCCATCACTGCCGCATCTAAGAGGTCGCCATGAATACAAAACCCTAAACCCAATAAAAACACCGCCGCGAATAAAAGAATCGTAAAGTTTACTTTCACTACCATACCTGTGTGTGTGTCCTGCCTTATACATGTCACAGATGGCGTTTTGTTTCCTCCATACAAGTAGTTCTTCCATCTTATTGCCCATCACAGGGTTCATATTAGAAGTTCAATATTTCTGTTATACGATTTCGGTTAGTGCATTGTTATGATTTTTATTGGGATGGCTTCATATATTGGAGTGTTTGTAGTTGTGGTTCAGTTTTTGTGCTCGTATTTGTAACTAGATCCAGAGATAAACTTGATTGAAAAACGACAGCCGATTGCAGGGAAGTCGATTAATTCTAACCGCCGTAAAATGATGTCATTACACCATGTTCCCTATCAAGGGATAATTGTTTATGTTGGTGAAGTAGAACAATCCTATTCGGGTCTCCCCACTATTAAAAGCCATAGGCCTACGGAACTACGGTAGGCTACGCTAAATAAATTTGTCGGAGTTGTTGCAATAATTTTTCCATTTCCTTAACAGTCCTCATCCAACTCAAAGGCTACTATAACTTATAATTACGTTACTTTTGAAGGCAGTTTTACTTATTGATTATACTACAGTATATCTTCATAATAGTGGCGAAGCGTGGTATACTTATTTGGTCATACCCGGCGATGACCAAATAAGTATACAACGCTTCGCCATGGCTTGATAATAAACCCATTTATTTATTAAGGCTCCATTGCCTAAATTTACTATCCCAAATAATCTCTTTTGAACACCGTAAGATGACGTCATTCTACAACGGTTAACTTCAAATGACTATCCTACAAAAATAAAAAATCAAAGTGAGAGTTGTATGTGATTTAATGAAATTTATAATATTTTGCTCCTGTTATTGAATTTGGGCTACCCTTGTGCTTGCAACATAGCCTTTCTGAAATCAATCTCTTTTTAAAACAACTTTTCACTCCTTACTCTACAACTCGTATAACATGCTGCATTGATCCACCAAAATATTTATTGAAATATATTCCAAAATCCAAATCATGTGAATTTAGTGTCGGTGGATGAATTAAATATTTACTTGAATATTTCCATTATTCAGTGAATTCAGAAAACAAATCAAGCAATACCCAGATTTTTCTTTTTCGCTAAGTTTTTATAAAAATGATTTTAATTCAAAATTGATTCCTTTCCAGAATGAATTCTATAAAAATTTGACACAACTTACAAAACAGCCTCTGAAAACTTAGTTGCTACTTGAACTACAAAGCCATTGTGCTCATATTAGTGAAATCTAGAAACGAGAGATGATACGTGTGAAAAGGCAGAAAGTTGATCCCTGATTTAGAACTATTCCCCCTCCTCCACGCTTCGTCCCCCGGGGGGAGCATTATCGCTTCCTCCTATTATCCCCGATATTGTTTCAAATCACGAACAGTCTCGGAAGAACGGAACGGAACGGAAGAACTCTTTTGCAATTTTATTGCGTTTCCCTCCGAACTTATGAGATACGTTCGTGTTTTCGCATATCGAAAACAAATCTGCTTGACCGCCCTAAACACATGGTGCCAGGAGCCCACAGTGGGATATCTTTTCTATCCCAATATCCCGCATGTCGTTTACTATACTGACCCACCCACCCCTTGAATCATAAATTCTTATTACAAGAAGACTCTGCACTAGCTCATGCCACGGAAGGCCCATCGTCATATGTTACACCTTTTCTTCCCTCTTTAATTTCGTGAAAACATCCAACAACTGTTTCGGGGACTGACCACAAAATAAAAAGAGCACCCTCTTTCTGCATAAATGGGTGTCTACAGCCAAGAAAACATAGATTTTCGGACGCTTGCTCCCTATGGTATGATATGTAAGTCGCCCTCCTCCCCCATGGAATGATATGCAATGTCGACCCTTCTGGACCGGAATTGTGGAGGCTATTTTTAGATAGGGTAACACCACTATTTTCATCTGTGGAAGCCTTTTCGGTGAAAGATTGGAACAAAGCACCAGAATTCAAAACGCGAATGATAGTAGTATCGATGAAATGTTATTGGTAGGGTTGTTGGAATGTATTTTTCTTGAATGACCACAAATCACTATGAATCTTTCATGTACCTTTATTATTGCATCCACACCATTGTCTGGCGATGATTATTATCATGTTGATCGATGCATTGTCATGTAACATAATAACATGATGTTTCATAATTGACAATTATTTTATTGTTCCTTATTTTTTATCTCCATATTAGAGTTTCCATGACTTAATGATCGATTGAATCAAAATATTGTATAGGAATGGACATTGTTATGATGAGTGTAATGTAATTTGTTAACTATTTTATACTTATTAGGCACGCATCTATATTATTCCAAAGAGATCTGAAACAAAATAAATATATATAATAAAGACATGAGTCATATTATATTCATAAGTGTGTGAATAGAATAATTCTCTGGTATTATTCTACTACTTTCTTAAAATTCATTTTTATTTATCAGTAATTTTTAGCCTTCAAAGCTCAATCTGAACTTGACCTAAATTTTAAACTAAAAATACAGTAAATTTAAAAAGTAAGTTCATTTTGACTGGATTATGAAACTATTTTTGTTGCTTAATCCATATGTATAATATATTTTTTTAAATTAATTTACTATTTATAATGCCAAATTATAATTGTATATATCGTTGGAATAAAAACTGCTTTAATATTAATTTCTGAATAATTCTAATATTGTATAGATTATCCCTCAAAAATTGTCCAGAAATTTCCAGAAAATATAACATCTCTTCCAATATTTTCTTGGATTACATTTCAACTGGAGGAATCTACGTAGACTGAAGAAATTAATAAATTTTGAATCGCGTCCCTTGATAACTCATGACAAAGCAACGTTAAAAAAGTGGATTTATTGAAGTAATCTGGAAGAAAACTGTGCAATGCTTAATTATAAGACCCTTCCCACTTCAGGCTGCAATCGACAAAGACACCTCGTCTAATGAAAAAGCTGCTGACTACAACAATCTTGAATTCATGTTGACACGAGCCGTAAGCGATCTTTTATTACGAGGGGAACTCATCGATTCATTTATACAGTTTTATTAATATCGCTCTCAATTCCAATAGAAACGTCTCTGGAGATCGGGACGATATTTATACGAAGAAGTTTTTTCGCCCGGCTTTTTTTTTTGTTCGAGAGATTTCTCGACCAATAGCTGCTGAAGTTGAAAAGCGAGTTTGGAATGAGTTCTTGGTAGTAGTCGGCGTCTTGAGTTGGGAAAACATAATAAAACGAGAGCTCAATATTAGTGTGCTGGTTGGTGGTGGTAGTGCGAAGTTGAAGACAGAAAGAGGGGAAGAAGAAGAAGAAGAAGGGAGCAAACTTTGCCTATCGGAAAATGAATGACATTGTGCTAACAGCCGTGCATGTGCTACAAATTGGAATTGAGTTCAAGAATAAAAAAAAAACGAAAAGATCGTAAGGACCTTGTTCTTTCTCCCTTACATCTTTGAACTTCCTCCCTTCTCCCTCTCTCTCTTTCTTAGGCCCTTCGACTCGATGCATGAATTATGACGTAGAAAATTAAAGTAGCATGAAAAATGAATTATTGAATTGCAAAGGGAGCCGAGTGTATTTCTTGAAATTAAAAGTCTTCCAGCCAAGAAAATTGACATCATTAGTCCCTCCCCCTCCCCCCTACACCACGACTGCTTCCAAGGAACAAACGTCGAATTGTGATATTTTTATTACATCCACTTTCTTTAATTAGATTCCGAATCGGAAAGCAATTTGTCAAGAAAGAAAAAACGCGAAGGAAACGAAAATCACAGCATTGGCCGGCCTCCCAATTTTTCGAAAGCAATACAGTATTTTTTCACCCCCCCCTTCCCCACTAATTTCAAGCTGTGTTGGAAACACTTCAACAACCTCCCTCCCTCAACAACTACATTCATTTCACAATATTTCCTTAGCAATCTTAATTCTTTCTTTGCTCCCTTTCGTCTTGTACCGGCAAAATCACCTTCAAAGTTTTATATCAACCTTTGTTTTTTCTCTCTCTGGGACTTAGATTATTTTAAAAGTTGAATCCATTTCAGGGGAAATACTCGAATATTAGTTTTCTTCTCGTTGACCTTTGTGAAATCTTTCCTCATTTTTCACAGTAGTATTCCATGTAGTACAAGAAAAGGTATTGAAAATATTTTATAATTTGATGAAATTAATTATTCTAAATTGTGAATTATTCATTATAGGCTCACTCATCGACTTACATGATTCCTGTCTATTCTGATTGATATATTCCCACATCTTTCAATTATTATAATTGAAAATAAAAACGGAATAAAATTGAAAATTGTTGTTTGAACGAAGCCATAACTAACAAACACCAATAAGAGAGTGGGAATACTGACGTAAAACGCCTCGAAATTCAAGGAGTATTCTGATTGGCCAACGAGTTGAACAGCCGCCATTTTACTATTTCCACCATTCGGAAGCGAGCAATCACACTTCCCTATTGGCCAATCAGAGTTTGAAGGCGTACTACGTCAACCTGAGCATTGTGTGTATTGATGACTGTTTCATGTTGTACCGGATTTAATTTATCTACTTTCAATATCGTTTTTCCATTTCCTGTTGTCAAGAGAGTTGAAGAATTATGAAAAATACATTATATTCTGGTGCTTAAATTGATAAACATCGTCTGTGATAACAATACGGAATTTGTTTTTGAAATAGAAGTAGGCTACACTCCGTTAAAAGTATAGATCTATCATTTGTACGAAAGTACCGTGTAATTACATCTCATTCGATTCCTAGACATTTTAACTTGACAGTATCGTTATCGTATTTGAAACCACTGACATTCTGAAACTAATTGTGACGTGGTATTTACTCGTATTCATAATAATTTAAAAATTTGGAGATTGACAAATCACTATTTCAATTGGTAGGATATTTAATTTAAGATTTTGAAGAATATGTTCTCGGAAATTCAACTCCAGCTTAACCTAGATTCCCTTGCAAACTTTATAACGAATAAATCGCCCCTATAAACAGAGAGTGGAATAATAAACTGCACACACGGTTGAAATGAAAAATGTGGAACATTGAATGGTTTACTCAGTACCTTTCTGCGAGTACTTTCTCCTTATATTTTTTGGTTGAAACAATATCAGCTCGGGAATGCATTGGTGGGTAATACTCACAAAAAAGGTTTTATACGTTTCGTGTGGATGTATAAAAGAAGGATGGTAAACGAAGCGGGTTTGAGTGGATGAAGAGGGATGGAAAAGGAGAAAGATTTGAAGAAGGAATGAGTAGGGTAGATGAGAAAGAATTGTAGGAAAACTACTTTCGATATATATCTATATCAATATATGTATACTATCGATGTATATTCCTCGATATATGTATACTATCGATACATATGAGATACTTTACGAGCCGACCACATGTTTTCAGGGATGTGAAATTGTTGTAGGTGGACGAGATGGAGGGGGAATTAGGCTTTGTTGGCCAAGTTCCTGTCTGAGAGATTGGTAGGCCAATGGGTCTTGTTGACTGAGAGTGGGGGGTGGTTGGTACCCCCTTGTGGGGGGTTTATTTCCGAAGAAGAGCGCCGCGCACACACGGGGAGCAATCAGATGTGCATGTTTGGTTTTACGGTCGACCAATCTGTAGTCGGTTCAGTCTTTTTTTGCAAGAGTGATTTATTGCAACCAAATATCAACCGTAAATAACTCGAATCTATTCTGTGTGCTGCGCGATATTAACTTGATTCGCCGCCACTGCTAGGGATAGCTTACCGCTCACGAGAATATTCACATCTACGGTCGTTGGTTGTACAAACGTTTGATGAATTATTCTTTTTCGTAGCTATCAGATATGATAGAAGTTTTTTTCTAGTGGAATTTGTTTTCATATATCAACTGGCAAATGAGCTGCGATTTGCAGTTTCCAGTAATGGTGATGGTTGATGGTATGCTAGCTTTGTCTTCAATTTGCAAGCAACTGTCTCTACGTAGATATGTCTCATGAAGAGGAAGATAGATTATACAGTGGACTCTCTCTATAACGATATCAGAGGACCAGCCTTTCCCATCATTATAGTACCTGTTTTAGCCTTCACTGTCCAGTAATTGTTAGAATGATCTATTTTTCAGTAAAATTATCCATATTGCCTTTATTAGTTAATCATTTTCTCATCAACCATTGTTTTTTCGTTTAGTATCAATAATAGAAGTGCTTAGCTTTGTTTTGGCACAAACCTCTACAAAATCGGTCCTCTCAAATCTCTACACGGGCTGAGATTAGGCTTTTCCAGAAAATATTTTAATACATGAAAATGGGCATTATGATCAAACAACAGGACGACAAATTGGATAGCATTTCACGATCAAATAGTATTGGATAGCCATCAGGTCAACCAATTTTCGTACGAACAATGTATACCTTCAACTCGACAATACTATAGATATAACTGCCCTATATTATCTTCCATTAATTTAATTCCTTGTCTATGTCCAACTACTTACTGTTTTCATCAAACACAACCTTTCAAACTATTAACAACAGAACCTGATGTAGCCTACACACTGATAGGTGTGCCACAAATAATGAACGGGCATGAAATATCAGCAATATTTCGATAATAATTGATGAAACGTTGACTTGTAATCGTTGGTGCGAAGCATTAATCAGGTGATGGCAGCATTTGTAGCAGCAGCAGCAGCAGCAGCAATGTCATATTCCTGTGTGTCTCACTATTCAACATACAGTGGACAACATATTTCGATGACACACTGTATAGTCAAATATAAGCATTGGGCGCGATGAAAACGCGACTCAAAACTGGCGAAATATCAGCTTTAGAGGGTAGTGGGGGGTGATCACCACTCTTTGGAGCGATTAATCAACAACTGATGAGGGGGGGGGGCAGTTGTGTTATTCATACACACACGTATATCTAAGGCATTAAATAACAAATGATAAAACGTCACCGCAATGTTAGGTTATAGCGGGGGTTACATGAGACAAAGGGGGTTAGGGGGCTCGAAAAGGGGGCCGAGGGTGGTTTTGAAGCGTCACAATGTCGCATTGAACAAGTGCACAGAGTGGCAGTGAAAATTACGCTTTGTTTACGCTGCTGGCTTACATGCTCTGTACAAAATCTGGATCTGATATATTATTGTTTCTGTTGTAGGTGTAGGCCCATACAATGTACGTTAAATGTGCATTGGATGTACATTTTACATTATTCCAACAATTGTAGGTGATTTTAGGTATAGTATTTTCGCCTTCTCTGCTGCCAAACTACTTAATTTATCCAACTTTCAATGTACAAAAATTAATGATGTGTCGTGAATGTTTGCTAGTCATTTGGACAACTACTACCCTAAGTTCTACAACAAGTAGTTCAGGATAACTACTAAGTTCAGGACATGGACTGATCTGAATCGGTGGAACAATGAGTGATAAATGACAAAAATACTCTTATTGATTCAATTTTTTTGTGTATCTAAAGACACAAATAATGAATTAAGGATACATTAAGAATGTCAAATTATAGGTAGCTTCAACGGATGTCAATAATTCTGGTCATAAATCAACAATAATCATAATTGAAGAAAACATTTCATGACACTCCTTTCCATGTCAATGAAAATTTAAAAACGTTGAAGCAGCTAAATTACAGAAGCCCTAACTCATCTCTCAATCGTACAAAGATAACCTCATATCTGAGGAAATTTTGTAAATGAAAAAGTTTTAAAAAAGATCGAGCGTAGGAAATAAATTACCTCATGAAAGCGGGAGGTGAGAGATAAAGTGTTGAAGGAAGAAAAAAGAGAGAAATATAAAGACGCAAAAAGAAGTAGTGATGCGAAAACGCTTCTCGCCTAATATCATCGAACAATGGAAATTAATTTTAATTTTTTCTCTCAGCTAGCGAATTAGCGCTGCGATTAATCAGCGAGGGAAGTTAACTTCGTTGTTAGCGTGTTCTTGCGACGGGAAACTTGTGCGTTTTTTATCATCGAGGACCTTTTCGCGAAATTGTTTTCAGCGTTCGTTACAATGAAAGTGATGGAGAGAGATAACTGGATTAGTGATATTGTTCGATTCACTGTCTGCTTTTTTGTCGTGTTTTTCTCCCTTTTTGACTACATCTCCTCATATTTCTCTATTACATCAATATCCTTCTTGTTTTGAATGGTGTCCCTCCTTATTCCCTTCTATTCCTATAATTTTTCTCATCCTCCTTTTATACTTTCTGCATTAATCTTTCTTTCCACAGTCATTTTTTCATCCCTCCATCTAAGTTGGTTAATTGTAAGACAAGATTTGTCCTAAGTTCGCCCATCCATGTAAAACATCACTTGTTATTCAAATAAAATTTCTCAAGTTCATAATCTATTTGATTTTTTACAACACTCATTAATAATCTCTGAACTCTCGCTTTCAGACGTCAGGGTTAATCTTTCCAGATTAGAACAGTATTTCTTGTTGATTTCTCCTAATACTCATGAAGGCTGTCTTCAAGTAAGAAATGAGACTTGATTGTTCCTACAATAATCCTCCAATATGTGAACCAATATCTCATGAACCACTAACCCTTCAAACCTAATCTCAAATAGTTAACCTTGAGGCTCAAATAGTTATTGTTCCTACAATAACCCTTCAATATCTGAGTCAATACCTCTTAAACCATTACCGTTTCAAACTTACACGAATCATCCTATTCACGTAAACCAATTCACCTCACGACTAATATCTTCTGTACCTAATATCTCTTGAAGCAAATACCTCTTGAATGATACCTCCAAACCCAAAACGCATAGTTGTTGGCCCAATCTTGCAATCCTATTCCCATACATTCGATTCTCGGTACACAATTTGGACGTTCTTGAATGTCTTGAATGTCAATAATGGTATCATTGATATTAGTGATGATCTGCAAGTACAATAATGACAGTCGTTGACCGTTTACTCTGTATCTAAGCGATACACATTAGCAGTAGACAGTTATAGACTTTGTAAGCAATAGATAGCCAGAAGGCATTTAACGTTTCTATGGATGCTAAAACGGCATTGTGAAGCTTTAGATCAATAGGGGAGGTGGGAACATTATGGCTGAACTTAGGAAAACGCGTTGTTTCAACGAACTATAGTTAATTCGTTGATTCAACGAGAAAACTGAATTATTAGTTCTTGGTTTCAGATTCAACGTTTCGCCTATGTTTTACTTTGTTAAACACATGGCAGCGAAAGTGCAATGAAAGTTTTGGTTGAATTTTGCTTGATTCTTGGAACTGGATTACAGTTGACCAACGGGAGATAAGTTTTCGATAGATATAAAATTTTTTGGGCATCTTTGTACAGTCACAGCGTTATAGGTCAACTGATTATTTGGAAATACTGTATAAATATAATTATTATATATTGTACGATATAATATGCATATACTGTAAAATCAATTATACAGTTTCTGTAATTGAAAATAAAATCAACTTCAACAACAGTGTATGATGGTACCAAAACCGTTACTCAGTGCACGAAGTAAGAGCATTATTATTTAACAATAAAAAGTACTGAAGTGCTGAAGTCTACTGTTCGCAGAACTACTAGTAGCAGCCTACTGCCCTACTCTATCAACTTGAAGTCATAGTAAATCACAGTGAATTTTATGGCTTTCATCTTTCTTGATTATCATATTGCTTCTACAGTACTTGCTTATTTCTTTCACAGAATACTAAGTTTTAATTAGTTAACTCTTTGAGTAGTTGTGAATGTGATATTGTGTTAGTTATCCATAATAAATGAAAAGACAAGATGTTGACAAACCACTGATTTATTAGAAAATCGAGATACCGGTTTCGGTTGTTACACCATTATCAATCTCTGGTAAACTGAAAATTTAACGTACAGAGATTCAATTGTAATGTAATGTAATGTTTGAAAGAACCGCTAATCGGGGAGGAGCTTGTCTAGGCCAACTAGTTGACACAAATTTCTAAAACAGGTACATTTCGTTAATCTTCATAAGAAAACAAAATAATCTATCAACTAGTCAACTTTAATTCTGAAACAGTTGCATTCCAGGTGCAAACAGGTGATCGTAAACGTCAACGTACCCCGAAGTTGAATAATAGGAGAGTAGGAGTAGGAGAGGTGTACACACTAAACAGTATTCAGTCATAGAAGGGCATCTATATAGTGAGTGACTTGACTATACTCTTGGCTATTTGTTTGAGCTATAGAGGAGCATGATCACAGTTCATCATAGTGAATTGAGGGGGCGCTGCCGGCTATTAGAGCCATTCGTCACCGACTATTGGCTGGGCCTGCGATTGAATTCCAAAGCATGATGATGGCAGGACTCTGGGGCTATTCATGAGCCACTCTAGGGCTATTCATTTTCTGAATAGTCTGTCCCTTGGCCCCTTATCATCGATACGATGTGCCCTTTCAACTAGAATTGTAATCGACCAATTGCCGTGGCTCTTTCTTCCTCCAGCCAATCTTCATTGTTGGCTGACCCGACGCGTTTGATCGCCGGTTTGATTATAGAGATGCGCTCTCTATTTGACCCCGGTCAAATTTATGGCCACCTTTATCACAGCTTCCGTTAAGTGGACGCGCGTTTGTTGTCGGACAGCTGACGTATTGGCGGGCGGCTGTTTCAGGTTGAGTTGGCAGTGTGAAAATGTAATTGTTAATCTTAAACTCATTCTTCTATTGATCTGCTATCTACTTGAAATTCAAGTTCAAATGTTATATGAGTTATGCATGACGGTCATGAAAAGACTATAGTGAGTTGATGTTGAGAGTATAGTAGTGTTTCTTTTATCAATAAAAATCCAACATCTAATATCAAATGGCCCTCCGATTTTCACACATTTTGTAATAAATAGGTTCCCTGATAACAGTATTTTATTGTATTGTTTTGAATGAATGCCTGTCGTTTTTTTCCGCAATGAAACAATATTTTTCACAATAGTTCACATCTTTTGTCTTTGAATAATATAGAATGAGCAAACACTACCAATTCTGCTGTGAGCCAATAGTTTAATATCGTTCCAAATACAATTACTTATACCAAGTAGTATTGAGACAAGAACCATTTCGTTAAACAAAATAATCCTTCATCGCATACAGAAAGCTGTCACTCAATTTTGCCAGCAACAGCAGCTAATTCCTTTGAAATTTATAGCGATTCTGTACTTTTCAAATTAACTTAATCGCTGTTGCAATGCCATCGCGAAGCGGGGGGTTCAGTAATTAGGAATGCATAATTACACCACTTGTCTCTCAAGTGTACGTCAAACTTCTTTATTAGCTGGAGTGTTTGGGAGGGGTGGGGGTTTGTTGGTGGGATGTGTAATAGGAGGGGGAGATAGCTTGACGAGGAAAAGCATCAACAAGAATGTTGACGCGAAGGCACAAAAACTTTCGCCCTCCGTTCTGTACGTCTCTTCGTTCTATTTTACATCCGCTCTCTTCCGTTCTTCTCTGGATTTCGTGTTACTTGCTCTTCTAGTTCTCCTCTATTCTCTGCTTCAACATAATATGATAGGAGAGATCCTTCTTATCTGTGTCTGAAACGTATTATAATACTGTATTGTTACCTAATTTTAGCTCTATTTTTAATTTTTTTTTTCATTTTGATGATAGTCTATTCTTTTCTATTCTCTTCTTCCATCCTCCGAGTTTTCCTCTCGTTTTCGTTTATTCTTCTTGAAAAAGAGCGAAGTGGAGAAAAAATTCTATACCTACTCCCATTTTCTTATTTATTTTTTCTTCCTCGACCCACAAAGTCCACATCTTCTTTTTGTATCCCTTTCTCTTCTTTCCTCTCCATCTTGCCTATGCCCCTTTATTCTACTTTCTTTATCCCACATTCGTCATGACCCACATTATCTTCCTCTTTTCCTCTTTCTTGATCAATTCCTCTGTCATCTTCTTCATTTATTTCCTTAGCCTTTTTTTTCTCCTGCCATCACCTTGTTTGTCAACCAATTTCTTCTTATTAATTTTTTCCACTCATTTTCACCACGTTTTTTAAAATTGGAATTGAGTTAATGGTTGATAAAATTCATAGAATGATGTTACCAATGTTACTAGATACTGTATATTACTGTAATATTATATTTAATTTATTTACATCATATTTATTATTCTATAATATCACTGATGTAACTCATTCGTAATCCATAATTCACACGGAAATACGTTGTTATTTGAATGAATATGATGATCCAATAATAATATCTAATCTTTCTGCCGTTCTGTCTTCTCTTCTCTCCATATTTCTCTCCATTGCCCCCATTTCTCTCTGCTCTAACCCTCTTTTTCCTAGTTGATTTCATCCAGCGCAGCTATCAGCCGGTGTAAGAAGAAGACATTAGGGGTGCCGTGTTGGGTAACAATACTTAGCTTACAACTACTCTACTCACTGCCAAGTGCCAACTGGTAATAGAAAAGTTGTCGAGGGTTGACTGACGCTCGTAAATTAGGCATTCAGTTGCCGAAAAGAAAAAAAGACAGAAACAGAGAGAGAGAAAAGAAGAATAGAAAACGATGGAAGAAGGAGTAGATGTGAGAGAGACGAGGAGAAGGAGGAGAAAGATGAGAACGAGGAAAAGGAAGAGAAGGAGTAAGAGCCGTGGAGGGGGACGAGAAGCAGGAGGAGGAGCAGGAGAAGAAGATGAAAAAGGAGAAGGATAAGAAGGAAAGAAAGAGAGAGAAGGAGGAAAAATGAGAGATGAGAGGGAGGATGAGAAGAAAGAGAAGAAAATGATATAATAAGAAGAAAAGCAAAGAGGAGCAGAAGGAGATGGTGAGATGAAGGAAGAGAAGTAGGATAATAAGGCAGAAAAGAAGTGATAAGGGGGGAGGAGTGAGAAAAGGAGAAGATTATTAAACATAAAAGGACGGGAGAATAAGAAGAGAGAGGGGAAAAAGTAGAAGAAAGAGGAGATAAAAGGAGAGGAAGGAGGAGTCATAATGGTTCAGATGTTGAAGGAGAAGAGGGAAGGGGGAGAATGTAAATGAGTAGGAGGAGGAGAAGGAGAGGGGGGAGAAAGAGGATGAGGAGAGGAGGAAGAGGAGGAGGAAAAGAAAATATGAGGAAAATGAAATGAGGAGCAGGGTAAGAAGATGAAAAACCTTGAAGAGAAAAAGAAGAGGATGGAGGAGAAGGTAGAAAAAAGGAGAAGAAAGATGTGAAGGTGCAGGAGGAGCTGAAGAAAAAGAAGAAAAAAAAAGATGAAGTAGGATAAGTTGGAGGAGAGAGAGAAAAGCGATACGGCAACACAAAACAGTCGTTTAGAGGGTGCACTTATCGAAATAATTCAATAAACGGCGAAAATTGGAATCGCGACATTATTCACCAACTAAAACAGGGGGTTAGCAAACAGGAATAAATTATCCAACTTTTTAAATGTTCAAGCGCTATATGTTTGGTGGAGTTAACTTTCCTAACAGCGCAATATGTCACAAGGTTTTTCTGCTTTCTCTTCTGAAAGCTTTTGTTTTCTGGATCTTAACGACATGAAAAACTGTATGGTCGATATGGAAAGTCGGTATGGACATTGAGAAGGTGATTGGATTTTCTAATTAAGCGAATATTCTATAAATTGAAACTGTTAATTCTCTCACCTATTGAAAAGAACTTTACCCTGGAAACTTTATCATAAAAATTTAGAAGTCCCAAAAACCAAATCGCAAACTAGTCTTATAAGAGTTAGCCTAGTACTTCTAGAGTTAGCCTAGTACTAATGTAGTGTGTGTCTGCCTTTTTCATGTTTTACAGTACTTCAGAAATTCTATTTTAGGTTCTTTAGACTTTTTGAATTCTATTTCAGGAAGAGGCCCCTGAGTGATCTACTGTTTGTGTATTAAAATCCTGTAAGAGAATCTAAAAAATACACTGTGAAGTTTTATTAAGTCCTTCTTATATGTAAACATCAAGAAAGGTGCATTTCGAAATTAGTTTGGTTTCATATTGGTTTCTACTTATCTCTACTAATTGGATGTTTGAAAGCTGAGATGACTGCATATTGCGTTGTTGCTGAAAAATTACCCTACAAGTCAATGTTTTCATAACTAAAGATGATTAAGAATATAGAATTCATCTCAGAAACCTTATTCATAGTAAATTACTACTTTTGAATACATTTGAATATAGTATATAGATTATTGATATTCAAATGGTGATATTCGGACTTTATAAATTCATTATGATGGATTACTGATATACTTCGGCATTTGACAAGAGACTTTTTTTCTTGTTAGAAGCAAAAATCTTCATAGAACGTGAAATCGCCATTCGCCAAAAATGCCAATCTGTCATTAAACATTTTATATTCTATGAAAGAACTTATCAAAACTATATAATTTCAATTAAATCAATTTTTCCGAAAAAGTGACATTTTTTTAATGAACTTTATTCATCCTTCGAGAATTTTCATGTCAAATCTTCTAATATCATTAATATTTTCTGTGAAATATCCTGTTCACTGATTATTTACTGAGATGGCTAATTTGAAATCAAATAAAGGCTTAATTAAGAAGGAAGAAGATGAAGGAAGCTATCAAAATGGCGAATAAGGCTTCAACTACAGTTTCCCAGTCTGTTTTCATATTTTGTATTATATTATTTAGTGAGTTAATTAATGAAATAAAATAGAATGGATGTCTGTATACTGATTTATGTGTACTGATACTGATACTGTATACTGATAAATGTATTGTGTTTCAATAAATAGTGCGAAACAAAAATTGTTTGGTGAATACTGGGTCTTCCCAGAATCTTCCAATGGAGATTTCAACTCCAAGTATCCAAGTGGATGTTCAAACATCTCTTAAAACAGTTTTTTCATGAGCTCTGATTATCATCAACGTTAGACACAGACCAGCGCAGAAAATGAAAATGAGTTTATTTATTCAAAACAAGTTTGTGGAACGAATTCTGTGCTACGGCTTATGAATTTTAAAATTCGCTACTGAACAAACCTGGTAGTTGGATGTTGGAGCGGGCTTATTGTCTCATTTGCAAGATGCAGATGGCTGTACCACCTTTTTAACTGGACGTGGTGACTGCTCAAAGTTTATTTTCACATTTCTTTCTCTTATCCATCTTTCAACATTTAACTCATCTTCAGGATCAGCATCGTGTGGTCTTTCATTTTTAAGTATTTCTAATGTTTTTTCCCCTAAGGCCAGTTGCACAAACGTTTTACAAGAACCGGTTGGAATAGAGTTAATCATTGATTATCTATAAGAGTTAATGTTGTTTATGAAAGATTGAGCTTTACAAACTGTGCAACTGATAGATAGTTGTAACGTCGCATTTTATATACTATTCAAAAAATAATTGTTTGATCAGTAACAATCATTGATATTTGTATTAACTACAATAAGAGGAATCAATATGAATGATAATTAATTGTAGTTACACATACATAGTCTTGAATTTTGAATAACATATTCATATAAAAGTAACAGTAGAAATTTGTTTGTGATTATAATGTTGGGTTGCACCGAGCAAGATCAATTTTGATTCAGTACAATGCTAATAAAATGGGATTATCTGATTCAAAATAGTTGATCTTGATTAGTGCAACCCAACATAAATGTTTTATAAGGCTATCTTGAGAAAGAAAATATGATAAAATAATCATTTTTTTATCCTATGGCTTTTATTGGTGGGGAGACCCTCACGGGTAGGTTCCACCTCGCCTCATAAAATAATCATATTTGACTAGATCTAAGTACTTTGTTTCTAACTGATAATAATGATTAAGTATAGTGTCTTAATTGATGTCACCATGAGATTTTCAATTTTTATTATTTTCAATTTGACATTCTTAACCAAAGTTTCACATGTGCATCAATGTGAATGAAAAATATGTGGAAGAGATCAAAATGAGAATTTGTGTCTATGGGAACAGAGTGTCTATGAGAACGAATAAGGTGATCATCGAAGTAAAAAAAAAAGAGTGTTTGAAGAAAGAGTGTTTGCAGGTAAAGAGTCGAATTCAAATACTCTATTGAGATTCACCAGTACAGTGGGAGAAACATGAAAAAAACGTTTTACTGTTTTAATATCATAAGTTTCGTTATAGAAGGACACTAGAAGGACAATAAATGGCAGGAGCCAAAAAAAGGATCAGAATAATAAAGGATAAGGATAAAAGGAGTGTAGAATATCGGTGGTTTAGAGATTGCAAAGGGAGTGGATAAAGGAGAACGAGATCATGAACCTGTATTGATACAAGATTGAAGAAAGAGGATCAAGGTATAAGGAGAATGAAAGGAGTGAATAACTATAGTTATGAGTAAAAAACGAATTATATTATGGTAGAGAACATAGAAATAAAAATAATAAAATGATGATGTTTCTAAGAAATTACAAGATAATGTTCAAATGACCCAATTCCAATTCCGATTCCTGATCGTAGATGAATCAATACAACTCTGCAAATATGACTTGCAGAGTAATAATATAATGATAATTATTATTTTTGGATTATAATGGAATCATTCTTACAAAATAGCATACAAGCAGGTAGCACAACAACGGTAAGGGAAAAAACGGGTGAGGATGATAGAACGCGTGAAATTGATTCAGAGATGAATCAATAAAACTTTGCAATAATATGACTTGAATGATGTTATTATGAGACAATAATAAAATCACCAAGTTCTAAATAGCAAGACAAGCAAAGAGAGAGCTTTCAAGCGAATGGGGAGAGAGGGCAAGAAAATGAGTGAAAGAGAATGATCGAAGAAAATCTATGAATCCTATAGGAAGATGATGTTCAAACAACGAGCACAAGAACAGAGTGTATGAAGAAGCAGGACAAAACTAGTGTTTAAAAGGAGAGTAAGACGGAAACAAGGAGAGTATAATATGAATCTATAGAAAGATGATGTGCAAAAGGAAGCCGACAAGAAGTGAGTGCATGGACAAAACCAGTGTTTAAAAGGAAGTGGGAGGGAGGGAAGGAGGGGCTCTTTAAAAATAATAGGACGCGAATGTGGCGATGGTGTGAGGGCCACGTTAAATCTTTACTAACGGGGATGGGTGGAGTCAGAGGGCTAGTGGTGGGGGGTGAAGTGGGCGGAGCCTAGCGGGTAGCGGAAGCTGTCGAGGGGTTGGTTAGTCAGTTATCGGCCGAGGGTGGTTAGAGAGAGTGCTCTCCGAGGTATGGTTGTTGAGAGACCGCTCAGCGTGGTCACCGCTCACCAACACTTCAAGACGTCGTTACTTCTCATGATTTTAGAGACCGCTCTCCAAGTATCCAGACAAACTACACCTCATGGACAGTCCTTGACGCCGAGTGATTTGTTCAATTGAAGATAATTATATACTACAGAGACACCCAGTACTAATGATATTCAAAGCAATTACTTCTAATTATTGTAGATAGCCAGTTCTCGACTCCTTGTGATTTGTCGGTCTGACTCCTTGATTGTACAAAACCTTCAGACACTGCTCTTCAAGCATTCATGATATTTAGAGGAATCACTCCTCATGGAAGTTGATTGGTGGTTTGATTGACTCCTGGTGACTTGTTGAACTGACTCCTCGTGATTGTAGAGAGACCATCGCAGTGCTTTGATAGTTTGACTCCTGGTGACTCGTTGAACATTGATCGAACTGATTCCTGGTAGTGATTTGATTGAACTGCTTGATCATTGATTGGTGGTGCCCGACTCCTGGTACGACGGAGAGCTACCAGAGCGAGGAGTCGCTAGGGTCGCCGGCGGCTGCGACCGCAGCGATGCTGACGCCGATGCTCGGGTTCCTGGAGGCGTCGGGGAGTCCCCCCCTGGCCGCGCTGCACTCAATGACCGAAATGAAGGGGCCGGGTGGCAACCCGCATGGCATCGATCACATCCTCAGTCGTCCGTCGAACGCGGTCGCCACACGCGGTCTCAGCGTCGCCAACATGGCCGCTGCGGCTGGCATGGCGGCTGCTAGCTACAAGCATCACCTGGCCGAGCTCACCTCGCGGTCGGCTATCTATTGGCCCGGGCTGCAGGGACTCGTCAGCAACCCTATCGCTTGGCGGGAGCGGCTTGCCAACAGTGAGTACATAACCTATTAATATTTTGTTTGCTTGACTAGAGTACCTATAAATACTATATTAATTCTACATTATTAGCTAAAATAAACCGCACTGGAACCATTGTAATATATTGCCATTTCAGTACTATTATTATTAAGCTTATGGCTTTTTTGGCGGAGAGACCCTTTTGGGTGTTCCACCTTGCCGAATCATCCAGTTTTCCCTAATGGGAAATATAGAAAACATTATAGGTTAAGTCCAACACTGAATTTTCAATTTCAGTACTGTTTATTTAGGATAATACTGTATGAATACTATAATACCTATGAGGACTATCAATGTATGTTGTTAGACTAACCAGATTGTTGTCTTGTTGATTGTCTGAAACAATTGTTTGTTTCGAAAAAGTGCAGTATATGGACTTCTGTTTTAATATTATAATCTTCAATCGAAACTGCTGAACTGTTTAAAACATAAGTCCATGTACTGTATTATATAGCCGTTTGTTTGCTACACTAACATTCAATGGAAGTTTGTATGAGAAGATACTGTTGTCAGTCTGCCGAAATTACATCATTGACTGGAAAAGCTATAAGTCAGATCAGAGAAAATGTATTCAACCTAATTCATTATTTGGTTAGTCTATTGTAAGATTTTAGTGGTTGCGAGTGAAGAGGAAGCAAAAGAGGCTTTCTATTTATTTTAGTAAATGAAGTAAAGTGGGAGAAATCATTAGTTATTGCAGTTAACAAACTGCTAGAATTCTTTGGATTTTCGTATTAATAATATTATAAAAGTAGAGTGATTTCTCGTATGCATTATTCAGTTTCTATTAAATTTTCTGAACATGATAGTCGACTTATATTCTATTCAAGTCTGATAGAATTGTTTGAAGAATTGAGAAGAATGCACATGAAAAATATCAAAGTTTCATCGGATTCAATCGGAAATAACCAAAGACCTGTAGGCCAAAGTTATGAAATTGTAAAATTATACATTACAGACGTTTTATAGTATGACTTTTTAAATAAGTATTCGTCAATGAAAAAGATGATAACCAATGTAAAATAATAGCTCAATAACATCAATTTGATTATCTTACTAATAGGTCTATATTACAAAATTTTAAAATGAGCCTATTATATTTTACAAAGAGTATAATTATTATGAGCTCGCTTTATCGGAAGATGTTGCAATTCAAAATATTGAACAAGATTGGAATGAAAGAGTACCACAATGTCTTTGAAGTAATGTTTTCCGTTATACCACAGTAGAAAGAATTTGTAACGATAATTAATATTTATAACCAACAGCAATACCACTAGAAACGAAACCAATCTCGATATCCAAGTAAATTGGAATAATATTAATTGAGTAAATTCACAATAATATTATTCTATCTGTGTTTTCAATTAACTCTGTATCACAACAAATACACTATTAAATTCAATCAATGCAGTAGAGTAATGTTTCATGAATTGATGAATGAATATTGAATACTAATAAATAACTGATTCGAACAGCCCCTACTATTATTCTGTTCATGATGATTTCATAAATATCAATTTGTAATGATACTTTTTAAGAATGCAGCGCACGTAGTGATGTCAACAATATTAATTACCTCGAGATAATTCCAATTAATTAATTACCTTCAATACCCGGTCATGAATATTAAATGATAATAGGGATGATGCCAGTATACATTTTCCTATTGAGTGCCAGAGCAGAAGGTAATTTTCAAATGCAGAGTTTTTGAATACAGTATTTAGAATTTTAGAGTTCAACTAAACCTAGTAGTTTTGTATATCTTAAAAGTTGATAGCCTATACTTTCTATTAGCAATACTTATTCCGGATATTTTTATCAGATTTGATCGTATTAGGCCCTATAACAAATATTTTTAAATTCGTGCTCCTTTATAAATTTATAAATCGTACTCTTCCTAGATCTGAATTTTTATACAGCTGAACTGTATAATCTATTTTTTGCTTCAATTAGAAACTTCATCAAGGAATAATTGATCTAGAGCATTGTTTTTATTAGAAAAATAATTGAGAAATCATTGAATATGACTAGCAAATCTTCTTTTATTCATAAAGTATTTTTGCTTGACAATCTCCTGTAAAACTATTGTGTCTTCTTTAAATTAATGTTCGATACAGATAATGGGAATATAATTCTTCCAAGATTCTCAACATTGTTATAATAAAAATGGAGCTGATAACAGCTCAGAGAAATTCCATTGTTCGACGATGCTCCTACTTCAATTTGTTGTGATTGATTATTTAATTTTATTAATTATTTCAACCATCTTGAAAATTCAATCAAAAACCAAACATTGTCTGCAGCATTTCAAGAAAACATTATTCTTGTTATATTTCTACAATAACATCTGCATTAAATGAGCTTGTAAAATGATACTTGGAAAATGAAGTCTTCATCAGATAGGCTAATACTGTTTTCATTATAATATTATTACACTATAGCCCAACCTCGCCCACAATGAGGTATCTCATACCACTCAATCTCATCAAGTAATGAAGTTTCAACATTCTTTTTTATGATCTCGTGCAGTCCACTTGAAAATGAATTCTCCCCATCATTAAATTAACGTCAATTCATCGATCATTAATCAACGCTCAAACTCAATTCAATACAAGTATTCCCTACATCGTACTCAATTCAATATAATATTCACACATTCATAGTTTATGATCGTGATGATTGTATGATAGATGTGCTTGAAAAATCAAGTCTCTCCTATCAAAAAATAACATCAATAGAATCATTGACAAATGATTCAATCTCCTAGGCTACCATTGAATTAATGAATGCCATCATAACTTTCGTTTTATGTACTATTGGATAAAGCTTCAAACTCCTGACATATCATTAGGTAATCAATAGTTCTCTTCTATTTCAATAGAAGAAGTTTAAAATTGTATTTAAGTGGACAATGAATTTCTAATTTCTTACTAACTTACTGCTAGAATTACTATTTGATAACTCGATTGCTTTTATTCGATACTAACGTACTCCTGACATACTATTGAATGAATGGAGTTCTTTCATTTGATTCCAACTTGTGCATTGTTACGGTTTCGATTCTCCATAAGGGACTAATAAACCAAGTGACTGAGCTAGTTAGCTTTTCAGCTGTCCTACCCTCCTATAAGGGCGGGGCAATTCCATTGCAAGGGCTCCTCCCCTTCGATATGAGCCCTTTTCGAAAACAGCCGTTAATCCCGCTTTGAATCAATTTGACAACAGTAGTGTATATTTGAGGGTACTGCCCGGCCAATCAGGTGCAAGCACCCCCCACCATAGCCCCGCCCCCTGGGCGTGGCCACGCCCCCTTTTCCACCCGTCCGGCCAGTGGTCGTCCATTTTGTAAGAGTGGTGGGGTTGAGGGAGGGTAGGGTTGACCAATGAGGGCAGGATGCCCCTACCCGCAGTGTTTGGGCGTGGCCCCGCCCCCTTTCCGACCGGTTTGGCGTGGTGGCGTCCATTTTGTTTTTAGTGTGGGGGGGGTAAGAGGAGGGGTATGATTGGCCAATGAGAGGGCAGGACCCCCCTCCAGATCCCCCTCCAGTGTTTGGGCGTGGCCCCGCCCCTGGGATGGGAGTTGTGTGGGGAGAATTCGTCCATTTTGTTTTGTGAGTAATCGCCATTTTGGGGGTATCGGGATGAAATATACGTGTATATCAAGGTATATCGAGCGATATCGAGCGATATCGATATATATCGAGCGATATTGATATATCGAAAAAATTCGATATATCAAAAATATCGAAAAAATCGATATTTATTTAAAATATTAGTATTTTATTATATTGGTATTACTGTTTGTATAGATAAATATTCTAGAGTGATATATATCGAAAAAAAAAAAAAAATCTATATTTATTTTAATTATTGGTAGGTACATATATATATATATATATATATATTTGAATTACTGTCTCTATAGATAGATATTCTAGTAATAAGTCTTAAATTTTGATCTAATGAATTAAAAGAATAGTGCAAGTAAGTAATAGAAAACCAATAGCAGAGAGAGAGAGATAGAGAGAGAGATAATGTGATATTTTCAATTTATTTACACTAGATGAGATGTTTTTGTAGGAGTAAGGTAGTACAGGCTCCGTCGGCTTCAAGACTCAACTCGCAACTGAATAGACCGGTTCAGTGTCTGAATTCTCATAGCTGCGTAGCGCTTGCTCGCTCCCCCACCAACATACTCAACCGGTATACACCGCCGCCCGCCTCCCCCTTCTCTCACAGGCATACATCCACAAAGCTGGTGTTCCCGCCGCCGAGCGTGCTAGCAAAGCAGGTCTTGAGCGAACGTCTCCCCCTCTCACACACACACACACACACACCACAAAAGCTGTTGACCTACCTCTTCTCCCTGCCTCCTCCACGTTCGCTAGCAATGCTTCTATCAACCTTGAGTAATTTGTATAGCAACATGCGGCGGCGGGTTGTTCCTTCCACAAAAAACTGAGACAATGCAACATTGCTTTTATTGTATATTGCCTCTAAACTAAACTACCTTGATAATTTTATTCTGTCTGATCTGTAAGCAGCAGACAAGCTCTAACAGGTTTTAAAATATGAAGTTGTGTTTTACACAGACTATTCAACGATTTCTTCTGTTGTTGTCGCGCCGTATTTTTGCATAATCTTCTCCTTTAAACTGACTATATAGTTATTTATTTCTCGTTGCAATTCAGTTTTGAATGTCTGTCTAAAATTCTCCAATCTTATAGTTTGCTCTGTAGTTATTTCATTTTGAGAGAAGAAATACTTTTCTCAATAGAATTTAAAATTGATTCCTTAACTGTATTGATGTATTGGAAAAGCTCAGATCTTAAGTCTTTTAGTTGTTTAACTGTGATAGAATCATTTTGTTCAACACCATCTAATAAATTGGTTATTCTTTTCATTTTTAGATCAATAAACTCAGTATTCTCTTCAGATAGATAAATAACCCTGTGATTATTTTTCTAGCCCACCTCTTTACAGAATGATGCACTGGTGATCTAGCGAAACGATCCATGATTGGATGTGTACTGAATGTAAATTATCTTATGTAATTAGCCTCCTGTAATTCTTCTAGAATACTAGATATTTCTAAATCTACTCCATCATGACCAGCTCTCTTAGCAGCCACTAATAACTCTAACCGAGAGACTAATTCATTTGGCGAGTTCCAATAGATATAAGGTCTCTGTTGTGTCACATTTTGTATGAAATGTAAACCCTCTCCTTTTTAGTTCGTTTTGAGCAGGGAATAATTTTTGTATCAATAAACTCTTTTTCCGCTATTACGTTTCACATAACCTTTTTTTGTGAGATGTGCACCTGTTAGAATCAGAATATTTTTATACTTTCTAAAATCTGTTTTTGTAATAAGACTCGTATCTGGTCTTGGTGTTAATAATAATTCTAGAAGACCTCTTGTTAGGATAAATTTTCTACCTTCAATAAGAATATAGTTTTTTTCAAAAGTAGATATCCAGCGTTTGTTATCCTTTGCATTAAACATAAAATACTCATTAGATTTTGAATCAAATTGCATGCCATAAGATATACTCCCTTTATATTTCCGATTAAATTCCTCCAAATAACCTTCAATAAGAATTTCAAAAGGTTTTAATTTATGCATAAAACTACTAATAGTCGGTTTCGAATCATTACCCTGCGTATTTTCCCCTTCCACATCCTCATCTTTTCCTTCTCCTCCTCCTCCTCCTTCATCCTCTTCCTCCTCATCATCTAACTCCTCCTCCTCCTCCTCCTCCTCCTCCTCCTCATCATCATCCCAATCTTCTTCCTCCTTCTTAATTTTCATTTCTTGTTTAATGTTTTCCATGTTAGAAGCGGCGCGCTCTGTAGACGCTGACAGATTTTCTAGGGGTGATCAATGGTTGTAATTGTTTACAATTTGTTTTTCACTATGTGTTTCAAAGCCTAGCAATTCTTTGTGTTTATTAATAATAGATTTTCGCAGCTGTGCAATTCTATTCACTAAAAATTCATTACGTTTGCTTGATTTATCCTTCTTCTTCTTCCTCTTTACTCTACTTTGTTTCACCATTTTACTAAGCGACGACAACGGCATTGTGTAGCCTATGAACACTTACAAATAACTAAACACTTATATTGCTGAATTGTGTTATATCTATAAAAGAATCTAGCCCTCGTCGGTATTTGCCATTAGATGCTGGAAATTCTGTGAATATACTTATACAATTGTGTTTAGAATTATTCTCATTCCAAATTTTAGAACACATTTTCTAAACTCTTCAAAGATCTAAAGTCAGAGGCACAGAAATCACGATATATAAGTTTCAGTGAAAGGTTGTCCAAAGGAAAAAAATTAGAAGATTACAATTTTCTCTGACAAAATGTTTTTACAAGCAGCGACAGATTGAATAATATAAACAGTATCAACATTTCTGTGTCTACCCATAGAGAAATAATGTTTAATATTTGAATTATTTGACAGTTGAATGTCATCAAATATTACAAGAGAATGTGGTTCAAGATCATTTGGATGCAGAATCGATTCAATATCATCTGAGGTGTGAAAAGTAACACATTTTATTTTAGAGAATATCTGCTTCAATAAACGATACTTGTCTTGATACAAGCTTTTCGAAAACACGTATAAGTGTTTAAATTTTAGAGCATTTTTGCAAATATAAGATTAAAACATAAATTAGATTTTCCCGAAGCACTGGGCCCGGCAATAATCGCTCTTACATTCGATGGAAATAAATTACCATGCTTGTTTAACTTCTTAGAAGAAGAATACACTAGCCTATCAAAGTTTACTATAGGAATCGTTGCCATTATGCTAACACGACTATCTAGATACTAAAGAAAATAAGGTTGAATACATAGAGACACACACACACAGCATTTCAATTGCATAAGTTTATTACAAGGAAAATAAATCACAATCATACAATGTTTCGTATAGTACAATGTTTTATCAATTATCATAATTAGATACAGTGTTATCTCTCCATTCAACACGACCATCAATTTTATCATATAATATTTTCCTCGACCATTTCAATACTTTTTGTTTAACAAACAGCTGATAATTGTCAAGCCCTAAGTGATTTGTAATTAAAGCAGCATGAAACTTCCATATCAAACTAGATAATTTTTACAAAAACAATCACAAGCAGTAATATTTTCTGGTCTTGGCGTAAAAGTCAATACTTGTCTTACTCTATTATTACATAAATCAATGTAACAGGGGTATAAATGCATACAGCGTGTTGAAAAACGATCTAATCCATCCAAAAACGATTCTAATTCACGTTTTGTAAAGATATCATTTACAGTCAATAGTAAACATTTGATTTCACATTTCATTTCACAGAAACAAACTTGTTTGTATAGCACTGACATCTGCAAATAGAAAAATAACTTATTATTACAATATATTCCCTATCTTCTTATTCGTAGGCACTCTTTATGCAATCATTAATTTTAGTTAGAAAAATATCCACCATTGCCTCATCATCAACTGTTTTGTTTTTGCAATTCTTTTACGCTTTATTGCAGACCATATAAGTTGGTGACTCCTATTTAAATAATAGCAAACACAACCACAACCGCACACATCAAAAGGTCTGTTATGTTTTAAAGCCTGTTCAACGGCATTCTGTAATTCAGTACACATTTCCAAATGAACAAATGTATAATTTCGTACAAAATTATTAACTAATACATCTCGATATTCAAATATGCAGTCATGTCTTGCGATTTCATTTTTTAATAAATCGATATGACGTTTCAATAGGCTACAAATACAAATATCTTCCAACTCTTGATTTGATAATTCTCGATTATCCATAACTGTTTCATCATCCTTGATTGTTTCCATATTCTGAAAGTGAAATGGAAAGCAATAATAGTTTTAATCGTATATAGAGAGAGAGAGAGAGAGAGAGAGACTCTAGATCAGAAGTACTTATTGCAAATCTTTCGACGAAATCCAAGATGGAGTAGGAAACCTACCCAACGAACTAATAGCTTATCTTTGTTACGTTTTAAAACTTTTCAATAAGATAATAATCTAATTCATCATCCTGTAATTTCGTTTTCTTAAGTTCCTGTTGATAAAAGCTTCCTTGTATGTTTTGCCCTTTCAAATCCTGTAATAAATACACAATAGGATTTGTCATTTTATACTTATTACTTTGAAAAGCTCTGCAGACCAGTTATAGAGATAACCCTTGTCAAAACACTACGCACGTGAAATCCGAACTAAATCGCCAATCTTGAATTTCGGTTTGAGAGAGAGCGGTTGTGTGATGTTTCTATTCAAATAGCTTAAAATTTGTGCTTCGTGTTTCTTCTTTACATCTTTCGGTTTCATTTTAATTGTTCTATGTTCAGTGGAATTATAATTATCAATTATTTCTTGCAATACTGGCAACCACTTGCGTGTTCCAGATAGACTAAAATGGAAAAATAATCGTGATTTAATTGTACGTATGACGCGTTCACAGATAGCAGCCTTAATATGTGAGAAAGTACTGTAATGGTTTATGTTATATTCTGAAAGCAATTGTTTCACATGGGAATTATAGAATTCTGCACCTGCATCAGTTTGAAAATGTTTCACTTTGGGACTTTGTTTAAGAATTTTTAATAGCACAAGCTACTTCAATGCCACGTTTAGTTTTAAGAGGTTGAGCAAAAACATATTTTGAAAAAGCATTAATACAAATAAGAATATATTTATAGCCTTTATTTTCGCGTGAATAATATTGTAAGTCTAAGAGGTCAGCTTGAATTAAATCAAAGATTCCCTTCAGAACATACGAACGTCTTGGAAACCTTAGCCTACTCGGAGAATGTAATTCGCTAACGAGTTTGTATCGGGTTGTTGTCTCCATTGCAAATAAAAATCCAGACTGAACGACCTTGCCACAGCGTCTGACAGAAACCAGTTTGAAAGAATGCAGATTTTTACCAACACAGCTAACCCAGTGTTCTTGAACTTTTAAAAGTAGCACACTACACGTCTTTATCCTATGTGTTGCGAAATTCAGAAAGTTGGTCATCAACAATTTGTCTCAATAACTCCTGCTCGTTTTCCTCTTCTATTATAGATGGGAGTTTACAATGCCACCAGGCTATTGTTTCAGATGGACGACTTGAAATTATAAAACGTTTCTGATCAAAAGTTTAAACAAATTTTGTTCTGCAAAATTTGATAAATTTATGCGAATAGCTGCGAATTGAATAGGCTGAATCCAGATGAATTTTACGATCGAATAAACACTGCTTGTACATATCAAATGTTAACTGTGAATGAATTAATGACCGGTTAACTCCTTTTGCAACGTTTTTATTCGATAGAGTAAATGGTGTTTGATCTGTTTGGATTAGTAGACTGTACATTTTAGCTCGCAAGCCGCAAAATGCTACTGCTATCTGATTTCGCCCCAATTCATGCTTAAAGCATCCTGGTTTGCGTTTATTTACCAACGAATAAACTGCGTCTGAAGAAGGAAAGTTACTCGTATCAAATTTTCTGAATTTTCCATTATTACTTGATAAAAATCTCTGTCAGATGTAATATGAAGTATGAAACTATCTGTATCGGTGGCAAGGAGCTTTACTTGAGAGTAATGATATATTTTGAGTAATGTATTATAATAGAAATCATACATTAGATGTTTGCTTAATTCCAATACTGTGAATCCAATGTAAATGGGTCTGTCTAAAAGAACTTCTACCTTTTTGTGAATACAGCAACAACGTTTTCACTAAACATCACCCATCGTTTCAAATTATTATTGGCAATATATTTATTTAATTTGGTAGCATCTATAAGTAAATGACAATTGACACGTTTGCGTTTCTGTTCCAAAGATTTACCATAGATTGAGTTAACGGATGCCTTGTGGAAATTTTCCTCAAACTTATTTCGAGTGTTTACGAAGTTCAGTACAAAAAGAATATATTTTTTCAGCCATTCGCTGTGATGAAAACTGAGAATTCTATGTACGCATTCTACTCTAAGCCCTAGACTTTTATATAACTGTAATGTGCGATAATGGACAACATACTTTTCTTTAGTTGAAAAAGTTGTTAGTAGCTTAGGTAAAGGTTTAGACTGTTTATCACTTTTTTGATACTTTGAAAATAAATGAGCTGGGGGGACTTCTCTATTGGGAGCGCATGGAAATTGATTGTGTTTTCATGAAGTTCTGGAGGATAAGATAATGTGACTTCTAGAATAAAACCAAAATAGCTATCTTCTGTTACATTTTCCAAAACAAATTCATCAATTTCCTGTTCACTTAACCACCTAAACTGATCTATAGGGAGATATTTTGATAATGCAAAACCGTACAAGTTCACCGCATCTAATGAGACTATGTAAGAATTAGGTAATTGTGGATTGTAGTTTTCATGTAAACATTGTTTGATTCTGCAAATCTCTGAGATATCTGACTTAATCCTCCTCTACAGGATAATTCAAGAAAAAGATATTGTTGCGGATCGCGAAGCAGTTGGAGACGTACACCAGTATATTTTAACATTGAATTCCATGTGAAATGTGATAAAGAGAAACAAGACGCAATATCGATTTTATGTTGATTGAAAATTGTATTCCTTAGATATTGGAATGTGTCAGCTAGCAAACAGACATCTGACAATAGATAGATATCATGAAAATCGCCTAGTGTTTTCATTTTGAAAATTTGCCAAGTCTTTAAAACGTGTTCATAATTATCTTCGCTTAGAGGTGAATTAGTGAGTGTATTGAAAAACTTTTCTCTTGGCGGTAAAGCAGTTTCATTGAATTTCTCAGCCTTTGTAAAATATTCGTACGGGTAAAAATTCTTTTGTAACATTAAATTTCGTTGTTGTTCATCTTGGAAAATCGAAAAGGTAACTTTAAATTTATTTTTTAAATCGCCATTATCAATCAAGTTTTTGTGAGCTGTGCCAGTGACTCGTTCATAAATAAGAGCGAGTAAAGAAAACAGATGCTACCCACGCTTATACTGATGAATGTTTCGCTATTTTTCGCAATGCATTGTATTTTCTGTTTTGTGCTTGCCAATGCTAAAATTATGTAATGACTATCATAACCTGAGAAATTATGAAAATACACAGGTATATGTTTAGGCTGTCTACAAAGAAGATTGCATTTATTGTGCGCAGCGCCGATGAATTACCGCTAATGTGATTATGATGTCTGACTTTTAATTCATTATCAAAACGTTTTTCACAAATACAACACAAAGTAGCAGAATTGAACGCGGATACTTGACTTTCAGTTAATTCTTCCATTGGGACAACAATGTCCATCTGCGATATTAATTCCTCTCCTAGTTGTGTTATTTCAGTGAGAAATTTTTCAATAATAGCTTCTCCATCTTGTTTTATCCTATACTGCGAACGCTTGTAAATATTGCCATATAGATCAAGACAAATAAATGCATAACTACATGGCAAATGTCGATAAATTTTCCTTGTAAAACTTTTACTATAATCTATTAATTCTTCATCCTCCTCCTCCTCCTCCTCCTCCTCCCTTCCTCATTCTCCTTCTCCTTCTCCTCCTTCTCCTCCTCCTCCTCGTCCTCCTCTCCCTCTTCTTTGCAAATAAAGGATTCAAAGTCTGCGAAAATTATGAAAGGACATTTAAGAAGATAACTATAATTGGAAAATTCTAAAATCGATTTTTCTTTCGAAGGAAACCGAGTACGCTGCGCCTCAAATTTCGAACATAATTCAATATGACTTTGCAGTGATTTTCTACCATCGAGATTTGCGGATTTATTTGTGTAAAATCGATGAAAACACCATTTACAAATATATGAAGGATTTTTATGCTTTGTTAAGTGGAACAATAGCCGTGACAAACCATTATTATTATTTCCCATTGTGTTCACAAGACAGAAATGATTTACTTTTGGTATGCTATCATTAGAAAGTAATAAAAGCGTTATTTGATGTTCTCGCTCTCGATGTATAGATATACGATACGGAAAGAATTTTTAGTTTGCTCTTGAAAAGCAATAATTGAAATTGATAAAGTTGGATTAAGCAATTCAAAACGTTTAATTCCATGTGAGGTGATTGGAAATTTTATACCAGTAATATTAATCTCATTTATATATTGTTTTAGATAATCAACTGTATAACTATTCCATTTTTTACGATCATAGTGAAAGAAAGCCAAAATTGACCATACAAAACATAATTGATCATTATTTTGAATATTGATTGTACATTTTTTATTTTGAATGAATTTCGGTGTTTGCAAGTATGATGAACATCCAATTGCTAAAGGCTGATAATTAGCTAAATTTAAATCTACATGTGTTATTGCTTCTATCTGCCAACCACTTCCACATTGACAGAATGAATCCAGCGATGCTTGAATTTTATCAATACATAGTGTGTATTGTGTATCTAATTCCTCTGTATTCTCAACAATATTACAGCTTGTTTGTGTGAAAGAATGAAATATAGCGTTTGTAGAAGTACTTACTATTTCTTCGGATGAAAAGTTTAATTTAAATAATTGGATTTGTGCTGTAATATACCATTTTGCAGAGTAATTAAACTGTTGCGATTCTATAACTAATTTATCAATAATTCTAGTTTTTAGTAAATTTAAAACTGTCAAAATGTCCAATTGTAAATTTACTGGCGTGAAGCGTATCCTAATTACATTCCCACGTAATCCTCGTGTAATGTCTTCTATAAAATCCATTTACATACCGAGTTAGATGTACTTAGAAGCAGCAGCAGCAACAAGGCTAGTAGTAGTAGTAGTAGTAGTAGTAGTAGTAGTAGTAGTAGATAAATAAGCAGATAGTCCAAGCAGCGTTTAAGAACTGTAAACATACAAATTACAAAATTATTTTCAAATAATTATATACATATTATTTATCTGTGAATAGAAAGAATGAGAATGCAAAGAAAGAATTCACTGTAAGCAAAATTATAACATGATGAAAATAAATACTAATGATGAAAAAATACTAACCAAAAACAGCTGTTGTAGATGAAAACAGCTTATAGTATGGAAGAGAATCCAGTTGAGAAGTGAGATGAGATGAGAAGTCAGCGTGGATGAGAAGTCAGCGTGGATGAGAAGTTAGCGGGAATGAGAAGTTAGCGGAGGTGGAATGACTCAAAAATTCAATTCAATTGTTAATTCAATATAGGGTATCGCATGTACTTGCCAACCACCTCCACGATAATAGTATGAACGCACGGATTCTTTTATTCTACTAATACCTATATTGAAGGCGAGTTCTGCCTTATCTAAATTCAGATTGATTTTTAAGCTTGTTTCAGAAGGAGAATGAAATTTAGCATGTGTGAAAACAGTATTGTTTAGCTCGTTTAATGGTCTAACTATTTTGTATAGATGACATTCTACACTAAAAAACCATCTACAAGTGTTATAAAATGGTTCTGATTTTGTAATCAACCTATCAATTATTATTGGTTTTAGCGAGTTCAAAACTGAAGAAATATCTTCACATCTATAGGGATCTTCTGGTGTAAAGCGGATCCTAAGTCCATTGCCATGTTGTCTAATTTCTTCAATGAAATCCATTGACAAGGCGTAAGATAGAGCTAGATAGAGCTTGTGATAGAAGCAACAGAATGAGTAGGAGGAGGAGGAGGAGGAGGAGGAGGAGGAGGAGGAGGAGGAGGAGGATTTCAATCCCGAACTTTTCAACAATCCGCCTAAAGTAAGTACTATAGAAAGAAATAAGGCGACGCCTATAAAAGAATTATTGCAAAATGTATATTACCCAGTTATTTTCGCTAAATTTGTAAACACTTTCTGGGGCATCCGTATAATATTGAAACTTTATAATGTGAAACAACAACAACAAGAAAACGAAAATACACATTTATTTGTATTCCTTCCACCGAGATATCTGAGGTAATAACCCCAAAAATATGAAATCGTTCAATAGAGTTAAAAGCTGATTTCGTTCAAGCATGTCACTGAACGATTTACCTCAATACATATCCGTTTAGTCTAATTTTACTTTAATTTTTAATTAGTAACTATACATAGTCTAATTATTCTTGTTTAATTTTTTACTTTTATTTGAATAATAAACAATATTACTAACATCTCTCCATTCAACACAAGCATCAATTTTATCTTTACCTCGATACATATCCATTTAGTCTAATTTTACTTCAATTTTTAATTAGTAACTATACATAGTCTAATTATTCTTGTTTAATTTTTACTTTTATTTGAATAATAAACAATATTACTAACAAAAATGTGTATTATTATTATATTGAAACAATCAACTTACCTTTTCCTTTAATTATTGGTGAAGTCTTAAAACGTTCTTGCCTATTCCAAACGTAGAGGAGAAGTGATTGTGTGATTCACAAAACAAGTACTGAAGACTGAACTGTGCAGGACATTGACTTTGAACAGGAATGAACAGGTCTGTGGAACTTATACTCAACTATACATAGTCATATATTATGATCTTAAATCAGATAACTTTGAAACAAGCAAGCAAGGTCGCAAATTCCAGTTCCATACTATTAATAATAATAATAATAATATTAATTGAAGTGAATCTCCATCTCTTTTCCAACAGTACAAACTACTGGAAAATTTTTAAAACTTCAATTAATATTATTATAATAGACTAATAATAGTAAGGAACTAAATATTATTCACAATCTTGTTAAATTTCAGTACAAGTCTTTGTGAAAACTGTAATAATTTTATGAAAATCTTACAGTTAAATTTAAACAAATGTATGCACACTTTGAAAATCCAAAATATCAAGTGTTGTTTTCGATTAGGATGTGGAAACGCTTTGCAGAAAGCTAATCTTTGAGAAAACACACGTTGAAGATTAATAATAGTTTTATTTATTGTAGGCTAAGCATGTTATCATACAGAGTTGTATGACTGAGCTACATCAGTGCAGCCAAGTCCAAGCAAATTCCATTTGTCAACTAAAAATGGCTACTCACATTCCAACTACTCTATCAAACAACTTTATCATTGCTCTCTCTCTCGCTCCCCATCTCTCTCAAGCATGGCGACTGAAGTGGAGTGGGAGTTGTATTCATCTCCAGCCCACCATACTTTAGAGAGAGAGAGGTACTCTTTTCTAAACTACTGAAGCTGTTTGAGGCGGTGACGACGGCGGCGGCGGCCATACTTTATGAGAGAGACAATAACGTTGTTCTCACTCTACATTATAGAGACTCTTGTTTGTGAGAGGATAAACTTGTTCTCTTTAAAATGGCGCCTTTCCATTAGTAGGAACACTAACAAACTGAACTTGGATAAATAAAAAGAAACAAAATTGAAATATTGATACATTTATTTGATTCCATTATAAACAGTAGAATATTACACAGACACACATTTATAATCTAGTTTAACTTAGGCAAACATTTCTTCTCTGCTAAATGAAATAAAGCAATCCAAAGTTCTTCTGGTGATGTCACACATTAAATCCGAATCATTTGAACAGCCAAAATGAATGTGAGCATTTTCAATTGTAATAATATTTAAAAGTTCGTAAATTTCAGACAGAATTGAAAAACCGACTGGAACATCAACTGTTGTAGCTTGCAATTCAATGCTCTTGTTCTCATGAAAACGTACTTTATTTATCAATTCTGAAAATTGATCAACACTTATAGACATTATCAGTCGTGATAGTTTCTTAAAACAATTGCTATTATAACATTTACTTGTCATTTTGAGGTTAATAATGAGAGATTAGAATGAAGAAACACAATACTGTTTTTACATATATCATATACGTGTGTATTCAACAACGCACAACAACAAACTGACGCAAAACTTTCACCTACTCAAGGCTTATACAATTTTCGTATATTGGAAGCTCTTTCCAGAATAATGAAAGGTGAACCATCATGTTTATTTATACACTTCATAATATATTCTTCGCTATTAAAATGATCAATATTTGTTTCATTCAATGTTGATAAATATCGTTCTGGTAGATAACATTCAAAATAACTTTGTTGAGAGTCAATAACTTCATACAATTTTAGTAAAATACGAAATCCAAACCTTGTTTTAACAATTCGCGCATTATCTATGTGAAACCAACTATCTCGTTCCAAGTCTGTTAATCGAACCACAGGAACAAACTCACGTGATTTATCGTTAAATTTTTGTAGATCAAATGCTCTTGAAGCTTCCATTGTAGTTACATACAAGTGCGCACACAAACACAAGTTTACTTATAAGCAGTAGTACTCAGACTGATGTGAAAATATTCTCTCTCTGTCGTCATCAGCTATGTACACAGACATGATGAAACATGTCAACAACAGCAGCAGCAGCAGCAAGAGCAACAGCAGCAGCGGTCAATGAACTCTTTCAAGCTTGTTGTTGTCGTCATCGTCGTCAGCTACATATTCTAAGGTCTCTTTTTCAATACGAATTAATTTATTTGCATTTAATTGTATTGGTCTGTAGAACGATAAATATTCATTGATATCATTTAGATCGACTGTATCTAGAAAAATTCTCTTCAATTGTCTAGCTAGAAAAATATTTCCATTTCCACTTTTAGCTTGTGATATTGCTTTTCACATGAGTCATACCATTGTATTAATTGACATAATTTAGTTTCTAAAACTGTCGGCGAAAGCAAGCCAATTTTAGTGGATTCATCTGTAACAATGGATTTGAATTATATTAGCGGTATTAACACAGTAAAGTCTACCTTAGTAGAATCTGTTTTCAAATTACAAATTCTTGCTTTATGATAGTGTAAATCATAACCACAGAAAACATAGTATCTGCTTTCCATTATAAAAGAATCCTTTTCTTGCATAATCGCGTTTACTCTTGCTACTATAGAATGGACACTGTTTAAAAGATCTCATTCTTGTTGATTCGCTAAAAATCACACTGTTCCACATTTTTGTTTTATCACCATCTTCACTACTCATCAAAAGTTCTAAATAATGAGCACTCGAAAACAAGCTACATCTTCCACCCTCTCTTTTATTATGAATTTTGCACATCAAATGTCCAAGAGTTATTAAATTTAGAATAATCTGGTCGTTCTAGAGTTTCGGGAAGCGCCTGCACATTCGGATGTAACTTCTTCAAAAATTAGTCTTTTCCAATCCTTTAGTATAAATACAATCATATGCTTGAAGACATGTTTTCAATAAATTTTCTGAGTAATCGGTGTCCCCTCATCCCAGCGGATCATATGGTAATGGTATTCAAGATATGTGACGTCACGGTACTGTTTCCATGGTAGTAGATGTTTTCCATATGGACTTTTAAAATGTAACAATACATATTTATGATTTTGATCTATCAAGGCGAATTCTTTCAAAATAATAGTGTTTCGAGTCTTTAAACCAATGAAGTTCACAAACTGCAAATTTACTTTTAATTGATGATTTCTCCTTATTCGAATTATCCTCCTCCTCCTCCTACTCCTCCTCCTCCTCCACCTCATCCTTCTCCTCCTTCACAGAT
The DNA here is from genome assembly GCA_017141395.1 of Laodelphax striatellus. Taxonomy (NCBI): domain Eukaryota; kingdom Metazoa; phylum Arthropoda; class Insecta; order Hemiptera; family Delphacidae; genus Laodelphax; species Laodelphax striatellus. The sequence continues at coordinate 9,930,760 of CM029534.1, forward strand.
GAAACGTCACTCAATAAATCACATTGAATTGCCTTGTCTGCAATTTTATGAGTTGAAGGTTCCTCCTTAAGATTGATTAAATCTCCCGTAAAACATTTGGGTGAATTTATAATATCGCCTACCTCTTGTTCAGACTCCATGATTTCAAAACTTGTTGATGATGATGATGCTGAGTAAGACGACACTAAGGACAATGATAATCTTTCTGTAGATGCGACTCTTTTCATTTCCAGAACACAACTAAACAAAAAGTTAGTTCTTCATTGCTTTATAACTTAGCGATTCTAACACAATCTAGTGTCATTTTATTGAACTTCCTTCACAAGCGATGTGAGAGGCTGATATTCAAATTGTTTATCACTTATCAATATACAATAAGCTGTTGTATGATCGGGTATCTCATTTGAAAATTCAAAATCTAAACGTATATCTGTTGAAACTTTTAAATGTTCAGACTGATGTGAACAATCTAATACTATTATCGGTGTATCGTTTTTAAAGGTAGTAAAATCAATTTCATGACCATATTCCATATTAATAGGCAAATTATAGTAGCTAGAGGCAAATTCCAAGAACATTTTATACATTAACATTTCATTACCTAGAAGGCTGTCATATGGGAGGTAATCTGAATTTAAAAATAATTTAACATTGTAAAGTTTGCATAGATCGTATTTTGCCATTGTCTTTGAAATTGAATTCTTTCTATTTGTTTGGAATGCAAGAATCACAAATCGAGGTACATCTGTAGCTGAGGCAGTTTTATTGTCCATGAATGTTGTTTAGACTTTGGTAGAATTGGATATTCGTGTATTTCCCAATTTCGGAATGATATTCTTAATGGTCTGTCAGCGTCCAAAATCTGTAGGAATTTTAAACGTACATGATCTTCGAGTTGTAAATAGGGAACTTTCCAAACTAATTTTGTGATTGCTATTCTTGCAAATGAAGCATCGGCCGAATATATTGAATTGTGATCATTTGATGCTCTAAGAAATACAAGCTCCTGTTTTACATTTAAAATTATTTGTTGGAACTCTTCAAAAACAGTAAAAGTAATTTCATTGGAACACAAAACGAAAAATTAGATGGTGGAGTATGTTCATAACCATTGCGATCGAATCCTGCTAAATGAAAGCAATTTTTATCGGCTGCAGACTGTAATAAAATAGATTTTATTGATGATGTCACACCTGACAATCTTGTTTTGCTATTTGCACTCCTGCGAGTTCGTAACGAATTTCGTCAAATAAATAGCCAACTACATTGCTAGTCAATGTACAAGCAACAGATACCACCTCTGCCTTTGCTCCCGCTGTTGTTGCGTCTTTTGACTTTGTACATAGTACATTTCCTTCGACAATTAGAAATGATTTACAAGGTAAAGTATAATGATCCTGTTGATTCAGAGGAATTCAATTTCATCCGAACTTCCAAGCTTTGAGTTTGCATATGGTGTATGTGAATGATATTCAAATTGTTTTATATCATTGAAATAGTCTACTTTAGAGTCTACATTGAGAACCTCACTAATTGCGGCCGACATTTTGCCAGTTGACAGAAAAACCAAGTTTTTGTAGAATTTGTGCGCTCTGCAATGTTAATAGCTCAGGCTCACAAGCTCTACTGAATGTTTGTTTTCTTACACTCCTTGTACCTTGATATTTTTGCTTTTTCCTATACCACATTCTCCTCCTCCTCCTCCTCCTCCTCCTCCTCCTCCTCCTCTTCCTCCTCCTCCTTGTTTGTTGAAAACTATGTATCCCATTGTCTAATCTCTTACTTTCCTAATATGCAGGCGTATAACAATCTTATCACTTCTAAAGTCTAAAGGATTACCTTCCTGATCGGTAACCTTCACGTGTACTGATTGAATAGTGTGTGTATTAAGAGGTAGATATATTAGTGGAGTTGGTTTTCATATATTAAAAATCCAGGATCTGCAGTAGGCATAAACTGATGTATAATATGACTTGATTCACCATCATTATAGACACCCGTTACCAAATTACAAGAAATATTTATCAAACTCAATTGATTGATGTTGACTATGTTTGTTGAATAATACCACTTATTTGGCTCTAAAATAATTTTATCAAAACCTAAAACAGATGCTACACTTGTATTTGATGTAAAATCTACAGGATGGCTAGACATAATCTCGGTTTTCAATGTATTGAAATTTCCTCTTAGAATTAAATATTCTTTTTTCTCGCTAGACAATGATAATTTCTCCTGTATTGTTTTGAATATATCATCAATTTCATAGGCTCCAGTAGGCAAATTAATTGTTCGACCAGCGTATGTAAATGAAGAATTCACACCTTCAATAATATTTGCTATAGAATTGTAGGCCCAGAAACTGAGCAATGCTAATTCATATTTTCATTTCGATCTAATTCCAAAACATTTGGCAATAGGGTATGCATATCACAGCTATACGATGATAATGTAATTAACGCCATTGAATGCGTATTGCTCCAATGTTAAACTATAACTGATTGGCGAGAAATAAGAGACACAGGTGACCACAAACATAAGAATCAACTTTCTGTAGTCGATCTAAATTATAGTAGATTTTAACATGTGGTGATTGTGTTTTAAAATATTTTACAAGACTAAGTGGAGGTTGTAATCCACCTATAGCATCAAAATAGTAAATATTTTGTTTTTGTTTGTTATATGCTACCCAATGTGATCCTTCACCTTCAATTGAATCCAAATTCACTATTCCACGCTCATTACAAAATATTCTATCTGGCAGGGTGTCAAGCATGAAAACGCCTCTTATTTTTATTTCTAATAATTTAGAATAATTGATCAAATCTATATTTGAAAGTGATCTATTCAGATTAATATTCATTTTCTATTCTTTCTCTTGCCAGCTCGTTTCTTTGGTCTCTTCCTTTGTCTCCTTGCTGTATGTAGTCTTCTACCAAGAAAAGTATTACTAATACTAGATGTTGGATTTCTTGTCGGTTGTGCTGGTGGAAAATTCAGAATTCTCCCACCTCCTTGACGATAGGAACGCAAATAAAACCTTTACCTTTCACCTGTTTCCTCAAATTTTCTATTGCTTGTTGTCTTAGTAGATTATTGTTTCTCTTTCCTAGTTTAAATTTACATTTCTTCTTTGTTGCTCTACTACGTCTTCTAGCCATTTTAAACCAGATCCAAAAATTTCCTTTACCTTTCATCCAATTTGTAACAAGATACGCTGCTGCTCTTTCTGTTAATGTTGAATTTGGATCTTTAACAACTTCCCAGGCTTCGTTGGCCAACTGTCTATCAGCAACAGCACGCGATTTTGTATCACTATGTGTGGCGTAGAAAATATCGTGTCGTCTACAAGACTTGTCAAAATTCTTAATACGTTGTTGATTTTTGCCAAACGCTCTCCTAGTTTTGTTCCGGGTCCAGAATTCGTAACCGCCAGGAAGATGTAATTCAACTGGTAAATAATCAACTGTCTTATTCAAAATAGTACTACCTAAAGTGCCAAGTGAAGAAAGTATACCTTTTCCTCTTATCCTTCGATTTGTTTTATTCAAAGTATTGTAAATAGCTACCATGTTCACTCCATGACAGTCACTTCACAACTAACACATTTGTTTTGTTAATGTTAAAAGCTTTAATACATTTTCATTGGCACTCGGATGAATACAGTTTGATAAAATTGTATATTGTCTGTAAAATTACAAACACTTTGATTAAACACTGCTAATTGTAAATACCATTTTGATAGTTCTTGCTCAAAAGAATTGTCTATCTTATAATTCATACCTGACTTTACACAAGAACTTATATACAATAGTGTATCACTTCGTATTTTTTCAAATTCAGCAATATGCGCAGAAAAATTGTGTGAGTTTTCCTCCTGTGTTATATTTAATACTGCATTTGTACTGCATTGTGTCATATTTAGAACTGCATTTGTACTGCAATGTATTTTAATCACTGCTGTATAATTGAAATACAGTAAAATTACAATTGCCAACAAGCATAGGTATATAAAGATTATCTCAACAATTTCTATTATTTTATAAGTTTTATCTCTTAATAGAGAGAATCGATTATCATTGTTGTTGTTGTTGTTGTCGTCGTCGTCACCGCACATGGTGTCCTTCTAAATTCTCAATTCATACTAACAGAAATAAACAAGCTGTGCTAATACCTACCAATATTTTAAATAAATATCGATTTTTTCGATATTTTTGATATATCAAATATTTTCGATATATCAATATCGCACGATATATATCGATATCGCTCGATATCGCTCGATATACCTTGATATACACGTATATTTCATCCCGATCCCCCCAAAATGGCGATTACTCACAAAAAAAAACAAAATGGACGAATTCTCCCCACACAACTCCCATCCCAGGGGCGGGGCCACGCCCAAACACTGGAGGGGGATCTGGAGGGGGGTCCTGCCCTCTCATTGGCCAATCATACCCCTCCTCTTACCCCCCCACACTAAAAACAAAATGGACGCCACCACGCCAAACCGGTCGGAAAGGGGGCGGGGCCACGCCCAAACACTGCGGGTAGGGAGGGCATCCTGCCCTCTCATTGGTCAACCCTACCCTCCCTCAACCCCACCACTCTTACAAAATGGACGACCACTGGCCGGACGGGTGGAAAAGGGGGCGTGGCCACGCCCAGGGGGCGGGGCTATGGTGGGGGGTGCTTGCACCTGATTGGCCGGGCAGTACCCTCAAATATACACTACTGACAACTGCTATAAATTCTTCATCTGAAGGATTTGTTATTAAGAATGACGTCTATAAAAAAGGGCAATATAATATTTACTTTGACATGTTGTCTATCACTCAGTTACGTTCAATTGAAAGAGGCGGACTGTAAAGTTTTAGTAGGGACTGTATCTCTGCTGAATTTAGGCCTACGTGAGTTTATTGGAGAATAAAGAGTTGTGTTGATCCGTGTTGATTTATATGTGGAACAGGTTGTTTTTTTAGACTTTGTTGCTTTTGTGTCTGAAAAAATGCACCTCTGAATTTTAAAATTTTATTTGCGTTCGAATTGAATGTGTTTTGAGAAATATCAACCATACAAGAGCAGAGATTGCTAACAAGAAATTTTGCAGTTCATCACTTACTAAAATAGGAAATATAATTTTATTACAGTATTACAGTATGTTAGAATGGGAGGATTATGGAATCTGGTAATATATTCAGCTGAACTGTAGAATAACCTTGATTGAATGATATTCAATATAGAAATATGTTGTTCATTCCAGTCATAGTGAATTACAATATTATCTATAAAAATCCGCCAAAGCTCAAAGGCTCAACAAATCTTCTCAATTCAGATTTCCAATGTTATTTCTTATCCATTCTAACTAGAAGCTAACATTATTCTAATGCTATTTCTTAGACCCGTATTAGACTATCAAATGATTTATAAAAGATCTTATATCCAATAGCAGTATTGAATCAATAACGATGTGTTTAGTCATAGCCCCCTTTAAACTGTAGTTTGAAGGGGGCTTTGGTTCAGTTTAATGAAACTGGGCATATGTTTGTAAAAGATCTTTTATAGAAAATTTGATAGTCTAATACGGGCCTTATTCATTCTTACTGAAAGTTAATATACAAGCTAAAACATTCCAGATTCCAGATTCAAAACTATATTAGTTATTTATGTACCTAGTGCGTAAAGTAGCACTTTGCTGCACCGAAAGAAACGATTACGCACGAGCCGCAGGCGATAGTTTCTTGAGTGCAGCAAAGATACTTTGTGCACGTGTAACATATTAAATTTTTCCTACAGTTACCTTTAAATGTGATCAAACTTCAAAATCCTAACCTAGCAAGAAGAGTCTAGCAACAAGATGACGAAAATTCTGATAAAAGTACTTCAATCCAATCAATACATTCATTAAAACACATTGAAACCACTAATTAATAGATAGCAATTAAGTATTGATGATACCTTAATGATTTTATTGAATTCTATCTCAAAATCCTGTTTTGTTCCTATCTCGCAATGGTTAAAATCCCCCATGCTGTTCACTCTCTCTCACCTAGAGCGCACTGATCAGGTCTATTAGCTACTTCTCAATAGGTTATGTTAGGTTATGATAGCGGAAACAATTAGAACATCAGCAAAAACGAAAGAAAAACAAAATGAATAATTGAAAATCAAGATGGGAAGAAACGGAGAATAATTCAGAGAATATCCAAAAAATAAGAAAAGATAATACATCACAAAAATAATTGAAATAACAATACTGAAAATTGAAAGTGCAACTGAAATGCAGCGACGAAACTCACAGAGGCAGTGGCTACCCAGAACACATCCGCAGCCGTGTTCGGCGTTGCCAACATGATTTCAAGAGCTTGATAACCTTATCAGCAGCAAACATTTTAAGAAATTGAGATATTAGTTTGCAAATCTGGAGTGCGATAATTTTCTTTACGCACTAGAGCATTAAGTAAGCACTTTAGGTACAGGAATCAGTGCAGGAACAGCCACATTATGAGGTAACTGTAGGAAAAGTTATTAATGTTATTACTGTAGAAACTGTCAATGAATATAATTTTAAGAGAAACCTCTGATAAGATGACAATTTATAACATCGAATAATCAAGATTGGACCCAAATCCAATCATCTAAGACACTTGGAACGTGTTTCATGGTGTGATTCAAATAATACCATAGATTCAGCTTCTTATTAGCTCCTCACTTGTATGCACAGTCATGTTCTTCTGGCAATCACTTCCTGCAATATTGTTGGAGATTTTAAGATAATTGGCTAATTGGCTGCTCAATTGGATATGGTGCAGGCAATAAGTTAAGTGGTTTGGACCACTAGGGTGCAACCCACCACTAATAGAGCGACCATAGAAATTCATTTTAGGAACATGGTTGTGGGTGGGCGGGGTGGTATTTGGGGGTAGAGGGGTTATGTGGCCAAAATATGATCTCTTGTTGAAGTCGAGCCAAAACTGAGTCTCCCTAGCTGGCACCAGTTTCTACAGAGTGTAGAAATTTGCGGTTCAAGACTTTACCACCCCTTTTTCAACATAATGTCAGTGTGCTAGAATAGAATAGAATAGAATATTGCTTCTCTATTTTCATTTGTATTTGGTGAGCGGGCAGTATCTCTTTTCGAATCTTATTGTTTTGTGTTTGATATAAGTATATTTTTTGTAAACTTATTGACAAATGTGCGAGAGCCAATGAAATTTGAAAGCAGTGAAATGACGTTTTTTGATCGATCTCAGTAGAAAAATCTCACATTGTTTCTGTCAAATGACGTCATTTAGGTTGGTTTTAATCACTCACTACAAAAGCAATAGAGATACATCGTTTATTCGCTAATTCTCTCCCTAGCAGACATTTCTTATTGAAGAGTAAGTAGTTTTTATTAAGAAAAACAAATTCATGATTAAGATCAATAAATTGCCTAAATCATACGTAACGTGATTTTTCAACCTGATAGTTTCAATTTTGTAGTTGTCATGATTTTTTTCAATAAATATCAACAAAGAGGATGTTAGAAAATTGTTCTCAACTGATTTGGATTAATTTAACAATTGGTAAAACTGTTTTGAAAATAATATAATTATTGATTGAAGATGACTTTTTACATTTCCATTCATTCGTAATCAACCTACTATTTTGAAAATGGAACAAATTAGAATACATAATCGATAATAAATTCCCATTCTCCCTACTACTAAACATAAATATGTTTACTACTTCTAAACATAAATATATACCCCCTATTATACTTAAACATTACACACACAATACACGCCTGATACATTGATACGATTATCCCGTTTCCTTTAATACGCCACTTGTTTCCTAACCCAACTCCCATTAAAATTTGCAATTACTTGCCGCATTACCTGTGTCAGTATTTATGTTTGGAGGTAATTAAGCATATTCTGTACTCCACTTATAACTGCTAGGAGAATGCAGAGGAAAATGAGGAGTAGAGTCCGTACACCCTTGAATAAAACACAGTACTGTTTATTACCCTGCGGTTGCTGGCGGACCCAGAGCTTTATAGCTTGCCGCGCCATTTTTGAAATATCACCCTGCAATTAAGCCCAATGGTCACCCCTCCGCCCGCTTTAAAAAGATAACAAAACTCTCTTTATCTTCCACCTCACTAAAACCGACCTTTAAAAAGCAACCGTTGCATTCTCTTATAACCCTTTCTTTCCTATTTTTTTCGTTTCTCTCTTGAATATGTGTATTTTTAATTCTTTCCAGATTTAATTATTACTTCTTCTGCTGCACATGTTATGAATAATTTCTCAATATCTGGAGAATTTGTTGTTGGAAATAACTCTGTGGCAATGATATTAGTTCATAAATCAGGTTGTAGCCGTTGTTTGGACAAAAATACAAATTTCCAAAAGCGATATTTTTCTCCATATTCTTTCCCTGGAACGAAGATATTCGTTCACTGGACTCTTTCTCTAGTGAATTGTATATTCTAAATAAAAGTAAAATATTGTTTCGAATTGTTTGAACTGTTGGAATAATTATTGTTTCAAGAAAAATATAGTTTTGCATAAAAAACAGAAATAACTTCTTATAAAATTAACATAAAATTCTTCTTTACTTAGATACTTGGTCCACTATAATTCTATCTTAAGTCTACATATTCCGCGAATACAAGGCTTCTTATCCAGTAATTTCGGTGAAGAGAATATTAAAGTAGGCCGACTGATTATTTCATTTTTATAAAAATATGGGATTTTCACTTGGAGACTATATTTTCTAATGCTGGGTTACACAAACCTGGATTAACTATTTTGAATCACCATTTGATTAGCATTATACTGATCCTGGATCACAATTGATCTCGCTTGGTCCAACCTACCATTAGTAGAAGTAATTTAATCGTTATTGGTTATTTCACAGACTGTGCATATTTATTTGCATTCATGAATTATGACAATTTATTAGAGTAGAGTGGGAGTAGAAAAAGTGAGCAAACAGATAAAAGATTATTTAGTCGGTCCCGGCTGCCTAAAAAACAGTTGTTAAGTCACGTCAGAGACCCTGAAATAACCGGGAGTGACCTGAAAACTCTGACACCTCAAACTCTGGAGACCTGAGCCAGCCAGGTTACACGAAATTATTATTATATATACTATTGGAAGAGTACTACACAGTCAACTAGCCTACCATATCTTTACACCAACTATTATCGCTGCAAACCATCAATTACGTATCAACGCTACTTTATTGAAAAATTGGCTGAGGTTCAACTTGGAGTTAAAAGAAAAGAACAGATGGAACAAATAATAAGTGTAGAAACAATAATATAAAAGGGTAACCAAGAACCACCGTCCACCATCAGAGGGAGTAGGCTACAAGATCAAGGTGTTGCCGTTTGTCGTCGTGTGGTCTGTGAGAGAGAATCATCGCCTTCCCCCCCAGAACAATTCCCCTAAATTATTGACCAATTATTTCCCCCCCGTGGTCAGGGGGGCAGGGGGATGGGTGACAAATGATGTGGCGAGTGGGGCGCGCGCGTGCGAAAGTCACCACCCAATGACCGTACCCTCAGCTGCTACCACACTGGATTATTATTGTTTCTGGAAACTTCTCAATAAAATTACTCTACAGCAGCAGTCTCCTCGGTCGGTCCTCCTTGCCAACTAGTCAGGGGGGGGGGGAGAAGCGACCCCCTTTAGGGATAGAGGGAGAGGGGGGCTTCAAACAGCGTATTAACAACCGCAACTTGCTCTACACCACTCTCTGATCCACTATCTAACTTTCTCCTCCGCGTTTCACTCACTCTTTATCATCATGACCATCATCATCTTCCAACTTCTGGTTTTGCTTCATTTTCTTATCTTCTTCCTCTCTTCCACCTACTTCGAATCTATGCTCAAATCTTCCTCGAACTTTACTGTTCCAACTAGTTACATCAGAATCATAGGCCTACAATATTATTATCATTATCAAATTGGATCACATCTCTAGTTCTGTCAATGTTCAAACTGAAACTTATTCCAACTTCTACGTCCAAAACAAATAGCGGCAAAGTACATATTCCGTGCTCTGTCTTTGAAAACTTTCTTGAAATAATATTATCACATTTTAATTTAATTCTTATTCAATTTAATCTCTTCATCAATTCTTAACAAAAAATAACAAATATTCCAGCAATGTTATTTCTCTCAATCTTCATAATCTCTTTCTATTGATTCTCTCACTCACTCGCTCTCTCTCTCCCACCTTCCTCCTCTCTCACCGCTACAATCACTCCAAATTTACAACAATAAGATTGGGTCGCTTAGCAGGGTACAGGTGTACTGAGTGTGATACATTCTGCACTGAAATATGTGCCCTACATGGTATTACTCGAGATCAGAAATGTGGTGGGTTCATGTGGAAGCTGCATTTCACTTCATTCGTATGTAGCCCGACATATGTGCATCATATACACTCACATGTGTGGTGGCAGTTTGGACGACTTGTTTTACCTACTAGACGTGTTAATATGACGCGCGCCTCCATTAATATTGTTGTTAATGAGTTGCAGGGCCTATTATCGCCCCGGATTTGCACTGGTCGCATTGTATTGTGATAATCACCGATGACTGAATTGTGGTGGATTCAGTTGTTAGTCGTTTATGATTATCAGAGAGAATTTTCGCTCTCTGCTACTTTCTCAATCTTTCTCTCTTTTTCCCTCATCCATTCTAAACATAGTGAATTTTTAAGAATTTGAATATTTTACATCTTGAAGATTTGGAATTGTCGAGAAAAAGTTGAGAAAAACAGTATTGAATAATCTAGTCAAAGTTTTTCATCTCATTTACAGTGTTGGTAATTTCGCTATAATTACATGATTTTAGTAGTGGCGAAATGTGGTATGCTTATTTGGTCATCGCCGGTTATATTTCTCATAGTAAATATACCCGGCGATGACCAAATATGCATACCACGCTACTCCACGGGATGTTATCCATTTCATTATTTCATTGTTGGCAATCTACTCCACATAATGAGAAGGGATGCAATAGAGGAGAGAGAGTTTTCTCTCTTTTTCCACAAGATAGGAAACTACCTTACATAAATTTGGTGTTGTATTACTTACAAAACTATTATCATTATTCACAAAAAGAAATGTTTTTGATAAACAGACAGAAGATTAATTTGCTGAATTCATTTTAAATAGTGTTGTATTTTACGATCTAACACCGTTGAATTCTTAAATTACCCAATATTTTAGAACAGATGACAAATGAATGAATATTGTCCTCCTGGTGTAATATTTCTGACAAGGGATTAGAACAATGTTTACTTGTTCTCAATAACCGCCCACTACATAATAACGGTGAAGGTACTTGAACCAAACTTGGATCAGTCGAGTAGTCGAGTAGTCGAATAGTCATATCAATAATACATTCATCTAGTAACACCATAGACTCGCCTTGTATCATAATTAGTCAAATAAGTTACTTAGATCGATTGACCAACCGACAGGAGTCGTATCACCCCCAATTCCAAAACACAGAAGCACTCCGTAAGACATCAGTCGCAACAAAATTGATCCCAAAAGGTACATTGCCACTCACTGCTACATCGTTCATTAATTTAAGGTAGGTGACCTGTCTAGTACCAGTACATGATGTGCGGCGGGTTTGGTATGAAAGCGTCCTCCCCGAATCTGTGGGGGGATTGGGGGGGCGATAGTCCCCCTCAAAACGAGTTTACGGGTAGGGGAAAGGTGGAAATATCCCCAGGAAGTGTTACTTGTCTCCTATGACAAGGCTTTCGATCATTTTTCATCCGGATCCCCTCACGTGGTGTTGTCCTTTAACGAGGTTCTCTAGGTACATGGAAGAAGGGGTTTCCGACATATATACTTGACAGAACAGGCGAAACAATGGTTGATTCGTCCCCTTCTATACCTTGTAATACAGATGCTAGCCACTCGCTCCGCGCTAAAATACAGATGATAGGTCCTTTCCATTCTCACCAAATTTCAGATGATAGCTCCTCGCTTCCTCTTTCACCCGCTCTCTCTCTCTCTCGGATGATAACCCTCTTCACTCGCTCTGACACCGACATTTCAATGATCATCGCTCCTGGAGAGATAGCCAGCAACCCTCAATATAATGAAACTTAACGACACACAGGGTGACTCTAAACGTCTCCACATTGAGTTGTTTGGCCTGAAATTAATTTCTGTTCTGCTAAATGAATTTTCAAAGTGTACTTCCCCACTTTCTCTTTATCCTTCTCCTCATCCTTCTCTTTCACATCCTCCTCCTCCTCCTCCTTCTTCCCCTCCTCATTTTCTTCCTGTCCTCTTCTCATCCTCTTCCTCGTTCTCCTCTTCCCATTCTCCTCAAAGGTAGGGTGAGGAACGATGTGGGAGGAGAAATATATGGGAAGGTGAATTATAGGTATATATCTTATAGTATTATTATAATATATCAGTATATATTATTGGCTAAGTATGGGAGATTGAATTGACGTTGATGATGGCCACAGCGTATGATAGAAGAAGAACAAGATGAAGCTATAGAGAAAAATAATGAGAGAATGAAATGAAAGTTGTGATTGGAAAGAATCATGGATATTCATAGAAGAGGGTAGAAGAAAGAGGATGAATTGGATCAGAAGAGAGAGAAAAGGAATGATGAAGCATAAAAAAAAAGTAAAAAAAAGGAGAGGATGGGAACTGGGAAGCAGGAAAGAAATAAAGGTAAAATGAATAAAGAGAGAAATGAAAGGAATAAAGGAAACGAGCACAGTCGATGATAAGCAAGAGAGAGTTGATAAAAAGAGAGCGAATATAATATGGAAGAAAAGCAATAGGAAGGAACCATTCACATAAAACACATAGAGAGTGATGTGGAAGAAAAAGCAAATTATGTCGATGAACTATGTCAATGATATTCACAATGCTTTTTGTTTTCTCTCCTATTTATATTCCATCATCTTCTTTTCTTATTTTTCGTGTTCAAGCTCTGTGAATGCTGATGGAATGAGAGATCATCCATTGAACACAGTCAAAAAAGAGAGTAAAATAGCAAACAAGATACAAAGAGTAAACCGATGGATGAGAGAGAAGCCGAATGAAAAAGAGCAAGAGATTAGAGAGAAAACTCGCCAATGGACGTCGTCGATACCAAAATGACAAAACAAATATTGTCTGCGGCTTGTAACGTCGCTATTCCGATCCAATATTCGCCACGGCTCGCTGTAATAACGGTTTTAATCAACGAGATGAATAATCCATGGAATAATTGCCGGCGGCGACATTTTCCTGTTTTTCATCTGATGGTTTCATTTGTTGGGCCAATTCACTGAGCCGGTTTTATTGCATTATATGGTGGGCTAAATATTCGTTGTGTTCATCAACACGCATTACTATTGCGTTGGACTGGGAGAATTTTGTTGGAATTGATAGAAATTCCATAATTAAAATTTGTTTTTTTGGAACATTGTTCAGTTCAGTTATTCCTAATAAAATAGCACTGTACAGAATAAAATAACATTGAATAATTGTTTCCCTGCTGAAACTATTGATTCGTGCGGGGGGAACAGTCATAATATAAAAAACATAATTCACAATAAACTAACAAAAAAAAAGAATGCTTAAAATTGAGAATTCTCTCAAACACAAATAGGCTATCTGTCTCAGAATACTTCTTGCACATTATTATTGTTTAAAATAGTCTAATTTAACAGTAACAACGAATTCGATACATTTTATTGCATGATTTGATACTTGTATGCTATGTTAGTTAACAGTAAACACTCATTCTTATTAATGTGTTGGACTGCAAAGATTCTCATGAACTGATTTATGGAAAAATTTAATCTTGTTCACACGCATATAGAATGACAAATTGATTCGTTTGAAGAAATATCTGATAATAACAGTGAAATTCTGAAATGACCCCAGTATCAATGAAAAGTGTTCTTTGAGAAAGCTTTATGCTTGCCACAATATATTTGATGACAAGAGAATACCGTAGCTCTTTCAACTCAGACAATTTGTGATATTGTCAAAGAAAATTCTATTTATCAAGATAGAATTGTCACTACTATTGTAAGCAAATCCTACTGTTAAGACAATTTTAGACAGAAGTTAACCCTATGAGAATATCCACCAATTGAATTCTTCTTAGACAATGATTTCATAACAGTTTTTGAAAAATTTATCATTCAAACCAATATACCAATCCTCAGTAAGACTGGTTCAAACAATCCATTCGAATCCAACTACGCAGTAATAAAATTTCATGGATGTTCTAACTCAATTTCGTGGGCTGTAATATGGAGTAATAAAAGCAGGACTCGCACGAGTGGGCCTGAGCCTATAATATTCAGTTTTATTGAGCAATAAGACACTGAGACAGCCAATTACTTAATATAGGCGGAGATGAGATATTAAGATTAAGTGGGTTTCGCGCATAGTCAACTCGGGCTCTGTTGCTTTTCATCTTTTACTGGAAAATTATTATTACCTGATCAGAGAATATAAGGGAAGGATGTGTAGATTACTCACTGGAGATCTCCTCTAAGATTAAGACTTAATTTAGTATTCATGATTCTAATTAAGGATTTATCATAACTTGAGGCTTAAATTTAGTCCACTATAAAAGTGCAGAAGAAGGTTGTAAGAATAATTAATAAGTTGGGTAGAAGTGTAAGAAATTGTGTATTTTTTGTGGGATTGGATGTTGAAAACGAAACCAATTCTCTCATAATCTCCATTCAATCATTAAACAATTTTCCGCAATAAAATTAGCAATTTCACCAACACAGAATCCCATTCATAAGAAATTAACTCTCAATCATCCCATCACAACAGAACACGGATACAATTTATAAAAAAAAATTGAATTCTTTCTCGATAGAAGCCATAAATGAAATATTTCAGAATTGAGGCACCAGAAGATCAGTTTTAGAACAAATATGCATTCCTGATTTCTTCAATTATTTTTCTGGATGTATGATACCTCATATTATTATTATTAGCCGTATAGCTCCCGAAGTGGAAGACGCTGAGTCTGAATCATGATCGTCGACTTTTATTTGACTTGGCGGTTTTCTTGTTCGCCCACCAGCTTTTCATTTTCTGCGAAAAAGCCACTTTTCTTTCATCACTCCATCTCATTCCAGCTCTTGGAGCTTTTACCTCTGGAATAATTTCCCATTTATTTATTTTTGTTTTAAAATTATTTCGATTTGTAATTTCATCATCAGTAATTTTTGCTAGAACTAGATCTTTCTTAACGTTTTGAATCCATTCCCCTCCATTGGCAAGCGAAGCTACATAATTATTTTACTATTTTTTTGTGATTCTGTGATCGGGAAGCCTCATAATGTGACCGTAAAATTTTAGACGTCTTTTTCTCATGTCTGTTACAATATTTGAATGTTGCTCAACTGTGCTATTTTTTTGTAATCTATAACCATTCTCAGTTAATCTTGGACACAGAATTTTTCTTATTATTTTCCTTTCTTCCTTCTTCAAATTTTCTAAATCAGCTTTCCTGTTGAGGTTCAGGGTCTCACTGGCATAGAGCATTGATGGTTTGATCACTGTATTATAATGTCTAATTTTTGTGTGAAGAGACAAGCATTTTTTGTTATAAATAAATTGCACCAGCCCTAGGCCTTTACGAGTTTTCTTTATTCTATCCTGCTGTGAAAATCTCTCCGAAATAACTTCTCATTATTATTATTATTACTTTTTAAATACATCTGTAGTATTTCACAATTTAACGCATTTGATATTTACTCTGTTTTCTTGATTCTAACAATTTCACTCCATACTACTTGAAAATGGATACTTCTCTAGAAAATAATCTTGATGGGTCCATTACATCATACCATACCAACAGAAACACCTAAAATTGAACCAAAATGGAGAAAATGAGCTCAAGCTTCATACCAACAAAACATGAATAGAACTTTATTGACATTCTATCAAAATTAAAGAAGAAAACCTTCTCATAAGAGGTTACAGATAAGAGTGTTTTCATTCCTTAATAATAGCAGAACATGATTGAATGAGATTATTTCTAGATGTTGTCAACTATTTTTGAAAGATTTATAGGGTAAACAGTTTTTGGTTGGCTTGAAAAAATTGTCTCTCTCTCATTTTGGAGATGGCAATCAATATTCTTTGATTAATTTATTTCTATAAATAAGTTATATTATAAAATATTATTAATTATTTGATCATATTATTATTTTTTAAATTTTTTTATTCATAATTTACTGACTGATTGATAAATTATGTAGAATGCTTAGAAAGCTTAGAGTTATAATGCAAGTATAGATAGAAAGTGCATGAATTGAAAATATCTCTAGTAATCTCCTTAGGCTATCGCTTGATGAAAAAGTCCAACACGGCACTGAAAGCCTGACAAAAGATTGATGCAGAAATCTCATCGTTTCTGAGTCAGACGTGTCATGAATGACAAAAACATTTTCCGACAAAAAAGAAGCCAAGCAGGCAGCAATCGTTTTTCCGATAGCAATGACTCAGTTCACGGCACGACAATAGTCAAGGGAAAGTCGAAGAAGAAGATGAATAAAGCGCGTTTAAATTCGAAGGTGACAACTCTTTTGTATTCGACTTTGCTTGTTGTTATTGCTTGTTCCTCAACGTTCGCTTACTCTCCTTTCCTTGTTTTCCTTCTCCTGCCTCTCCACCTCCTTCTCCTCCTCCTCCTCTTCCTCCTCCTCCTCCTCCTCCTCCTCCTTCTCCTCCTCTCACCTCATCCCATCCTCATCATCTGGGTTTGATTTAATTTTTTTGCCCCTCTACTTCCTTCTTAACAGCCATTTCCTCCTCATCACCCCGTTCTCCTCCCCCTTCTCCACTTCTCCTTCTCTCCGTCTCTTGTTCCCTGTTTCAATCTCCTCTTTCATTCATCTTTCCTCATTCCAATCCTACTTCTCCTTGTCATATCCACCTCCTCCTCTTCATCTCCCCCACCTCTTACTCTCTTCTCGCTCTTTCTCTTCTCCACTGCCACAGAAAACGGAGAACAACAATAGTCCTTTATCTGTGTCACCTCTTTTTCTCTTTCTCTCCCACATCTTCCTCTTCACAACTTTTCCTCCTCTATCTCTTTTCCAATTCCATCTCTTTATCGCTTTCTCTTCTCCACCTCTTCTCTTTTTCCACTTCTTCCACTCCACAAACTTTCCCTCTTCTCCTCACCATCTCCTTATCATCCTCCTGATCTCTTTTCACCTTTATCATCATCATCATCATGTAAAGAGTAATAAACAAAGCCTCTTTTCCTCGGAATCATCTTTTAGAGGGGGAAAAGTCTGGATTGGGCTTGCACCGTTCCCGGTAGTAGAAGGGGGATAGGTGATGAGAGGGTGGGGCGGGGGGTGGATTGAATGGGAGACGAGGATTGTCGAGGGAGGAGAGTGGTTATGAGGAGGGGGGAGCACCAGCTACCAACCGCCAAACGTCGTTAGGGGTCCGCCTTTATTTGGCTATGTTTTGCAACGCTGTGTGAGCACGGTGTAAACGCGGATATAACGCAACGGCAAGTGTTGTTTCGGTTCGCATCGATCTGCAGGGGCAAGCTGTTGCACTTACCCCTTCACCCCCTTTCCAACCCCAAAATCCCCTTTCCCCCCCCCTGTAAATACCCCACCATAAACACCAAAAGTCCGTTCCATCTCTCTATACTAGCTTACTTGATACAGAAAGGAAGTTACTACACTACTTTGTACCCGGTACAATGTACCGTTACACTGTGTTCGTATGAAACTGGGTTTCTTTACCTTTTCCCTCTTTCTCCAAATCTTCTTCATTTTCTTCTCCTCCTACTTCTTTTCCTTTTTTCTTCTTCTTCTTTTTCTTCTTCTTCTTCTTCTTCTTCTTCTTCTTCTTCTTCTTCTTCTTCTTCTTCTTCTTCTTCTTCTTCTTCTTCTTCTTCTTCTTCTTCTTCTTCTTCTTCTTCTTCTTTTCAACACTTGTTATCTCATTTCTTTTGTTTTTTCTTCGTCTTCTTCTTCTTCTTCTTCTCCTTTACCATCACTTGTTATCTCATCTCTCCTTCTTCTTTTTTTTTGTTGGCCCTTTATTGTTATTTCACAGTATGGTTTTTTAATAAAGAATCTTAAATGGTACAATATTCCACAACTAGGTTCTACTTTGTCCTCGTTTAATTGTTCTTTTCTCACAAAAGAGTATCCACCCAAAATAACAACCTTCCAAGGTAATTTTGATATCAACTTATTTCATTTACGAGATGATACAATACTATTCAATTAGCTTTCAGGTCTTATTCTCGACTACATTCTAGACTGTGAGTCAATCCATGCATAGACATTTCCATTTCATACTCCTATTTTGATTTTGATTCCTATTTATTCTTTGATTACGATGAAACTCTATTCTCCTCTCTTGAAAGTACATCTTGCGCGGTGACTTCAAGAAACAATATATTCTATATGTATGTGCCCGATCACCAAGAACGTGGCAATCTTTGCAATGGGTCTGATTGTTACATACAATAATTTCTTAGTTCATAGCGCACCAAATGAAGTGAGATTAATGAATCACGATGCCCGGTGATCAATCATTTCTACGCGGTGTTGTGCACAGTATGCTTACAGAATGCTACAGAATCTACAAGCTGGCACACACATACTCACACGACACAAGGGGTGTAGTAGTAGTATAGCTTCAAAAGAGTGCGTGTAAACTGCATACGTGCGCTGACCAACAGATGCATTTTTGGGGTGGAGGGGTGAAGGGGTGGATTTAGATTGAAGGGGAATTTTGACTGGGCGGTTTTTATACACCGCAACCAATTGAAACAGCTGGGTGCGTGATTTGGGGTTCTTGCTCACTCACTCTTCTTCTCTCTTTCTCTTCGACGTTGTCTTATTATCCTTCCTTTCCCTCTGTCGTGATCGGGCCCTCTCCCCAGGGCCCAAGGGTCATCATGTGTGATTGTTTGCAATATGGTACCATATCTGAATAAGCACGTTGTGAGTGAATCTCCAAGTTTAATAGCGAAACGATCTTGAAAAGTTTAAATCAGTTTCAGTTTAAAATAAATAAGACCCGAATGAAAGAATAAGTTTCATTTGTCAAAGAAATAACAACAATTGTTTGCTTACAAGCTACAAGATCTATGACTAACAAAAAAGGGAACATTCCGAGGCTATAGAGCCCGCGTGGGATTTGAAAATTGAATTTTTTCTATTCATTTTTTCTTATATCGTACGGCTTTTTATCGGTGGGGAGACCCTCACGGGTAGGCCTAATTACCTCATTGAAAATTTAATAAGAAGTACGAAGAAGATAAGAAAAAGTTGATTCATTTCTTTATTGTGGACTTAATGTTTGTAATTTATCAATACAGTATTCTATGGCAATCATCACTCAAGGCAAGGTTTATAAATCGATTCTCTGATCGTAGGTCAATAAAATAGCATACATGAAAAACACAGCTCATTCATACTTGCCTTAAAATTATATGAAACTTGTCAAGAATTTCACATTAATTTATTCACTCTATTTTGAAACCATCTTGTGAAACACAGTTCCTTATTGATTTTCAATCAAGATGATCGTAGAAAAATGAATATCAAAATTGATAAAAACAAACTGCTTGTCGATTCTTGTATTTGAATTACATTATAATAACGACAAAGCTTCTTGCTGAGCCAGCAACACAGCTCAATTCACAGTGGAAGTCGAGAAAATAATTAGATGACAGAAGAATAATACAGAACTCTGCAGAGCATTGGCCGGCACGGGATGGAAGCGGAGGTTTCTTCTAATTTTACTGGGGAAATACAGACATGTATTAGTGTGTGAGTGTCGGGGTATTAGCATTACAGAGGAACATAGTGTAGGGCCGAATGCTTTCTCAGCCATTTAATTGTATAGCACAGTATAACAAGCTTAAACTAAGGGTTAATTTATAAAACATGATGAAACATTATGAATGAGGGCGAGGGGATGAACGTAACGCAGAAATAGGCAGAGAGTATCTTCTCCGGGGGCTAAAAGTACCACTTCTGTAACTGCTTATGGATGAAGGGGGGTGCAGAATACAATGCAAATGAAGCAACTCTTAATTCGGTGCAAAAGTTGTGTTTCATTAGAGCGGTAGTGGGTTGAGGGGTGGAGGGGTTCGAAACAACACGAAGATAGGGTTAAAGCGCACATGTTTCTCGCACAAATGATCATTTCATTTCATTCTCTCCCACTTAGGAGCAAAACTGGATGGCCTTTATCTTCTCCTCCTCCTCCTCATCCTGCTCCTCCTTACACAATTATTCTCGAAATCCCTCCCTTTTGTTACACCACTTGTTCTCTATTGCACTCAACTAACCGATCTCTCTCTATCCTGTTTTAGTTCTGTGTCTGAACATTCGCAATTGGCTAGACGGAATGAACTATGTAACAAATTGTATGTGTTATGACGATAGTGTGCTTGCTTCTTCTATTAAGATCAAATCCAACAAATAATATTGACTGGAAAAAAATTGGTAATAGTTTTGAAATCTATTTTAATATTATAAATTTTTTCAATGAGGCTACTTGAATTTATTTTATTTTGAAGACATTACCTGTAGCCTTTAAAATAAGCACCATATTACTCTCTTTCATTATCATTATTTTTCACACAATGTCATTCATTATTCATTACATACTAGTATAATCACATGAAATAATATTAATATGAATTGAAATCATTCACAATTGAATACATACTAACATAGTTTTAATTATGTGCATGGATCAGTATTAATGTAGCTCAAAACGAAGTTAATTCGATAGTTAATTCCATCTTTGAAATAATAATAATAATAGAGATAAATCATCAATTCAAGTGGATTTGAAAACACGAATTATGGGAAAGACAAAGATAGAGTCTAGAAATTATGTGCATCCTGTTAAGAATCAAAACTTTCCTACAAAAGCAAAATGATAAATTATAATAGACCATTCCACAAGATTTATCAGCACTTTCATTATTCTCGGTTGATTTATCTTGGTTATGAACTTTCATCACCCAAACAGAATCCAATGTACATTGATTCATAATGGTTCTAAGCTTTCATTAGATATTTTTTGTGTGGTAGGCTTCCGTTATTGTGATAGCCTAAAAGGGTTCTCTCGATATTTCTTATCAATTTAATGGAATACGAAGAAGGAGAATAGATAGTAATAGATTTATTGAGTGTGTTATTTTTTCATCTGTCAATTTAATGAAATACGTATGGGAAGGATGAGAAACAATGATCAAGTTGATGATAGTGATGATGAAGGGAAGGACGTGATTGTTACAATGATCATGATGATAAGGGAGGATGCGATTGTGAGTGGTTGGTTTCGAATGGAGAAGAAAGGGAACAAATCCTGATGAAAGAAAAAAGACTCGAATAGGAAGAAGGGCCCGGAAAATATATTTGGAGGATCCAAGTTACGGCCGTAGAATAAAGCTGGACGGACTGAAATGGGTGTAGAAGCATTTGGTTTATGAGCAGACGAGAGTGGAGCACTGGTTCTGCAAACGACGAGTCGATTCCACTGGGAATTTCGCTGAGAAAGAAGATAAGAAGAGACAAGAAGAGTGGGAGAAGGAGAGAAAACAGAAAAAAGATGTAAAAGGAGAAGAGATTGAAGAAACACTAAAGTAGTAGAGGGAAAGGATGAAGAGAGTGAAAGAAAAAGGTGAAGTAGAGGAAGAAAAAGAGGAAGAGGAAGGGAAAAATGAAGAAGAATAAGAAGAAGGAGGAGGAGAAGGAGGAGGAGAAGAATGAATGGACCAGGAGACAGAAGACATGGATAAGGGGTTGAAGAGTAAGATATCCATAGGAGGAGATGAAAGACGATATGAAAAACAAGATAGAGGCGGTGAAGGAGGATAAGGTAAAGAAGTATAAGGTACAAAAAATAAGTGAAAGTTCGAACGACATGAGGTAGGATCTGAGAGAAAAATTGAAAATAGGATGATGAGAGATAATGACAGAGAAAGACGAAAAACAAAAAGAAAATGTGACGAAGAGAGAGAAAGCGTTAGAACTGATGAGGAAGATAGAGAAAAGAGTGAAGAAGTACTGAATAATGATAGAGGAAGAGGAAAAACCAAAGAGGATATGAAGAAAATAGATGAGTGAAGAAATAAGAAAATAACAGTGAGAATATAATTATGACAGAGGAAGAGAAACCCAAAAGAAGATAATATGATGGAGCAGGAAATAAAAGCAAGAAAAAATGGAATAGAAGAGAGGAGCATCAAGAAGGAAATAGCACTAAAGAGGAAAAATCACCAAAGAGGAAAGAACACCAAGGATACGAGGAAAAGAGGAAAATCGTACTAAGGAGAAAGGACAAAAGAGTAAGAAGGTACATATAATAATAGAGGAGGAGAAAGAAAGTTGGTTATATGGGTGTACGAGATAGGATAGTTGTTTCCAATACTGTCTAATAATGTGAAGGGTGTGGTGTGGGAGGGGGGCCCTTTATGGCAGGGCGAATCTCCGGTTTTGATGAGGCGAGTATGTGGAAGCAATACGGTGCCCGATGACGGAGACGCCATATTGAATTCAATGAAGTTGTAGGCCATCCCCAGGGGGGCCTCTCTCAACCGCCCCCCTCCCACCTTTCAACAATATCTTGTCGAGTCAGCGCTTTCCCCCTCCCCACCATCTTATTATCCCCCGAACTCTTTCTCACTTCCTCTTACCAAAGAGAGGATATTTTCCAGGGTTGCCTAACCTCTTCCCCCCCACCCCTTTATCCCTTTTTCACATTCTGTGAAGCAATCAAGTGCATGCTTTGTGCTTTGTAAGACACCGCCACGAGTTCCATTGTTTCCTTGTAGGTATTTCTACTACTACTCCGCAATCTCTCTTCAACACGCCATTTTTCTTCACCTATACTTTCTTGTTCCTTCTTCATGGATAAATTTTTTCCCACATATTTCCCCTTTTTCTACTTTCATCAATTTTCATCTTTTTCTTCTGATCAATTTTTTCGTCGTCTTCTTCTTTACCTACATTATTTCATATGTTCTCTTAATTTTTCCTCGTCCTCGTCCTCGGCCTCGGCCTCCTCCTCCTCCTCCTCCTCCTCCTCCTCCTCCTCCTCCTCCTCCTCCTCCTCCTCCTCCTCCACCACCACCTCCTTCTCCATCTTCTCCTTCTCCCTTTTCTTCTTTCCGCCCACTCCTTCATATTCTCATTTCTCTTCTTGTTGGTTCTTCTTCTTTTTCTTTGTCTTCTACATCTCCATTTCTGAGTTTCTCGTATTCTTCTCCTCCTTCATTTTTCCCTTTCTCTTCTATATTTCCTTCCTTCGCATCCTCTTCTACATTTCCATCCTATTCTCCCCTGTTATCCTTCTTTCCTCCGTTTTTAAAATTTCTTCTTCTTGTTCCCCTTTTTCTTCCTCTTCATCTTCTTTTTCTTCTTATTCTTCTTCTTCTTCTTCTTCTTATTCTTCTTCTTCTTCTTCTTCTTCTTCTTCTTCTTCTTCTTCTTCTTCTTCTTCTTCATTATCCTTCTCATCTCAATCTCATCAAACTCTGTCTTTGTCTTCCAAAAATATATCCTCCCACCCTCGTTCCACTTATTATCGCCTAGCTTTCCAATGCTATTGGTGTACTTGATATAAATCTTTCCTGTGTTCCATCAGCCGGGTTATAAGTGCGTTGTTACCTTTTGTTATCGAGGAAATGCTGCAAAGTTCGACTGAATGTAACAGTCCATTGTAAGATATGTTCCGTAAAGCTTTTCATGTAATACAAGTTCACTACGCCGCTTGTTTGCTCAGTATTGTATCGATTGGAAATGCAGTATCATTGCAACAGACTTGTATCAGTGTGAGTTTCCTCTAGATTTCACACTGATACAAATCTGGCAGTGTAGGAAGCACAGAAAAAAAGGATTGCGCCAAAAGTTTTTTAATATAAGAAACTTTTCAGATGTTTCTAATGATCATATATATATATAGTGATTTTCATCATCTATCTATACATGTATATAATTTTATGTTGAAGCTGGACTTTATTTGATTATGGTATTTGATTACAACGCTTGTTGATGTATATGTAAAGATAAATTTGTTATACTTACAGACAAAGTGACTGAGTAATCAGATAGAATTTATTTATTTCATTGTGATAAATTCCATCAAGTTTGTTTTAACCAGTTCATTGAACATCATTATTCAAATTTCATATCTAGTAGATCATTTGAATGTTTTGCTATCCAAATAATTCTTCTAACAATGAATTTCACTAGTTCAACTCATTCGAATGCTAACTTTGAATTGAATACATTTGAGCAAAATAATTATAGTACCCATCACAGTACACAGCAGTTATGAATCATTCGCATCAGAAATTAATCACCCTATCAATAATGTACATTGTCATGAATCGTATTAATATTGGTTATTGACAATATGCAGATATTATCCTACAGGTTTAGTGAATGTTGAATAAGGGTATCAAAATGGGAGTATCAAATAATGAAACTCTATCAAACGGTAAAAGGTCATAGGTATTACTGCTATAATACTAATAGGTATTATTGGTAGTAATAAGCATGGTATATCTGTCAGCTTGGGTATAATTATTAGCAAAAATTAATTTCCAGCGTCATTCATCGCCGAACGCATATGGATTAAATAGACTTTGAAATTAATTAATTATTGGATTGTTGTTTTTGCTGCTGTGAAAGTTGATGATGGAGAATGGTCGGCTATAGCAGTTAAAACCGAAATATTCGTGATGATCACTGGGATGCGTCGGTGGGAGAGGTGGTGGGGAGTGGGGGGAGGAATGGGGGCTTGTTGGGTCATTAAAAACAATTGGGCACACCATAAAGTCTTCATATCCATCCCCTTCCATGCACAAAAACATAGCTATCAAATGAAATACGGTACCCTACTATAGTACACCCTTCACAACACTATTTAGCATTTGATGCTGGGGTCATTATTTTCGGCATTATCAAAATCAACGGTCATTCCAATTTATCCTCCCCCCCCCCCACAACCCTCCTTCCACACAATTTATGAGCACCAATTACAATTGTGACCAGATAACAGATTATTATTTATGCTAATCATTTGCAGATGGCGGCAATTCATACATATTAGGATTGTTGCGAATGAATGGTATGCATATTATTCGCATCATATAAAGTTTGAGAGCCCGAATTGTATTATTCACTACCTATGAAAATTTGCGACTAGATTTATAGCTATTCCCTGTTATATTCATGCAGATTATTTAGTAGAGGATTGGAGCTAATTAGCTTTATTTGAGCCTAATTTGCCCTTCATGCTCATGAATTGAATTGGATAAGAGCCTGAAAATTGATGTTTAAGAAGTGAAGTTGTATGAATGACATACTGCATCAGTTATTACTATCATATTGCAATGATACAATCTTCCTATATGAGAAAATGGAATCCCCATACTTATTATCCAATTAACTGTTTTAACTTTGATAATCTTGATGTAAAAATACTTGTGCATAATTTAAGCATAACTAAGTAGTGGGAAACGCTAATACTCATTCAGACTAGATCCACTATTCAATATATTATTGCTATGTGTATACAATTTCCAGTTCAACAAGAGAAGAAAGAGAATTCTCTAAAGTATCGAACCATTTTTTTCTAAGAGATTCTATTTGGGCTTTTCAATATAGAACACTGAGTTTCAATAATATAAATTCATTTATTCTCCATCATCCAAAGATACAGAAAATTGAACAAAAAATTAGTGGATCCAACTTTCAATCCAACAAGGGGAAAAGAAAAACTAACTTATGATAGCTTCGACCTACTAGTATTCGAAAGTACTTATCAATAATTTTCAAATTTTAACCACTGCCTTCATAAAGTTCCTGTATTCGAAATAAACGTGAACGAGAAATTCCGTCTTTGAACGAATTCAAGAGTATCATATTTAAAAAAACTTGACCCGCATCGTATTTCAATGAGAAAAGGTGAATTCTCTCTAACTGAACTCTAGTATATTGAGAAGATTTTATCCCACATTTGTTTCTCCTCTATATGTCTGAAAGGGAAAATGGAAATTCCCTCTCCTCTCCTCTTGAATCGCAGTATGAACGATTTCATCCAAAATTAGTGTATCTTGCTTCTAACCAAAGGGAAAAGAGAAACTTTCCAACCGAACCCAAGTATATTTGAAAGATTTCATCCTACATTTGTGTATCCTGTATTCGACCGGAGGGAAAAGGGAAATTCCCAGCTCGACCCGACCCGAGTATTATTTAGAAGCAACTATGAGACTTGGTGAGGAAAAAAGAAGGCGAGTCAGATGTGTATTTATGTAGGAGCGGAGAGCGCAGACTTGCGAAGATTTGAGAGTTGTTTGAGAGGGAGGGGGGATGTGAGAATGATGAGGGTTTATCGAGCAGCCATGTTCTGTTCAGTGCGCATGCGCGGCGCGATTCTCACCCTTTACCAACCCCTGGAACTCACCCCTAACCATAGTTGAGGGGGGTTAACGCCCCCGGTCGCCCGTTTTTATTCGCGGCAATTGACTGGCCGAATCCAATAGATTCCTCTACTCGCCTGCGCTATAAACTCTTACAAACCACTGTTTCTGTTTCTCTTCTAGAGCAATATTGTTGAGATTTGTGGTCACGGGCAAAATATTGTATCCTCTTTTGTAGCCTACTTCGATTTTGGTCATTTAGTGGACTCAAATCGATTGAGATCATTCAACTTGTAATGCTATACAGTATTTGTAATTTCATGATTAAATTGAAATTCCATGAAGAAAATAATGAAGTTGAATGATAAGCAAGAAAAGTGGTCTTGGCTTCGAAAGATCATGGATCAGTCATTTAGTTCTATTTGATCATTTTTCTATGTAATTATTTCATTGTTTGATCATTATTTTATTCATTAGAACATTATGAAAATCTGAAATACGATAAAACGATATCATCATGCTTTCTGGAAATGTTTTGTTGTATTTCAAATTCGATCATAATAATTTTATTGATGAATGTAATCAATGTAAAACTGAAAAAAACTATTTGCAGCCTTGTTTCGGTTTCTGAGACGGCTCAAATGACCTGAGTTCGTCGCTGTCTCTCGAAACTAAATTCATTTGTATTTTGAATTCATGGTTAGTCAGACTAATCAAGGAAAAGGCCTTTTTGTGATTCTTGAACAGTTTAAGTCTCTGGTTAAAAAGAACGAAAGGGGAGGAAAACTGTTAATACTTCACATATTCCAAGCCCAAGTTATGATTTAGTAGTATATATTATTTATGATATTATAATTTTCGAAGTTTCTGGTTTCCAAAATATTCCAAATTTTCAAATATAGGTATAGTTTTTACTTGTTGTGTAAATTCTATCTACTGTCATTTGTCTCTCATTTCTATTATAGAATAAATTATTTTATCATTTGAACTACTCTTGATTAAGTTGGATCAAATTTATATTCGAATCAATGAACTATTGATCATCCATCACTGAGCACAATAACTATAAATAACCTTTCCACTATCCATACGTCACTGTGTCTAGCGGATTTTTTATTATGGGCTCAACTTTTTTTAATTTGATCTGCTGTTGTCGGATTTGAAAAAAATATTTCTATTCGAAATAAGGAGCTATTGATTATCTACAACTAGAAAAATGAATTACTATTGTAATCTATGATTGTTTATTGTCTCCTGTTTCAGTGAGTGCAGCGACAGAAAAAGACGGCAAGAAGAAGCACACGCGACCGACGTTCAGCGGACAGCAGATATTCGCGTTGGAAAAGACCTTCGAACAGACCAAATACCTGGCCGGACCCGAGCGGGCGAAGCTAGCCTACGCCCTTGGCATGACCGAGTCACAAGTCAAGGTCAGTGCTCTTTTGCTCAAGGTCAAGCTTACATTCAGTCACTAAGCTCCAATCACTTGTAGCATTGAATATATATCCTTTAGAATCTCCAAGAATATCCAAAGAATATTTAGAATATCAAAAGAATATATTTTCAATGCTTGTAGGCTAGCTTCACTAGTAATCACTTGTAGACTCATACTTGAAAGTATTATGTGTATTTCACATTAGGATTTTTCTGATGACGTAGGGCCTTGGCAAAAAATTTCTACCTATCTAGGTAATTCTATCTATAGTAGCCTATTCTATCTAATATCTAGGTTACTCTATATACTCTTAACTCTATTCTATGTACTCTTAGCCAATAGGTACAATACATAACCTTCAAAATGGAAGCTAAAAGGAGTTAGTGAGATTCAATACTCTGTGAAATAGAGGTTGAATTGTTTTCACGTATTGACGTGAGGTTTTCACGTATTGAAAACTCGTAGTTGTCCTTCGCGTAACCGAATTATCTTATCAAATTCGATAAAGCAATGAATTCTAATGACTCTTGTATAACTGGCTGGAGGGCATTCAAAATTATATGTTCGATTCCTTTATAAATTGATTGAGTATGTAAATCCGAAAATGATTGAGTTATAACCTCTATATTGGATCCCCGTTTCACCAAACAATTGTTTCGCCACCCAAATCAATGCTTACAAAATAATACGCCGCTTAACAAACTTATCCCAGGTATTTCTCCGCGACCAAACTACACTTTCATCGCCAATAAAACTTTGTTTTATCGATGTCTCTCCGTCGAAGAGGAGATTGTAAATGAGCTTCCAAAGTATAATTTTATTTTATAGAGGGGATGCAACAAAAAACAAACTCGAGAACAGGACAGGGAAGAGAAGAAAATCGAGAACCCGAGAGAGAAAGATAGATAACGCTGAAAAATGTGCGGCTTGACGAATAAAAAGTGTATCATTAGCTATAAAGTGGTGGGGGGGAGGGGAACGGAGGATTTTGGGGTTGTTGAAAAGATTTCGTCGCCGTAAAAAAGTGTGGGTTGCTGCGAGATAGGCAGGCATTAATAAGTGTCGTCAGTAGTCTAAGCCTTCCCCAATCTCTTTGCGGTCTGGTTAGTAGAATAGGGGTGTGAGGGTGGATTTTTGAAAGGTGGGGGGAGGGTGGAGACGCCCCGTAACCGCGTCTTGTCATGTAAAGCGTCCGGTAATCCCCCAGCTGTTACGCTGGCTTAGAAGGCCGCTCCCCTGTTGAAGCCTACACACTTGTACACATAGGGCTCAGCCTTCTCTTCAATCTGATGCACACTCACACACAAACGCACGATTACGTACGCACACATCCCAACACCGCCGATAATTAAAGGACCACATGGATTACTTACTAACTGCTTCAGAGGGCCCTTTCTACAGTCGACTGCCCACTTACTGCTCATAGACATCATATGCTGTTCTGATTGGTCACAATATTGAAGATTGGAATAGAATAGAATGCATTCTTTATTTTATAAAATAATGGTTCTTCAATTATTTTGTATAGTAATTTCGTTATTTAATGATAGTGAAGTTTAATCCATCACTTAACCACGGTTGATGTACAGGAAGTAAAGGCGAAGTAGAGAGTTCATGTTAATCAAAGTTTTGAAACATAATTCATGTCACTGGATTGAATGTAACTAACTCTCCTCCCTCTGAAGATAGTAATGAATTACCAAGTAATTTTTTTAAAACGTATATAAGAGTGTAATTGTTACACTCTTCAAACGATCAATATTTATTCGATTGTTTAAAACAGTGATCTTGTGAAACATGAGTCATTGTCAATTATGATGAATGAGGTGATTTAGAAAATTGAGATCAGAAATTCACTCAGCAATAATAATATCCTATCGTTTGTTGTAATGAGAAGAGAGAAAAGTTACTCAAAGAAAAGTCTCATTTGAAACTTCAGTATACTGTAGTTCAAATCTACTAATTTAAAAACATTTTAGGACAATTTGTACTCTTATCTGTCACACAGTACTGATGAATTGTATTCCAGAACAATACAAACTCACAGAAACATGTCTATCTCCCACCAGTCAAATCAGGAAAATATTATTAATTTTAAATCCCCCATCAGCATTCCCTGAACTTCAACCACTCACTAAATCCCTTCTTCATGTAACAGTTATGAATGCTTTAAAAGTTGTGGGGAATCCTCTGTCATTTTTCCCTGAATGTTGGGCCGCGTGAACATTAACCAAATCTTTTGTCGATTCGATCAAACCAGTGACGACAAAAGTACAATTTGATCATTCCACCTTAGGGGTCTGAAACGTAAACGAGACTTATTTTATTGAAATTAAATATTCGTTGCAACCCTGTTTTAGAGCGCACGGGTTTTACAGGACTGGAGTTGTTCAATTCGTCAACTGAATTCCCCTTAACATTCCTACACCCTTTCTTAATCCCCCTACTCTCGTTTCTACAAACTTACTAAATCCTTTCTCTCTCCTTTTCAAAGCCGTTTATTTCGTCGTTATTGTATTGTGTTGGTAGAATCAAGGTATTGATATTCTTATAAGGTATGTAATAGATTATACCGTGACGTATCTATCGTTAGTGTTATCTGTTATATCACTTGTGTTAGTTATATTACTTGTTGTTAGTGTTATATTATACTGTATCACTTATTACTTCAAGGATAAATTCAAATTTCATTCAAATAGAGGTGGATCAATAATAATCGATTGTAGTGATGCTTACTATTGTTTTGGTAGCAAGAACAAGAAAAATAAGAAGAAATGAATCACAAGGAGGAGATGAAAATCAGGTCTGCTGAAATTTAGAAGTATGGAAAATGAGAGGGAAACTTGAAGGAGGATAACAAAAGAGAGAAAATGAAAAAGAGAAGACAAAATAGAGAAAAATAATAAGAGGTACTCAAATAATTGCCGGTTTCACTAAAGCCAATTCAATTTAACCGCTGTGATATAATTTGACGGAGTGAAGAAGAAGAGCAAGAAGAAGAAGAAGAAGAAGAAGAAGAAGAAGAAGAAGAAGAAGAAGAAGAAGAAGAAGAAGAAGAAGAAGAAGAAGAAGAAGAAGAAGAAGAAGAAGAAGAAGAAGAAAAAGAGACCGAGAAAGAGGAAGAAGATGACGAAAGTTGAAATGGAAATACAGCATAAAGATTAGCTGCTGTTACATGTCCTGTTGTGGATGTCGTTTATAAATATTGTTCACCGCGGCAAATCTCCCGGGGGACAGACGACAAGACACTCCTTGCCCCGTTGTTGACATATTTTTCGGCACGCGAAACTCCCCCTCCTGGTGCTCTAAATCCCCCTCTTCACCACCGCCCTGCTTTATATATTTACATTTTTATTGAAACGGCGGCGGCACGGGCTTTATTCAATTATCTGCGTAATCCTCCAATTATAGCCACGACGAACCATGGTTGCCATAGCAACGCAGCCTCACTCTATCCATGCCACGGAAAGACAGACACACCGGTGTAAACAGCAACACTTCCACACCCACTTTCTCTTCTCCACTCCCATCTTTTCTCTTTTTTTTCCTTCTTCTAATTCTTTTTCTTGTTCTGCTTCATCCATTTGGTCTTTCTCGTCCCTCCTTCTTTTTCGTCTTCATTTACTTATTCATACTTCTTTTTACAATTCTTTTCCTTTTTCGTTTTCTATGCTTTAGACTACTTTACAAAAATTTCCTCATATGGATTCATACACATTCTTCCACATATTGTTTCATTTTCCACTTTTCCCCCATGCCTTATATTGAACGAAGTAGAGATAAATTGCTGTATTGCTGAGATAAAGTATAGATAAATTTCTGTCATTCTATTCCCTTCATATTTTCTTTCTCTATTCTTCCTCTTCTTCTTATTTCTCTTTTTCTTTTTCTTCTTTATCCATTTATTTTTTTCCTCTTCCATCCTTCTGGTGCACCTTCTGCTTCTCCCGCTCACTCTCCTCCTCATCTTTCTTTTCCATCTTCTCCTCTGAGTCTTTTTCTTCTCCTCCTCTTTACATCTCTTCTTTCTCTCTCCCTCGTCTGTCTCCTATCCTTCTTTCTCCTTTTCTCTTCCCGGCTCCTTCTTCATCTTCTTTCCACTCCTTCTTTTCTTCTTCACGTCCTTTCATCTCGTTTCCTACTTTTCTCCCATGCTCATCTTCAACGAAATATTCTTGCGTCACTACTCATCCTTTCTTCTCTCTTGTTTTTTCTTCCCAATCTCTTTCACTCTCCATTACGATGCACCTTTACCTACTTTTTCTTTTACCTGTTCTCCTTTCTTTTTCTTCTCCCTCCTTGTTCTTCTCAGCTCGTGTTCCTAAACCGACTTTATTCCTTCGAATCCTGTCTAACAAGACAGTCTTCTCCGAGAGTAAACTTCTTTCTCTGGAGGTTGAAGGGGGTGTTTCCCCATCGCCCTCCTTACTAGGTCTTTCAGCGCGCGTGTCATCTTTCCACGAGGTGCTTTACAACGGAAAATTTGTTGTTTTTTTGTACAGATTCTCTTTCTTGCAGCAGTTATCTGCTGTCGAGTTATTCTTACATCATTGGAGAGGAAAAGATTTGTGCAAAAGCCTCTCCAATCTTCTTTCTTCCCTTAGGTATCAATTATTGTACATTGATGGATGAATTGATAGTTAATCTGATTTGATAGTTTCAATAGTTGATGAATATTGATTTTATAGTAATGAGATATTATCGATCAATCAAGAAAACTATTATTATTGTTGTTCCATTAATGTATAGGATACATTACTGATAGACAGTCAGGAGAAACTCGATGCTAATTGAGATGATTCCAACCGAATGAATGTGTATGGATGTATTATAATCAAGACTCTCTTCAACGAAATACTTTAGTCACGAGCTTTATGGATTATAATAACAATGAGTCGATAGAATCAATATGCATAGACCTATAATATTGAGAACTTATTTGGTCAAATACTTTAGCCAGACGTGTGACTGTTATAATATGGATTATAACCCACAATGATAGAGCCTCACAATATCGAAAGTATCCTGATATCAAAATATCAAGATATAGAAACAAAATACAGTAATAAGATCACGATCCCCGATCTGAGACCTTTTAACGGCATGATACTTTACTAAATTCCTCCCTAGGGATGAGGATGAGAATTGACCATTCCAGGTGGCCATTGGCTATTGGCCATTCAAGGACCATTCAAAACGGGACTCCTCCCTATGGCCAATGGAAGAATCCATTGCAATAAACGATACATATAGACGTGATAATGGCACATTTGTATGTTATTTCCAGCACTGAATAACGTGTTAGACCCTCAAGAAACGTAAGAGCCTTAATATCCGAAAAGATATTTGAGTAGGGGTTGTATTGAAGCATCAATATTCTATTGGCTGATTCACTCGAATCAATCTAAATTCTATCCCATTGCTACTGGATTGAAGATATTGATATCAATGTATTTCAACTCATAATCATAAATCGCTTAGTGTTGAATTTCTATTACAATTCACGTATTTTAACTATTATTATAGACTAACCAAATAGATTTGGATTATTTTCGCTATAATTGAAGAAATATTAAAGATTTGCGATTAATAATAGAATTAATATAGTGTATAATAACGATTATTGGAGAAATACTGAAAATTCATGAGTACTCGATATAATTGTCATTACCCTTACAACGAATCATATGAATCTATTATTATACCACCAAATACGTATACCACGCTTCGCCACGGGAATCTATCCATCCAGCATGAAAGAGGATGAAAATGAGTAATTAAATTCAGTGAGAAAGTATAATATTCATAAGATAAGTTGGAATAAAGTCTTGGATTTAAAAAAAGTCAAGTATAGATAAGCGTAAAAGCATGAAGCAAGTTGAGGAATTCCTTTTTGTGTATTAGTGGAAGTGATATTTTGAAAGTTATCCATACTGAATAAGAAGACTAGAAGTTGTCAAAACCACAAATTTACATTTAAAATGTTTGGTTTTGTCAACTTCAAGTCTTTTTATTCAGGTGAGGAATTTTCTTGAGTTTCAAAAATTGAGTAAATGAGTATGATAACATTTATAAAAATAAGTTTCAAAAACTAACCACACCAGATTGCCTCTTCGACAATCACCCGTTTTTTCCAAAAGTCCAAACAGGTCACACCTGGTCACATAGCGTTGAAAAGATCCGGATTTCCGATAGCGCTTTCAACAACATTGAATGATACCCTGTGGCGAGTCAGCCTGCGTCACCCCACACCCCATATGGCGCGTACTAACTAATCGGATCATTCTGTCAATAAGTCAAGCTGATGTGATTAGGCTTTTGACGCTCGCTCTCTCACCCACCTCTCTCTCTCTCGGACTCTCTCCCTCCGCAGCCTCTTTTGGTTACTGTGTCCCTAGAAATGGATATTAAAAGCTCAGTCGTTCGTCACACTGGAAATATAGGCCGGGGGTGGTTTAACAGCCCCTACTGAATCCGTTCATCCGTACCTCCTTTATTAAATTGTTCTCGATAGTGTGTGCGAGTTGTACTGCAGATGATGTTATGTTGCTATTAATCCCGTTCGCATAAACTGATTACCTACTCCCCCCTCCCGCCATCGAGGCATAAATGACACCAAGAGTCATCCATAACCCCATGAAAACCTCCGCTCGCTCCCCTAACAGCCACAGTTTAGCTCCTCTATCTTCATTACATCTAAGTGCATCACATATACACTCAACGCACTTGTCTTCTCTATTATCTCTTTCTATCGCTGCTCTAATTGTATTATCCTATCTCGATATTATTCCTTTGTAACGATCGTTTCTCTAATTATATTACCCTATCTTTCTAACGTTTTACTTATTGAATTATCCAAATATTATTCTCCCTTACACACGTGTATCTCAGTTCCTTGTTCTCATCCTAACAAACTCGTTCAATACAAAATAACGCGCAGATATCGCTCCTTGTCATACGAAATCATTCCTTCCTAATAATGTTTTACTAATTGAATTATCCAAATATTATTCTTTCTTTCGCACCATTCATCTTAGTTACTTGTTCTTCTCGTAATTGACACTTTCATTAAATACAAATAACGCGTCGTTGTCGTTTCGTGTCGCATCTTGTCGCGTTATTCAATTAGGTGATGACGTCGGGTGTCGCTGCGATTTGTGAGATCTATCTGAAGTCGAATTTATTCGATTATCACGTTGCAAATTGTAATCTGTTCGAATCGATTGTTATTAGTAGAATGTGAACGTTACTCGTTGATGGGAGTCACTAATGTGATAAAACAGCCAGTAGATTGGAATCCATGAGTCGCTTATAATAAAATTGGGAGCAACGATGATGTTAATTCAAGTTGATGAGGTGTGATCTGATTTTCGGACTCATTGGAAAGAGAAATGAGGTATGACAGTAACATATTTAGATATATAGTTTTCATCACGTTCTGGTCCTTTGAAAGAAAGTGAATGAGTGTTTTTTTTTAATGATAATATACATGAAAGCATACGGGCTTACTCCCACTATTTGCTTCCTTGACACAAAGTAATAGAACGTCATTCAATGCAATAGCTATAGAAAATAAGCATTTATTCTGTTCATTATTCCATTTTTTCGGGAATTTCGTTCAGACATTCACTTCATTCAACTCACTCAGTTTCATTAACTTGTTCTGTTCATTCATTTATGATTTGTCTTGGGTAGTATTGGATACTAGATTGTCTAATATTGTTATACATAATTATGGAAAACATTTTACATAATTCTCTCACATTATGACTATACACTAACAAGATAGACCGCTAGACTATATTATTTAGTTCTGGTCAACCCACACTGTTATTATGCAGTGTTGTGACTTTCTGTTAACCTCTCAGTTTTTTCTCTCCAACAGCTCTTGCAAACAGTTATTATTCTGTCAAATAAAACAGTTGCAACGCGTGTGTGCCGTGTAGGGGGGTGGGGGTGGTTGCTAACCGCTCACGCCGTATAAGCGAAACGCCACGATTGATGAATCCAACGCGGCTGGGAACGCGACGTGGCGGGTCATTTGTCAAGCGTCTAGCGCGTTTGCTGCTATCGATGTTTTTCATCGCGCGATAAATAAGTTGAAAAATGGAGCAGCACCAACCAACCAAGAGCGTTATCGAGCTGGCTTACATAAATCGCCGCCAGAGAGCACCCAGCACGCTGCTATCTTTTTGTGCCCATCTCCCCAAATACATTTTTAACCAACTCGTTTCGTGTGACAGCACGGCCGATACCTCGCCGTGTGTTTTCGTCGATCGGAAAATTTTATAGGTTTTCATTTCGATTCCCTCAATCCGTATATGCATGAAAGCTATCGTTATCAGATTGTGTGACGCGGTTTTTTTGGTGATGGAGGGGGAGGGGGTTGAACTGTGATTTGTGATTCACATTGCTTAATGAACATGCACACACGCAGAGACAGAGTGTGGTATAAAATTTTAATGCCGACGTAAATTATCGATGCAAAAAACGATGGCGTGTGACGGATTAAAATTTGATCACCGATTCCTCTACTTCTCATCATCCTCATCCTATTACTTCTCCTCTTCCTCCCTTTACAGTTGTTCTTTTTCTCATTCTACACTCCGTCATTCTTCTCCTGTTACTGCTTCTACTCTCACCCCTACTACTACTTATCCTCTCCTTCTTCATCTCCTCTTCCACCTCCTCTTCCATCTCCTCTTCCTCCTCTTTCTCCTATCCCTTCTCTTACTTCTTCTCTTCTATCTCCTCTTCTTTCTGAATCTCCCCTACTTTCTATCATTTCTCCTCTTACTCATACGATCACTCTTCCTCTACTTTCCCTCCCACCATTCTCCTTTTATATTCAATCATGATTCAATCATGGATATCCCGTTCAATTTGATAAAGCAGCCGTAGATAAGCTGCATCAAAAGGTATTTTTTTATTGAATTATTTTCGAATCAATGGTCAATGGTAAAATAAATTATTATTTTTCAAAAACAAGTGGAGCTGCAGAAATTCAATTTTTCATTTTTCTTTTGGCGCAAACCTTATCAAAATCGGTCCTCTCAAACATCTCCACGAACTTTTCAAAATCTACTCTACACGGCACCAAACTCTTCCAATATAGTGGATTCAATCCTTTTCCTTCTATAAACTGTATCAGTTTATCATCAAATTAAATTCAATATTATCAAAATTCATTCTTAGAATGCTTTTTCTCATCGAATTGATTCTTGAAGCTTTGTGTAATTTTATTTCAGTGCAGCCTACGAATGCATCCAATATTTTGATATCGAATAGAAATAAACGACTGACAGTGGAGCGTTAAAAGAAGAGAATCCCAGTTTGA
This sequence comes from Laodelphax striatellus, assembly GCA_017141395.1. NCBI lineage: Eukaryota > Metazoa > Arthropoda > Insecta > Hemiptera > Delphacidae > Laodelphax > Laodelphax striatellus. The sequence continues at coordinate 9,967,982 of CM029534.1, forward strand.
AAGGGTTCTGGCCAGCGGAAAAAGAATGGGGGAATCAGAGACAGAGTGTAATGACAGAGCAGACGACGGCTGAGTGGAAAAGATTCTTTCTCGAAAACACAGTAAGCTGTTGTGGTGGCTCCACACGTTGTTTCAATCTTGTTGCATTACGGGGAACGAAATAGGGGAAACTGGGTTGGGAAGAGGGGGAGATGTAGGGAGGGGAAGGATTGAGGAAGAGGGGAAGAGGTAGCCTAGAGGGAGAAGGAGGATGTTCTGAGAAAAAAGGAAGACTTCGAGAAGAAGGGGTGACAGGGTACGAAGGAGGTAGGAGAAAGGGAACAGGGAAGAAAAGGAGGAAGATAACAAGCAATATTTAAGAAAAAAGGTTATCGCCATATAATGAAAAGAGAGTGTAAAGAAAGGAAGAGTGTGTGACAGGGAAAGGAAGAAATTATGCGACAGATAGATAGATGAACAAGGATGAGGAAGAAAATAGCAGAAGAATGTTGGTGAAGAAGGAGGAGATAGAAAACGAGAAGGGAAGCGAAAAAGAATTCACTATAAAATTTATTACAATATGAAGAAGAAAAATGAGAAAAAATTCTGGACCGATTACTAAAGATGAGATAAAATTGAAAGATTGAAGAGAGATAGATAGAGAGAGAGAAAAGAATGGAGATTGGGGAAGCTGATGTAGGAGAAGAAGAAGGACTAAGACGGTGGTAGGACTAAGATGGAGAGGAAGGACTCTAGACGAAGAAGGAGGAGGAGAAGATGGAGAAATAGAAGAAGAATTATTGTAACATGATAAGAGTGGAATGAGATATAGAGGGAGATGAAATGATGCAAATACTGATTAGAAAAGAGAAGTACGTAGGAACAGACGACGATAAAGATACAACAATGAAGAAGACGGAGAATGGACAATAGTGAAGTGATTAGAGTGAGATGAGAGATTCAGACATTTGAAATGAAAGATGAAGATAGAGAAGAATGTTGAACAGTCAGTCAGACTGAGATCGGATAAAAAACTTTGGAACAGGACAGAGCAAGAGTGAAAGATTCACAGTGAACAAGAAACAGAGAGAGAGACGCCTAACAAAGTGATAAGAGTGAGATAAAAGATGTGGGAGTAGGATGATAACGAGGTCCAGGAAGTTTGCTACTCGGAAAATGGAATTTAGGAGGTGGTGGGGAGAGGAAAAACAGACCTTCCCCTTTCCACCCAATGTAACACAGTCTCAAGGAGTCGACCAACCAACCAACCACCCCTTTAATAAAGATAACTGGGAAAATGATGGCGCTCAACCAATGCTCTTCCTATCCTCTTCTTTGTTCTCTTTCGTTCCTCCACCTCTTCTTCTTCTTCATCTCCTTCTTGTTCTTTTTCTTCTTCTTTTCTTCTTCTTCTTCTTCTTCTCCTCCTCCTCCTTCTTCTTTTTCTCCTGTTTTTCTTGTCTTTGCTTCCTCTCTTCTCTCTTCCCTCTTCCTCTCTTGTTCCTATTTGTTGAGATCTTAATTTTTCAATATAGTTCTATAATTCCGGCTGGAGTCAAGGTCATGCTATACACACTGAAGAATAATTCAGGCTTCACTGATAGTCTTCTTCCATTGTGATCCAAATCGTCTTCCAAAACATTCAATTGTAGGATATCTTCGATTCACATGTTGAGATTTCAATTTCATGGCGAAGATATTGTTGGAACGCAATCTATTGTTTTTTATTCATCCTATCCATTGATCGCAAAAATTATATTACAGTTATTCTTCAAATAACTGTACTAGTAGTAACTGTTTGTTCAATATTGTCAATTGCACTACAACATAAAAACATGCACTAAAACAACAAAACTTACCATATAGGCTACTTTATCATTGCACTACAAAAATTGTCAAAAGCTCACTACACTTTTGAATCATGATATTTCCCATGCCAAACATTATTACATGAAGGCAATTTACATAGCAGAGAGCCAAGTAAAACTTCCTCATTTTTGAAGGACAAGTAACACAAGCAATATGAATAATCGAACAATAGACTATTCAAAATGAAGAATCCCATTGTTTCTTTTTAAACCAGAACGCCGTCGACTTGTTCCTAGATTGACAGCTTCGATCAGAGAAGACACATTTCGATTGTTATCGCAAGCCTGCTTCACACGTTTTGCATGCCAGCCTCGCTCCGATTTGCATGATAAAGTTGAAGGGTTGACTCGGTTACGGCAGTTTAAATAAGCCGCCTAATTTGCCTATCAATGACACAGATAAGATTGGCAACTGATAAAAGATTAATGAAATTCTAATTGCTGGAGTAACAGCTCGTCGTGTTTGGGGTCTTTATGAATATTGGGGTGGTTTATATATTATATATACGTATTGACCCTTATTCACGTGTGTATTATATTGGAGGGAACGCATCCCTATGGGGTTGAGGGCGGGGATCGAAGTTAGCCAGTAATAAAAGCTGGCTTAGGGGATGCAAATGAGACGTAAGGGTGGCAAAGGACCCTTGAGAGCAACCCCTACCCCCTCCCACCATCACCCCCCAAGTGGGGTACTCTTTATTAATGTTCTCTTATCGTGTATCCCGCTTGTTTTTAATGTTGCGGACCGCACACTTCCTCTAATTAAAATCTATCATACCATGCCGCCTTGAAATGGTGGAGATTGTGGATGGGAGGGGGTGGGGGGACATTTTGCACCATGGGAGGTCTTGTTGTCGATTAAAGTCCCTTGTTTAACGACTATAAGATAATCTAGAGAAGACAGAATGCTTGGCTGGGTTAGATTAGGTTGAACTAGATATTTGTGATGCTTGCAGCGAAAATATTTGAGAATATTTTGTAGTTGTGATAGCTGATAATGAAATTTTTGTTCCATGAAAATACTGTTTCCGATCTATTGAATCATGACAATGAAATCTCGTTTCCTGAAAGAGAGATTGAGGATTACCAGGTAATCTAAGAAAAACACTTACTTGAGAATAAACATGTGAATTGATTTGATTTGATTTCAATTCGGTTGTGGAAGATTTCATTTGGTAAAAACATTAACCAAAACCTATGAAGTAATTCCGGGGTTTCATGTCCAAACACAATACAAGTATTAAGGAGAGTTGTAAATACGATACAAAAATGTAAAACAAAAATTTCACTAGGAAATCCTAGTAAGCTTTGAATGTGATATGATGTGATTGTACTCTACGAAATCTTTTCAGCACTACACTTGTCTCATCTCTTTGCATGACTTCTTTTATAATTTTTGAAAAATTATTCTTCATCCAATTTCCATTCAACGACTATTTCAGCAATTCATATCACAATAAAAGCTGGGAAAACTTATTATTGTCTCCAGCAAAAGCAAATTGACTCACTTGATGTCTCAGATCGGCCGCGATATGACTGCTTCCTCAACATTTTTCTCCAGGCTTTTCTTCTCTTTTAATACCTTTGCGTTATCATAATGAAAGTCTATGAAAGTAACGAGACTTTTCACTCGTGGCAGCGAAAGATTAAGCCGCAACTTGCCATTAAATTAAAAACTGCAACTTTTTACTCGAGATGTAGCCGCGTTTTTTCTGTTCATTTCCGAGCCAAGTCAAAGCAGAGCCTTGTTGTATTGGGGGCTCCACTATCACTCCCTGGGGCCCTATTGCCGTTAATTTGAAGACCCCCGTTCTGATTGCGTCTCAAATTCTCTCTCTCACTCACTCGCTTCCTCTCTTTTCCTACTTGTTTTATCTCTCGTTCTCTCTTGCTCCCTCTCCTTTCAACTGTGGTTGGAGACAGCCTTGCTCCCTCCTGCAAAAGGACAGACAACAAAGTCATAATTGAATACATACTCAGTGACTGTACTACGTTTTACATCAGAAATGTTAAACCAACCCTTCGTCAAATGACAACATTTCAAGACGGTTAAATTCAAATTGTAATTATCTTTGTGCAATCGGCCTTGGCTCAATATTATGATAGTGATATGAAAAATTTTATGTAATGATACAACCAATGGGATGGAATCTTTTTGTTACGGAGTCCCCATTTGTTACGGAGTAGTAACGAATATTGAAGAATTTTCAGCCATCAGGGAAATTCATAAGATTCAATAAAAAACATTTATCCAGTTACATAAAGATGCAATAAAAAACATTTATCCAGTTACATAAAGATGCAAAAGAGTTATTTCTAATTAACTTTGACTGGTACTAAGTGCACCTTTGGTGCCTTTGCTGTGAAATATCTCATTAATTTTAATTTTTGAATTGAGCATAAATGTCAAGTCTTGACATTTATGCTCAATTCAAAAATTAAAATTAATGAGATATTTCACACCAAAGGTGATGCAGGAAGAGTGAGTAAAAAGACTCATAGAATTTATATATTTAATACGAGTATATATTTCAGAGAGAATATTGATTTATTCTTAGTAGATTTTCTTTAAAAAGGCTACTATAATATGGGTCCATTCCTGGACACAACTTAGGTGTAACTGCTTCTTCAATTTAACATTACTCAAGAGATGCTTATTACAGTTTGGCTCAACTTATTGGCTCCAAGGATCATAAAAATATAATAAAAAACGTAAAATAATTATAATTAAACTTTACATAATTATTTGAAAGTTGAATCGCATATCTGTTTATTTTGAAACATATCACGATACTCTGTATTGCTTTCAATAATTTGCTCTGTAAGATGTTCTCTAATGTATCCCTCTCAAACTATTCTACAATTCCGATTTCGCATCCATTTGTCCATTGTTTATAGGTTGATGGAAACTTTGAAAGGCCATTGATATTCGAATCTGGAAGCAGATAGATAAATCTTTGCATCATTGTAAAAATTTGTGTATCTTGCAGTCAGCCTTCGTAGGCCATATAAAAGCACTTGAGACCGGACAGTAGTCAAGTCAGCATAAATTTTTATGCTCCTGTTTTATGTGTTTCGGCCTACAAGAGAACATGAACGATTCCCCTCGGGGATATATGCTCGAGTGTTATTTCGGATTTATCAGTCATAGATTTATTGATTTGGTGATGAATTTGAGCTCGCATATGAATGAGATTTATTGACATGGTTTCTGTCATTGACTAGGAAAATATTCAGTTTTTAGTCCTTACTGTTCACAATTCTATCTGCTTGAGATTTTGTATATCATGCGTGTTTTCTTCATTAGGTTCACTCTCTTATCGCTTGTTTCTACTTTGAGCCGATTTATGCCTACCTGCCTTCAGACATACGGTTATTTGATAAGTGAAGAACACGTTTCGGCATGTATCACAAAATTTGAGAGTCGTTCATAGCTTGGCATTGAAAGGAAATACCAACAAAAAGGCTCGATGTTTGCCAAATACCGTATGTCTGGAACCGGCTCCATTCAGATCTCAGTTGAATAGTGTAAGGACACCTGAGGTATTATTGCATTAATAATATCAGCCAATTTTCATCAATATTTCCTTTGTCAGTCCAGACTCTTCAAGTCCGTATTCGTTTATATTCTGATTTTGAATAACATACCATACCATATGAATAACAAATCCAACTTTTCCTCTCAGGCATAACCGAATATACCTCCTTATTTTTGAAGTGCAGGAAAATTAATCAGAACCTGAACATTACTGAATCTGTGATCATTTTGTAGATTCTCTTTGAAACTTTTTTAAATTATTAAAAATTTTTGAATTTCAAAAAATAGATTGGTAAGTGAAAGTGACATCATTAGCATTCTAAGTAACATTATGGGAATTCTATGTAGGCCTAATGTCTCACCAAACATTCTCTCTTAGATATTCCATAGACAAATCCTGTAACAAACCTTCTGTGGACACATAACTCAGTCACAAATCTCCCAACAAACCAGATAAATCTGCAAAATTATCAACATGATTCATAACAATTATTATTATCATCCTACAAGGTATCTGTCAGCGTTACATGCTCCAAGCCTGCACTGCATAGAGCCAGCTATGTTCACTACCATTAAGCTAAGTGTAACTAACTACCCCCGAGTACTACAGGTGTTTAAGCTGAATAATCAGGAGATAATAGTGGGGCTGGTGGGTGGAAGGAGGAGGGGTTGAGCTTCCTTAGTTTGTACCACTTGGGAGGGTGTTAAGGAGAAATACAAGGAGGGTAATGGGGAGGTGAAGAAGGACTGAAAGGAATTTGAACAGGATATGAGGGCAAGAAGAAGGAGAGTTGGTGGAGGAGAGAAGAAAAGAGTAGAAAGAGGGATGGAAGAAGGAGGTTTATGAGGAAAAGGAACAAGACTAAGTGATTGGGGAATCAGTAGGAGGCGAATTGAGAAAGTGGGAGGAGAATTAGAAAAAGAGGAGAAGGAATTGATGGAAGGGTAGGAGAAGGAGGAGGAGAAGGAAACGTTCATGGGCAATTCCAAGAAGAGAAAGAAAAGGAAATTTTTTCAGAAAGATGTGGATAAGCAGGAGGAGGAGAAGAAGAAGTAAGAGCACGAGAAATATAGGAAGAAGAAAGAAGAGTGGGAGAAGTTGAAGGAGGAGAAGAAGAGGTAATGGGAGAAAGAAATGTTGAGAAGGAGAATAAGTAGGAAAAGAAGGAGCAGGAGAAGGAGGACAGACTAACAGATTGAGAAAGATGGAGAAAAAAAAGAAGAAGAAAAGAAGAAAAGAAGAAGAAGAAGAAGAAGAAGAAGAAGAAGATGGAGAAAAAGAAGAAGAAGACAAAGAAGACGAACACGAAGAAGAAGAAGATGAAGAAAGATGGATGACTAGGAGATGAGGAGAGTAGGAGAAGGAGGTGAAGTAGGATAAGGAGTAGAAGGACAATAATATAGGGTTGAGGAGAATAGAATGAGGATAATGAGGATAAAGATGGAAAGACGAAGATGGAAAAGTAAGAAGAATATCAAAGAGAAGAATGAAACAGGCTACAAGAGGGTCAATGATGATGAGGAGAAGGAGTACGAATACACGGAGAAGTAACAGGAGCAGAAGATAGAGTGGGAGGAGTAGACGTCGTAGAAGGAGAAGTTCAAGGAGAAAGGAGAATGACAAGGAGGTACAACACGATGAGGTGATTAGTAGAACAAGTAGCTAGGGGATGATTATTGAGGGTGTTGGCGTGAGGGGGGGAGGGGGAGAGTCCATCTTGGGGGCACATCTGGCCGTCTTGCCGGGATTACGTCCAGTGTCAATTGCTTCATTATTGCCCCCCGCCCGTCACCCCCGCTCCCACCCATGCATTATAATATTGCCCACATTAATCATGAGGGATTTGTCTCTGCTCTGCTCTAGCAGACACTGAAGGCATTAATCGTGTGCTACTGCTACTGTTCCTCTTCAACCGTCTTCTTCTTCTTCTTCTTCTTCTTCTTCTTCTTCTTCTTCTTCTTCTTCTTCTTCTTCTTCTTCTTCTTCTTCTTCTTCTTCTTCTTCTCCTACATCTTATTTTACTCCTATTACTACTGTTCCTTATCATTCTCATTACTCCCAACATCAAGTCTCTTCCATAGTTTCATTTTTTCTCTATGATCCTCCTTTTTCTCCTCTTTCCTCCACCTAAGCCCGACATCATCAACATCATTAACTACTGAACTTCAATTGGATGCGTATTGCGTGTTTTCCGTAATAATTTAATCTTGATAGGCCCAGTAAGAAATTGTAAGTGAATAACACGATAAGGAAAGCTGGTTGAAATAAATTGATGGAAAAAAATGAATTGCAGAGATGGAAAAGAAGAATACGACTGAGTAATAAGAGAGGAACATGAAAGAAATGAAATTGGAAAAAGGAGACTTTCGAGGAAGAGATTGCAGAGATGAAGAAGGAAAATACAAAGGAGTAGTAAGATAAAGCAGGCAGAAACGAGACAAGAAGAAAGAGAAGACGTTGAAGATGATACAATGACAAAAGGAAGCAGCAGTGCGATCCAGCAGTCAATACAGAGGACTGGGCGGATAAGCCAGTTGGTAATTAAGCTCTGTATTTGCAAATTACATGGTATTTAGGCGCTCATGTATTGCTCATCAATCACGCCCTTATCGCTGTGTCTGTCTCTCATCCTCATCCTCCTCCACCTTCTCCCCTTCCTGAGCCTCCAGCTCAGATGTTTCCATCCCCTTATTCTACCAACCCACCCTTTAAAGCAGCAGATTACCCATCCAGGGATTTAGAATGTTCTTTCACCTACTTCTTAGTTTACTCTATCACTCCCACTCTCTCTCTTCTCCTCGAGTTTCTACTCTTCTCTTTTTCTTTTTTCACGGTGTTTCTTTCGTCTCTCATCGATCTTCCTTTGCGTTTATTTTTCTTCGTTAATGTTTAACATTTTCTCATCCGTACTTCTTCCTTTATCGCTTTCTTCTCTTTTATTTTTCCTTTTTTTCATTGGTTTCTCTTCTCTCCCCAATATCTTTTCTTTTATTTTTTCATGCTTCTTCATTTTACGTTCTCTTCCCATTTATTCACTCTACCTTTACATTCCAATTTTCCGAACTCTTTCATGTTTCCAAAATTCTCTTCCTCTCCTTCTTCTCCTCTTCTTCGCTGTTTTGCAGTTCTCTCTTGCCTACCTTCTTCTTCTTTTCCTTCGTCTTCTCTTCTTTCTCTTCCTTCTTTTCCTCACTTGTTCTTCTTCTCGCCCATTTCTCTTCGACTCCCCCTCGACGAGTGAGTCGAAAGGATGGTATCAGCTGAAGAAGGCGTTGCTGAGGGTGGGAGTGTGGGGTTGAGCCCTTTTTCAAGCCCATCTCACACTCTTTCCTCAGCACCCCGCTTGTGATCCAATGTGGCCACGTCATCATGAGGAGTCATATGGTGACACAATAATGCGGTCACCCTTTTCTCAATTCCAGGGGATTTGCGAGATAATGAGCATGGTTTAATGGCTTGTTTAGTATATCAAATGAGCAGGTGCATGTCTATTATCTTATCTATTCTTCTTATCCATCCTTTATCTTTCTTTGCGTTCTTTGTATATTTGTATATATAGCAGGATCCTTTCAACTTGTCAGAAATCAGCTGTTTCAAAGAGCAATATCACAATACTTAACCTACAAATGCTGAATCTCGCAGATTATTGAAAAGGTCTTTCAAAAATTTATTCTTTGAAAGGTATTCTTTAAAAAAGTATTTTAAAGACTTTAAAGGTCTTTGAAACTTTTAAGCCTTTTGATTATTGTGTCGAAATCACTGTTTAATTATTACCGAACAGCTGATTTCTGACAAGTCAAAAGGATTGTGCTATAATTGATATACAATATTTTTATTATATTATCACAATATTATTATATTTGTATATATTGATTAATAAACTATTATTGTAATTCGAAAAGCAAAATAATAAACTATACAAGTTGTGCGACCAAGTGTATAAATTCAATAAGTAATCTAACGTGATCTAATCTCTTCAATCTCTCGTCTGTTGCAGGTGTGGTTCCAGAACCGGCGGACGAAGTGGCGCAAAAAGCATGCGGCTGAAATGGCGACGGCGAAACGCAAACAGGAGGAAGCCGAGGAGAGCGACGAAGAGGGCGATATGCGTCAGAGCGCCGCCAAGCGGCTGAGGCGGGAACTAGCCGCACACTGCGCCGCAAACCCCGCCATGTAGCAGGCGGCATGCAGCTGGCCCAGTCCGCCCTCCACGGCCAGCGAGTAGCGCTACTAGCACAGTTGCCACTAGCACAGGACATTCGAAATAATAGTTGTGACTACGGAACTAGTTTGTTTGGCGGAGGAAAGTAGTGACGAGCAGTTGCATTAGTTTGTTTGGCAGAGGTAAATGTAGTAGGACAGTTGCAACTGGTGCAGGCAGGACAGTTACAACTGGCAAAATACAGTTGCAAGAGTTAAGAGTTACATGAAAAAGTTGACAGAGACAGAAGCGTCATGAGAAGAGTCAAAAGAGACACATACTGTCTTTGCTTCTTTTGATGCTTCTAATGCCGCTTTCAAATGTCTACTTTTGACGACTTTCGACTTTTGACGCTTGCACTGAGTACCATATTGCACTTATTCATATTGAACGTTCAATGTCCGTGTATAGGAAGCGAGGGAAATATCATGATAAGGAACAGGGCTTGGGTTTGGTGGATTAATAGCTTTTTAAATTTTTATCAGTAGTATGTCACCTCAGCAACCACCAATGAATCGCTCTATTCTATAATTAGTTTTATTTTAGTCATTTAACAGTACATAATATTTATGTAACTGTGACAACATACACCTACAAGCCTGATTAATTTTAGTTTCAAATCGTGTTTCGAAGTTCTTGTTAATGGGTAGGCCTCAGTGTCAGTATTTTTCATTGTCAAATTAAACTTTTGTGATGTTTACAAATTTATTGCCCAAGTCCTGTTGCAAATTCATACTTTTTCCACGAAATTCTCCAATGAAGGGCTAGCTGATGAAAATTGAACACTTGAACAAAGTGCTACGAACAAATTATTATTAATTTATTTATTCACCATGACTATTGTATAAGTATGTAGATAGGAGGTGCGGGGTTGGAGGCTGCGTGATAATCTAGACAATTTGAAATTAAGAATTCGAATTATTATAGAATAACGATGTTGACCTCATGCGCATTAAAACACTGTTGATAATGTAATGAATATATTGGAGTAAATAGATATAGACACTCAGAGAATAAAATATGATACAAATATGTAACAAGCAAGTCCGCTTTACATGATTCTTCTTGTGAATTTATATAAAAATCGTGTAAACTAGACATGAGACTTTGTAATATAGTAACGAGTGACATTCCATTGTAATAACTTATGTATTTAATTCAATGCAATAATGAATGATGTATGTACTGTATGTTAGTTGAGGGAGCATTGTTTTAAATTACGGTTTTAAGCGACCTCGGAATATTAAATTATTATAAGATTGAAAAATTACATACGAAAACAGTTTATTTTCACACTCTCAAGAAATTCATTTTCAATTGTTTCTGAAACTGTATGATTGATTGAATAACATCACTAATGATCTTGTTATTTTGGTGAAGCTCAAATCGAATAATGACATCTAATGTGTAACAACTTCAAGAAATTAAATTATTATCTTGGGCCACCACAGAGGGATCAGATCTTTGAAGATTGAAACAGCAAAAACAAAAATATAAACTATATGGGGCTTACATCATGATAATTATAAGAAATGACATACGCCATATTTATATTGAATAACTTGTAGTACAGTATGCTATTCATGTTCTTGGATTAGGCAATACTAAATACAATTCTCAGTCTTTCTAGTTACTTTTCAATGATTTATAAAAATATGTCAATTCTCTTCTTTTTACCTCAATAATGTTCATTTAAAAGTGATTCTTTGAACAAATTTTGAACAGGATGTTCCCTAGCAAGCTACTTTTTCCAATGGAAACTTGTTGAAGCTTACAATCAAATTTGTAAGGATCTTGTAATAATACTTTCAAGTGTATAAGACTTATCAACAGTGTATTTTATTCTCTATATATTTGCGTTACCAAAGAAACAAATTACTTAGTACTTAATCTTTCGTTTGTAAATAACCAAGATTATATAATGAGATATTACTGATAAGTTCTAGACACATTACAATAATGTGCTATATTTTAAGATAATATAAATTATTGTCACCTAATCATGAACATTCAACTATATAATTATGAATCAGTGTTTTAATCATTGTTAAATTATTATTTTGATTTCTGACAGACGTTTTAAGAAGTGATTTTCGCTTGATGAGAATAACTTGTGTAAAAATTAGTTTCATTGTTTGTAAAAAATAAATCATCGATGCAAAAGGTGAAAATGTTTTTGTTGTTATTAAACCTTTCTCTTTAATTGAATTTTACAACTACCGGTACCACAAAAGATAAGAGTAGGCCTAAAGTAAGGCCGGGTTACATTGAATAAAAATTGGTACTATTTGATTGCAAATATCTTTCTGTATGCGGTATCCATACACTGCTCATGAACTGTTATCAACAATGTTGCAAACCAACAAAATTTGAGTCTGTAATATCAAAGACAATATTCAACTATTAAATAAGTAGTTAAAAGTTAATTTAGAAGTTAGTTGAAGTATCAACTACTAATCAAGTACTTAAATTGTCTTTGGTAATATATATTATAATAATAGTGGCCGATGCCTACTATCATTCATATGATGGGATTGAGTACATAGCAGCCAGACAAATTCAAATCAAAATAACAAATTTCAAATTTATTTTTCATTGCACAAACAAACGATGAAAATTTTCTATACAGTACATGCAATAACATGGAAAAGTGAGTATCCGCATAGAAATTAATTACTGTGCGCGGATACGAGTTGTGTCATACTACAATATATATGAAAAAAATATATATTTGCCTATAACTATAACAGGTATATACAGGTATAACAGGTATAATAGGTATACTTTTCCTTTATGCTATAACAGATAAAAAAAGTGGAAAAATCATATAAAATAACTCTTTTTCAACATTGAGCCAAACGTTGAGTCGTAAATTCTAGAGACTACAGTGCTTTTCATTCTTGAAGACATCTAAATACAGAAACAGTACCCCACAACTTTCCGAGCTAGCCAATCACACGCCTGCAACGTTGCCAATAGGCACACTTCTATAATAGTGATGAACAGATGTTTAATTTCTTGTAAATCATCCAAGTGAATCACACCGAGTCGTGATATCAGACTGAAATTTCGATTTGAAACGCATGCGTGCACAGATGATTGGAGAGCACACAATATTACAACATTGCCGGGCATTCCAATTGGATAACGCACCAAGCTGGCCAGTTGTCTTCAAGGATGAAAAGCACTATAGAGTATTTAGCCTGTTTGCTCCATATCATATGAAATGAATCAAATCACCCTGCAATTTAGGCTCCCCTCTCCCTCCTACTCTATTCTATTTTTCTAATTATTATTCTTCTTAAATTCCTAGTCTCTTCCTTTAATTCTAATTCTTATTCATCAATATTATTCTATTCCTTCAATTCTTATTCACCTTCAATTCTTATCCTTCTCCGTCAATTCACATTCTTTTTTTTCCAGTCCTCTTCCAATAATTTTGAACTGAACTTTTCTTTTCTTGCATGTCTTCAAACTTGAGTCTTGATCCTACCCCTTCCTCTATTGAATTAAAACCTCTCTCAATCATCTTCATCCTTTTCCTATTCTTCCTCCTCTAATCTTTTCATTCATACTCCCTCTCATTTCAAATCTTCTTCTTTTCCTCTTTTTCCCTCCTCTTTCCACCACTCCCTCTTTTTCCCCTTCCCTCCAACACTGGCCCGAAGCTATCACTATTATATCACTGTTGACACTGCACTCTCTCCCTTCTACCAGCCGATAGTTCCGGTAATTGAAAAGATAAGAAGAATCAATTGTCTTCTGGCGCCTCTCTCGACGCCGACGCTTCTCCCCGTTGCTAGGCAACCTCTACCCCACCCCCTGAAATATCCCCCTCTTCACCCACAATCTCCCGCCATTGTTAAGAGCAACCCCAATAGGCTTACTTCAGGCCTCCTCTCCAATCTCGGTGCTAACTTATCAAACGAGCAAAACAAGTTTATGAAAAGTAAGTCCGCGCAACAAATGTCTGGATTTTATAACACGTTAGAGACGTTAAAAATGAAAAGCTGTTCATGTTCTATAATTATACTATTGGAGGAACCTGATTTATTCATTATTTTTATGATATTGGATCAGGCTTCTTTCACACCTGGGTCGGATCGTACGGTATGAAAATTTTTGACTGTTGAATTAAACGGGTATAATCAGATTATTTAGTGTGAACTTACTCATTGAAATACACCAGTCATCTCGTCGGAAATCTTTTCCAAATTCTTTAGAAATGATGGGCTTAACCGCAGTATTTAGAAAAAAATCTGCAGGTGTCATTTATATGTAATGTGCATTTTCCGCATTCCATTTGGAATGGAATCTGGAATTGAAAATTCCCATGCGGTTCATACACAGAAATTCCATTACGAACGAGTTTTTCAGTCAGCTAGCTAAATGATAGAGCAATCACAATATATCGAAAAAATTCCAGGATTACTGTTGAAAGAATCGACTCCTCGACTGTAGGCCTGAAATTCGTACCTCAATGAATCCAATGAATATACCCAGACATTAGTGTGTAAGAAAATTCTATTCACCTAAATGGATATATTGTTAGCAATCACAGATTTTTTGCATACGATAAAATTCACTATAATAATTCTATAGACTTTAATTTCTATGGACTCCGATCAACTTTCATTCATCTATCTATTTAGCCTGGTCGTCCATTTGAACAGTTTTTGTCAGAAAACGACTGATCATCAGAAATGCTTACTTACATTGAATGAAAATTGTGGCCAGCTGTTCGGCCACAAGTTTCATCGGAAGCTTTCTGACAAAACCGGTTCCAGTGTACGACTAGGCTATTGATATCGCAGATACAATAATCTCGATTACTCGATGGAACAAAAATGTCATGGCTTTGAAAGTAAAATCGTTAATTGCACATCTATAAATTAGGTAAATGGCCGACTTTCATTCAAAATGGCGGAGCAATGTAACGATGGAGTGATGTGATTGGCTGGCTGTCTTCCACGCCTATTTCTATCAACGTCCGGCCTATCAAAAGCACTCATTTTAACAATGATGTTTGGTTTCTCTGACGTTTAGTGAACGTTTTACTGGAACACATAATAAGTCATGAAGAAAGAAACTCGTTTTAACTCAGACAATGAAATAATCAATAGAATAGCTTACAATAATATTTTATTTATGATATAGGATTCCATCAAAGTTTATCACACGAATTATGATAATTAGCATATTACAGTATATCGTGTGACCTAGCTGACTCAGATGTGGTGTCAGAATTTTCAGATGGCATTCAGATATTATTAGTACCTCTCATGATTGGTTTCATAACTATCAGTATTTTCAAAAGTTATAACTGATTCAAATGATCTTAACTTTGATTCGAATGCAGAACACAGCATTTGAATAACAAGAGGTCTGTTTCATGAAAATTTAGAGGTACTGTTATAAATAAGAGAGGCGAATACACTCTTATATGTATGAATTTAATTTTTTAATCACAACTAGTACAATTTTCTAATCAAACTAGTACGCCTAGTCGCGTAGCCATTCATCACTAGTATGGAGCCGGCTTTCTCCTGTAATATGAGATTTCTAAATTTCTATGAAACTATTCCAGAAATTTCTATGACCTGGTGTCAGAGAAGTGTCTGATGAAATTTTCTCCGTCAAACAGGAATACTCAATAATATTCAATTTATTCCATGAAAAATGAATATCAATACAAAATCAAGAAAAGTTGATATAGCATATGTAAATTCAGAAATTTAAAAGATAAAAACACAACAGTAGTTACTCAACAAACTACCGGAATAAAAACTCCATTTTCAATGTCTTGGAGAATCATAAACAACACAACCCAATTATCCTTTTCATATCACATCAGCAACTCTTGAAAACGATCATAAATTCTAAACCACTTCGAAATTCATGATCACTTTCGAAACCATTCGTTTTATCGCATTTTAATGGCGGGCCATCAAGTCAGGCCATCTTCACACAGAGTTATTAAAAGATCTGTCTGCTGAATTGTTATGTCACTTGGAAACAAACGATGCCGGCTTCAAAACCCCGCGGCCGGGGAGGTTTTCGCAAACAAAACTAGACTACTATCACGGCGCACTCAACTTCATAACTCCTTGCCATCAATTCATGTCATATCATCCCTTCTTCCACTTATTATTCTTGCTTCTTCTCATTCCTGGTACTTTCTTCTTCTCTTTGATATTCTTCCACTGCACTTTCTCCTTCCTTCACTTTATATCTCCTTCTTCATTCCTCTCTTGCTTCCATATTGCTATTTTTTTAATTTATAATTGAATTGTTTGGAACTTAACACAGCCAAAAAAAGCATTAAATTACTCGTATCAAGCATTATTCTTCTTCATTAGTTATAATCTTATTTACGGTTTCTTTTTTAATGTTCTTCATCTCATAGAAAATAAGAATATTTTTATTTTGTTCTACTTGATAATAATTTCCTTCTTAATCTTCTCCATTACTTTTCCCTTCTCTTCCTTCTTCTTCTCCTCTTTTATATCCTCCCTTTCCTCCTTTTCTTTTGTCTCCTCCTTCTTCTACTTCTTCTTATTTTATACTTCTTCTTTGTTCTTCTTCTCCTTTTTCTCTTTTTCCTATTCTTCTTCTCAATCTTCTTCCCCTTTTTTCCTTCTTCCATTCTCCTCTTGTTCTATTTTCCCGTCTATCCTAACCTAAATGTCGCTTCATCGCCATCAATTAGAGTTTTCATACATCATAACTCCGCACCAATGAATTGGAATTATTACTTTCTTTTGCCATCTTTATCACACCACTCTTCTTTTTGCCCACTCTATCTCGCTTCTTTCTTCATCTATCCATCTGTGGATTTATCCTCTATTCCTCTTCTATCTCTATCGCTCCCTCTCTACCACGTCCATCTTCTCTTTCTTCCATTCGTCATCTCTTTTCTCACTTTTCCTTTGCCACTTCCTATATTTCTTCCATTTTCTCTCTCTTTCTTACTTCTTTCTTTATCTTCCGCTTCCTGTAAACTGTATACATGTATCTGTGTAGTGTACTGTATAATAGGGGGCATCTTATTCTGTTATCAGCGAGGCGTCGTAAAAGCTTTCTGAATGGCGATGGCAGCATAAAAGTGATTGTTGAACCCCGGTCTAATGTTTTTATTGGATTACAAGGCATCGCTTGCTCTTTAGTGCATGTTTCCCTCCCTTTTTGTACACCTCGCTACTTTGCCACCCTTTCCTCAACAAGGAGGGAGGCTTAAAACAGAGATGAAATGTAAGAAAAAGATGATATTCTAGAGACAAGACTTAGAAATGAAAGGTGCAGGGAAAGAGATCATACAGTTGAAAAATATGTAATAAAGCCATATTATTTACAATATTATGTTACATAAATTATTACAAAGTTTCTGGAAAAATTACAAATAAGGTATAATTAGAAAAATTATAATGAAAAGTATAATCGTAAATGGATCTAGAGTAGTTTATGTAATAAAATATTGTTATTCTTATCGATGAAAATAATTCATTCTTAAATAATTAAAATTAAGTAGGTCATATAGTTTTATAGTCACAAGCAAAATTTGGCGAAAGTACAAAAATTTTCAATTTCTTTGCAAATAACTCAAAACGCACGAAGAAATTTGTTGGATCTCTTCAGATTCTGATTCAGTGCCCAAAAAACATAGAATTGATTTGAAATAAGAAATCAAAACACTTAATTTTTGACTGGAGTTAAAACGACGCTTTGACTGGAGTTAAGTTATTATACGTTTTATCAAGGGAATTCGAGGGAATTGATGTTTAATGAGAAGTAAATGTTCCATTTTGGAAGGTTTTGTTATGCGGATGATTTGATTTTGAGTAAATTTATGTAATAAGTGAAAATGAAATAAACGGAATATTGAAAAACTCAACCCATATTGATAGATTATTGTAATATTGAGATTGAGGATCTATTAATATCATATTGAGAATTCTATACTTATTTTTCAATCTATTAGGTAATTTCAGCAGTTATCATTATCACCAAATTCAATTTTTAAAGATTCACAGGGAATAATTTCTATGTAGCCTGCTATAGCTGACGTAATAGAAACTCTGTAATTGGTCAATCTTCCTAGGTCAGTCCAAGAATAATAACAGATCTGCATAAATTCTCCACGAAATGATCTCTCATCTCTCGGACGAGCTTTCCGCAATTCAAATCAATTTAAAGCAAGAGGACTTAGCTTAAGCTCGGCTCAAAGTCCAAGATTTGACGCGATGTCGGATCAAAGTACTAAGCTCTCAACAGCTTTGGAATCCTAATAGGTTGCCGAATCCATTTAGTTATACATCTCATCACTCTGTGAAGCCTTTACCGTCAACACGAACTTGCTAGTGACGAAACAATACCATAACTTTGATTCCATCATCAATCTTTGAGTTATGATAGAGGAGGGATTTGAATCTAATTAGATTCCATGTTCATCGTGATATTGTTTCATCAATAACTGATTGAATATTACAGTTTGAGACAGTAGATTGGATGTTTGGATAAAGTCAATTCATTCATGATTAGTCTGGACTTGATTGGACGTGATTGACTTGATTTCTAAACATGTTCACAACCTCTCTGCAGGTCCTATATTCGTATTGGTTCTTTGGTTGGAGGCATGACGATTCTAATGTTCTATTGAATAATAACAATCTTAATATTGTGTTTATTCTTTCACTCTATACGTAATGTTATTGAATTACGCAACAAATCATAAGTCATACGGCAAGTTGCACAAAATTCCAATAGAATCTAATCGCCATGAAATGATGTCATTTAACGGTCCCATTGCAACCGGAACCAGTGAACAAATCTGACGATGACAATAACGTCATCTATGGTAGTTGAATTCAACTGGATTTTCGTGCAACTGGCCTACAGAATCATTATTCTTCCATTGATACAGATACAAATCATGATGTTATGAATTGGTTGTGAAACAACATACTAATATTGCTTAGCTCAAAGCTGTTTCTTTCCCAAATTTAGATTAGAAATTCATGTATGCATTATATTTAATCAAAAATTTACATTTTGATAGGAAAAATAATACTCATGATACTTTTATCCACACGAATTAACAAGATGGTTACCAGAAGTTATGATTTGAACTGAGCTTCTCAACTAAGCTATTACTTTATCTTAATATAACTTTCGAGTTACATTAAAATTCACTGTATGACTCGAATCTCTTAATAACCTATTCATTCGACAACATCATTTATCATTATTTTTAAACCTTAATTATTGATAAAAAGCTTATCTTCTAAGATATGTTAAAACATTTCTTCTCTAATATCCTAACCATTTTGCTTCTTCATGTTATCTCATGAAACTTTTCATCTCTCTTTGTCTTTCCCGGCAAAATATCTAGTCTCTTTCTCCTCGAACTCTGCCTCCTTTATAACCCACTCTTCTCATTCTATCATTCCCACTCGGCTCTCCACCATTTTCTTCGGCACAAAAATGATGTCGAGCTGGTGTATCATCGACTGAATCGGCGTTGAGAACGTTCCTCGGTTAGGAAAACAATTCACATTGATTCTACACGATTCCATATTATTCGATGCACTCCATTGGAGTTCCAGTCTCGGTCGTCTGAAATATTACGGATATCTACACCGTGTAGAACACGGAGAATATCGAATAAAGCCTACATATTTCATAAGAATTGCTTTTCTAGCCGGCGAAAAATTGGGATTAGGAGCGCGCACGAGAGAGAGAGAGTTATGGTAGAGAAAAGCTGCTAGGAGGGGAAAATCAAGGAGGTATAGGAGTAGAAGGAAATGGAGCTGGAGTGGAAGATGAATATTATGAAGAAGAAGAAGAAGAAGAAGAAGAAGAAGAAGAAGAAGAAGAAGAAGAAGAAGAAGAAGAAGAAGAAGAAGAAGAAGAAAAAGAAAAAGAAGATTAAGAAGTAAAACAAGAAGAAGCACAAGAAGAAAAACAGTATGGAGGGAGAATGAAAAGGTGGAGGAGGAGAATAAGAATGGGAGGGAGAGAGGAAGAAGAAGGGGATGGAAAAGACTAGAAATAAGTTAGATGAAAAGAAAGAAGAAATCATATGAGAAAAAAGAGAGAAAAAAGGAGATGGTGAACGAGAAGTAGAAGAAATTGAGAAAACTGAAAGGGAAGGGAAAGGGTATTGTGAACAAGAAGTGGAGAAAGTAGGAGGAGTAGTCAATGGGGGAGGTAAAGGAAGTGAAAAAATAGGAAGATAAAGGATCAAGCACTAGAAGGATGGAAATATCAAAGGAGCAGAGGAAAAACCTTGAAAGATCAGAAATGGTAGAAACAAAAAACAAAAAAAAATTAATAAGTGGCTGGAGGAAAGGGGAGAGAAAATAGGAATTTAGAATGATAGGGGATTGTACTTTGATTATTAGGTTGATTATTATCTACTACAAGAAGTAGGAAAGAAGAAAAGGGAAGAATGAGAAATAAAGGAGAATCGGGAAAGTTTTAGCAGAACGATATGTATACCCTCCCGATCGGCACTTGAAATCTAACAGAAAAATAGATTTGAAGGCTTCATGGAGTTGGGTTGAAACTGGATGGATGGACGTTTCATGGTACTTGGAGACTGTTAATCATGTATGCTGCAGCACTAGGCAGGTGCCCACAACGACCTTACATCCTCTTCTTTTCCTCCTTCTTCCTCACTGTTTCCTCCTTCTATTCTCTATGCATCTACCTTCTTCCTTCGTATTTTTCCAACACACTTTCCTTCCTTTTTTGGTTTTCCAGGTAAACGTTGACAAAGTGGTTCCTCTTTTAATCTTCATTTCCCAACTCACCTTTTCCTTTCTCTTCATTTTAATATATTTCTCTACTTCTGTAATCTTCATTTTCTGAATCACCTTTCCCTCTCTCTTCATTTTAATCCATTTCTCTACTTCTCTGATCATCTAACCTGCTTATATCTCCCCTTTCCTCTTATTTCTATCAAGCCACTTATTTTTGTTGTTACTATGCTGGTTCTTTTATCTGCTTCTTCTGAATTTACTTCCTATTCTTGCGGTTTTTCTTCTATCCTTCTTCTTTGCCTTCTTCGTCTTCTCCTCCTTTTTCAGCTACTTCCTCCATTCCTAGTTCAAAGTTTTTTCTTATTCTTTCACTCTTGCTTCTTATTTCTCTACTTCTTTTTCTACATATTTTTTCTTTTTCTCCTTCATCCTCTATTTTTCTTCTTCTTCTTCCTCAATTTTCTCCTTCTTCCTTTCATCATTCTCCTCAATTCATCTCCTTCTTTTTCTTCTGCTCCTGCACATCCTCGATCCTTTCTCCCTCTTCTCCTTCTTCTCTCTTATCTTCAATTTCTATCTCTTCCTCTTCTTCTTCCTCTTCTTCTTCCTCTTCTTCTTCTCCTTCTTATTCGTTTTCTTCTCTCTTCTTCTTCGTCTTCTTCTCCTTCTTCTTCCATTCGCCTTCTTCTTCATCTTCTTTTCGTCTTCTTCTTCTTCTTCTTCTTCTTCTTCTTTTTCTTAATTATCATCATCATCATCATCATCTTCTCCTTCTCCTTCCAACTTATCCCCCATGCTCTACAAGCTGTTTTTCTACTTCCTTCCATCCTCTTCATCTTATTTTCTCCATCACTCTCTTTTCTCCAACATCCTCCTCTCCTCCCACCTTCCACCCTACGCAGCACCAATACCATTCTATAATCCTTCAACCCTGTGTCTATTCGTCTGCCATCAATGTGGCCATTTGTTCTGTTCAATAGCCGCATTATGTAAAGTTCATATCCGCATCGACTGTTATAATCCACCATTATGGCGCTCATGGCAATGTCTTTCTGCAGTAACTATTATTATTCGACGTTTGTTTCTGCAATAAAATTCTGTCAGGATAAGGTAGTGAAAAGATCGAATGGATTCAGTTCAGGAAACATAGGCTTACATTATTATAATAGTCCTTGTAGATCTTACTTTTTATTAATAGTTCTTCATAAGTGTACCATACCATAAAGGCTCTATAGCCTCGAAATGTTATTATTTTAGATAGATATAAGACTCTTCGCTTGTGAGCTACCAATTGTGATTATTATTATTATCATGAATTTTTTTTTTTTTAAATATAAATATTCTTCTTCTTCTTTTGATGATTATTTTATTATTATTATTATCACAATTATCATTATTTTTTTTTATCTGTGTAAGAATTTTTATCAATGAGAAAGAGAGACCTAGAAGGAAGGAGAGAAAGGAGAAATGAAAGATGTTAGAGAAAAGATAGTGAAAAAGGAAATTAGATGTAGTGGAAGGAAGTAGAGTAACAGCTTGGAGAAAGTTGTGGATAAATGAGGAGGAAAAGTGAAGATGATGAATAATAGAAGGAGAAGAAGAATAAGACGAAGAGATCGAGAATTTGTAAAAACAGACGGAAATAGGAAAACACGAATGACAATGATTCTCAATAATTTGGTAATGATCAATTCTCATTAATATTTTGGTGCGTTGGTAATGGAAAGGGTGATTATTGAAACTTTGAAATACTGGACTTTGAACACGTGTTTTGCTCGAATTTCTTCCAAGAGAGCCGTTATTTTCGTGTAAACATCGAATACGTCCTTGGAAAGCAGCATTTGACCTAAACAATCCCGTATTTATGTCGATTAAGTCACAAAAAAGCATTTAATTATAATCAATAAATTAATCTGAAAGACATCGTTAGAATAGGCCTCATATCCAGTTCAGTAGTTGATGAATCGTAATGATTAATCCTGTGAAGTTAGTTCTTTTGAAAGTACCAGCTCTATTTTCATCTCCATCACCTATAAAGGTGGAATGTTGATATGTCAAATGATTCATGATTTATGATGAGAAATAATAAAAGGAATTTCAGTTTTCAACTGGCCGTATGCTTCTTAACTACAATTTTTCGAAATTCTCTGAATTAAGAGGGATTCAAAACGTTTATGTGGGTATTGGAACTGATGTTCAAATACATTCTTCAATATACAAAACAATAATTCTTCAACAGTTAATCGAATATTGAGCAATTCACGATGTCTGTGTTTCTGTAGTCTAATATAATATAGTATATCTGCGTGGAGAACAAAACAAGTGTGTGTAAGTAAAATATTGAATTGTAGGCCTACACTTGTAGACAGTAAACTCTTGCGGTATATTGCTGGTATTAGGTGTTTACTGATCCTGCGGTGCCTACATAAAGCCAGCCACTGAAGCTTTTGGAGGGGGGGTTGTTGAAATAAGCACACTCACCAACCAGGAGAATGAAATCTCAGGGGAAACGTATTTCTGAATATTGGCTATGAGCCCCAAATATCACCCCGTGGGGTGGAAAGGGGTGGGT
Source organism: Laodelphax striatellus (assembly GCA_017141395.1). Lineage (NCBI taxonomy): Eukaryota > Metazoa > Arthropoda > Insecta > Hemiptera > Delphacidae > Laodelphax > Laodelphax striatellus. Next base: position 9,990,901 of record CM029534.1, read on the forward strand.
ACACGCGCGCCCCTCCAAGCGGGATTTATTTTCTATGCATAAGAAATGAAGAGCGGCTGCCTCGGCTAACTTATCAACTAAACTTCAACTTCAACGCCTGTTTTATTTATATGATTCTGTCTTGTTCTGTTGGATGCTGGTTTCTTTGTCACACTTGTGTATGAAGTAGCCTACTGTAGGTGACTGAAGATATGACGAGTACACAACATAAACTTTTTTTTATAATGAGACCCAATCAGGAAGCTAGTTTCAACTTTGACGTGATCTTGAACCGTTAAAATCTATTGGCAATGCCTTAAACTTTTTGAAAATCAATTATTGATACCAAATGGTTTCCGTATCAAGATCATACCTACTCAAGTACTTATGTCTCCAAAAGATCTTTTTTCATGTTTCATTTGTTAGTTGATTTTTGTCGTGAAATTCGAGTGTGCGTTTTTATTTAGCTCTAAATTTTCAAAGTTGATTGGAAATTTTCAGTAACTTTTGGATTTATACAGTACTTGGTGATTTTGTTTGCAACTTCAATATGAACTTATTAGAAAATACTAAAATATTGTTCTGCTTTTATTTTCGAAGAGAAAATTTGTGGTTAAGTAACATGGTATGACATAACTTAAATTTAGACTGTGTGTATTAATTGGAAGAGGAACATCTTTGGTTATAAGCCTGTTGTAGGCTACTCTTCTTTGTAGATTATTGAATTAATAATGATTGATTGATGTCTTCTTGAATCTTCATTAATCTTTCATGATATTCATTGAATAGAATCTAACGGTTGATTGCTCGATTGTCGATTAAATCTAATCAGCGTTCAAGTGATTAGCTTTTATTGTGATTACCTCACGTCGATATTGAATTTTCAAGTCTTTTTGTTCATCACGACTGATAAATAATACATAAAAATCAGATAAGATACATGAAAATATTTAGGAAGCATTATATTGTCCTTATAGTCACACGCAAGTAGGCTTCTCAAAGTTTTGCTTTTCGAGATCTCTCTAATATCTATCTTTCTATTATTCCAAGTAACATTACAAATACAGTATTTTCAACCGACATATCCATCCAATTCCATCAGAGAATCTCATCACATCACTCACCGAAATTCATTCGCCAGCTTTCAGAAACGCCACTGTGTTTAATCTAGTTATTGTTTCGACGCGGCGGGCGCAAAGCGCCGAGATTTAGTGAATCCAAACTGAGTGCGAATTGGCAATTGAGCGGCGAATAAATCAACCCTAGTTCGCGGTTTGCTCGCTAGGGTGCGTAGCCAAAAAGCGCTGACTCGGCTCGTATAACAAATAGTTACATCTGTTTAAAATTTGCAGAGAGCGGGAGATTTACAACGGCGCTAAGTCTCCAAGAAGCAATGGAATGAGAGACAGAAAGACATGGGAAAGCGAAAGGATAATAAACATAAATAAAAGGAACTGTTTATAGGATTGTCGGGGTTCACATGAGTTGGGGAAGGGGGGTCTAGCCCTAGTGGTTAGAGCGGCGCCTTAGAAAGGCTCTATCTCTCTGTCAGTAAAACAAATTGCAGTCGATTTAAAACACCTCTGCCACTGGAATTTAGGGCCAATGTATTTCTGCCTGCATTCAACTTTGTTACAATTAGGGAGAGGGAAATGTGTGAGAATAAGATGATAAAGGATTGGTGATAAGCGAAGGGTAGAGGATGTTAGATAAAGATTGACTTAAGAAGAAAGATATGTAGAGATGAGCGCTTCATTCAAGTTCAAATGTAGCACGAAAGAGAATAGTCAGTCTAGATAAACTAGCTAATAAGCTACATTTTTACAATATTACTACATATTACAATAAGCTGAATTACTGCAATATTTTACCGGGGTGAGACTTTATGCTCTAATGCCGATCATAATATCAGACTCCCACCATTGAATATATATCTATAGGAAAAGCAATGTTAATAAATTCACATTTTCCTATTAAATATTTGTTTAATTAACATGAATATAAAGTTGACTGAAACATTTCGAACTGGAATTTGAACTAAACTGTTTTATGTTGAGATAACAACTCTAATCAGCCGCTGTCATGGCACTTGCATGTGGCTATCATGTGATGCTATAAGGACATCGTCTTGAAGAATATAGGCAGGTTTCACACGGTCAATGGAAACTTTGTTAGGTTTACCATGAATCTTGAGTGTAATTGTTTTTTCGTCTCGGTCAAGAACTTCATGAGGTCCAGTGTATGGTGGTTGAAGTGCTCTCAGGACTGGCCCTTCTCTCGAGTTCTTTGAAAACAAAAACTGGTTGTGGAATTGTACCATACCGTTTGCTGCAGGTTTCCTATAAAATATTTGTTTAATTAACATGAATATAAAGTTGACTGAAACATTTCGAACTGGAATTTGAACTAAACTGTTTTATGTTGAGATAACAACTCTAATCAGCCGCTGTCATGGCACTTGCATGTGGCTATCATGTGATGCTATCATGTGGTACATGTTACGCCACATATCCTTTCAAAGGATATAATTATATTCAATGCTCCTACTGACTTCTAGAAGGTAGTTAGTGGTAGTCTTTAGAAAAAAATTGTAGTACATCAAAAATAATGAATAGTTAATGATAATAATTTTTCAAGTAGAAATCGCTGATTCATTCGAAGCATGAATGCTCAACCTTGTTTAAAACAGTTTGTTTTGTAAAATTACTTGTATTAGGCCTGATCCAAGGAATTAGTAGGAATTGAAAAATATCCAAATTTGGGCTGAAAGCTGAAAGCCCAATTTTTCTTCCCTGGAAGCTACTGCATTATTTGAACATGATGTATTTCTAAAAGTCACAACACATCAAAATAGATTCTAACTCTACATTTTAACCACAATGTAGCAGGAATTCAGTAATCAATCATCATTTGACAACAATTTTCAATCAACTCAATTGTATCGCTCAAGCTGGATTCACATCACACTTTTTTGACGAAGCATTTTTCTCTGGACGCGATGAATGGAAAGTGTTTGGCATTTCAATTTTTCAAATTGTGAAAAAGTGACAGAGGCATGTCAAAAATTGTGCTGGGGAATTGGATATGTTGTCATGTCAAAAATCACGCCGGATTTATTTATTTATTTTTGGAAAGTGAGCGCCGTTGAGCTTTATTGTCCATTTCTGTGACAGTTCGCGATACATGGGGACAGTGGAAGCTGATACTTTCTCAATACATCCGACCAGATTTATTTGTTTACCCGCGCTGCATAGCAATCGAATGATTTACGCGTATATTGTATCAATTCTCTCTCTATGGCGAGCTTTAAAGATTATACCTTATATATTCTGTATTATACCTATATATTATTATTAAACCTCATACATTGAACATTACATCTCAACGAAAGTCAGATACTTATCATACTGAAATTCAGTTGGATAATAGATTTATCGGCTCTATCCTATGTCTATCCTATGTCTATCCTATGTCTATCCTATGAATACTTATCTTCAAGAAGTTCTATAACTTGAAAAACTTTGGATAAGTTGATAACTTAATATTTTGTAAATCAAAATATCAATAAATATTAATAAGATATAGAGCATTTATGGAGATTTATATATATCTACGTGATACATTTTGTGAGGAAAGTATTGAGCCAGTGAAGTAAATATTTATTGCGAGAGAATATTCAAGAGTAAAATAATGTCAACTATTGCAGAGATGTTGTAAATGGTAAATAACTTGATCAAATAAACTTCTGTTGGGTTGCACCAACTAGGATCAACTATTTTGAATCAGCTGATCCCATTCAATAAGCATTGTACTGATCCTGGATCAAAGTTTATCTTGCTTGGTGCAACCCAACATTACTTAAATAACTTAGAAAGTAGTGCTAAATACTTACTGAGAAATGATTTCTAAGTTGTTTCAGTGTCTGTATTTGATCAAGTAAGGAAAGAGGATGGCTCCACAACAATTGAAATATAACTTATTAACCAGCATAAGTAATACCAAATACTAACCAAATAATTATTTGAGAATGTATTGTCTATGGATCTAAGAACGTAGTTATTCTTCAAAGAACAATCAATAATCATTAACATTCATTTTGATCAGCATCATTAGAGGTCAACCCTCCATAAAGGTGAGGTGCAGAAAGATGTCCAAGTTCCTCTTGACAAATGTGAGGTTACACTTTCAGAGCTCTCAATAACCGTTCGACCACAATCACTTTCAAGAAGGATTTTCTCGCGCTGAAAAATCGAAAACGGCATGTGGGATGAGGGGGAGGGGAGAAGAGAAGAGGTCCAAGGGTTAAATTTGAGGGCTAACCCCCGGCGGGGGCTCAAGAGTAAGCCGACGGTAGCGTGACTCGTTTGTCATGTAAAGACAACAGAGGGGTTGTCGGCTCTCGCCAATCATTTGTATTAATTCCGTCGAGTAACTGTACTCTAGGGACGGTTTTTATTGAAAAATGGAATTACATTCACTTCAACGGCTGCCCCTCCTTTTCCTCTTCCGACCCCCCTGCCTCCTTCACACCCCTTTCAACAGCGGGGAAATTGCCTTCATCTGTTCGCCTTCTACCCTTACAGATCTACTGCTCTATCTACTCCTGCGTCTCCTCACCAACATCCATACCTCTGCCTCCCCTTCCTCCTCCTCCTTCCTCCTCCTCCTCCATCTCCTCCTCCATCTCCTACTCCTCCATCACCTCCACCTCTTCCACTTCCCCCACAACTTTCTCTCACACTTTTTATCATCATTGGCTGTACATTCACAATCCACTAACGTCTATGAAAACAACACTCGGGTCCACTCTCCTGCTAAGAGGTATCGGGGGTTCCCTCTGTTATGTATATTTCTCACCCTCCCCCCACCATTTTTATCCTGTATCATCTATTCTCCACGTGACGACAGAGGACCAAAACAAAAAATATACATCATGCGAGTGGAGTTTGGTGCGCAATTAAGTTCTTCTCTTGGGAAGGCTGTTGGTTTTTATTTTTTGTTTCAGATAGATTGCTCTCTACTGTGATGTCTGAAAAAATTTGGAGGTATCTATTGAGGAAACACACTGCCGAACTCATCAGAACTGCGATGTTTGCATTGTACAGTATTTAGGGGATACACTGGAGACATTCGTGGTGTGGCAACTTCAACGTTATTCAATTTTGTTAAACTTCAATGTTATTAATTACTGTGGGTGGGTTATGTGGCCAAAATACCTCTGGGGCGTTTGTGCAAAGTAAATGTGATCCACCAAGCTCCATCTCAATATAATTATATAATAATATGTATCATATATTGCTATAGTACGATTCACGTCAAGAAGTCAGTATTGTTTATAGGCCTATGAGGAGCATTGATGCCAAGTTTCATTGAGAGAGAAAGAGAAAACTGCATTAAACCTTTTTGTTGGGTCAGTGCGACAACAATGCACAGTACGGCAACTATGCACAGTGCGAATAGGATAGAGACATCAGTAACTGCCCTGTGCTGAACAAGGATAGCAAACTCCCATCTAAGCAATGCTGACTTCGTGACGTGAATCGCACTATAGTTTCTTGTTGCTTATTGCTATGGTGTGCGAGCCGCCTAATGCAATCACCTTGAACAGAACAGCTCACTCGTGAGGTATCCACTCATAAAGCATGAACTGTTGAAACGCAGTCATTAAAACGAATACGTGAATTAATCTAATTGAAATCACGTGGAATATTTGCAAACTCGAATTATCAATTTGTATATTACTGAATGAATAATAAATAAATGAATTTGTATCTTTTCAATCTAACCATATTTTAACAAATATGCGTGTTGTGGCAGACTTATATTCAATTAGCAGTTTCGCCTGTTCAAGTTATCATGTCATCTGACCTGTACAGATTGTAAACAGCATTATCCTCATTCCTCACTCTCGTATATAGACACAGTCTAATAAATAAATAATGTATTTAGACTGTGATATAGGATTCTTTTCTAGTTTCTGTGGATGAAACGATTTGCGTCAGGACGAACTTTATGAAAAAATTGTATTCAGTTGTAATAAGTGTACATCAATTTTTATAGCAAATATTCCAACGGTTTTCAGCTTAGGCATCATATTACAGACTTAAAAACATTCTCTTTTATGAATAAATTGTTTAGGCCCGTATGCACCATCTTCGTTCAATCTAAGTCTAACAAAACCTTGTTTTGACTTTACACTATAAATCCACGACTTAAACTGAAATCCACAGTTCAAACAAAATTAAGACTATGTTTTGTTGGACTTCGTTCAAATGGTGCATATCAGCCTAATATAAGCCAAAGGACTTCACAGGATTGATCATTATGGCTGGAGTTCGACACCTGTTAAGCTGCACTTTAGGCCGACTAATCATTGATGGTATTGATTTACAACGTATTTCCAACGAAAAGCACAAAAGTTCGGAAAAGCGGACACGCGCTATTGTAAAAGCCGTGACCGCTGTCCATAGCCCGGTAAAATGACGGCATTAAATCGGGTCACGTGACAGATTATGGCCGTTAATAAAAGCCGGTTTTGACAGAATTAATGCGCAGCTTTCATTAATGCGGTGATTGCGCTGATCCGGCGATGACAGGTGCTGATTTAGTGCTGCAAGTGTGAGGTGTGACGGTTTGATGAATTCATCACTTGGATGAAATTTGTGAATTTCAAATTGACAATGTGTGAATACTACAGAGTGGCACTCTAAATTTTAAATCGACAGATTGTAAAGTGAACCCAGAGTGGAAAGTTTTGGGGAGAACTTTGAACTATTACACGAGCTGCTTAGCTGAAGTTCAACTAATCTGACTTAGTAATTCGTTCGAAATTATTTTAAGGACTTCAAAATGGAGAAATTTGAAGGCCAGTTGTAGGAAAGCCAGGTAAATCAAATATCCGCTCAGTTCCAGTTCAGATTCAGTTCTGTTCCCGTCCAATCCCCGTTCAGTTCATTTTCTGTTAAGACCATTCAGTTCCTATTCAGATTTCGTTCAATTTTTATCCAGATTCCGTGTAGATTCAGTTCAGTTTTCATTTAGTTACAGTTCAGTTTTTGTTCATTTTTCGCTCAGTATCACTTCAGTTCAATTTCCTTTCAGGTTTTGTTCAGTTTACGTTTAGATTTTCTATCAGTTTTTGTTAAGTTCCCTTTCTGTACAGATTTTGTTCAGTTTCAGTTGAGTTTCTGTTAAGTTTCAGGAGGAGGATGTGCTTTGTGACAAGGAGGAGGTAGAGAAGAAAAAGAAGAAGAAGAAGAAGGCGAAAAAATACAATACCTAATCACTCTGGGGGACCGCTTGATGATTCTTTAATTATTGATCCACTATCATTGAACTCAAGATAGGATCCACTACTAACTGTTGTAAAATAATTACAACCGGTCACGTGCGATGCTGCGATCTCATTCCTTCGTTTGCTTTGTAGCTTTATTTCTTGGATTGTTTGCCACCACTCAACGCCACACTTGCACTTAACATGCACATCGCAAGTAATGTGTGTTGAAAGGAACTTGTAAAATGTGAGAAATTCCTCAGCTCGTTATAATACAAATTAATGTGATAGAGATAGTCCATATTGGAAGTGTTATGATGCACTCTTCTCAATTAGAACGTGTTAAGATATGTTAAAAGCAGTGAGCGCATGAGACCCATCATAGAAAAGAACTGAATGAGTCAGACACATTAAAATGCATAATAATATATTGAGTTGTCTTCTTTGATATCATATTGATTAATTGATTTCATGTTACACCTATCATATCAATGAAGTGAATCTGAGGAAATGGATATTACTTAATTACTTTGTATATAGAGGCGGACAATCCGGAGTCACAGGATCTATAAAATTCAAGTTCTGAAACTTAAATTTTCAAGCTAAATTGGAAAAATGAGAGAACTTACAAATGCTGTTAGTTCAATTATAATAATATTCTGTATCAGAGTCCAACTGCAAAGAGTTCTTTCTTATTCAAATATTACTTGAATGCCATAACATCTTAAAAATTATGGAGCCACTACTGTAACTTGTAGTTTACGATTAGTTTTATTGTGTAAAAATGAAACCTTACACAAAATCTTCTCAAGTTTCTGGATAAATTCATAATGAATGTATCCTATTCCATGATAATAAGTAAAAAATACAATTAATTTCATACTTTCAAAAATTTCTCGTGAAAAAACAAGAATGGTTCAATCACAAGACAACGTGTAACGTCAAGCTGACGCCTATTGTGGAATTTTGCATTGGATATATAATATGTATTATGAAAATGTAAGTCTATTATATTAGTAGAAAATATAAGCTCTAGGAGACCTACATCAATAAGCATCCAATAATTTTATTCAAAATTGTATTTATTCATATTGTCTCCATTCTGCAACCTCTTTATCCATCCATAAACAAACCTTCTTCTAATTCGACAATGATTCTGGAACACAATTCTGCAGTGACCATCAATTAATATCAATAACGAAGAGGGCCACCATAAATCCATGGCTCAGATTGGACCGGACTTGATAAAGCCACAACAGCAACTTACTGAGTCACACTCACGCACGCACACACCCCCATCGATTACGAAAACTCCAACAAACTGGTTAAGCGGTCGCACTATTTTTCGTCTATCAAATTAGTTTGTTATTTGGTGAACTAACCAAACCGGGGGCTCGCTTGCCAAATCTCTCGACAAAAGTTGGGAGGAAAGTTTCGAGGAGAAGAAATGAGCGTGTAAGTGAAAGATGAGAGGCGGCGAGAGAAAGAGAGAGGAATCAGAGTTGACCTTTTTCTTTGGCTCGAGTAGATTCGAGTTCACCCCTCTCGGACATTTATCTATATTACAGAGACTCGGCGGTGGCTTAGACCACTACTAGGATAAACGAAAGAAGGACAAGATAAGGATAAGGACGGGGGGAATAGTGGCTAAGCTGAGAGAAACTTTGTTATTTTTACAAAGAGTGAGCACTGCGGTCTGGAGGGGGTACAAAGTAAGAGAGCGAACGGACGAGAGAGTGACCAATAATTGCTTTGTGAGCAGCGCTGTTGGAAAACTAACAAACGTTGCTGCGGCGATGACGTGCGTTGGAGAGTGAGATAGTCTAGTCATCCTTTTCCACACGAAAACAAGCATTAGCTGTTTGTTTCCCGGGGCTGCGGTTTAAATCCAGGATCGTAGATCAAAGCAGTAGCAGCATAACTAGAAAGCGTACATTAGAGCACGGACGGAAGGAAGGGAGTCCCACGGCGCTTATTCACTGTGTAATTGAATTAAAACGTCTCACTAATTTGCTTCATTCTCTGGCGTCCCGGATAACTTATTCTTTGGCCTCGGGAGATGCGGCAACAAGGGTCGTAAGAAAAAGCAACATGCTTTTTTCGAGATTGTCGCCGCTTGTTTTTTGTGGGGTCCATTTTTAGGAGGGCTCTAGATAGAATAAATTCAAAATTGTCTCTTCTTTTTCTTGTTTTGAGAGAGTCTATTCTCAAAGGCATAGGATAACAGATATTATTCTTTCTGGACAATGAACAAATTGAAACTTGATAAGGCAATCTGATTTCTGATTTTGAAAGTAACTTTATTTTGTGAATTGAATTTCACGGAAAGAATATTGGAATTCAAAGCTACAAAGTTCATCTTTAAATTTACAATTTTCTACACTGTGATGGATAAATGTATCAAGATCATGAATACATTGCTCATAAGAGGCTTTCTCACAGGTTGCGTTCGTTAACAAACAGTCTCAATATTCATAATATGTGAGTCTTTCCATTATCTTCAGTAGGCTAGCTACAAAACACGGAGGAAGAATTTGAATTACAATACAATAAGCATGAATTATATAACTAAACTATAGTTGCCTATTAGAAAATCTAAGCTTATTCAGTCTCATTATTGCAAAACCATTATCGCTAAAATCCAATCGAATGATTAAGAATAATTTATGAATATGAAGCAATCTAAGACTAGAATATTGTATTGTACCAACCCATGAAATAAACTACTTGATCTGCTTTTTATTGTCTAGCTAGTTGAAAATTATTTCTACTCAAGACTGAATCGCGCCGTAATTAGGTTTTTTATCAAGTTCAAGTTTAGAGAGCGGAGAGTGAATAGTTGTAATGCTAGGCCTGTTGGAAGTGATGTTTGGCATTGTGTGCTTTGAAAAATTATTCAAATGATTTGATCAACGACTGCTGTGAAAAAAGAACAAAGGGGAAGAATGTGTTTATATTAGGGAGAATGGGGATTGAGTTGGAAAGTGTGAAAATAAGTCTGAAGCAAAAAGGATGATGTATGTTGTCGTTTATGTATTCGTATATTGTTGTAGACTGTTTAGTGTATAAGCTAAAGAAGAGATTGGAGAAGTAGGCCTAGAAGGAATGGAGGAGGGGGAGGAGGAGCAGAAGATCATGAAGATGAGAAGTAAAAGAGGGGAAAAGGAGAAAAGAGGAAGGACGGGGAAGGGAGGGAAGAGGAGAAAGAAGAGGACGGAGATGGGGAGGAGGAGAACGCTGAGGAGAAGAAGGAGACGTAGGATGAGGAGGAGATGGTGGAAGAGGAAGGTGAGGAGGAGAGAGAAGAATTGTTGAAGTGATTGGTTGGAAAATGTATAAATATGCGAAGTTGTGTAGAAAAGTAGGGAGTTGGTGTGAAATTGCATGTGTGCGTTATATTATAGTCGTGTGATACCGAGTGGAAACGAATCAAGTTAAAAGTGTCGGCGGCAAAAGAGTGAAAAATAAAACCAAAAAGAGTGAGATAAGACACTTGAATAGTGAGGAATAAGTCAAAAAAGAGTGTCGCGTCCATTTACAATCGTTTCAAAACGCTGCGTTCTTCTTGGAGCGTTCTTGCATAATGCGAAAGAATGACGCCCACGGGGTCTGGCGTCTGCCAAATGGGATAAAGTCCAACCGAAGTACAGTACTTTTGTATTGACGTGCTTGTACTGTGATATGCTCCATAAGCGTTAGGGTATGAGAGTTTCAGTTGAATCATAATGTATGTCATGTGAGCTAATCAATGAGTGTTCTTCGGATATCTATCAGTCTGTTGCACAAAAGTCAATCAAGTGGGGAACTTACTGTGAGTGAATTAACCGAGGAATACCTTAATGATCCCACAATAGTTAAAAGATCCCACAAAAAAATCACATGATAGTTAATCAATTGAGAATCAATAATTGCTTATCAGTCACCCACAGTGATCAAATGCAGCTTTTTCTTTTTCTTATTCTTCTTCTTCTTTTCTTCTTCTTCTTCCCTCCTCTTCTCATTCCTCTTCTTCTTCTATCTTCTTCTCTTCTTCTTCTCCTTCTTCTTCTTCTCTTCCTCCTTCCTTTTCCCTTCTCTCCTCTCCTCCTCTCCTCCTCCTCCTCCTCCTCTCCTCCTCCTCCTCCTCCTCCTCCTCCTCCTCCTCCTCCTCCTCCTCCTCCTCCTCCTCCTCCTCCACCCCCTCCTTATAACTCTCATACGCAACCTAACCACTTCCTCTCTCTGAACCTACCACATCTCAAGCAATCTCCATTTTTGTCTTGCTTTTTGCTCAATGTTTCTCCATCGATAATATTATTGTATTTTAGAATAAATTTCGATTTTTTATCGTCTAATTGCAAGTTTGTTACGAACGCCTGTGCAAATTTGCCACAGCATAAGACGTAATCCATAAAATTTGATGGCAACCAAGCCAATGCCATCTATCGGCAAACTTGGAAATAAACAGGTGAAGAGTGCGTTTCGCATTGCTTGTTGGTGATTGGCTGGAGGCGTGGCTAGTTGGGAGTTGGGGGTTGAGCTTAGTGAGCTGCGGCCAATCGTATTGCGAGAAGGTTTTTGAGGCGGTCTGACTGGATACTCCTACTTTCCAGCTGTTTGGCTGAAATTTAATGGCGGATTTGATTTAGAATCATCACTATTTTAGCGTTTAGAACTTGCTGTCATTATTTCATCACATTCCACTCTCTCTTACGTATTACCAATGCTCATTTTTGCTGTAATATGTTATTTAAAATAAAATTACAACAAATTACATTTTGTAATGTTTACATGTGTGGAGGAGTATCTATAAATGAGGAGAAATAGGCCTACTTATTTAGGTATTTGTAAGATTATATGGACGTAGTATTCAATTTGTGTGAAAACATGAAAAACAGTGATAAATGTGATCATATAAATCTATGTTCATAATATAATTGAGTATGCTTTATTTGCTTTACTCCTAGTCAATGCTATTTTATTTCAATGTTATATTGAAAAGATATTATGGAAAAATATTATCATTCATTTGTTCCTGAACTACCTATAGTAAATCTTGTTAGAGCAACAATAAATAAGGTAGTTCTTCATTATTTTGATTATTTTCAATAAACTAATAATAAATCAATTAATTATTCACTATTTTTAATAATATAATTTACTATCCATTTTTCTTCAAAATTTCTATTCGAATGTTTCAGATAACAAGCATTATCATTATTATCAACATTCTCTTGCTCTTATATAATTCTCTATCATTGGTTTGTTCCTCTTCTCCTTTCCACCAAGATACCTTCTTCTTCTTCCCCTTCTTTTTCTTCTTCTTTTTCTTCTTCTTCTTCCTCCTCCTCCTTTCCTTTTTCCCACTCCTTCTTTATTCCTCTCCTTGCCCTGCTATGCAATGATGCCTACAGCATACACTCTCCTAGTTATTGAACGGCAGCGTATTATCGTGTAAATCAAGCACCAAGTCCCCTCTTAGCTGATCGTTGAAAACCTTTTCGCACATTGTATAACAACAAGTATATCAAGTATTACAACACTTATGGGCACGTGTAAACTTGACATGCCAATTGTTTATTTAGCGCCAACGCTTTTCATCTTCGAGTATCTCCTTCAATAGACAGACAAGTTGGGCGAATGTCGTGTCACGCTACGAATTACAAGATGAGACCTTGGAATAAAAATTGACTATAATTTATAACCAAGTTCCTCGATTAATTCTAAATTGTGATTAGAATACATAATACGGTTTGCTGATGCATTAAGATATTTTAAATCCAATTATTCCCAACTTTTTAGATTCTATTCATTTTTCCAAATGTCACTATGATCATCATTGTGTAAAGTATTGAACATACTTACGCGGTCAGGGTTAATTAGCTCCAAATAAGCTCCAAGTATTCAATTGAACGACATGCATTAGAACGAAAAAGAGGCACTATTGAACCATTGAATATTGAACTTTATACATAGGGTATACAATATTCAGGGTTTATACAATATAGGGATATACAATATATGGGGTATATATTCAATGATTGAACGGACGTTGATAATTCCATCAACTGATGGAATGATTTTCGTGATTGAGCGAACTATTCTCTAGCTAGAGAAAATAATAGAGAATCAAATAATGCCGTTGAAGAATAATTCAACTTGAAGAGGACAAACGTTTTCTCCCTTCGCGACACCTGACAATTTACACGCTACATTGTTCAAGAAGTTAATCCTACTTCAGTCCCCAAAGGAAAGTATTCCTTTTCTGTTCAGTTTGAGTGTTTGAAGGATCACTTCTATTGACTGCACATAGTCAATGAGTTGAGAACTTTTTGTCTCCTATTCAACTTTGGAAGAGAATGATACCCTACTTTGAGAGGCAAGACAACTGTTAGTTCTTCATTGATAAAGAAAACAAAACAATAATAACATTACACAAATCATCCTAGCGTTACAAAACCATTGAATATATATCCCTTATTACTCCTAATATAAGTCCTTTATTACTCCTAAATTAATATAAAGGATATAATATTCAATGACAAAACGCTGAGGATAACGTAATAGGTAAATTTTGTTTGAGCATTTAATTTTTTCCCAGGATTATGACTACATCATAGAATCTATTTATGGTATATTCCATATTGATATGGTTTATCCATGATAAATGATGAGCGTCAACGACATAATGATCATAATCAACATCAATGACACAAGCGCAAGGTTACTTCAAAAGAAAAACTTCAACCTCTACTCGATTCCAACCAATAACCCTACCAAAGCTCCCAGAGAGAAAAGAAGTTTCATTCTGTACTCTCTGAAAGCTCCCTACCTCCAACACGTTTCCTCCTCGATTTGATTCCCGAATTTATATAGGCCTAATCGATGAGGAAGAGGGGAGGGGGGGGGGTTAACTGAACACCGGATATTATCAGTGGCGGAAGAACATTAGACGCGTCGGCCAAAAGTACATTAGGAAAGCCAGCCAGCCGACGGCGCACTCAGTGTGTGTTAATGGTAGGGACCGTACGTCCAAGAGTGTAGTGCTGATGTAGTAGTAGTGGTGGTGGTGGTTGTACAATGTAGTAATGCGAAAGCGATTACCTACCCCCCTCAGAAGGGGGGGGAGGGGGAAGCCGCGTGGCAGAACGTGTGTTGAACTCATGGTGTGCTCAACTTGTTCGCAAGGTTTAAGTCAGCCGGCGACAACATATACGTAGATCCAGATCCATCCATGAGGGCAGGCCACTTAATTCTGGCGATACAAATCTAATATGTGCGAGCGATGCTCTCTCGTACAACACTCTCCTAAATCCTTGCCAGCCTCTATCTACCCTTCGAGTATTAGCGCACCATCTAAAGCCTTCTGAAATATCCCACCCACCGCTAACACGTGCTGCTCAATTCAAATTTGAACGAGTCGATTTAGTGCTGTTGGTGAACAGATTTGCCGGAAGGCGCCTATCTAAAGGAGTTAGTGTAACGCTGGAGATAGTATAGGCCGCAATGAACTGGTGCCGTGTAGGGTACTAATTGCAAGTGAATGGCTGAGATTTCGGGTTGGGATTGAGTGTTCTTTATTTCTGGTTGCATTGCAAGTAAATGCCTGAGATCTCACAGGTTGGGTTGGGATTGAATGTATAACCAGGCTATTTGTAACCGGAGCTATAGTGATATTCATTTAACTTGGCGGATAGCATTAGATAGACAGATAGAGACATTTTTTTCCATCGGACTGTACTAAGGCTCTACTAAGACTCCATGAAGACTGGGTTTAGAGGCCATCAGCAATGTCAAGAAATAATATCTCTTCATCTATCTAAATGCCATCTGCTAAGTTGAATAAATATCAAATTTGTTGACATGTACACTTGTCTAAGCATGAATAGAAGAATGACCATGAGACAGCTATTTATCTAGTGAATTTTCAATGTGATAGGACTTACGGATGAAAGATAAAACTAGATTTAGGCCTAATCATATTTATCTGTGAAAACAAATCATCATCACCATCAACATCTTAATCAACATAATTATTCTCTCGTTGTTTCTTGTTCTATTTAAACTATTTCAACTTAATTGTTGATTTTCTATCGATATTATAGAACTCCAAGATAAAAGAAAGCACTATTCGATGTTGTCAATTCCACTAATTACAAAACCGCGTTCCATTGCTGCAGTAATAAGCTAGTTGAATTGACAACATCAAAAAGCGACTACTTTTCATTATTATTCATTACATTTACATTCTACAATAGTAAAGATTATGGCCACTCAGATAAATTTATTATTATGAAACAAACCAAAACCATATTAATTAATTTCAATGGAATAGAGAGCTTGATAATGGTTACCTAACCGCTGTAAGTGTAACATGGCTATTTCAAACAGCTAGGGTTGCAATGATAAGGACCATTCGCTATTGATTGGGCGCATTCTGATAGACTGTGGATGAGCAGTAGGTAAATTGCTGTTACACTTGGCATTAGATAGTATTTTTCCTAAGTTTTGTAAAATAAAATAGATTCTTTAAAAGTTTTCTCTCAACTTCAGGTGGAAAAGATTAATCAGAATCAACCAATTCTGAGCCACTTGAATTTTTATTCAACAATCTCTGTGGAGGTGTTAAGCTGAGCAACAACAATAATCTCTGTTAAGCTGCACCACTACTGTGCAGCTACTGTACTAAAAAAATGAAAGTCGAATTACAGTCAGCTACCGACGCTTAACAATCGAGCAATATTAGACGAGTAGATCCTGAATAGGATGATGCACTGAGGCGTATGAGGTGATGAGGTGAGAAACGCTGCTGCTGTGTTAAACGGCGCTGAAGTGAAAAAAGCGCCATGTTGAATGGGCTAAGTGATAATGCTCGCCAAATGAAATACATCGGGTCATTAACCAAGAAAAGAAACCGATGGCTGGTTACAATGAGGATGATGAAAGTTGTTATACTGATTATGATGATGGTAATGGTGATGAGAGATTCGAGAAACGAGGAAAATTCGCAACTCAGGTGAGAAATCCTATACTAATGACAGATCTTACTTCGATTTTTTAGATTCGAATTACCGTACTGTAGATGAAAATCTATGATACAGAATTATGCATCAATTGGGCTTTTTTTTAGGGTGATGCCCACATGAGCTCTAGGCTTG
The DNA here is from genome assembly GCA_017141395.1 of Laodelphax striatellus. Classification (NCBI taxonomy): domain Eukaryota; kingdom Metazoa; phylum Arthropoda; class Insecta; order Hemiptera; family Delphacidae; genus Laodelphax; species Laodelphax striatellus. The sequence goes on from CM029534.1 coordinate 10,007,290, forward strand.
TGCGTGGGTAATGAGAGGGGTGATGATGAGAGATGACGACTGTTTTTAGGCAGTCGAGACCGACGGCTTTTCGTCTCCTCCGAAAGACGGGAGTGGTCGTTTTTGTCAAAATCCGTTCCCTCAACTGTATTCGATCTTGGAACCTTTGGATTGGATTATCAGACCAGCGCTTATAGCACTCGCCTACGGACCACACCATACTTAGATGATTTACATAAAACATGAAAACATAATAACAGCAATTTTGGGAATTTACTTGATATATTGAATTAGAGTAATAATGACAATTCATCAATAATAACAATACATCAATGTATTGTTGTGAATCGGCTGAATGGTTGATCGTATACAAATTACAGAATATCGACCTTACAAATATTGTCAAATATGGTATGCCACCCACTGTAAGCACTGGCCATAAAGCCGTGGTTTCATCAGTAGAATAATAAGTGGTAGAGTTTATTGGACAAATACTAACTATCTTGTTAACTTCTCCAATAAATACGTACTTGGTAGAGTAGAGTACGTGACAGCACTGTTGTGGAATTACTTAACTACCTTTTAGGTCTACTCTACCGTCAATTCTACCAATGAAAACCAATGAAAATACATAACTCAAGCTGTACAGTACCCCAAGAACCACGATTATTTCTGATTAAAGAATGTTATTGTTATATTGCTGACAATAAATGATCGAAGTAACTCAAACTGATCGCGCACTTCCATCAAAGTCTTCATAATGAAACTTTAAAGAGGCGTAGATTGTAAAGTTATAGCTGATGAAGAAGCTTTACTCAACTTTCGGCCTAATATTGTTTCATAGCAAGCGTTTGAGAAAGTCTTTTTAATGGGATGGATCGTTTTGAAAAATTGCACGAGTAGAAGCGTTGATGCGCAGTATTATTACTTTGGATTTAGCTGTGTAAAGTGTAGTAAGTACCATGTACAAAATTATAATGTGCTCTAAAACGAATAGAATGTTCAGCGGAGTATAAGTTTGTGGAAGGAATAAACAGATACGCCCTTCTCCCTACAATCATTGCTCTTTCTTTCGCTTCTTCCTCACCCTCCTCCACCTCCTCCTCCTCCTCCTCCTACTCCTCCTCCTCCTCCTTGTCCTCCTCGTCCTCCGCCTCCTCCTCCTCCTCCTTCCTCCTCCTCCTCTCCTCCTCCTCCTCCTTGCTCCTCGACCGTTTGCGCCATAAATCTTGATTCTGACAAAGCAAGAATGTTGCTCGGTGTACTTTATAGGGCTTTTACGAATAATGAAATCTTAATTCAATTTAATATGTATCACAGACTCTCTGCACTAAACTCGTGGTGCGGTATGGCGTGTTGAAGTTTTTTTATTGATTTGGAGAGGGAAGTGGGGAGGTTGATGATGAAGGGGGGAAAAGGATGATGAAGAATGGAGGAGGTGAATGAAACAAACGCGATGGTCATTACATGAACCGATGCGCTGTTGTAACCTCTGTTATTTCTGTAGCTCTGTACACTTTCTTATCTCTCCACTCTCTATACGGAGTGTCCAAGGAGTCACTAAGAACTCTTTTATAGGTGTTGTAGTACATCTGCTGTAAATCTTATATTTTATTGATCAAAACAGAAAACACACAGATTCATATCATGTCATTTGAAGTCTGTTTTGTCTCTTACTCCCCTTTTACTCCTGATTCCTGAGGTTTTGATTAATTTTGTTTTATTGAATAGCCTCTACCTTTAATTTTTTTATCTTTTATCTTTATACCTTTATCTTTTGTATGACATTTATCATTCATTACTTGTTGAATACATACTTTGCAATGTGAAAAGAGACAACATACAATCAAAAAAAATTAATACAATCACAAATTAAGATTAAACAGTTAAGAGATTTATGGTTCATTTCACTGAAAATAAACGGGAAAACAACAAAACTGATTGGAACTAATAGAAATGAATAACATTATGATGATAGAAATTTTTATGTGCCAGAAAGCTCACGTTGAGTGTGAGTTCATACAAAATTAATAAATACGACCCTAAAAACAAACATTTAATACTTCAACACATTAGAATTTCTGAAGCGTCTTTTACTAAGCGGAATTTCTAAAGCGAATTTCTAAACTGGGAAAGTAGAGATAGAAAGTTACTGGCGGCCAGTACTTGCCTCTTCAACTTACCCGTGGAGTGGCAAATAAAGCAAATGGATTTGATTTTCATTAATCTGCTCTATATTTGTGTAAGCAATTTACTACAAGTTTAACAAATTCAAATACTAGATCACTTCAACTAGCATCGAACACTTCATCAACTTCGAAAAAGCATTGCATTGGTGAGCTTCAAAGCTGTAACCTACTCTTGACTTTTAGAGACCTCAGGGTTCCTGACGGCGACAGGCAGTCTAGTCGTATGTGAAACTCGTCTTGACCTTGAGCTCTATCCGTTCTACCTGTGCTTTTCATCATTATTTGTCGTTCAAATTCTCTTCTTCTTCTTCTTCTTCTTCTTCTTCTTCTTCTTCTTCTTCTTCTTCTTCTTCTTCTTCTTCCTCTTCTCCTCTCTCTCCCCTTCCTTCTCCATTCACAATAATGCAAGCTTTGAACGGAGGTGACAGGAAATAGCAGATCAAAAGTCAAAAGCAGGTGCAGCAACGTTTGACAAAGTCGCCTTCCAGCCTTTTCTTTTTCCACCTTTCTTCTCTCTTTCCTTCTCTCCTCTATTCTTTTCCTTTCTCTTTCTCTTCCACCCTCCCGCGACGTGACTGGCACAAAGCAGCGGAAATAATCCCTTCACAATGCTCAGTCAGTGAGGCTTCCTATGTATGTTTCACACACAATAATATAACAATAAATTTGGGCACAGAATGTAGTGTCATTGTTATTACAGTAATGTACTACTGAGACCTCGGATACTGTATTTGTGCAGAAACGGATGTTAAGTCAAACTCAGTCTCAGATTAAAAACTCAGTCATTGATATCCTCTATTTCCTCTTTTGAGAAAATCTACACTAAAATATTTCTCCCACGAATTGAATTCATGTGATGCTAGGGTTCTGAGGCCTACGACCTGTTGTTCAAAAGTGGATTCTTCGATTCCTTGTGAGAATTAACATTGTTTATTGGAGGTCAAGCTTAAGTTGCATTGTGCAACTGGAACAAAGAGAACTGAGAAACTGAGAGAGATTTTCTTGAAAAACTGAGGTATTGAAACGTTGAATTGGGGTGATAATGATCACAAAACTGAGTGAGGAAGACAGGAATTGCGATGAGGAAACAGTGTAGGCAAGACTTTTAGATAAAACGAATGTTTATGTTTATGTTTATGTTGATGGTTCAACATAGAATTTTGGTGGTTCTCACACAATAAACTCCTGTGCTCTAAAAAGCAAGTTCAAAGTGTATTTGGGCTACCAACTGCAATTGCTTGAAAACATAAAATGTAACTTAAATTTTGAAGTTTGAGTTGAATGCTTATAGCTTTTAACCATAAAAATAGTAAATTTTGGATAATTCGGATTATACCCGAACGTGGTTTAGTCTTAATAATTAAAAATCGATTCATAGGCATCTGCAATTTGGCCAATTCATTGAAATACTGATCGTTAAACCTCACCAGTAGCAGAAGAAAACCTAGGAGCAAAGATGATATCTTCTTACACTTATAAACTGAATATGAGAACCGAGCTTATGAAAGAATGATTCCCTTGATCAAATCAATGTACTGCTGTTGATCAGATGATGAGATTAGCGTATTAGCTTATTGAGATGGTCTTCAAATTACTGAATTCAACACGTAGAATTGTTATTTGGAAGAACAGAAGCAAAGAGCCACTAATAGAAAGAGGTGAATATCAAAATGAAGAAAAAGGAGATAAAGAAAGAGAGTAATAGATTGAGAAAAGGAGTGAGAAACAGTAAAGATTGGAAGGTGAAGTGAGTGAGTGAGTGACGGCCGGGGTGAGTGAAAGGCCTCCAAAGCCTCATCAAACGAGATCGCATTTGTTTTAGGGTTTAGGGGTGAGAGGAGGAGGAGGGGTGGTTTGCAAAATGGATCACGTGATCCAAAGATGGCGGCTGCTAGGTGGCATCAGCGAGGTGATAAAACAATATCTGCCTCCTCTTACAACCCCCAACCCCCTCTTTCATCCCCCCAAAGCACGAAGCATCGCACTGATGATCTGCAATCACTCAACAGATTTAAACAAATTTTCAGCAGCGCCGACCAAACAAAACAGACGCGGCGTCTGATTAATGACACTAACTTTTCAACGGGACCGTTCACACTGGGCAACTGCAGCTGATCCCCGCTCGCTGACTGCTATTATTATTCGCGAACCCCTCCCCCCTCCCACATCACATTACATCACATGTCTTCAATCTCGTCTCTCGCACTCATACATAATAATATGATGGCTGCCAAGGAAAAAAGCTGCAAGGAGGGGAAACTCCTTTTGAATATTGTCCCCGATGGGATTGAATTCTATGCTCACTTTATCAAGTAAGAAAATACTACAGTATTTGTCTCGTATTAAATTGAAGCAAATCACATGTACAAATGAAAATATGAGATTCAGCATAATAATATGTATTTTTCTAACACAATAATATGTATATTAATGAAACACAATAGTGACGTGACGTTTGTGCGAATCAACAGAGATCAGTTCAAGTTCAACGCAAAACGTTGCAGTCTGATTCATTTTCTAAGTCATACCATAGAGATACTAACCAAACATTCAGAGGTTCTATAAATTGAGCTTTGCTTTCAGAAATGTTGTAGAATTGTTTTATAATTTGTTCTATCTCTGAACATTACATCTGTATGGCTATCTCTAGCTCTAGCCATTCAGAAGTATCTCTACTTTGTCAGTTTCAAGAAAGTAGAACAATACAGGTTCTTTCCATGTAATTGAGATTGGTAATGATCAGACTTTGATCAGACTGATTGCATGAGTTTCAGTTAAATTGAACCGCCGTAATATGACGTCATTTTACAGTGATCGAGAAGGATTTTGTTGCGCAGACTTCTACAGATTATGTTATTTTACGACGAATTTAACAATTGTTTTATCCTGTATTCAGCCACAAAGAGTGAGGATTTGACATTATTTCATCCTTTCTATGTTCTTAGTTCATTTCATAGCATAGAATAATATTCTACGAATGGGTTGTAATGGACAAAAATAAAATACCTTAAACATCGCACTAGGTGTGAAAGAATAATATTTCATTAATGGGGATGAAAAAGTAGCATTGAAGTAGTTTAGGTGTGAAACTTCTTCAAGTTACCCTTAACAAAGAATAATATGCTACTGTTTGTAATGTATAGTCCAAAGTCAACACCTCAATACTACTTTCCTGATCACATTCCAAGGAGCTATTCAACAAGTGCACTGAACTGAATTAGATCCAGTAATCGAGGCCCATTGACAGGTTATTGTCAATGAGAATAATTCCAAACTCTAGTTCCATTGATAAGTTCGGAATCCACTTCAAACGCACAACAGAATCCCGCCAACGCCCAATGCTATTGATGCGTGTGGCTTTGGAAGGTCAGTCAGTCTCTGGAAGTTTGTGAATGAAGTCAAGAAAACATTATAAAAAGAGCTTAGGCGACAAACTGTCTATAGTGACGGATTGTAACTGTAATCTCGCTCACTCTCTCTCACACACAATCACACTATTTCTTTCCTCTTTTTACTCCAGGTCTAAACCTACCTCTGAAACGATTAGCTTCACCTCATTGAAGACAGGAAACTGGCTTCATTCATAACACCTTCGTGAATGAAACTATCCCTTCGCTAACGTACTTTCCATTTACACACCTGAACTGACTGACTTCTAAAGTCCATTCAACTTCACAATACTATACTCACTGCAAAGGTAGAACGGTCTTTGTTCGTATTGGTTCTAGGGCTTCGATTTCGAGAAAATTCGCTCTGAATGAGAAACCGGACTACAATCCTCGCAACTAATTTCTATAGCTCTTTAGCATACTGTTCAACGATTTTTCGAAAATAGGTTTGCGAAATCGTAAAAAAAACTATTTTTGGTGATTTTGGGGCGGAAGTGAACTCGCGCTTTCAAAGCCGTACTATAAATGATGAAGTAACAATGATTCATGATAGTGTAACCCCACCATTATCTAAATATTTCGTTATTATAAGTATGATTTGCGGATTACTAAATAAATGGAGAAAACTGTAGTAAATAATAGCAGAGAAGATTCAGGTAATTCCTCTCCTTTTCTGTAATTATATGTTCGATAGTTTGTGAGGTTATCATCGTAAGGTATATGATCTTGATCTCAGAATTTCCTGCTACAATACATCGTTTGTACATAGAATAGGTTCGACCACGATTGAGAGCGTCCTGTTGTTCTAAACCCATCTGTGCTGCTGGTTCCATTAAAACTATGAATTTGATACTATAGTGACATTCTAAATCTATACAGTTGAATAGCTTTTGTTTTAAAACTATGACAAATTAATAATAATCTGTTTCTCTAGTTTTATATCATTGACATTGTTTACTGGTGGTGGAGAGACAGAAGACTTGATGAGTGAAGGAATGGCTCGAAAATAAAGACCAGATTGGTATAGAATAATCCTTGATTTATGTGCCATCACTTATGTGACGTAACAGAGCAGGGCATCAGTCAATATTTGAGCTATTGGTTCAGGCTTTGTCCAGGGATCGTCCCAGGGATCATCATTAGTAGCACTGATCTTGCATTGGAAATAGTTATTATTTAATTAACCAACGAAAAAACTGATCGATTTCAAAATATGTGAAAATTCAGTGACAATATTATATCAACATATCAACACAGAATAACAATTCATTGATGAGACGTAAATCAAAATTTGTATCAAACAAAAAATAGACTGATTTGTGAATTATTGAAACTTAGCAATAATATTAATCCAATCAATGCAGAGTGAGAATGGAAATTATTCGATGAAACAATATGGTAATTAATTGCCTTGAAAATTAACAGTGGTAACAATAACATTAATAAGAATTGAAGAAGTACGTTATCTTTATAATACTGTAGTTGTACGATAAGATTGTATACCTACTACAATCAACACTGACTAGAAAAATAATTTTGTTTGAGAGAATAGCACCCCTTTTAACAGATTTATTCACCAGTATAGTATTGGAAATAGAAATCCCCAGACAGGCTGTCATTAACACATTCGACTTTATTACCATTTCAAAGTACTCTCATCAAAAACTCTCAACATTTCTTAGAGTGCTTTTATTGTGGTTGTAAAACGAATGTAATAGATGATACTCAACCAATGAAATGCAACATGGAAAAGCCATGATAAACTAACAATCGTTTTCAAATTGCATTTCAAGTAACTATAATAAACCCATGTTAAAATAGTAGTAATCCAACAGTGAATTACAGTTTATCTTGACTAGTTATCTATGAGCTCGTCAATGAGACATGCCTGTGAATTAAACCAGTCTTATTAGCGACTAACATTCAGTTTTTCAAAATAACTTTTCTTTGTTATAATAAACTCCAGACTGGTCTCAAAAGCACTTTACACATCGTAGGTAATCAACATACTCTCACGTACCAGCCCGCTATTTCGGCCTCAGCATTTTATGATGGTCTTTAATTTTGAATTTATTGGTTGTCTTTTATTGCTGGAAACAATAAAACAATGGTAGTCTTTCAGAATGTTATTCACACTCGTACATGTAACTTTATTACTTGTCGAATGCTACTATTCTGTGGTATAATAATTCAGAGTAGTCTTCGTACAATGCTTAATCTATGGTGGATGAGTGAATTAGTTTTTTTTATAAATATTACACAACAAGCTGTCCCGGCGAACTTCGTATCGCACTCTTCCCCCCCCCCCAAAAGTCCCCCCTCTTCTCCCCACAAATGTCCCCCTTTCATGCCACCCCTCAAAAAATGTCATCCCCCAAATGCCCCCCATTCATTCCCCCCCCCCCAAATGTCACCCCAACATATCCCTCTTCATGTCAACCCCCTCTTCCCACCAATTATTTTTTTTTTAATTTCTTCTATTTTGTATCTTTTTTCATTAAAATTTATTTCTTTTTATTTTTTTTTATTTTTTTCCCGTTTATTCTTCAATTTTATTATTTGAAACGATAGAACATGTATTATACGAACGATAACTCATTCTTAATTGATGATTCTAGCGTAAAAAATAATTAGAGCAGAAAACCTAGTGCAAAAAAAAATGGTTCGGAGCGGGGATCGAACCCCAAACATCTAGGTCGTAGGCCGAAGCTCTATCAACTGAGCCACTGCAGTTTGAGATATCACTGCTATTTTTTCTGGTCTTGAATCACGATCATCTTTCCGTTCTTCGGTAGCCGGCAATTTCAAAACGTACGTCTGTGAGATGTTTGATAGGTTAGGTCGTTAATGTACTAATTATTTATTAATTATAAAGGGATTTTCTTATATTTTAATACATATTATGTTAACCAGTGCTGTAAAAATTCAAACGAATCCAAAATCATCTAAATCGGTTCAGCCGTTCTCGAGTTATAAGCGAGCGTACAGACACCAACTCTCTTTTATTAATATAGAAGATTAGCGTAGGAATTAGCACAATATTCTATTACAAAAGTTATTTTGTAAAATACATTTCCAACTGCCTGCATTATATGAAGGAGAGAATATGAATGCAAATCAACAATAAAAACAGTGAAATATTGATTTGATTGTTAATGGAATAATCAACTGTGAATAAATTATTGTTGATTATGGGCGTATATTAAATTGAGTAAAGTTGTTGTTGGTACAAGGTGAGATGAATATCACAATAATTAATCAGCAAAACTCTTTCAATATAAATTGATATTTCCTTAGCAGCGACAGTTTATTAAAAGGATTGACAAAACATAATCCAATATAAAACTATCAATACATATTTCAAATGTTTGAGCTTTCTACTTACATTCCTGTCACATAATCACTATTTGATAGTTTGGAGCCTATCTACCGTTTGCATCCAATCAATCATCATCAAAACTAGCATAAAATCAATCACAATCAAATTCAACCAGCCACTCTATTTGCATAAAGTCGGAAATGATGTGATTTTATTAGGACTAGTTGTGATCTGTGGGGCTAGTAGAGGAACATAACGCTTTAGCCTCATCAATTCAATTAGTTCACCAAAATGACGTTCAATTAGTTCACTAATGTAGATCAGTTTCATAGACATAGATAACATTCAATTTGTGAATACACGTGTTTTCACGGTATATGTTTCTATATGTGTCTTTACGGTTATTTGTGTGAGATGATATTCAAAATTTATGCGAGGCTTATTTTCGTCGATAGTGGCAGAATTTGACTTACCTAACCTTGCTCCATTTACCCAACGCAGGCTTTCTAATTGTGAGGATATAATATGGAAACAGTGTTATATCTGTAATATACACATCTATATAATACCTAATGCGTATCTATAAGCCGATTGTGTGACCAATGTATTCTCGGATTCTACAGACCTTCCCTCGGGATGGAATATGCCAGAGTTGAATTGATACCCCCTTCCATTCCCCCCTTTAAAACACCCCCCACACCCAAGGACCCCCAAAACCCTCTAAAATCCTGAGTCAGTGAGGATACACGTTGGCATGGCCTATACGGATATAAACAGGAATACTATACGTACAGAGTCGGGCATACAATGTATTAATATCCCACAGGGTCGGCTTTCTGTCAATTACTTATGCAAATTTGTCCTTGTGGCTGCTGGGATTACGGCTGCTCGCTGCTTCAGAATACCGCCAGCAAATATGTGTGTGGCGAGGGTTTATTGGGCGCTGGTTTGATTCGATCGTCGCGAATATTCTGTACATTGCTTGGTATCTTGCGAGATGTGGCAATTGATTTTGAATATCAGTTGCCTATAACTGATAAGAAAATGATAAATTGGTTATCTGTTGACAATATTCAGACAATCAGATAGTTATAAATATTTTATTTATTAATTATTTACATGGTGAAATGAGTAATCAATTGCTAATAACTCATGAAAAAAATAGATTTTGTGATAATGATAACTTGGAAGAAAGAAGCTAAAATAAGGAATTTGATTAACTGATAACTCAAAGAGATAGAGATTGCGAATATTGGGAGTATCCAGAGAATCTAAGTTGCTGATAACAGAGGAAAAATTTTAACTGCTGATAACTCAAAAGAATAAGAGAACTTGTGTTGATGATAAATTGAAACGAAAAAAGGAAATCATGAATTTGAGTTGCTGATGATGCAAGACAGAAAATAAAAAATGGGGAATTTGAGTAGTTGATAACTCAAGAGGAAAAATGATAATAAGAAATACAGGTTGCTGATAGCTCAAAATACAAAAAGGAATGAAGAATTTGAGTTGCTGATAACTGAAAAAGATAAGAAATTTGTGTTGCTGAATAACTTGGAAGGATTAAAAGAAAATACGGATACAAGGAATTCATAATATGAAAGGATATGCCAATTAGGAAGCATGTGAACACATAAAAAGATTGTGGTAACAAAAAGAGAGTGGAAAATCTTCCAATTCTAGTAATGTCAAGTCACAAAACAGTCCAAAATTGTCTCAAACAACAGGAATTAGGGTCAGAATTAATCTGAGCAGACAAGAGACAAAAATCAATTGAGAAAAATTCGAGTGTGTTGAATAGAATACCGTATTTTTCAAGTATCAAAATATCTCAGGTATCACTTGTTATAAGCATTATCACATACTGGGTGATAAAAAACTCTAATAGAATTTATTGAGTGATAGAAAACTCTGTTTTTGACGAACTCTTTAATCTATCACAAAATGACGATTGCATGGACGCAATACAGTATACATAAAGACGTTCTATTTTGTAAGAATTGATACTCATCTATTCCTGAGACTTGTGCGTGGGTAATGAGGTGAATGATGAATCCTGAGTATTCCTCCACGTAACCTGCAGCAGCTGACTACTGTGAGACGTAGTAAAAGGCTCATTATCCCTTATGAATGGAGCCAAACTATTTCATTCATTCTTTATCATTACTACCGACTACCGGCCATTATCATTATCATCATGAGCTACATTCTACAATAATAATTCAAAAGCAGTTTCCGTTGTGGAAGTGAATGCATCATTACCAAGAATCGTGGTTCGACTCTTCTCATTCTTTGATTTTTTCTCCTTCTTCTCTACCGAATTTCCCTTCCTTTAGATCTTCTCTTCTTATCCTGTCTTTCTCAACCTCTTCCGCTTTCTCTTTATGTATTCTTTTGTTCTCGTTCGAATTTTCTAGGTTTAAATTCATTTTTTTTATAATGCAACACAATTCAGTACAGATCTTGTTTTATTTATTTGAAAAGACAATCGAACAATTTTGAATAACCAAATAAACAATCAACTATGTTCAAAACATTTTAATATGAAAAATGAGGTTGGATTTTAAATCTAACACACAATGACGATCCTTGTCTGAAACGCATCAGAATTCAGCTTGAATGAGAATAAATATTTATTTTCCAGACATATGAGAACTGTTGCATTGTTATATTCATCTTCCTCAATAGAACATTGTTCCTGTCACCTTTAATTTTTCCTATAATTATTATTTTAAATTAATGCAGACTATTGTTACTGTAGCCTAATGCTGTTAATTATCACTATTACTATTTTCTTACTCTTCTGAATTTTTTTTATCACCTTATAGAATACTGTTATCATTGTCACTGTGATAGGCTTGACTCATCAATACTTTCGCTTGTTCATGGCTTCATCACTATTTGTAACAATTAACACAGTTCTTTGGAAATGTTTTTGGAATTAAAACGAGGCACTCATGGAAATGAAAGCACAGTTTCCAATTTATGACCAAGTCATAAAGGCGTTTGGACACGATCGGATTTTATTCAATAAAATAACATTGAATTGAACAGCTGACTTATATACAAAGCTGCTTATATATTCATATCATAGTCTGCTGCCTTATAACACTGCATGTCTAGTGTATGGTTAACTTGAGTAGAGTCCGCTGTTCTATTCAAAATGAAGATTTAATGATTGGACTGGATTTGATAAATATATTGATTATAGAAGTGGAACGTGAAGAAGTGAAATCTTCCAAAAAAAAATAACCACAATTCATTTCACATAGAATAAAGAACTATATAAAGTGTCAAAACTATATAAATTTATAGATACAGTATTTCGAAACTTGACTCTTTTATGACATGATGAAACATAGAGTATTACAATCTACTTACATTGGTGTGGATACTATTGCCAATAGATTATCCAGAAAATTAATGCAACAAAGAGTACCTCCAATAAACCTCACAGAAAAATAGAAGATGAGACAGTTAAATGGCGTTTTATGGCGTGCCTTCTCACCGGATTAAATGTCGGAACAGGATCATCATTCCCTGAAATCGTCGCTCAAAGCAATAAACCAGTTGTTGAAGCTATTACACCTGACACACTATATTACTCACATTGAATTAATACCGTGGCCCGTATTGTCTCTCCTGAGGGAGTGTTAAGGGAAGAGAGAGAGAGAGAGATGGAGAGTGAGAGAGACGATTTACGGTTGCCGATCATAAAGACGATTTGCTTGATGCTGCTGTTTTCATATCTTTCAAAATGTACGTGAATCAATTGGGAGGGTTTACGAGCTTGCTAACACGTTAAACAAACTGATGCGAGCTGTCTCTTGGGGGAAGGGATGAATAAGAAATAGAGGAAGGAGAAGGGGGAGGAAGAGGGAGAGAAGAAAAAGAACAGAGTGGAGAAAGGGAAGGAGAGAAGAATAAGAAAGAAGAAGTAGGGGATGGAGAAGCAGGAGAAGGAGGAGAAGAAGAAGGAGGAAGGAAAGGAGGAGAAGGAGGAAAAGGAGTAGGAGGAGGTGGAGAATGAGTAGAAAAAGGAGGAGAAGAAGGAAAAGGGGGAGAAGGAGGAGAAGGAGGAAAAGGGGGAGAAGGAGGAGAAGGAGGAGAAGGAGGAGAAGACTAGAAGAAGGAGAAGGAGGAGAAGGAGGAGAAGGAGGAGAAGGAGGAGAAGGAGGAGAAGGAGGAGAAGGAGGAGAAGGAGGAGAAGGAGGAGAAGGAGGAGAAGGAGGAGAAGGAGGAGAAGGAGGAGAAGGAGGAGAAGGAGGAGAAGGAGGAGAAGGAGGAGAAGGAGGAGAAGGAGGAGAAGGAGGAGAAGGAGGAGAAGGAGGAGAAGGAGGAGAAGGAGGAGAAGGAGGAGAAAGAGGAGAAGGAGTAGTAAAAGAGGAAAAATATGGATAAAAGAGCCGAAATTGTATTTGAATAAAATCTAATGTTGAAGATGAATACGGGGGATACTTGGTATGTGAGTAAGAGAGAAAGTAGGCAGAAAAGTATGAATGAGAAACAAATAGAATGAAGTAGGCTCATTGATGAATGAGAGTGAATGGTAGGTGATGAAGAAACAGGGAGAGGAGAACTTAGAAGAACAGAATCTAATAAGAGAATCGAGAAGAGAAAAACCAGAAAAACACAAAATCAAAAAGTAAAGCAGAATAAGCTGAATGAGGAGAGAAGACGAAGAAGAATAAGAAGAAGAAGAAGAAGAAGAAGAAGAAGAAGAAGAAGAAGAAGAAGAAGAAGAAGAAGAAGAAGAAGAAAAAGAAGAAGAAAAAAAGAAAAGACGTTTGACTCTCAACCCTTGATCCATCTCAATTTCTATATTATCATCTGATCATATCAGATGATATGATATATCAGTGATCAGCAAATCATCTGATTCATATTGCTCTTCCGACTTTTAGCAGATCTCTTCCCCACCCCTCTTCTTTTGTCTCTCCTACGTTCTCTCTCCCTCTTCACCTCTTCTCCTCATCCTTCCTTCGCACCCCACAACTCATTCTTCTTCCATCGCTAATGGAACATTGCATTAAACTAATGAAATTACGGCTACATTGTATTCCTACTTGACATTATTACATTACAGTGTCATCCATTCTATTCCACGGCGCGCCCGCTACTAGCACACCCTTTATTAAAATTGCTTTAATATCTTGTCACTCAATTATCCAACTTAACTGAAAGCTGTGTGTGTACTTAATGCTATTTGGATATTATTTATGTCTGTAATCACGCAAATATGTTACTCGGAACCCTATGTGAATCATTGATTGTTTTTATCGATGAATGAATTGATAAAATAAATTATTTGTTGAATTGATTTTTGAAGTGCCTATCATGGTGAAGATAATCGATTATTTCTGTATAATGTTAGTATTGCGAGGATATAGTATCTAAGGTTCCAGTTAATGGAATAATAAATTATTGCTGAGTTGTTCGACTTCTTATTTTCGGCTCAAAGATTTCAAGTGAAATTTGATATCTTCGAAATTATTTGAATTTGATTTGAAAAATTGTCATAATTTTTTTGTAGCTTTGTCTAGTTGTCATAAATGTTAGTGCAAAGTTTTAATTCCATATGTTTCACCATTATTGAGAGAAAAAATAATAAGTGAAAAAAACAAAATGGCAGCTGTGTGAGTAACTAAGGACTTCTGGACAATTTAAATATGATATTTAGATATGGTTTTTACCCAGGAACCCATGCCCTAGAGTATTGGCAGAGAGTTCTCAAACACCCTGCATAAATTGAAATAATTTCAACATTTTATGAAATAGTTTATTAAACTTTTCACTAAATAAATAATCAGTAACAAAATATATTAATGGCATCTATTCTTGGTTACACAAATTAAGTGTTCAATAAGAATTGAAGTATATGAACTGTGATATTATGACTGTATATCAACATAGAAATTAAATTGATCATTTTATCAATATCATTGAAATGTATCAGCTACAATCTTACTTCATCTCTATCCACTGAATAGATAATTGTTCAGAATATCTGACTGTTAGAATACAATGATAACTGTTCATTGTTCATTCACCATTTTGGATTTGGGAGTAATCTCGATGAGTAACGATAATCTCGAATCTATGGTATTTCCCCCCGAACCGATCGATACAGGATGGATGAGGAAAGCACGAGGATAAAATGAATGGTATAACCCAGCTAAGCTCAAACTAATGCGTGTGTTAATATTCTAATCGCAATTCCTAATGGGCTTCCTTTGTTTATTTAATTACAATAGCCATGAATATCCATGATTCCTATTGAAATCTGTTTAAACGCTCCATTTTATTTATTATCGACATGCATTAGTCGATAATAGAATCACATCGATGTAGTGGAATTGGTTTTGTGGATGAACGTACTGCTGTGTTATTTATCATCGATACGCATTAGTCGATAATCGAAGTATAGTCGATATAATCGAGTTTTATTCAATGTAATTTAATGCTGAAATATCAATTCTGTTGATGCTGAATGAAAATCTATTCGTTTAATTACGAGTCACTTTCAGGTTCTGATTAGCTGCTTAATTTGATCAAACAACCCCTCGCCATACGAAACGAATGATAACATACTTACATGACATCATACTGTTATGCTGTTGGTTTTAATTAAATTTTCTGTTAGTGAATTGGAGAGATACATTCTAAAATGAAAATTAATTGATGTTTTAAGTGATGAGTACTCATTCATATTATCACAGCAGATAATGAAATAACTTCTTACTATAGTGCTTTTCATCCTGACAACTGGCCAGCTTTGTGCGTTATCCAATCGGAATGCTCGGCAATGTTGTCATATTGCCGATTCATTGTTGTCATATTGTTGTCAATCATCTGTGCACGTATGCATATTAATCCGAAATTCCAGTCTGATATAACGACTCGCTGTGTTAACTTGGGTGATTTACAAGTGGAGCAGATGATCAGAAATAGCTTTTAATTTATTATAAAACATAATTATGTTCAACACTATTAGTAGTGTGTGTATTGGCAGCGTTGCAGGATGTCTTCAAGAATGAGAAGCACTACAATCATCTTATTCAATCTAATCATTTCGTTCATTCATCAGTTATTTCTGGAAACAATGTCCGTTATATGATTCGATGAACATTGAAAGAAATTCAAAGAAACAGAGCAGGATAAAATAGTTTCTAGATTCTTTGTTTACACATTTAATACTTATTTGTTGTGAAGTTGTGCTGGAGGGAATAAATTGAATAAGATCGTCTTGTACATTTTTCAATATTACATAAAAATCAATGATTTTTTTCAATTTTTATTGTACCTTGATTAAAGGTTCATTTTTTTTCTTCATTCACATTATTCTGTAATTCAAATTTTACTATTACAATTACCAAGCATTAGGCGATATATCTCCACATTATTATAGAGAGTTACCAGTAACTTACCTTCTTTTATTACTTTTAGTACTACCACATATGAGACAAGATATAAATTTGTTTTGCTCATGGTATTATCATTGACTAGCTAAATAGAATGTCTCATCTGTGGTATTACGTATTACCTTTACCTTTATTAGTAATGTACCTCAGTATCTTCAGGTTTTTCCACCTTCAAACAACCATTTCCATTTCCGTATCAGTAAGCCTATCAATTCAGTATCATGATTTGAATTTTGTATCCCCAAGCAAGCCACAGTGATACACTAATACACCATGATTATAAGAATAATAAAGACAATAGATGGACACGCCAATTTTAATCCCACTAAATACCAAACAAAGCAGAATCAAAACCATACCAAGCCAATTAGAATCAATAATAACGAACCAGAAATGTTGAGAATATACCAACACCACTCTCAAATCGCATCATATTATTCCTACATAGGTTTTACCGCTAAGCCAATGAACTCAGCGTTTGTTGTAATAATCGATTTTCAATTAGGGTTCAAATTCCCCTACACCAAAAACTCTCCATTCTCCATGATGGTGGATGCCATTAACAACATTTATTTCGATGAAAATTATTCCAGAATTTTCCAAATCGAGTCATTAATATCCCAACTGGTTTATCAACAGTTTGTAAGCCGTCTAAAAAAGTGGCTTAACAGCTCGCTCGTTTGTTGGATTTTCTAATAAGCTTCCAAATCGGATTCATTTACACCCTTCATTACCAGATATATGTTCAATGTAGCCTAATGATCGTTATTAGAAGATTTTGATTAGGCTATTTGTCATATGTCTTCCAAATTCTTGTGTCAACTTAATTTTTCCGTTCTTTTTTGCCCAGTAGATAGATCCAATTTTTGTAAAATATTCTATAGTTTCAAAGCAATAAGTATAAAGGAGTTCTTATATTCTTTAAATTAATATTTGAAGGTTTTTTATGCTGAAATTTTAATCATGATCTTGTAGAATCTCTGTGAAGTGGTTGAATTTTTCCTATAATTTATTAGTTGAAATTAAAAAAAAAACTTCAACAAAATCTAATGAATTCATTATGTTCCATTGCCTATGACGATAGAACGATTCCTATCTCAAACTGCCTGGTGAATATCATTCTAAGGGCCGGTTCATGAACTCGGGATTTACTCAAGTCCTAGACCAAAACGGGTGGCTACCGTAGCATCGACAAACGTTTGTCTCGACAGGTTAGTGGGTTAGCAGCATAGAGAGTCCTTAGTTCATAGTATCGAGGCTAACGTTTGTCGATGCTACGGTGGCCACCCGTTTTAGTCTAGGACTTAGCTAAATCCCGAGCTCATGAACCGGCCCTAAATAAGGCGAAAGATAATACAAGCCCTCGCCTGTGATAATTTACAGTGAATTCGAAGTCAATCATATTTGTTCCTTATCATTCACAATCAACTCAACAGGATGGAACTTACAAATTTTCCAATCTCTCTTTTCATCCAATTTTAAAAAAATATTCCCAAATGAAGGAAGGCTATTTAACAATTTTACTTTCAATGATACAATGAGGATCGTATAATCAGTTGAAAGGTAGCATTATAATTTCTGCGTCTATTTGGTTTCCTTGTCAATTATGTACTTTATCGTTTAAGTGTTCAGACCAAATTAATCGCGTTACAGAATGTTCAAATATTATTTGAATATGTATTAAATTAATCTCACGATACAAAATACTCTTAACTTTTGAATGGTATTGTCTTGGAGATTATCCACATTAGATTAGTCTTAGATTTTACGCAACCTCTGTACATCAATCCATCAATCGATATCGATACCAATTATCATCATCATAATCTACGATCATAACAATCTGATCAATGTGATGACGATGATAGAAGTGAAGCAATCACCCCCCTCACCCTTCTAGCTACACGCCATTTTGATGTCACTCTGTATGTGTGTGTGGGTGCTTGCGCGTGCGTGTAGCCAGGGTTTGAGGGGGTGGTGGGTTTCGTGACTGCAAGTCATTTGTTTCCCATTAAGCCGTGTCATCACTGGGCCGCTCCAGAATAATTGAATCCGCGCGCGTTTTCCCCTAAAGCCCCTCTCAATTACATTCATTTAGCCTCGCCGGATTTAGTTCGGAATTGCACCAAGCCACCCCCCCTCCCCCGAAGGCGCAGCGCCGCCGCCACGTCACAGGCTTGGGATAAATCACGCGTAACAAGATTGTATAATTTGAATGCCGGCGCAGACAACAACTCCGTTGACTATGATGATGATGATTATGATGACGCCTCTCTGCCGAGTTTTAATAATTCATAAGCTGCGTACGCGGCTTTTCCAAGTTACCAGCCACCCCTACCCACCAAAAAAACACCCAAAAATATAATGATACGTCACTGTTTTTGAATTTGTCGTCCTAGCGCGGTGTAAGTAACGATGGAAAGCGACGCGCTCGGGTCGCACGGTTTTCCGAAAAAATTTACATCACAATAGGTTCAATGCGGATTTGCACACAGGCGGAATGCGGGTTACTGTTGCTGGTCTCCTTATAATTGACTATCATTAGCATTACTAGAGGGGCTTTGGCCTTTGCAATCATTGTTTGTCAATAAGGAATACAAATTAGTATTATGATGGATGCTATTTAGTGAATACTGAGTACAAGAAACATTCAACATTGTATTTCATATCGATAGGCAGGAGTGAGTATATATGTAATTGTTTGATACTTATTTCATTTCTGCTTTACCTCAGCATATTAATTATTATTTCATTAGTTTAAGTTTATTCACTCAATAATAAGTTCATAAGCGAGCCATCCCTCCACACAGTTTCAATCTAAAGAGGGATGCTCTACTCAATAGTACTTATGATTGAACACAATTTTCTATCACTATAATATTATAAATAAATATTATTTGTATTTGTGCAATATGTTTGTATACATGCAGTGAAATAAAATAATATTATGATAATACTGTATACACTATGCTTTTAATAGTTGAAATTATTTTAACTTCTACGTGGAACAGTTTCAATCAGTTCCACTCTTATACAAAAAAATTTGAAAATATAAACAAAATCTTGACGCCATTACTTCAGCTTCAACTGCAAGTTCTGTTACGTCATTCAAGTTCAACCAATCACAAGCAAGTACACGCCTATTTCTCCACTCCTCTACTCAACTCTCATTGGTGGATTCGGATTGATGGACTCCGAATCGTTGAGCGAGTCACAATTGACTAAGAGCTTGCGGAATACGGAATTTTCTGCCGAAAGTACGAGACAAAGATTATTTTGTGAACTCCATCTTAGCAAACAGAAAGTTTCACAAATTATTGGAATTAAACTGTTCTTTTTTTAAAGGAAAAGACAAAGATATGTCAATCCACTATTTTATTTTGAATTGAGAATTACTGTAACAGTACCATGGTTTCATGGCATAAACTGCCACATCCTCAGCTGTACTTGCTACAACTGCCACAAGTACATCTGAGGATGTGGCAAGTATGCCATGAAAGATGAAACCATGGTACTGTAATTTTTAAATCGAAATAGAATAGTGGTTTGACTTTATCCCTGTCTTTTTATTCTATAATTGAGTAATACCACAACATCACATCATACACAACAAACTCCTGTTCTTTTATTGCTGAGGGTGATGCCCACATGAGCTCTTGGCTTGTGCGTGGGTAATTTTAATTATAGAGGAGATGCTGATGATGAGAGAGACGAAGAGATGATGGAGATGATGACTACTTTTCAGGCAGACGGGAGTGAACGTTTTGTGGTCAAAATCCTCTGTCAACTGGGATTGATCCCGGAACCTTTGGATTATCAGACCGGCGATTATAAGTGAGTGTTTACTTTGATACTTTCATCAGAGTCGGTGTAATATGCAGAATGTTGGGTGTAACTTACAATTGATTTCTATTTGTTTTTCCT
The DNA here is from genome assembly GCA_017141395.1 of Laodelphax striatellus. NCBI lineage: Eukaryota > Metazoa > Arthropoda > Insecta > Hemiptera > Delphacidae > Laodelphax > Laodelphax striatellus. The sequence continues at coordinate 10,027,511 of CM029534.1, forward strand.
GTAAACATTTTTGTGTAGATATGGTTTACTCTTATTCCTCATCAAATTGATGAGGTGTTTTTAGCATTAACGATTAACATTTCCATGTTTTATCATGCTAATATTGTATATAGCCTACGTTCATAGGTGCTTTAGAAATATGAACCAGCTATAAAACTTGGAGTTTCATCAAGATAGCTTATTATTCACTTGTACAGATACAGCCTGATGAAATACGTGTCAAGCGCTCAGCTAAATAGGAAGCAATTTATTGAAATGACCGAAAATCTGCATTTATACGCATGCGAGTGTGTTCGAAGTACTTCAGCCGGTAAGCTCATTTTATGAGTTGAATAGCCATTACAAATGCAGTCACTTTTTCCATGACTAATTCCAATTGATTCCATTTTCCAGCCATCGGACTATTTTATCAGAGAGGAGAGATAAAAAACGACGATTTTATGGTAGGTATTGATTGTGAAGCAGATAAGAGAGGGAGTGAGTTGGAGAGAGGCGTGATGATTGTGAAAGAGAGAAACAGTGATTAAGAGAGGAAGGGTGATAGAGATAAGAGAGGAAAGTAATAAAAGTACATAATCCTTGATGTGAGCAGCAATTGTTTGGTATCATTGAACGAATCCATAAAATCCACCTGAAATTCGATCTCATCGTATACGATAAAAATTTCATTAGAACAGGATCAGCAATGATAAAATTTTCATCATACGGCGCAGTGTATCGTTATGATCGGCATAAATAACTCTTTTTATACGTGTGATTAGATGGGCAGAAATGAGTTTGATGGAGATCGGAGAAAGATTATTAGGGATATCAATCTGCTTTGCAAGGTGAAATTTTTAATTAAGCGTGCATTGTTCCGCTGGGTTTAGCAAACATTAAAAGTACTCAAATGAAATGAAATAATAGATTAGTTTGGAATGGTAGTCTCAAACTGAGTTGGAACCAGACAGTGGCGGATCTAGAAATGCATTTTAGGGGGGGCTTGAAACCGATGAGCGGGGGGGGGGGTAGTTGATTATAATTATTATTAGAATGATATTCTTATGATGCTAATGAATATTTATATTAAAAGAGCTTTAAAACTAATTTATAAATAATATATTATAATATTTATAATTTATAAATATTTTAATTATATCATATTATAATAAATAATATTTTTGAATTTTACATTCTCATAAAGAATTTCCAGGCGTTTTGGGGGGGCTTCAGCCCCAAAGCCCCCCCCCCCCCGTAGATCCGCCACTGGCCAACCAGATACTGTTTATGAATGCTTTTTAGATAAATAATTTCATTGCCAGAAAAACAATATCAACATATCTATGCAAAAAAACGTAAGTTATAAAAACTAAAAAGATAAACTACTCCAATAGGTCCACTAATATTGATAAATTTAGAAAATTGAATTAGTCAGAATTCAGATTGGTGGTATGCTGAATTCATTTTATTATTTTAAAAAAATGGGAGGAGACTTGGAATGAGGCAATGTCTCTAATAGAACAATACTGGCTTAAACTTTTAAGACTTTTGAAAAAAGTACGAGAAGTTGTCACAATTACAGAGATTCAGCATCCAATATTGATCAGAAACAATCTATGTATAAACAGGTTCATTTAATTTGGCACTTGGCATTAGATAGATAGATAGAGAGATATTATTTCTTTGTCATCGTACTCTACGGTCATCAGCAACGTCAAGAAATAATATCCCTCTATCTAAAGCAGGATGCATAGATTTGACGCTTGGCGACCAGTAAACTGCAGCTTTGACACAATACCTAAAAATGCTGAATATCGCAGATTATTGCAAAGAATTTGAAAAGGTCTTCTTTAGAAAGGTCTTCTTTAAAAAGTTCATTTAAAAAACTTTAAAAGTCTTTGGATTATATTGTGTCAAAGCTGCGTAACATCAGCAGTTTACTGATCGCCAAGCGTCAAATTAAATGCATCCTGCTATATCTATCTAATGTCAAGCGTCAAATTAAATGAATCTGATTATATTGTTGTATAATCAGCCGATTATGTTGATTGAACATGAGAAGTTGATTTACAGGTCGGAAAGTTGTTTTTCACACAACGGCTATGTAGGTCAGGCTATTCCTCGCGAACTGTACATGAAGTGTATTCTTCAGTAATTTTTTCTACCTATGAATATTGAAACCTCCAATAATAGAACCGATTTCAATTCTTGTACTTTTGAATATTGAAATCTCCCAAATAGGATCGCAGCTACCAATCCAAACCTGGTCATCCAGGTAGAGGCTAATAGCTATCAGTGCCTGATTGCTATCTCGAACCAATCGACTACCACGGCTGATTCTATACCAACTCTGGCACGTAGCTACAGATTGGATTGAGTGTTCTGATAGCGCAAAACCTCTGAAAAAACGGAATAAAACGATCAGATTGGAGTAGGAATGCACAGCAATGGAGGAGCTATGTCCATTAGGATCCTATCGTGTAGGGAAGGGGGTAGGTTTCGAGTAGTTTGATTGAATTCGATTTTTTCGATTGAAATGGGTGTGTGGGCTTGGGGGTGGTATGGTTGGTTATTTCGTGTAGGGTAGGACGGAATAATGTGTTTCAACGGTGGGAACCGCATATTCCAAAATAATGATTTAAAAGATACTTTTAACTGTTTATAACTAAATTTGAAATATTTTGATTTTATTGACAAAAATCAACAATACAATGTACAGTAAAGTACTCTAGGAATAATCTTATAGATAAACTAAAATATTTAAGAGCTATGTGCCTAAACCGGAGATGTTACATTCACTATTTAATTTAATCAGATATTTGGTTAGTCCATGGTCTTGACATTGATCATAATCACGGCATAATATTACTCTCATTTTAAGTGTTTCTAAATGAAGTCTTATTTCAATCATAATGGTCTCTTCAATTCATGATCTTCGCCATTGATAAATAATGATATATTATAGTAACTTCTATTACGAAGAACTTTTAATTTTCTTTCTGTCTTGCATACCAAAAATCGAATTTCCTTCTATTATTCTGTGTTCAATATTCGCAGTAGCGGAAGTCTTCAGAGTATTATATAGCAATTAATTAGGATTTTCGTTCAATTAATAATTATTACCAAAAATCTTTCTTGTCTAGACATATTGATTTCTATTCTGAATTGTAGGAATTCCAAGTTTTATAAGAAGCCACGGGTCTGGTCATTCCAACTTATTTTAATTATTGTGAAGCTTGTTCTTGCTTTGGCATCTGTACTGGAAATGTATTATAGTCATTACAACTTTTCACAATCCTCAAAGTGTATCAATATTACACAATATCAATAGAGCTTTACTCAATATAAAACAGTACTCTACACAATATTATTAGAACTGCATCATAGTAGAATCTCATACATTTTCATCATTGTGAAAAGCTGTGATAATTTATTGTCAGTCCAGGGGCATTAACAAAGTGAACTAGCAGGGGAATGAGCCATTGTAGATCTGAATTTTGTAGACACACCATAGTGCTCGAAATTTCTGGTAATATTCACCGGATACTATAGTCGGTCAAGGAATTCGAATCTCAAGTGCACTGTGAAACTCTGAAATAATACTCCACCCAAAATCTTACACGAAAATATTTCCTATACTTGACTTGGGCTACGTCCTGAAAACGTCGTTAGATGTAGTATTCCTATAAAAACAGCCTCCCCAACGAAATTACAGATAACAACTAAAATCAGCGCACAGTCTCTCTGCGGTTACTAAGTTAAATGTCATTAGACGCTATCTACGCGTATTGCGATTTTATACAGACTTGATTGGCTACACACTTTTATCCTGCTTACTGCTTATCTACCCTCGTTCGAAACCCACTTTAAACCCTAGAATCCTCCTCCTACAACCCCGAAAAGCCCACTTCAAACCCTGAAAACGACCACCGAAAAATTCGTTCGAAGAAATCTCACCCCTTGTGTCTTTTATTGGCTTGCAACGCCCATCATTCGAAATTGAACTTTTAAATCATTGATGGTATCACGCCGTGTTTTTCAAACCGCGCGCGCTTCAGTGATGTTCGACTGGTAATTTCATTCACCCTATTCGATACTATACTATCGATACCACTTATCAGTGTTTTCGGTTTCTCGGTTTAATGCGATCGATTTCCAATCAGGAGTTGAATCTCGTTGTGGAGATTTCTTCTTTTTCACAGAAAGTTTCGTTTTGAGTGTTCACGGTCACTTGTAAATTTTATTTGGTTCAATCTGAAATGTTAGTGTAGCCACGATCAAAGTTCTCATGAAATTTAATCTAACATAAGAACCCGAATAAAATAGCTGATTTGGTAAGCACCCATACACTGGACATGAACTGTTTGCGGTAAATCATGATATCTGGATTATTATTTGGAATAAGCTATCAATATTCAAGATGATTTAGCCTATCTCAGATAGAAAAATTGAACATATAAGTTTTGGCTAACCCTTTATCGATTAGCACTTTCATCAATATGATTGATAGATGCATAAAGTTATCAAAAAACCCGTCATGGTCTTATTGTGATCGTTCTCGTGTCTATTGTAATCGTTCTCTGTCTGTCTGTACGCACGATATCTAACTAACGCGGAAGATCAAACACTTTTAAAATTTGGAATATAATATCTTCATAGTATAGATAGTATAGATTACAGAGTGTATAGGAATGTAGTATTGCTATACACTTTCTGTAGTATAGGTATAGATCAAGTAAGAAGATCACTAATTTTCAAGATTGAGGAATGAATCTATGAGACAAAGTTACAAGCAAAAATAGGTATTATAATCTTGAAATCAGCCACCACCAGAATCTGATCGATATGGTTATGATGAAAACAAACTTTTTGCTTTAGTCGATATTTGACACAGACAATAAAAGTTGCGTTCTAATACGACCCCTAATTTCAATCTTATATCAGCATCGCTACACTACCATGTAGAGTCCTTGGATACTCCGTTGTATCAGTTCATTCATTTATAGAATAATTTCTGTATAATGATAGATGTGGAATTATCTGAAGTCGCGATCCCAATAGGCAGAGTGGAGGGGGGGGTGGGGGAGTGTGAAAGCGATAATTCGGCCAACGATGACAACTTATAGCGAGTATTAGCAGGCAGAAGCAACAAAGTGCAAAGACAGTTTGTCGGCATTAGGATCGTTTCATTTGTCAGCCATTTAATACACAGTGGGTAATTTAACGCGCCATAAAGCAGCGGGGTGCTCAACCAGTCCGCCTGCCTAGCAAATTGACAACACGCTCGCTCTCCGATTTCCAACAACTGAAAGCAGGCCTCACAATAAATAAAAGCCCAACGACAAGAAAGCAAGCAAAGACAGCTGGACTAGCAGCACTGGTGTTACTTTTTTCACAACTGAGGCCAGAAATTCATTCTATTTGATTTCATTCATAGTAAGAATGATTTCATTCATAGTTTGTGTGATTTTACACTAACTTTTGCTTTGTATTACAATATTGACGCTTATTTGGTCATCGCCAGGTATATTTCCTATAGGAATACCCGGCGATGACCAAATAAGTATACCACGCTTCGCCACGGATGTGTAACAACATAGAGAAACTAGTGTAAGAAACAAACACCACAAAGAAGACAACTGTTCAAACAAAATTTTGTTCATTCAAATTCATGAAGAATTGTTGAAGATTACAAGAATGGTGTGAGAAAATGTTTCTGAGTTTGTTTATTAAACAAGTATCTCACGCAATAATCTCATACTTGCATCCGACAGTGTTGACGTATACCCACGAGCAATAATTTGTAAAGAACTGCATCGCAGACCACATAGACGAAAATGAGTCAGTACACAAATGGATCTAATCACCAAGAGCCATTGATTTTAATATAATTCACTCGTTATAAATTTTCGCTTTTGTCATCGTATTTTCCTTTCTACCAACAATAGGCCTTTCTTTAATTATTATTGTGAAAATTCATGAGGAAAAAATAACTGTCGTTACGGCAACTCTCAGATAACATTCAACCAAAGAAGTGGGTGAATGAAGAAGTGGGTACTGAATAATTTCAAGTAGCTTGTATCACAGAACACAAAAAAGAATGGAAACTGGTATAGATAATCTTCGCACTGTACTTTCGATTTTACAGTACATTTAATTTCAATCAACTCATACAACAATATTCAATGGCACAACTAATAATCACAAAACTCATACACACCATTTAATTCCAAACTGTTTCAACGATGAAGACTCTCACTCTCCATAGAGTTTATTACAAAGGATGGGGTGCGACTAGTTGATCAATCCTTTGTACCACTTCTTGGTCATTAGAGATATAAGGGTAGATCAGTAGTGTGTGCGAGGGAGGTGTTAGAACATACTAAGACACAGATAATGATTGAGCTGACAAGGTCCTCACCCCTAGATTTATCACCTTATTGGTTACTTCTACCCCTTCCGCCTCACCCACCACAAAGGGCACCCCCTAACTTCTAATTGTGCTAACTGTCGCAGCATGTGAAAAATGACCCAGCCAATTAACTCGGTTTTGGTTTTTATCGGCAACACGCTTGCTGGACTTGATAATCACGACACCACCACTCCACATATCCATACCTTCATTTCTTTTTCTTCTTCTTCTTCTTCTTCTTCTTCTTCTTCTTCTTCTTCTTCTTCTTCTTCTTCTTCCTGTTCCTCCGCTTCTTCTTCTGCTACTGCTGCTGCTTCTTCTTCTTCTTTCTCTGTATTTCTTCTGATTTTTCTCGCCCACTGAATTTCATCATCATTCCAGCTTCATCAATCCTTGTCACCAAATTCAGATACTGTACTTACTGATAATTTATGTTCTTAGCATTAGCACAGATAAAATAAGAATACAGCTTCGAGATAGATTTGAGATAATGTATTTGAGATAAGATCCAATATTGATTCACTGACGTTAGTTAAATAATCAAAGGCAATCTGGATTCTTATCTCATCATGATGCAACATGCATATGCCATTGCATTACGATCAGCATAATTGAAGGCAATATAGTTGCCGATTAATACTAATTAGTAATTTGAGTTGCCGGTACAGAGACAAAATAATCACAGCCATTGTTGTGAAAAGGTTTTGCCATCCATAAAAGTAAAAGTGTTTTGGAAAAATTTTATTTTCCAAGGTATCGAAGACCATCTTTAATCCACTTATGTGCAATTAATCACCTAGTGATTAATTCTAAAATGCACTTCCTCAGATGTGCAGCCTATCATTTCTGCACTATCACTGTTTATTTTATGAGCTGTACAAATCATGCTGGAAGCTCTCCAGAAGATTTACAATACTTGAATGACTTTTGTTGAAGTCGGATAATGGCTGGGGCTGAGTCCTATATACAGTCGATTCTTACAAATTGGGGCGGAAATCCGAATAACCTGAAAAAGGAGCCGAATAAAAGCCGGCAACATTGCAACATCTGCCCTTATAGGTGACATTCGGCAGAAGACTTTTGATGATTTTCGAGAAGAAGAAAAAGAGGACACAAAAAGATGGCGTACGAATTATACGCACGGATGACTCAGTCAAAGAAGCACCTGGAGAGAAGAATCTGAAAGAGAAAGAGAGAAAATGTTCAGAGAGGGTAGCTTGCCCCCAAACTTCTATTCAAGAAAATAGTTTTCAGTACACTAAAAGGCCATGATAGTATCGGGTCTATCTAATTCGATATGGAAGTATGAACTTGATGCAATTTATCTAGGTGACAAATAGCCCTCCACAAATGGAGCCCCAAGCACTTTATTGCTGAATTAGTCTCACTTCTATGCTTACCTTTAACCCTCATTTCTCCCCTTATTATTCTTCTTGACTAGTTGTCGTTTTAAGAACTGGTTATAAAGTAGTAGTTTTTGAACCTAGTTATCATAGCAGAACTGCTACGTTTACTGCTATCTGAGGATCTGTGATACACCACAAAACAATATTAATTATTTTAGTTGGAGAAATTTTTATTTTATTCAGTTTTACAGAAACATTTTAGAAAGTAGGATATCATTGCATGGCTTAAACTTCGAAAATATTGAAGAAGTTTCATGATGAAAAATTCAATGATGGCCATGTATAGAACAATAATACGACAATGGAACAAATTTGCTACATACAATAATAATTATATTATTCTATCAACTATACTGAGAACCAATTTGGATCTGAGAACTAATCCATACTAGTTGTAATAGTTATACAGAAACTCATATATTTGCGTCATTCAACACAACACATTTTTCCAAAATTCCACCAATTGGTTATGAAATTTGAAGTATTCCCAATTTCGTAATGATTCTGTCAGATATTTCCTCATACTTTTATTTAATCCTCATTCCTCATACATGGTTTCAATAAACCATTCAAATTACATACCATATGGAAGAGTACAGGCTTATAAATTTATTAATAATGTGTACTGTTTATTCCTATATATTTATTACTTTCCTTGCCCTATTACCATACATAAGGAAAGTATTGCTTTTCAATAAAATTCGAGGTATCCCTATTTTTGGTTTTTATAACCCGATTCCCCCTCACCGATCCCCCTCTCATCATTCCTCTCTTTTCTCTTTAATTTCCTTCTTGAGTATTCTTTATCCCTTCTTTCCTGCACCTTTTAAAGCTGTTATCCAGCTCATGCTCATGACATCAATGAATGACTACTTATTACGCATACAGAAAAACATAAAATGGTGGAGTACACTTTGATACACTATTATGAATCGCCCCTGGCATAATTATTATTATAAGAGACTGCGTACATAGGGTGCCATATTGTATCATGGGTTCAGGTTTATTGTAGAGGTCCCAATTATTCAAAAACCAGTTCTGAGTTCTGGTATTATATTTTGAATTCAATCCCGCTACATAGTTTTTTCTTACTTTTTGATTTACGGCTTGTTTTTATTTGTTGATAGGGTGCTGGTAGCTGGTAGTGCCATTATTAAACTAGAGTAATGGAAAATATAATTATAATAGTAAATATTATATAGTCACTGACTATAACCCTTTATAACAAGGAACACCACCATTATCTTGTGTAATACACTTCATAAGCTGGAAACAAGTTTGTTCCAAAGAAACAGGATTGGGCAAGAAGTTGTTCCAACAAAACTTTTCTTAGGTCCAATTCACACAGAAAAGACATGACGGAGAAATGGCGCGGACGTATGCACACCTAAGGCAGCTGTTTCAGTGTGCATTGGCCTATTTGTTTGTATAGAGTAGACGATCATTATGATCCATATGTCCGCACCACATCTCTGTTGTGTGAATTACTCAGCACTCATATGATAGTTCTCAACTAGGTATGATGTCAGTGAATCAAACCTTTGTTAGATTTTATGTGAATATTATCATTATTATTATAGGAAAGCTGTTAATTTTGTGTATGTTAATCAAGTTATGTTGTTGTTGATATTGAAACATTCATGAAAATCCCTCATTGAAGAATCTTACCTTCCTTTTCACTACAATTTTTGAAACGTCAGACCAAACCAAGTTTGTGAAAATGAGCCTGTCACTCTAACAAAAGCGAGCAGTTTTCGGTCATCAGGCAACACCAACATTATTGCAGTAACTGATCCTCTTTCAGGCTAAACTGTATAAAAAGTATCTTAGAACCGTCTTTGGTTCAGAAAAGGTGAGCTGAGTTCACCTGCCTATTATAGTCAGGCATTCATCTATTGTGACTTTCCCAGCTAATGACATTATATTTTTGACAGATCGACTCTGCTAAACAGTGTTATTTACTCCTGACGTGATGGAAGGGAAGGAGATTTTCAACACTCCCCCTTTTCTACTTCTCCCCTCCATTTTTCCATCTTCCGTACTTTTCTTTCTACTCGCAACATGGGTAAAAGTTTTTCCTTATGTCCACAATTGGTCGATTTTTGTGTGCTGCACAACATGCAGACAATGCTTAAGCATAATTATGCAGCATGCTAGAGTCGCACAGAAAATCGACATAGTGTGGACACAGGGAATTCTCTAGTCTCCAGCTCTCCTCATATCGAAATAAAGTTTTGATGAACGTTATTTTTCATAATTTGACAAAACCTTATTAGTAACATTCAAAAGAGTGATGAAAATGTGGAACAAAACAAGACATGGACGTTTTTCAAAGAATTGAAAGATTGTTAATTCAATTTTTTCAATCTCTATCAAATTAATTGATTTTAATAATTGGATTATTATTTACATTACATTCATATTACATTACATTTCAAATAATCAACATAATTGGATTCAAAATCTTACTGATAAAAACGAGCTGTCTTTCCATATAAACTTGTTTTCTGAAGGCATTTGAGTACGATAAAATTCTATCCAAGAATAACATAATCCAAGTATAAGATTAACATTAAATGAAGAGCTGACTCGTCCAGTATCCACACACCAGAGACCTTACGATTCAGTTGTTTAATTGAATTCTATTCTATTGCATAGAATTCGATAAGAAATTTAATATCACGATCAAAAGTCTCTGTTTATGCCTAATTGAACAGCCTATTTGTCAGTTGACCACACACCTAGTCATGCACTGTTATAACGCAGCAAACCATTATATTAATTCCCAGTGTGAGAGTACGCCTATCTTACAAATCAACTGCTCAATTAAATGTGGCAATTAAAATGTATTGTAATGCAATTGAATGTAATTTATTTGTAATTTAATGTAATTGAAGTAAAGTAATTTAATTGTATTGAAAATTTGATCGACTACAAACGTCTTGCGTATCTCAGTTGTACAACAACTTCTATACGACACTACCAATCACGGCTGACAATATGCAATTATGCATATCAATAGTTCAACTTCCCACCCTACCTCAGGCGACAATGTTTCCCCAAAAAGGGGCGGAGCCGGATCCCGCCATTGTCGGACGCCCAATTTTTGTCGTCAGCCCCCAAGTGTCACGTTCGTGGTGTACTTGTAATATGCGACCTATTTATAAGCTAGCGTTGGATGATTTCATACATGTTCACTCATGGATAACTTATAGAGCTTTAGAATAACATGAAGATTCAGGTTTGGGGTGGGTCTACCCCACAGTATTCTGCATACTTCATTTGGCACTATCAAAGCCTTCATTAACGTCTTTATCACTGCGATGTCATTTCATATCAATGAGATCATTGGTGCGTAAAATCGAGTTATGAACGAATAGATTATTCCCGTTCGTGATGGCAATATTTTTATTGTAGTTTCATACCGTTCGCACACTATAAGCTACAGGGTGCTGGGTTGTTAGTGACAGCTCGGCGTTACGAAAGTCTGAATTTTACACTAGGGGTGTGTTTTTATCTCTATACAATTATCATTTTTTGCTAGCGCTCGAATGTGTGAAACTAGCTCTGGAAAAAAGCGGCAACAGCCCTTCCAAATAATTATTGTCTTGATTTTAAAAAAATGGTGAGTGCGTGTTGGAACAATACAGAGGAAAAAACATGATTTTGTTTTTCTGATGTGATTGATTCATTGCCTTACAATCTTAGTAAATCAATGACTTCAATTATGATTTTGGAAATGATAATGCAATGGATTTACTATCTATTGGGTATTGCTATTCGAGTTATTGAATATTCTAGGTTGAAAAGCAATTGAATTGAAAGGTAACTGCATTAAAGAAAGATTCAAGGCAATTCAAATATTGCAATAATGAAAATAAAAAATTTTAATCATTTGAATCTTTTAAATAATTCTATTTCAACCCATCAAAAGTATTGCAATAGATTTAACATAACATCAACACTAATGTTGATGTTAGTCATCATTGTTGATAATGTTAATGCTAATCATTTACAAATACAGTAGTAATATTACTCCAAGATAGAAGATACTTAAATTCACAATAGGCCTAATATTGCATCATCAAATTGGACACAAAGCCAATTATCACAGTAAATAAAATTCAACTATCACATGTATCTATGTATTCTACATAAATTATAATTAACTCACTTATTGTTATGATCGTTTCGTCCTGATGTTGGAATTCTTCAGACTGAGGAACAGTTGACTCCTGTTTAAAGATATGAGCAGAGATCATCACTCATTTGGTTATTCTATGCTTGGAATAAACAATATGTTATTCAATTATAGTTCGAATAAAACTAGTTGTCCTTGGTTCGAACAGCTGACCATTCGATTCAATGTTAGCATCATTGAATAAAATGGTCAGCTGTTCGAACATTGGACTTTCTGACAAAAACGTTTCTAGTGAGTGGTTCTTGAGCACCAGGCCAAGGGACAACTAGTTTTATTCGAACTATATTATATGTTTTCTACTTTAAAAAGTTTTTCTTCATCATTATAAGAACCAGTAGAAAAAGTAATGGATGTTAATAATCCAATATTTCTTTTAAATTCAGGAGAAGACGATATCAGACCAGATCACACTCACAGTGACAGCCTAATCGTGTTTGACCGAACAAAGTCGAAACAGAAAAGCAAGTGGCAGGACACAGGCTTCTAATTGCAATAATTATTGTAGTATTAGCGTCATGAGCGGCCTCTGGCGAGGATTTTGGGTACTAGTGTAGTGGAGCTGCTAGGGTCGCCGCGATAAGATTCTCGTTAGCAAACGAACTAACTGTGTAATGATGGCCGGGTAACAGCAGCACTTGTAATCTTCACTACTTCATGCACAATCTAGTTAACATTTTAATGAGACCTTAGTGCTCGGGTCTAGGAGGCCATCTAAACCCCGGCTAACGGCTACACTACTCGGTGTCGTCAGCACGCTATAAATATGTACTAATTCACTTGCACATTAGCTTCACTTGCACCCGGAGCTTATCCACTCCTCCCTCTCCCCACCCCTTCAGACCCCTTCAGTTGATGATTAAGTCCTCTCCCGTTCAACAAACTTCCCTTTCAAATTCAAGAAATTTTCAATCTTATAAAAAAATTACGAAAATATGAACTAAATGAAGCAGGAATATGTATTATATTATTCATTTATTTATAGACAATATACATTATATCATTTGGAGGGCAGGAACCTAACAGTCATTTCGCCAAAATTGTTTCTATCCTAAATTCAGATTGAACAAAGGTTATGTTTATTAATATTTATTTCACTGAAAATGTAAGTCCAAAAAATTATTACCTGAAAATTTTGAATTTTCAAGGTAGAGATGCTTGCTAAACGCGAAACCTTTTGAAATTAGTTACCTTTTTGAAATACCTTTCTGAATCTGTGCATTTATTCAAATTTGGAAAATGTAGATCAATATCGAATGACTAGTAGCCTACCATAGATTCAATAGTAGTTTTTTCTTCATCTTCTTCTTTACCTTTTGCTTCTTCCTTCTTCTTCCTCTCCTCCTCCTTCCACTCCTCCTCTTCATCCTACTTTTTATATTTTTATTTCTTCTTTACATCATCATCAACCTTCTCCATCACCCCCTCCACCATCAACCCCTCCTCCTCCTCTTCTCCCTTTTATTTCTCATCGTCTTTCTCCTCATCATCTTCTCCTCATCATCTTCCCCTCCTTATCCCCCTGCTCCTACTCATTATATCTTTTTCCTACTCTTCCCCATCAATCTCCTGCTACCCCCCCTCCTTTTTATTCACTCCTCCTCATCCTGTCTCCTCCTTTTCCTCATCTTCTATTTCTTCCTCTTCTCCTCTCACCCAATTAATATCTCATCAAAACTGTAGCAAAATGGCGGTCTCACTACAACTACAGGCAGGCCACAAAAGCCATGTTTATGTCTTTATTTGGTTTGCTACGATGGGGGAAGATGGGAGGGAGAGGGGGGTCCGTCGACAGTGATGTATTATCTGAGTGATGGTGAGGGGGGGGAGGGGAGAGTTCTCATCATCGCACCCAGAGACTATCAATAACGCGCGCAGCTATGACACATCAAGACCGCATAGCATTAGTAGACTGCTGCTATTGCAGCAAAGAGAGCGCAAATGGAAGACATCTGATTGATCGTATGACTCTGTCTTCATCTCAATGCTATTATACGGAGTCATAGATTATAATTTCGTTATTGTCATAGATCAAAATATGAATTATGAATATGCTAGCAGGTCACCCCTGTTACGCTGCGTGGTTGACAATGCAAGAAACAGAAATAATTTTATAATAAAGGAAAGAAATATTCAAACCAAGGCCGACCTATATAAGCATCAAATTCGTGTGGTAGCTACCAGGTAGCATAATGAATGAGAACTATAGTATAAGGTTTAAATTCAACTGAAAAGGTACTTCACATAATTGAATTGTTACAAGTATGGTCAATTTTATAATGATATGACCCATGAAATTGGTCTTATTAATCAATTCTTTATTCATTTTTAAATTACCAATGTGACGCTTCCAGAAAAAGAAATTGATTGATTGTTTTATCTAACCAAAATAAATATTTATGAATTTATTGGAAATGTGACAAATTTAGACGAATCTCTGTTGTTCCTTCTCATATCAATTATTGTACATAACTTTTATGTAAATAGGTAATTTCAAGAGAATAGGAAATTTTCAATTTGTTTCTAGAAATGCAAATGAAACTAGGAAAAGATTGGGAATAAAATGTTGAGAGTATTATTTAGAGCCGTTTATTTGCTCTCTGTGCAAACTCATTTCTGTAGAAAGTAATAATCCTACTTTCCTTATAACATGCGTGTGGTAGCAATGGAAAATTGATAGATAGATAGCTTTATTTAATTTATTTGCCAATTTATTGTCACAAGGCTTTCGTCTATTGTATTATACATTTTTACAAATTATTTTGATTTCTACAAAATATTGAACATAATAATTATGAATATTGAACAAAAATGAAGAAGTTGAAAAGCATCAACCTGATGACGCACTTCCAGAAAACAAAATAATAATCATAGAGTCAAGTAGCAAAGTGAGAAACTTATGTAAAAAGGAGCATGAATGTGAGAAAAAATAGAGTAATTTGACAAAAGAAGATTACTGTACCTCTAAGAAAAAAGTCGTGACATCACAATGTGTTGAGAATAATATGTACAAAAAATGTGAGAAGAGAGACTAAATTTCGCAAAAGAAGATTAAATAATTTTTTTGTGAAATATTCGTGACATCACAATGTAACCAAGAGATGTACCAACCAACCAATCTCCAACGTATGATTGATTGGCAAGCGCTACCTATCATTCATTAACAAGCCAAAGCTTAGGTCCATTATGATGGATCAATCTGTGGCGAGCAACTTCGAGAACTTTGAAAAGGGCAAAGATTCGGTGAGCATTATTTTTTAAAGGGCGCAGGGCGGCATTGTAAGTTGGTGACGGATTGAGATTGATGGGCATTAACCTCTTCCCCCCTCACCAAAGGGAAAGGACAATAAAATGCCCCATTGAGTTTTCAGACCAGCTGGACTTCGTGGCACATACACACTCGGATTATAGTGAGAGGGGGGAGCGACATTATTAGCGCTCATACGTATTATCTCCTTTTGTTCGTTTTTGGTGGATTGTGGCTGTATAAAGGAGTGAAAACTTATCGATTAGGAGTAGTATTTGTGTGGAAAATAATTGATATCCAAGAATATAGACAAGTAGCCTATTTCAAATTTTCCATCTTACTGCTACCATAGGCAAAGAATATACAAATACTTGCCTATTCTTTTCAATGCCGGCTTCATTGAAGATCATACACCTTTTACCTTGCATCAATGAAGGTTAAGCATCATTGAAGAAGCTGAAGCTTCTGGAACATTCCAAGATGATAATTTAGAGGGACTAACTAAAAAAAAGGACTAACTCTAATTTTGTAGAGGGACTTAACTATTAAATTGAGTTAAAATTATGCTGAATTGACAGAAAATTTTCCTAAGAGATAATAAGCTCTATTCTTATAAATTCACTTCAAATGATGCTGAGTTTACAAGTAAATTCTGGAACTGAATAAGAGATATACTCAAATGTCTTTTAATTCAATTATTTCAGATTATTTGTTTTTGTGCTTGCGACATTAAAGTACAGTACCGTTATATTTGAGATAAAAAAAAACAAGAATAGACACTTGAACAACAGTGGCACATAAAATTTGATTCGCTGAGACTCAATCGTTGATAGTAGTCAATCTTTGACTTTGTATCAATTTCATGTCATTGCTGAAGATTCTGGAACATTCCTTTATGATGAAAGTTGGTCTAATAGAAAAGATAGGCTTTATTTTTCCGAATTTAGTTCAATGAACAGTTTGATGCTGAGTTGAAAAATGAATACTGTACTTGAGGGTATCTCATAAGATTTAATTTGCTGTAATTCAGTTGTTGATAATCGACTTTCTACCTTCTACCAATTTCATCAAATTACTGACATTAGGAATCTGTTACGAAGAAAAAGCTTAATGTAGATTGTGTCTACTTGGAAGCTAATAAATTAATAATGCCATATCTACTCAATATTTTCATACTTGAATTAATCAATTTCCTCATTCAAGACAGTAGATTAATGACCAAATTTTTAATAAGGCCTATCCACCTATGACTGAGTAATATATTTATGAAAGTTTCAAGTTCTATATATTCGTTTTGCACTAGATATTCTTTGTAATAGTGTATTGAAACAAGCAAAATCAATTTGAATTTGTGAATATTTCACTTCTTTGAAGCATCATGCAATAATTGATGAAAGTAAGAACTTGTCAAGTCTATGAGAAAATGGACCAGTCTTAGAGGATACCCTACAAAGTTTAGGCATGGGAACTAAATAAAAAAATCTTTTAGAATATTGTTGTGAGAATGAACCTTCTGTTTGTAACTCAATAGGATCTCATATTTTTCATATAATTGAGCTTAACATTATAAGCTTAACATAATTTAATTGAGCTTAACATAAAATTTTCATAGTCAACATAATTTATTTAATCAACGCATTACATAGCCAAAATAAAAATAGGCTACAGAAAAAGACTAGCAAGTACTATGACATAATAACAACACAATATAGACTTGTAAACCAGTTACTATTCTAGAATATTATATTCATTGATGGAAATGCAGAGTATCAATCGCAGAGGGTCTGTTCCAATCCTTGAATGAATCCTATCTTCTGTTCTGATCTGA
The DNA here is from genome assembly GCA_017141395.1 of Laodelphax striatellus. Lineage (NCBI taxonomy): Eukaryota > Metazoa > Arthropoda > Insecta > Hemiptera > Delphacidae > Laodelphax > Laodelphax striatellus. Next base: position 10,044,581 of record CM029534.1, read on the forward strand.
TGTTTTCTGCTGAATATAGTTTGATATGGAGCGGGCTTCGCACGATGCAAACACCCTTATTTCGTTCTGAAAAACACAAAGAAAAACAATAAGTTACAAATTTTGCAAAGATGGGTTAATAAATTCAAATGTCGGGAAATTCAATTATTCCAAATTATTTGATTTTGTGCTTCAAACCTTCAGAGAAATAAGAACAAAAATAAATATACTAGTAATGAAAACGAAAACAGTGAATTCGATATTCATGAATTGGAAAGTACCGTTAAATGCAAGGAAGTATCAAGTATTTTTTTAAATCCGGTAAATTTCTTTCAACCTTCAACGTTCAAGTAAGCTATGATATTCATACGTTGCAATCTTCTAAAAGAGTGAAATAATTGAAAATGGCGAATTTTCTATCTCTCCATTGAAAATTACTTGTTTAGAGACTTTTTCTTCGTTTGATTTTTTGTACTTGAGTTGATAATATTATACTTTCAAAGGTAGGCCTACTATATAATTTCCAAACTATGATTAATACCGTGATTGTATCTTTTTAAATTAAGTATTTCAAAACATGTATTTCTAGAAGCTTTTGAATGGGAGGAGATAGGAATCATTTCAATTCATAATGTTGTAGACCCATTCCCTACTATTGTTTATAAAACTCCTATTTCAAACTATCAAAGTAGAAATGTATTCAACGCAAATTATTTGTCTAAATTTATTGTCTCGTCTGGATGTGGTACATTCCACATCACTGATGATGAATGATGATGAATATTGTTCTACTTAAAGGTTGAAATTAGTGTTATATTCTCAACTAATTATTTTGAAATAATGTGATAATAAATAATAGCTTAATATAACGACTACTCTGTAGAGTCAATACACTAAATATTCAATTTCAATTTTTAATAAGTTTTTCATTCAAGTACCCTAGTTGTACCGGTACCGTAATGGAGTGTTTCAAAGAATTCTTCATAGATGAAAATCTGATAATATTTCATGCAATCGAAGAATAAATATGATAAATTTACAATCAGAATAATAATGATATTTTGAGTGAACATTACCAAGAGCATTTGACAAAGTGAAGAGACCGGCTTTATTGAGCATTCGTTGTCAGCCATATAGCCTGCGCGCTTTCCCGGGGTCCAATCTCTCGAAAAGGTCACCTGTAAAATGAAAGCAAAATTTAAATTTTCTAAATTTAACTTTCTATGAGACAAAAACTATTCTAATCATTTCAAAGGCGTTTACGAGTTTTGTGAATGTATTGTAAAGATTGAAGAATTTTTAAGAATATCACAATTTTTAGAATATTATTAGATTTAGAATAAAAACTGTTTAACTTGCTTCTTGAACTGATAGTTTTGAATTACTTTCTACTTTGTATATTTTGTATTCGCAACATCACAATTATATTTTATGAGGAATGTCACGGGATACTTTATTAAAAAGATAATTTAAAAAATCAAAGCACATTGATTCATGGACAGTTGGACACACAGTAGCCAACAGTGTGAGATGTAAAATGACAAAATCATTGACATAAATTATTAATGTGGAAGATTTGTTTCAGTGGACGAATACATTTGTTATAGATTGCTCAAACTAGTAAGTTATAAGATAGTAAAGCTATGCAAATAATAAATTATCAATGCGAAGTTTAGCTGTCATAATATTATAGTTGAAAGTGACAATAATCATGTTCACATAATATACGAGTATGAAAAAATACAAGAATAATCCAAACGAAAGGCTGAATTAGGAAGAGTGATGCAAAAGTTGATGAATTGTGAAAATCAATAATAAGAATAAATTCATTATGGGTTTCTCATTCCAAATTCTCGGCCATAAGATAATAGCTGAGTACCTATTTTATGTTTTCATCTCTTCTATATTAAGTCAGGCAGGTCAGGCACAAGTTATAGAATTGTTAATTTAGATAGATTGACAATCAATCAATTACTTTGTGTTATAAGTTTTAGTTCAATATATTTAGCTATAAATTGAATAGATTTTTGAGCCATTGGAGGATGAAAGTTGTGTTTTATGCCTACATTAAATCAGTCAAATTGCATTAAAAATGAAGATTTAACAAACAATTAATGTAGTCCCCCTTTGTTATATATTTAGCTGTGACAAAATCACTTCTTATTAATTCTTACCTATATAGTAACCCTCGAAGCCTTACTCGAAGTTTCGATTTCTTTGATACTTTAGAAGCTGGAGGTAAAATAAATCATTCAATGGATTCATTGTATACCTATAGTAATCTATAGGTTAATAAGTATAGGCCTATTATATAGTATAGTGTACTATTATACAAAATAGTATATAGACTATTCTGTAGGTGTGCATCAATTTTTTTTGAATTTCCATGGGATTTTTATAACTTGGAAATACTTTACCTGGCCATTGACAATGTTTTCCATCATGTGAAAACAGAGGATGATGGCAACAAAAGCAATCGCAAGGGACATGTTTTGCCTGCAAAAACATACAGCCATATCAAATTCATATTATTATAAAATATGATAATAATTGATTTGTATATAAAAACATCTCAAGGACGAATTCAACATACAAGACATAGGCAATGACATGGCTCAAACATTCTAATAGACTGCAAGATAAATTATAGTTATTATGGATAAAGGAAAATTAATATTAATTGAATGATAATAACATTATTTGTTATTGAAGTCAGTCTATCTAAGATAAAGAACAGTAGTTTCCATATTTTTCAAAAGTATTTTATAAATAAAAATTCTTTAGTAGTGGTCTATTTGTTTTATTAACGTTGTATTGAACACATTACTGTCAATAGTTACATTTTTATTAATAATTTTAATTAAAAAAATTATTTCATCAAATCATAATAATTATATGAATACAATATCCTTCCCTGAGCACAAGCTGCAAAATTTATTTATATTTGCATTTATATTTTAATTCATTATATTTCCGAGATGATTGACACACATATTTATTACTGTATCACAGCATTAGATGGAATTTGAGTTTGATTGATTAATGCATATCAATAGTCAAGATTTTTGCAGGTGTTAATCTTGTTTGATTCGATTTGAATATTCACAATAGAAAGGCCAATCAATTTTTCTCTTCTCAGGCTGTAGAGATTGCAAAGGTTTTTAAATATATTGAGGAAATTTTGAAAACATTCAGTGATTATTTGAAATTAATAGATCAAGTTTTTTTTGACAATTCTATACAGACTATGGAACTAGATGAATAGATTCACATAAGTCTATTTTAATAAATTGATGAAATTTCGAAAAAAGTGCAAAAATTTGAGCTAACATAGATGTTTTAGCAAACAGTATAAATTTATAAAATTTTAAGGTTTTAAGAATTTTGTTAATAATAATTATTATATCGAAAATAATTATTCTGATCACACAATAACGATGCTGTATTATTACAGTGTTTGAACAAGGAATGGACAATACTGGTCATCTCCTAGGTCAAGCCCCTATATTTAAAGTATAATCACACACACACACACACACACACACACACACACACACACACACACACACACACACACACACACACACACACACACACACACACACACACACACACACACACACACACACACACACACACACACACACACAATAATGGTAACTGTCCTATCTCAATGAATGAAATATGAATCGATTAGACGGATCACCTCTCAGGTCAAGCACACTATGACTTACCTGTGATACATCTTGACTGGATCTGAGATGGCAGGACTGTGTCCCTCCCAATTTATATCCAAAATCTCCAACCTCTGTAACTCATCTTTCCCTTCAGGGCGAGAAACAATTTCAAGTCCTTTGACACGACAAGTATCAAAGCAAATGACGTGGGTTGGTGATATCTCCCGCGGTCATTCGAATTGATTTCCTCTCCTCTCAGCCGCACAACATGAAAAGTAAACATATTTTTCCGTAGAAATCGTATATTGCGTCCCAATGAGCCCTCCAGGTATATGCGTTGCTTGATTTATTCCTACGTGTAAAGGATTGGTTCCGTTTGAAGTGAAATGAATATGATATTTTCAATTTCATTCAAATATTTGCCGAGTGTGTGAGGGATCAGATTATTTATTTTGATATTTTGTGAGGTATTCAAAGAAACCCGAATTTCCTATATGATAGGTAGATAGCCTGAATATTCTATTTTGAGGAAATTTCCTGGACTCCACATGTTTGTAAAGGTTAAGTAAAATCATATCAATATGATTTTTCTGATGAACAAAAATATGCTTTCAGAAAAATATAGCCTACATAGTCTATACATATTTTTTTATTCAAGAAGAAATATTTCAACCATCAAACCAGTAACCTATATCAAATTCTGAAAAAGTAATCAAGGAGCGTATTCGATTAAAGAAGTAAATACAACACACGTGCTTCATTTGGAATAGGTTTTATCATCACTCTTTTTCATTTCCATCTAATCAATCCTAATAATAGATTTTAAAGCTCTGGTTTCTACCGATAACTGGGTATAATTTTTGCTGTCTTCGGCTAATAAAATATAATTAGACTATATTATTTTTCCTATCTGTTTCCCTAAAACTGAAATAAGAAAGATTATAATAGAGAAAACTGAAATAAAGATATCTTTTGCTTGACATGAGCGTGAGTAATAGGAAGGAAGATGATGAGAGATTAGTGTACCTACAGCTTTATATGGGCTTCGAACCACCGGGAAACAATTTTCATCATCATAAATGCTGTGCAGCGGAGAAGGTCCGAAAGTGGTCACCCTTACAACGGGAGTAACAAGTGCACGTCTCTTATCTAATTGCACCAGTAAACAATTTTCATCATCATAAATGCTGTGCAGCGGAGAAGGTCCGAAAGTGGTCACCCTTACAACGGGAGTAACAAGTGCACGTCTCTTATCTAATTTAAGCGATTAGATGCCGGTACAACCACGAAACCAACCGCTTTCCTATTCAAAAAAATTAGCACAGGCCAATATTATATTAATATTAGGTACTATAGAATAGAGACACGTAATAGAAGATTAAAATTCATCATTAAATAGAATAAGATTCAGACTTTCTAGTCCTAACTCAGCATAATAAAGATTATTTTCATTTTATTTCATTTCGAGTTGACTCAGCTCTTGAAAAATATGTTACTGCGTGTTTTTCATCTCCGAAGTAATTGATTTTTTCCAATAAAATAATATTTTTTGACCATCGCAGTCGCTATCAATATTATTTATCCCCAAAATCTATCATAAATAAGGAGAAGATGATATATTATATGTAAAAAAAGCAATGAGTGATGATTTACTACGAATGATTGAGGCTTTTGTTTAAAAAATCAGAATCTCTCTGCTTTCAAACCAGCGTGAACGACAGCGGGAGCAACAGTAGCGCCGTTTCTGGACAAAATTGAAACTACTCGCTATAGATATAGGCTAGCTAGAGCATATAGTAATAGAAATCAATGCTAGTCACTTCTGTAGAGGCAATTTCAAATGTCCGACGCAACTATACGATAATTTCGACTTTTCCCACATTTCCATCACTTTTAAATGTTGAGAAAGGTTGATTTCTTATGTATACCAAGCTGAGAAAGCGATTCATGCATGATTCAAGCACCTAAATGCAACAGTTTTTTCAGAAAAAATCATTTTAATACAAAAAACTTATGTAATTTTAGGTTTTTTGAGCGTTACTTGGGAAATATCGATGTTGAATTCTTAAACTAATTTTTATATTATTCTTTAGAGAATTCTGCATCGAAAGAGTTGCATGTTCAATCTTAAACCCCACAAACAACTCCAGAAAAAAATTAAATAAGAAGTAATTTTGACAACTTTGACAGTGTGTATCTCAATAACGAAGGGTTTCCGGGTATGGGTTTATCAGATGTTCCTATCCTAGAATTCATTAAATAATAATTTCCCATAAGGATATCGCGATTCACGAAGGTTGGGAAAATATTTTTTTTTATTTTAATGACCTGAATAGAAAAGGTCTAGGAACTAGCTTAATTCGATTCCTTGACCTATTTTACGTGTGATTGGTATTTTTTGGAACCTTTTGTAGTCCTACAGAGTTCATAGTAATAGAAAATCTATTATTTCATGACCGTGCACTCATTTATATTTTCGACTATTCTAAAGCGTGAGAAGAATTTCATGCTGTGAAAATGTGATAAAAACAGAAAAAGGTATCAGGAATCGAATAAAAATAGTTTGAAGAACGTAAGTATGTTAGTTTTTGCACATTAGATGAAAATTCGCGAAAAATCAAGCTTTTTTAGAAGCATATTTCGGTTTTTTGGTCATATCTCAAAAACTATGGTAGATACACTCTTGAATTTCAGCTCAAACGATTCCCCAACTCAACCTACATTAACTGATCACAATTATAAGTCTTGCAATCTTTTAGCAGTTCTATAAAAAAATAAAAAAGATGTCAATTTTTGAAAGTTTGACGTTTTTTTACTCAATAATGGTGCATTTGCGGACCATGGTTCATCAGATGTTCCTATCCTAACTTTTTCTAAAGAATCATTTGCGTGAATTTCATTTCGTTATCTCGAAGTTGCAAAATTTTTAGGTATAGCAGGATCCATTTAACTTGTCATAAAACATAATATGATCACAATACTTAACCTACAAATGCTGAATCTCGCAGATTATTGAAAAGGTCTTTTAAAAAGTTATTCTTTGAAAGGTCTTCTTTAAAAAGGTTTTTTAAAGACGTTAAATGTCTTTAAGACTTCTAAGTCTTTTGATTATTGTGTCGAAGTCACTGTTTAATTATTACCAAATCAGCTGATTTCTGACAAGTTAAATGGATCGCGCTATACAGTCTGCTGCATTTTGTCATTCTTAACGAAATATCGCAAGGAAGAAACATCGACTAGCTGTTATTCGATAGACATCGATTGAGAAATATCGATGTATCGATGAATTTGCAGACGTAGTTCATCATTTTGCTGCTAGATGGGGAAGGCTGTACCTTTACGAGTAAATAATGGTTATCTACTGCTTGTAAACTTTGTTACTTTAGATTCAATTCTCATTTTTGGTTTTTAGTGATTAAAATTCGAGAATATAATCGATATTGCAGTATATTTATTATAAAATTTATATGAACCTTATCAGGGTCATATTCTTAGGATAATTAACTTGCTGTGTTCAAACTGAACTGAATTTTTCATGCTATAAAGCAAAGTGTAAAGAAGATCCCTGAACTATAATAATAATAAACACGATCATGTAATATGCATCAGATTTTGATTGTAAAGTTCAATCTCTCTGGTTTCTCTGATCTATAGTAATTATACTGATGATTTTTTGTAAAATTTCGGGCCCATTTTACACAGAACGCATGCAAAGACGGGGACATTATGTTCCTTTTCTGTCTCCTCTGTACTGCACCAACAAATAATTCAATACACAGCAAAGATATGTAGAGTGCGGATATCTTCGGTACACACTGGTACAACAGCCTATTGTTTGTAGGCTACAGAGGAAACGTGTCACAGCTTTTATACAGGACGTTTTATGAAAGATTAAGTTTATAAATAGAAATAAGAACAACGAAGTTTATAATTCGAATCATATTATAATTACATCACAAAACTAGTTTACAAAAAATACATGAAGCCAAAAATGATAATGTGTAAATATTTACATTACAAAATATACGACCAGTTGCTTCAAAATCAAATTACATTCAACCACCGTAAAATTTAAACACCGAAGCGGTGTCCCAGTGGCAGAGTCTAATCGGTGAGATTAGATAAGAGGCAGCGCTTACCACTCCAGGTTATTTCTGAAATTTCTGGTTGAAAACGCTAACGCTATTCTATTTATTTTAAATTTTTGAAAATTGTATTATACATTTTACGTTTTATGACGTAACATATTAGAGTCTTATGGAATCATATATGGCGTTTATTTTCATTAATTATTATCCAAATAACTGTTATAAATTCAAGTCTAAAAAAACATATAAAACGTTTAATAAAGTCTTATGATATCAAGTATATTAGTTGGTTGCTTTATTGTATATGATTCATGTATATTGATTATTCACGAGAATAAATGCCATTTATGATGCCATAATAATTTCAATGTCACCTATAATAAAGACAAAAATGCAATGACATAATTTCACATTGATTGAATCCAATTAGATTTTCGTGCAGCCAGCCCTAAAGGTAGGTTTTCGCTTCTGCGGCTTCGCAGCTGACTCCGGCTGCAGTTAGTCAAAATAGCAACTTTTTCAAACAAAAAATTGTACCTACTCGTATATTAAATACTGAATATTAATAAATTCAGTGAATTAACAATATTCATACTAAATGATTCCTATTTTTGCATGGTTATTCTTGTATATTTTTATTTCAAGTTTAAATCAGTTGCTATTTTTACTAACTGTAGAAGCCGCAGAAGCGAAAACCTACCTTTAAGCGGCCCATACACTGATCGTACATTGCACGACGTGCCATTTTTTCATATTGGCTTTTATATCTATATAGATGCTAAATAGATATAAAATCCAATATGAAAAAAATGACACGACGTGCAATGCACGAGTAATGTATGAGCCGCTTTAGACGAACCTATTTTAAAGAGAAAAAAATGTGCGCTTTCGTGCCAGAAATTTCAGAAATAACCCTGAAAACTAGTCGACTGGCACGTGTGGACTTTCATTTCGAGTACAAAAACTACACATCAATCTCAGCCAAGTTTCTGTTTTTTCTTCTTGGGTTTCGTGGGAAGCGGCCCGGGCGTTTTGAAGACGGCATGACAGGTGGTGCAGATCGGACTGAACCGGCAGAATATCGACAGACACACCGAGCACACGTAGCCGATGTCGATCAGCTGACGATGGCAGAAGCACGATGCTCGGTAGTCGACCTTCACTGGCGGCGGCAGCAGCAACTTCTTTCTGATCGGCGGCTCGGGAAGAAAAACCCACTGCAAAAACAAAATGAATATTTAAATACTTTCCAGTCTTTTGCAAGGCCAATGAATAGAATATTATCGTGCTTTTCATCCTTGAAGACCCCTGAGAACAGAGACAGTCCACCACCACTTTCTGAACTAGCAGATAATAAGCCTGCAGCGTTACCAATACTAACGTTCTATATCAGATACTTCATCAAGTCGTGCACATCAAACATTTTTGAAACAATGTATTTCATTTGATATTACGTACTTATTTTGTTATTGTAATAGCATTCACAAACTTAGAAGCTTATATACTGATATATTATATACTTATTTCCAACATCTTATATCTTGTAAGATATCTTCTGAATGGCTCCTTTTGTTCATTGCTCCATCTCTTATTCGTTTTACCACGCTTGTCGACACTTTGTCAGTTACGCCTACATTAATTGCCTATAGGTATTCTCTTAATTTTCAGTTTATATAGTGTATGGGACCTATTTTTATAAATCTCTTTAAAATAGCCCCATAGGAAAAATCTGAAGGTTTAATTTGGGAGACCGTGGGGGGCATAACCTGCTCTTGGGAAAACGACATGCAAACCTTATCGTAATCTAAACAATACTGCAGACCTAATGTAACATGTATGCGCAATGGGGTTCAAATATGTTTTCTACATTACAGTGGTACTATATTTCGGTAGCCACAAGAATATAAAAAAAATATCTAATGTACAGACTCTTTAATTTGAATGTGCGCGACTTAATGAACGTAGAATGACGACATCAAACAGAGTTAAATAGGAACGTCGTTGCAATGGTTACAATGACGTCAAGTTAAATTCAGTTCACTTTAACGAAATCGGTAGTAAATATTTAAGATCTGATGTTACTAGTAGCCTACCTAAAACTGATTTAACATCACTATGATAAGTAAAATGCCATAGTATTAATGCATGTCCGTCAAAATGCAACAGTATTAGAAGCAAGTTTGACATTTCTATCAATTATAAGACCACTCACCAAAAGGTATTGTAGAAGTCCTTGGAATTGTGGTATGCGCAGGTATAAGCCACCAGAAATGTCACAGCCTTGTTGCAGTAGACCTAAGTCATGATCCAAACTGCAGATGTCAATTATTACATTCTGAAACGTTAAAATATAGGCTTCAAAAATAGGTGAAAAAATAGGCATCGTGCAATAAATAAAGTAGAAAAGTGTATTTCTCAACTGAAAACACTTCAATTCAAAATAAAATTCAATTATTTCACAAATTGGTTCAATTCTGAACAAATGAGTTCATATCCAATTAAACTCTATTGCAAAAATACAATTAAAATACACAGCGAACTTCATTATTGATAATAATAAATGACTTCGGAAAACTGGAATAACAATAAGTAAAGAAAGAATCATAGAAACTTAGAGCATGTAAGTAAATAAGCTTGCATGTTAATGATGTTCTTGACTATGTTTACAACATCACAAATTCTGTTCCCATAGAGGAATTTTTGGCAAACCAGCACTCTCCTAGATCAATGCTGCAACTGAATTCAGGACTAGCAAGAATCTGGCTTCAAATACAGTATAATAAGAATACAATAACCCTTTATTCATTCCATTCAAATTAAATTTTTAGTTCTGAATCTACCTGAAATAGTAAGTAATTATTGTCCACGTGAATTGCACCATTGTCAATTGCAATGTACTTTTTCACAAACTTATCATTCCATAATAAGTTATGTGGTTATATAAGTAATAAGTGGTAATAAGTTATAATAAGTTAAGTTATGCCTATATGACAATAGAAATTTAATAATAACCTGTTTTTGAGCGGTGAAAAAGACATTCATGTAATTCATGTATTGCGATGCACTATCACTGCTACCGGTGATTGCCAAAATTCTAGAATTCAATTTTTCACCAACCGGTTTTTCGATTTCTTGCCTGGAAAGAAAGAGAAAGAAATAGAGAGTGATTTATATCTTGAGGAATAAAATATATAACACATTAATTGCACAATCGATTATCGTGAATTATTGCAATGACTAGCAAATTATTCTGTATCGAAACAATAGAATTCAACTAGAAATTCACTAACAACATGTTTGGTAATTGAATGTAGATGGAAATATTCATCGATTGAATCGAATTTAATACGTATACGAAGATGAAACTCCTCATTAAAAATTATGAAGACTATGTCATCGTTAAGTGTAGATGAAAGGCTATTGAATGGTAATAAAAATCTTTTTAATAATATTGAAGTCTTGTCGAATGTTGAACAAGATTTGACAAGAATATCCCAGTCTTTTGAAATATTGTCAAACATTGTACAAGATTTGAAGCAATTCAAAAGATTGTGAAGGGAATTTTGAAAATATTTGAAGCTCTTTTCATTCACAGTATTGAATGATGTATTTTATTGTTTCGGGAAGCGGTTGGCTTCGTGGTCGTGCCGGTGTCTAAACGCAAGATTAGATAAGAGACTCGCATCTGTTTCTTCCATTGTATGGGTGACCACTTTCAGTTAAGACCTTTTTCCGCTGAATGTCATTCATTCATGAGAATCAAAATCGCTTCCCGAAAGTTCGGAACCCACAGAAAGCTGTAGGTCCACTCATCTCTCATCATTATCCTTCCCGTTACCAAAAACAATTGTTTACGTACGACCTGAGCAATGATATCAGAAATAGAATCAAGTACAGTGTACTTGCAAACGTACAACTTGAATAAAAAATATAGCCTAAGAGATAAGATATTGAACCGATTACATGAAAGAAAATCCAATATTACCAACATAATATGACGTCAATTTACGGAGCTAAATAGCGATTTCGTTGCATTGGTTCCATTAGATGAAATCATTTTATGGCGGTTGAATTCAATTGGCTTTCGTGCAACTGGCATGAAGATCATGAAACAGAGTGAAATCAATTTCTTACCTATTTATATAACACAAAGCCATAGCGAAGGCTCCAGCCAAGAGTGTTTCTTTGGTGGGATCTGGCGGCTTACTGCTCATTATAACCGACTGCAAATTGCCTCGAATAGTTCTCTCCACATGAGTGAACAGTTCATACTGGCCGTCACGTTGCCTGGCACTCAACAATGATTCTCCCTCGTCACTGCCCGGGTAGATAAACTGGCTGCAAAATAGAAACAAATACGATCATATGAATGAATTATACTCGCTTCAAACCAAAAACTACTCAGATTTAACAATAATTGCATTACACAATTCATATTAATTTATTCAATTATACATTATCAAATAATACTAATAAAATCTTTATTCATAACAAGAAAACAACACAGTAAGGCTAAGGCCACACTACAAGTAGCTTTGCTTGGTGCTAAGAGCCAAGTGACTCGCATAGTGACTGATGGGCCTAAATTCCTCAGCTCAAAAATATATAACAAGGTTCCCGCTAGCATTAGAAACATAGAGAGAGAGGACAGATTCAAGAAAGCATTCAAGAGCTATCTGGTAGCCAATCCATACTACTCTGTGGAAGAGTATCTACAGAGTGACGACCACGACGCAGCAGCGTTTCCAGTGGGATAACTACAAGTATCAAGTAAGTAAAATTTTTATTTATTCCACCCAAAGGCCATAGTTCATGAACTGTGCATAAGCAATATCTTGCCATTGAGTCGACAGAAGGTCAAACGTATTGATCTTCGATGATGATAGATAATCCTCAAAAAATGTTAGTTACCTTGTTTCAGCATCAGACGTGATTACCGCCAACTTGTTTCTAGGTTTCAACATGAGATGCGAGTTAGCGAATGCTGTAACAGCGTCGACGCAATGCGTGAACTTCTGTCCTTCCTTGTGAGGCTCGTTTATGAGAATTCGCTGAGTCGGATTGATGTCAAAAACAATCACAAGCAAGCTGGTTTCTATTGCTGTAAATAGTGAAGAAGAGATTTATGAATTTAATGTACAGTATCAGAAAAGCCGGCATATTACTATAAAATACAGAGAAATGAGAATGAAGGATAGGACCACTGTTACATTGGATGCGAGTTGGTACTAGTGCCGCGTGCAAGGTATCTCTACACTGGTCACATAAGTTATATCATGGATTGAAGCATCATAACAGTTGATGTCCAAAAACCAGAGTGTGAATACCTGTTGCACCCAAAAACTAGATCATGGTTTGCAGAATCATAACAATGGATATCCAGAGTGTGAATACTTTTCATCTAGGGCCCAATGTAACCGTGGCCCAAATATGATAACTTAGGGCTCAAATAAATTATTTCCATGACAACTAATTACAGATTTTTACCAAGTGTATGAATTGTTGGCTACTAGCATAGCCCCCTCTAAATTACAGTAGTTTAGAGGAGGCTATGCTACTAGTCACTAGCATTCAAAGAAAAACACTATAATACCTAGTAAGGAAGGTCGTTCCTAACGCTAAATAAGACACTTGAAAACGAAAGATTTGAAAATCTAAATGTATAATACAATATAGAGAATACTTACCGTCTGCCATAGTAGAGTCTATTACAAAAAATGATTAACTGAAGTAGGGAATATTCACATACAATTTGCAGGTTGGAATGTTAGCCTGATTTGGTACAACGGTTTACAAAATTATCTATGATACAGTCCTCTTCAAGTTGTATAATATGGTGCATGATCATGTTTGTTGGAACATTTGCAGTAATGGAAAGTATATCAATATTCATCAAGAAAAACACTGAATCTCACAGTTTTACAGACACGAAACTTGCTCGGTTGGGTATCATTTTCATAACATAACCTAAAATTATTTTTAACACGAATCGATGAATCGCTTCATTTGTATCGATACTCGGATATCGACTTTTTAGCCTCAACTACCGTGGGTGGCTTTTCCTACTAGGGGGACTTCATTGTTAAAATGTCAAGTGAAATTAGAAAAATAATATTGAATTGTAAAATAACTTACTGTAAATTTAATAACTACAATTCGCGAGACGTTTTATCAAAAAACGCTCTAAATGCACTAAGTTAGCACTCCAGAATAATTAAGCATGGAATAGAGCATGGTCACCTTAGAACAGGTGGCCACCTTGTTTTACCACCTTTGCGAATCATTGCTGGTGCGCCCCTACTGGGATATAATTATCATACTACAGAGTGTCCCAAAAAATAGTGACTCGAGTACTACACGGTACTCTACAAGTCAAAACAAACAGAAAATGTCGTTGGCAAAATGCTGATTTCTCCTTAGTTTACCTGTAATCCGCCATTTTGTGTTATTTTTCATTTTTTCAATATTTTTCATCATATCTCGTTAAAAAAACAAGATTTTCTCATGAAATTTGATAGGGGTATAGTCAAAGGTGTGGTTGACAAAATACATATATCAATAAATTTCAATATCTGTTTTTTCCAAAATGGCGACCAACTAAACTTTTCAATTTGATTTTACTGGAGAAATATTGTTTTTACAATAAAACTTTGAAATACAAAAATGTAGAGAATTTTATTCCAAATAAAATGGTATATAATTCTAAAGAATCGAATAATAAATAACCGAGATATGGCTATTTGAAGATTACCACTTCTGTGTTTCTTCATTTCTTCAGCAGTGACATGAGCACATGAGAATAAATTTATGAATGCAAAACATGAATGTTTGCCTATCTTTGTCACTCGAACGTTCTCAATTTATTATTGGATGGAACAACCAATTTTGATGAATTTCATGAATGTGAAAATATGATACAGTAGTAAATTTGAGAACGTTCAAGATATAAACACATAGCCTATATTAAATGCCTGCCTACTTTGATTATTTGAACATTTTTACTGAGAAAACTTTTTAGCTTAGGCCTAGTAACTAGAATTTTCAACACTGTTTTATCATAAAAAATAATAACAAGCTATTAATATAGCAAAACTGTACTAAGCCAATATTATAGCGGCCGGGGTTTATATTTGTTCATTGAATTATATGTATTTTGTTTTTAAAGATTCAAAGCAAGAAATGTCTTTGTTCTATTTCATAGGCCAATAGATTCTAAATATTTAGGCTAATTTATTTTTAATGAATAAAGTTTGATTTGATTGTAAAAGTCGCGTTTTGCATGGCAGAACTAAAATGCCTCATTGGTGTGCGTTTACACCAGCATTTTGCACGGATATCCAATTGAATTAGACCATCGTTAAATGATGTCATTTCTTTGGCGTCTCATTCACCTTGGTTCCGTTAGATGAAATCATTTCACGGAGGTTAAATATAATTGGATTCTTGTACAGTAGGCTGTTATAAAACAGAATGTCGGTGAAATCTAAGGCTCTACTCACACTTGAATACTGAAATCGCTGGAAATAGCAAATAACATGACGTGTTTTCAAATGGTGACGCTCAGACAATCCTGCAACCGTATTGTCTGAACATCATCATTTGTAAACACATGTTTGTTATTTCCACTCGCTGAGTAACGCGATTTTAGTATCCAAGTGTGAGTAGAGCCTACTCACAGATATGTTCACATTCGTATGCAAAAACATTTTCTCACACAATTTGTGTAAGATTCAACAATATTCCTCATTCAATTTGGTTGAACAAACTTTGTTTCTTTATTTGAACAATTCAAGTGTTTTTTTCAGGAAAAAAATAGGTTCTATCTCATTCATGTATCCGAATGTATATGAACCTTCAAGTAGGTACTCGTATATAGGGACCACCTTATTGTTATACATCAAGGATACATCGCCGCACGAGAAAATAAAGTTACGGTACGTATATGAAAAATACATTATTTTATAGATGGGTAGGCCTGTATTAATTTGTACATTCGGATATATATGCATGTGGCTTGTGTGAGCAAACAAGTATCTCACCCAAGCATTTAATTCAATCTCATACATGTATCCAAATTTAAACGTTCGTTTAGAACTATACAAACATGTAAACACAAAGGTAAAATGAAACAACAATATGTTGTACTGTGTTTATTAACTCCGAGAAAAATACAAATGGTTAATACGCATTGCATATGATGCGTTGAATCTACAGCTTCCGATGTTCTATTACTTTAATAAGAGCAAATCGCTCAGTAGAAGATAATAATATGCTGAGATTATACAAGGAGTAAGTAACTTTTATACTATTTTTTTACAAATCTTTCAATTACCGTACTTGTAATAAAACACATCTAGATATTAATGATGAATTATATTGATAATCACCGTAGCTATAATATTACTCAATCACAAAAATAATCTCAACAGAATTGAAAAAAATGAATGATTCTCGTTATTTGTTTATGATCTCAGCGTGAGCTTTGATGCTAATCATCCAAACATTTATGCTTCATTCTTTCTTTACCTTCTCAATTCTTGAAAAATTTGGAAATTAGATAAACATCACAATATTTTAATAGTAATTAAATTCTTGTTGTGATGCCTCAAGTGACGATGAATCAGCGGTACTAGAGCATAGCCTACTTTAGATGTGATGAAGTTTATACTTTGATTTTTTTTATTCGATAAGTAGAAAGAGAAATAATATAGGCTAAAATAAAATAGAGAAAAGATCATCAAGAAAACCTTGAAATTCTAATTCAGTTTCTAGATGTATTTAATAGAGACTCACAAATCTCTAAATCCTCAAGAGCTGAGAAACTATAAAGAAGACTAGAAATCTAGATACATACAGTGTTTATAATAGATAGATAAATTTCAATAAAATCTACAACGTTTATCAAAATTTCACTTACAAATCTTATATAGGTCAAAGTAGCATCTAGCATGGCATTCATCACAAATGATAAGAAATAATCAACTTGGAAATAAAAATTAAATAAATACAAAATTCAACTGCATCATCCATTCAGAAATTACATACTGCGTGAATAAGATATGTTACTATAGGCAATCACACTTTCGCTTATATAATAAACAAATAAGTACATGAATACATAAAATAAAATTATTTCTATAAATAATATCACCATACACTCTCAAATATATGTTTTACCTATTTACATTAATCCTCTTATCTACTCTATGTTATTCACACATTTGAAAATCAAATTTCTGAGAGGAGTTCCATAGCAAGCTAAGAAATCATTTATAACATAATAGGAAGCCCATATTCAGGTTATGGATGATTCAACCAAACCGAAATATGATAGTGAAAATTCTTATTTAGAATGACATTCAACGTAGTAGAACTCTAACGAAAAGCTGTATTATTAAATCAAATTGATTAAAAAGTGCCAGTTTTTATGAAACATGCAACAAATTCATGATTAGAAAAAATAATAATAATTACGTTAAGTTAATTAATGTATGATGCAATTTTGCTGTAAGATTAGCATCTCTGCATGAATGTGGATTGAACAGATCTAACGCATTTTTCAAAGTAAGATAGAATGTAATTTACAGTAATTGAAACAATAATTGTTATGAAAATTAAATTCATGATAATAGGTTATCACTCAACTTTTATAACAAAAAGTAACAAATACATAAAAATGTATCTGGGGTTTTAAACTATCATTTAGAATCTCATTACATGCTACATAAACACATACTAATAAAAAATCAATTATGAATTTCATCGTTTACATAATGAACATTCAAGCATAACTACATCAGATTTTATACATCTGCAGGTTTGTTAATCGTAGCGCTATATTTATCTTCATTAGGCAACATGAATTGCTGTTTTTGGGAGATTGATGTCTGGGGAAATGTTGTGGATGACACTCAATTAGTAATTGAAAAATGCCATCATGCCAAAAGAATAACTTACTTTTGCAGAGGATTGACATTTGCAATCAGTCGATTCATGATGTGAATTTTGATGCACTATAGACTGATTACAAAATTCAGAACTCAAAAATAAGTATCAAAGTAGAACTGATATGAACAAGATTTAATCTCCGATCAGCAATAATAATGTGATATCTCACGTGTGATCGGAGTTTTTTTTATCGTATGGCTTTTTATCGGTGTGGAGACCCTTACGGGTAGGTTCCACCTCGCCTAAATGCACAATTTTTTGTGTCGGTCTCCCATCGGAGATGAAATTTGATTAACCATTGAGCATCCAGCTCTGAGAAGAAGTAGGTTGATTGCTGTTAAACCTATGTCTTCGAATGTGATAATTAAATACTTGTTAGAATAAATTCATTAAGAATAGATGGCATGAGTGCATTATGTTCAATTTGAATTGAGGATTGATGGAGAAAAAATGTTTTATGATGGGAATTGCTTTGACAATTAAATGGGTTGACACAGGGTTTTCGTTTGTTGATGAATATTTGATTCATTTTTTTATATTAATTTGAGAGTTGATTTTCAATGTTGGAAGTTTATTATGTTATTTTAAATAAAGCCCGCAATTGAGCTGGAATACGACGTATCTGTCATTTTGAGATGCTATAAAGCTTGATGAGTTTTAAATTCTACAAGCCAGTTAATAGAGTTCTGTTGGAAATTTTAAGAATCACACTTGGTTCTTAATCCTCTATTAACTCGGCACATGAGATGGATTGATTAGACAATGTTTAGGATTAAATGCACATTATTTGTACAATATATACACAGAGGTTTAGATGATAATTGAGTTCAGAATATCCTAAAAACATTATAGCACTACTCTAAGCTTATTATGGAAAATTCATTAATCTACAATAAATATTATTGTTAATGAAGAAACTCAAATTTCTATACGGTGCAAAAATTACTCTTTTAGCTTGATGATAGGTCAAGTCCTATCAACTTGTCTCTTTCATGGGAATTTTGGAGTTTTCCTTACTTTTTATCGAAAAAGACTAATACCTAGTTTTCATCAATTTTTCTCTAAACGAATCAGTTTATTCAATCAAAGTCTCCTACAGATAAGGCGTCATTTTCACTTATATTTGA
The DNA here is from genome assembly GCA_017141395.1 of Laodelphax striatellus. Lineage (NCBI taxonomy): Eukaryota > Metazoa > Arthropoda > Insecta > Hemiptera > Delphacidae > Laodelphax > Laodelphax striatellus. Next base: position 10,063,400 of record CM029534.1, read on the forward strand.
TTTAGTAGCCTTGTTTCAAACTTATATGATACAATTACATAATTCTGAATAAATATTAGTATATTTTTACATTTTGAAAGTGCAAAAACTATAACAAAATAATTTTATAAGTAGTATTCTTTCTAATTCAATTTTTGAACTGGTCGCCATCATAGTAGCCTGATCCATTTTTAAGGTGATATCTTCATAGAGACGTATGAGAAAATTAAGAAATCACAACAGACAACATGATTATTCAAAGTCATTTCTTCCTATTTCTAAATTTCAACACACCAACTATTAATTTTAGTTTATTGCTATTTCGATTCTGTAACATGGGGATATAATATTGAGTGAACTCTTGCTTACTTTACTTCATATCACACTAGTCTTCTCTCTGGGAACAAATAGAGTTCAGACTAGTAATTTATAACAGAAAATATTGATACAACAATGTTTTCAGATGTTTTGGAATGAAATAACAATCGAACAGTATAATATTGCATACCACAAATTTCATCTTCATTGGAAATTTTTCAACATAGTTCTATTTAAATTTACTTTTTCCTATTCTTTACAGCTTTGTCTGTATTTTTCTAGAATCAATGAACTCTTGAGTACACTATTGAAATGCACGCAATAACATTCTTCAAAAAAATGAAGCTTTCTTAAAAATCTTCAAATTGGATAAATTTACAACTAAATAAGCTTAATCAGTTACATCAAAACATTCTATTTTTTATATCTTCACCAAAGTTTTGAGACCAATTTTGAAAAGAGTACCACAATACAAGTTTTGGATTTTATAAATGCATGTGGTTCAATTACTAGATTAAAAATGAATCACATGAATAAATAAAACACTCCTTTGATATTCTCATACCGCGTACTTACTCTATATTGAAATATTTTCAACTAATGCTGCAATTGTGAGTTTCATTTTAAGCAATTGAATTACTTTATCATCATTACAGATTGTAAATCCAGAAAAAGTTTACTTAAGAGCAAATTTATCACAAGACTAAACAGTTATTTGTTTATTTGAATATACTGTAGTTACAACAGATATTTGGTTATTCAGCTTCATTTAATAGATAATTATGATCTTATTCAAGTTGTAGAATAATATATTTCTCGATATAAGATTCAGTTTAACCAAGTTCTAGTTGAATGAAAGCTCCATAATAGCGTGGTTGGGAAGCTACACACTTTGATTATTTTCTCTGAGAATATTATTAATTTACGGTAATTGGTGTAGAATCAATTAACTTGTTTGCAAATTTATGCAAAAAAACTGGTAAACTGTTGAGGTGTGTTCCTTAATATTTCATCTACTTATGATTAAGAAATATAATCATCATAATCTATCTAATTCTTGATACATTATGAATCTCTTATGATACAAAAATTTATACAATTCTAATATTTTCTTCAAACTATAATAATAATATCAGGAAAAGTATAGTTTCCATAATAATTTTATAATATTAATAGAAATAATATCAATACAGTATTTTTTCTATGTATAATATCAATCTTGATTAGGGAAGGCAAATAAGTATTACCTTACACGTCCTAAATAACTGCACCATTTATCATTATTTAAGTATGTTAGTAATTAATTAATCACATAATGACGCGTGAAAAATATCATCTATTTATAATATATATCATACTATCCCAACTTTTAAAAATGCATGTCATAAGCAAAATATATATTATACATTTATAACTGTACAAATAATGCAACTGTTTACTCATCAATACATTTAATAATGCGTTATAATGGTAAGTATAATGTATCAACTATTATATAGTATAGTTACTATCATTACTATATATTATGATTCAAAGACAACAATTAGATTGTTTAATGATTAAAACATTGAAAATCAACAATTGGATATTTTCACTTACCTTACATGCCATGTTTATCAAGATGTTATAAACAAACTAAAAAGGTTTTAAAATTGTATTAAATGTATGGGAGTAGCAAATTAAAAACATAACAACAGCAGCCACGCTAAAAAACTGATAAGTTGTTCTGGAATCTTCCATTTGTATATTGATGCTTATATTTGAATAAAATTCACGTGGCTTTGACGAATAAATTCTTCATCTTCCAGTTAATCAGGACAGTTTCTTGGCACAAACGTTGAGCGAGATTATTTGGAAATCAGACAAAGATGTTTGTGAAAATTTCCCATTATGAATAGAAGCAGTTTGCAGATGGGATCTTGGAACATAATCTATGCACAGACACGTAGAAACTATATTTAAAATTTCGACAATCAATTTTGAAAAAAAATGTGAAAAACTAGGAACAACCTATCAGTTTCAAACATGATGCAGAACAAAAACGTTTTGAGCTCCACAGGCTCTCCATCTAGCATACTGTAGCTGAATGACACGTGATACAATAATCAAGCAAATTGAAAAAGTGTAAGGTATTCGTAATCTAGTGAAATTGTTTAATTTTGAAGTTAAATAGTAGATTCCTCGAGAATTTTTAATGTTTTTAGAGCCGTTTTACCTAATATTGTGTGTCATAGTTATCTTTATCGAGAACAAAGAAACCTCAAAACTTTGGAAACAAAGCCGAAATTGAAAGAAAAATAAATGTCATACAAGATGATCAGAAGAGCCAGAGCAGACGAGTGATTTGAGCATACGCACAAAATAACGCACAACATAACGAAATTTATTGCATTTTTGAATATTTTTACACAATTTGCCATTTGCAGCAGTAATATTTTGCACAAATATTTTGTTGTTTGTCAGCACATTATTTGCAAATTTGCAGGATAATATTTAACAAAAAATGTTTTACGACAGCATTAATTTGCTTTTACTCGTAACATCTTCATTTGTGTTACTATGTTCACTTTATCAAAATGAGTATCTTCAGCAAAGTTTTGCACAAATGTCATTTTGAAGCATGAATTTTTTACAATATGTTTTAGCATTCAATTCTATTTCAGTATTAGTTTGCAATATGCTATTTGCACACAAGCAGCATTATTTTTTCAGTAACTGATTACCTACTTCAAAATATTTTACAGAATCAATTGCGTTCTTGCAGTACCTATTAATTTTTGTAGGCTACAAATTCAACAGGAATGAGAAACGCTACGATTGGATACTCAATACATTTTTTAGATTTTCAAGCAATAATGTTTCACACTATTGTTGTATTACAGCATCAGCTAAAAGTTGGTTGTTTTATTCGCAGTAGCCTTCTCTGTTTGCTTTAACAAATGAGAAATCCTCATCTATAGCAAATATTCAACATATTTTTGAATTCTAAAGCATTAATTTGTTCAAAAACTGTTGTAGAATAGCATTAATAGTTTGCAGTAGGCTATTTTTATCTATATTTTGGTAAGTAGCATTATCTTGAAGTAATCTGTTTACTACAACAGATTAAAAAAACTATGACTCAACATATTTTTATAATTTAGCAGCGTTATTTTGCAGTAGGTAATCTAATAATTTCAACAGATGAGATACTCACTTTTAACATTATTTAAAAAATTAAAGTATTAATTTTAATACAATTGTTAATTAACAGCATTAATTGGCTATTTATTTGCATTTTAGCAGCATTTTCAGCAGCAGTGTGTTTACTTCAGCAGATGATAAACTCTCTGATTGCATTTTCAACACATTTAGAATGATTTTTTATACAATTGTTGTTTTGCAGCATTAGTAGGCTATTTATTAGCATTTAAGCAGCATTTTTGCAGCAATCTGTTTACTTCAACAGATGAGAAGCCCTCTGATTGGCTGAAGCGATTCGAGATTCGTTGGATCCGCCCTGCGAAAAAGCAACAATTGCATTCGAGTTCAGTTCGATTTTGACAACTAAAGTTTGATTCTTTCAAACAGAGTTTGAGTAACTTAGTTTTCTCAAGACTAAAGTCGCATTAAAACTCAGTTTGATTTTCTCAACTAAAGAAGCAGCAGAGAGGAAGAGGAAGAAGAAGAAAGTATCCTGTGTTTGTGTGGGTGTGTCTGTGTGTGTGGATGTGTTGTCAACCTGTTTGAAGTAGTTGCAGTTGTTGAAGTGGTGTGTTGTTTACTTCAACAGGTCGTGGGCCCTGTCATTAGCCACCTTTATCCTTGTCTCGTTTGAATCTCCCTGCAAAAATAAAACAGAAAACACCGCTTGATGGAGGATGTCTGACTCTTTTGCTCTCTTCAATTCGAGACAAGAGTCACGCTATGGCAACACATTCACACCTTCTCTGCTTTTTTAGTTTTTCTATTTTACTTTAGTCGGTTAGATCTTCCATCAATCTGTAATCATTGTGATCAATAACAATACGACAATTGAAGCATAAATGCTATTGTTTTTCTATAGATTTGATCAGTCTATCGACATAATTGACAATAGGTTTTATCATTGTAAGATGATGAGCGTCTCATCTTTGAATATTTTAGATTAGAACCTTGATATAACGTAAATCAAGCAGTCTATTTTGGGTTCATTTTTAGTCTATTTTACTACCTATCTTAAGCAGTTGTGTCGCCCATCAACCTATACATTATAATCAATAGGTAGCAAATCCAATTACAGTATGAAACGCAATTGTTTTTCTCTATCATTTATCCTTCTTCTATCATGATTAATTGAATTTTTAAACGATGTTTATCACTTTGGCTGTGCTTGCAAATATGTGTATTGAAACAATGGTTTAGCAGTTTGTACTAAAGAAGTAGGGAAACTGTTCTATCTGAACATTGGAATCATGAGGTTTGGGAATTGATTTGAAATGGTTTCCAGTCAATAGAGAAAGATTATAGTTGAAGTCTTTCATCACACAGAGATAAACGTGATACCACAGTCTAATATAAAGATAGATAAAATGTGTACTACGTAGAATACATTAATAAAATTATATAGCCTATTTTATTATGTGGACGAGGTAATACATTGTAAAATGTATGACAATTAGAAAGTGTAGACTGACGATATGCTACTAGGCAGGATGAGAAGAAGCTATAGGTTACAGGACTGAAAAGAGTTTGATAAACTTGATAGAATAAGTTGAGACCTTCAAATAGGAAACTCCATCAAGAGCGACTGAATAAAATATAATCAAGAAATGGCAAAACTATGTATACTTTGGATTATAACAAGTTTATACAGAGAGGAGCTTTAGAAGATATCATACACATTCCTACAACCACATAGTTTCCATTAATGAAACCAACTATTGCAAAATAAAGAAGGACATGAAGCAAAATCGAGCCAACAAAAAATTCCCATCGAACAGTTCAATCACCACAGAAACATTATTTACAACATCGATAACTTTGTGCAACACTGAGAGGCTTACAACTTACAACACTCAAGAAAGAGGATGGACCGATAGATCATGCGAATCACACATATCTTTCCTGACTAACTCAATAGAACTTATAGAAATTTGAAACACTGAAATGAATGAACTAATAAGTCGAGAATTTGTCATGATAGAGTGTAGATACATTTCAGGTGAATAACTCCGAAAGTAAAGAACTCTTTCTATTAGTAAAAATTACTATACACTAGAAATTGCTTGAGAAGGTGTTTTATTGCCATATCGTGCTCTTTGTAAAATATACATGAAATGAAACACAATCTTAAACATATATGAAATTATCAATGAAAACAACAATGAAATTCATCATCAATGAACTATGCATCACTGTATAGCTGATTAATTTTGCTTAAAGCACTTGGATTGAAAATGAATAATCTATATATAAAAGCGAAATGGCACTCATTCATTCAGCAGAACTAAAAATCTACTGAACAAAATGCGTTCAAATTTGGCATGCATGTTCAGTTAGACCTTTAGACGCGCACTAAGAACGGATTTTGAAAACATCCCAAAGATATGCCCAATATTCGCGTTTTTCTAGCGATTTTGTGCATTTTCTCAGCTTTTTCGAGAAATAATTGGCAGAAAATGTTGAAAATTGGTACTTAGGTTCGTTTAATGTCTGAAAATAATCTGTAAAAATGTTTGAGATTCTCCCAATATTACGCCATGAATCGGCGCTTTTGCAGTTTACCTTGCGTTTTCAAATCGATTTTGCAAATTTTTCAATGAGTGAACTAAAAACGTTATACTAAAACCTTATATACAGGTTGAGCTAAGGTATAAGGAGAATTGAATTTAAAATCATCCTCCAATTACGCCTGATATTGACGTTTTCCCAGTTATTCTTTGCGTTTTTTCATGTGAACTAAAAAAGTTCGAACTTGATGTGGATGATTTTAAAATTATTTTTAAATTTTTAAGGATGAAGGATAGGGTGTAGTGAAGGGTTTGAAGGTCACTCTTAGCTCTCTCTTGATGGATAAAGCCAGTAAAGCAAACATTTTCAAATGAAATATGCTGGTCTTATTGTTGTGGAGAATTTGCTTTACATAAGACCTGAAGACTTTTAAACCCTACCGTAATCGAGCCATCTTGAAATTATAAAACTGTGAGTTTCGAGAAAACAGAGCAAAATTCCTCCAACTTGGGCACATGTTTTAATAAGCTTTTCCATTAGTTTAATAACAAGAGAGAGCTTGTGAAGTGCTGCAGATTACACCTGGTATATCCAATATATAATTTTTTTTGCTAGGGATGATAGCATTAGCATACAGGGATGATAATATTAAATAGAATATTACTTCCTCTCAATAATTCGAAAAATTCTTGAAATGCAAACAAGTGATTCGAACAAAGTATGCACGGTAATAACTCATAGATTCGATAGCAAGCATAAATGCATGACATAATTGGATGGGTCATTGGATATCAACAATGGGCTAGAACAATCATGCAAATTAAATCATATTTGGAGATGTTTAAGAATATCATTTCATGCTACGAGAATGTATTAGCCAGTATTAGCTGACAATGATTGATGTAAGAATTATAATAATTATTATGATAAAGGTACCGTCATTTTATCCTCAATATTGTTACTAAATTCATTACTGAATTCAACAATAGCGTCAAAATTGACAATTTGAAAATTATAGCAAAATTATCACCCAACTCGGGGATCAAACCGTAGACAATATTAGAATCACTTTTGGTAGACACAAAGTCAAATATCTATCCGTCAATCAAAGGGCCCCCGGTTCGATTCCCGAGTTGGAGGAGTATTTTTATAATGGCCTTCTTAAAATTTCCTTCAACGTTATAAATATTTGCACTGTGAACTTCCTTAGGTCGCGGTTACATTAAATGCGACTTGCGAGTGAAAGTTGCTAACAAAGAGTCTAGTGACTAGACAAACATTGTTTTAATGCTGTACAGTGTGTGGGCGCCTTTCTCTCGCAACTCGTACCAACTTACATCCAATGTAAATGCGGCTTAAGGGTTCTTGGTAGTAATCATGAAAAGATTAAACAATACTTGAACAAACAATTTAGTATGAAATAAACTGAAATACATTTGTAGAAGGATGAGAGAATGGATGATTTTCAAAACAAGGAACTATACACAAATGCGACAAAAATGCAAAGGATAATTTTACGATATTTTCCATGTGGGAGATACTTCAAACACCAATTACCACTTAGAAGCGATTCCACTGACAGATCTCATGCCAGGATAGAAAAGGGTTTATCTACATATTATTTTTTTGATCCATATGAACAGTTAAGTATTGAATTTCACTTAATTTAAATTTGGGAAAAAGATATTGATTCAGATAACAGAAACATGACTGATGGAAAAAGTATCTTTGTTTTTTCAAGTAATTTGATTAATTTTTAGTAAATTTAAAACCCCTACATGAGTTTTTTCAATTGCAGCAAATAATATACCTGAAATGTGCACACCTCTCCAAAGTGCTGTAAATTCAAGATTTTTCTTCATAGTGGAACTTGAATAGTTGGAGAGAAACAAAAATTAACCAATGTCAAATAGAATAATAATAATGAGTTGAAAAATTAATATAATTATTTTCAATGGTTCAGTAATAGAGACCTGTTAAAGAATAATGAGCTGGTAGTTACACACCACTGCCAACATGGATTTTCACTTTTAACGCTCAAGAACATTACTGCAGTTTCAATTCAAACTATTTACAATGTTGTAAACATTGTGTTTATTGAAGTGGAGTTTGACAATTTCAAAAAGTTTTTTCTATTATTTACAATAGGGGTTTCAAGAGGAATGCTCATCAATTCAAATGTTTAAAATTCAAACTTGAAACTGGAAAATTTACACTGTAATAGATAAGTCGATTACAAATAAAATCAATGGGAATGTCACACTTGGTCGATTTTTGAGTGCTGCACAGCATGCGGCCAAAGCTTAAGCATATGCAGCATGCTTCAGTCGCACACAAAATCGACCAAGTGTGGACGTAGGGAATGATCAAGTTGACCAGTGTCAACGGGCGATCTTGGATCGTTGATGTAGTTAAACCCTTGATCAAGACATAAAACAAACAACGACACACGAGGAAGCAACGTGTTACATCCATGATATGTGGAAGCAACTGAATGTCTACCTTGCGATTGATTCGATCGATTTGTGAGTTCTGGTTCTGGAGTTCGGAGCCCATGTCCAAGGCCATGTTACGCAGGTTGCCGATCATTGTATTCACCTGGCCCATGTTCTCTTCCATTTCGCCCTCTCTGGCGTCGTTCGTGATCCTGCAAACGAAAGAGAATGGAGCAATTTGAAAATTAAATAAAGAATAAAATTTCAGCAATCATACTACAGAATGATCAGAGAGTCTCTCCGCTGTAGCTGCAGAACACAATATTTGTGTATTTACACTTATTTAAATTAAATGGTACACTTATTTAAACGATAAATTAGCGGTACACTTATTTTCACTAAATTTAATTGTGTACTCAACGACAAGGAAGGCACTTCCAATATCTGCTGAAATTGAGGTACAGGTGAATATTAATAAGTTATTGTCGTTTGATAAATGACTTGTTTTTTGAGTGATTGACGCTCGGTTGCTCAGTCGCTGTTTGAAAATAGTTCAATATTTGAACTTAGTTCAGTATAACATGAAACCATGGTCTTTGTATAAACATTGTGTTTATTTTTTTTCATCGTATGGCTTTTATCATAGCCCCCTCTAATACATGGCCGCGGCGAGAGGTAAATGGCAACGTCGCAGTATCGTCTTACTGAGCCAACACTTCAGCATACAGTTTGCATTGTGCGTTCATGCAAATCGGTCGTATTGTCAGTTTTGACAGCGGTTTTGACGTTATTGTTTTGTAGTGTGAAATGTTATAAATAAGTGAAATGCCTGACAAGTGTGTTGTACCGGGATGTACCAACAATTACGAAAGTGCCGTGAAAAAAGGAGGGTTATGAGCAGATATTTAGATTTCCCAAAGATGAAAAACTTCATAATGAGTGAATATGGGCCATTTCTTGCTCAAATTGATTCCTCTTCAAAGAGCTTATGTTTGTATTAAACATTTTTATGAGACGAATTTAGTCTGGAGTGAAAAATTTAAAAACAGTGATGGTGAATGGTGCGAATTTAAAAGAGATAAACCTCTTTGCGCCGTCCCAAAATTGTTTCCCCAATTTGCCAGCATATCTTAGTAATAACTGTCCAGCCCGAAACGATCAGATCTGAAGAAAGAAGACTTAATTATGAAAGAAAACTGATGAAGGAAGAAGAGGAAAGATTGAAACGACTAGAAGAAGAGGATAAGATCTGTGACTATACTTCTTTTTCAGAAGTTCTATCAGCTAAAATTAAAAGTACTGGTATTAAGTTTTCCTCATTCAAAACTGAAACCAGCTGCATTGTTTATTCATTAGATCCAAGTAATATTCCTATAGTTAGTTTCAGCATTAGAATATTAATAATGATTAAATTTAAGTGTGGAGACCCATATTAATGGAGGATTAATTCCAAACAAAACTCTTGTGCATATAAGGAAAATAATTCATTGATACTTTGTGATTTTTTAATTAAGCCACTGGAGTCAGTTATTTCATTTAATTAATTTCTGTAGAGATTATAGAAAATCAAGCAAATACAAAGACAGTCTTCCTGGCATCATTCTTGAAAACATTGAGTTGTTGATAAACAATTTGGAAGAAGGTAATAATGAACCTGTACCGGTAGCAACCACCAAAACAGTGAAACATTTACGTGACCAAATCAGTCTTCTTTTTCTAAAAAAGCCAAAATACAATAATGACAGTTTTGACAGCTTTTTTATTTATATACATGCAATCAGTTAAATGCTATAATGCTATAAGACTAAATGGCATATTACTTATACCTCATTCTAGATACTTGCAAAAACTATGTGCTTCATTTCATATTTCACCAAAATTTATTGTTATTTAATAACAATAATGAGAATAGTAATTTTTTGAAAGACATTGTGAAAGATCTCGAAGGTGATAAAAAAAGCTCTTCAAATTGATCAGATTCATGTAAAGGAAACTCTTGATTACAAAACTGGCTGTATTTTTGGTGTTGCTAATAATGATATTTCTCAACCTGCCAAAACTATACTTACATTCGTTATCAGTTCATGTTTTGGAAACTTTAAAGAATGTATTATGTATTTTTCTTCCCGTCACGGTATTGTTTGCTCCGATCAGATTGATAGGCAATAATTAGAATAACAAAACCAAGAACTCTACGACAGAGTTATCTGGTTGAGTCTATCGGTCGGACGGTGAGCAGTGGGGATTGCGACGTTGTCACATTGAAGGCCGCGGCCATGTATTAGAGGAGGCTATGCTTTTATTGGTGGGGAGACCCTTACGGGTAGGTTCCAGCTCGCCTCATTGCACAATTTTTTGTGTCTTTTTTTGTGTCAGTCACCCATTGTGTTTATTAAAGTAAAGTTTGACAATTTCAAAAAAGTTTATTTTCTATTATGGAAAGATTCCACAACATCAATAATTGTTCTACAAATTTTATCAAATTAAATTTCATGAAATTCAATTCAGTACAACAACTTTGAATTCAACAGCTGATTAGGTACGGTAGACGCATACTAGACATCAATATCAAGGTTTGCAGCGTTATAACAGTTCATGTCTAGTGTACCTTACTTGATCAGCTATTAATTCAAGGTATTTATCAAGTGATTTTCCTGAAATACGAGTATCAGTATTGTTTTTCGATGACCCTGTATGTATTATTTTTTATGTGGTACCAAAATGTGATTTACTATACCATTAATAACAATAACTATATCTGAATAAAAAATTAATATTATGGTATATCTTAAATGGAATTTATTGTTATAAATTATCAATAAAATTCCTATGAATAAGTCTGAAAAATATCAGAGTGGATGCCAGACGACTAGAAACGTGTGACCGTGAATATCTGAGCTATGAACCAGTTCCAAACATTTGTACAGAGTGAAAGATTTCAATTCACTATCCTTCTTCCCCACAACTTTTCTTTTTTTGGATTAGCCTTCTTTTCTAGTGTTTTATTAAATTTTCTAGTTATTGTTAAAATAGTGTTCGTATGTAGCCTAATGTTGTGTGTGAAATAAATTGAAATTGAAAAAAAAATGGAAAGAGAGCGAGCGGTGCTAACTTGGCAATGTATCCGCCCTGCGGTCCGAGTCCGTTGCGGTCATCCATCACCCGTTGCGGCTGGTTGTTGACCACTTTTCCGTCGTCGGTTCCCTTCCACGTGCCCTCGTCCTCCTTGAAAGATGATGACCTGGCAAAAATCACACATCATTAATATTCACATCATTACATGATCAAACATCATTAATATGATCACACCAGCAGGACATGATGGTGAATATTGGATGTTCAGCTAAAAGTGAAAATGCAATAGAAGTTTGTTTGGCTATAGAGCTTTTCATCCTTGAAGACCTCTGAGTACAGAAACAGTACCCCCCAACTTTCCGAGGTAGCCAATCACAAGCCTGCAACAATACGCACACTTCTATAATAGTGATAAACAGATGTTTAATTTCTGATCATCTGCTCTACTTGTAAATCATCCAAGTTAACACACCGAGTCGTGATATCAGACTGTAATTTCGGTTTAATACGCATGCGTACACAGATGATTGAAAAGCACCAAACATTGACGGACATTTCAATTGGATAATGCACCAAGCTAGCCAGTTGTCTTCAAGGATGAAAAGCACTATAGAAATGATTATTGAAGCATTTGCTTGGAAGAAATCACACATTCGTTCATCAGGAGGAAAAATGGAGCAAATTTCACTCGTTTCAACATAAAATTAACATAATTTGATAAGTGATAATATAATTTTAAGATACAGCAACAATTCCAGTAATGTTTATCTTCAATTTGAAACCATCAACATAATTCTAGCTTTGAAAATAGCAACCGAAGGAGTAGATTGCGGATTGCCGGTTTTCATGCCTTTTTCAATGGTATCAAAGCCTCTTAACGTTTTCTCAAAATCAATCCTGCTAGGTTGCTACGAGAGGGATCAACTATTTTAAATCAGCTAATTGTACATACTTAGTATTGTGCTGATTCTGAATTAGCGTTGATAACGTTCAATGCAAACCGCCATTAAAGAATTTCTGAAAGCTTGATTTATTTTGTTATATAATGTTGAGTTGTTACTATAATAATTTTATTATTTAGCGTATGGCTTTTAATCGTGTGGAGACCCGAGTAGGGTTGTTCCATTTCACCAACCTAACCAATTATCCCTTGACAGGGAACATGGTGTAAGTTTATTTTCACTTAGAAAACAGACATTAGCATTTTAAAAAGTTTTTTTTTCGAAAAATATAACACTGAACACAGCACAAAACACTTATTGATGATCAAAAAATATCGAATTTTGATAAAAATCTAGAGCATGAAACTCCTAATACATCACAATTTTGTCATGACAACCAATTAACATTGTTATTAAAAGTTGGTAATAAATAAAAATGATTGTTCAATAGTTTATGTACATAAATTGAATATATTCATTCAAGGATTGTTACTTAGTACTTCTTTAGGATAATTCTTTCATTTTTAGTGTGATGGTGCCTCAGCATAATTTTCAATAAAGTTACCCAAGCACTTATCCCTTCTTGGTATTGTATCAAGGCAATTCTATCTTAAAGAAATTGATTTATATTTGATTCTACTAATATTTAGCATTTGCTCCTTCTCTGGAAATTGTGTGTTAATGAATCGCAAAAATTAAAGCTATGTACTCACTTGTTGCAAGGTAGAACACACAGACCGCAGCATTTTTCCATTCCAGTCAAGTTTTTCTCGGCTTCTTTCATGTCGGCATTGATCTGGTCCATTCCCTCCTCGATGCGATCCAGTTGTTCTAATTGAGAGGAAAATATAAAAACCGGTTAGTTTTCATCAACTTTACTTTCCAATTATTATAATTATAAAATATACTAGGAATAATAACATCTGGAATATATTCAACTAAAAATTCCATTGCATAGTTCGTGAGGTATCGGTAAGCTGTGGCTTTTAAGTAGCATACTAATTTGTCGATCTTTCATTTGGCTCTATTGAAGATGTTCAGTCGCTGTTTTGATGTTTACAACAGTTTCACCAAAGAACACACAAATATCAAAATTATTAGATTTTTCATTATTATTTGACAATCGAATTGTCTTTATAATTGAATATCATGAATACAATCAATTAAATCCAATTGAATCAAGATGATTATGCATTGTTGTTAGTATTACTATTAAAAGGCCAAGTATTGTTGTTGAATGAGTTGGTTGTTAGTACAGATCACCAAATTCTATCTACAAATCGGTATGCCATCTAATCCCTATGTCCACACGTGGTCGATTTTGTGTGCGACTCAAACATGTTACATATGCTCAAGCATTGGCCGCATGCTGTGCAGCACACAAAAATCTACCAAAGGAGGACAGAGGGAATGGTCATAGCTGAAACTACACCTCACGAACTTCATTTGCTCCAAAGCAATCTATTGGAGCTGATATTGATAATGGACACTCATTTTCCATAATTTTATTTATAAATTTTCAATTATAAAATCATCCATTGATCATTTATCTCTTGTATTCTCTTGAATAATGAATTTATCTATTCATTCTATTTATCTATCAATTTATTCATTCTACAAACATAAATTTTTGATGGAAATTGAATACATATTGATACTTTTATTACCGTACACAACTACAGTTTGGAGAAAGAACATGATTCTCCAATCTGTTATAATACCTTTAACAAACTATGAAAGCAACTGCATCATTCAAAAACATTCTTTTCAAAAAGAAATGTTTTCAAGGGGCAGGACAAAAACTCGTTTTTAACGAATTTCTTGGTAAGTTATTGAAAATGTTATATATGTTGAAATTATTCAACAGAAAACATTATTCAATCGTTTTTAATTGACTTCATGAGAGCTATTGGCATTCAAATTCCAATTTCCGTACATGAGCATTTGTTTTAGGGTTGTAGATTTGCAACAGAGTTATTCAATTGAATGAATATCAGTAGGGCATCGTACCTTTCGATTTAATTCGTCGATAGGTCCTTCGAATAATGCTAAATAATGGTGTGCAATTGAAATTGTGTAATTACATTTGAAACCATGCAATTCGAAATTGTGTTACAAATTACAATTCACTACAATTTCACTAGTATGGAAAATTAAATGATACAGCCTACATTATTGCATAACAGCTAATGGATGATGTATAATAATTTGAATAAGATACGAACTAAAATTGACAATGTAAATGAAGAAACAAATTTGAAGTAATATTAGTGAAAATTAAGTAAACTAGGAGAGTTAAATGAGAATGTGAAATTTCAAGCAAGGAATTTATGCATTCATTTGATGGTTTATTCTTTAGAATTGCAAGTTTCAAATAGATTAATATTGTGATGATTGTAATATTCATGCAATTAAAAAGCTTGTAGTGATGAAATAAGTAGCAGAACATGATTATTAAGAAAGTTAAAGTTTTGATGGTCTCGAATCACCGGATTAGAAGTAATTTTGAAAGCATATACTAATATTGTAATTAATTAATTACACACTAATTTGTGATTGAGAGTTCTTTCTGCTGGTAATCAAGCGGTTGAATAAAACAGGAATGATGTCATAATAGTATGTCAATTAAGAACTATAGATAATATGATATATAATGTGTTTTTGAATATAGTTTGTAGAATAATTTATGAATATCTACAATATATTTCAACTATTGAAAAAGTTATTGTAGCTTGTTTTTAATTATTTTCAAAGAAAGCTAGTGTAGCTCTAATCTTATTATACAAGTAGGCCTCAGGTCTCTTTCACACCAATGCTGTCCTAGCCCGGATCGAACGTGATGGCTTCTGTATATCTTCACAGGTGTATTGTCACTAAAGCGTCTGAATATCACCGTATTAGCCAAACCACTTATATCCCGTCCGATCCGGGCTCGGACCGTAACTGGTATGAAAGAACCCTAATGGATGAGAGTTGGAAATAATTTTTAAACATAAAGTGAAAATATATCATAGTTGAAATTGACATTGTTTTGAATTTATGATTGGAATATTGAAAGTTTTGTTCTGCTGGTCACAGTAGGTATTGAATCAATATGGAAGGTAAATAAATATGTATGGTTATATTTGATTTATACATTAATTTTATATTCTTGAATAGAATGAAGTATGAAAATATATTTTAAATATACTGAAAGGAATTGACCTTCTACATCACACACTACTTTGTGAAAACCGTGTTAATGTTAATAAAGTGTTTAATAATGTTTACTAGATACGCAAATTATAATAGAATCATACATATGAGGCAGTTTGTTACAAAAATTTCATCTTACAATTCATAACAAAACTGCAAATCATAAGTGATTTTTGTAGAGCATATGTCAAAACTATGTGCACATCCACATACTATTTACATGTTTAGGAATTTCTAAAGATACACTAGACATAAGACTTTGACAGCCAAGAACATCAACTAAACATCGAGTGTACGTGTTTCAAGAACTAAGAATTGGAAATAATTTAAACAGGAATTAATCAAAAAACATTTAGTTTTCAAGGACATTGTTTTCCACAATTGATAGTATATTATAAGTTGATCGTCACAGTTGATCTTATAATTGATTTTTACATTTATATTCTTGATTCATACATGCATATACAAAACAAAGAAAAGGTTGTTTGCAGTTTCACTTCCATTAAATTCAATACTGAATACACTCATCTATTGGAAATAAGTTGACATTTTGGATATAAGTGAACTTCTCTTTAGCGAGAATGTAAACAAAATTTACATATTTACGTAGTAGATTAGTTCTAATTAGAGCTTCAAATAAGGTATAGAATTTGAAAAGTACAAGGTGTATTCAACGAGCTTCAGCTAACACACAACATTAGATGTGTCAGGACAACAATAAAAATCTGGGACCAACCTGATAAAAATTTATAAGTCCTGTGAATAGGATTGCGTATCATGTAATAAATTGATAGTTTAGTGTCTAGTGTGATAGGAGGTTCCGATTTCTATCAGAATCAGTTGAATATCAACTTCATAGAAAAAATACGTCGATATTAATATTAATTGCATATTCAAAAATGTATGAGTCGACAATATACCTATCAATTTTATTTTATGTTAGTAGATTTATGTATCACTATCAGATACAAAATATCAACTTCATACAAAACAAAACGTCGATATTCTTTGCTGTACTATAATAAAGTTATGGGTAATGATGTAACATGGAGGGACCCACAGTTATGGATAAGTTTCTAACCACCTCGTGTGTTAGACTACTATTAAAATGAGCCTAAAGGAAATGTTTTGTAAGGATACAAAACCGTAAAACGGAACTTGTTCAGAGTTTGCTTTGCTTTGAACTTGTTCTGATTTGCTGAAATATAATAAAATGAGTAATGATTGAACATGGAGGGACTCACAGTTATAGATGAGTTTCGAACGACCTCGTCGTGTGGTAGGCTACTATTAATTCATTCATTGATCACAAATTAATATCAGACAGTGAATAAATAACCAATATAGCTTACGGACGTCATTCATTCATTGATACAGACACAAATCGTAATAATATAATTTGGGAGATAAACAACAGGTAAGTTACAGCCCAATAGTTTGTAAAAAATAGTTTATGGTTATAGTTTCGAAATGAATTTAGAATTCTCACCAATCAAATCATCATACCTACTATCACCATTAGAACAGCACACAGAATCTACACATCGAAAAATCTAACACAGACCAACTTCGACACTAGCGCTATAGAAAAACAAGGAATCCATCGACAACATTATGTTGGACAGAAAACATGATTGTGTGAGTAATGTTGTGTTTTTAACATGAAGATTTGGCCTTACCGCCTTGCTCATCCAACATCACAAGTGATCTCATTCCCACCTCGTGGCTCTACAAAAACACAACCAATAATGCACTAATCACAACCCACTCCACAGGTACAGCTTCCATTCCTCACACTAAACACACCTACTAGTTTCAGAGTACCCATCATTATAAATATTATACTTGATTAGGCTGAGTTGGGACTTGAGAAACATCTAGGGATACAAAAAAAGAGGGTGTTTTTAATAAAGCTATTCATACTTCCAGTGCTTACAGTACGGTATTCGAAATAATGATAAACAAAGTTCATTATTAAAAACTCATGAACAGAAATGCTTTGTTACCGACACAAAAATGGCGGAAATATTAAAAACAAAGTTCATTATTTAAAGCTTCCATAAACGTCTGGAAATGCTTCATTGTTACCGAGACAAAAATAGCAGAAATATTAAAATATTTTGTGATGGCTTTGAGTGTACTAAATTGATCAACTCTTTGTAAAATTATCTGAGAAATTTGATGAAACCAGTAAGCCTGAGAGCTTGTAACTAGTTATTGAAATACAATTCTGAAGATAGATTAATGTTCTAAAATGCACCCAAACTTGAAAAACAAGTCTTCAAACACGGTTTTTATCTGTTGAGGAAATTTTCAACGGGGAATCTAAAACGGGATTTGGATGATTCTTTATTATTTTCCATCTAGAACAGGCTAGAACTGTTGGTAAAAAATTATTCTATTCTTAGTACAGATTTTTGAAATTAGGGGCTCAATTCATGAATTTGATACAATACTTATTTTTCAAAGTATTTATTATTACAATGATTCAGGGATAACCAGAACCCCTAATTCAGAACAGGGTATGTTTTAATAGTGATAGCAAAAATCAAACATTGATGTTTTTTGCAAAAAATATTGATGTTCTATTATGTATTGGACATGGACAAGCTTTTTACAAAGATTTCAACATTTTGAGTTCGACACATCGATATTTTTAGAAAATCTGATCGATATAATTTTTGCTTGATACATCGATGTATTGATATAACGATGTTCTGAGAAAATTCGCTATCACTAGATGTTAACACAGTACAAAGTACATTCAAATAAAATAAAAAGTGACCAAATTTGTGAGAAATATTGTGACAATCTGCTGATTAAAACTTGCTACAGGCAGGAATGTAGAACTAAGCAGGTATACACAAAATAACAACCCTCTAAAATATTAACAATATAAATTTTGCAGGAATTCTCATGAATAATATGTTAATTAAGGATCAACAATAGAGTTTCAACTACATTGAAAATCTACATTAATTCTAGACTATGTTAGATTTAGTATGTTACTATTAATGTGAACCAGACCTTCTCACCCAATCTCCATTAGCTAGAATATGGACTTAAAAGTATTATTAGTACAACATACATGCTCGATAAATAGAAATTTATAATTCACTTCTTACCCCCCTGATTAGTGAGCGCCATTAGAGTTTTTGCACCAACTTCTTGGCTCTAGATGAAAAAAAACAAAAACAAAACAAACTGAAATAAAATCAAAATAATAAAACGGAAAAATAATAACGAATTTATGGAAAGAAAACAAAATAATAGTGAAAAAAGATGGAAGTGGAAAGAAAAATATGGTTTTGAGTCGAAAATAACGGTTATAAAGAAAAACAAGGAAAAATTGATGAAGTAAGAAAATATAGATTTGAGTAGATGAAATAGATTAGAGATAAGAATTATAATTTTGGAAGGGATCATGAGTATATAACCATCAGAAAACTCAGAGCACAAGAGGAAATCTCATAAAATGTAGAAAAGAGAAGGATCTAGATAGAATGTGGAAAGACATCTCACTAGAAGATGAGGAGAATATTCTTCATTCTATAAAGAAGTTTCAAAAGCAGATAATAGTTAATTGTTCATGTTCTAGAAAAGAAGCATCTATAAATTCATACATTTTGTTAGAAATTTGAAAGCTTAATTCAATTGACATACAATAACAGATAGATTTTGACTTGAGCATAATTTTTTGAGAAAACCTAGTAACGAGATTAAGAAATCATTTCTAAATAATAAATTTAAATTATGTATGATATTTAATTTTACAAGATAAGGCAATATCCATGGGTAAAAAAAGG
Source organism: Laodelphax striatellus (assembly GCA_017141395.1). Taxonomy (NCBI): domain Eukaryota; kingdom Metazoa; phylum Arthropoda; class Insecta; order Hemiptera; family Delphacidae; genus Laodelphax; species Laodelphax striatellus. The sequence goes on from CM029534.1 coordinate 10,082,840, forward strand.
AAGAACTTCTCAATATAGGCCAACTCATAATTTGCTTGGTAATGAATTAATTTTCATGGTTGGGTTGGATAAATTGGAGAACTTCATAATATATTATAACTCATGATTTTCAATAAAAATTTCATTTTCATTCTTATCACACTTGTGAATATTTCAATCAAAAATAAATTCTTGAGAATTTTTGGAGATGGAAAAAGAAAGTTATCAACAAAAATCATGATTCTAAAGTGAGTAGAATTAACAATAATCAGTTTACTATAATCATTTTCAAAATAGAAATGATATTTGATATTTAAATAGATACAAAAAAGTTTATAGATATCATGAAGGAAGAAATACACAGATATAGTACTAGGATGAAGAACTATTTAAAAATGAAGTAGATATTTATAGTGAAACAATAAGCAAACACTGCTGTCTAAAAGCAGCATACATGAAAAATGTATAGGAAGCCACATAAAACACAAAAACTAAGTAACAACAGACAATGCACTAAGATCAGCTCTTACTGCTAAAATTTCACTTCCAAACTTTGAAATAGAATAGGTTCTAGGAAAATAAAATATGAAGTAGAAAAAAGTATCATTATCTAATACTGAAACCATTGAATATAATATTCTATTGAATAGATGTGGAATATTAAAAACTGTAATACATTTTTATAAACCGTGGAAATAATTTACAAAAAAAAAATATTCTAACAAGGTATGTTATTGAAGAAAGTATATGGGAATGGTTAAAAATCGCGGAATCCTTATTTCCAAGAAATTTTTCATATTAGAGTAACGGTAGCATTAATAATCGATAATGTAAACTTTAGATGGTTTAATCAGTTGAAATTTCTGTGGATATCAATTGCACAAAACTTCTACTCATAGATACAAGTAATGACGCTACATGATATCAGCAAGATTGTTGAAAATGAGAAGGGAGTCTTGATAGAAATGGCTCAATATGAAAGAGTTGGTTCTGAAAGAAAAGATAAATGTTATGAAAATAGAGTTAAGATTGACAGTTCTATCTAATGAATTTTCAATTTATTTTTCTTAATAAATTCAGTCAAATTAGTTATAAGTGAAAGCATTCAAAGTAGAAATTTGGATATTAGGATTCAATGACGATGTTAAATTATTTTGGAATTTTCCAAGACTCATAATATTTCAAATAGTTTAGAAGTGAAACAACAAAATAATGATAACATAGAAAGAAGCATCTAGTTCTAAGAAACGTATTGTTTGAGAAAGAAAAGTTTTGATCCAAATGCAGGAGATTAAAAGTACGTTCAATTGTAGTAACTTTATACAATAAAAAGGTTTGAGATTTAATAAGAAAAATACAAACAAAAATCTATAAGTCTCCTGAAAATGGATCACAAGATGGAAACCAACAAAAAAATAATAAAGTGATATGTTTTATACATTTGAGTGAAAGATATAATAATAAATTCAAATTAATCAATATTATTGATGATCGATTATACAAAATCACATTCAATATGAGTGAAATTATAATGCTCTTCTTACCTGTTGTTTGTTTTTGCTATACTGATTTAGAGAGCAAATATTCAGAATGGGAGTCATACTGGGGCAGGAGAAGACCATTATAGAAAAGCGTCCCAAAATTTTGAATAATTTTGACTAAAGTTTCAAATGGGTGCTAACATTGAAAGTTATAGTTGCTTATAAGCAAAGATTCATTGTGAAATGGCACCAACCTTATACACTCAAATGTACAAAAAGCACCAATTAGTTTTAAATCAATTGAAAACATTTAAATAAAACAATAAACAAAGTGTGGTGTTATGGTGAAGCATAACGAAATTCTGCGCTGTCGCACGATAACACACACGCACACACAAATGATGGTTAACAGCCATGCATGGCGGAATTGTTGACATCTAAGCCAAGGACTATTTACAAGGAGTTTTCTGTTCAATGTTTATTTGTTAAAATAAACTTGTGTGTTGTATTTTTGAAGAAAAAATCATTATTTTATACATGTGAGTGATATAAATGTTGGTGAACCAATTTTCATTGCAATCAAGAAAACTTTTTCCCAAAATTTCTTACAGAACTGTTTTTAAAAACAGTAATATATATAATTTGTACGGAATTCATTGTGATTTTTGAAGAGCACTAGGAATTTTGTAGTAGTTGAGACCCCAATGTGCAGTTGTTTTCATAATTGCCTTAACACTAAAATCAAAACATATGTTATTATCATCAGTACAGTTTAGTGATCAGTTTAACAATGCTCTAACTAAGATTATTGTCATGTATATTATTTTTTTAGACATGTTCACTAAGTGTCTATAATGCGTAACATCGACTTTAATGTTACAGTGTTAAGAATCTATAAATTTCCTAGAATTACACAATAGTTGAATCGAATATTTTGTTGGTTGCCACAAAACTGTTTATGGCTAATCAAAGATTTGTCGATGAATGTTGTTTTCTGCATTGAAGAGAATATTAGAGAACACCACATCTAGAGCATTAAAAAATTATTGAATTTTCAGATTCAAAAACTATAGAGTAAGTTATTAGAAAAAGCTATGAACTGTCATAAGATATTCTATTATTTTTATTGCCAATGAAAGATTGAACACTTGAAATTCGTATTTGTCAAACTAAGCTCAGTAGCTTTTTAAGATAATTTTATTGAAAACAATTAGTTCAGAAAAATCAAAGTACAATTTTTTGATCTAAATAAATCGATTGAATAAATCGTATTTATTTTTTAAATTGTTACACTCGAATGAGATTAACAATATAACAGGCTACCGACAGTGCATCCTACTGAACTCATCAACCAATAAGAGAGTAGGTCACATGAAAAAATGACATATGATCAACAGGCTGAAAATATTTTGGTAAAGGTAAGGGTAATTTAAGAAGACAATTTAAAATAAGTGTGAATGAAATTAAGCTACTCGATCTCTCGATCCAATTATTATTGTAGGAAATGGTAAAGGGGATTTTAAAATTACTCAGAAACACATTTCGAATGAATTTCAAGCATTCAATTTCCAAAATTTGTGTTTGATAAAATTATTGAAGGTGAACAGCTAGTCTATAAATGAATAGCACAGTTAATCAGTCTGACTTTTTTAAAATTTTAGAACTCAATACGGTGTTTCTTCGACAAAAATGAAACTGAATTTTGTATTCCAGTAATGAGTTATTAAGAAATTTGATTAATTCAAGGTACGATAGAGGAGCAAGTCCAGTGCAAGTAAAAAAATATTGAAATTGACCCGCTCTCAAGGCCAGCAGCACGAAACCCAATTAAAGTTACTCTTCATGGAATGACATCACTCTACAGAGATTGAATTTAATGGAGAGAGTTCAGTTGCACAAAGAAAAATTACAAAAGAGATTAGGCTAACCGGCCTATAGATATTTAACTAGTCGCTCACTAAGAATTAAATCTTACTGCTGTTAGCTCACGTTTTGTGGCTTAGGTTTATTGCATCAAGAACACGGAACAAACATCAGATCGTGAGTGCTAAAAGTATTTTGAATTGAATAAAATCCATCCAATATAATTATTATATTGTTGATTAATGTTTAAAGGAATCACAATGAAATGATTCCAATCAATCTTTTTCTCAACTTGAGCAGCAGATAAAATTACAGTGTTGCCGAATTGTGCCCGTTGATTAAAGTGAAATAGCTAATGGTCTTTTGTGCAACACTAGTTACATTTAAGAAGGATGGGTAACCGACATTAAATGAGCGTTTGCACGTGCAATGATTCGCTTGCGACAGTACCAGCTATCACCAATAAGGTTAGTGCAGTCGCCCTACATGGTTTTTGAGTCACTCACCTCATTGGCGACAGCTGATAATGTTGCAAGTGAATCATCAATGCAATGATTCGCTTGCGACAGTATCAGCTGTCGCCAATGAGGTTAGTGGGGTCGCCCTATATGGGTTTTTGGTAACTAACCTCATTGGCAACAGCTGATAATGTTGCAAGTGAATCATCAATGCAATGATTCGCTTGCGACAGTATCAGCTGTCGCCAATGAGGTTAGTGGGGTCACCCTATATGGGTTTTTGGTATAGCAGGATCCATTTAACTTGTCATAAAACATATGATCGACGAGCATATGATCACAATACTTAACCTACAAATGCTGAATCTCGCAGATTATTGAAAAGGTCTTTTAAAGACGTTAAATGTCTTTAAGACTTTTAAGTCTTTTGATTATTGTGTCGAAGTCACTGTTTAATTATTACCAAATCAGATGATTTCTGACAAGTTAAATAGATCGCGCTATAACTAACCTCATTGGCAACAGCTGATAATGTTGCAAGTGAATCATTGCACACATATGGACGCATATTTTATTGGTTTTTGTGCAACTGGGAGTTCCTAAGGAAGTTCCTCATTCAATTGGCTTTCAAGCAACTGGCCGATAGTGTTCAGAAACGTTTGATTAGTGGATATTGTTGGCATTGTAGTTGAGCTCTAGATGCGGCGTTTCAGTGTGGTATAATGCTGTGACTCACCTCCCTGGTCGTCCAGGGCTACGAGTGTGCGAATGCCCGCTTCCTTGCTCTGTGATTAGCAGCACGAAAAACAAACATTTCTTTCATTTACAATTGCTCAACGCAGTCTGTAGTTGTTGTGTTAGAGAGAGAGAAAGAGAGAAATGTTCAAAAAGAAAAACAAAGAGGAGGCAAAGATCGAGGAAGAAGAGAAAACAAAGAAATCAAACAGACACCAGTCACAAAACAACTAGAACATTGGAAAAAACATTGGAAATTTGTTGTGGAACCTGAAGTAGAGGGAAGGGTTGATTGTGGCAACATCAATATTAAGCATAGTTTGTTATTATTTCGACAAATCATAATGTTTTGTTGCATGCAGATAATGTACACAATTATCATTTCTCAAATTTATAACAAAAATAAATAACAATCTATATAAATAATTATGATGATAATACTCAGTACATATTTGTAAAATAGTTTACCTATAGAAGTGTATATCAGATCAAATAAATACAAATATTAATCAAGTTTCTGTGATGATACAATGTATGCTTACAAAACATAAACTGTATACTTATATAGTGTGATCATGTTTAGTTTTTACCTTCTTGTTGTATACCTCCATAATACTAAATGTTGGTGAACTGTTGAAAAAGTACAATGAACTGTAGAATAAAGTACAATGACACTGAATAATTTTGTACTCTGTGTTGAGGTGCGGTGTAAGAGATCTGCTGAGTTGAAGTAGAACAAGTCATGTAAGAGAAGTAGTAGTAAGTTTCAAACAAGAGAGATAGAGAGACATGCATATTGTCATGGATAAGCAATGGTCAAGTTTAGTGCAAAGGGAGGGGGAAGGAGGGATTATGCACATTCAAAGAATACTTACTGATTTTTTATATCAAAAATATTCAAGAGGGTAAACATAGTATAGTATTAGTACAAAATATATGGATATAATTTTTTTTGAGGGTGATGCCCACATGAGCTCTAGGCTTGTGCGTGGGTAATGAGAGGGGTGATGATGAGAGATGACGACTGTTTTTAGGCAGTCGGGACCGACGGCTTTTCGTCTCCTCCGAAAGACGGGAGTGGACGTTTCTGTCAAAATCCGTTCCGGCAACTGTATTCGATTTTGGAACCTTTGGATTATCAGACAGGCGCTTATCGCCCTCGGCTACGGACCACTACAAATATTTCCATGAATTGTATCTTATAGTCAAATTATTACATTCTTTTAATACCTTATGAAAGAGGTATAAAGATTAAACATAGAATCCAAGTCAAAAGTTGTGATGCTTGCTTTTTGAATAATATTGATGATGAGTTTGAAAAGAGATTTGGCAAATCAAATTTCCTAATATTTTTAAAAAGCTAGTTTCTTCAGCTATTGAATTTCAACGGAGATCTTTGTTGAATCTCTCTATGTTATATCTCATATTTTCCTGTTTGTTTATTTATTTTTTTTGTATTTTTATTGTAAGAGTTATAATATCAAAATATTAGAATGCGAATACAGGCCAGATAATCAATAAGTATCCTTATAAAAATGGGTCAGTGCACTGGTTTATATGACGTTTTTACACAACACTCATACACACATGATTCTTATAATAAAATCTATTGAACATTCAATAATTTTTTCAGATAGTTCAAGGATCAGGAAGAGAGAGAAAGAAAGAGAGAGACAAGGATGGAGAGAGATTCAAGGAAACTGTACACAGACAATCCCAGTTCAAGGTCTAGTTAGAAGTTAGAAGAAATAAAGTAATAACATATTCAGATAACACAAACTACATAACTGGTTTCAAATTAGAACATAATACATTGAACACATAGAAAGGTTGAAACAATACCAACCAAGCGACAGAGCAAAACACATCGAAAAATTCCAACAGAAAAAATATTCAGAAAATAACATACACACATAGATAATAAAGCGCGTTTCCAAAAACAATTCTTTACTTGTTACGTAGATCATATCAGCTCACTCTCACACATACACTCACACAAACATCATGACTCCAGAAAACATGGATTTTTACGAGTGAACACACTAACACAAATGCAGGATGGTTCGCAATAATTGTATGGTTTTTCAAATTTTGTGTCACCAATCGCATCCCTCAGCCATACCAGCCAACACTGATACAAAGTTTCAAGCACATTGATTCAACAACTGAAAGCCTCTTGTTCAATGTAAGTATTCAGGAAATCTTGAAAATTCCTCAAATGATAGACTTATTTAAAAATTATGCACTGACTGGAAATGACACGTCTTGTGACGCAACTAAATAGGGATTCATTTGCATTGGTAACGTCATTATACGGTGGTTGAATTTGATTGTAATTGGCCGTTTGTGTTCTACAATTGAAATCAATATTTCTGCAAGGTAACTACCCAATATTTTGGAAAACCTAAGGCTGGGGATCCATTAAGGTAATTCATCCAGATTGTTCCATTAGTGACACACTGAAGATTAAAATCCCAAAAAATCTAATCATTCTCCCAATTGAAAAAAACCGTTCTCACAAACTATTACAATTATTGTTGTAGAAAAGCAACAGACCCAGATATTCTGTTTCTAAAGTAATATCTACACTACTTCATACTACTCTGGGGGTCGCGTCTGACTCGATGGTGGATTAAAAATGGCGAATTTTCAAAGTGTCCCGGATTTAAGCAAGCAAACCCACTTTATTTACGACAATTGCACTGGACTATCTTTTACGGTATTTGATATTTTTCTAGTGTTTGGATTCGAAGTAAGAATTGATGTATTTTTGAAATATGTTACATAACCTAGGTTTGTGCTATTTTTAAAAATTGCAAATGGACTGTTTTGGTCGTTAGCCTATTGGACCTTCCATCGAGTATCTATTGTACATTGAATAAATAGAGTTTGAATTGAACTCAAAGAGCTCACACACTCTGATGATTGAAAACGATACTTCAAAAATGGAACTATGTTAGAAAATTGAAAAAGAAATGCAGTTTTCAAAAATGAGTTGGAGATATTTTTAAATAGAAATAATTTAAATTGTAATTTACAATTGAATTCAAGAGGCTTTCAACTGGGCATGATAATTAATGCAAATGATCATTACTGGTTACCACATCGATTCATGAAATGACAGAGAAAAACAGTGAGCGGTTCTGTATCTTGAATGATACAGAGTGTATCATCATGCAACGGGGAGATTCAAGTTTAGTGCTGCGACATGCATAATCTTCAGTATTGTCGTCGATACGAGCTTAAACTAGAAATTCATCGGTTATTGTACATTATTGTGAAGTACAAAAGTTGAGATACAAATTTTTGAGAAACAGAAAATTACAATTGTTCCTATCATCTGAAAAATAAGAACATGACAAGGGGTGAGTGGGAATAGGAAGCATGGGAAATTTATGAATTGAAGGAAACTGATTATAAAGAGAAAGTATTAGCTAATGAATTTCAATATGGAATGTAAAATATAATTTAAAATATGGAATTTCGAACGACTCAACGACACATAACATTTTAGAATCTATTTTGTTTAATTGTGACACCTGACAGTATTTGCTTTCATGATTTACAATATTTTTTATTTGTACAATCTATTTTTGGTCATAATCTTGTTTGCTTCATTATTTTTTGTTCTAGTATACAAATTAAGCTGATTTGTTTAAATTTAGGAACTCTTTTGAGTACAACTGCATGATGACGATTTACCAATAACAAACCATTTATTTTTCACCAATAAAGAGTAACGAAAAGGATTGTAAATAGACATTATATTACTATTGCAATTCAACTAAGAATTTGTTGAAGAGTACAAGAATAATTTGAATTAGAACAATTTTGTATTACACTAGAACTTGTAATAGAGTCTTCAATGAAGATGGAAAACAACTTTCTTTTCAATAAAAAAACTGGATGAATCCGGAAAAAAAAAATATTTAAAGATTTTGACCAATTTCTTCAATTGCCAAAATGGATGAACAAAGCTTGAAGATTCATTGGCTAATAAATCGAATAAGGAAAGTTTTCAAAAAGGACAAATCCAATAAAATATTAGGCAAAAAGGAGAGGAAATGAGGGAAGAGAAACGCATGCACTTGTTCTGGCATTTTAAAAATTGAATAAAAGTTATAAAAAATTTCAAACATTACTATATAGCATTAAACAATTTCCATTATAAACCTAAGGGTATTTGATTTCCGTTCCCTTTCTTTTATACTCTCTATGAATTATTTTTGAAATGTCCTTCTTATCCCCGAGACTCACAAATGAAGAAAGTCGAGATATATCGCGATAATCACACTATTGCCTCCTAGGGAGTAAATACGTCGAGAGGTGTACTTATTTGAGCCATGTCATTTGTTCATAGTAATAATTCTTGGTGATATTTTCATTTCAATTGATTGTTTTAAGGAGCGTTTATACGTGCAATAATTCACTTGTAACAGTATCAGCTGTCGCCAATGAGGTTAGTGACTCAAAACCCGTATAGATGTCGCTGTTGCAAATGAATTATTGCACACATAAACTCTCCTTTATTCTAAAACTGCCATGAAAATGGAATGACCAGCTTTTTACTCTTTCAATCAGAAATATAGCAGGATTCTTTTAAATTGTCATAAAACAGCTGATTGATGTACGCTCGTTTACTAACGTTAAATCAGCTGTTTTCTGACAAGTTAAAAGAATCCTGCTATATATTTTAAAGCATATAACAGCTGATCAGCAAAAATTGCAATAATTTGTTGGAGCAATGCGTCCACGATCAAGTTTATCATCCAATAATCAACCTTGAAATAGCAGTTAATTAGTTAAGGTACCCTTACTCAAGACATCCATATGAAAGTTTTCCTTATTATCTATGGCTAGTGCAAGGGTACCTTACCTAATCTCAGCAGTTATTTCAAGTTTATTCTATAGGATGGAATTCGATTGAAATTTTTAATAATGGATACGCAGCGGAAACCATTTTGAACTATAATATTGATGACATTATTGATTGACTTGCTCCTCCACACAGAAAACTAACACCAAAATAATTATAATCCTTCTGAATGCATCACATAACCCACATTCAGTTTCCGAATCATCCAATCCTCATTGATCCAGCTGCAGTTGAAAATCAAATTCCAGTCCTCTATTTTTCTTTCACTGGAAAATTGTTTTGCATTCATTCCATGTTCACCACACTATTTTTCCGGCTAGAATTATTCTATTCGCTGTTTTTCAATGTAGAAAATCCGTGTATCGGAAAACCACAGACAATGACGTCAAAAATCAATCATTCCATTGGTTCACACCTTTTCCTTGTTCCTCTTTCCACGCATTTTCATTCTCTCTTCAGGAAACATTCTTCTCTGTCTCTGTATTCCATGGCAACTGACGTTTCATACATTATTCTTCTCTAAAGAAGCAACTTTTTAATGTTGCAGAAAGGTAGAAAGAAATGTTCTATATATTAATGTTGTAATTGTAATATACAGTACCAATAACTAATACGAATGCTTTATGTGAAATCAAATTTTCTCGTTTGAATCTCAGCTTATTTATTTCAGATTTTGGAAGATGAATTTGGGATTTTTTTTAAAAATGCCAGTAAAACAAGTACAATATTAGAGCATGAAAAGTAGAACACAAATATTACACAGAACATGTACATAACATTGGTGCACTTGAATATTGAAGTTCGGTTGTACAAAGTTTGATCAAATTTGATTACCGATCACTTGTAATAATAAAATCGGTTAATAATAGGAAATCGAGCTGTGATCACAGATTTGATGTTAATGACTGACGTGAGTGAGAAATTATTAATTTGATCGAATATCAGTGAACAGTAATTGAAGTTTGATTGGACAAATTTTGACCAACGATCACATCCAGAAATAGTTAATCGGAGATCAAACTGATCAACGTTTGCGTAACCGGCCGATAGTACGACATTACTAATGACAGGGTTCAAGCATTCACAATAGTACATAGTATAATTATGATAATATTGACAGTGAAATGAATTATAATTAATTTTTATGAATAATTAATACGAAATTGGAAACCACAGTAAAAATTACCTAACAACACAAATTTTAGCAATAAATTTATTCAACCAAGAGTAGATTTATTGCATTTCGATACAGATTCCATATAACTCCTTCGAATATTCACATCACCAAGTAAATTTAATCGAGAAAAGGCTTTCTTTAGAAGTTGACTCAAGTTTTTCTCGAGTAATCATCAAGGAAAACAAAAAGCTTTAAAAAAATTATTTCCTAGTTTGACTTGAATCAAATGAACATATTTGCGTTTATAACACTTGAAAAGCATAATTAAGTGAACCAAAAAATGGCATTTGAATAATGAAGAGGATCGGAAATCGAAAAATCAAATTCATATAAGTTTGATTGAAATTGAGTTGAATAATTGGATTTGATTGAAATTATTTGAATTTAATTCCATTTGATTTAATAGAGTAGAGTAATTCTTCCGTTGCAGAGATTTGTCGTCAGAGTTCTCTACAAATCGAGCTCTAAGAATAATGAAATTAACCTGGCTGAATTCTCAACGAATATCTGTTGAATTATTAGTCACGAATGCTCAAACTCCAATAACGACGGGCACGAGCTTCATAGAATGAGAGACTCTTTGGACGAGAGCCATACCCGAAAATCAGGTCAATCCTAGAGCTCAATAAGAAAATTTATTGTCTTTTGAAGTGCCAGAGAAGGACAAACAAGTAGCTAGCATTGAGACTTGTTTATGCTTTTGAGTCCTGCACAGGTTTCACATATACAATTGGAACTGGAAATGAATGGAAATTTACAAATTAACAACAAAATAAGTCCTTAAATTGATTAAAATAGATTAACAATGACTAACCTCTTCGCATAGTGCCAGCATACGCCGTGTACTTTCCAATGACTGAAAAAGAAGAGAAAACAAATTAGTTATAGTTGATCCAAGGTGCACTAAACTTCGACTTTAATGGATTATCAAATCGATTATCTAACATAAAATAATATTTAATTCATATTGTATTATTGAATTGATAATTCATAAAATATTCTATTTATCAAAATAATGAGGTTGTGAAAACATCAACATTCAAGACATGAAAACATCGAAAAGTTGCTCATTAAGTTATGATTAATTTACTGAAGTACAGTATATTAGTGGGGACACAAGGAAAAAGCTCTCATGCTTCACCCAATTTCAGGAGTCTATAAATCCTGTTTTTCTTTCTATTTCTTTATTATATACTTCTTGGTGGGTAATTCCATTCTAATCTCATTCATTTAAATAACTTCAAAGCAATTCACTATCATGTAATGTATTAAAGGGTTTCACTGTTTTACTAGAGCAAAAATAATAGTAGTCTACAATTAAATATTTTTGAAAAATTGTTTGATTTTGTAATATAGGAAAATGATTCTATCATTATGCTTTTAAACTGGCTTGAATTCACAGTTTACCTTTTTCCGACTTGCATATTCATTGATCGATTTTTATCATTTTTTTATTGTATGGCTTTTTATCAGTGGGGAGACCCTTACGGGTAGGTTCCACCTCGCCTAATTGCACATTTTTTTTGTGTCGATCACCCATCCAAGAGCAGTTTGTTACTTAACCACATGATAACTTAGCAACCGCTCTCACCGAGTAACCATTTTTATCATGAAAATAATTCAATAAAAAAAGTTTTAGTTGACTGTTCCCCACTAGCTTTTTCTTCAATTGATAGATAATTTTTTGTACTTTTTATTCCGAACGTAATAAGTTCAAGAGCTCAGTCTCAGGACCAGTTGCAAAGAAATAGATTACGGTTCATCTTCGATTAGCCTACTCATAACAATTAACATTGTTAATTGATGATTAAGCTTGAGTGACCTTTGTGCAACAGTGTCCTAAAAAACTGATTTCTCAAAATTCACATTTCCTAACCTCTGTTCTTACCTCGTACTCACTACTCTGATAGGAGGACGTCAGCAGTTTTTTCTCATCCATTATGAAAATGCAAACCAGTCGATTCACTTCAATAAGTGACAACTCTTTGCTCAGTGCGTACTTGGCGAGAGCATCCACTTTACATGACTTCTTCGTCTTATTTATCATAAGTAACAAGTTGAATTGATCACACCTCAGTCAAAAAAATATCAATACCTAACACCAACGAACATAATAAATAAACCGATTTTGAAACTCAATTCAACATCAATATGTTATTCAATTTACGGGAGCTTTCAATCGCTAAAACTATAGAGCGCAGTCGTACATAATTCAATATTTCTAAACTTTCAAAAACTTCATTCAATATCCGCCAGAAAAAGAAAAACTTCAATTGATCAGAATATCAAATCATTCAGTAATCAACACAACAAACATACTGTAAATCAGCAATTATTCCTCCAGTATTGGAAATTGCAAAATTGTTGTTTAATCACACTAACTAATCAATTAACTCAAACACACATCAGCTATAATTCTACTCTCAACGCCTAATTTGTGATTGGCCGAAAATGCAATTGTACAGAAAACTTAGCCAGTAAAAACGAATAGGACCATGAGAACATTCATAATTTAATAGTTAATGATTGTTCAACCTTCAACATGATGATTATCTTATTTAATTCAATGTAGTTAACTATGCCATTGGGTTTTTCATAATAAGCCCCCCAACTTACCGGCTATATACACGAAATCAAGAAAATGACCACCCACCCTCCATAAAAAAATCAATTCTGTATCCTTCCCTGAATTAGGTAATTGATCATTTTTAAAAGACCCAGTGCCTTAGCCAGATGAACCAGCTCTACATTTGTCTCAAATACAGGCGGCAAACACACATCAACAAATTCTTCCTCCAACAAACTATATCAGTCAAACTCATCAAACATTTTTCAACTCTCATACCCTGATCTTAAATTTAAAAATCACAATATTGCCTCAACATTCAGTAATAGACTCAACAAATATTTATCTACTGCGTTAAAACTGGCAAACAATAGCCTAAATTCCATCACTCAATGTATAATAAACTAATCATTACATCAAACACAGATCAACAATCATTTCTCAACTATCAAACCCCAATTCTAATTTTTAATCTACTGCGTCAAAACTGTCAAACAATAGCCTAAATTCCATCACTCAATGTAAAATAAACTAGTCAACACATCAAACACAGATCAACAATCATTTCTCAACTATCAATCCCTGATTATAATTTTTTTAAATGACAGTATTGCAATAATTCACAATTGAGCAGCACGACCGATCCTGTCGAAATGCAACCGAGTTATGGTACAGTAGTCTGTGACCAAATATGACATTCAACAAGCGACAAGACTGATAAAAGAGAAACCGGAGATGGTTGTCATAGCAACCCTTCAACGGCCGCCCTGCCATTCATGCTGGTGACGAAAATACCCACCTACCATTATTTATACACCTCAACCTGAAAACTACCCAAAATCATTTTGATTTTTCCCTTTTTTCACCGGCAACAATGAAGATAATAATTATGTTGAAGACTAGAGAGATGAGGTGGAAAAAGAAGGAGGAGAGGAAGAAGGAGAAGGAGAAGGAGAAGGAGAAGGAGAAGGAGAAGGAGAAGAAGAAGAAGAAAAAGGAGAAAGAGAAGGAGAAGAAAAAGAAAAAGATTAAAAAAGCAAGAAGAAGAGGAAAAGAAAGAGAAAATATGGATTAGAAGGAACAGGAGAAGGATGATGGGAAGGGAGATGGAGGAAACGTGCGAGGAGAAGATGGAGGAAAAGGACAAGGAGAAAATGGAGAAGGAGGAGATATAGGAGGAAGAGGATGTTGGGATGAGGAAAAGGTGGAAGAGAAGTAGTAGTGAGGAATGATGTAGGATTGAATTTTAAGAGGGAGAAATTATGTGAAAGATAATGAACAATGATCAACTATTAAAAAAGAGAGAATAAGGGACAAGACTGAGCTAAAAATGAAGGGAACGGAATTGAAAAGTAAGAATGGCGGAAGAGGGAAGGAGAATGATTGCAAAAATAAAGAAGGATAGAAAAATTGAAGAATATGGAAGAAACGGAAAATTAGTGAGAGGAAGAAGCGTGAGAGGAAACGTAGTAAATGAAAGTAAAAGAGAAAACAGAAAACCAAAGTACCAGAAAATTATTAGAAAATGCAAGGAGAGTTGAAAAATGAGGGGTTGAATCCAATCCAGAGAAGAAAAAAGGAATTTCTCCTTGGAGAAAGGAGAAGAAGGAGAAGGAGAAATAGAGATGAGTAGTAGGGAGAAAAGAGAAAGAGAACTAGAAAGAGAAATTTAGAGAAGAGAGGAGAAGAAGAGAAGTTCAACAACAGGAAAAGGAGCAAACACAGAATGATGTCAAGATATCCGAGAAACTGTTCCAATATTTGTTCAGAACAACAGGGGTCTACTGAAAGTGTTCATCTCTTGTAACAATAATTTCACAGCATTTATCAACGATTCTATTGATCAACAGATTCAACCTTCCACCACTTATTTCAACAATCCATTTATTTCTCTACATTTCAACTCTTGTCAGCATTTCTCTCTGGTTTGTGAAGTGTTTTTCTCCGTTTCGAACGCTGTAATTCGAGCGCATTTGTGTTTGAAAAGTTTTAAAATAATGAATAATTCCATTATTTTGATGTTATGCATTATTATGTATCGAATGATTCATTCAATTCAATCCTAGACTGGTGGCTAAATCTCGCCCTTTAATCTATTTTACCAACTACTACCAATCGAGTGGTTTCCGAACCATACTGTCGTATTTTTTTTATTGAGGTCCCTAGTAGGGGCAAAGTATGCAACCCGCTCAACCTTAAAACATTATCGACTGGCAGATGGATGAAATTTTAAAAATTTATCGAGGTGAAGCGGGCTGCATACTTTGCCCCCAACTTTGCCCCTACTAGGGATCTCAATCAACAAAAACATATATGACAGTGATAGTAGGCCTACAATAAACAAGTCCAGTTTTGTGGTAGTATTTTTTCGGTACTGGGACATGTTTCATATAATTTTGTAAATCCAGTGACTTATCCAGTTACATTAGACTTACGAGTGCTTGATTTGAAATCTCTGAATCTCTAAATCTATTCCCTTTAATCTATTTTACCTACTACTATTCAGATCATTGAGTTGATCTTTGAGTCGGGATGATTGCTGGGATGTTTTTAAATTTCAAATTGTTGCAGGATGTTTCATTTTTGGCTTTTTGAACGTGAAGTTCAGAATTCAGATCAATTTCCATTCAGTTTGAGTTTATGTTGAAAGGAAATACCTTCCCTAAATCCTTGATACTTCAATAAAGAGGGATACCAAAAGGTCAAAGGTTAAAGGATACCAAAAACTACCATAAATATTCCATCGTGTATTTTGAGCGATCAACCGTATCAAACATTATCCTACGAATCTAAGATATAGCAACATGTTTTTGAAACGCTCGACGATAAAAATACGGACAATAAAGCAGAAAAGCGCTCATTCACTCCAGTGTACTTAGAATCGTTCGATATTTCATTGTACATACGAAATCGCATGCATAAAAGGAGCTTAATATCAAAAGGTTTTTCGAGTCAAAATTATTGTGACAGTCTCAATACCAAAGGGAAGCCTCGCTCATTTGAGGATAACAACTCCCAATACGAGTGCGAGAAATGCACAACATGCGGAAAATAGTATAGTTAGGTTTTTGCTGCTAGATGATTTGGTCCTATACAGACATAAAACTCCAGATTTACTGAAATTTCAACCATGTGAACATTTTTTAAGGATGAAAACTATGTATTATTTGAAGGAGGGGGAAAATAAAGGGAAATATTTATTGAAAAACTGATTCACCAACAGCACACCAACCGCTATCTAACGGCTGAATCACCAAACTCCACGTATCTCTGGCTAACCTTTTCTATGACGTCATGAGTCAATAAATTAGTGGTGCTCAAGGGAGCCCAAATTCACAATACCATTACGCTGGGCGCTCACAATGAGATTATTGCATTCCGAGTCTCCGCTGAACGACGTGTAATTACATTGGCTTTGCTTAATGAGCTCAAGCTCTTGTTAATTTTTGTTATAATAAAAAATAATATGCTCTTCCAATTGTATACTGATTAGTATATTAACAACCAGTTACACGGAAGTTGATTAAATAATGAGCTTAATGATTGAATTTAAACAATGTAAAATAACGTATTGCATTGATTCGTATTGGTTCCCGTAGCACTGGTTCCGTTAAATAGAATCATTATCACGGATGTTGATTTCTATTGGATTTTCATGCAATTTGCAGCATATTTATTCCATCCTTACGGACAGGCAACACTGTAATTCGATCACCAGCTAATTTTGAAGTTGAAGAGGAAATAATTAAAACTATTTTATTGTGAAATATTTGTATAATTATTTAAGTATCTCGATATTGTAATATTGTTGGTAGATTTTATCAACTTTGAACGTTTTTTTTAAATTTTATTTTGCAGTACTGTATTTTGGTATTGTACATACAAAATAGCCTATACATTAATGGGGAACAGTGGGATTCAACTATCAGTGAGCGGCCGATTAAATCAAGTTAACGCTCGTTAACCTGATCGTCATTTCTGCTGGTAATATTGTCTTTTGCGCAATCAACTTAATTTCACCAAATCCAATCTCGGCATTCTCCAGAGATTGAACACAATTGGCTTTTATGTAACTGGCCACTAGAGGAATGCTCCTTCAGAGAATCTATTCTTTTTTTCTACATGACTACATTTCTATAATATAAATAAAAATATCGAAGATTCTAAAATTTGCTTCATGTTTGTATGCTTACCAATATTAGAAGCTGATAAGTTATTAAAGAATTAATTGAGTAAATCTCGAATGAATCTTGCTTTTTATTCAAATTTTGATATGTTTGTAAGCTAACCAATATTAGAGGCTGATAAGTTATTAAAGAATTAAGTAAATTAAACTGGAATGAACCTTGCTTTTTTCGAAAGCATATTCTCTCAGATAACCCTCTCAAACCTCTCCCTCTGGAATCTGTCAGAATCGGTCACTGCAATTCTGTGTGGAGAATTGGAATCTTCTAAATATTGCAGTAACACTTATAACAGTGTTTACAGATATCAGGTACAGTATCAGCTGATGTCAAACAAGCAGGACCGTTCAACAAATTCAGGGAATCCAGCGCAGTCTAGCGGCAGACTCTGTAACTATTTGAGCACCCAAATCCATCGATCAGAATACTGCAGTACACCAACTGGCGTCAAATTCAAAAGCGTTATCACCATTCCAAAGCGTTATCGCTAATAGGTAGGCTATATGAAAAAGTGCGGAAATATTACCGTAAATAAGGAATTTATTCATCTATACTTGAGGAAGAGAAAATAATCATAATTATTATTGTAATAAGAATATTTTGGTGATAAGTCTCGTGAATCGAGACATTATTACAATGTTCAGGAGGAAGAGAGAGAGAATGATAAAAGTACAAGGAGTAAAAATGGAGAGCCATTCGAAAAGAAAAGGATAAAGTGAAGAATTAGAAGAAAATATTATCGTGATAATCATGATTGAAGGTGTAAAAGAAAAAATTGAACACAAGAGAACAAAAAGAAAATGATGTGATAAAATGGAGGAGTAAGAAAATTATGAAGGAACAATATTGTGTCGATACGTGTAATCGACCCTAGAAAGCGATTTTCACACAATTTTTTTCAAACAACCCTCAAAAAAGATAGCCTACACATAACATGACAACTGAACTTAATTTAGGGTTTCTTGACTTCTAAAGTTTCTTAACTTTAGAAGTCATCCAAGAACAGGGCTGACACACTACACCTTTTCAAGTTTTATTTGAGAAAGTATCAATTGTAATTGAGAATGGTCATTTGTAATTGAGAAAACATAGTTGTAAATGAGAACGGTCAATTGTATTTGAGATGATATCACATGTAATTGAGAATGGTGAATTGTAAATGAGAAAGTATCATTTGAAACTGAGAAGATGTCAGTTGTAATTGAGAAATCAAGCTGACCTTTTCACGTTTTCAACCACCATTCTCAATTACATGTGATATCTTCTCAAATACAATTGACCGTTCTCCACCATTCTCAATTACAACTGATACTTTCTCAAATTGAATTGACACTTTCTCAAATACAGTTGGAAAATGTGTAGACAGCAATAGCACAGTCATAAAGTCCGGGCATGATCGCCTTTTTCCTGTTTAACAAGACTTTTAAAATTTATGAAATAGACCCCTTATGACAAAAAAAAATTCTTAGGTTTGGTTTGTTTCTTCTTGATACTTTTGTTCAATAAAGATGCAAAAAATTGCTTCCCAAGGAATACCTGTTGCTCCTCTGACATTGACTCTGATTAAAACCAAGGTCAAAGTTCCTCGACCAAAACCAACATCCAATTCATCCCTTCAATCGAGGATTTCTAATAATAAAGTCCAACTTATCCAAGTTGAGAAATCCAAGTAACAAAATCCAATTTGAATCTAAATTTTCAAATAGGCGTAGGCCTATTCATTTGAAAGATCGCAGATTTCTTCTAGAATAAGGCAGTCATTAAAACTTATTTGAAATTAGTGTTGTTCACAGAAATTCCCATACAATGAAAAGTAATTGATTCACATCTCCCGAACAACCCAGCACCAGAAAATGAGAATTCGTTAGAAGTTCAAGGCAGCTAAGAAATGAAATTCAACTAAAGCGTGCGGCTTAAGACGGCTTTGCAAAGCTTCTGTTCAACGGATTAGAACTTTTGCAAGGGAGAAATATTAGGGAAAATTCCTTATCTAAGAAACAACGTACTGCACCTCTCACGAGAAAAACCGACTGACTTGATTTACAAACAGAATAAAACTAATGATATTGAAGTAATATATTTTATACTATTACATTTTTATGTTTATTAATACTTGACAATATGATATTGATCTACAGAATATTATTTTTTATATTACTTGTTTCATTCTTCTTGCCAATATAACCTATTTATTGTGGATTATTCTGTACAGTTGAGCAATTTTGAGAGCCGGGGTCGTTTTGAACGTATCACATCTATGTTATTCTATTGAAAGTAATTTGAAGAATAATTTGATATTAGTTTGCGATCAAATTTTTCTCCAAATTAAATGAGAGCAATTCAATTGCTATCATACAATTTTCTATACTCATCTGCTTATTCAGAAAATTCTAAACTGAATGAAGAAACAGAAATAGAAAAACTTGTCCTTGAATTCCGTTAAGTATATACGAAATGCTTACCCAGGGAGCAAACAATTGTTATCATAAATATTCATAGCATTGTCCCAAATTGCTTTCAGCTGTAAGTACAGTAGCATTGTAGGAGACGGGAGTATTTTTTAGAGCGACGCCCCAACACAACTCAAGTTTTGCTTTTATCTAAATGAGACAGAATAAATGCATTGTAACTAGGACAACGTTAGCAACTCGCTATCTTCAGTTGAAGTAGTTAAACGGTCAGTTGCAAGGCCGTCAATCAAAGTTGACCAACCTGTGATCACCATTGATTGAAGATTAAGATCTGGCTATCATCAGTGCAAGTAGAATAGCGAGATGACTCATCGGGAGGAGTTTCTATCAAATGGAGAATTTTTGTTAATGACTTTTCTGGCCTGTGAAGCTGCCATCTTTTAAAGAAACCAATTTTGAAATTCTGATCTATCCAGGGAAGTCTTGTCATCGATCAAGATATTGATCATTATCTCATTATCATTATTGATTCATTATCTTATTATATTCCTTATCTTATTGTATTCTGCTGAATGATCCCATTTTAATTTCTAAATTCAATTCCAATTTTCATTCCTAGTTCATCATTGAAAGAGTATTGCGAGTATCATACAGCATTCAACTAACAATATCAATCTTCAAAACTTCAGGAGAGACAAACGATGTATCTATACTTAGGTAAAGTAAACCTGACACTAATTAATCAATCAATCCACTGGGTCTGAATAATTATCTACAGTATTTCAGATTAGATAATTCGATTTTGAAACTCTCCTATTCGACGTGCATCGTGAAAATTCGCATATGAGGGGGAAAGAGACGAAGAAGATGAAAATAGAGAGAAATCAGGAGAAGCATGAAGGAGAAGAACAAGAGAATGCAGAATGATGAAGAGTGTAGAAATGAAGACCATAAATAAAAGGCAAACCTGCTTGTGAAAAGAAGCAATACATTTCGAATCACAACGGCACGCCACACCAGCGAATACCTCATGGGAAATCATGAATGGAGATAAGAAAAATGGATAATGAGCATGTGGAGGGGATGGAGAAATCGATAAGTCCGAAAAGAAAACAGCAATAACTACAAAGGAGGTCATCCATCTCATTCCTGCGTTGTAAGCAGGTTTCAAACAACACCGCCACAAATAAATAGTCCTGGCACTGGATTGAGATTTATATTGGAATAATACGAGAGCACTATAAAATTTATGGCTCTCAAAGAATAGCACTTCCATTCAACTTGCACAATCCAAACTTTACACTCATGAATTGATGAATTTAAATTGAGAGCTACATATTAATATCATCATGGATTGTTCTGAAGACTTCAGTTTTGATATAAGGTCTAAAGTGAGTACAGTATAACCATAGACAACCATAGAAAATCAGTATAACCATAGAATATCAGTATAACCATAGTTAGTCTATGGTATAACAGAATATTCTGCAATGTGAACATCATGTTTGAGTGTGTTACTGTCAATTTAGCCTCATTTGAACTGACTTTTTATAGAAATTGAACAATGACTGAAGTTTTAGGCCTTTTATCACCATGGATTGTTCAAAAGCTTGACATTGACAGAATAGAAAGCTTGAATTGATGGAAAGTAAAATGTGCATTATCACCAACATAATTCTATTTGAGCATTCTTCAGTAATTTTAATCCATTTGAACTAAACTTTCACGATAATTACACTAATCCCTGTAGAGGTATGCTATGCTAGAGTTTCAGCAAAATTGAGTTTGAAGCTTATATTCAGCAGAGCTCAACAAACCAATGAATTCCTGATGTAAGTTACTTATTCACCAACCACAGGCGGAAAAGTCTACTCGTCTACTATGATATAAAAACTGAGAGATCGGATTTTTTATTTTCATTCTCGTTCATCCAACACGGATTTGCCCTAGTTCCGTTGCACACGAACTGTTTTTTAATTTAGCCTATTCTCTTATAGCAAGAGACTACACAATATCCAGTCTAGCTAAAATGTTTGTGTCAGCAAAGACAATTTAACTATCAAATTAGTAGTATTTATTAAGTTAAATAGTATAAGTATATAGTAGTTAAACTATTAGTACCAACTATTAATAAGTAGTTAAATTGTCTTTGGTGTCAGTCAATGACGATTACGCTATGCTACGTGGTCTATACAAATTCTAGTCTAGAGAATAAAGTCTAGCCTAATAGAGAATATTCATAGAAGCTTCTTACAAAAGCAAAGATTCTTATTGTAACTTTCGAAACTCACATAGTTTTCTGTTTTTGGCATATTATGCCAAGTACCTCAATAATCATTGTTGTTATTTAACTGGTTCAACTAAATTTCACATTCATTATAGACACTATAGAAATCCTATGAGGTTCAGTTTGTGAGGAATAGCTTGAGTTTATGGCATACCAATTCATCGAACTGTCATTAGGTCATATTGAACATTTTAAATGCCTAATATACTGCTGTTTTTTACCACAAGGTTAAGGCAATAGGGGAATTTCAATTATTCAACATTTATAGTCTTAGTAGGGGTATTCCAGACGCATAGGAGTCTGGGGTAAGATTGCATTCAAGGATATTCTGCATTTTTGAAGTGATTACGAGAATAATTGATAAATATTTTTTGGAACTCACTTCATCTGTGGCTTGATCTGCTTTCAATTGTAATTCCTGAAGTTCTGTGCGGGGCGGAGCCGGCTCGGCGGGGGGAGGAGCTGGGGCTGGCATCTTGGTTTATCTGAAAATCAGAAGAAAAAATTATTCAATTGACTCAGAAGAAAAGATGGCTTGAAAAATTAAATTATACTATAAATAATACTGTTTATTATACTGTATACCGTTGTTGAAACACAGCACAATCTATAATCTCAAGTTGATAATGATTCAACTCTTGTATAAATAGGACAAGTTCATTGGAGATGAACTGAGATTGAAGATTTTGGTTTTGGTTAATTGCGTTCAAAAGTAGTAGCTCCCATGTTTGAATGAGACTTCTAAGAACTAAGGTCAGTTTTATAGATATTGGGAGTCATGTAAAACAGGAGAACGGTGGAGATGCACAAGACATGAATTTTACAGCGTACTATATTAGGAGTCTAGAATATTTTTGCCTTTTTTCAGTATTACAGGACTTGGTTACATAGATATTACATGAATATCTTACGCTTATGGATAATAATCTGTTTGAAACGTGTTCGAAACGTGGATCGAATCGCGAAAAAAGGAAAACTGTGAAAAAATATCCAAAATATGTGATAAAAATATCAAATTATGTAACTGTAGCCTACAAACAATCGATTTTGAACCAGAAAGTTGGAGGTTTGAGTGAATTTCGTATGGATAGTCTTATTGCAGCCGCATATCCAACCTTCATCTATATCACTGCAGCCTTCAGAAGCAATACATTTTCCAAATATCCGTCAAATATACTTCACCAACTACTCAGTGAATGAAAGCCGTATTTGACAATTTTCACTTGAAAATAACTTCAGTTACAGACGCCTAAATACAACATAAACAGCTTAGATAGACATGAAATATCAAAGCTATATTTGTCAATTTTTAGTGAATCACTATAGATAGGCCTACAGACTCTAAAATACAAAATAAACAGCATAGAAGATGGAAGAATAGAAAAGGGATCATTTAAATTAGTGTTAGTTGTCTTTTTTCGTCTCATTAAACTCATTCATTTGAAAAGTCAATCACATTGAGACTGAAGTAAGTGATACAATCCGAATAACAATAATTGAGGGAGGGGATTAATGAGAAATTCATTCATTAACTAGCTGTGTTTTCCTTCTCGAAGGAAGGGAAAACATGTTTGACGAGCAGTTGTGAGGGAGTAGGAGAGAGGAGGTCGCCAAACAAAAAGCACCTTAAATCGATTTATGGATTAGCTGAGGCATGACAATGACGCTTAAAGATAAGAATCTGTGTGACAGTGGAGGAGCTTGACACGTGTTTCATTTAAATGTAGGTCGGATCACGAAAAATAAAAAATTGAAAATTATCATATGTGAAATATATATGGAGACACTTCGTTTCATGATCACTGACTAGTCGATTGATTAACACTATTTAGTGAACTTACTAAAATAACTGGATTAACTTCAAGTTTCACTCAAATTGCCTGAAATGCAAATGCAATGGAATAGGCGATTGCCTAAATGAATAGCCATTGAACAAAATGCAATCTATGAGAACATGTTGCTTCAATCAAACCGAGTTTATGCGAGTACTACAATTAAATAAATGGTTTCAATATTCAATACATGTAGCTATAACTGCAGCAATAGCTTGTAGCTGTTTCAGGTATCTGTTTGAAATCGCTGTTTTAGATCGTACGAATTGGAATTGACCAATGAAATTGTTAACTGAATTGGAATGGGACATTGTCCAATAGTATTGTTCATGAATTGCTATGAGCGTCAACTAATAGAATTGGTTTTGAATTGGAATTCCATGAATCCATCATGCATTCATGGAAAGCCCAGTACATTGTTTTTCGATGGTTGGTTGCTTTTGTTATGAACTGAGTGAATGATTACTAATATTGGCAATTGAACTTCATTGATAACATCACCGAACAAAATGTCATTTCAACATTGTTCACTTCTTCATAGAATTATTCTCTTCATTTAGCAAATGAATAAATGAAAAAATATTTATTTTCCAAAAAACTAATACTACTACAAATTAACATAATATCTACATTGATTGAAAGAGAATTGTGTTAGTGAAAGGTCGAAAATGTGTTTTATGAGTTT
Organism: Laodelphax striatellus; assembly: GCA_017141395.1. NCBI lineage: Eukaryota > Metazoa > Arthropoda > Insecta > Hemiptera > Delphacidae > Laodelphax > Laodelphax striatellus. Next base: position 10,107,374 of record CM029534.1, read on the forward strand.
ACATACATAAGTTTCTGTGTGGAAAATTGATCTACTCTGCTACGGCTAGCTATAGTGGAGTAGGTCAATTTTCCATACAGAAACTCATGTATTAAAAAACATTTTTTGATTTTTTAATAACTCATCTTTTTTAAATTCACTTTAAATTTTGACATTTTTAAAATCAAGTGACAACATTGATAAACAATTGATCTGATAACGTTGCTGAACAAGTGATCTGATAACATTGCTAAACAAATTATTGTATCATTCGGTCATTTTTTATTCCTTCTCATTTAAGACATTTTCGGCACTTTTATTAGGCATTTTAGATACCAAGTGCAGTATCTGCTCAACTATTGAGTACAGTACTTAACCTGAATGACCAGTGTATTGTTAATTTCATCATTTATACAGGTCAAACCAAACATAAACTCAAACTGAACCCATTCCAATTCACAAGCTTGTACTGTGATGGTAAAAAGGATCAATTTGTGCATCTATAGCGGGGTACACTAATACACGAAATCATTCCATTCACAAAATTGTGCTGGTAAATTCATACTGGAAATAATACTGGTGCTATTCATATAATAGTACTGGTACAGTGGTTGTTAGTATGCTCATATCAATATGCAAACTCAATGACTGACTATTGGCGTGCTTAGATATTATTAGTTTTGTTCTAAACATAGTGTCAGTTTATAAATGCGGGTGCACTTGATAAAGATACCCTGGTAGAAACTAGAAGTACAGCTTCTAGTTTTGTATTGCATGAAAGGGTTTGTTATAACTCGATCGTTACATACTGGAGTTGTATCCATGAACTGGATGACATTCAATAAGGCTATAGCTATTTATGGTTCAATGAATAAGAATGGGAAATTCACATTAGGATACAAATTTGGCCTACATTACTGCATGTTTCATTTTGTAATTTGATATACATTCAGTACAAGTAACTACAAAAAAATCAACATTATCGACAGTAAATCAACTAATCGGCTACCTACACTAACTATCAAAAAATAAGTTTTAGTCGAACAATAGGTTTTATAGGTTCATCTATCTTCAAAGATGGACTGAAGATATGTGGTTAGTCTATGCCATCATCCATCATCAATCCTCCACTCCAATCATCAATCCACGCACAAATCTAGGACTCTTGTGGGCATCTTTCCCAAAACACTATTGAAATTTTAAAGGCTCTTTTAGAATTTTTGATTATCAATCAAAATTGATCAATCACACGACCTTGAACTATAATTTGAATTCATCGTAATTGAGTTAACTCAAACCTCTCTTGTCACTTTATATGCTGTGTAGTTCTTAGGTAACTAGCTGTTAGTTGAGAAAATATAGTTTCTTTTTGATGGAGTTGATGTTGAACTGAAAGAGTTTGTTTTCCATTTAGTTGAAATGCTAGTGTCTGTTTTCTACGTGAAAACAATCTTACAAATGTTCCCAAGGGATAATTGGTTATGTTGGCGAAGTGGAACAACCCTACTCGGGTCTCCCCACTATTAAAAGCCATACGCTAAATAAATAAACCATTTAGTTGGCATCATACAGTATAAGAAATAAGGTATAAAGAGTTAATTTTTCAATAATAATTATATATACTAAGAGTATAGAATAAGAGCGTCTTCGATTCTCTTTGTACACGAGTCTTGAGAGATGATCAGAAGAAAATATCACGGTAAGAATTTCCTTGTTCACCCACACAAATCACCAAAACTTCGAATCGAAATCGTTGCTCTTGAAGTAGCTGAATTTTTAGCGATGATCTCACCAATCTTGCAACTATTACTCATTCCAACTTCGTCAGTAACAGGATGGAATGTTACAGCAAAAGTGCAATGCAAGGTCAACCGCGTCATTTTCTTCGCGTTAACCTCATGACTGCACGGTCAATTGCCGGCGAATTCACTTTTCATTGTTGTCGGGCGCCTACTTTTCTCACTAATCTTTGTTTCAGTCAACTTTGAAGGTTTTTCAAAGTTTTATAGAACACTGTGTGGTAGAACTTAGCCTATCAATCTAATTACTTTCCACATTGAGAACCACTCAGTAAAGAAAGTCGAACGAGAAAAGATTCCTGAAGAACTCCAAATTGCTTAATTTGATTTTGTGATGCTTTGTTTGCTCACAAACGACTACAGTAGGTAAACATCGAAAAAAGTTTTGGAGTGAAAATCAAGTTGAGTTGGTGTTTTTGTTTCAAAGAGCAAGAGCTAGACTTCCAAGTTAGCTGGATTGAAAGACAAAATATATCAATAATAATATTATTATTATACAGCATTGTTTCTCATAGTATTCATATTAATTTTCTACTTGAGAAAATTTATAAAGAAAATTTAGACTGGATCATCACCGCACAAATGAGTTACAACTAATTATGCATACAGTAGGGTCTCGGGCCTGTCATTCAAAAATAACAAACAGCTAGGGAAGAGGTTATCTCAAAAGACGATCAATAACTTTTTAAAGAAATAATCTATGTTTCTACTAGCTTACAAATCTGTAACTGTAATTAATATATGTTTTTGCTTCCAATAAACCAGTTTTATAACCTCTCACAGGGTTTAACGTCTTTTTTACCATAACTGAACTTAACCTTCGTATTATCTGAGTTTTCCCGTATCCAACGTCGTCGTCCCGGTCCAAATTATAGTACCTCTGATAATTCTGAGGCTACTGCATTTGATAACAGTCTGCTTCGAATATCAACAGACGATAGTATCAATGCCGCTTAAGACAAAACCAACTGAGGTGACAAGCAAAATACCAAAAAGCCTGAGTGATGAATCCATATGTTGCCAAAGTCTTGGCTGCTCAAGTCCATTCTTCCACTCGATTGATAATAGAACAGGGATCTAAGAAAGAATGAGTAGATGATAAATGTATAAAAAGTTTTCGTACACCTGACATTTCAATGATTAATGTTATTTTCTCATTATTATGAATTAACCTGAACACACAGAACTTGACTAAAAGTTTACTACAATATTCAAAAATACAAGAGTAGTATCCAATTTCAAATGAAGCGAAACCTTGAAAGTAATAAACCTTAAATATTACCTTTTGCTTTTACCTTATTACCTTATTGCTTAATAAACTATTTGCTTTGGGAAATATTTTCAATTCAACAATATTGTTGGGTGTTAGTTCATGAATCATTTGCTATACGATACCTAACCCATTTCTTAATCTTCAATACAAATACAATTGACAATAATATAAAGAACGAGAAACGAATGAGACCTAACCAAGAGAAAAAAGTGAGACAGCTACTGCATTGAGCCGTCAGAGCGGTAAAGCAACTGGCCACCCGTCGCTATTGTCATTTTGTTGACTGATTAATTGGCGGTTTTTATTTCCTTCCAACAAAAATACAGTAGTCCAACAGTGAAGCTGTAAAATACTGTCCGATAAATTTAACAGCCAACAAAGCTACACTGGGAATGTGCCGCATTTGATACTATCAAAGTTCAAATAAAAGTTTTATGTTCCTTCCTAAATTAGTTGAGCGTTATTTACTCATCCATCAGAAAGGCAGCTATGCTATTAGATTACTTTTATAGGTCATTAATGGCAATTAGTGATGATATAATAAAACATTGCTTTTTCTAGTTTAAGAGCAAATTAAAGTACGAGCTCTAGTTTAAGAGCATTTTTGAAATAAGAACGTACAATGTGATTTGCAGAATTTCTCAAAATGTATTCTTTTGCCCAAGTTTACAATCGAGTACCTTTCAAGTCAAATCTATAGTATGACTGAATCCTTCCTGGTCTTTTCATTCTTTCGTAACTTTTACCAAGTTCTCAAGCACGACGGAATCCTTTAACCTATTTTATTGATTTTATTATTTTGTTTCAGATTGGCTGTAAACGAGATGGTTTTTATCGTCTGAGGTCCGTCCGTATTATCAAACATAGTTTAAAAAGACACTTGACTCAAACTACTTTTGGCGCAAGCATTAATGACACTTGGCCAATCACAGATGATCACAGTGCTCTGTGATTGATCCGACGTTATTGACGAATGCGCAGAAAGATTAATGCCGCTCGTATAACATGAGTCGAAGGTAGTTTAAGTTAAGAGACATATAAACTGTGATTGATAATACGGGCCTTGATAATAAGCTGTCAAGCCAATAGTAAGTAACTTTAGTGCGATTCACGTCAAGAAGTCAGCATTGCTTAGATGGGAGTTTGCTATCTTTGTTCAGCAAAAGGCAATTGCTAATGTCTCTATCCTATTCGCACTGTGCATTGTTGTCGCACACAGTCCCAACAAACACGTTTGCGCAGTTTTCTATTTCTCTCTCAATGAAACTTGGCATTAATGCTCCTCATATAAACAATGCTGACTTCTTGACGTGAATCGGACTATAGAAACAAGCAGTCATATTGATTGACATAATTAACTATTTCATCACAATAGAGGAAAACATTCATTTAACTAGCTTCAACCATTGATGTAATCCATATTTCAAAGAGAACCTTCAAAGTTGCAGTTGCAGAAACAAAGTCTTTGAATAATTCATCAAATCGTGAATAATAAAATAACAAATCTATTATTTGTAGTAATAACCATTATCAAATAAATGATAAACTGGGTAACCTACTTTTTGTTTTCAACTGTCAACTTGTTTCGTTCAGGAGGCATAGCTAGAGCTAAGGCCAAAGCTCAAGCTTATATGTTTCACGTGAACTATAAACATTGAATGCATTTTGCTGAGTACCCAGTCAACTCTGAACTACTTGTTTAGTCAAATACTAGTGAATTAGTAAATTAATTCCAATTGCATGTGAAAAAACCACTATAAATTGAAATGGAAATAAAACGAAAGATTAAATGTAGGCATTGAAGTTAAGCTTCCCTAATTGCAAATCACAAAACTCATAACGGAATCAAATGCTATAGAATTCAATAATGCTATCATATTAATAACATGGAGAGCGAAGTGAATCAACTAATAAACTCTGAATAAGCCCGTCATTGGTCATTTGTCAAACATTCATACGAGTTGATCCGGATTATTAAAGGTTCAATCTTCTGGAAATGAAAATAATTTTGTAATGACAAACGATATTTAGTCGTTCTTCATCAGATAACAGTTTAAACATAAATCTGCAACTGAGTTTATTGAATACAACTTTCAATATCCGATAATTAATTATAACTGGTTCAATTACTGATATCTTTACTGCTTTTTCTAGGGTCCTTGTTTCAGCTTGTGAAATACTTTGGATGTATGAGGATCATGTTTTCTAAGAACACTCTTCCTTGTCAATTCCTTCACAGGTATCATCACTTTTATATAATACATCATGGGTATAGAAAAACGATCTCATTATTATGTATTTCAAGGAACGTAACACAAGTAATCCTCTCTAGGTGGGGTGGGTGTGAATGTAATCCTCTTTCAGTGTAGTGGTCTACAAACTCCTCGTACTCATTTCAGAGAATTACACTTCAGAGAGTCATTGAAATAGCTCACAGTGGCCAACCGCGAATATCGTATGCCAGAGTGATATTCAGAGTGGATTACTTTCATGGTACACTTATTTATATTCTTCACAAGCTGTCCCGGCGAACTTCGTATCGCACTCTTCCTCCCCCCAAATGCCACCCCTCAAAAAATGTCATCCCCCAAATGACCCCCGTTCATTCCCCCCCCCAAATGTCACCCCCACATATCCCTCTTCATGACAACCCCCTCTTTCCCATCAAATGTCACTCCCCTCTTCCCACCAATTTTTTTTTTTTAATTTCATCTATTTTGTAATTTTTTTTCATTTATTTATTTTTTTTTAATTTCTTCTATTTTGTTTTTTTTTCATTTATTTATTTCATTTTAATTAAAAAAAATTAATTTACTTTTTATTTTTTTTCTGTTCTTCAATTTTATTATTATTTGAAACAATAAAACATGTATGATACGAACGATAATCTCATTCTTAATTTATGATTCTAGCGTAAAAAATAATTAGAAGTAGAAAACCTAGTACAAAAAGAAAATGGTCAGGAGCGGAATTGAACTGTAAGGACCTCTTGTTTTTCAAAGCAGACGCTCTTCCACTGCGCTACGGAAGCTATAGGAACTGCTAGCAGATTTTCCGATCTCAAATACACGATCATCTTCCCTGTAGCTGCTTGGCCGTCATTGCAAGTTTGATAAGTCTGTGAAACATGTTTGATAGGTTAGGTCATTAATTTACTAATTATTTATTAATTACAAAGGGATTTTCTCTTATATTTTAATACATATATTATGTTAACCAGTGCTGTGTAAAATGCAAACGAATCCAAAATCATCTAAATCGGTTCAGCTGTTCTCGAGTTATAAGCAGAGCGTACACAGACATCAACTCTCTTTTATTAGAATATAGATTTATGTAGTAAGTGTTGAAAAATAGCTATATACTTATACCGTTACATATACGTAACTGTATTTTCATGTATTCATTCGCAAATATTGGATCCCAGTGGTATCGCAAACCTCACAACTCACAATCATGTTACAGAATAAAGTTGTTTTCTTTTTGATGAAGTGGAAAACCAAACCAAATCAAAAGCACGAAATTTTTCTAAGACAGAATTGTTTTTTATAATCAATCATTAATGTCAACCATATATTTATTTCAATTATATCCGTTCCATATATTTACTTCAATTATATCTAGTTCCATTCATTTGCTGGAATTATACCAACATAATTTTGTTGAGTGACATTTATGTATCATGAATTCATCATGTCAACCTCTTCTTTTCCCTTTGTGCTATATTCTCTTCATGTCAACTTCCGCAATGTTAGCACTTCTAATGTAAGCCACCCCATGAGTTGACAAGTATTTTCTATGCTGCCCAAATTAAGCAATGATTCACTTGGGAAGTCCAGTGTCATAAGGAGGAAATTTATTGAACCACAAATTAATAAAACCACTTATTATGTAGCCTTTCCAAGTGCACATATCTAAAACATCATGCTATTTTATATGTTCACAAAACCAACATAAACTGCAGCGAAGCTCGGTTCTCGTATGAGTTACCAAAGCAATGTGAATTTTTTTCTTGAAAAGAATCACTAAAAGAGAGCTGTATTATTGTCCTGTTTATCAATTCTAATATTGCGTGGTATTTTTCATGTTAATTACCAAACCCATGTGCTGTATTCCCTGCATATATCATGCGTGAATATCTAAAATGTGAAACATTTCCAACAAGTTGATCACTAAACCAGTGTGTAGTATTTTACGTGAATCAGAAAACAACGAGCCCTATTTTTCATGTGGATTAGTGGAAGAATGTGTATTGTAGTATTTTTCGTGTGGATCACTAAACCGTTGTGCAGTATTCTTCGCGTTCATCACTGAAACAATGTGTGGTATTTCCAATGTTGATCACCAAACAATGAGCCGAATTTTTTCTTGTGAAATGGGAAGAATGGTACTGTAGTGTTTTTCGTGTGGATCACTAAACCGATGTGCAGCATTCCTCGCCACTTGAACAGAGTGCAGTATTCCCCACATTAATCACTAAAATTGTCTTTATAGAATCAGACAATTGATCTTATGAATAAAACCAATTGATGAATTTCTCATCTGAACCACTAAAACAATGTCGTGTTTCTCGTGTGAGTCGTTGGGATCAATATGTATTTCATGTGAATTACGAAATAATGTGCAGAATCACGCAAGGGTACCACCCAAACAATGCGTGCAACAACATACAACGGTGCTGACCTTGTGGACGGGTTTTGAAGGTGGAGAAAAGACACCAGCTAGCACAGGTAAGTGAGAGAAGAGAGTTCTGAGAAGGAGAGTGTCCACTCTAATAGTCCATGCAGAGGGAGAGGTGTCAGTCCACCTGGCTAGCTCTGCCTTAGCTGTGTGTGGAGACGGCAACTAGAGCACTCTAGGAGACCGTCAACGTTTCTACAAAGACTGAATCGGGGTTCACAATCAGCCAGCTGCCCCTCGCCGCCGCCTCCCCACCACTGCCTTCTGTATCGATCTGCCGCCCCCAACCCTAGGGGCATATTCAACCACCCCCACATACCTCCACCCTCCTGGGTCAGTACTGTCTTAGATACAACTTTACCTTTCAGACGGTTTACCTACTAGTCAGCGATGGGGGGTTTAAAGTTATTGAGGGGCGGAGGTAATAGGAAATGACGAGGAGGGTGTTAACGCCTGATATCTACATGCCACTTCAAACCGTGTAACCACCGCTCCTTTATAACTGCTTCTTGTGAGTTTGTAAAGACAACAAACTGTTTCTGAACAGGTGATTTTTGGTTAGTTGATTTTGAAGTGGTGTTGGATAACGATTGAGGTACAGTTTGTGAGGCAAAGCTTTGAGCTTTAGCTGTTGAGAACATACCAATTTGTAGAGCTACTTTCACTACCTCATAGATACTATAGTTTGAAGTTATGACACAAAATATTATTCCTATTAACTCCTAATACTATTTTAAATCCCAATTATTAAATTTTAATTTATCTTCTTCACATCAACTTCTTTTCATTCTTCATGTGCTAAGCACTTCTCCTCATGTTAACTTCCACAATAATGTTAGTACCCTAATGTACACCAGCTTATAAATTGTCGGGTTACTCCACCAATCATGTGTCCAGCCTATGTCCAATTTCTGTTCCACGGTTCAGCCGTCAACATCTATGCAATGGATTTTATTTGATTTGAGAATCACTTTGGGAGACCAGTCTCACAAGGTGTTGAATTACCCATAATTAAAACAACAAATAAATAACCAACTATTATGTAGTATTTCTTCATGTTCAAGATATGAGATATGTCAGGGGCACACAAGCACATGTGTACTCCCATTGTAAGGGTGATCACTTTGAGTTGTAAGGTTTTTCCGCTGAATGTCACTCATTCATGAGAAAACAAAATCGCTCAACGGTAGTTCACAGAACCCAAGTAAAGCTGCCGGTCCACTCATTTCTCATCATCCTTTTCCCATTACCTATCGCACAAGCTAAGAGCTTATGTGGGTACCACCTCAGCAAAAAACGTAGGTAGTTTGTTCTTGACCTTATAAGTCAGCTTATCAACCAAGATTTTTATTGGATTGGATTTGATAGAATAGAATAGAATTTTATTGAGCATCAAAAACATAAATGGATTGAATACGATGAAAATGTTCATTGTGTACAAATCTTTATTAATAAAAGAATTGGTGTCTGTACGCTCGTTTATAACTCGAGAACGGCTGAACTGATTTAGATGATTTTGGATTCGTTTGAATTTTTACAGCACTGGTTAACATAATATGTATTAAAATATAAGAAAACTTTATAATTAATAAATAATTAGTAAACATCAATGACCTAACCTATCAAACATTTACAGACGGATGTTTTGAAATTGCCGGCCAAGCGGCTACCGGCTACCGAAAGATGATCGTGATTCAAGATCAGAAAACACAGCACTATCATTCAATGCCTCGGTAGCTCAGTGGAAAAACTCTGCGTCTGATGTTAGAGGTCGCGGATCGAATCCTGCCACGGTCAAATTTTTTTTGCTCTAGGTTTTCTACTCTAATTATTTTTTACGCTAGAATCATCAATAATAAAATGAGTCAGCGTTCGTATCATGCATGTTTTATTGTTTCTAATAATAAAATTGAAAAAAATATATAAAATAAATTAAAACAAAAAAATTATTGATTATATAAAATAAAAAATACATTGATTATATTAAATCTCTTTTTACTTCGTGACATTTTTTGTGGGGGAGGGGTGACATGAAGGGGGGACATTTAGGGGAAAGAAAGGGGTGAAATGAAGGGGGATTTTTGGGGGTTGACATTTTGGGGGGAATAAAGGGGGGCATTTGGGGGATGACATTTTTTAGGGGGTGTCATGAAGAGGGGGACATTTGTAGGGAGAAGATGGGGGACATTTGTGGGGGGGGGGAAGAGGGTGATACGAAGTTCGCCGGGACACCTAGTCTATATTAATAAAAGAGAGTTGGTGTCTGTACGCTCGCTTATAACTCGAGAACGGCTGAACCGATTTAGATGATTTTGGATTCGTTTGAATTTTTAAAGCACTGGTTAACATAATATGTATTAAAATATAAGAAAATCTCTTCATGTTAACTTCCACAATAATGTTAGTACCCCCAATGTACACCAGCTTATAAATTGTCAAGTTACTCCACCTAACCTATGTGTCCAGCCTATGTGTCCACCTAACCTATTTGTCCAGCCGTCAACACTATGCAATGGATTTTATTTGATTTATGAATCACTTGGGGAGACCAGTCTCACAAGGTTTGGAATTACCCATAAATTAAACAACAAATAAATAACCAACTATTATGTAGTATTTTCATGTTCAAGATATGAGATACGTGTCGGGGTACACAAGACATGTGTACTCCCATTGTAAGGGTGATCACTTTGAGTTGTAAGGCTTTTTCCGCTGAATGTCATTCATTCATGAGAAACAAAATCGCTCAACCGTGGTTCAGAACCCACCTAAAGCTGCAGGTCCACTCATTTCTCATCATCATCCTTCCCATTACCCACGCACAAGCTAAGAGCTTATGTGGGCATCACCTCAGCGAGAAAAGTAGGTGCTGGTTCTTGACCTTATAAGTCAGCTTATCAATTCAAGATTTTTATTGGATTGGATTTGATAGAATAGAATAGAATTTTATTGAGCATCAAAAAAACATAAATGGATGGAATATGATGAAAATGTTCATTGTGTACAAATGACTATAAATCAAGTGGAAGAAAACGAGTTTTTCATCAATTACTCCTTTAGTACATAACTAAACAACAACTAATTCATCTAATCGTAACCTTTACTCAACATCATCAATCTTGACCTCAAATTCAGACCCCAATCTCAATCTCACATCGCTCCACATACCAGCAACAATGGAAGTGTCACGACATTTGAATGGCGACAGCAGTTGGGGGGATCGTAAGCACTCCTTAATTATCCCCCTCTGGATCACATCTAGCCCCCCTCCCACCATCAACCCCTCAAATGATCAACGCTCTCTCGACAGGAACAAGCCCTTCAATAATCAAAGACAATTAGAACTAGGTTAGGATAATGACACTGCATGGACATCGATTATCTTGTGGGAGATATCATGGAAGGATTGACATGATTAGCAATGTGGATAACAACCTAGATAGGAATTGGATTGAACATCAGACTGAAATCAAGTATACTACGTTTTGAAAGATAGTAATTTTGTTATGAGATGTTTTTCCATGTATAATGAATTTCATTCATTAATATGGATACGTTGTCCTGTATGAACTGAGTCAGTAGAATATAGAAATATTTGATGCTAGGTTATTTGAAAACTATTCGATTTCTATGGAAGCTTAAAAAGAGAATTTTCGAAAACAATACTTATTCTATAGTGACAAAAAATATTCATATTGTATACTTACATGCAACCACTAACTTTCAAGATGGAAGAAATACGTCTGTAAAAGAAAAAAGGACTGATTAACATTAGTCACCAATAATACGTTTGAATGGCAAGCACCTTAACTAAAGAAACAATAAGTATAACACCCAACTGACACTGATTACAGAGTTCAATATAACTACAATTTCAAATGAATGAAAAATACATCAATAAGCAATGTAAGAAAAATATTAAAAATATCTCAATCCATTATAAAATATCTAAAATATAAATATAAATAACGAATCTATAATATAGTAATGAATCTAATATAAATAACGTATAAATATATCTAACGTATCTATAATATAAATATCCGAAGCCCCATCTACCAAAATACTAATTTGAAAAATATTCTATACTGTATTTTCTCAAAATAACTCGAAAACGGACATTGTAGCTTGGATGACAGAATAAGAATCCCCGTTTCTATAAATATCTGCAAACGACAATTTATTCAGTTGTAGAAGTGAGTTGAACCCTTGATCTTTGACACAATAATTGAAAAGGTCAGATGGACAAATTACTCTTGACCGCCAATCGGCATTCCCTCATCCCCCATCCTTCCATCCTTCCATCCTTCAACACACTCTTTCTCACTGCTGTCTGATTTCTTTTAATCTCTCTTCCCACTTACATGCTCTTTCTTCTTCTTGTCATCTTTGGTTTGCTGCTACTGACACAGTAATTTATCGGTCTACTCTTTCCAGCGTCATGCCGTGACGTCACTCAATGGAATCAAGCCACTTGGATCATCATCAGCTTCACAACAAGGGTGGCGAGGATAAAAATGATAGCGGCCATTATCGCACTTCTTACATCAATCTAGTTCGCTGTTGCGCTACAGCCTCAAGTGGGCTCTGGCCTAAGCGCCTAACAGCTGGTTAAGAGTTTTTTTATTGATTAAAAATTGTTTATGCAAACAAATGACTGTACCTCAATGCGAAAGAACACTTCAGTTCACTCATAAAACTGGTTCATTTTGCTAAAGCACTTTGAATGAAAAAGAATTATTGTCATTACAATTTTGTAAAATGTTTAAAAGTGTCCACCAAAATTAACATGGCTGCATCAAAGTTGATGTATTCTAAGACCGTGGCTAGACTGAATGGGAGTAAATGGACGTATGTGCTCGAAGCTGACGTCGGAATGAAACAAACGTTGACAAAATTATATGATTTAAAGAGATGGACCTTGCACGTCCAAACACTGCATGCATTCGTGCATGCATAAATGCATCGTCTATTCGCACCCTTACACATTGTAAAAAGATTGTATTTTCATTGTCAGTCCAGGTGTTCTAGCAAAATGAACTAATTATATGTAGTTCAATATCTCTTTCGTTGATACTCAGTATTCAATTTATTCATTTTTGGATGTTAAAATTTCATCTTATTCAAGTCAAGAATGGAAACTTGAAGGCTACAAAGTTATTGAAATTACTCAACCACTTTCTGCTATAACTACCTGCTACCACTTTTTTGTGCATGAGAATTTCATGCGACTTGTGATTCTCAAAGTTATTCTCATTATTGTAAATCGTATATCACGTGAGTCTTACTACCAGCCAAGAAAAAAAATATTTATATTTGTGTTGAAATAATGAACGGCTTTGAAGAAACCAAGTAGGAAGAAACCAATGGAACTATAGAATTTTAGCAAGAAATTTTTAAACTTTCGAAAAATTGAATGTCTAGCATACTCATATACATGTTAATTATTAACCAGCATCAGTTCGATAATTCATACTGTATCCCCAATTGATAGGCGTAGTAACTGTTTCAAATCATCACATAGCTCAAAAAACTCAATCAAGTCAATGGAGCATCCTGAGTCTTAACTGGAGCTCAATTTGTTAAAAGCAAATCTTTGCAGACGGCTTTTAAATTGGACACAATTCTAACCTCAATCAGAGGTCATCTGAAGCGAACAGAGTCGCTTTTAGCTACTAAATTGAGTCAATTCACTTCTGATGGAGTTAGTAGAAGCTGTGCTGGAAGCAGCCAATTAACTAATGACAGATGACAAGATAGAGTTGCTCTATATCTTCACTCTCAACTGAATTGTGTTTATATCTATACACATGCACTACTATTAAGAGCCGTTATATCTATGTATAAGACTACTATTTAAAGCCAAGTGTCTACTGTACATAACAGTTACATATCTATGTATATACACTACAACATCTCATCATTTCAAATCACATCCAAAATCTAGTCTGGCTCATTCAATTAACGCGTTAACTCTATTCAGTGCAGTCGTGATATGAATGTCGTAATAGTGTTTTTTATTAAGTCGGCTTGGCGAGTCATTTGTTTCAATGTACGATACTTTTCTATTACAGTGATATTCCTAGAAAAGAGTATTTAAACAGTGCAGTTTTGTTTCTTCACATAAATTATGTATAAAGGGTTGTTACTTGTTGAATTTCTGCAATACAAATCGTCACAATTGATGTGAAAACACATCGTTATGGAATATATGAGAAGACTCACTGTTTTAGAAGGGTCTTGAATTACCGGGAAGTGATTTTGAACTCTAAATTCAATTTAGCGGTGTCGATTTCAAGTAAAGTGGTCACCCTTTCAACGGCAGTAAATGCTGTATACAAGAGTATAAATGTTGTAGCTTGTAAATAAATACTGTATGGTGTAGATTACGTGAAAAAATTGGACTATTTATGTAACTAAATTTAGGAATTGAAGAAGTAATAGCGACCGCCTGTTTCCCTTCCTACTTTTATTTATTTAATTGATATAATATATATAAAGATGAATAGTAAAGAGTTTTAATACTGTAGAGCATAATAACATATGTGAGTTACAGTTTCCTTCATAGCAAGCAAATCAGGCCTACCACCCCCACTCACAGTACAACCACGACTACAAATCTCCAGCTCTCTAATGACCACTTAAATAACTCATAACTGCCTTTCAGACTCGACCTCGTGTTGCAGTGCAACTCATCTCGGCGGCGTGAGAGCTAAGCATCGTCTACATAATAATCGTCTAAATAATAAATGGGGGTGAAAGCACAGTGTGTGCCTCCTTACACTACAAGCGTGCACAGTGTAAACTCAACTCATGCAGTAGCTACATATGTCTGTGCCCTTCTGAGAGTACCAGCGCACCTGAGGATCGATTCTGGGACTGCTTTTGGGGGGTGGCTTCTGGGGTGGGGGTGAGGTTACGTCTGGGGAACAGGGGGGCCTGACCGAGGCTAGCCAAAGGTTGCCCGGGTGTGGTGTACTGTACTAGAGTGTAGGCAGGGTGTATCCCTTTTTTCAAGTACTGCACCTATTCTACTGCTGTGCATGCTTTTGCTTCTTTAGAATCCTTCATTTCATCCTTGTTCTCGTCACATTAGTCTCCTCTTTCTCAATTATTATTTCACCTGCTCCTTCTCATCTCGTCTTTGTCCTTTAGCATCTCGTTTTGCGCCTGATCTACATTTGACAACCCTTTCAAAATCATCTTCTCCCACAAAATCATCCCACAATTATCCCACTCTGACTCTTCCTAAATCAATCAATTTTACAATTGATTCTTCCTCTCAGTAAAGATTTTTTCTATGTTCTACCATCTTTCTAATATTCTGTCTAAACATGTTTTTTTTGAGAGGATACCTAAGCAATAATTCCATTATTGTATTGTATCAACATTTTGTAATATTTGTTTGGGAAACTGTATGTCAACAAATGGAATTGAAAATAAAAAACGTTTCTTCATCATATTCTCCCTTTCTTTGTATATATTTGTACCCATTCCTTCTTTGGGTCCTATTCCAATTCCTCTCATCTTTTGTCCCACAATCTCATTTTCTCTATCGCCATTCATTTCCCCATTTCTTAATCTCGTCATTTCTTGTTCCTTTTCCAATATTGTAGCTCCTTCAATAAATGATTTTTTTCTTTCTTCCTCTTCATTTCGTACTTCCTAAACTAACAACCTACTCAATCTTCCTTCCTTCCCAAATCTTTTCCTCTCTCACTCAGTTTTTCTAATCCATTTTCCCAACAATGCACTATGCCCTTCCATCACATACTCTTCAAACTTTATTCTTTTTTCAACTCTCTTCCTTCGCTCTATTCTTTCTCCTTTTCAATCTTTCTCCAATCAGTCCTTTTCTACCCAGCTTTTCATCCATTTCCTTCAAATCCAACCCACCATCCATTTTCCTTTCTTCTGAACGTCCTCCACCTCTCCAACTCCTCAATCTTCCTTTCTCAAACTTTTCCTTAACAAAGTCACCTCTATCTCCTCTTCCTCTCACTCTCTCCCCTCTTACCTCCATCCCCTTTACACCCTTCTCTGCCACAATCACCTCAAACCCCATAGATGAAAGAATTTTTCATCCAAAAGTCCTCTCCAATCTCTCTCGCTCCTTCAAGCTTCCATCACAACCTTCTCTACCCCAACCTAAATATTCGAGTTATGACTATAGCACAATGGAAGTTGAGATGCAGTTGACCCTCCACTAGTCATTAGTCTCTCTTTAACCTTTTTGTAACTTCTTTCATAAAATCTCACTCGTCTTTTCCATTACCTCTTATCCCTTCTTCTTTTCCTTCTCTCTCCTCATTATATTATAAGTTTTCTTCCTTCTCTCTTCCAATCATTATATCTCTCTTTTTCTCTTCATTGAAACTTTCACTTTTCCTTCTCTCTTCTTCTATCCATCATATCTCTCTTCTTCTCTTCATTGAAACATTCCCCTTTCTTCTCTTCATTGAAACATTCTCCTTTCTTCTCATCATTATCTTTCTCCTCTCTACCACACGCTTTCTTCAATTTCCACCAACTCTCTCCCTCTCTTCTTCAACTACTTTCTCTCTCACCTTCTCCTAACTCCCTTTCTTTCCTATTAACTCACACTCTTCCACTATCTTCTCAATGCAGTAGCGTCGTTTTTAATATTACACATCATTAAAGCGTCGTTAAACTCGACTTTTTTCTGCATTGTTGCTATGAGAGCAGAGAAAAACTGCATACTGTAAGTGAATATGATACGAACTTTTGCATACTAATTATTGGAAGTACATTGATTTGATCTGATGCGGAGTTTCCTTCAATTTGAGTGTTGATATTGATTGAATTATTTTATGTTGATGTGTACGCAATGAAAGAAACATAATTTTAATAGAAAACTTTAAAGGAGGATAATTTAAAATTTCATAAGAGGATCCGCGATCACATACAGAAGAGATGAAGAATTGAACGTAAACTATACTTGAATCAATATTGGAACTATAATGGTTAGATCAAATTGTGATTTAATGAGTAAATACTGGAATACAAAGAATAAATACTGCGAAATAATAATAATAATTTTCAGAATACCAATAATTTGCAACCAGAGGTGTTTATTTACAAATACAGATATAGTCCTAATACAGATAAATCCAAAAAGAATCCGGACTCAAGAAATTGTTAAAGATAATAATTCTAACTCTAATTATGATACCCCACTATTAATTATATTCATATCTGGCTCATCCATATGTTAAATAAGGAGATAAACAATAATTGATTAGCCTTTGAAACATAATAAATAATCAATTCAATAACAATACTACAACATGAACTTCAAAAACAATAATTGCTGAAAATAAAAAACTTACTAATTGCACCGATCAAATGAGAAAATTTAGTTTTGTATTATGGAAAGAAACTATGTTACAAATTCACAGCAGATTATGAGGTTTAATGAGAGTTGAATGACAGTTTGAAACCCTCATTCATAATGAATTCCAGACCAACACAACGGTGGTGGTACAAGAAGATTGTTTTTGGGAGATTCTACTGGAATTGGGGTCAATGGAACATATAATACAATGAATACAGTAAAGACTACATAAGTAGTTGGTCTACTTGCCAAGTGGAAGCCCACACTGAAATAAGCCAGACTCTAAAACGTTTTGTCTCTAGCTGAGAGGAAACTCAATATTACAACAACGGGCCTCTTGGCCCGAAACAAACTAACTGGTTGAATCAGCTCTGAACAAGAAGGCTGCAATTAGTTTTGGGGAACATGTAAAGCTCATAAATGAATATTTATTTTCAAAACGATCATTCAAAGAATTTAATGAGAAAAGGTTTTGTTTGATTTATAGGATAATGACAACTAAGCCATTATATGGTGTGTATTGTTGTGGAAGGTCTCACAACAATTTCTGAGAACTGTTTGAGATATTGTTCATGAGTTTCGGACGATTTAGCTAAGTCCTAGACTAAAACAGGTGGCCACCGTAGCATCGACAAACGTTAGCCCCTCGACACTATGTGTACTAAGGGCTCTATGCTGCTGCCAACCCACTGATAACCTGTCGAGACATACGTTTGTCGAAACTCACAGCAGCAACCTGTGGGCTCAGGGAAGTTCCTCTTGGCTAAACTGGGCTTGAGCTTCATCATTAGCGAACCGCCCTATAGAGATAAAATTGTTCTTTCAGTAAAGCATAAAAAATCAACAGTTGAATTTGTTCAGGGTATTAATCAGAGACCAAGGAATTTCTATAAAAGCCTAGAATGAAACCATATCAACATCAACCATATTTGACAAGTAGAATGTTCTGTGAATGGCAAAAATTCTCAGCTCTCTTTAATGTTATACAATAAATGTCCATTTAATTTCTTGATATTGATAGCAAATTCTATTGAACCTAGGATTCAACTGTTCATTTAAATTTGAGCTTGCCATTTCCTTTAAAATTATTCAACGACCTTGAAAATTTCACCCCAGCTAATCCTTAAAGGTGAAGTACTCCATCCTTAATTAGCCGAGAGCGACCAGGGGTCCCCAACAGACATCCTAGTTAATATTTCGAAAAAATCGGAATTCCCCACAAAATTTGGTCACACTGATACCTGCAAAAAAACTACAGAAACATGTTGTATAGGGAAAACAGGAATATTTATTTTCTTTCCAGGGAAATTGAAAACAACCTGAGATCAAAAATGAAGTTGTACTCGACAAAAGGAATACTTTTCATTTTGGGACAGCAAAAAAAATGAAAGACATACTCGTTCTGAATAACTTTGTGGATTTGAATTAGAAGCGTTCTAAATTGAACGTGAAATAGGAAGAGGCCACTTTCAATTTTCCATGAAATAAAACACCCGGTGAGCATTGATAGTGAGTGCTCTGTAGCAAGGAAAGGAGGAATGTAACCATGAATAGATATCGATTTCCAGTGCAAAGTTCCCGTGTCGCGGGAGCAGGTGGGGAAGAGAGGAAGAGCAGGATAAAAAGAAAGAGAATGATGGAGAGAAAGAGTGAAAGGAAAATTGAGAGGAAGGGAATTGGTGAAAGAGGAAGAAAGAGAGAATAAACGATTAGGAGGAGAGAGAGAATGGGACTGCTGAAAACTTTCCAGGGAATCAAGAGCGGTGCTAGGAGATTGGGTGGCAGTCATCTTTTCATAGCGATTATCACCTATTATATCGCGTTTTAATTAATTAGTTAAATGATCAACCACACTAGTCTATCGGCTAATTTATTAATACATTAGGTGACTGACTAGTTCTTTCGTTGGAGTGATTGATCAGCTCACTTGAAAAGTACAAGTTACGCTACGCTTTAACAGTACATGTCAATATTTTAGGGCCGGTTCATGAGCTCAGGATTTTTGCTTCAAGTCCTATGAACTAGAACAGGTAGCTGCCATGTGGCATCGACAAACGTTTGTCTTGACAGGTTAGTGGTTTGCCTTGTATAGAAGAGCCTTGGTACATGGTGTCGGGGCTAACGTTTGTAGTCTGCTACGGTGGCCACCGTTTAGTCTGGGACTTGGCCGTCTGGGCTCATGAACTTTCAACTCTGCATTAAGCTGGCCAAATTTGACGCATCAATTCAACAAGATAATTTACCGTCTAATTTAAGAACCGAATGAAATCTATCTACACTCTACAGTCTATACACTGAACATACAGTGATATTCATTTAATTTGACACTACGCATTAGATAGAGATATATTATTTCTTTGCCAACGGACTCTACGGTCATCAGCAAAGTCAAATTACTAGAAACCATGCGGTGGACGTTTAGTATATAAATCGGTTAAAGTAAGCTGGTCATTTTACACTACTCTATTTCATTGGAGTTGATCACGTACAAACGGCTTGATTAGTGAAGAGCTAGGAAATGGGTTTAACAATATTAACGTAAAATATAAGAAAATAGAAAGAAAACCTCAAAACTTGCATTTCTAATAGGTTACAGTTCTTCATAGATCTGGTAGGTTACTGAATATGCTAGAAGGAAATTTGAAACAATTCAAGATAAGAACAACACAAAGGTACAAGTGATCAAGCAGGCAGAGAGACGACTACAAACTACACAAGTGATTAATTACAGGAGTGATGCACCAAATACTACAAATGTCTCATGCAAGACAGTCTGGACGTTCAGAAACGTTTCGATAATCAGTGAGCGTTGTTTACATCGTGTTGTGCAATGCCTCAATAAAGGATGCGCTTACCGAGAGAGCATTGGTGTGGAGATACATATTGCCAATTACAGTACACAGTCTAAAGGTACAAAGGTACCCTCACTTATATTGATAATTGTAATAAAGGGGAAGCAGTACAATGCAAAGTCAGGAGGTATATACTGTGTGCCAAAATGTGGGTGCAGTGGGAAGTGAGAGTACTTACAATATGGTATAGGGTCCTGTGGCATTTCGTCCGACATGGCAGCGAAATGTGAAGGAGTAGTTTTGGGATTAGGCAGGATACCTGGAGGAGGTAGTGTTTCGTCCGACAAGAACTCTTGACAAATAATAACAAAAACAAGAATGTCTGCATTGGCACGTAATGCATAATAGAAACGATTGGTAGTGAATGGAGATTGAAAATACGATTTATAAGATTAATAATAGAACTTCAAAAGGGTGGAAACTATAACTCAACTTGGAAATTAATAGTCTCAGCACACTATTAATTTATAATAAACTATATAGTGTAGCTCAAGTATACAAAAATAGTTGAGAACTTTAAAGGTGTGATTATGGACTAAAATGTGATTATGGGGTTGAATATTTCCCCACAAAATTATATATACAATTACAAGAAACGTATTATCAGCAGTTTTGAGTCAAAGGAAGAAACAGGAAGCCTATTTTGTATCACTATGATATGAACTAAGTGATTGTGAATTGGATTCGTGCATGTGAAAACTTTGAGGTGAATCAAAATACTTTCATGGAAAATGTCTTGTTTTTTGATAGGCTCCACTTGTGTTTTGAATCCGACATGAATCGTTGGAGAAGGAAGAGTAGGAGTTTGGAGTTATGATCAGAGAATTGGAATTCAACTTCATCAATCCAACAGCTTCAATACCGAATCTCAATCATCAACAACTGATGGGAGATATTGTTATATAATGAGGTGTAATCATTTACATTATGATAACAATTCAAAACATATTTCAGAAAACAGTGATCTGAATCATTTATTGTGTTTTCCAAGACATATTTATTTTCTATTTATTATTCAGCAATGAAAATACTTGAACAATGCTTGACCGTGTCTAAAATTCTTCCGCGAATCGCAGCCTGAATTCTGAATGATCCCCGTTAGTAGCTCTGGGAACCTCGCCTACCATCTCTTGATAAGCCAGAACCGAATGACCTCGGCCAGTTCTGAATTCGACCGGACAGATGGCTGCAGTCACTGGGTGATTTGTTGGTAGCTCACTTTTAACAGACACGCCTCCAAGCTCCGGCTCTCTCCCTGACTGGTCTCAATGCACAATGCAGCTAGTTCTGAACTCTGTCGTAAGATGGCAGCACTACTGGGTCAGCCCAGCGATACAACTTGATTATTCAAATGTTTGGGGATGTGTTCGGTAGGAGGCGTTCTCACCCAAAGTGAATATAGTGATTTTACAAATTACATCCATGCCACCATATTTAAAATGTACCATCCACACCATTGCTGATTGATTCAACTTCTGCCAATGTTTATGAATTGGCATAAATTTCTATGAGCTTCTTCTGGACACAGGCTTGTACAGGAAAACCCCACCAGCATCCAAACAACAGGCTTGGATCTCAGAATCAGTGGTCTAGAGCAGAAATAATTCACATGAATACAATAGAAACAACCAACTAGTGGTGCCATAGAATCTGAAGAAGCAGATTCTTAGAATTCCTTTATTTGACACTGATTATTTACAAACAGCACTAGCCAGCAGACAGAAGGGTTCCTGAAGTCAGGCGGCTACACTCAAAATCGGACGACACCGCTACCCGTTGGTAATACGCACAGAAGCGTGAAAACAGTCGGACGAAACACTACTAATTTCCAAGAACTTGGGTGTCGGACGAAACGCTACATATTCGTGGTATAGATCGAAGGTAAGCTGCTAAGTAGAGATATAGTGGGGATATGATTTACAGTATTGATGCAATTCTAAAGAGTAAACAGCAGTTGTAAGGATTTACGTTCGCAATACAAAATCCAGGCTAACTGCTAACTTTGAAGTATTATTAGACTATATTTATTATATCATTGTTTTACGGTACTCATTAATTATTACCGTACAGGTGCTAGTGCTAGAATGCTGTACAGGATCTAGAGTGAACAACGAGAAAAGAAGGAGAAAGTGCAGTATATGGACTTCTGTTATAATAATTATAAACTTCAATCGAAACAGCTAAACTGTTTATATCTTTATTAAGAGAAGTACTGCGGCCGAAAAAAAGTTTATTCATTCAATTAGTTTATTTAGCTTTCTTCAAATTTTGTTTGTTTTTGAATGATCAGTACTTTGCTTTGCAGAGTATAAACGAATATTATTATCATATTCTGCTGAATTTTGATAACCTGCACGAAAGTTGCACGGAAATTAAACCACCGTGAGATGACGTCTGCACCGACAGGAGCTCAATCACATGGATTGGCGAATACGATGATTTATATCTTGCTGTCATGTCTCCTACTGAAGTTATGAATGGCCTGACTTAGTTTTAACTATCTCTATTTATGCCCTGCAGAAATAAGTAATATCATTGAAATAAAAAGTATTTCATTCAACAGGAGTCTTATGGAATGAGGTTCAACACTGACGTCATCATTCTCCCATAATAGGGGGTTGAATTCAATTGATTACTTCCCAAAAATAAAGGTGGGGCTGTCCCAGCATTCAAGCGTTAAAGACGCAGCATTTCCTAACGACGCATCCATGCAAGTTGCTAAGCTTTCCGAATGCATTGCATAACGGAGCCTAGAGCGCAACAGCCAGGGAACATTGCTGATTGTCAGTTCACTGCGGGCCTGTTCTTAAAACTGGTGGAAGCGACCTGGTTAGCAGAGAATGCAGCTCAGCCCTCTGAACACAGTCGCCAGCTGACAACTGAATAACACCGGGCAGGCGGCGCGTGACAGGAAATGGGGTGAGAAGAATCGGGAGTTTTACATGGCGCTTGTGCGCGCCATGTGCGGTAAGACGTGGGTAGGAAGCTCGACGGAATGAAGCGAGGTGATGAAAGAGGAAAAGATATGCAGAGGATGACAGGACGAGGAAATGTAGACGGTGACAGAGAAGGATTAGGAAATAATGACGAGGACCACAGAGATAGTATTGATAAAATAGATTGTTGAGCAGAAATAGTACGATGAAGATATTAATGAGGATACTGATAGCTGCTGAGGAGTAATGATAGCTCAGACAGCCGACTGTGAGGATGAGCGGAGAACAAAGTTTTGAACGTGGGGAGAAAGTTGACAATGAACAGAGCGATATGGTAAACATAGAAAGCGCCAATGGAGCAGGCAAGATGGTGGTGGATGAGGAGGAGAGGAGAGATGATGAGGAGAAGAAGGAGGAGTGAGGAAGAGAGGAGAATGACGAGAAGGAAGAGTTAACAGATGAGGAGCAGGAACGGAGAGAAAGTATGGAGAAGAAGATAATGAAGAAAGGTGGGATGAATGGAAAAGGACAAAGGATGGAAAGAGGCGTTACAAATAGCCCGGTGGGGTGAAAGGGGTTGAAAGCTAAAGGAAGGCAGGAAAGATTAAAAATAATGAGAATATTGAAACGGAAAGAAAACTGGGTAAAGAGAATTGATGCAGAATGGCGACAAAAGGAGCAAAAGATGGAGCAGTTGAAGGAGCAAAGCTAAAGAAATATACAATCGACCGAATCATTTATTCAGATTCACACAGTGAAATCACAACAGGCTTTAGCTCCAAAAACTGTTCCTCTTCCAATTTATGCAAGGATTGGAAGGAGAAGAAGGAATGGGAAAAAGAGGAAGAATGATTGAGATGAAAAGAGATTAGAAGGAGGAGTAGTAAAGCAAGGATTGGGAGGAGAACGATAAGGAATTTGGTGGTTAGGAAACAGTAGAAAGGAAAGATGATGAATTTGAGAATGGAGAAGAAGAGGTGAGGAGAAAATGCAATATAAGTAGCAGAACAAGAAGAAGGAAAAGTGGAAGCGATGAAGAGGATAGGCTTGGCGCGAAAGGAGAAGGCCGAGAGATGAGAGAGACAAAGAAGATGGAGGAGTCGTAGAAAAGGAGAAATGTAGAAAACGGAGAGGAATTCAGGAAAGTACAAAAGGCGAAAAAGATGGGAGAGAAGCTAGAGAAATAAAGCAAGAAAAGCAAAGAAAGCAAGAAAGACAAGGAAAAATAGAAGAATGATTAGGCGGAAAGAGGAGAAAGAATCTAGAGAGAGAGAAAAAGGAGCAACAAAAAGAAGGATCAGAGGATGGAGCAAGAGAAGGAGGATGAGGCAAAAGGAGCAATGAGAAGGAAGCAAGAGAGGATGAGGAGGAAAAGAAGGAACAGGAAAGGAAGTATAGAAAAGGACAGGGTGGAGGAGGAGCAGAAGGAGGAGGGTCTGGGGGACCAGCAAAAGCATGGAGAAGTGAAGGAGGTGGAGGAGGAAAGAAGAAAAAGAGTTGGAAGGATGATGAGGAGGAGCAGGGGGAGGAAGAGAGGGTCTGAACAACTGTGAGCAAACTCATATCGATCGCGACACTCCAGTCCTTCTATCTGGGACACGGATTTGTCCCCCTTGGCGCAAGCACTGCCACCACAGCAAAGATAGAGAAGAGCTGACAAATACCGATTTAGTAGAGAACAAGAGAATAGAGCTAGAACAGAACATGAAAATAAAAACAAAAAAGGAAATTTGTGGAAAGTTTAGTCCACTCATCTGACACCACTGTGAAAACAGTCACTACAAATGAAGAAGGGGTAAGAAGGAAGTATGAATAGAAGGAATAGAAGTCAGAGATGAAATTAGGAAAACAGGATGAATAGATAGATGAAGATTGGAAAGCGCAGATGCTAGAAGTGCACCACCTGCCTCTCACAATAATGTACAAAATATCATTTCACTGTGGACAATGGCCTAGAAGCTAACCAAATATGGTTTGGATTATCTCTCTGCAACACCCTACCCTCTTCTACAGAGTGCTATTAACTGTCTCGTTAAAATTATTTTGCAAAAAACTGGTATTTTGATAATGGAACCGCGAAAAGTTCGTTCAAAGAATTTTTCCATACTGTGATAATTTTTATAATAGTTTATTGATAATTGTAACGAGTACCTTTTTATAATATACGGTGTGAATTTTTCATACCTGTGATAATTGGCCATTAGACGCCTATAGTGCGCAGAAAAACAAAATAGAATGGATAAAAAGTGGAGGGGGAAATAAAGGAAATATGTGCGAAGAGGACAGGAAAAGAAGAGGATAGGGTGAGAGAAAAGGAATGTCAGAGGAATAACAGCAAAACATGAAAATAAGGGCTATATATAGAATGGCAAAACAAAAGTGGAAAATTGAGTGGTAGGAAATTCACCGCAATGGGAATCTAAACAGAAAGGTGGAATTGAGAAGGATAGAATGAGGAGGGTGGAATAAGTATGAAAACATCAAGCAAAGTTATGATTGAGCTCTGCAGAGACAAGTTCGATTAGAGTTAGAGGTGAAATCGAGAAAGATACATGGCATGATGAAAGATAAAGAGAAATCCAGCCAAAGCTTTAAGGGAAGGAGAAGGTACGAAGAAGATGATTGAAGTAGACGTAAAAGATAAGGTCGAAAGGGAAATTGAAATCATCAAAAAAGTGGCATAGTGGTGGAAGACAATGACAAGGGATTAAAGATAGTTAGTTTTATTGAATAAAGTTGAGTTAGTTGATTGACTGTAAGTTAAAAGATGATATACTAAAACTAGAATGAAATTAAAAAAAACCAGGGTGGCATAAACGGAAAAAAGCTGTGATAAAATTTAAGTCCAGGCAACAGCCAGCATTTCAACAGCAACTATGAGCATGAAAGCAATCTAGACGGCAGTAAAAATTAAGAGCGCCTGTTCTTGTCAGAAAGTCAATCTCCATGAGATGTGAAAACTGCACTCAGCGGTTCTGTTCGAAATTGCAAAACTCCACAAGTTTCACCCCGCACCCTGTCTGAATATGGCTTTTCAAGCGGTGACACGGTTCTAGCGATATTGTTAAGGTACAGCCACAGATATTGCAAAAGGTACTACAGATAATGCAAAGGTACTACAGATATTACACAGGATACTAGTTATGTTTTGCATACACTGTACAGTTAAGTAAGAATATTCAGTTTACAGAAACTGAAATACAGTACAACATAATTTGAAAGAAAATACGTACAAGTTACGTACATTAATCATTAGGTTGTAGATGGTGTGGGTATAAACTTTGAGCTTTGCAATTTTTCTACGATAAAACGCCTTCAAAAGCTACAAAAACCCACTGATGATTCATCGAATTACAGGAAGAGGGAAG